>CM057458.1:1077020000-1078270000 GCA_016271365.2 Neoceratodus forsteri
TTAGACCTGGTACTCTCAAATGGGGAAGGAGAAAGGATCTCAGATTTAGAAGTGGGTAGCCATCTGGGAATAAGTAGCCACCAACCAGTATGGTTCACAATAAACATAGCCATAGAGTCAAGCCATACAAAAACAAGAGTATTGGACTTTAGGAAGGCTAACTTTGGGAAAATGAGAGAGTGCCTCAGAAAAGCACTAGCAAACGGGCAAGGAAGGAAGGAAGGGTGGAGGAACAATGGGAAATAATCAAAACAGCCATCACAGAGGCAACAAGCCTTTATGTGAAGCAAATCAACAAAACAAAATGAAGGAAAAAACCACTATGGTTCTCAAAAGAGGTGGCAGGGATGGTTAAGGAGAAAAGGATAGCATTCAGGAAATATAAGGAAACACAGAAGGAGCAGGACAGAGAACTTTATCAGTTAAAGCAGAAGGAGGCAGGGAAGGCAGTCAGAATAGCAAAGGCACAAACTGAGGAAAAGATAGCCAACTCTGTTAAGAAAGTGGATAAAACCTTTTATAGGTACATTAGAGAGTGAAGAAAGACCAAGGGAGGGATACAGAGACTTAATAAAGGGGAGGGAATATGGGCAGAGGGCGACAGTGAAAAAGCAGGGATACTGAATGAATATTTCTGCTCAGTATTCACAACGGAAGAGGATGGGGAGGTTCCTAAACCAAACAAAGGAGAAACTCTGAATATGGGGGTCAATACCAGTCCATTCACAGAAGAAAGGGGTTTGAAAGAACTCTTGAAACTGAGGGTGGACAACGCAATGGGGCCTGATGGGATTCACCCACGAATTCTAAAAGAACTAAGGGTAGAAGTAGTAACACCACTGACTACTCTCTTCAACAAATCATGGGAGGATGGGGTGGTACCTGAGGACTGGAGGAGGGCAAATGTGATTCCACTTCACAAAGGTGGGAGCAGGGCAGAGGCAGGAAACTACAGACCAGTTAGTTTGACTTCAGTGGTAGGGAAAATGATGGAATCACTTCTGAAGGAAAGAATTGTTGAGTACCTAGAGGCCAGTGGGGCACAGGACCCAAGGCAGCATGGTTTCACAGCAGGAAGGTCATGTCAGACGAACCCAATAGATTTCTTTGACTGGTTGACCAAAGTAGTAGACCAGGGAAGGGCTGTGGATATGGCCTTCCTAGATTTTAGCAAGACATTTGACACAGCCTCACACAAAAGATTAATATACAGGTTAACCAGCCTTGGAGCGGGTCCCAAGATGGTAGCCTGGATAAAAAACTGGCTGGACAACAGGACGCAAAGTGTAATAGTAAACGGAGTCCACAGTGAAGAGAGGAGGGTAACTAGCAGGGTACCACAGGGTTTGGTACTGGGACCGGTCATCTTTAATGTCTTTATAAGTGACATTGGAGAGCACCTGGAAGGAAAGGTATGTCTCTTTGCAGATGACACAAAGATCTGCAACAGAGTTGATACACAAGGTGGGGTGGGAAGAATGAAAAGGGACTTGGCAAGGTTGGAGGAATGGTCAAATATGTGGCAGCACAGATTCAATGCAAAGAAGTGCAAGGTAATGCATCTGGAAAACAAAAACCCATGGGAAGAGTACACAATGGGGAGTGAGTTAATAACAACAACAAAAATTGAAAGAGACCTAGGAGTAATTATATCAGATGACCTAAAGGTGGGCAAGCAATGTGAGAAGACAGTAAGGAGGGCTGGGGGGATACTGGGATGCATAGGGAGAGGCATCAACAGTAGAAAACAGGAAGTTGTTATCCCTCTGTACAGACAGTTAGTGAGACCCCATCTGGAGTACTGTGTGCAATTCTGGAGACAACATCTCTGCAAAGACATAGGCAAGAGTGGAGGCTGTTCAGAGGAGGGCAACCAAAATGGTGCAGGGTCTGCACCAGAAGACATACGAGGAGAAACTAAAGCAGCTTAATATGTATACCCTTGAGGAAAGGAGGGAGAGGGGGGACATGATAGAAACTTTCAAGTATCTCAAGGGAATTAACAAAGTACAAGAGGGTAGTATATTTCAGAAGAAGAGATGTGCAAGAACAAGGGGGCACAATTTGAAGATAGAGAGGGACGGCTCAGAGGTAATGTTAGAAAGTATTTTTTCACAGAGAGGGTTGTGGATGCATGGAACAGCCTTCCTGAGGAGGTTGTGGAGTCAGGAACAGTGGGAGAATTCAAGAATGCATGGGACAAGCATAAGGCAATTCTAGGGGGGGGTAGGAGGAAGTAAGCTGTTGATTAACTAGAATCTGCAGCTTATCCATCAGGTAGGGAAATGGGCAGACTAGGTGGGCCAAGCGGTCCTTATCTGGTGTCAAATTCTATGTTTCTATGTAAAGAAAGGAAGAAAGAAAGAAAGAATGAATTTCATGTGTATAAACATGAAATCCCATGTACAAAAAGTAGTTTTAAAACTATTTTTCAAGGTCAAAAAAGCAGCAGCCTAACATGATGCAACCCAGTTTCAGGGAGTAAAGCAGTTGCTAATACAGTCCTAATAGTTGCATTGTATCAAAGGCAGATTAGCTCAAAGCTTAACAGATATAAAGTAAAAAAAAAAAAGAAATTATGTAATAGTTACTGTCAGGAACTCACTGGTCTGATGAAAAATGTTGTGATCTGGGAGTTGCCAAAAACAAACAGCAATTCACGCAGGACCAGGTCTGGAAAACAGTAAAATCATAATGTTATAAAAAGTATAATCTTGAGCAGTTTGGGCAGACAGAGCCATTCAGCTTCAGTTCATCATTGCCTCACCCAAGCCTCATGCTCAGTGTCTCTGACACCATAAGAGACACTTCTTGAAGGCCCTATTAACTTACAGTATGCTTACATAGTAGTTGTGATGGTCCTCCTCACTCTAAAGTCTTTTGTAAAACATTTTATACATTGCCACCATGAAACAATTATATCAGGGGAAAGGCCTGTTACCTATATGCCACAACCTCTGGAATATGGCTCACTTACATTAAGGTTGCCCAACGCTGTCCCAGAACTTCTCTCCTCTGGACGTGCCAGCCTGCCTTCAGTAGATGTGTCTTCAGTGAGCAGAATCACTTCATGGAGTATGAAATGCAGTCCACACACAATATACAGTATTATAGGGAAAAAACATCTCTCTACTGATTATTTACAGAGCTTGGCTCTATTATGAGGTTTGCATAAAATACTGCCTGCACTTGTAAGATTTTAATAGCATAGGGTGCCAAGTCTCAGCTGACAGTTTTTATTCATGTCTGAGTATCTCTGAATGACTGATTCCTTCCCTGACCCTGTGTCTTGTTATTATTCCTTTGAGTCAGAAGAGGTGCAAGCCAGAAGTTTAGATGGATGCAAATCTAAACATTTCCTCTCTAGAGTTTTATGTTCTGCCTCCTCCTGCTGAAACTCCTTCTTGCTCATCCCCTGGCTATCACCAATCACACCTATACTCTGGGAATTAAACAAAAAAGACAACTTGCTCCTCATCCCTTAAGCCATATCTGATCTCTAGCTCAGCAAGCTGTACACTGTCCTCTGAGGCCAGAAGATCAGAAAATTGTAGGTTCTAGCACACACCAGGAACTTGGGGCAAGATCCCAATACGATCACTGTAATGCAGCATGAGGGGGGATGCTGCACTCCCGGAGTGCCATCTTTCGGCTGAGATATTAAATTGAGGTCCTGTCTGCTTGTTCTGGTTGGTTGTTCAGGTGGATGTTAAAGATCCCAAGGCACTTCTCAACAAGAGCTTGGGAATTAATTATTAAAGCAATTCAGAAACAGGAAAACACATTACATATTACAGTACAGAAATTAAATCAAAGAAAATCAAAACAATTATGTTCAAATCATGTAATTAATCAACAATCAGGAATTCAAGAAAAAAGGAAAAATCGTAACTACAAAAGGAGTAATATACAAGGTAAAGAATAAAAACCCACTCACTTTGCAGGCTTGACCTCCTTGCTTCCTAAAGCTATATAACATTTTTCAAAAGATCATTAAAAGTCGATCTGGGCAGAGATTTATGCCCCCTTTCCCATAACAAACTCAGTTCAGTACTGATTTTTTCACTTAGTGCCACTAAAGATAGTTCTTTTTATTGTAGTACATGTAGCGTACTTGCCATACCACCCATTTTATGTAAGCTAATGAAGCACGCCATGTGCTCTTTTGGTACCTTAGAAGAGCACCTGGCAGATTCCCATATATCAACAAATCATAAGTTAGGACAGCTATGTCTGGGCCACCCCATTTCATTCTTAGTAAACACCAGAGATTTTGAATCTACTGACACTCAAAGTCTAAATGAGACATTGTCGCTTCCATCCCTAAACAAGAAGGGCATGGACAAACTCTTTCTTGAGTGCTTTTATGCTTCAGGTTAATTTTTACCCATAGCCTCTCATGTGTACACAGCCATAGAGTATCCTACATTTTGTGGGGGATTCTCCTATCCAATAGTTGCAAAGTTATGGTCTTAATTGGGACCGGAACATTTGGAGTGTAAACTGGATCCCAAAAAGACCATGTCCTGAACAAAAGAATAGAGCATCCTCCTGCTGCCTGTCGAAATTTGCTGTGGTGAAATTTTTCATTTGACCATTTTTTTAAAAATATCTAGGAAATAGCCTGGAATGGGATTTGGACTTTTCTTAATCATCTTTAAAATGCCCTTTTCCCACATAAGTAGGAGATGACCACAAGAGGAGACAAAAAAGGGTGCCCACAGTCTATTGGCCAGTAAACCACCAAAATTACAATATGAAAAAAGACTAAAGGAGAAGGCTATTGGCTGGCCCAGTGGCGCTGAGGGTTGAGGCGCTGGACGCCACACCTCGCACCACGCCAGTGACCTGGGTTCGGATACAGACTCAGGTTGCCGGGGGTCGGCAGGGGGAAGGAGGATCGAGTGTCCCCACGGATGCTCTCCTCCTTCGGGGAGGGACACCAGGGGTGTTTAACACACCCGATGCCCAGGAGACCCGGTGAAGCACCGACTGGCAATGGCGGCTTCCATTGGGGAAGCTGGAGGGAGGACGCATCAGGCACTTGGCAGGCATGATGCATGTTCTGCCCGAGCCAGGCGTCCTCAGTGGGATGGAGGGGAGGGACAAGAAAAAACGGAAAACCTCCCTCGGCATTCCGGATGACGGCCGCTCCAGCCACCCAGCCTGTAATCACAGGCAGACCCCGCTGTGCAAAGGTGCCCTGAGGAGGAGGAAGAGAGGGCAGGTAGGGGACACCGGTGGCACTCTAGGGGCAGACTTAGTGAGGGTTGGGCGGCATTGAGCAAGGCCTGAAGGAGTGGAATAACAAGGGCGAACAGGAGGGATAAAAAGAAATTTCAAAAAAAAAAAAAAGGAGAAGGCTATGGGATTCAACATCTGCAGGCCTCCCTCTTTACAGTATCTGTAAGTATGGGCCCTCTTAATTGGGCCAGGAGACTGCCCCAACACAAGCAAAAAAGATTGAATAGATTGGCTTCTAAATTAGCAGGAAGGAGAAATACATAAGCAATATATAAAAAAAAAGGTGTTAAAAAGGTGTTAACCATGTAGAGTCTCTTTTTTCTTTTTTTTTCCTTTTGACATGGGTCATTTATTCCAAAAAAAAAAAAAAAGACATTCTGCAATTTTTATTTTCTCAGACCAGTTTTTTGTGGCCCTATCCTCATCACCACAGGTTACCCCTAAGATTTTAAAGGGTTCCGTAGAAACTGAGATACCTAAAATATTATTAAGTGAATCTAACTCAGGTTCCCCAATGATAAGGGTCCTACTTTTATTGTAAATTAAGGCTGGACTTTGAAGCAACTGAGAATTCCTGGAAGACTCTAACAGCTGTTTCTCCAGAGTCAACATTTCATACCAAAAGGCAGACATCATCTGCATGTGCCAGGACCATAGTGGGGGCTGGACCCTCCTACATCTGCATTGGAAGGACCCCAGGATCTACATTCAGTTTCCTCAAAACTGGATCTAGGGCCAGCCTGGTGGCACTGAGGGTTGAGGCACTGGATGCCACACCTCGCTTTGTGCTGATGACCTGGGTTCGGGAACAAGCCCAGGACTTCAGGGTTGGCTGCAGGAGAGGGAGGAGCTGGATCAAACTGTTGTCTGACAGCTCTCCTTTCCTGGGGAGTGTTGGGCACCAATCCGGTTAGTGGATGGTGTCAGGAGGGGAGGGCGCTGTTAGGCACTTAGTGGAAGCTGTGTCTCCGCACAGCTTCTCATCTAGACTTCGGTCCTGCATGCTGACACCCTCATGGGGGGGGGGGGCAGGTTAGGGATCACAAACTCATTCACATAACTAAGCAAAATTCCTCACCCCAATGTCTTACCGAATGATCCTCAAACAGGGAAATAGGACCACAACATAAGAACCCTTGCTGGCAGGTGGGGACAAAAAATGTGAAATAAAAAGAAAACAAGATCTAGAAAATAATATACAGAATCTGTCTCAATGGATAGCCCTGTCTAATCCCCTCTAGGGACCTGGAAAATAATATACAGAATCTGTCTCAATGGATAGCCCTGTCTAACCCCCTCTAGGGACCTGGAAAATAATATACAGAATCTGTCTCAATGGATAGCCCTGTCTAACCCCCTCTAAGGACCTGGAAAATAATATACAGAATCTGTCTCAATGGATAGCCCTGTCTAATCCCCCTCTATGGACCTGGCATGCTGTACCCAATTTTTCATTTATGAACAGCTTCTGAAGAGCAGAATTATAAACATGTTATCCATGTAACAAAAGGAGCAGGTAATCCATATCTGATCAGAACTGTAAACAAAAAGTCATGCGATACTGTATCAAATGCCTTCCTTTTGTCCAGGGATAACATTATTCCAGATGAAGAACCAGACTTGGCTCTTTCTATTCAAACAACATGAAGTCTTGCTATATTATGACATATGCAGTGAGTCCCAACCTTCGAACTGCTCCGGAGGTGAAAGAGTTAACTTTCCATGCCAGGCATGGAACGCTGTGCTCGAGCTCGGTTGAAAACTCTGTCTGTTGTTCTTCAAACTCAAACCGTCAGATTCTTTACTCCGCCTCACTGAACAGTCGCTCCGGAGATTTCTCCTTCTGCTCGGTTCATTTTGTTGGTTAAAGTATTAATTTCTCAGTTTTTTGACCGAATTTAAACCGCAACCGGTCGGTTCAAGCTCTGTCTGTGGTATTTGTGAGTACTAGATAGGTTTACATTTTTTCTCTTCTGTGTGGAACTTGTAAACAGTTATCGGTTCACTCATGAACCGATCAGGTTGTTTTAAAATTTCTTATTCTGTCATTTAGAGTGTGGTTACCGGTTCTTATTGGTTCTAAAAAAAATGGAATTTCTTACGGTTTTTTCCACGACCCGTGACATGGTTGGGAACTGATAAGAGGGTCTTGCTTGGCGGATTGCCATAAACGGGCAAGTTTGGTTAGGACTGGCACTATGTCTGAGAAACCCAAAAGAAAAACCGGGCCCACTGGATTTCAACACTGCAGTGTGTGTGGGGAAGCCTTTGCCAAGGCTGACCCCCACACCACCTGTGTTTATGTCTGGGGTTTGACCACCTCAATGCAGACTGCCAGATTTGTAAAAATTTTCCTGCAGCTACCCTGGATAAGAGAGTTGGTAGACTCAGGGAAAGGGAGGCCAAGAAGTCCGCTGACCGGATGGCCAGCCCGGCTCGGTTCCAACCGGACCAGAGGGAGTGCCCTCTGACCAGGGCGAGACTTCCTCGGGCAAAAGGAGAGCCGACTCTGAGGGGTCGGTTCCAGCAAAAAGGACTAGAAAATTAGCTGGTGTGGAGCCAAAACCTTCCTTTCCAATCGCTGAAGAGATAGCCAAAGCGATTCAGATTGTCCAGTCGCTTTCTCCGGTTCCGACCGAACCGGTGCCATCAGGTAAGCACCTGGTTCGGCCGGTTCCACCGGTTCAAGATTATGATTTAGAGGAATTTTATGAACCGGAGGAGGGGGAAGAGGAGTATGAGGAGAGTGAATGTGGATTTGAAAGTCTGGATGTGCCCATTGACCCTGACATCTCCCCAGACAGACCTTCAGGAGTGTCCCCTCCTAGGCTTTCTGAGTCCCCTTCTCATTTTATTTTTTATAAAAAAGTGGCTGAAACCCTCCAGCTTCCTATGGAGGAAGCTGTGGCTGATCAAGAGGAGCCTGACTATGTGGAAATGATGGATATCCCAGAGTCCAGGAGATTGTCTATTCCCTTGCATAAATCTTTTGGGAAACAGACTTTTAAAACTCTGAAAACTCCTCACACTATACCTCCTGTGGATAAGAGAATGGACAAGAGGTACACATTGTCAGGCTCTGATACGGAGTTCCTTACACAACAATGCAGCCACGTTGGGGTATGTGACAAGACAAATATTCCCTTGGCCTCACACCCCCCGGACAAGGACTCCAGGAAGGTTGATGCCATGGCAAAGAAACAGTACATGGCAGCATCCTTGGGACTCAGACAGGCAAATTATATGGCTTATGTTGCTAGATACCAGAAATCCAGATGGGATACTGTTATGGCTCTTGCAAAACAGGTCCCTGGCCAGCTTACCAAGGAGCTGGAGCAGGTGGCTGCCGATGGTATTGAGGCATCCAAGGTGCAATTCTATGCTGCAGTGGACTCAAATGATGTTTCATCAAGAGTCATGGCTACATCTGTGGCTCTTCACAGAATGGCTTGGCTCAGATGTACTAGCCTGTCACAGGATACCCAGACTAAGGCCATGGATTTTCCTGTTGTGGGTAACTCTCTGTTTGGGGAGCAGACAGAGAATTACATGAAGAAAATGGATGAGTATAGGACCACCTATAGGAGTGCACAGGCCAAGGAAAGGCAGGCTACTCCTCAAAGGCAGCTTCACAGGGGCAGGGGCAGGCCTTTTCATAGGCCTTTTTACCAAGCCCAGGCCTCCTCTTCAGCTTTTGCCCAGAGGGGGTTCTTTAGAGGGAGAGGCAGAAGGGGTGCAGCTAGGCCTGCTTCCACCCTCAGCCCAAGCCCTGCCAAGCAGGCACCCTGATGGGGTTGCCAGGGCCGATTCTCAACTACCTGTAGGGGGCAGGCTGGCTTACTTTGTCCAGGACTGGGAGTCTCTGACATCAGACAAGTGGGTCCTGGAAGTAGTAAGCCAGGGATTGGTTCTCAGCTTCAAAAAGTTTCTAAGGATGAGAACCAGATCCTTTCCACCTGCAAATCCTCCAGATGCACTTGCCCTAGAGGCAGAGGTCTCTTCCCTCCTGGCTCTCAGAGCCGTGGAAAGGGTTCCACCCCTACACCAGGGCAAAGGGTTGTACTCCAGGTACTTCCTTACCCCAAAAAAGACAGGAGAATGGCGGCCCACCCTGGATCTCAGATACTTAAACAAGCACCTTTTAAAACCAAAATTCAAAATGGTGACTCTGGAATTATTCTACCCTCTTTAAGGCCAGGGGACAGCTGGCGTCCCTGGACCTCAAGGATCTGCCTTCCATATTCTCATCAGAAGCTCCATGAAAGTACCTCAGGTTCGAGCTTCCCTCAGGCCATTACCAGTTCAGAGCAATGCCCTTTGGCCTCACCTCTGCTCCAAGGGTGTTCACAAAATGCCTGGCAGTGGCAGTTGCTTCTCTCAGAAGGCAAAAAATTGCCATCTTCCCTTACCTGGACGACTGGCTCATAGTAGGCCAGTCCCCAGACCAAGTCAAGTTACACCTACAAATAACTCAGCAACTGCTCACCTCTCTAGGTTTCCTTCTGACTCTTTCAAAGTCAGTTCTAGAGCCTGTTCAGCTCCTCACCTTCATAGGCACAGAGTTGAACACAGAGAAAGCCAGAGCCTTCCTCCTTTGGACAGGGCAAGGACCCTGGTCTCTCTGGCCTCCTCATTCACCCTGCAGGTGTCTCGACCAGCAAGGCATTTTCTACAGCTCCTGGGGCACATGGCTGCTTCTACAGCAGTGGTGCAGGGAGCAAGATTTCAGATGAGGGACATTCAGTTCCATTTGAGAGCCTTCTGGTCTCAAAGGAAAGACCCTCTAACCAAATTGATCCCAGTGACTTGAACCCTGATCCAGGCCCTACAATGGTGGCAGGATCAGAGCAATCTCAGACAAGGGGTTCCTTTTGTCACCCAGTCTCACTCCTTAATCCTTACTATGGATGCATCCCTCTTGGGATGGGGAGCTCACATGGGCAACCTCACTACTCAGGGGATGTGGTCCTCTCAGGAATCCCTACTCCACATCAATCTGTTGGAACTCAGAGCAGTTTTTCTAGCACTTCAAGCTTTTTCCAAGTCTGTTCAGAACAAAGTGGTACAGGTCAGAACAGTCAACACCACCACAATGTGGTACATCAACAAGCAAGGGGGCACTCGGTCTACGGCCTTGTGCACCGAAGCAATGAAGTTGTGGTCTCTGGCTTACTCCCTGAACACCTCCCTTATGGCAGTTCACCTCCCAGGCAAGGACAATGTCCTGGGAGATGCTCTCAGCAGGATTTCCCAGGGCCATCACGAATGGTCACTGGACTCCCTGGTCCTGGAGGTGGTATTTGCCAGATGGGGCACCCCACAGATAGATCTTTTTGCAGCCCCAATCACCAACTTCCCCTTTTTTGCTGCAGGCCCCCAGTGTTGGGCTCAGTCCCTCTGGATGCCTTAGTCCTCAATTGGGAAGGAAGTTTCTCTATGCTTTTCCCCTTCCCTCTCCTGTTCAAAGTGCTAGTCAAAATCAGATCTCAACCCTGCAAGATGATCCTGATTGCTCCAGATTGGCCCAGACAACCCTGGTATCCACTCCTGCTGTCCCAGCAGTCCATCTTCCCTCTGTCTTCCCAGGACTCACAACCTGTTAACCTGTGCTCAGGGGAGGGTTTGGTACCCGAACCTCAAATCTCTCAATCTCAAGGCCTGGCTCTTGAAGAGTTAGAGTTTGCTGATTTACACCTGTCCCAAGGTGTAATGGATATCCTGAAGGCTTCTAGAAAACCTTCTACCAGGGCTACTTATAATTCCAAATGGAAGAGATTTTCCAAATGGTGCTCTGGAAAGCATATTTCCCCAGAATCTGCTGATCTACCCACAGTCCTGGATTATAGGGTCCACTTAAATACCTTGGGGCTGAGACCAGCTACCCTAAAAGTGCATCTGGCAGCTGTGTCTGCTTTTATTTCAGTAGGTAAGCCCTCTTCTCTTTCAGCTCACCCTGTATTCCTGTATCGATCCCCTATTTACTTCTTTCCTGGATAACATGTAATTATAGAGGTGAATGGGATGGGGGAGGATTTATTCTCTCAGATGTTTATGTAATTCTTCAGGAAGTCCATCCTCACCAGGCACACTCTCCAAAGAGAGAGTGGCAATGGCTGCCAGTACTTCTTCCTTCTTGATGGGCTCCTGCAGTAATTCTATGTCCCTGCTTGGTAGGATGTGTATGTGTAATTCTGCTAGGAGGTCCCCCAGTTTCCTGCTTGTGGAGCAGGAGACCCAAATGAATTATTAATATGTTCAGAAACTGAACAGGGATGTCCTCCGGGTCTGTGATCCATGTACCATCCTGTTTTATTAATTCAGAGAAATTCTTATTTTCAACTCTTATTTTTACAATCCAATACAGGATTCATCTGTGCTTTTCTCCCTTTGGTCCCAAAACACTGTTCATAAAGAAGACTAAGCATCTGATTACATTAAATGCTGACCATCTCAGTTTTCACCGCTCTAATCTGGGAGGAAAAGTCATCCTTGGTGGTCTGGACTAGTGATGGCAAACTTTAAAACTAATTCCTTAAATTTAAATATTGTAAATATATGGTCATTTTTAATTTTGTTGGAGTGGGACTGATACAATTGGTACTATCACATTTTACAGTTAATCCACCATTCTTGGGGTGTATCAGACATTATTAATAGGGATTTTTGAGCTTCCATAAATTCTTTCAATTCCATGCCTACTTCAGGGTTTTTGAGCAGGGCAGTGTTCAAACATCACAAACCTACACCCACTGGTGCTGCAGCCTGCAGTTGTACCTATTTTGACCACTAATAATCTTTGACAAGGGGCTGACACGGCATTCGCAGGTGTCAGCCGTTGTCAAGACCTCTTTTTACCATCTGAGGAATATCTCCAGGATTAAGCACTTTGTTCCATCCAGTGACCTTCCCACGTTGTTTCACGCCTTTGTGTCTCCGAGCTTGGATTATTGCAACTCCCTGTACCTAGGGCTACGTAGGCTGGAAATCCACCGTTTACAGCTAGTGCAGAATGCAGTGGCCCGGCTTCTGACAGGAACCTCCAGGTCCTGCCATATTTCTCCGGTGCTGCGCGGGCTGCACTGGCTGCCGGTACAATGGCGGATTACCTTTAAAGTCGGTCTTCTGACTTATAAAGCCCTACGGACAGGGCCCTGACTACTTGAAAGAGCTTCTGGTACCTTACCGTCCTGGGCGATCGCTCCGCTCAGCTGGTGAGGGGTTGCTAGAGATTCCAAAGGTGTGCTTAAAATCTTCTGGGGCCCGGGCATTTATGCACGCAGCCCTATCCCTCTGAAACTCTCTACCCTGCCAGTTACGTGAGTGCGCGACCATGGAGGGATTTAAATGAGCTTTGAAAACCCATCTCTGGCACCAAGCATTTGGTGACTGATTGGATGTATTTATTTAATTTTAGATGCTCTTGTCTTATTTAACTAAGCTGCTGTGATATTTGATATGTTTTTAAACTCTGTTAGGTGCCTTGGTTTTGGAAAGGCACCATAAAAATAAAGTTTTATTATTATTATTTATTTTATTTTTTTATTAATACTTTATGGTCAGATGTTTTGACTGGCACCATGTGTACTACAGCTATTGGCACAGTATGTCCAACAAAGGGGAAATTAACCAAAAATCAATTCTGGCAGACAGGGAACCTTTACTAAAAGTACATTCTGCGACATGATTTTTGGCTAAGGCAGCATCTATCAAACTTGCCTGAGCAACAGCATGATTCAAACAAGACATGTCACAAAAAATGTTGTCAGTACTGGTTCCCCTATCTGCTTGGGTCAGGCCACAACTAAAGACTCCCCCCATTAAATACCTTTTGTAGTATATATAAATTGGGGTGGACTACTCAGAAGAGATCCACCCTGGCTGCTTTTGTCCGGGGCTCATAGATGTTAATAAGCCAAAGATGCATATTATGGTAGCAAACATCCAACAGGAGGACCCTTCCAAGTACCAAATCCAGGAGTTTTTCCACCTTAAAATGATGGGAGGAAAAGAGGATCCCTGCTCCAGAGCAGGCGTCCTCCCCAATCAACCGAAAAGAAAGTTCCTCTAGCAATGCCTGTTTTGCTCTATTAATATCAAACTGCAATTTCAGACTAGCATCTTGCAAAAAATAAATATTTTGGCCCATATTTCATATGATGCTATAAGCAGATAATTTGTTTCTAGGGGTCAAAATGCTATTTATATTCAAGGAGGCAAGGGACAAATTGCAGGCTGACCCATCACTCATGACTAGCAACAAAAATAAAGGGAGCCAGACTGTCATCACCATTTACTGCTTTTCTTCCCCTCCCTGGTTCTATTTTTCCTTTTTTTCACAGCAGTGGTCTGGGGGGGGGGAGGGGGTTACCCTCTCAGTGCCCAAGGAAAGATCTGGTTGGAAAGAGACTACAGAAGAAACATCAGAATCATCATCCATTTTACCCCAATCTCTTGAGTCAGACAGTACAGAGAAATGGTTCTCAAGAAAAACAGAGTCTTGTTTAGGTAATTTTGTTTCAGGCTGACCTCTGAAACTGGTTCTATGTGTCGCCCTCTGCAGAGTCTCCACACACAGGGTGGAAGGAGCAGGGTTTCATAGTCTTTAGCTGATGGATCTGTAACACTAGGTTCAGCTTGTCCTGTTGTGTCATGCATCAGTTCTTGTAACGTGAGGTCCAGCTGTGATGTCCCAGGTGGTGTGGAGACACCAACTTCTTCTTCCTCTAAAGTTGTAACTCCTGAGGCTCCCTGTGCTGTTTCAGGAATGGGAGCTGGAGTGAGGGATTCCAGTACTATTGGTGTACCTTCCACTTCCACTTCTTCCTCCTGAGGGACTACCTCGGGCTGGGGTTCTGTGGTGTACTGCTGGGAAGGTGTGGGGATCTGTGTGTCTGGGCTGGAGAGGGGAGGTCACCCAGTTCTACTAGAGTCACATCTTGGGCCCATGTGTTGTATTCTACTGATGTAAAACTCTTGCTTGGCCTGGTAAAAAGGGTTATCCCTATTGTGAGCTGCCCATAGGCAGGCTCTGTATAAGTTCCCATATTCCTCACAAAGATTACATCTCATGTGGTTTTGGCAAAGGGCACTTTAGTGACCCAGTTCTGAACAAAGTCCACAGTGCACTGTATCACAAGCGTTGCTAAGGTATGTCCTGGATCCACAACGATTGCAGGCCTTATGTTGTCCCTAGAAAAAAATAATACCTCTATACTTCCCTAGATAAAAACAATTACAGAGATGCTGCATTCCAGATTTCATTTGCAATAGACATACCCTGAATCTCCACCCCCTGTCATCAAAGCACAGGTCAGGAAGCATAAGGAAAACCCAGGAGCAGTTGTAAAATTCACCAAAACTTTATTTATAGTAGCAGTAATACAAAAAAAAATAAACCTGTTCAGAATAACTATGTAGAGGAATAAAAAGAAAATCTTCCTTCAGTCTGTGTCCCCTTTTCTTGTAAAAAAAAAAAACCTCCCTTGCAGCATAGCTTAGCTGTTTTATAAGTCTTTTCAACCCCCATCCTTAGCAAGCATCCTGTTTTTGCAAAATATTCTGTTCTCGTAAATATCAGGAGCTGCTAGAACAGAGTATGCTTCCTGAGGCCCCCTTTTTGCAGTTTTTTTCTTATATATGTTTTTCTCCTCCTGAGGCCTACCTTGTCTGCTTCCCTTCTGCCCTGGCAACTCCACCTGGGATATCCGGCCACCGCACATCCTCCTGCAGTCCACATGGTCTGCCTTTTTATCATCTGCGGCTTGCCCCCCGCAGTGGGGTGGTGGGGAGCCCCCAACTCACCCACTCACATGGATCCAGATCAGGTGCACTCCCCCAGAACCAGAGATCATGCACGGCCATCAAGCCGCATGACAAGGTGCCATATTTCCTCTTTTCTTGTTCCCCAAGTCGGCAGGCATGCAATGATGCCAATGGAGGAGAGCACACACGCATCCACACACACTCCCTCCTGGCATCTGCCCCCAACTCTCCCCAGAGCACAGCGTGCATCCTGTCCCCCAGCCTCCACCAGGAGGCAGTCATGCGCTGACTGTCACGAACCCCCCACCCCAGAGAGAGAGAGAGAGAGAGCTGTCCATCAGATGCTCAATCCTTCTCCTCCCCTGCCATCCCCTGGTGTGATGCAAGGTGCAGACGACCAGCGCCTCAACCCTCAGTGCCACCGGGCCAGCCCTTTTTGCAGCTTTTGGAAAAAAAAGGCCTAAACATTTGCACTCAAGTAACCTCTAGCTTTCTACAGTCATCTCAAAGTCATTATAAATATATATATACATTTCAACAGTAACACCATATTTTCCAAACAAAAGTGGTCCCATTATCAGTTTCATTTCCATACAGTGATTTGCACATATGTTTATATTAGCAGATATGCAAGGGAGAAAAACAGACAGCAAGATAAAACTGAGAGACAGAGAGGGGCAAAGAACTGAGAGACTGTTCGGGTTGATCAAGTCCGAGGTTTCACAGGGAAATTTGGTTGCACAACCAGACCGAAGAGACAGAAAGAGGACAGATCCTTGCATTTAAACACATTCTCCATAACAAATGGGACAGGGTCCTATTCTACTCTGTCACATATAACCCCCCTCCTTACGAGGGAACCTCTTTCATCAGACAGGTTTCCAAAACTTTCTATTCTCTACCAACATTTTCTTCTTTCAGAAATTAAGCACACTTGCATCCATTTTTTTATAACAGTACAGCAAACAGTACAGTTTAAACTCATACATTTGTTTTCAACCATCAGAACCCTCAACTCCTGATCCATATCTTGACAGAAAATCAGCATTGCTATTCTCTTTACCAGATTTGTGAATCACCATGAATTTAAATGGCTGCAGTGCAAAGTACCACCGTGTGATTCTGGAATTTTTATCTTTCATCTGGTTAAGCCAACAGAGAGGATTGTGATCAGTTACAAGAACAAAATCAGTTCCTAGCAAATAAAATTTGAGGGAGTCCATGGACCACTTGCTGCTAAACACTCATTTTCGACAGTGGAGTAGCTTTTCTCTCTGTCATGCGATTTCCTACTTATGTACAGAATAGGATGTTCTGTCCCATCTACATTTTGACTTAGGACTGCACCTAGGCCTACCTCAGATGCATCTGTTTGTAGCAGAAATGGTTTCTCAAAGTCTGGGCTTCTTAAAACAGGTGCTGAACATAATGCAGCCTTTATGGCTTGAAAAGTTTCATCACACTCTGGGGTCCATTTCACATTATTTGGCTACCTTTTCTTTGTGAGTTCAATGAGGGGAATCGCTAACTCAGCAAAGTTGGGAACAAATCTCCAATAATAACCAACCAGCCCTAAAAATTACCTGACATCTTTCTTTGGACCGTTGGAATGTAGCTGGCACACCATGTAAACCAAAGGGCATGGTGGTGAACTGATAGAATCCTATAGGGGTGTCAAATGCAGTTTTATCTCTGGATTCTTTAGCTAAAGGTATTTACCAGTAACCCTTGGTGAGATCGAGGGTGCTGATATAAATTGCACTCCCCAGTCTGTCCACCAAATCATCTATTCTGGGCACAGGATAACTGTCAAACTCTGACACTTGATTAAGTTTCCTAAAATCAAGGCAGATTTTAACACCCCCTTCTTTTTTGTTTACAGTTACCATGTGAGATGACCAAGCACTCCTTGATTCCTCTATGATACCCAATTCTTTCATTTTTTGTGTTTCCTTAACCACATCAGCTCTTAACCACTCTGGCAACCTGTATGACTTTTGTTTAATAGGACAAGTATTCTTTGCCACTATTACGTGCTCAACCCCTTTTGCTCGGCCTGGTATCATGGTAAAAGTACTGTTAAATGTCTTTAGCACATTACGAATGTCTGCAGTTTGTTCTGAGGTTAAGGAAACATTTATCTTTACAGCATCAGCATTTACAGTTTGTTCCAGTCTATCATAAGCTACATCAATATTTTCCTTATCAGTTTCTGGTAAAACTAGCAAAGCAGCTTCTGGCATTTTTTCAACCCATTTCTTGAGGTGGTTAGCATGGTATATCTTAGTAGGATTTTTTCTGTCAGGGATCTCAATCTTGTAGTTAACAGTGCCAGCATGTCTAAGCACTTTATAAGGCCCTTGCCACTTCATTAACAGTTTATTTTCTGTAGTGGGTAACAGTAGTAAAACCTTTTCACCTGGCTCAAAAACCTTTTCTTTTACCCCATGGTCATAATACACGTTCTGCTGGTTTTGGGCCTCTTCCTGATTACTATGGGCAATTTCAACATTTTGCCAGCTTCTTCCTTAGGGCACACATATAAGATGTTATAGATTGTTTCTGAGTGGGGTTATCTTCCCACGCTTCCTTTATAGTAGCAGTAATATAAAAAAAATAAACCTGTTCAAAATAACGATGTACACAGGAATAAAAATAAAATCTTCCTTCAGTCTGTGTCCCTTTTTCTTGTAAAAAAAATCTCCCTTGCAGCTCAGCTTAACTGTTTTATAGGTCTTTTCAACCCCCATCCTTAACAAGCATCCTGTTCTTGCAAAATGTTCTGTTCTCGTAAATATCAGGAGCTGCTAAAACACAGCATGCTTCCTGAGGCTCCCTTTTTGCAGCTTTTGATAAAAAAAGGCCTAAACATTTGCACTCAAGTAACCTCTAGCTTTCTACAGTCATCTCCAAATTATAAATATATATACATTTCAACAGTAACACCATATTTTCCAAACAAAAGTGGTCCCATTATCAGTTTCATTTCCATACAGTGATTTGCACATATTTTTGTTTTAGCAGATATGCAAGGGAGAAAAACAGACAGCAAGAGAAAACTGAGAGACAGAGAGAGGCAAAGTACTGAGAGACTGTTCGGATTGATCAAGTCCGAGGTCTCACAGGGAAATTTGGTTGCGTAACCAGACAGAAGAGACAGAAAAAGGACAGATCCTTGCATTTAAACAGATTCTCCATAACAAATGGGACAGAGTCCTATTCTACCCTGTCACACACACACACACCCCCCAGTCCAAATGGCTTCAGAGTCCAATATTGTCTCAGGGTTACCCAGGACTTCGCATTTCTGTTTGAGTCAGTATAAACATCCACAACACTTACTCCTTCATTCTTAAACAATACATTTATAGTTTTAAATGCAGGCTTGGTCAATGGAGTAGCTACAAATGGAGAGCACAGTGGAACTGATTTAAGTGCATGAAACTGAGTCCAAAAAGTTTCAAATCTGTAAGTTTCTTGAAACTAATATCAAAATAGATCTCTCCAGGAGTGTGGATCAATGCATACAGTTTGGTAGCAAGAAACCCCTTACTCTTCTTTAACAGTTTTTGTGCAATAAAGACTCTGTCAGGCAAATCTTCCAGTCCACCCCATAACATAGGTGGAATGCATTCCTGCATCTAGCAGGTTCAACCCTTGGCTTAAAAGAGCCTGAGTATTGCTTGCGTCCTATTCCATTGTCACCAGTATTGTCCTTTGAGTCTCAGAACGACTTCCTGCCAGCAGAATATTCTGCCCTTAAGTATATTCCCTGTAAATATTCACAACCATCCCCAGTCAGTTTTCTTGGGACAGAATGGTGATCAGTACCTATGGTCTAAGAAGGACCCTCCCCCAGAACTCAAACCATTGTCATGTTGTAAATAGGTATGTGCCTTCTGCACAAGTAGCTTTGGTAAATTCTTAAGCAATAAGGCATGACCAGGGGTTAGAGTAACAGTATGTTAATCACCCCCTAGGGGTGTAATGTGGCAAGAGGGGCAGCTGAGAGCCACACTGCAGCCAGGGGTTGATTAACTGACTGTTAATCTAACTCCTGGGAGTGCCTTATTGCTATTATAAAAACTATACTAAAAGAAAAGTGTACTTTTTGAATAGTTTTTTCATTGAGAGGGACATTTTTTCCAATTGTTTAACCAGAAGAGACACACTAAGCTGAAAGCTTGTTTACAGGTGTGACCTGGTAGCACAGGGAAGTTAGGTGACTTGCTCAGGGTCACACAGTATGCAAGTGTGGGGGGGGGGCTGTGGGATTCAAACCCAGGTCTCCAGATTTGCAGCTCAGAGCCTTAAATCACTGCACTATACTGCCTCCAAGATATTAAGATAATAAAATAGTTCTTCCACCAACAGTTTCAGAATGCTGGTCCAGAATCAGAATGCATTATTCCACACATTCAGCAGTGCTAGATGATGGAATGCTGACTGGAAGAATTCATATGTCATGGTGATCAGGCTGTACATGACAGTGCAACAAGGATTAATGTAAGTCTGTCAGAATGCTAACAGCCAATCAGATTGCAGCATTTCTGAGGCCCTTATGCTATTGTTACAGAAGGAGCAATAGGGGCTGCAGTACAGTCAAGCACATTGTGGTTTACATTTACAATGCTCTCCCATAGGAGGTTTGACAATGGGGAGGCTGGAGGGTGGGGGCACTTCAAGTACAGTCCTCCGGCCTCCACTCTATATTTTAAACAATTTTGGAGCTGAGGAGAAATCAAAGCTAGGAGGAATTTCTAAATTAAATACAAATACTGCATTTCCATTCCCTGCCCCGAAAACAGGTCCTGTTTCTGCAGTCAGTTCAGATAGATTAGTCTGTACTAGGAGTACTTTCTGGACTTCAGAGAATGTTAATGTTTAATTAGGAAGTTTGTTAGGGGAATTACAGAAATAAAATGGTACCTGTAAAGTATCCACATGTGGCACCTGCAGTCCCGAAATGACAGCTTCCCTATCTGTATCTGAGAGAGAAGGGTGCTGACGTCTTATGCACCCAGAAGTTTCCCACTGCATTGCACAAGTCTGCTGGTTTTGCCAGGAAGCCGTCCTGAGCACTAACAGCTTCCTAGGAGATTCGTATAGTCCTGGGCCCCAACCCAAACTGTCAGGTTTTCAGTTCTAGCCTGCTTAAAGTAGTTTCTCCGCCATGGCAATAGTCTGGTGCAATGGTCTCAGGGAGCGGTAACTAGATTCTTCTGTTCTATTGTGTATGGTGGGAGGAGCAAAGGACAATGCTTCTCTCAGCTGTGCCAGCTGACAACTATCTTCAGAGTTGTCACCAGGCTTTTTTGTAAGGGCCACTGCAGGACATGGAGTCACAACCTAGGGGATTTCCTCTTGTTGTTTTACCATGGAGCTGCTCCTCTAAGGAACTTTCCCAGGACTCTCCAGGGAGTGCTAGGCATCTGCAGTTCCAAGATGTAAATGTTCGGACATTTTTACTTTTTCCTCCTCATCTGCGTGGAGCTGAAGGAGAGCAGAACACTTTTTTTTTCAGCTTCAGGTCTAGGCATCGTTCAGCCAAGAACAGATCACTTGCTTAAAACTGGTCTTCTTTGTGTCCCAGGCTAGGGACATCCTTATTAAACATATTGACTTCTAAAGGGGAGACAGAAATATTTATTTCCACGTTTGCTGCCACGTCTTCTATTACTGGTAAGGCTTGGTTACCCTCAGGGTTTCCACATTCCATAACCATATCAGATTCTTCCTCTGAAGCTTTTCCAGAGGTGGCTGCCATTGCAAAAGTACAGTTTGCCTCCTGGTTACTCCAGGTGGAGAGGGAAACAAACTTCTCCAACCAGGACTCCATTATCTCCTCCTCTCCAGGGTAACCCATTCTTCCACACAGGAGTCCACAAAAGAGTAAAGGAATTCTCCTAGCCAGATTCCCCCCTATTGGCTAAAAATAACCTGGTTCAGTATGTCAGTTTGCATCTTTATCCCCCCTGCACCCCCCCCCAAGGCTGAAAATAGACAGAACTGCCTAGCCCTCCTTTCCCATTCAAAAATAAATAAATAAATAAGCAAACAAACCTACTACAGTACATTGGCAGAAGCCTGTGTCTGACAAAGAGCTTGTGTAGCTTGAAACATTGACCTGAGTGTCATTTGTGGAGGGGGTGCTACTGGTTTTATGTTTAATAAATTATTTGTGAGTGTACCCTAGAGTTGGGACCTCACTGTTCTTTTAAGATGGGTGGCTGAATATTTGTGTCAGTTTTGGATGTATGATGCTTTATTGGCACCATCTGAACAGTTCTTGAGCCACATTTCTTTTGCAATTTGTACAAATAATTTAATGTTTGTGGAATAGCAAAGGGGAGAGATGGGGTATATAGTGCTTGTGTAACTTGTAGTACTTTTTGTGGCTTTACTCTATTCCCACACTTGAGTAGTAGGTATGTAGGTAGTAGTTTGTAGGGAACAGATGGCCCATGAGCAAGGGTGAGAAGAGCACCGGAGAAGGAGGAGATGGGGATGGTGGTGGATAAAAAACACTCCCTAAGCAAGGGAGGTGCATTTAGTGGAGGGCTTAAATAGAGATTGTGGGAGGAGCTATTCCCCACATTGAACCTTAGGCCAAGCCCTCCCATTCAATGTTTGTGGAATAGCAATGGGGAGAGATGGGATATATAGTACTTGTGTGACTTGCAGTAATTTTTGTGGCTTTACTCTGTTCCCACCCTTGAGTAGTAGGTATGTAGGTAGTAGTTTGTAGAGAATAGAAGGCCCAAAAAGATACCTCCTCCAACTCATGGAGAGTATGACCCCCTGGCACTCAGGATAGGAAAAACCCCCAGGCGGAGGAAACTTCTGAGGACCCATGGTTGGAGGTCTGCCCGTCCTCTGGGCATACTAAAAGGAAAAGGACCTAGGTTCTAGTAACCATAGCTAATCTGAGTTTGATAAGCTGCTTGGAGAGACGAGAGAACAAGAGGACACAATTTGAAGATAGAGGGGAGACGGCTCAGGGGCAATGTGAGAAAGCATTTTTTCACAGAGAGGGTGGTGGACACATGGAACAGCCTTTCTGAGGAGGTTTTGGGGTCTAAAACTGTGGGAGAATTCAAGAATGCATGGGACAGACATAAGACAATTCTTGTGGGGGCAGAAAGAAATAGACTGTTGGTTAACTAGGATTTTCAGCTTATCCAGTAGGTAGGTAAATGGGCAGACTAGGTGGGCCAAGTGGTCCTTATCTGCTGTCAAAGTCTATGTTCTATGTTTCTATAATCCATCCTCGATCCATGGCTGATGCAGATTGAACGATGATCCTGAGGTTGAAGAGCTGGTCTTTTCTGAAGGAGCAATAGAATCTGAAATGTGAAGCAAATCCAGGTGAAGGAGGATGAAGGAAGTCCAAGTTTCCAAGATGATGAACGATGCTTGTCCCATGGAGTTGCAAGGGTGCAATGAGCAGAAGGAGCAGGACTTGGTTGATAAGTAACTAGACAGGGAATGGTGGAAATGCTATGGTACAAGAAGTAGTTGGTGAATGATCCAACTTCTGAAAGGTTTAAATGTCGAGGTATGATTTGGAGGCAATCAATTCAGTAATGAACAAGGAGCCGCTAAGGAAGCATCCATGAAGTAGAAACGAGTAGAAGAGAGTCTTTGAGTACCCTGGAGATGATGGTTTGGTCTCGATCGAAGGATGATGCAAACTGAATGATGATCCTGGGATGAAGGGTACTTCACTTCCATAGGGATGGTAGAATCCTACGGGTGGAGCAGATCCAGTGTAAGAAGCACTAATGTAGTCCATATATCCAAGGTGACGAAAGATGCACGTCCAAAGGGATTGTAGGGGCGTAATGAGTCGGGAAAGCATAATTTGATCGATATAAAACCAGACGATACGCGAAGGGATTTGCGATGATTTGTAAAGTTATGGGTGACTGATCCAATTCCTGTAAGGTTTGATGTTCAAGGTAGTCTGGAGGTAAAGAATCGATTAGTGAGCGATAAGTCACTAAGTAAGTATCCCAGAGTAAAATGAGTAGAGGAGAGTTTGAGTGACTGATGAGAGTAATACCATAAGAGATTAGAAAACATATAGAAGTGCCAGCCCAGTGGCGCAGAGGTTTGAGGCGCTGGCGCCTTACCTCGAACCACGCTGGTGACCTGGGTTCAGGAACAGACTCAGGACGCCAGGGGCCGGCAGGAGAAGGAGAGGATTGAGCATCTGTAGGACTGCTCTCCTCTCCTGGGGTGGGTAGTGGGCTGACGTCGCCCTGCAGCAGCCTCTGGTGGAGACCAGGAGCTCTGCAGACACACATAAGAGGTAACAGCAAAGAAAAGTGGAAAATCCACTTTGCGACTGACCTGATGATGGCTGCCAGTCCACCACTGCCGCCGATGTCCTGAAGGAGTCTCTCCACCTCAGCAGCACCCTGGGGCCAAGTATGTGCTGGTTGCCCCTTCTGGTACCTTCCCCGTCGGAGGAGGGGGAACCGCCCGGCAAAGGGTTACATCCGGGTAACCCAAAGGCGGCTGTGATATGAGGCTGGAGGGCTCAGGAAGGGACAGGCAGAGTGGATGGGACCTAGGCAGCCTAAAGGAGTGGTGGGTCACGAGGCACGAGGGGAGAAAAGAAATAATACAAAAAAAGAAAACATATAGAAGATTTGCGGAGCGGTCCAGATGGTAGCCTAATGTATATGGGGAATGATTGGAAATTCAGTATAAGGGATGGATGACTTCTTTGGTCATGATGTTCATCACTTTATATGTAAATACTCTGGTGGTAAGCTGCCTAAAGTAAGTACGGGTATTTCTGTGGTGTGTTCGTGTAAGCGATGCGCTGTGGTGGCATATGGTTGGTTAAGTTTACAAGTAATCTGATCCCAAAATACTTGAGAGAAGCTTGGAGGTGGATATAAGGAAGAGTCTGTAGGCTGAATTGTGATGGAGATTGAGTAGTGTAAGGTGCCATAGGATCTTTATGCTACTGCTGCTTAAGACTGACTAGGAAGCAAGACTGAGTTGGTGAATTTATCTTGACTGTTGCTGGAGAGCCAGTTCTCGGTGATGGTCGATACTGCAGAGACTAACAAAGGCAATTCAAGAAGAAGAGGCTGTAGGGTCTGTTGATAGAGCGGTTAACCTGGCTGAAGGTACTAGATGAAAAGGTGCGAATGATCGTATAAGGAATGGTGATGTCCAGGAGTGTCAACGATGGTTTGGATGGCATGGAGTTAGTAATCAGCTAGGCGGTGGAGAGCCCATGATGAATATTATGGAAGACATCTGTGAAATTCTTAAAATGAGCAATGACTATTGAGGAGTAGGAATCAAGTAATGTGGTCAACAGAGTCAGCTAGTCATGTTAGTAGGAGAGGCCACAGAAGGTAAAACAGATGATGTCCATAGTTGAATGGGTTATCTTGCAATTCCCAATATCTACGTAAGTGATACTAATTACAAAGTCAGAGTACAGCAGAAGGATTTACGTCCTTTCCATGCAGGAGGATAGCCAGTGAGACAAAGTAGACAGGGAAGTTATGGTAATTGAATGGACAGGAGTCAGAGGGTATATCCAAAAGGGACACAGAAGATCTTCCTATTGTCCAGGCAAATGAGATTCCATGAATGATCAAGAGAAACTGATTTGGCAGTATATAAAACTCTATGATGATATAAGAGTCTATGAGGCATGTTAGCCAAGGGATGTTTGCTGGCAGTAGTATTTATCCAGAGTAATGAATGAGCGATCCAATGAGAAGCAGAAGGGTACTGTTAAAATGGCCAGAGTAGGAGTATGAAATGAATAATATGGAAGAGCAGTTGACCTGGTAGTAGTATGGTCAGAGATAAGGTACTAGGCCCAAAAGAGCTACAACGAACTGCACGAAGCCCCAAGCCAGCAAGGCAGAGTTGAGAGGCAGGCAGCCAGTCAAACAGGAAGGAAGTCCAGATTGAATCCTGAGGAACTAGCCAGGGAAGGCGATGAGCTAGACAAAGCCGGATGACGAACTGTGCAGGAAAGAACAGAACCGGACCGGCTCCCAGCGAACAGCAGCAGGATGCAGGAAGGCTGTAGCAATCACTAGAAGACAATCCATGGAGGTAAAAAAGCGAAGCGCAGTACTCATTTAATCTGGGTTGAGGTACTCTAGTCCTATGTCCGACGATGGTTTCAACAAACTAGAGAAGGGATGAAAGGAGTCGGAGCGAAGAAGGATAAAGGTCCCACATCTGAAATGAAAAATAAACTCGGCCATCAACTGGAAGGGTGACTTGCAGCAAGGAAGTCCCAGAGGCAGGCAAACTGGATTGAAATAGATACCAGATGAGCTGGCAAGAATCAAACATAAGGGACAGGAGGCCAAGGGGTCGAGTATGATGGTCCATAGGAGAGCGGGATGTCAAGTGGAGTCATTCAAAGCTGAGGGGTCCTGTGAATGAAGGGAAGTGGCAGACTGGCAGGATGGAAGCAAACAAGTCAACGAAGTCCTGGTTCCACGGTCAATGTCACAGACAGAGCTGAGAGGTGAAAGGTAGGTGGAGTGGAAAGGCCCCATTTCCGAAGGGAAGCGGTGACCTGTATCAGGTAGAGGAAGCAGACAGTGGATACAGCAATGCGAGCTCAGGCTAAGGACCAGAAAAGGTAGTGTGGTGAGGCTGGAAGAATGGTTGCGGGCAAGGAGAAATGGAGACTGCTAGCAGCAGGAGGTCCAGTTCTAGAAAGGTCGTAACATCAAATAGCAGGTGGAGAAGGAACATGTATGAAGCAGCGGAATGGAAGGACATGCATCCAGGCGGGGCATTCGAAGCAAGATGATCCTGACTGGATGTGGCTCCTGAAGGTCGGATGATTAGAGTACGTGGTGAAGAAGGTCCGTTCCCGAATGGAAGTGGTGATCCACATAGGGTTTAGCATGCAAACAGCAGAAACAGTTGATTTCAGAGTCAGGCTCCCAGCCATGGACATCAGCGAATAGGATGATGAATCGAGGCTGCAGACAAGGTAAGATGGAGAAGACATGTCGGGCAAAGTCATGTTCCTGGAGGGAAGTAGGATCTGGGCAATAGGCTGAGAATGCAGAAGTTGAAGCAGTAGACTACAGACCCAGGTATCTGTCAGGGACGGCAGAGATGGATGATGGTGACTTGAGGCAGCCAGGCATAGTTAAAATGATGAGTACATGGAGTGGAAGAGTTCTGTTCCCAAAGGGAAGCGGCAACTGGTATGTGGTAGAGAAGGTATGATACAGTCCGTATGTTGTAGACATGGCTCCCATCCCTGGTAGTCAGGGTGAGCTAACCTTCACTCAATGCTCCAAGCAGAGTAAGGGACGGAGGATGTCAGGTTGGATGGACACAAGAGGTAGTGATTGTAATGGAATCCCATCCCTGGTAGACGGGGAAGTCCATCTTCACTCAGCTCCTCAGAAGGCACGAGTTAGGGACAGAGACCAGAGTACTGCTGGTATGGGCTGGCATAAGGCAGGAGGAAAAGTGTAGAATAGGCAACTGAAATGAGATAGGCATGATAAATGGTACACAAGTATGGAGAGACATATATAGAAGTGTGGAATGGCAGGCATGAAAACAGGCAGTGCAGTAGATAAGGAAGGCCCGGCTGTGGAAGCAAGACAATGTATGGGTAGGAGACCACACCATACATGGAAGCAGGAACCAGAGAATAGAATTATGAGGGTGAAGGTGCCTAAGGTTGTAGGCAGTAGGGTGGTTAAGCTACAACAGCTAGGTATGGAAGACTTGGGGCACACATCCAACACCCCTACATCCTGAGGCATGTAGAGCAAGGGAGACAAGCAAGGGATGGTACCCACAAGCAGCCAGCTACGAAAGTGGGAAAATCGGTATACTATACAACGAGCAGGCAGGAGATAAGCACGACTTCCCTAGAGAAGTCTACCTGTGTAATCCAGGTTTGACAACCCACCCCTCCACGAGCAGTGGAAGCAGAAGCTTCTCACCACCTGCTGCTAGTTCCAACCCATAGCAGGGACACAATGAATGAAACAGCAGATGGAAACATGGTCAGAGATTGTAGTGGGGTTCATAACTGTTGATGGGGGAGTGATAGGAAATAAACTGAACACGGGGTCAGGAGGAAAACGGTTAATCTCAGGCTCTCTCTCAACAAAGTCTGCTGCCTCATCCTGGGCTGTGATCGCCTAACCCACACATGCTCCCTTATAATGCCGCTAACTGGCTAAACCTAGATAACAGAATTAGGTTTCATACTTGCCTCATGGCTAAAAAGATTTCACTCGGCCTCACCCCCCCAGTCTCTCACCTCTAATACAACAGACCCCATCACACCAACACACCCGTAATTCAAGCAAGCAACTCCTCGTGGTTCCCGGATGCCGCACCTCCCAATTCCAAAGGACCTTTAGCTACCAAGCCCCTTCCTGGGTAAATAACCTGCCTTATGCTCTCACGAACATGAATAGAATCAGCCCCTACAAAGCCTACTTTAGGAACCATCTTCAGTCCTCTAATCCCTGTGACTGCCACTGAACCAATCCCTGCCCTCTCCCCTTGACTATGGCTTCGGGCCAGCTAACCTCCAATCTGAAACTCTCTGAACTAGTTCCCAAGGGAGCTTAAATATATACCTGCACATTGAGACTAATACCGTGAATCTATTATTATTATAAATGTTAGCTTGTTATTGTATCTCTTGTATCATGCCTGTTTGCTTATGTACCTTTTGTATTGCTCTGTACTGCTCTCTCATGTTATGCCTGTACTGACGTGAAACCTTTGAAAAACAGTCTTTGACTCAAAGGTATTTTCTGAATCCTCAATAAATAAATAAAATAAATAATGCATCAAACCTGTATATTGTGCTTAGTATTGTTGCTTGTATCAAATCTGTTTCATGTGTATTACTGTTACCTTGTACTCCACTGTCACCCTGTGACTTGTGTTATGGCCCGGGTCATGCCTGAAAACGGTCCCTGGGATCAGTGCACTCACCCAGTTATTAAAGTCATAAATAAATAAATAAATAATGCCATGAAAGTAAAACAAACTGCACAAGTCCCCAGAGCAGTGGTCAGGTACAAAATTCCAGAGTGCATTTAGATGGGAGTGGAAGAGCAAAATTGATGAGCAATGAGCAAATGTCCATTAAGGGGTTGCAGTAGAAGCCAAGATCATTGTGAGGGTGCCAGGTAAATATCTACCCTGTAAGCTTAGCAAGCACGCAGCTTATGTTGATGGTACAGGGCAGCGCTAGGGCTAGTAGGGAAGAACAGGTCAGAAAGGGTGGTACAGGGAGACGACTCAGTCACGGCAGAATGCAGACAATAGTGAAGTGCTGAAGCCGTATGATATACTGTATTATACAATGGCAAGAGAGAATTCTATTACCTGATTGATCAGACTGGGACTGGAGCCGGGATGTTATCCCAGCATAACATCCCGGCTGTAGTCCCAGTACAGTCGGGACCCCATAAGTAATTGAAAAAGAACCGCTCTGCAACCGTCTCTATGAGCAGCTTCAGCAATCCATGTTCTGCTCGAAATCGGCAGTCCCTGCCCAGCTCACCAGTGACACACAATATAATTGTTCTGCTTAAAAGAACTCTAAATGCCACACCACACACACACACAAAATATTGTTTAAAAAAAACTAACAGAAAGACGAGAGTGGGCAGCGAGTGAACGAGCAAACAGCTATTGAAACTGCCACCACGCGGCTCTCGCTCACACGCATGCACTTGAAGGAATTTCCTTATGTTATTTAATTTCAAGTCCATGAAGTAAAACAACTGAAAAATCTTCTCCCTACCAAGTCCCGACGTTCATTTCTGTAATCACATCCTCCTGGCACCAGTCAGCGCGGAAACAGCAGAAACCATAGGCAGGGGGAGGTATACAATGCCGCAGATCCAGACGGCAGCTGAAGGAGCAAAGAACGGGAAACGGAGACGGAAGCAATATGAAAAAATAACAAACGCAAACGTTATTGTGGGGAAGCACATACCTACAGAAGCAGCAACTTAGTCTGATACGATAGACATTAACAGCAGCTCCACCCACTGGTCACAACAGTAAAACAGCACTATTTTTTTAATAAGTACACCTACACATGAAATAAACAGCACAAAATCCAGCTTTAAATGTAGTTTTTTATCTTTCATTTTTTTACAGTAGTGAGCCATTGTATAATAGGAATAATGCCCTCCAGAGTGGGTGTTATGCTGGGATAACCTCCCTTCTCGGGTGTTGGACGTCCTCGGCCTCTGGCCTCAGGCCCAACCACCCGAGGCGGGACGTTATCCAAACATAACACCCACCCTGGAGGGCATTATTCCTTTAGTAAAGTAGCACAAAGCTTTGGTAGGGACTCGGGGAAGGAGTCAGCACACCACCACCAATATAAACAGATGGTATCGGTACTGAAAAGCAGAGGGGATAGGAATAGACTAGGGGAAAACTTAAGTCGCACAAAAAGCTGGAACTCACAGTAAACATGGACACAGACAAGGGTAAATGACAAGCACTGGAAGGAATCAGGGGAACTTACTGTCAGAATCAGAGAGAAGGCGAAATGAGCGAGTGGAATCCAAGGGGAGTGCAGTTGAGAGACAGCGTGCTGTAGAGCTGGACAGTCAAGTAGGAGAATGGGAAGCCCGCAAGGGGCAGACAGGAAGCGGGTGTGCGCTGAGAATGAATTAAAGCTTGTGCTGTCTACTAAACACGCTGTTAACATTATTTAAAGTTTTATTACAGTGCATAATCCCACATCCAGACAGAAAGGCCTGAAAGTGTCGGTGGTAAAGGGGCTTGGACGTGGGTGGAAAGCCCCCCCAAAGAAGACACACAGTGACATGGGGAAGAACCAAGAGGAGTGAGGGATGGGAATGAGAGGGGAAAGGGAGCGGGGAGGTGGAACGATCTGCCAAGAGAGGGGGAACCACACAAAAGGATGGAAAAACGAATGAAAACGGAGAAGGCAACCACGAAAGAGAAGGGGGAAATGCACAAGGTAAGGAGGACAAACCGGAGAGATCAGCAGGAAGCGCAGGAGAGAGTACAGCTACACAAGCCATGCAAGGAGCTCAGGGAACAAAAAACACTCCCTAAGCAAAGGAGGTGCGTTTAGTGGAGGGCTTAAATAAAGCCTGTGGGAATATCTATTCCCCACATTGAACCTCAGGCCAAGTCCTCCTAGTACGCAGAACAAGCATGTACTAATTTTGTTCCAGCCTGTGTTTATGCTCCAATCTCAATGACCAGCCCCCATCTGGACCAGTGCCCTGGGCCCCATAACCTGACTTCTTTGAGATGTACATTCTCTGTTGTAGCCCTGCCACAGAACCCTGGCTGGAGATGCCCAGTCATCAGTGTGGGGCCTGTGAGGGACTGGGTTATCACCATGCATCAGGTTTTTTTTTTTCTCCATGTTCTCCCTGAGGTCCATGCACATACAATGATGCAACGTGTGTGCTCCATCTACATGGAGACGCCCCTGGTGTCTGGGGCATGGGGTCCGCTTCCCTTCCTGTTCTGCAGTGCTGCCACCCAGATTCCTTTAGGTGGCAGTCAAGCCACAGGATAGACATTCTCCATGCCCCAAGGGAGGAGAGCTGTCCTATGGACAATCAGTCCTCCCTCTCCCAGCCAGCCCCTGAGTGACCAAAGTCTGTCCTCAAACCCTGGTCACTGGCATGGCAGGAGGTGAGGTGCCAGGTACCTCAGCCCTTCACACCTCTGGGCCAGCCTATCATCTACTAATTTAAAGGGGTTCTCTATTCACTCTACTATCCAGGGTATTCACTGATTTCCTCTGTAAACAGAAATTTGTACAGGCTCACCACAAAGGCATCCACTGTCTTCACTGGTAGGCTATTCCATAAGTTCACCACCTTCTGGGAGAAAAAGTTCTTCTTAACATTACACAGAATTTCAGGGTTTGTCCCTATGTTTTGCAGTAGGACATCTGATCAAACATATCTGTTTGATTTTGTCAATACCCGTGAATTGTTGGAAAAACAGGATCATGTCCCTTCTCAGCCTCCTTTTCCCCTATGTCAGCATGTTAACAGCCACCAGCCTCTCCTCAAAATGTTTGTCTTCCATATTGCTGATAATTTTGATGGATCTGTATTGCACCCTCTTGACTGCCTTGATGTCCTTTTTGTACTGAGAAGCCCAGAACTACACAAAGCACTCCAGGAGGGGCCTGACCAGGGCCTTGTTAAGTGGTAGGATTACTTTCCCTGCTCTAATGGTCACCCCTTAATGCACACCAGCATTCTGCCGGCCCTCATGACAGTAGCCTCAAATTGCTTGGCATGCTTCGTCTCCTTGTCTGTTACAATCCCCGGTCCTTTTCTTCCTCCACTGCAGCAAAGGATCCCTACATAGATCCTGCTGTACTAGGTCATCATATATAACGGTCCATTACCCCTGCCTTATGGGTTCATATAAGATTGAGGGCACGGGGTTGACATCTCCTGTGGCAAATTGTTACCCGAATTACAGAGTTATTTGTTTGATGCCTCCACCCAGAGAAAAATTAAGAGGATGAGACAATAAATTAGTGCTGCCCGCTGGGAAATAATACCACCCCACTGTGGTCCCCACCGGCACAAACCTCCCAGCTTCCACAAAATACAATCACCAGTTTACCCAGTTAGAATTACTAGCATTGTACTGATAATGGGGCCTATGCATGAATGCATGTGAACTGCACCAATAAGCAATGTAGCAGTGTGCGCACCTATATGCTGCGCAGGCAGTCTGTGTTAGTGCTATGCAGAAACATGCTCATAGGACAGGTGGATGCATGGACGGGGTGCAAAGATTTATGCAGGGCCATGTTGAGCACACCCCAGGCAGGCCTACACTATGCGGCCATGCTTTTTGACCCTGCCGTCTATGGACATCTGCACCACACACATCCGTGGAAGTGAATGTCATAATGGACTCCAAAGGGCCGGAAGCATCAGAGGACACCAGGGGAAGGGTACCACCTCCAGTACCCGGACAACCACCCATGCCTGATGTCCCTGTGTGGGGCTGCATGGAGACATGGGGACATGGCTGGACGCACAGTTCCAGATGAACATGGTCTTCCAACTTCTCTGTAGGAAAGGTGGCTGCCCTGGTCTCTGACATACGGAAGAACTATGGCATCTTGTATAGGACAGAGTCACTGAAGGTGCTGGTCGAAACCCTCAGGGACTCAAGCTTTCACAAGCTCCCAGAACAGAGTTCAGAGTTCCTCCTGCCTGTCCCCTGCACTCTAAGGCCAAGGTGAGCAAGTGACTAAATCCTGCACTGTTCCTGGACTGGGCTAGCCCATCACTGCTGTGCAGCAAAGGACTCAAGAGGGGCGGCGTGGGCAACCTCTGCTTCAGTGGGTCCCCCCCCCCCGCATACCGCTTGGATCATTTTGTTTGGAGCAGGGTTGAGGTGCTGGCTTGCTGCTTAGAGTCGGGCAGACCTCCCTTTCACACTCCGTCATCTTTTCAAGCATCGGTGCCCCTGCAAGGTGTAGGAAACACAGAAACATAGAAACATAGAATTTGATGGCAGATAAGGACCGCTTGGCCCACCCAGTCTGCACATTTTCCTACCTAACAGATAAGCTGCAGATCCTAGTTAACCAACAGCTTACTTCCTCCTACACCCCACTAGGACTGCCTTATGTCTGTCCCATGCATTCATGGAGTCAGTGTTCTGAGTAAGGGGACTTTCTGCATTGAGAATTCTGACAGGATGACTAACTTTTCTCTCGCATCCCTGCAAAGCCTCCCATTTGTCCTGGTGGGTCCTGGAGGTTTTCGGCACCAAATTTGAAAAACATCACTTGCCTCCATTGGTTGTTGGTCCGCTGTGACGCACAGTCCTGCTCTAGTGATATAGGCTGAGCAGCACACAGCGGCCCCTACAAGGACTTTTTCTGAGGACTCGAGAGGGGCGGCGTGGGTGACCTCTGCTTTGGTGGGTCCCCCTTCCCCGCATACCGCTTGGATCGTTTTGTTCAGAGCAGGGTTGAGGCACCAGCTTGCTGATTTGAGTCGGGCGGACCTCCCCTGCACACTCCGTCGTCTTTTCAAGCATCGGTGCCCCTGCAAGGTATAGGAGTCAGTGTTCTGAGTAAGGGGACTTTCTGCATTGAGAATCCTAATAGGAGGACTAACTTTTCTCCACCCTACCCACATTCCCTCCTCCCGTTAAATCTCTCATGCCTCCACTGGCTGTCGGATCCTATCATATTGGAGTCATCACGGACATGGTTCGTTTGATCCTTTCCTTGCGTGAACTCTGCCTACACTTGGGCTACCTAAATATTTCAGTTTGAATTGCACTGTTGGGGGAACTGGGAGGTTGCTGGTTTAGTTAGCTGCTTCTGTGTTAGTGTGGGACCCCCCTTTCTGCTCTCAGTAATCTGCCCTGATATAGCTGGGTGGGCTACTGAAACATCCAACAGCTCCCCAGTTGTAATTCATAGTTGAGAGTGATCTTGTGATTTGATATTAGTTCCAGTGAGATTTTCTCCGAGTCTGGATTTGGTGTTGAAGCTAACATTGTTTTTACCCTATGTTAGATGTACTTGAGCCTATCACCTGGGTGTTACCTATGTACTACTGTCAGTCTGCATTTAATCTCTGCTTGTGATAACTGGTACTATCTACCTGTTTAGTTTTGACTGTGCATTTCTAGTTGGGCTATGAAACATAGAAACATAGACTTTGACAGCAGATAAGGACGCTTGGCCCACCTAGTCTGCTCATTTCCCTACATACAGGATAGGCCGGAGATCCTAGTTAACCAACAGCCTATTTCTTCCTACCCACCACAAGAATTGCCTTATCTCTGTCCCATGCATTCTCAAATTCTCCCACAGTTTTAGACCCCACAACCTCCTAAGGAAGGCTGTTCCATGCATCCACTACCCTCTCTGTGAAAAATACTTCCCTCACATTGCCCTGGAACCGCCCCCATCTTTAAAATTGTGTCCCCTTGTTCTTGCACATCTCTTTTCTGAAAGATGCTACCCTCCTGGACTTTGTTGATTCCACTGAGGTACTTAAAAGTTTCTATCATGTCCCCCTCTCCTTCTTTCCTTAAGGGTATACATATTAAACTCCTTTAGTCTCTCTCATACGGCTTCTCTTGCAGACCCTGCACCATTTTAGTTGCCCTCCTCTGGACTGCCTCTATCCTGTCTATGTCCTTGTGGAGATGGGGCCTCCAGAACTGGCACGAGTACTCCAGATGAGGGTCTCACCAACTGTCTGTACAGAGGATAACAACTTCCTGTTTTCTGCTGGTAATGCCTCTCCCTATGCATCCCAGTATACCCGCAGCCCTCCCTACTGCCTTCTCACATTGCTTGCTAACCTTAAGGTCATCTGATATGATTACCCCCAGGTCCCTTTCCTTTTTTGTTGTTGTTACTACCTCCCTGCCCCATTGTGTAATCTTCCCCTGGGTTCTTGTTTCCCAGGTGCATTATTTTGCACTTCTTTGCATTGAATCCTAGCTGCCATACTTCTGCCCATTCCTCCAACCTTGCCAAGTCCCTTCTCATCCTTTCCACGCCTCCTTGTGTATCAACCCTGTTGCAGATCTTTGTGTCATCTGCAAAGAGGCATACTTTTCCTTCCAGTCCCTCTGCAATGTCACTTATAAAGACATTAAAAAGGACTGGACCCAGTACTGAACCCTGCAGTACCCCACTAGTAACCCCTCTTTCTTCAGAGTGGACTCCATTTACAATTACCTTCTGTGTCTGTTGTCCAGCCAATGTTTTACCCAGGCTACCACCCTGGGACCCACTCCCAGGCTGGTTAATTTGACTATTAATCTTTTGTGTGGGACTGTGTCAAATGCCTTGCTAAAGTCTAGGTAGGCCATGTCCACAGCCCCTCCCTGGTCTACTACTTTGGTCACCCAGTCAAAGAAATCTATTAGATTCGTCTGACATGACCTTCCTGCTGTGAACCCATGCTGCCTTGGGTCCTGTGCTCCACTGACCTCTAGGTACTCAACTATTCTTTCCTTCAGAAGTGACTCCATCACTTTCCCTACTACTGAAGTCAAACTGACAGGTCTGTAGTTTCCTGCCTTTATCTTGGTCCCACTTTTGTGAAGGGGAATCACATCTGCCTTCCTCCAGTCCTCGGGTACCACACCAACCTCCCATGATTTATTAAAAAGAGTAGTCAGTGGTTTCACTAGTTCCCCCTTTAATTCTTTTAGCATTCTGGGGTGAATTCCATCAGGCCCCATTGCTTTGTCCACCTTCAGTTTTAGGAGTTCTTGCAGAACCCTTTCTTCTGTGAAAGGGCTGGGATCGACCCCCCTATCAAGAGTGTTTCAGTTAATTGGATTAGGCACTTCCCCCTCCTCTTTTGTGAATACTGAGCAGAAATATTCATTCAGTATCCCTGCTTTTTCACTGTCCCACTCTGCCCACCCACCATTCATTCTATTCAGCCTCACTATCCCTCTCTTTGTCTTTCTACGCTCTCTGATGTACCTATAAAATGTTTTATCCCCCTTCTTAACTGAGTTGGCTATCTTTTCCTCAGTTTGGGCCTTTGCTATTCTGACTTCCCTCCCTGCTTCCTTCTGCCTTAGCTGATACAGCTCTCTGTCCTGCTCATTCTGTGTTTCCTTATATTTCCTGAATGCTATCTTTTTCTCCCTGACTTTCCCAGCCACCTCTTTTGAGAACCATAGTGGCTTTTTCTTTCGTTTTGATTTGTTTACTTGCTTCACACAAAGGTTTGTTGCCTCTATGATGGCAGTTTTGATGATTCCCCATTGTTGCTCCACCTCTCCTTCTAGCCTGTTTGCTAGTGCTTTTCTGAGGCACTCTCCCATCTTGCCAAAGTCAGCCCTCCTGAAGTCCAGTACCCTCACTTTTGTATGGCTTGACTCTGTAGCTGAGTTTAACGTGAACCACACTGTTTGATGGTCACTTGTTCCCAGATGGCAACCCACTTCTAGACCTGAGATCCTCTCAATGCCCCCATTTGAGAGTATGAGGTCTAAGATTGCTCCCTCATGAGTGGGTTCCGAAACTAGCTGTCTGAGGCCTGACACCTGTAGGGCATCGAGAATGGCCCTGCTCTTGGATGTGGCTGCAGCAAATGTGCTCCAGTTAACATCTGGCATATTCAGGGCTCCCATCAACAGTATCTCCCCTTTCTCTGCCATCCTAAGAATGCCTTCTATCATATCCTTGTCCATTCTCTCCCCCTGACATGGGGGTCTGTACACAACCCCTGTGCGGATTGTGGTGCCTTTCCAGTCTCCAAGGTGACCCACAGTGCCTCCTCTCCTCCTGTTTACTCTTTTGTTCAGTTACTTCTACCCCTTCCTTTACATGAGACTACTCCTCCCCTCTTCTCCCCTGCCTGTCTCTCCTGTGGGTTATGTACCTGGTATGTTAACATCCCAGTCATGGTTCTCTGTGTGCCATGTTTCTGTGACTGCTTCGATATCCAGGCATCCCTCTTCCATCAAGGCCACCAGCTCAGTGAGCTTGTTGCCCAGACTATGGGCATTGGTACTCGTACCTTCCATTTCTGATGGCCTTATTCCTTTTTGCCCCATCCCTGTCCTTCTTGCCTTTGTCACTTTCCCCATTTACCCCTGCCCTTCTCCCTATTGCCACCTCTATGTTGGTGTTTACCGCACTTACTACCATGATTTTTTTTGGGGGGCTAGGACTTCCCTGCTCCTTTCCAGTGCCTCCCCCCTTGGCTAGTTTAAATGCTTGCCAATGAAGCATTTAAACCTATCACCTAGGATCCTGGTTCCCCTCCTGGACAGATGCAGCCCATCATGCCAGTATAGGCTTGCATCACTCCAGGTGGACCCCCAGTCCCCAATGAAGCCAAATCCCTGAGCTCTGCACCAGGTTTTTCAACCACTGATTGAATCCCATGGTGCGGAACACCCTAGCCTCTCCTACACCATAGATGGGCAGCACCTCCGAGAAGGTTACCATGCATGCTACTTGTCTAAGGCCCCTCCCCAATTCCACAAACTCTTCCTGCACTGCTCTAATCCATTTCTTAGCCAGGTCATTTGTTCCTAGGTGGACAATGACATCCAACTCCCTCCCCTGTGCAGCTGCTCCGGCAATCCTGAGGATTTGCTCCCTGTCCCTCCAAGCCATGGCGCCAGGCAGGCACCTTACCTCCCTCTCCCTTCCTCCCCAGTTCTACCTTTCTAACAATGGAGTCCCCACCAGGAATTGTTTCCTTCCTGTGGGGTCCCATGCCACCCTCCAGTGGGTCTCCTTTGTGGAGTTCCCAGCATCCTCCTTGGTCTCCACTGCAGGTGCCTCCATAGAGGAACCACACTTTGCCAGAATGGCATAGGAATGTGAGAGGTACAACTGAGGGATGCGCCTCTGTTCCACCACCCTCACCCTCCCTGAGCCCACTGTGGTCCAACCGCTCCTCTTTCTTGGCAACCTCTGAGGCAACGGCAGTGGCACTGGTGGTCCCTGGATGGAAGAGGAGGTCCCACAAATCCTGGCCAAGTCAGCCTGGAGATGAGCAGCCTCCTCCCTCAGCCCAGAGAGGTGCCTGCAGATGGGACAACACTGCATCCTCCAGAACGTCTCCCAGAAGACTGCTGCTCCACAGCCACTGCACTGTACCATTCCCATCATGTCTTATTTCTGGCCCCTTAACTGTTGTTTGGAATCCTTACTCTTTCCTCTGTTTTTTTTTTTCTTTCTCTTCTCTCTCTACTTACTTTCTGCCTCTGTGCCCTTTAAGCTCATGATTGTCCTGTTCTGAGACGAGAATATCCTATATTTCTCAGTAGACCCCTTACTTGCTCAGAGGCAGACCTCCAGCAGCTAGAGGGGGCCGGAGAGCTACTCTTGCCCTTCTAGGATGGTGGGTCTTTGGTGGATCTGTGATCACTCACTTCTGTTCCAAACAGGAAGTTCCTGTTGTCAGTCAAATCCTGTGCCTATAAAAGTAGAACTAGCTTTAGGTGGGAGGGAAGGAGGGCAATATAGTCCCAGTAGAGAAGTCCAGTCACACAGCACTCCTTCCTCCTGGTGTCTTCTGCCAAGCTTCTAGCAGAATCTTTCTAAGGCAGTCTTTAAATTTAGCTTCCTTCTAGCTAAGCCACTCCCCCTACTTACTAGATCTTTCTACAAGTAATTTAAACTGCACAGCTATCAAGCCCTTTCAATCACTGAGATTTACACCTAGATAACTGTTCAGATAACCATTCAGTTCAGTTAACTCAGACAAACACACTAATTTTTTTTTTGTTTTGTTTGTTAGTTTGTTTTTTTACCCTAAATTAAAGGTCCAAGTACAAGAGTTCTACTTCTTTAGTCCCAGTAGAGAAGTCCAGTCACACAGCACTCCTTCTTCCTGGTGTCCTCTGCCAAGATACTAACAGAATCTTTCTAAGGCAGTCTTTAAATTTAGCTTCCTTCTAGCTAAGCCACTCCCCCTACTTACTAGATCTTTCTACAAGTAATTTAAACTGCACAGCTATCAATCCCTTTCATCACCTGAGATTTACACCTAGATAACTGTTCAGATAACCATTCAGTTCAGTTAACTCAGAGAAACACATTCATTTTTTTGTTTTGTTTGTTAGTTTGTTTTTTTACCCTAAATTAAAGGTCCAAGTACAAGAGTTCTACTTCTTTAGTCCCAGTAGAGAAGTCCAGTCACACAGCACTCCTTCCTCCTGGTGTCTTCTGCCAAACTACTAACAGAATCTTTCTAAGGCAGTCTTTAAATTTAGCTTTCTTCTAGCTAAACCACTCCCCCTACTTACTAGATCTTTCTACAAGTAATTTAAACTGCACAGCTATCAAGCCCTTTCATCACCTGAGATTCACACCTAGATAACTGTTCAGATAACCATTGAGTTCAGTTAACTCAGACAAATGCACTAATTTTTTTTGTTTTGTTTGTTTGTTTTTTTACCCTAAATTAAAGGTCCAAGTACAAGAGTTCTACTTCTTTAGTCCCAGCAGAGAAGTCCAGTCACACAGTACTCCTTCCTCCTGGTGTCTTCCCCCCCCTGTTCTCTAGCCATTAGTGCTGCAGACACTAGCTACCCCCACTCTTTCGCCCTAGGGTGGTTACTAGCCCAGAACTATCCTCTCCAGCCCCTGTCCTGGGTAGTTCCCTGGTCTGTACTCATGTTGGCCTCTAAGCTCCCCAGAGAGGATGGTAAGCCCTTCCCTGGTAGAAGTGTCCTCTTCCTTGGTCGTGCCACCTCCCTATGCTTCCCCTTACTTTGCTTGGATTGCTCCCCCTCCTCGAGAGGCACCTGGGGTATTCCTGATCAGCAGGGGGAACATGATTTCACCTTCTCCAACCTTATAGCCTTTGCCAGTCAGTACCTCTGGCCTGCCTTCTGCCTTGACCTCAAGTGTGTTCTGTACCCTTCCAAGGTAGTCAAGCGCCTCGCCCATAAACCCTTGGCACGTGGCAGGTGCCCTCCCCTAAGGCATCTCCTCTGGCTACTGTTGGCGCTACTAGTCCTGGCAGGTGACATTGAGCCTAACCCAGGTCCCCCTTATCAAGTCTCTTCCCTTCCTGCTGGCTGGCTGTTTGGCAAAGGGCTAAGAATTGCACATCTCAACATTCACAGCCTCCTGCCCAGTTTGGCTGAGCTTGCTGCATGGGTCTCTCATTACAAGCCTGACATCCTCGGCATCACCGAGACGTGGCTGAAACCCTCTACCCCTGACTCTGCCTGCATGCTTCCTGGCCTTGAACTCATTAGGCTTGATCGGCCAGGGAGGAAGTGGGGGGGGTGGCATCTTGATTTACTTTAGGAGCCACCTAAATCTGTCGGTCGTGGCTCACCAATCGACCCTGCTGCCCCACAGTGAGCTGCTTCATACCGTCCTTTTGCTTGGGAATGCCAAAAAGCTGCATATCATTTGTTCATACAATCCCCCCAAGGGTGGAGTATCAGGTTTATCCTCCCTTCCTCCTTGAAGCTGTGGATGCTAAGACCGGGGACAATGAGCTACTCATAATGGGTGATCTCAACCTAAATTGGCTCGGAGGTAATGCCAAGGCATATGAACTTCTGCTTGCAGGCCTCTCTCTGTCATGACTCATCCAAGAGCCCACCAGGTGGTCCACCACTGGTGGGAGTAGCTCCCTCCTTGACTGGGTGCTGTCTAATAGACCTGAGAGGATTTCCTTCTCAGATACCCTTCCTGACTCCATCTCAGATCACACCCCAGTGTACTGTGTATGGAGGGTCTCCTCCCAGAAAATTCCCCACAAAGTTATCCAAGTCAGGGATTTTTCAAAGTTTGACCTCAGTTCCTTTCACGAGGACCTGAGGCTCACTGACTGGTTCTCGGTGTCGAGTGCTTCTGACTGTCCCACTGCTGCTAGTTACTTTGTCAGGACCTTTTCAGCACTGCAGGACAAGCACGCACCGCTCATTAGGAGGAGGGTAAGGGGGTCTGCTACTAAGTGGCTTCATGGGAGCCTTCTTGCCCTCATGCGAACCAGGGAAAATTTTGGGCTAACTTTAAAGCCACACTGGATCAGACAATAGTTCAACAGCACAGGATGCTCAGGAATGAATGTAAAAGAGCTATCAGGGCTGCCAAGAGTGATTACTATAAAACTGCGTTACTAAAATCAGCTAAGGATCCTAGGAACTTCTAGAGGAACATCAAAAACATAGTTAGCAGTTCCTCCAACTGTGGGGTTTCTGACATACTCATTGACGGGTCTCACTGTAACATCCCCCTGACTATTGCCGATGCATTTAACTCTCACTTTCCTGATTTGTCCACTTTCACCTCCATATTCTCCTCTGGTGGGAGTGATAGTCAAGTCCTGTCTCCTTTGCCACAGGCGCCCCCCCTTCTCCTGTCTGTTGTTCTACTTTAGAGCAGTGACAGTACTGGAGATGCAGAGACTTCTCTCTGGTCTCTCCCCTTAAGCTAGTGCTGGCCACAATAGCCTAGAGCCTAGGCTCCTCCATTTAGGTGCCGCTTACATTGCCTCCAATGTGGTGCACATTTTCAATATGTCTCTCGCCCTTGGAGTCATCCCAGACCTTTGGAAGGTGACCAGGATCATCCCAGTCCTTAAACAAGGTAATCCTAAAATCATTGACAACTATCGGCCCATAGCCATTCTCTCAGCTCTTAGTAAACTCCTGGAGAAAGTTGTTGCCGAGCAACTCATGGAGTACATTCAGGCCCATGAGCTGCTGTCTCCTGAGCAGCATGGCTTTTGGAAAGGGCACAGCACGTCCTCAGCACTGGTTACTGTCTCCTCCAGGATCAGGGCAGCAATGGATCAGCGGAGGCTCTCTGGTGCCATCTTCGTTGACCTATCTAAAGCCTTCGACCTAGTCCATCATGCCTTACTCATCTCTCGGCTCTGGTCCCTTGGCCTGTCCCCCCCCTGTCCTAAATTGGTTTTCCAGCTACCTTTATGGTAGAAATCAGTCAACCAATTTCAGCAAGGTCCTCTCTGATACCTTCCCAGTGGCCTCGGGTGTCCCCCAGGGATCAGTATTGGGGCCTCTCCTCTTTTCCATCTTTGTTAATAACCTTCCCTCCATCTCTACCCATTGTAGCTCCATTCTTTATGCTGATGACCTGGTCATCCTCACCCATTCTCGTGATATCGGGATCATCAACCACCAGCTGAATGTGGATTTTACAAATATCCAGTCCTGGATTATGGCAAATAAGCTTGTCCTCAATCTTAAAAAAACTCAGGCCATGCTCTTTGGGTCCCCGGCCAAGATTAAGTCCTCCCCTGCCCCCCTGTGTATCACTGGTATTGATGGCTCTCCTCTTATGACAGCTGACTCTATTAAATACGTGGGGATGACACTTGACCCCCAGCTGGACCTTGGTCATCACATCCAAAATGCATGCAGGGCTGTCAACTGTAAGCTCGATCTAGTCTACAGGGCGAAGAACAACCTTACATCTGCTGCCCGTAGGGTGCTGGCCAGAGGTATATTTCTTCTGACTCTCCATTATGGGCTCATTATGTATGCATATACTTCTAAAACTCACCTTGCAAGGTGGAACGTTGCCTATAACAATATTTGTCGTTTTGCACTTGCTGCTCCCCGTCTTACCCACCACTGTGACCTGTATACCAAGCTTGACTGGCTCTCCCCTTCCAACCATAGGAGCTTTGTCTGGGGTAGCTTCACAGGCAAGGTGCTCAGAACTGGCACCCCCAAGGACTGGCGGAGCTCCTCATACCTGTTGCCTCTTCCTACTCCCTATGGTCTTTGGGCTCTGCCGCTCTCAGAGTCCCTGCCACTCATACGCAAATGGGTGATAAGGGTTTTGCTATATGTGCTCCCAGAATTTGGAACTCCTCCCCCCCCTCCGGATCCGCTCCTCACCCTCTCACTCTTGCCTCCGGAGCTCCCTCTGGACTTACCTGAAGCTTTCCTCCACATGTGGTTGTCCTAAACCGCCATAATCCAATCATGGTTCCTGCTCTGGGCTACTATGTCCCTGCTCATCTGGTGGCCCCTTCGAGGGCCCTGAGGGTGGTTTTCATCTGCTTAGGTCCTGTTTGTATCATATTATACATACTCTCTGCTCTAGGTGGAGTTTTGAGGGATGCACTGTTCGGTGGTCCTTGTTTGTATAGAAATGTATTATGTGATCCAATGTATGCTCTTTGCTACTCAGCTGTGTTATATTCTTTACTGTTTATGTAATGAGTTGCTACCTGGTTCTACCTGGTGTTGTTCTATGTTCTACTGTTTCTTATTGTTTTTGTACTCTCCCGGGTCGTACCTGAAAATAGGCAATTGTCTTGTCTAGTGTGCTTACCTGGTCAACAAAAGCTAATAAATAAATAAACAAACTGCCCCCACATATATAGTTCACATCCTGTCATGTCACATGACTGGTCATGTGACCTTTCCTCTGCAGATTCTATCTCGTCTCTTTCCCATTTAAAGATTATATCTAGCCACCACAAGGAGTCACTGTTGAGCACTCCTTAATCTGCTTGCCCCTTTCTTCTTCCTAGCTCCCTATCCTAGCCATTTCCTTCCACCCTGCCTTTTCTGCCTGCTTTTCTGCCTCCCACCCCTCTCTGCCACACCTGACACCCCTGACTTCGTACCTCTGACCCCCGCACCAGAGACAACAACACTACCACTGCACCACTACAGCAGCCTCAATTTGCAGTGACTTTTCGTGCTACTTATCTTCTTTTGCACCCTCCTCATCTGGCAACTCAGTTATACTCATTATACCCACCCTTCTCTGTTTCTCCTCCTGTCACTTTTAGCTCCTACTGGCCTCTGCCTCCCTATCTTTCCTCTCTTACATCATCTCCATGAGCACCCTTCCTGTCCTCCTCCCCCTTTCCTCGTTTTCTTTCTCCTTCCACCCTCTCCCACTCTCACCTATGCCTCTCCTGACTTTAGCTCCTTTCCCCCCAACCTGTGCCCACCCTGCAATATATGTACCTCTACCTCTTTCTTGCCTCACCCTCCTCCTCATTACCCTCCCCCACTACATTTTTATTCATCATGGGCTACTTAATAGCTCCCTCCTAAACCTAGCAACCATTCACCAACTCCTTCCTCCTTTACCCCCCCACGGGTTCCCCTTTCCGCCTACCGAATCAAGCACAAATCACATGCCACGCTCCTTCATCTCCTGATCTTCTTGCTGCTCCTAGCCACTGACATCAAGCCAGATCTGGGCCCTGCTAGCCCTACCACCTCTCCCCTCCAGGCTCTCCCTAAAGGCCTGTGAATCTTCCACACTAATGTACACAGCCTTCTCCCCAAACTCGACGACCTAAAAGTGTGGATCACTCAACACTCCCCTGACATCCTTTGCTTATCAGAAATCTGGTTATCCTCCTGTATCCCTGACTCCCAATTGGCCCTACCAGACTTCTGCCTTTTTAGGCAGGATTGTGGAAAATGAGGCGGCGGAGTGGCTATCTACTTCCGCAACTCCCTCAACTGCACTGTTTTCCACTGTGAAGCTACCCCACACTCCCATGAACTTTTCCTAATCAGTCTCACTTTCCCATCCTCATCACCCCTTTTTGTAGGCATCATATATGCCTCCCCAAAACTCACCCTACATCCCTCATTCCCTGCATCACTGCCACCTCCACATTAACTAACTCAGGGGAATTAATCCTTCTTGGTGATTTCAGTCTAGACTGGCTCTCCCCCTTCATCACAAAGTTCCTGCCACCAGATTGAAGCATTAAATCTAACCCAGCTGATTAAAGAACCCACTCGACCCAACTCAAGAAGTCAATCACACTCCCTACTCAATTGGGTGCTCTCATCTTACCACCACCATATTTGCTCTTCTGGTACCCTTCCAGACATGCTCAGCGATCACTGCCCCACTTTCTGTATCAGGAAGTCCCGCCTCCCAAATCCCCCAATACATCCAGTATCGCCTCCCTCAAATTCCTCAATGTGAATAAACTTCTTCATGACCTGGATCTTGTGGACTGGTCCCCTGTCTTTTGCTCTCCATCAGTCAACAATGCCCTCACTTATTTCATGTCCATCATCCTTAAGATCTGGGATGCCCATGCTCCACTAAAGATAGCAAGAGTTAGACGTGCCCACCATCCCTGGATCACCCCTGATGTTTTGGTTAAGTGTAGAGCTCATGATCGTGCCTGGTGCCTATTTAAAACTTTAGGAGACCAGGCCTCCCTCAAGGCCATTCATACCCTCCGAAATACTTGCACCATCAGCATCCATCAAGCCAAATCTGACTTCTTTAAATCTTGTCTGCACCCTTCAAACTCCACTCCCTCATCCTTTTGGCAGGATCTCCACTCGCTCCTGCACCCCAAGTCTGACTCATCCCTCAATCCATGAGGAAGGCTCACTAATCTCCAAACCCTCCCGTGTTGCCACTGCCCTAAATACTTCACATACTGTGCTGTTCCACCTGTGCCCCTGTCTCCCTCCTCCCCCATTACCTCCCCGCAACTCTCAGGTTTTCAGCTCCCACCAATCATGCCATCAGAATTCCTGAGCTGTTACTTCTTTGAACCCCTCTAAGTCCAGCCCTGATGGCCTGCACCCTAGGCTCCTCAAAACCTCCGCACCCTCAGTTATTACCCCCTTAATCTTCATTCTAAATATTTTCCTATCCTGTGCCACTGTTTCCAATGCCTGGAAGTCTGCCACAGTTCTCCCTCTTTTCAAAGGTGGCGACCCTACCACCCCTGGCAATTACCACCCAATCTCCCTTCTCCTTGCCCTTGCTGAAGTTCAAGAATCCCTCATCCTCTCAAGGCTCAACAATTTTCTTACCTCCTCAAACACACTCTCCCTGTTCCAATCCAGCTTCAGGAAGTCCCACTCCACCACCTCCTCCCTCCTCTGCTTTACTGACACTATCCACACTGCCACAGATCTTGGTCAGATCACCTCGGTTATCTTCATTGACCTTGCCAAGGCCTTCAATTCAGTTTCCCACCCGCTCCGACTCTCTAAACTATGCTCCATCGACCTTTCCCTTGCCTCGGTATTCTGGTTCAGCTCCTATCTAACTGGTCGTTCACAGTCAGTATCAGTCAACAACATCACATCTCCCTCCCTCCCCATCCTCACTGGTGTACCCCAGGGCTCTATCCTTGGACCAGTTCTCTTTTCCCTCTTTATAAATTACGTTCCCTCTGTCTGCACCCACTCCAACATCCAGATGTATGTGGATGACACCGTCCTCTTCCTGTCTGGTCCGACCCCACAAGCCGTCCAAATCCCCCTTCAAAATGACCTTACGGCAGTTACAGCCTGGTGCGACACAAATAGCCTACAACTGAACACCAAAAAAACTGTTGCCATGACCTTTGGTTCCAAACAAAAACTCTCTAAGCTTCCCTCACTTCCAGTCTTCTTCTCCTCTGCTAACACCCCTCTAGACAACGTCCTTACTTACATGTACCTCGGCATCTGGCTCGATCCCACCCTTGATTTCTCCTCCCTCTTTAGTGTGCTCCACATCAAACTGCACCCTAAGCTTGGACTCCTCTATCACCATGAGGCTAGTCTCTCTCCTTCTGTACAGTGTGATCTAGTAGTCAAATAGATCCTCCCTGCATTTGACTACGCCGACATGGTATTAATTTCTGCCCCCTCTACCTCCATTGCCAAACTGGACATCCTGTTTCATGCATTCTGTAGGTTCACCTCAAACTCTCCACCTCTAACTCATCACTGCGACCTCTACCCCTCTCTTTCCCTCTTTCCCTCCAGTCTCTTACTCAGAGGTGCTCCTCTTATTGCCTCACCTTCATAGCCAAATACTGGTTTGGGTCTCTTCCTTCCTACCTTGCCTCCCACCTCTCCCCCACTGCTCCCTCGCCCTACAACATTCGGTAAAGCTGTGCCCGTGCTTTCTCCCTACCTCGTGTCCACACCTCAGCTGGCAAACTCTCCTTCTCATACAGGTTTCCTTCCCTTTGGAACAGCCTCACCTCCCCAACCCGCCTCTGTCCCTCCTTCATTGCTCTCAAGCGCCTACTCAGACCCACCCCTGCCACTTCCTGCACCTGTTCCCCTTCCTAAACCCCACCTCCATAGCTCTACTGCCCTCTGTGTACCTCTGTATGTACTTTGTCTCCTAGCCTGTATTTTACTGTACATATTCAACTAGTGTGTATTCTTTTGTTATTGTACATAGTACCTATCCTGTATGGTGATGTACATAATACTTATGTTGTATAGTTTTAATACTTTTGTTGTATAGTTTGTATTACCTCTGCTTGAATTTTGTATATTGCTTTGAATTCTGTGTGTTACCTGTACCCCCTTTTCCCTGGGTCGCACCTGGAAATGAGCCTCGGTTCCTGGTGCTTGTACCAGTTATCAACTTTTAAATAAATGTAACCCCTAGGTGGCACTATCCCAAGGGCTACTACCCCTGCCTGCTTGGCTAGTAGCAGGTTAAAGGGCCTGAGTTCTGAAATGGGTGCCTCCACCCGGAGGTCAGGGTTGGTAGTGGTCAAGCTAACCTGGGCACAGCCCGCCTGGACACTGTAACCCCCCTTTTTTCTTACTTGTGGCCAGAACAATACACAATAATCACTTTCACAATACCCCTGATACACCACACAAGTATCCACACTGTTTGCACTTACCACCAGGGCTTTCCTCTGGCCTGGTCCTGGGGACCCTCTGTAAAACAAGATTATACACAGCAAATAACAGCAGTACAGTACTTTTGCACAAACTGGAACCACAGTCAGGGTAAATGGAAAAAAAGAGTTAGATCTGATTTATTTAAGGGACTTGAAAAAGGATGGGCGTAATCAGGTTAATTTGCTTAAAGGCTGTATCAATCAAACAGCTATGCGTGCACTTCAGGGTCCATGAATAGTCACACTCTCTGGGTACCCAGATGAAGAATGGTGGGCTAGCCAGGAACGTTGCAGCTGGTTGGGGCCCTGTGATGGAAGAAAACAACATGCACAACACTCACTATTTGTAATCCGGAGCCAGAGGGCTCAGTTCGTGAAAAGAAAACAACAAGACAATCAGATGACTCACTTTTAGATTAGGCTATTGTTGCAGGGAGCTACCCTGATGATTACCCACAATACCCAAGACTGGACACAGGCTGGACAAAAATCGAGACAGCAGGTGGTTAATCTGGAGTGCCAGGAGAAGCAGGGCCCACACAAATCGCTGAGACATCGTTCCTGTTCAAGCGTGGAGCCGGGGGCTGATTCCCAGGCAGGTCTCTCATCGATGGCGTTCCCTGTGCAGCAGGTAGTCTGGCTGTGCCAGTGTGGCAAGGCCCCGGCCAAATGGAGACAAATTCAGATACAGTCCGTTTGGGCTGGATACAGCTTCCAGCAAGCAGAACACAGTTCACACAGTGGGGGACCAAATCACGACCCACGTTCAATACGCAGCACATTTACATGTAAGGAAATTCTACTGTACCAGGCAAACCGCTCTCCGGTCATGATCGCAAAGTCTCTGCACACACCGGGGATTCAAAAGCAGCTGGAAATCCTGACAGGCCGATCACATTTAGCAAATTCTTTGGTCTTCTTCAGGTATGAACCTGGTGAAAAATCAGTGGCTTACTTAGTTCTCACAAACTTGGATTTAGTCCAAAATAATTCTTATCTCTCCCTCTCAGGCACAGCAGGCAGACATGCAGGCCAAAATTCGCCCCTTTCACAGTTCTCCCATGCAAAACTACATAGAACTACTGCCCAAATTACTTGAGCTGTTCTCATCTCATATCCCAGCTCAGAACTGCCTGAAGCAGCAGGCAGCTTGGGGATTTCCCTCAGATCCAAAAAATTCAGTTGGCTGATCTGTCTGTCAGTCACAACAAAGGCTCCCTCTTCATGTGCAAAAAGGTGCCAAAAGCCCAAAACTACAATTCCTACAGATTTTGACTCCAGACAGCTCCTGTAGTCCGGCTCCATTTTAGGTCCCATCAGACTGATTGGTCCAATTCAACAGTTCCGGGCCGAAATGGTGGGGGTAAACAAAACAGTCTTTGCTGCAAAGAAGGCAGGTTAGACAAACTACATTATTATTACTACTCTAATGAATGATCAGCAGACAGTTACATCTATAAACAGGGCTCCCTTTGCGCAATTAGCGATGGCAGAAACACAGCGATTACATGGCAGCCTGGGTGGGACTCGAGCATGACAACACTCAGTCCCCTCCCAGATTAATTATTACTGCAGTATAGGCAGCTCTTAAAGCGACAGTACATAGAGGCTGCACAGGCACTCTTTGGCAATAACGATTAACTGCTAAATGCAGGACGCCAGCCTGGCAGTGAGCATTTAGGCAAGCTCATGAAGACTTTTCAGGAACCCCCATTTGTAGGGAGGTTACACCCTTCCCTGCCTGGGAAAACCTGGTATCCGCGTCAAGTCTGTACCATCATAACATTGAAAATGCAACATATACAAGACATTTATACCATTAGTATGCTATACAAGTACTACCTGATTCATCAATTGGCATAACTTGTCACTTTACTATAATTTCAATGTACTCCACTATATCATGTCCATTCTGACAATACATTATGCATATTTCACACAAGTAAATTGAACATTACTATACAGAATCATGTAATAACTTCTTGTACTCTAAACAATGCAAGAGGTGGCCCTTCCCTATCAGCTAACTTAGGGCTGGATGGGGTAGGGGCACCAAGGTGAGAGGGCAGAACAAGTAACCTGGAATGGGCCATCAAGCTCAATTTAGGCAGTGAGCTCTGAGAGACATAAACACCTTTGTGGACTACACTGAGAGGCAAATCTACTGGCCTCCCAGGAGAATTGTAACTGAAGCGCACCACTGGCTTGACAGCTCAGCCAGTCTTTCTGGGGTGAACAACCACAGTCTCTGTACTTTCAGCAATGGTCTTAGAGCTTTCATCACTTGTAAGGGGTGCATCTGCATGAAGGGGAATGTCCAAGCTAGGAGCACTGTCGGCACCGTGTTCTGTAGGTTCTGGTTCCACAACACTTGGCTCATTTTGTGAAGGTTCAGGCACAATCAAACTTTGAGGCGCTGAAAGGGGTCTGTCAGTTCTCTCATACTGTTCCTCAGGTTCTGGTGTGTCACCAGAGAGACTCAAACCATCGGCCCTTTCTTCGGGCAATTCACACAGTTCCACAAAACACAGTGAGTCCGCGTCCTCAGACGTAAGGCTTGGCACTTCACTTTCAGGGAGCATTGGCTCCAAGGACGAAGCTGGGGGGTTAGACAGTCCAGGAGGCCCAGCTTCATCCCCACAATTAGTCATAGGATTTCCTCAAAACAACTGACTCAGTTCATAAGAGGGATAATAGGCATAGTCGCACTCATTTTCGTCAGAAGTGGACTGACAGTCATTATCATTCTGGGCCTGCTGCAGAGGAAACCTTAAATCTGTGACCCTTGGGGTAGGTTGACTCTGTCTCTTTCTTGCAGCAGCATGAGTCACTGTCCCAGGGGGCTCAGTTTCTGTGGGTTCAGCCTCAATCATGACTTGGCTGATAGGTAGCAAGTGGTTATGGTGCATGGTCTTGACAGCTTTGGAGTTGTTCTCTGGGCGCACCTTGTACACAGGTAAATCATCCAACTTTCTAACTACTACATGGGGAAGATGGTGCCACCGATCAGCAATTTTGTGTTTACCATGCAGTCCCAAATTGCGTAACAACACACGGTCTCCAGGTCGAAGCTCTTGAGCCTTCACTTTTTTATCATGCCTCTCTTTGTTGGCTAGATTTCTCTTGGCGGCCATTGTCTGGGCCAGTTGATAGGCATGATTCAATTGAGCTCTCAGTTTTTGTACATATTGCAAGTAGTTTTCGTCTCGGACCCCATCTGAAGAGACTCCACAACAGACATCAACTGGCAGCCGGGCCTCTCTCCCAAACATGAGGCAGTAGGGGGAGAACCCAGTAGCATAATTTTTCATGCAATTGTATGCGTGTACCAAGGTGCTAATCTGCTGGCTCCATTTATGCTTCTATTTTCGGTGGAGGGTGGCCAGCATGTCTAGAAGGGTGCAGTTAAAATGTTCTGGTTGAGGGTCTCCCTGCAGGTTATAGGGGGTGGTTCTTGACTTTCACCCCCCCCCATACAGAGAGCATTTCTTTGATTAGTTGACTCTCAAAGCCTCTGGCCTGGTCAGAGTGGATCCACTGTGGGGCACCATAGTGGACAAAGAAATTTTCCACTAGCACCTTGGCCACAGTAGATGCCTTTTGATCATTGGTGTGAAAAGCTTGTGCATATCGTGTGAAATGATCCATAACCACTAACACATTGCCAGTGTTCCGCTGATCAGGTTCTAAACACAAGAAGTCTATGCAGATTAGTTTCGTGGGGGTGCTGGTAGTAATATTAACAAGGGCGGCAGCCCTCTGAGGCAGGCATTTCTTTGCAGGCAGTGACTACAAGTCTTTACATGGTGCTCAACATCGGCCCCCATTTTGGGCCAGCAGAAGCGAGATTGTACCAGGTCAAGGGTTCTGTCAACACCAAGGTGCCCCATGTGATTGTGGCGGGACCTCAGTACCAGATCTTTAAAGGCCATGGTCAGGGTAATTGTTGCTTGTCTACTTTGCCACTATGATCTACTGTCTCTCTGTACAACAACTGTTTGAGCAACTTCAATCTGGGGCCTTCTTTAAACAATAAAGCAGTTCGCAAGTCAGTGGAACGTAACTTAGACACATCTTTCCCCGAACGCAGGGCATCAAGTGCTGGCTGAATCATAGGATCTTAGGATTGAGCCCACTGAATGCTGTCATTGTCAAATTGAGGTAGTGACTGATATCTAGAGCAGAGAAGTGGCAATAAGCAGCTGGTATGCAGGTGTCAGAAGGGCCCAAGCAATCTACTAAACAGTCCACTGTGTCCACAGACATCTGTTCATCTCTATCAAACTTTTGGCACAATGCTCGAATGTCAAATTCAGACAGCCTGACTCAATCACTCTTGGAAGTGGGCCTTCGTGATAGGGTGTCAGCATCAATATGGTTCAGGCCCGGTCTGTATTCAACAGCATAATCATAGGTTGATAATGCAGAAAGCCACCGGTGCCTAGTGGCGTCTAACTTAGCTGAAGTCTGTACTTAGGTCAACGGGTTGTTGTCAGTCTTCACCAATATCTTTGCCCCATAGAGGAATTCATGAAACTGGTCGACGATGGCCCATTTTAGGGCAAGGAACTCCAACTTATGCACAAGATAGTTTCATTCGGATGGAGTCAAGCTCCTATTGGTGAAAGCTACTGGTCTCACGCCATCCTCATGGTCTTGATACAGCACCACTCCTAGACCCTGCAGACTAGTGTCTGAATGCAGCACATAGGGTTTGGTTGGGTCAGCATAGGTGAGGATTGGGGCATGGGTGAGCTGGTATATGATCTCATGGAAGGCTGCTTCACAGTCAGGCATCCAGCGGGGCCTAAAGAGTTCACCTGGGTGGAAGTATACTTTCTGGTTCTTTAATGGCCCCTTTTTTGTATTTACGATTGGTAGGAGAGTAACCCTGGGTAAGGTTCAAGAGTGGGCGAATCACCTTGGAATAGTCTTTTATGAACCTGCGGTAGTAGCCGCAGAACCCCAGGAAACGTTTTAGTTCTTTCAGATTATGGCGCTGAGTCCAAGTAGTCAGTGCTTCAGCCTTACTGGGATCAGTCTCTATCCCTTTTGTAGATACTATGTGCCCCACATACTTCATGGAGGTTTGGAAAAACTGGCACTTGTCAATGGACGGCTTGAGGCCGAAGTCTTCCAGTCAGTCTAGGACTTTAAAGAGTCGGTTCTCATGCTCCTCTAAGGTGCTTCCAAACACAATAACATCGTCCAAGTACACCAGGTATTCCAGCGAATTCATATCTCCCACCACACATTCCATCAATTGTTGAAATGTGGTTGGGGCACCCGATATCCCCTGTGGCATCCTCAGAAACTCATAGAACCCCAATAGACAGATGAAGGCTGTTTTCTCATGGACTTCTGGGGCCACTGGGATCTGGTAGTATCCGCTGCGAAGATCCAACACCGAGAACCATTTAATCCCATTCAAGCAGTCAAGGGCTTCTTGTATATGAGGCATAGTGTATTGGTCTGGGATGGTCCGCCAGTTCAGGGTTTGATAATCAACACACATCCTCACAGATCCATTCTTCTTATGCACAACCACAATGGGAGAGGCGTATGGGTGCCTGCATTCTTGTATCACACCAGCAGCAAGCATTTCCTGCTGGTGTCTTCTCACATCATCTATGTCTACTGGGGCTAGGCGTCGGGACCTCTCTCAAAAGGGCCGTTCATCGTGCAGGCGTATGTGATGCACCACACCCTGGACACATCCCACATCCCATTCCTTCAACGAAAACACTTGGTCTCTCTGGGCAAGTCTCTTGCTAATTCTAGCCTTCCATTCAGCTGGCAATGGGGAGTCACCAAAGTCAAACAAGTCTGGGGTCACTCTCTCCTTCTCACCAGAGTGCTTGTTGCTGGGCAATACTGCAGTTTCTGCACAGTGTACTGTAGCTAGGGTGCACCCTCTGTTCATCCGGATCTCCCGATCTGACACACTGTGAATCTGGACCATCACTCATCGTACATAGGCATGGGCATGAGCAGGCAAGATGCTGGGCTTGACCAATAATCCTTCTGGCAATTTTCCATCGCCTGGCACATCCATCATCAGTATTTTGTTCTTGACATCTTTCCAGAGGCGGACCTCCTCTTGAATGGTACACTGGGCGTTAGAGGCCGGTACCATTGACTCGGGATCCTTCTTCCACACGATCCCGCACCGGTTCATCCTGGTCTACTTCCTCGGGTTTCTGTTGCAAATCATAGGCCCTCTTGATCAGAGCCGGAATTCTCAGGGCCCTCCCAGTCCATCGCCCTTGTTTCTCATGACAGAGTTGCGCCAGTCTCCCAAACATATGTGCGTTTGTCCCAATTAACAGGGGGACCCCATCATACAATCCGGTGGGGGGACACACTAGGGCCAATGTCTCTACTCTCTCCTCTACACCAGTTACAGTTGCAGTAAAAGACAACCAGAGGTGGACATACCCTAGGTAGGGATAAGACTTGTCACTCAGGCCCCACACATGTAGGCCATCCAGTGATTGTAAAGGCACATCAGATAAGTGTTTGTCATACCGGTCCTAGAATACAATGGTCATTTGCGACCCACTGTCAAGCACAGCCTGAGTATGAATACCATTCACAGTCACTGTAGTCTCCATTGAAGGGCCCACTATTTTGGACCAGTCTGGAGAGGCAGTAGCAGAGGCCTGGACATACGATTTAGCCACAAAGAAATTTGAGTTAGGATTTTTCGAACCCTCACTGCGGTCATTTTGGGCACCCCCTTGGCCATTGATTTGCTTTTCAGAGCTCCCCTTGGAGTCTGTTTACTACTCTTTCTAAGTCCTTCTGAGACCGGCATTCTCTTTTCATATGGCCATCCTTTCAACAGTTGTGACAAATGATAGACTCCTGGGTCATCCTGGGAGAGAACATCGTATGAGGAACTGAAGCAGTAGTAAAAGATTGGGGTCTAGTATCTGCTTGCAGCTGTGAGAGTGGTGCAACATGTGTAAACAGTTCCTTTAGAGTGGCAGTCAATCCGGTGATCTCAGCCTTGGAGCCACCCTCGGTAGCAGATGCCTGAGGGTGCACCCCCACCCCCATGGCAGTCACGTCCGAAAAGGGACCAGAATCTTGTTCCATGGGGGAAACCCTTGCACAGGCACCTGTCTTCAATTCTCAGACTTTCTTTAGTAGCTCATCTTTCCAATGCTGGGCCCAGGGCGGGAAGTCCTTTGCATTCTCAGAGTGCTTGTTAAGTGCCGACTTTTGCCCCTGAGCCTCACTTGGCTGATCACTCTCGGTCACTTGCACAGCAGCAGCAGATATAGGTGTAATTTCCCCACGGGGTCACCTTTGCTCAACCCCAATTTCTTTCATTAGCTCGTCATGGGGGCGATTCGAGTTGGTGGAAGCAGCAACTGAAGCAGTAACAATTCTGAAAACAGAGCAGACTTAAGGATCCGGTCCAGCCTAGTTTGATCTAATTCATTTGATGGCAAACTACGCTTTCTGAGGCACTCTTGTAGCAGCTTTTCAAGTCGAGGTACATACACAGGCAGTGGCTCCCCTGGGTACTGCTGAGTGTTTCTTACTCTCCACCACAGATCCTCATCTGAATCTGGGCTCCCATACACATTTTCCAGTGCATCAAGATAGTCCTGTACAGTTGCTTCGAGGTTATTGGCCCACTTGGCATGGATGGTAGCCAGGGCAGGACCTCGGAGGCTCTCACTCAACCTCTTTTGTTTCTCTGCTTCTGAGCATTGCCATTCAAGTACTAGAGGGGCAACATAGTCTATCCAGGTCTCACAGTCATCCTCCCCCGGGGGGTGGGGAGGGTGCCCGAGAAGATTCTCAGCCTTCGGTAGAAGTCGTGACTAATGGCAGGTACAGATATAGGGGCCAGCATTGGCACAGGCACAGAAGGCAGGGCAGTAACAGGTGCTGGAGTGGGACTGGGTGTTGGGGAAGGAACACCCCCAGGTGGCAGCAATAGTTTCTTAAAGCACTTACGGTTTTCCCTTCCTCCAGCAACAACTTAGTAAATTTCTCTTCAAAAGTCTCAGGTAATGGTGGGAGCTCATCCTCCCTGGGGTCTTTACAGTCTTTTGTTATCACTCTCCAGGCAGCTGGAACCCCTTCTGGGGCAATAGTCTGTGGCACTTTAGAGCTGTCCACAAGGTCACTACACTCTACCAAGGCTATGAAAGTTTGGGTGATCAAATCAGCCTGTCGACCCACCACCACAGGGTTTTTTAAACATTCAACTTTGGAGAGTGCTCTCTCTACAGTGTCTTTACTGGTACCCAGAGGAAAATCCAGTATAAGCAGAGCATTTTGGGAGTCGAACTCCTGCCCAGTACACCACCCCACCAACTGGTGTACAGTCATTTCTACTGGGGTAGCCATTAATCTTTAACAATAATTCATAATTTTTGGCCACTAGTAGGCACAAAATCCCAGCGGTGAGCCTACAAAATGTAGCCCCTAGGTGGCGCTATCCCAAGGGCTACTAATCCTGCCTGCTTGGCTAGTAGCAGGTTAAGGGGCCTGAGTTCTGAAACGGGTGCCTCCACCCGGAGGTCAGGGTTGGTAGTGGTCAAGCTAACCTGGGCACAGCCCGCCGGGACACTGTAACCCCCTCTTTTCTTGCCAGTGGCCGGAACAATATACAATAATCACTTTCACAATACCCCTGATACACCACACAAGTACCCACACTGTTTGCACTTACCACCAGGGCTTTCCACTGGCCTGGTCCTGGGGACCACCTGGAAAACAAGGTTATACACAGCAAATAACAGCAGTACAGTACTCTTGCACAAACTGGAACCACAATTAGGGTAAATGCAAAAAAAGAGCTAGATCTGATTTAAGGGACTTGAACAAGGGAGGGGCGTAATCAGGTTAATTTGCTTAAAAGCTGTATCAATCAAACAGCTATGCATGCTGTTCAGGGTCCATAAACAGCCACACACTCGGGGTACCCAGATGGAGAATGGGGGGCTAGCCTGGAACATTGCAGCTTGTTGGGGCCCTGTGATGGAAGAAAACAACATGCACAACACACACTATTTGTAATCCGGAGCCGGAGGGCTCAGTTCATGAAAAGAAAACAACAAGACAATCAGATGACACACTTTTAGATTAGGCTGTTGTTGCAGGGGAGCTACCCTGATGATTTCTCACAATACCCAAGACTGGACACAGGCTGGTGAAAATTGAGACAGAAGATGGTTAATCTGGAGTGCCAGGAGAAGCAGGGCCCACACAAGTCACTGAAGCATCGTTCCTGTTCAGGCGTGGAGCAGAGGGCTGATCCCCAGGCAGATCTCTCATCGATGGCGTTCCCTGTGCAGCAGGTAGTCTGGCTGTGCCAGTGTGGCAAGGCCCAGGCCAAATGGAGACAAATTCAGATACAGTCCGTTTGGGCTGGATACAGCTTCCAGCAAGCAGAACACAGTTCACACAGTGGGGGACCAAATCATGACCCACTTTCAATACGCAGCACATTTACATGTAAGGAAATTCTACTATACCAGGCAAAACTGCCCTCCAGTCAAGAACGCAAAGTCTCTGCACAAACCAGGGATTCAAAAGCAGCTGGAAATCCTGACAGGCCGATCACATTTAGCAAAATCTTCGGTCTTCTTCAGGTATGAACCTGGTAAAAAAAACAGTGGCTTACTTCGTTCTCACAAACTTGGATTTAGTCCAAAATAATTCTCTTCTCTTCTCTCCCTCTCAGGGGCAGCAGGCAGACATGCAGGCCAAAACTCGGCCCTTTCACAGTTCTCCCATGCAAAACTACATAGAACTACTGCCCAAATCACTTGAACTGTTCTCATCTCACTTCCCAGCTCAGAACTGCCTGAAGCAGCAGGCAGCTTGGGGAATTCCCTCAGATCCAAAAGTTTCGGTTGGCTGATCTGTTTGTCAGTCACAACAAAGGCTCCCCCTTCAGGTGCAAAAAGGCACCAAAAGCCCAAAACTACAATCCCTACAGATTTTGACTTCAGACAGCTCCTGTAGTCCGGTTCTATTTTAGGTCCCACCAGACTGATTGGTCCAATTCAGCAGTTCCAGGCCAAAATGGTGGGGATAAACAAAACAGTCCTTGCTGCAAAGAAGGCAGGTTAGACAAACTACATTATTATTACTACTCTAATGAATGATTAGCAAACAGTTTCATCTATTAACAGGGCTCCCTCTGCGCAATTCGTGATGGCAGAAACAGAGCGATTACCTGGCAGGCCGGGCGGGACTCAAGCATGACAACACTCAGCCCCCTCCCAGATTAATTATTACTGCAATCTAGGCAGCTTTTAAAGTGACAGTACATAGGGGCTACACTGGCACTCTTTGGCAATAACGATTAACTGCTAAACGCAGGACACCAGCCTGGCAGTGAGCATTTAGGTAAGCTCATGGAAGACTTTTTGAGAACCCCCATTTGTAGGGGGGTTACATAAATAAATAAAAAAACAAAGCTAGGCTATGACTTGATATACAGCCCATTATCAATGCTACCAGCCAGAGGCACACACATGGGCAGTGATCAAGCACAAGTGGCGTGACCTCCGGTCAGCTGTCAAGCACAAGCTAGGAACTGTCAAGTAGTGCCAGATCGGCACTGGTGGTGATCCACCCACACAAGAGCTTAGCTTATCCCCTATAGAAAGGATGATGGCAGAGACCTTAACTGAGGTGTCACTGCACAGTGAAGGTAGGTTGTACCCCCTGTGGCCCACGACACACCCATGAGATGCCCACAGCTGTGCCACAGACCATGCCACCTGTCCTGTGTCTATCCCCCAGGTACAATGCAGGAAACTCTTGCAAAACCAGAGGAGGACGATGTGCCTGTGGACACAGGCAGGGAGACCTACACTGACACACAGGTGGATAAGGAGGAGACAGAAACTCCTGCCCTGTACAGCCCACACACGCTTGCCAGACCCATGACACAGATGTAGCCTGACCAGCATGCCTTGGACAGCCAACAAGGCATAGCCAACCCTGTCGAGTAGCCACACGTGGTGTGCCTGCTGTAATAGTCCACCAGCACCATGGGCAGACCCACAAGATGGTCCATCATCCCACCGGCACAGGACAGCAGAACACAGGGGTGGCCACCGGCGAGCACACAACACCCCATGACAATGCGGACAAGGGGCTGTCAACCTGCCCAACCTGCCATACACACAGATCGGCCACGGGGCCATACTCCACACTAGTTACCCAGAAGTGAGGCAGATAAAATGAGACAGGCTCCATGTACAGGAGGAAAACACACAGGCACTGCAAGAGGAGCTGACAGTGGGGGGTGAGAAGCATGTAGCAAGGTACTGACCACATAGGGGACATGCTGTGGAGCTTGACAGACCAAATGTTAGCCAAGTCCAGCGGGGCCACAACGCCACTACCCAAGGCACTCCCAGAGGCAGACATGAATCACACACACCCACCCGCACCAGCAAACCAGAGGCGGAAGAAGATAACATCTCACCACAGCCATTGGGTACATGAACCAACATACAGGCAAGCAGAGGAGAAAAAGCACCAGCAAAGACCCATAACCTGAGCACACATGTCTCCACAAGGCAGGTGCAGCAGAAAAATAAAAAACAGTGATGCCTTTCACACGCACCACAAACACTGAGTGTCACACAAGCACACATAGTACAGACACCATTCACATATACCCCCACACATATACCCCAAGCTCACATACTGCCAATGCATAAACGCCAATCTCACATTCTTCCAACAAATATACCCCAAGCACGTTCACCAAGGGCCCCCCATGGGGTCTTTTCAGCACTCAGTGTGGGTCATCATCATCACAGTGCCACCCTGGTAACACACCCAAAGGCAGAATGACCCCAGCATGAGTCTGTGCCATGCCACCCAGCAGGACAGTGACTCTGCGCCCTGCCCCTGAAAGGCCTCCCCACCCCAGACAACCAGAGGGACATCCCCCTGTACATCCCATGGCATAGATAGCCAATGCCTCAAATCTATGTTGTGCTACAGCCAACCCACCAGTGCAGCAGCAGAAACACTACTGCTCGCAACAACGATGACCTGGGTTCAGAAACGAGCCCAAGCCATCTGAAGGCCAGCTAGGGGAGGTGAGATGAGCATTCCACTGGACACTCTCCACCTGGAGGAGGGTGGGTGCTTAGGCTCCGCTGCTCTACCACCACCTGGGTGACCACAGGTTCCAGTGCACTGGAGCTGATGACCTGGGAGGGGGGGTGCTGCCATGCTGTCATGCGAAGCGTGCATCATGAAGCTTCCTTGGCATCCAGGGGAAGGAGGAGAAAATAAGGAAATCAGTGGCTGCAGCAGGAGGATGTCCACCCCCCACTGCAGGCTCCAAACCACCGACCATGGCACTCTCTCCCGGATCACTGACGGAGTCTCTGTCTGGGGGTAGCTGCCCCCCCCCCCACAGCCCCACCCTCTCAGGCAAGAAAGGGTGCATTTAGGGAAGAGAGGTAAGTCCCGGAGAAGGTGGGTGGTGGGGCTGGATGAGGGGACAGGACCAGTGGGGGCCAGCCTGCAGTAGGAGATAAACAGTATAGTAAATAAAAAATAAAAAAAAAACTACATTGTGCAGCATGGCACATGCTGTGAACACTCTACATGCCTTCACTGTGGCAAGTATCATCATGCCACCTGTCAGATCCAGGCACCAGAACCACATCTTCAGTAGGTTGATCATTTCACAGACCGTGTCTTCATATGAGCCTCATAGTATGCCTCCCCTGCTGGCCCATGTGTCTCCAGGTATGGTGTCATCAGGTATAGCCATAATGGATATTTGCTGCCGTCTGTGCAATGGGTGAGAAACCAGGTTAATACCATGCGGCTGCCCACTGCCCTTCGGTGTACCACAAGTGTATGCTACAGATACCTATCAGTCATCCACCTCTGCCTCCACAGGTACCAAGGCAAGAGTTTGATCTGGACCCATCAAAGATAACAGGCATCATGGTATGAATCAGGGTACTTTGCACACACATTGGTGATGATACCCATGGAATCACAAACAATTCAGCAATTTCTGGCAATTAATGCTGTGATACCCTTTGCGATTATGGTATGCCCCCACATTCATGGCTAGTGCCACGATTATCACATGCATACAGTAGATGGCACCCAATACTGTTAGCATCATAAAATGCCTCTTTTGTGGCCCATTTGCCAGCCTGTGTGGAGGGGGATTGTATGTGCTCGTGCACTCACATCAGCAGCGCATTGGTCACCTGGTGCAGTGCTCTAGACAAGGACTGACTGACAACCGTGACATACCCGGCCACTCTCTGGAAGGACACTGTGGCACAGTACGCCAATGCACACAGCACTTTTATCTCAACCAACATCATCCATGATGCCACCTGTACATGGACCATGTCACAGAGCTGTTTGATTATGTCGTGGTCCAGGCGAAATCTCCCCAGGCAGTGTCTGTCCCATAGGATGCCAGCATCCAGTCATGGCCAGATTACACATGGCCATGGCCATGCTCTCAATGCCCAATCATGTTCCCTCTCAACATCCGGCAGGAAGACAGTCATCATTAGCTTGCACCACATCCTGTGTACCCCTGTGGAGATGTTGTTGCACTGATGCCAGGCAGTGTTTTTACACGCACCGACATGATTCACCTGACAGAGACCATTTGGGCGTCCCATGCTGAAGGGAGCCTGTAGGTACAATTACTATTAATTGATTTACCTCTGTGGCTGTTTTAAATGAAAGGTATCTAGTACATTGTACCTACTTGTTTTCATGGTAAATTCTGAGACGACAGATATCAATTAGACATGGAGTACCATTAAAAGATGTTTATTTCAACACACAGTTAACAGTTAACATATTTTAACACTTAAACAATATAACATTTGTCAGGACATCCTATCCAGACCTTTGTCTGGTTTGTGCACCGTAAATCATTTACACAGTTCTCAATACGTAGATATGAGGCCTAGTGCTCTTTTTCTAGAGGCACTGTAAGGTAGTATTCTATTTAGAATGAACCTTTACTATCCAGTACACAATTCTTTGGTACTCTAACAACTGTTTGCTAGCATTTCAAAAAATATTTCACTGCAGTATTCTATGCATCTATTTCTAGAACCAGGATTCTCAAAAGACACAGTATTTCAATAAGCACCTTTAAACCAGTAAAGGTATATCTATTTATATATGCTTCACCAACTTTTCAGAAGAGTCTCTTGTCTTCTTTTCGTCTTGGAGATTTTGGAGTATCTTAGATGGCTGTATGAAAAAGATTTCTTCCTGGCTCTCTCAGTTCTTTTCTCCTCGAGGATTGCAAAATAGAAAATGACAGTCAGTACAAGTTTCAATGTCTCTTACGTTATGGCAGACGCCAAAGGTCTTTGTAGCTTCAACAGAGTAACAGTTCTTTCAGAGTCAGTAGTAGTAGCATAGATGTGAGATCTCTTCCAGCAATGAAATATAGCTTCAGAAGACAGTTAGTCGATGATCATGAATTGCTGCTCCAGGGAGACATCTTATATAAGTCAAATGCTTCCTTCAGAAATGTCATCAGATTACATTCTTCCCAAAAGTATTATGAGTTTTTTTGGGGTGGTATAACCATATTTGGACAAAGGCTTATCCGTTCGGAAGTCTATAGCCTACATGTGGAGATACTACTATTTATCATTCTGTCAGTTAAACTGTTGTACTCTTGACCAGGGATCCACGAGGTGGCAATTAATAGACTTTTAACCACAAGACCTTCCGCTGCATGTTCAAAATGAAGACTTATCTCATTGTGGTTTTATGGTACGATAGTCTGATAGCAGATGGTTCCCTGTTAAGAGGAACCCATTCCTTGTTGGAGAGTCCAGCTTTTCAGATGTGTAGCAAAATCTTACTACTGACCTAATAACTGCTGAGTTTTGATTTTAAAATACTTTTTGGGCTGTCAGGAAGTACATTGCACAATGTCGAAGTTGAATGAATATATTCCATAGGCATTTAGAATGTCATTTCAATAAACGTAAAGCATTTCAATTCAAGGTAAAATGTCCATAATTTGTGGGTGCTGGTAGGTCCAAATACCTGTGTCAAGCATTTGCAGGTCTGCTTGGTTAAAGACTTAAAAGCTAATGTTTTTATGATCTGTTCTTTCAATATATCTTTATGGCATCTAAGATTAAGTTGGATATTCTTTATACACTTTGGCAGGGTCTGGTGGCTTATGGTCTCTATTGTGCCCACAAGCTCCTTTAAAGGGGCAGGTACCCAGCACACCAGTGGGATGACGCAGAGTGCACAGGTGTCACCAGGTCATTACTGGCCTGTCTGTACAATGGCAACAGCAGGGGAAGGTGTGTCCATGGCTACTGTGGGGCAGGTGGGTGTTTAACTGCAATGGTTGTGGAGGGTGTCCTCCACAACATACCACGATTTACTGGAAGGGGAGCAGTCTGGCAGGTGACTGAGCCTGCAGAGGTAGATATCCACCTGTCATGGTTCACTGGTGCATACATGCTCCGTGTTTTGTGTGTTGTGTCAGTGATGTTGTCCCCCCCCATGTCACCACAGGACTTCTGTGGATGGCTAATGTGAATTGTCCTTGAACTTATAGAACAGTGAGATGACGCTGCAGCTGCAGTGGCAGCCTGCAGATGGATGTGGCTACTGTGTCTGTCAGAATTCTTTTCCTGGAGGGTGGAGTCCCAAGGCACCTGCTGCAAAGATGATGTGAGGGAGCTGTGGGCTCTGGAGGAGCCATCAAAGGTAGGTGTTGTGGGGGAGGCACTGCCACCACCCCAAAATGCTCAGGTGGGGATTCAGAGGAAGAGGAGGATGACTAATAGCCTCATGACAGTGCTCCTGTAAAAGTTATACCTGTCCATTGACAGGGAGTTTTTTTCCGTCTGTGTACTGCACATGGAATAAATATATTTATAGTACACCTTTCTCATCATTATTCTGGTCAGCAATGTCATGCCATCTTCCAAGACTGTCAGTGTCTGGGGGGGTGCACCATTGTCCCCTGGTGACCTATGGTATCCCTGTGCTGTGTGTTTATCCTGCACATTTCACAATGTTACACTGCCGATTTCGGACCACCATATTACTACGGGTCATCTGCAGTGGCAGTCCATCCAGTTTTGTGCCCGTGGCCCATACACTACAGGTGTTGTGTCCTGCCTGTATGTCCACCCTGCATGCCTGCAGCTTATGGCAGCCCTCCACATGGCATAGTGCTTCACATGTGGCACCATGTGTTGGGGCATCATATTGCGCATCAGGAATGCACGGATGTGTGGGGCGTGCATCCTGTTATGAGGCCATGCCTGTCCACCCTTGCGTAGTGCAGCTGCAGTGGTGCTACACGGGGGACAGATCTGTGTACCTCTGCATACCCTACATGCATGCTTTATGGCTATGGCATGCACGTTTATGGGTCGTGAGCCCTTATGCGCACCTGTTGTGTGCCATACAGCCACTGCATTACATTAGTGTATAGGCTCCAATATACGGGCAACACAAAGCTTGTAAACAAATACCAAAGGGTTTTACTGCGGGTTCAGGATGAGGTGCTAGAGAAGGAAAGGGTTAAGTCAACTGCAGTTGTCACATGCTTGAATGGCTTGTCTTCAGTTGCCTGGCTAGGCACAACCTAAAATAATAATGCCAGCCACCCCAAAACAATATACCTTGCCCTTGGCCAGCTATACTGTTGAAACCTACCTCAGTACCTACTGGTAAAGGCTAGTAGCCCTAGTCATACGGAACATCCTAGTGAAGCCTGGGTACCCAGTTGTTCAATCATTTTAGGCCCACTGTATTTGCATATGGTTGGCCAACTTTGGGGCACTTAAATAAATGAAACAATTATCAAACCTCCAAGTTGTAATCCTGTCTGGATGGCCTAGTCCAACGCCAGGTAGAACTATGTACAGATATGGTTCTGCAGGACCCAGGGGCCCTGTTTGGTTACTCAGGGTTACCCTGAGGCTGGCAGACCTTCCTCTTCAGCTACAGCCCTGGTTGGATGTACCCATTCTATTCTGCAGTCTGATGTCACACTTCCAATGGCTCCCTCAGCTCTCCTCTGCCAGTAGCTCTCTCTAGCACCTCAAGCTGCTTCAGCTGTGCTCTCACTCCATCAGTATCTTGGGGTATCTTCAGGATCCCAGGCTTCTGCAACTCACCGGTGACAATCAGCACAGTGCCCTTAGGCTCTGCCGATTCCATCAACCTCTCAGCTCTGTTTCTGGAGTGGACTGTCTGGCATGTACACTAAGGCTCAGTTGCAGGGGAAACTTATCCTTATAGATAGATGATTTGAGCTGCAGACTTCAGTGTCTCTCTCCTTCAGTGCTGAAAGCAACAGTCTTCTCCTCAGTGACTGTATAAGCACACTTCTCCCCCCAAGATCTCTATACAACTCCCTTTTACTCATGCAGACAAGCGGTCTGCTTCTTTCCACACACCTAAGTAGACTCCTGCAGACTGAGGATGTGCTAGAAAATTCCTCAGTCTTTCCATAAGCAGACATCCTCCTGAATGGCTAAGTCCCTCTGTCAGTCTCCTGGAAGGGTTTGTCTGGCTGTTACTCAATGGCTGATTAGCTGCCTCACTTCTGGAAGAATAATGAAGTCCTTCATAAAACCCATAAAGCACTTTCTGGGCAGCCTCTGCAACCTAATTGACTGTTGTGATGTCCTCAGACCCTGTGACTATAGTGAGAGAGGTGAGAGGGTGAACAATATGGCTGCAAGATTTTTAGTCCATCGACAACAACCCCACAAGTCCCTTTCAAGGGGCTCCTGACTTTAAATAATTGTTTATGCCCCCCATCAATGTTAGTACAATCTGTGCTGGTGTCCAGTTGGCCAATGCAATCCTTCTGGGAATCCAGACTGAACTGTGAGCATCGATTTGCTCTCTGTTGGTGGCAGCAGAGTAACCTTTGATGTGCGGCATGGAGTGGTAGCATTAATAGCACAGGAGGTGGTGAAGAAATCCTGGGTGCCTCTTAAATCCACTTCAGCTCTCCCTGCCAGTCCATCCTCAGGGGCTGAAGGGAGCAGGAACAACAGTGGCAGAGTGGCTGTGGCACCTGGGATACAAGTAGGTGAGCCGCAACAAATTGGGGGTTACACTACCTCTGTTCTTCCTCCCCATGTGTGGCACCTTGCTTTTTTCTACATAGAATCTGGGATTCCAGGAGGCCATCCAATCACCTAGTTCATTCAGGTCCTCCTGACGTGTATTCCCATCATCAAGAAAGTCCACCACCCTGGCCAGCTTAACGTCACCAATGAACTTCAGCAGCCGGCCGGAGAGCCCTGCTTCCTCATCATTCATAAAAATGTTGACTAACAGTAGACCCAGCACCAATCCCTGAGGTCTTGCTACTTGATCCTTGTTTATTAAAGTGCAATCCATCATTCCTGAAAAGAACTTCCTTTCCATCAAACATCATCCAGAATCTTAGGGAGCTAAATCATTTCTCCTAACACCAGCACTTGATTCAAGCATTTATCCTCTAAATCCTTGTTTTGCTTCATTCTGCTTAAAAAAGGTATACTTTCTGAGAAGAAGGCTTCCACTAGTCAGTCTTTAACTTTCTTTCCAAATTCAAGATGGCTTTATTTATTTTTAATTTTTTGCTACTGGTAATGTGTTCTGACATATATTATTACCAGCAGTTGATCAACAATGAACACCAACAGTTTGTCTACTGTTATATGCTTAATTCTGGTTTCAGGTTGACAGCAGAATCCATTATTTTCTGTGCCTCTGCAGCACACTTACCTATTCATGAGTCTCAGGTCTGAGTCACTCATTGCCTTCCTGTGTTTTAATTCACTCATTACTCGGTTGTGTTTTCCATTGTGTCACGTACAGTATTTCTTCATCATTTCCCAGCTCTGTCATTTGGCTGAACCTATTCTAGACAGGTAGTGGCAGGCTTCCACTATCATTCTTTACACACTTGATAGCTGCTTCCTTCTCGTAACTGTTTCTCACTGGGATCCAACTTCATATTTGCTTGTTTTATATTTCATTCACCAGCTATTATTCATGTCTGTTCCAGTTCTTCATTCGTTTTCTACCTTGATCACCTTTCCCTGCCCCTGCTGATCTCAATACTTCACATTTAAAGCATTTCTTCAGCATCCAACAATACATTTTAAAATATAACGCTCAAACTCATGTTCATAATTCTGTTTGATACATTAGTCTGTTGCAAAAGAAATTATTCTGATCTCACAAACAAGATTATGGTTTCATCTGAGTGAAAAGCAATAGAATGAGATGATAGGAGGCAGTATAGCAGTGGTTTAAGACTCTGAGCTGCAAATCTGGAGACATGAGTTTGAATCCCACATCTCCCACTTGCATACTGTGCTACCCTAAGCAAGTCACTCAACTTCCCTGTGCTCCCAGGTCACACCTGTAAATAAGCTTTCAGCTTAGTGTGCCACATAAGAATTGGCAAAAAAAATATATATATATATATCTCAGACAGAAAGAGCCTGTCTTCAGGTAAATTACTTTAGCAATAAAGAATATGGGGGAAGGGTAAATACAAACATTATTGAAATACATACAAAATTGTGTTTGGCTATTTCATATTAAAGCATTTCTCATGGATACTGGAAAATCCTTTGATCATAATATCTCTCCTCAATGTGCGATTGTTTTTAGTATAGTCATCTGTATTTTGTTGCTCACTGCTTTGTTGTTTGTAACCTTTGTATTGTTCCCACTGCAGTTTTTTTGTCTAATCACTGCATTCAAGCAATAAGGCATACCAGGGCATGTGTTGTATAAGCAATAAGACACAATGCAGTGTTGCTTGTACTAGGTTTACCACACACCCAGGGGTATAGTAAGGCATGAGGCCATATGCTGAGGGCCTTCAGCTCTGGTGTGTGTGGTAAACCTAGTACAACCAATGCCTGGCATTGCTTAATTGTACTTACATTTTTTTTTTGTAAAGGAAACATATGTAACAATAAAAATAAAAAGGTTTTCATATTTCAAACTGAAATCTTTGTATTTATTTTTTAAGTAGTACCTCCACATGCCCAATATATTTATATAGTTTTTTTAACTTCTAGTAATGTCCATATTAGGTTCCATAGTTGTAGTTTTGTTCTGCTTGATTTGTAGTTTCACTCTTTGTGGCACTGCTGGCCCAGAAGGGACAGGAAGGGACAGACTCAAAACACATACACAGACACATACACCAGTGTCAGAATCTGAAACACTAATTTTTTACTGCCTTTAGGATATATGACACATAGCCATGGGGGGAGACAAAGATACAACTGCTTGTTTTCAGAAAGAGTAGCTAACAAGAATAAAGTCAAAGAGAGAGAGAGAGTGTGTCACAAGTTTCCTGCATGAAAAAGAAAGACACATGAGAGACTTGTGAGCGCTGTCAATACCAGACTGTTTTGAGTGGTGAGTAAATAAGTGGGACCATGAGGAAGATGACTTTGCTGGTGTGAGTGAGAGCAGCCAGGGGAGTTTACAAACAGGACAGTTAACGAACGAGCAGTGGAGTTAATGAGTGTGTGGCCTGCAGGTGAGGGCCACTAGCCAGCTTAGACAAAATATTGCAGATTACAAGGTTTCTGTTTTTCCCCACAATAATAACAGATGTCGTGAAAAGGAGAGTTGTTTTATTTTAAATGTGTGTGAGTGAGTGAGTGAGGGAGGGAGTGAGTGAGTGAGTGAGCAACAACAGCGCAGGTAGGTGCAGGTGAGTGAACCAGTAAGCTGCCAAAACTGTGGAACTTTATTAACAACATGAAGAAGTTAGAAAATGATAGAAGACAAGTAACACAGAGATGTTGAAAGAAAACGTAAGACACCATACATTTGGATTGTGTTACAGGGTCTTTTAATGTATAATGATAAATTTGTTTCTGTCTGTGGGAGACTTCAACTGAGGAAATCAGGTATGTGGTTCAATGTATTTCAATGGGGTTTGCACTTAGTGGCATAACTTGGCCACTTTTTGATATTTTTGCCCCAAATTTTCAACATACCTTTTTTGGAACACCACCTTATGAACAATGTAAGTGATGCTAGGTAAATCTGTCCCGAAAGGTGATTTCATCGTTGCTGCACAAAATCACCTTTTTCTCTGCCCTTGTTCATGAGGTGGGGTCATAAGAAGGCTAGGTTGAAAATTCGGGGCACAAATATTAAAATACAGCAAAGTTATGAGCCTATGTTGAAATTTACGAATGCAGGCTTGTAACTTTGGTAATTTTCAATATTTTGACCCAAATTTTCAACATAGTTATTTCTTTATAGCTCCTCATGAATGTGACAGCTATCATTTTTCAAATCCTGGCCAAAATGTGTTTTCATGCCCCGAATGGTGATTTCGCAGTCATACAAACATACAAAATTGCTGGCAGAAAACAGCCCACTGGTCTATCAAGTCTGCCCGATTGTGCAGCTCTTAGTGTCATATTACTATAGCTGCCCCAGCCCCACCCAACGCCCTCCCTTCCTCCCCTTTCCTGGTCTTTCCCCCCTTCGTGTTCTTGTCTGTACTAATGCTGCTCTTGACTCTATCCCAACCCCGCTTAAAGCTATCCATTGTCCTCAGTTCGACTAACTCCTCTGGCAGTGCATTCCATCTTGCCACCACTCTCTCTGTAAAGTAGTGCCTCCTCATCTCCCTCCTGAACCTTCCCTCTTCCAACTTCAGACTGTGTCCCCTAGTGACCCTTCCCCCTCTTTAAGTAGAACAATCCTCCCTCTCTGACTATGTTTATGCCTTTCAAGTACTTAAAGGTCTCTATCATGTCCCCTCTTTCCCTTCTGTCTTCCAGTGAATATATGTTGTGCTCCCTCAGTCTTTCCTCATATGGCAACTGCTCCAGTCCCATGATCATTTTTGTAGCCCTATGCTGCACCCCCTCCAGTAATCTCACATCCTTTTTGAGTTATGGGCACCAGTACTACACACAGTACTCCAAGTGTGGCCTCACCAGTGATCTATACAAGGGCAGGATGACCTCCTCCTCCTTTCTAGAGGTGATCCCTCTGGCAATGCAACCCAGCATCCTATTTGCCCTTGCTGCTGCCCTCCTACACTGTGCTGATCCCTTCATGTCCCCTGTGACTATTACCCCGAGGTCCTTTTCCTCCTCTAAAGCTGTTACCTGCACTCCTCCCAGCCAGTAACTGGTCCTGGGATTTCTTGCTCCAAGGTGCATGACCTTGCACTTCTTAGCATTAAACCCCAACTGCCACTCCCTAGACTAGTGTTTGAGTTTAGCTAGATCTTCCCCGAGTGCCTGCCTTCCTTCCTCATTGTTCACTTTTGCACAAATCTTAGTGTCATCTGCGAACAGGCTAATCTTACTCTTCACTCCCTCTGCAAAGTCTCCAATGAAGACATTGAAGAAAATAGGGCCCCCCACTGAACCCTGCAGTACCCCACTTGTTACTGGCCTTGGCTTGGATGTCTCCCCTCTTACAACTACACTCTGTTGTCTGCCCTGCAACCAGCTCTCAACCCACCCCACCAGTTTATCCCCCACCCCCATGTCCCTCAGCTTGCTCATTAATCTCCCGTGGGGCACCAAGTCAAAAGCTTTGCTGAAGTCCAGGTACAGGACATCCACAGCGTGATCTTCATCAACCGCCCTGTTGACCCAGTCGAAGAAGTCAATCAGGTTAGTTTGGCACAATCTTCCCGAGACAAATCCATGCTGTCTCTCATCCTGTAGACCATTACTATAGAGAAAGTTTACCAACCTCTCCTTTAGACTGGTCTCCATGAACTTCCCCACTATGTAAGTCAAGCTTACCGGTCTGTAGTTGCCCAGTTGGTCCTTGGATCCACTTTTGTGAAGGGGCATCATGTGAGTCATCCTCCAGTCCCTGGGTACCTTCCCCATCTCCAAGGAGGTGTTAAAGAGGTCCATCAGAGGGCCTGCCAACACCTCCACCACTTCCTTCAGGACCCTTGGGTGTACACCGTCTGGTGCTGGTGCCTTGTCCACCCGCAAGGCTTTAAGGCCCTTCAGAATTCTATCCTCTTGGATGACCCCTCTGTTATCTCTGCCCCCCCTTCACCCTTGTCCCCTTTCCCCTGCGGTATTGGGCCATCCCTTTCTTTTGTGAACACCGAGCAAAAGTACTAATTGAGTGCCTCTGCTTGTTCTTCCCCTTGTTCCGCCCATCCCCCATCTGCCTTGATTCTAATGATGTCATCTCTACAACTCCTCTTCTCTCTTACGTATTTAAAGAACTCCTTTTCCCTTTCTCTGATCCTCTAAGCCAACTTCAGCTCCTTTGCTGCCTTGGTTGCCCTGACTGACCCGGTCACATCCCTAGTTGCCATTGTGAACACCTCTCTTTCCTCCTCACACCCTGATTTTTTGAACTTAATGAAGGCCAATCTTTTTTCCCCCACCTTCCACTCCACTTTCTTGCTGAGCCAGCTAGGTTTTTTGGACCTGGACTGCTTACTGTGAGATTTGGCACACGTGTTCATGGCCTCATTCAGCCCCTTTCTAATGATTGCCCACTTCTGTTCAGCATCCGTCACTGGGTTAATTTTAGCTAAATACCCCTCTAGGATGCTGCCCATGCTGGAAAATCTACCTTCCTGAAGTCCAACACTCTTGTCCTGGTCTTAGCCAACTCCCTCCCTGTGTTGAGGAGGAACTACACTGGGCAGTGGTCGCTTCCTGCTAGAAGGTCCTGTACTACCACATCCTGGACTTGATCACCATTTGTTAGCACCAAATCCGGTATGTTCCCCTCTCTAATAGGTTCCATCACCCTTTGCACTAGGTAGCTGTCTTGGATAGCCTCCTGCAGCACCTGTTCCCTGGTGTGTGCTGTAGTTACTGTCTACCAGTCAACCCCAGGTAGGTTGAAGTCTCTCACTATAACTGTATTCCCTTTGCCACTAACCTTCCTGATTTGCTCCCCCAGCTCCCTATCTACCTCCTCGCTCTGTGAGGGTGGCCTGTACACTACCCCCTTCCTGAGCTTTTTAACTTTGGGGCTTTGGAGCAATATCCATGTGGCTTCTGGCCTCCCCTTATCCCCCTCCTCCCTGGTACACAGTATCCCCTTCCTCACATAAATAGCCACCCCTCCAGCCCTTCCCCCCCCCCGGTCCCTGCGGAACACCTTGTAACCCAGGATCATAAGATCACAGTCATGGTATTGGGTGGCCCAGGTCTCTGAGATGTCAACAATATCTACCTCTCCTTCTACCATCATTGCCTGGACCACATAACATGTGAACAATGTAATAATAACACCATAGTCAGTGCGCTATCAGGGGCTGGCATAAAAGACATCAGACAACTCCTCCCAGGTCTGCAGGACCACACCACAAAACCATTAGCCTTAATCCATGCAGGGGTGAACAACTTAAGTAAGAGAAACCTCACTGACATCCAAAGAGATTTTGAACAGGTCGGGAGGGATTTATTAACTAATGGCTATGACCTCATTATATCAGGTCTACTCCCAGTACCTAGAGCAACTTATGCTAAAACTAGGGAAATACAGGCTCTAAATGGTTGGCAAAAAAGTTGGTGTCACAGGGAAGGCTATACATATCTAGAGCACAGGGTCACCTTTAGGAATCAGAGGCTATTTGTACAGGATGGTCTGCATCTGAATAAGCAGGGGAAACGAATCTTCACTCATAGACTGCGCCAAGCTATTGAAACTGATTTAAATTACAGGCAAGGGGGGATGATGGAAACTCTAGATTAAAGGTAAGAAACACCAGGCACCCTGTCCCAGTAACCTGGAACTTCCTCCTAGTAATAAATGCCAGGAGCTTAAATAATAAAACTGATGAACTCCTTTATATCCTGTGCAATTCCAATATACATATCTGTGCTATTACAGAAACTTGGTGGAGAAAGGAGGATCCCTGGGAGAAAAACATACCAGGTTACACCCTGTATCATAAAGATAGGACACAGACAAAAGGGGGAGGAGTGGCCCTTTATGTTGCTGATAGCATAGTTTCTGAATCCGTGGACACCACCCAAAGGAACAGCACTGAGATTCTATGGGTCAAGAGCTCTCCTCCACATGCTGCCAAAATAAATGTAGGTCTTGTATACAGACCCCCATCCATCTCACAACAAGGGTAATGTTATTAGATTTCATTAATAAAATAACTACCACTGACAATAATATACTATTTGGTGATTTTAACCTCCCTGGGATAAACTGGGATACATTAAAAGCAGAAACTCCAGTAGAATTACGCTTCTTAGAAGCCTTTATCTTGGCAGGTATGAACCAGTTTGTTACAACAAACACCAGGGGTAATCACATCCTTGACTTAGTCCTAAGTAACCTAGCTGAGAACATCTACGATTGTAAAGTCCTAGCCCCCCTAGGGTCCAGTGATCACTCCATGGTGAGTTTTAACTACAAGGGCAGGCTGGGCAATGACAAAGGGAGCACCACAGTATATAATTATAACAAAGCTGATCTTGATAGTATGAGATGTGACCTGGCTGCATGGGATTGGCAGATGAATTTGACAATCAGACGCTACAGCATACATGAGATCTCATTAATTAATAGAATTACTACCCTAGTACAAACATATACTCCATTGGTACACAAATATGAAGGATCAGATAAAATATTGCCACAGTGGATGACACCACTTGTGCGGAAACTAATCAAAAGGAAAAATAGAGCATATAGCAATGCTAAGAAAAGTGGCAACAGAGAATGCTGGGACACATACAAAAACCTCCTAAAACAATCCAAAAAAAGCATAAAATATGCTAAACAGAAACATGAGCTCATGCTTGCCCGTAGGGTTCAAGATAAATACAAATCATTTCACACTTATATAAATAATCGGAGGGGGAAAGCAAATCCATAGGATCCCTCAAAGGCCTAGACGGGAATATGGTCACAGACAACCTTATAATGGCTGAGCAGTACAATTGCTTTTTTACATCTGTTTTTAATAAAAAAAAAACTACCCTAGAATAAACCATCTTGACCAACCACCTAACATAGGTCTTTGCATAAATAGAGGGGGTGTATTAAAAAGACTCCAGAATTTGTATCAAAATAAATCACAAGGTCCAAACGGTATACACCCTAGAATTATTAAGGAGTTGGCAGAGTTATTAGTAGGTCCGATCACAGCCATCTATCAAAAATCGATAGACAAAGGGCTGGTCCTGGAGGCCTGGAGACAGGCGGTCGTGGTGCTCATTCACAAAAAGGCACCAAACATGAGGTGGAAAACTACAGACCAATTAGCTTGACAGCAGTTCTTGGTAAGATCCTGGAGAGCATTATAAAGGATCACATAACTGACTAACTTCTCCTAACTGAGGACATAGATTGCATGGATTCACCCAGGGCAGGTCATGTCAGACCAACCTACTTGAATTTTATGGCAAGGTCAGTAAAGCCTTGGATAGTAGACATTCAGTCGATGTAATTTTCTTGGACTTCTCAAAGGCATTCGACAAAGTCCCACATGGGGAGCTTGTCGATGCCTTAATCGAGTATGGTATCCATGGCAAAATATCCAGCTGGATAGAAGCCTGGCTCTCCGACAGGAAACAAAAAGTCAGCATAAGAGTGACATACTCAAATTGGGTTGGTGTGACCAGTGGGGTGCCGCAGGGATCTGTGCTGGGGCCCTGTCTATTCAATATTTACATCTCTTCAATGAACACCACAACAGGAGTATGGGTTTCCAAGTTTGCTGATGATACAAGAATAGGTTACATTGTGGATAACCAGGAGGACACAGATACCCTACAATCAGCTTTAGGTGACCTGGAGAAATGGGCAAATGATAAGAAATTGATATTCAATACCAACAAGTGCAATGTAATATATTTTGGGAAAAACAACAGGCAGACGAATTACTCACTTGGTAAAGGATACTAAACAAAGTACAGGATGAAAGAGATCTTGGTATTAGGGTAAGTAATGATCTCAGTTTTAAGTTACAGTGTAACCAGGTTATTAAAAAATCTAGTGGCATATTACACCGCATTAATAAACATAGTAAGAGCAGGAACAAGGATGTACTGCTTCCTCTTTATACATCCTTGGTGTGACCACATGTTGAGTATTGTGCCCAGTTCTGGTCTCCTGGTGGCAAAGGGGAAATACAAGCCCTGGAGAGAGTCCAGAGAAAGGCAACCTGCAAGATCAACGAGGTTAAGGGACTAGATTATCAATCAAGACTTGACACCCTGGGGTTGTATTCCTTGGAATTTAGAGGACTGAGGGGAGACATGTGCATGATATATAGCGCCCTTACAGACTTACAGCTGTGGGAGCACTTGGTCCTTAAGTGCAGGGAACAGTATTACAACACTAGATCACACCCCCTACAATTAGAAGTAGAACATTTTAAAACCACAAAAATGAAGCAGTGGTTCTCTGTCAGGGTAACAAAAATCTGGAATGAGCTTCCACTGGAGGTAGTGGCTAGTGGTACTATGATCAGCTTTAAGACACAGTTAGATGCACACTTTATTGCTAATAACATTATGGGATGCCATTGACTTTAACAAGCTATAATGGACTTTGGTCTTAAAGGGACACTGTCAACCCTTTAGGTCTCAAAGTGTCTCTAGTTTAAAAAACACATTTTATGATTGCTAACATTCGGTAAAGATTGCTGATATAGCTGGTAGTTTGATTCTGACTCTTATTTTCTTTTAAAAAGTGAAAAACAAACTGCCCACCATACTGGTGTTACCACACAAACACAGGTTTGTTTACATTCCTTGATCAGCTCCAGCTGCATCTTTCTTGGAATTGGGAACACCCACAACACAGTCTAGCCCCTCATGATGCAGTGGGAGTTTAGAAGGCTACTGCCTCATGAGTGACTGCACTGTGTGGATGTGTTTCTAATGCTCAGGAAGTATGCAGTAAGAACAGACCCAGGATTGTAAACAAGACAAGGTTGTTTATAAATATACATTAACATGCATTTCAGTTCTACTAAACAAGGAGACAGAGGAAACAAACAGCAACATCAATGAATTTTAGAGAAGGTAAGCAATTATAATATGTAGGTTTTTAACTAGAAATAATATGATGAAAAACAGGTTGACAGTGTCCCTTTAATATAGCTCTGCAAAACCTATGAAACTCTGCCACCGTGTTTGCTAAGCTCCTTGCATTCAAGGATACAACAGTACACCTTATGCCCCGCCCCTCCTCTTCCCATCTCTCCCCCTTCCACTTTCGTCTTGGTAACTTCCCCTCATTCTCCTCCTCCTCTTCCTCCTCTCTCTCTCAGGGAAGAGGCCTTCTGGTCTCTCCTGGAAGGTGCCTCCTCCCTGCTGTTCGACTCAGCCCTCCCCCCTCCTCAGTTTAAATCTATGTTATTTTTAATGTACTTCTCCAGCCCCTGTCCCAATGCCCTTGTACCCTCGATGCTGAGATGCAGCCTATCCTTGGCATAAAGCCCCTTAGTGTTCCATGTCTCGCCTCACTCTCCTACTATCCCATACCCCATTTCCGCACACCACCCCTTCAGCTACCCATTAAATTCCTGTATTCTTAGCTTCCTCGCTGTGCTTGCCCTAGGTACTGGGAGTACCTCGGAGAATGTCACTGAGCTTCCCACCCGACTGAAGATACCCCCCAGTTCTTTAAACCTTTCCTGTACTTCTTCAACTGTACTGCCCTCTATCTCGTTTGTTCCTAGGTGCACAATGATATGAGGCTTCCCTCCCACCTTCTTCACACATTTCTGAATGCACTGCCTTACTCTCCTCACTGTCATACCTGGCATACACTCCACAGGTTCAGCTCTTCCTCGCTCCCATACTTCCCCATCTCACCCCCCGAACATAGAATCCCCTAATACAATTACTCATTCCCCCATCCCTTGCACTTCCCCCATGGTTTGCCTTCCTATGAGCCCCTTTTCCTCAGTGTCCTCTCCTTCCATACATTGCCCTTTTCCCCCTCTCTTCTCCTTCAATTGCTCCTCCACCTGCTCTCCTCCTTCTCCGTCCCTTCTGTGCCCACTCCCTTCCACAACCCCTCCCTTTTCACCACGTGTACCTCCTCCCACTGCCCCCTGCATTGCAACTCCCCATAACCCCCTCCCAACATGCTTTGGCCTTCCTCCCCCTTTATTTAGTGTGTTCGAGACAACTCGACCTGCTTCCCTGCCACTCCCCACTTCTACCCCACAGTCTTCCCTCTCACCTTGTACCCTGTATTTCCCCCTTCCCTCCTGGTCCCCTGACTCTTGTTCTGTGGTGCCTTCCCCCACCTCCTGCTCTGTTTCATCAGCCAGTTTTGCGTACCTGTTTGTTGTCTGCAACCTTCTGCCCCAGCCCTCCCCTGTAATCCTTATCTGCCTCTGCTTACCCTGAACCTCTTTTCTACTTCCTTTCTGTCTGCCCATGTTCCCTACCACCTGCCAACACCCCCTCTTGGCACTCCCAGGACCCTGTGGACTTGGTCCCCTGGCCAAGTGCCCCCTTCTGACCCTTGGCAGCCTGGTCTATCCTGCGATGGAGCCCTCCCTACCCCTCTGTCCCATCTCCTCCTCACCCTCTCATTCCTGTCCCCTCCCTCCAGTTCCCATCTCAAGCTCTCTATCTCCAGCGTAAGCTGTCTAAACAGCCTGCACACTGGACACCCCCCCCACCTTCCACCAAGTTCCCAGATACAGTGCTGCCCACACCCACTGAAGCTCACAACCCTCCCGGCCTCCCAGTGCCCCCAACCCCAGTCATCCCTACCCCTCCACTCTTCCCTGCCATTCATCCAGCTGCCTTCTTGCCCTGGCCACCACATCTTCCCGGTATTCCCTAGGCTCTAAATATTTCACAGATCTTTACAACTCCGTACATATTACTTAAGAACTGTAAATCTGCATTTCTGTCAAAACATTGTCCCCAGAATAGCCCTTACCTCAAAAAAGAAAATGTACAACCAGTACATTTGCATCAGTATTTCTTCAAGACTTTAAACCAGATTTCACCCCTTTTAAATTACTCCGCCTCCTGCCCCTTCCTAGTAGGTGGAACCACTACTGGGAGTGGTCCACTTGTCTATTTAATAGTGGAGAGGGGGAAGAAAACAGGCCACAAGTCCTCCTCCCAGTACAAGCTAACCAGACCAAACTAGTCCACAGGAACACACACCGTAGTTCCTGCTTCTTCCGGCTCAAAATGAAATCACCTTTTGGGCAGAAGTTGAATATTTTCTCTGTACTTGTTCATGAGGTGGGATCGTAAGAAGGCTATGTTGAAAATGTGGGGCCAAAATATTAAAAAACAACATAGTTATAAGCCTATGTTGAAATTTACAAATGTAGGCTTGTAACTGGTAATTTTTAATATTTTGACCCCAGATTTAAAACATAGCCATTTCTTTACAGCACCTCATGAATGTGGGAGCTGTCATTTTTCAAATCCTGGCCAAAATATGTTTTTGTACCTGTGGCGTGGAATGATGCTTCGGTGGTGTGGAATAATGTTTTGGCAGGGATTTGAAAATGTTCACCTACTGGGTTCATTAGGTAGGGTAATCAGAAGACTGTGCTGAAAATTTGGTGTACAAAAACGGTAAAATGCCCAGGTTATGACTGAACGTTACACTATTTCTGCGTTCACTCATAACCACTAATTTTCAATATTTTGACTCCAACCTTTTAACATAGCCATTTTTCCATACCACCTCATAAACGTGACATGTGTCATTTTTAAAATCCTGGATGAGATGTGTTTTCACACCTCTAGTGCGAAATAACATTTCGGCCAATATATTGTAAATGGTACATGTCATGTCTATAAGGCGAATCCTAAAACAAGTATCTTCAAAATTTGGCTCAAAATCATAAAATACAAATTGTTTGCGAAGCATCAAACGTTCTGCATTGACAAAAACTTGTTTATTATCTACTGGCATGTTCATTTGAACTCAGTAAAATGGGTCAAGCTGTACTGGTTATGAGATCTTATTTTTTACAGTTCTAATGCACCTTTTAGCCCCAGTTAGCAGGGCAACTTTAGCACAGTGCAGGTCGATAGTTTCATATCATATTTTATAGTATGTTAAGTAGGGAAATGGGGTTTTATGGTGAGGGTTTTTCTAGCTTGGGGGCCATTTCCTTTTTTGACTGCGTAGTTATGGTATCTGGTGGGTTGCTAAAATGGCGCCTGTAGCCTTGAAAAGGGGAGGCCGCTTTTTAAGGTTTCTCATTACCCCCTATATCAAGTGGTTCTTTTGTGTCAGTGCTGCCACTAAGTGAGCCTCCTAAGGGCAGATTATAGTGCATGTTTATGTTGGCTGACTTTTATGTCCTTTACTGTTTTATATCAATCACTCATGATACAGTTTTCAATAGGATTAAAATGAACATTCAGCTCAATTTCTCTTTCTTTTTTAATAAAATTATTGCACTATCTTCCATGGGGTGCTCTGCTATAACTCCATTATTCTGCTTAGAATTGCTTTTTCTCTTTATTAACAAAATATTTAGCAGAGTTACTAAATGTTGTTCCTCTATTTTTTAGGATGTACGGTGCGGACCCACTGAAGTTTCACCTGGAATTTACTGGAGGGATATTATAATTTTACTTTTGACTTTCACGGACTTTTGAAGGCCTCTGTCCTACTTCAAGAGTGTTAGCACCCAGGATATCATTGATCACTGTAATATGAATATAGTCCATGGTTTTGGTGATAAGGGACACAATTTTAGATTTTTTATCTGAATTTTAGTGAAATCTAAATTGATTCCCCCCCATATGCTGAGACAAAGGGAGACAAGCTGTATTTCTCCTATGTATGTACATTCCTGCCTTGTGGATTTCTATGCCTTGGAACCAAGAGTTGTACTCTGTATGTTATATTTTTATAACTACAATAAATAAAAAGTTAAAACCCCCTGGCATCTAGGGGTTCCCCCACCCTCCAATCCCCATTCCCAGTCATGTTTCCCTGGTGTCTCATAGTTCCCCCACCCTCCAATCCCCATTCCCATTCATGTTTCCCTGGTGTCTAGTGGCAGCCCCACCCTCTGATCCCTGTTCCCATTAATGTTTCCCTGGTGTCTAGTGGCACCCACACACTCCGATCCCTGTTCCAATTAATGTTTCCCTGGTGTCTAGTGGCACTCCCTACATGTTCCCATATGGGGCTTGTAATAATGAAAACTATCCCTCAATGTTTTTTTGTAACCTATAAAAAAGAAAATGGTTCCTCGCCGATGTGACCTCCCAACCCGACCTCCTACTGAGCAGTCACCTCCCCATACCCCAGTATTCCTCCCATACACCCTTACTCACCTGAGCAAGTCACATGACAAAGATCCACTCTGTGATCAACGACACGTCTTGTTCCTCGAACCGGGAACTGCGATCTAAAAACTAAGGTAAGTGCAGTTCCATGTAGTTCAATAGGGTTTTAAACTTTGATGCATAACTTTGGCAGTTTTGCATATTTTCACCCCAAATTTTCAACATGACTTTTGTGGGACCCCATCTCATGGCCAATGATAGTGGAATTATGTAAATCAGACCAGAAAGCCATTTTCGAGGTCACTTGGTGAAATCTCCTTTTGGCAGGATTTAAAAATTTTCACTGACCTTGTTCATTAGGTGGGGTCATAAGATGGCCATGTTGAAAATTTGGGATGAAAATAATTAAAATTGGCAATGTTATGAGCATATGTTGAAATGTTGCAATGCACGCTCACAATTTTGGTAATTTTCACTGTTTTGACCCCAAGTTTTCAACGTAGCCATTTTTTCACATCATCTCATGAACTGTCTTTTTTCACATCCTGACAAAAATGTGTTTTTGCACCGGTGGCGAGGAATGATGTTGTCTCTGCGCAACATCACCTTTCAGGCGGGTTTTGAAATTTTTCTCCACCCTTTTTTATGAGGTCGGGTCATATGAAGGCTATGTTGAAAATCTGGGGTAAAAATATTACAAAACAACAAAGTTATGAGCGTACATTGAAATTTTCCAATGCACACTCATAACTTTGATAATTTTAATTGAACAATGTCCCTTTAAAGCAGCATAGCAGCTATGCTGGCTCTGACCAGAGTTTCTTGTTATGGTCAGGCTAAGGTAATAGGGTAGTAGAATAGGGTAGTAACTACCCAGCCAGAACCAACTACCTGCTTTTCATTAGGGTATTTTTAGGGTAATTTCCGGTAGTTTAGAGGTACCAACGGGTAGTATTTTGGGTCGGGTATTTCAGTACTTGCCCATACCTATTTGTCACCCTGTTGAATTTTGTTTAAAAGACTGGTGCATGTTCAGCCAGCTCAGGAGCCAAAGCTAGCACCTAACAAATTATTTTCTAGACGTTTGGGAGCTCTGCCATGTTAGGGCACGTGAGGTAGAAGGTGGTATTCCTGCTTTTGTCCAGCTTTGGTTCCTGAGTCAGGATCAGGATACCTTTACCCTGATGATTAGCACTGACACACAGGAACTAGCAATTTTTTATGAAAGAGAAAACATTATTACACCTGCTGTTTAAATTCTGAGACCCCCTCCCCCCAACTCGAGGATGGCATTTCACATTTTCAGCAAATGCATACTCAGATCCTTTTCCTTATGTGAGCTAGACTAGGGAAACCCACTAGCAGCCCCTGCTGTACTGCCTGAGGTAGGGGAAGTCCACCACTCATGGGACATACATATCAGATTGTACAGTGGTACTGAAGGAGGTTGGAGGACCAACCCCCTGAGTGCTCCTTAATTGAGGATTGGATCCCCTTGAGTCCCTCTCGAGTGGAGGGTATCCCTGTGCCAGGGAAAAGAGCTCAGTGTAGACTTTTAATGGAAATGCAAAGTCTTAAAAGAAGATTTTTTTGCCATAGGGCTACCCGAAAAATTGTCTAGCTGAGAGCTTAAGGCTTGTGCCACAATAACGGCCCTGTTTTAAAACTACTGTACTCAGTGGGACTGCCATGTAATTGGAGGATGAACTGTCAAATTTGCCAGCTGAGAGAAATTGTATTTAAAATGATAAATCCTGGGCTTTTATTGTTTGGATTTGTGGACTCTGTCTACCGGGGAAGGGCTAAATTCAGAACTGTGCCATCTTTGTGGTTTCTAGGCTGAATGATTAATTGGGTTATGGTATAATAAATTTTGATCCAGTGTTTTAGACTCTGCCTTATGTGTGGACATTCTATTTGTGGCTAAATGCTGTTTGAAAGTTAACCTTTGCCTTCTAGCCCTGTACCAGTCGACTCTGCCTTCCTCAACTTAGGAGGTCACCCCAGATCCAGAGGTGAGTTTGGGAGCGAACTTGGGGTGTCATGTCAGGGGCCAGTCCTGACCACAGCAGCTACTGCTTGGCAGGGCACTGCACCACTAGTGCCACTGTGACCTCTGAGTTGAGCCAAGGGAGCTTTCTCCCTCCATAAGAATGTCACTGTGTGCAGCCGAGGCAAAGATTGCTAAGTGCACACAAAAGGGAGAAGAGAGAATGATGCGAAAATCAGGGTAGAAAACTTAAGCACTGCCTATATGGCGGCCTGGGTTTCTGGCTCCCCTGGGTCCTAGTGCCTGCCGGTACTAGATCCTGGCTCACATAGTGGGCTACCTCGTGGGAGGCACAGGGGGAAGCCATGGGGGACATAGGCTGATGTTGGACCTGGGAGAGGCTGGAGGTTGAACAGGGTATACCCCTGGGACCAGAGTATATCCCTAGCAGAGCATGGCTGGGGAGAAGTTAAAAAAAAATAAAGGAACAGTATAGGCATAATAATCTGTACATAAGATCTTATAAGAAAAGGGACTGTTTGGGTGGGAGGAGGGAGGGGGCAGTTGAGGGGGTGGGTGACAGAGGAAGGAAGTGGATGAAAAAGAAACAAAATAAGGGAGTTGAGGGCAGGAAGAGGGACAGGCATTGGTAGAAGAAATAAAAAGAAATAAAAAGAGGGAGGAAAAAATTAAGAAGGTAATTGCAGACAGCAATTTATCAAGAGTAGTGTACACTCAGAAGACAACACTTGAAGTCTAAAAACATACTGTTGGGAGGTACTCATTTAAAGAAAAGTGTCAATCAATCTCGTCATCCAACCCTACTGGACTGAGGGCATTCAATATGAATATCCATTGGGTTTCTTTTGCAGCAGAACCTGTATCCTGTCCCAACCCTCTTGACTGTGGTGATAGAATTTGATGGCCATAAGTTAATGGTCATCAAATTTGCTGCCACTGTGGGTAGCAAAATGCAGGCTGATGGGGCTTTTCCCCTCTCTTGTTGTATATGTCCCTCACATGTTCCTGGATATAGATTTTGGTTGATCTTCCAGTACGTCCTACAAAGATTTTGTTGCATGGACAATGGAGAACATAAATAAATACCAAATCTGGAGGTACAAGTAATGAAACGACATACCTCAACAGTTTTACTAGAGGCTGAGTGCTGAAACTGAGTCCTTGGGTTTGTAATTTGCAAACACTGCATCTTCCACATTTGTGGAAACCCACAGGTGACTTACCCAGCCAAGTATGCCTTTCCTGTCTTGTTGATCAGAAATGATTCATTGTCAGACTGTCCCCCATATCTGATCCCTACTGTAAGCGACCCTTTGGAATTTCTGTCAGTTCCTTGGCCAACACAAGCTCATTTTATAGAACAGGCCTGTGCTTTCTAACAGTGTATTTATCTATTTAGTTTTTGTTGACCGGAAAGGAGGACTAGGCAATTCTGCCTATTTTTGGCTTCGTCCTGGGGAGCGAAGGTACAGATGCAAACTGGCATACAGAACCAAATTAAGCTGTTGGTGGTACTTTTAGTAAATTGGGGGAAATTCGGACAGGACATCGGAGAAATTCCCCTGCTCTTGCAGAGGGCACTGTTTGCTTCCTGTGAGAGTTATGGAGGATCCTGGAGAGGAGGGAGAGAAGGCTGCCCGGGTGGAAGAGATTGCTTCCCTTCCCACTTGGGACAACTTGGAAGTTACAACTATCACTATTACCACTTGAGCAGGGGATAGACTATGCAAGTCCCACTGAGGATGGTGTTATAGCAGTCAATGATGACAGTGGTCCAGGTATGATGAAACAAGAAAAGACCAAGTACTTGTTGACTTTGCAAAGAATCCTGTTGATTTTATCAAGAATCCTGTTGACTCTGCTGATAACCCTGAGAAACTTGATAGATATTGCAGCCAGGGAATGGACCTGAGTTCTCCATGCCAGAGGAAGAACTGAAACTTGACCAAGTACTGCAACAAAAGAAGGTGGCACTTATAAAATGAATAATGGATGAAGAACTGAAATGGCTGTTGGCCTGCTGGCACAGCGGTAGTGCTACCACTCATGATGCCGGCAACCCGAGTTTGGTAATGAGCTCAGGCCATTGGAGGGCTGGCTGGTGGGAGGGGGACTGAGCATCCGGAGGACTGCTCTCCTCCTCTGAGGGGAGGCATTGCAGAGCCTGGTGTATGCCTGGTCCCTAGTGGTAAGCTAGGAGAAGGCGCCCAGGACTACCACAGAGTGAGTAGGGGGGAAGACAGATGCCGATGAATGGCATGCAGGTCCACAGGTCATGCATCATGGTGTCATTGCATGCCATGTCCCTAGGAGAAAAAAGAAAACAGGGAAACCTCGATGGCAGGATGGTGCAGGGACCTGCGCAGGCCCAGCACCCGACTAGCTGGGCTCACTGGTCCAACTACTGGATCCAGTTCATGGTGGGGGATTGGGAGACCCCACCGGGGGGGCAGGCCCTTGGGGTACTGGCCGGCATTAAGTCCCTGTGGACATCAGGGTGAAAGGGCTGGGGGGGTCCAGCAGATGGGGACTGTCTGAGGTGAGGGGAAAAATGTATATCAAAAACCAAAAAAGAAGAAATGAAATGTCAGCATGAGAAGTTTTGTTTAAGGCAAGAAGTTATAATAAGTATTCCTGTGCAATCTGCTGTTTTGAATGAACCAGAGAATCCAACAGCTGGTAAAGGGTCTCTGTTTGTGAGACCCATATGTGATTTGCATGAAATTTCTAAGGTACAAACTGCAAATATGAGCACTACAAGCAATGATGCCAAATTACATTTTTAACAACCAAGACAACATTCATAAAATGTACTTGTTGTTCAGCAGCCATACTCTGAAAATAATCAGCAACCCTGCATATCAAAGACAGTACTTGGAGGAAAGAGCGGTGGTGCACATCAAAGAAGCCCAGCTGTTAGCTTGTTAGTTTCATCCACCCTGGAGTCTGACAGTTTGTCAATTTCACCGTCCATCTGCAGAGCTTAGAAATAAAATGCTGCCTGGGAACATTGTGGAGCCTGTAACGAGCTGTGAAAAGAGTGCAGCAAGTAGCATTTTAAAACAAGCATTTGTCAATGCCGAATGTTGATTGCGTTGGTCTATTGAGCTTGCTCACTGCCCCTCTGTCACTCGCTCTGTCTGTTTCTCCTGGTGCTGCAGGCTGCTGTTTTGTACTGGGCTCCTGCCTGCGTTGGCGGCTTTTTCTGGCCACAAAGAAATCTGAAGCAGTCCCGACACAGCTCCATTGAGCTCGCTCAGTCCCCCTCTCTCACTCACTCATTCCATTTCTGCCAGCGCTGCAAGCTGGCCTTTTGTACTGGGCTCCTGCCTGCATTGCCATCTTTTTCTGCCCACAAAGAAGTCTGCAGCAGTCACAATAGAGCTCCATTGAGCTCGCTTACTACTGCTCTGTCACTCGCTCGTTCTGTTTCTCTTGGCGCTGCAGGCTGCGCTTTTGTACGGGGCTTCTGGCTGCGTTGGCACCTTTGTCTGTCCACAAAAAAATATGCAGCTGTCCCGACAGAGCTCTGTTGAGGTCGCTCAGTCTCTCTCTCTCTTACATGTTCATTCTGTTTGTCCTGGAGCTGCAAGCTGCCCTTTTGTACAGGGCTCCTGCCTACATTGGCGCCTTTTTCTGCCTACAAAGAAATCCTTAGCAGTCCTGATAGAGCTCCGTTGAGCTAACTCAGTCCCCTGTCTCACTCGCTCATACTGTTTCTCCCACTGCTGCAGGCTGCCCTTTTATACTAGGCCCCTACCTGCATTGACGCCTAGTTCTGCCCACAAAGAAATCCACAGCAGTCCCGATAGAGCTCTGTTGAACTTGGTCACTCCCCCCTCTCACTTGCTCGATCTTAATCTGTCCCAAACACTGATTTCCCACAGCGACCGTGTTATTCTCTGGCAGGAGTGCAAAGACATATTTTAGCCAGAATGTGGAAAATGACAGCTGTACTGTTCATAAGGAGGTGTGAAAAAATGCCACTGTTGAAAATGTGGCTTGAAAATATTGCAGATTTGCGAAGTTACAAGGGTGCGTGGAAACAGTTCAACGCACGCTTGTAGCACAGTCATGTTATGGAGTTTCGTCACCAAATTTTCAACATAGGGAATTTAGGACCTCTGCTCATGAACCGTGCCACTGTCATTGTCTTAATGTGTCCCAAACACTGATTTCCCACAGCGACTGCGTTATTCTGCACTGGAACTGTGAAAACACATTTCGATCAGGATGTGAAAATGACAGCTGTGCTGCTCATAAGGAGGTGTGAAAAAAATGCCAATGTTGAAAATCTGGCGTGAAAATATTGTAAATTCACAAAGTTACGGGCGTGCGTAGCAACTGCGCAACGCACACTCGTAAAACAGTAATTTTTTGGATTTTTTCCACCAAATTTGCAACATAGGCTTTTTGAGAGCTCACATTTATGAACACTAGCATCAATGTTATTATCGCCTCAAAAGGTGATCCCATGCAGTGACCAAGAAATCACCTTTTGGGGCCGATTAACGCCATGACAGTTCCAGAATTCATGAGGAGGGGTCCCAAAAAAACCATGTTGAAAATTTGATGCCAAAATTCCAAAAAATGACTGAGATATGCATTAAAGTTGGAAAAAAAACATTTATTCGATTATACAGCTTACCGGCATTTCCTCAGTTCACGGTCGGCTTTGAAGAGTGCAGACATGTTCCCGGTCCACCAAAGATCATCGCGCCGAGCTCTGGAGGTAAGTATGGGGTGAGGGGGGTGTGGGGAGGCAGGGTGCGGAGAGGGTGGGAGCGGGTTGCAGGAACGGGGCAGGGAGACCTCCGAGGGACAGTTTCTTTTTTTACAGGTCACAAAACAACAAAAGACATTGCGGGACCGTTTTTTATTTTACAGGGCATGTGGCACACTGGGGTGGGCTCCCAGCGTGCCACCAGGGTCTTCTTTTGGTGGGGAGCTGTAGCCGACAGGGGATTGGGCACTCTATCGGCACACAACAAAGGGTGACATTATGCCGACGGGATTGGGCACCTGCCGGCAGACAGTATAAACGAGGGAGGGGTTTACGTAATGCCGATGGGGAGTGGGCCTCTCACGGCAACAGAAACACTGGGGCACTGAAGCTGACGGGGATTGGGGCCCCCATCGGCAAGTAAACATGGTGGGGGGGTGAATATTGTTTGAGAACACGGCCGCAAACCACCGCCATGTTTACAAACAATATCAGTGTATGAAGACCCCGCCCTGCAATGATGGGTCGCTCCCTCATTGCAGCGAATGGCTTACACTGCAATGTTGAGGCGGCCCCTGATTGCAGCAGCTGTTTTTTAAAGAGTTGGTGGCACGCTGGCTGAACTAGTGTCAGCAGCAGCGTGCCACAGCATTGGGGGATGCTGGACAAGCCTTTAAAGGCTGTGGGGGCATTGGCCACAACAGTGCTGTGCCTCCACAACCTGCTTGAGGAGAAAGCTGCCACAATATGTTTCTTGTGCATGCGCGCAATCAACATAAAAATGATGGCAGAAATGAATGGCGCTAGCACCAGTGTGAAACCACAGGTAATAACTCCTGGAATAAGCGTCAGTACAGAGATGCATGCCATGCCTCCAGGGCAGTGTCTTCAGTGTGCTTCACAGAATATGCTTGCTGGCTCAGAGACTCAACTAAAGCCTGCATCTGTGGGCAATATGATAACCATGATCCCAGCAAAGTCTGTGACAGAGCCTGTCACTGCCACTGCCACCGCTCGCCTTCTCAGAGCCCGCTCACAGGGACCCAGAACTTGTACTAGCTCCTCTCAGGCTTCAGAGCAGCAAGTGGCCCTGCTTCCCCACTGCTGCTGCTTGCCTTCCAAGAGCCCACCTGGACCCAGAACTCGGACTAACCCTTCTTGGGCTTCAGAGCGGCAAGCTGCCCTGCTTCCCCACTCCCGACGCTCACCTTCCAAGAGCCCACCCGCCCAGACTCAGAACTCGGACTAGCCCTTCCTAGGCTTCAGAGCGGCAAGTGGCCCTGCTTCCCCACTACCGCTGCTCGCCTTCCAAGAGCCTGCCCACCTGGACCCAGAACTCGAACTAGCCCTTATCAGGCTTCAGAGTGGCAAGTGGCCATGCTTCCCCGCTACCGCTGCTCACCTTCCAGGAGCCCATCCATTCGGACCCAGAACTCAGTAAGCACAGGAGACCCAGGAATCTGCAGCTTGAAAGCCGCTTGTGCTATTGGTGCCGAGAACTTACAACAGCTCCTCCACTGGCAGCAGCTTTCTCCGGCTACACAGCCATTGGGCAGCACCGGCAAGGCTCCCACTTTCAAACTGAAAGGAGCATTTTTTTACTTTGTGTTTTATTCTTAGGGGGTTGATTTTTACACTGCTATGGAATCACTTCTAAAGGAAAGAATTGTCGAGTATCTAGAGGCCAGAGGGGCACAGGACCCTAGGCAGCATGGATTCACAGCGGGAAGGTCATGCCAGACGAATCTGATAGATTTCTTTGACTGGGTGACCAAAGTAGTAGATCAGGGAGGGGCTGTGGACATAGCCTACCTAGACTTTAGCAAGGCATTTGACACAGTCCCACACAAAAGATTAATATACAAGTTAGCCAGCCTGGAGGGTCCCAAGATGACAGCCTGGGTAAAGAATTGGCTGGAGAATAGGACACAGAGAGTTATAGTAAATGGAGTCCACTCAGAAGAAAGGAGGGTTACTAGTGGGGTACCGCAGGGTCCAGTATTAGACTGGTCCTCTTCAATGTCTTTATGCTACATTGCAGAAGGACTGGAAGGAAAAGTATGTCTCTTTGCAGATGACACAAAGATCTGCAACAGAGTTGATGCACAGGGTGGGGTGGAAAGGATGAGAAGGACTTGCAAGGTTAGAGGAATGGTCAAATGTATGGCAGCTTAAATTCAATGCTAAGAAGTGCAAGGTAATGCACCTGGGAAACAAAAACCCAGGGGAAGAGTACACAATGGGGGGTGAGATACAACAACAAGAATGGAAAGGGACCTGGGGGTAGTCATATCAGATGACCTAAAGATGGGCAAGCAATGTGAGAGGGCAGCAAGGAGGGTTGGGGGATACTGGGATGCATAGGAGAGGCATCACCAGTAGAAAACAGAAGTTATTATCCCTCTGTACAGACAGCTGGTGAGATCCCATCTGGAGTACTGTGTGCAGTTCTGGAGACCCAATCTCTGCAAAGACATAGACAGGATGGAAGCTGTCCAGAGGAGGGCAACTAAAATGGTGCAGGGTCTGCACCGGAAGTCGTATGAAGAGAGACTTAAGGAGCTTAATATGTATAGCCTCGAGGAAAGGAGGGAGAGGGGGGACATGATAGAAACTTTCAAGTACCTCAAGGGAATCAACAAAGTCCAAGAGGGTAGCATCTTTCAAAAAAAGAGGTGTGCAAGAACAAGAGGGCACAATTTGAAGATAGAGGGGGCGGCTCAGAGGTAATTTAAGGAAGTATTTTTTCACAGAGAGGGTTGTGGATGCATGGAACGGCCTTCCGGAGGAGGTTGTGGAGTCAAAATCAGTGGGGAATTCAAGCATGCATGGGATAGTCATAAGGCAATTCTGGGGGTGGGGTAGGAAGAAGTAGGCTGCTGGTTAACTAGGATCTGCAGCTTATCCAGTAGGTAGGGAAATGGGCAGACTGGGTGGGCCAAGCGGTCCTTATCTGCTGTCAAATTCTATGTTTCTAAGAAACCACTATGGTTCTCAAAGGAAGTGGCAGTGAAGGTTCAAGGGAAAAAGAAAGCTTTCAGGAAGTACAAGGAATCACAGAGGGAGCAGGACAGAGAACTGTATCAGTTAAAGCAAAAGGAAGCTGGGAAGGCAGTCAGAACAGCAAAGGCCCAAACCGAGGAAAAGATAGCCAACTCAGTTAAGAAGGGGGATAAAACCTTTATAGGTACATCAGGGAGTGAAGGAAGACCAAGGAGGGATAGTGAGGCTTAATAAAGGGAGAGAGGGTGGGCAGAGGGTGACTGTGAAAAGGCAGAGATACTAAACAAATGTTTTTGCTCAGTATTTACAAAGGAAGAGGGGAGGTACTTAAAACAAACAGTAGAAACACTCTGGATATAGAAGTTGATACCAGCCCATTTACAGAAGAAAGGGTTCTGAAAGAACTCTTAAAACTGAAGGTGGACAAAGCAATGGGGCCTGATGGGATTCATCCCAGAATTCTAAAAGAACTAAGGGTAGAACTAGTGACACCACTGACTACCCTCTTTAACAAATCATGGGAAGATGGAGTGGTACCCGGGGACTGGAGGAGGGCAGATGTGATTCCCGTCACAAAAGTGGGAGCAAGGCAGAAGCAGGAAACTACAGACCTGCTAGTTTAACCTCAGTGGTAGGGAAAATGATGGAATCACTTCTGAAGGAAAGAATTGTCTAGTATCTAGAGGCCAGAGGGGCACAGGATCCAAGGCAGCATGGATTCACAGCGGGAAGGTCATGCCAGACTAATCTGATAGATTTCTTTGACTGGGTGACCAAAGTAGTAGATCAGGGAGGGCTGTGGACATGGCCTACCTAGACTTAGCAAGGCATTTGACACAGTCCCACACAAAGATTAATATACAAGTTAGCCAGCCTGGGAGTGGGTCCCAAGATGACAGCCTGAGTAAAGAATTGGCTGGAGAATAGGACACAAAGAGTAATAGTAAATGGAGTCCACTCTGAAGAAAGGGGTTGCTAGTGGGGTACCGCAGGGTTCAGTATTAGGACCGGTCCTCTTCAATGTCTTTATAAGCGACATTGCAGAGGGACTGGAAGGAAAAGTATGTCTCTTTGCAGATGACACAAAGATCTGCAACAGAGTTGATGCACAAGGTGGGGTAGAAAGGATGAGAAGGACTTGGCAAGGTTAGAGGAATGGTCAAATGTATGGCAGCTTAGATTTAATGCTAAAAGTGCAAGGTAATGCACCTGGGAAACAAAACCCAGGGAAGAGTACTCAATGGGGGTGAGATACTAACAACAACAAAATGGAAAGGGACCTGGGAGTAGTCATATCAGATGACCTAAAGGTGGGCAAGCAATGTGAGAGGGCAGCAAGGAGGGCTGGGGGGATACTGGGATGTATAGGGAGAGTCATCACCAGTAGAAAACAGGAAGCTATTATCCCTCTGTACAGACAGCTGGTGAAACCCCATCTGGAGTACTGCGTGCAGTTCTGGAGACCCAATCTCCGTAAAGACATAGACAGGATGTAAGCTGTCCGAGGAGGGAGCATCTAAAATGGTGCAGGGTCTGCACCAGAAGACATATGAAGAGAGACTTAAGGAGCTTAATATGTATAGCCTCGAGGAAAGGAGGGAGAGGGGAACATGATAGAAACTTTCAAGTGCCTCAAGGGAATCAATAAAGTCCAAGAGGGTAGCATCTTTCAAAAAGAGGTGTAAAAGAACAAGGGGCACAATTTGAAGATAGAGGAGGGGCAGCTCAGAGGTAATTTAAGGAAGTATTTTTTCACAGAGAGGGTTGTGGATGCATGGAACGGCCTTCTGGAGGAGGTTGTGGAGTCAAAAACAGTGGTGGAATTCAAGCATGCATGGGACAGTCATAAGGCAATTCTAGGGGGTGGAGGTAGGAAGAAGTAGGCTGCTGGTTAACTAGGATCTGCAGCTTATCCAGTAGGTAGGGAAATGGGCAAACTGGGTGGGCCAAGTGGTCCTTATCTGCCGTCAAATTCTATGTTTCTATGTTTCTATGTTTAATAACTACTGCATAGTCTTCTGTCTTTAATTGATTCAGCTAAACTTTGAAATTAACACTGTTAATTTAAGTCCTCTGTTTTAAATTAAGCTATCAATGATGCTAAAAATGTTCTGCATAGCTGCATAGCCTCCAAGTTTTAATTATTTTCCTTGCTACTGTTAGACTGCTAAAATTTTTGCTGCATAGCCAACATAGGTAATTCACATTTTTACCACTGTTTAGCCTACATACAATTTTTGCTTTGTTTGTTCTCTGTTGCCTTGCTTGATCCCAGTTCTTCCCCCCTCAATACTAGCCCCATTGTTATTTAGCAGTCCAGCTTCAATCTCGGCCGATACCATCCCCTCCCTGCTCTCACTCCCTTTCCTCATTCAGCTCAGCTACCGGCGACTGGCTTCTTCCCCAATCTGGCAGCCCTCCCTGGTCCCAGACCGCACCTATCTGCTGCGACCAGAACCTTGCTTTCCCAACCTCTATGTCCCCTTCTCTGCTCACCTGCTCCCTGTCCTCCCCACTCCCCTATCCCTGACTCCTGTGGTTATACAGAGCGGACCAGGTCCCTGACTACTGTGATGGCTCCTCCCCGCTCCTGCCCTTCCTGTCTCCCCCCGAGCCCCTAGCCTACTCCCGGCCCAAGTTTTCAGACCAACGTCCCTTGCATGATCCCCGGCCGCTCTCAGCCTCCTAGTCCCCAGCTTCCTCTAACCTTCTGGCCCCCTTTTCAACATTGGAACTTCCACTCCTCCATTCCCTGGCTCTCCCAGTCCCCCCCCCACACACACACACTCAGCCCATTTAGGTTATTCCTGCATTCCTTCTCTCCTCCCACCACCCCCACACACACAGTAACCATCGGCGCCAAAGTTCCTGTCTACTCCCAGGACTCCCACTCTGGCAGTTTAGCACCCATGCCCCTCCTTTCGCACCTACTCCACCCTTCCCTTTGTCTGAATCCTGGCCCACCCCATGTTTAATTTTGCTTTTGTCTCAGCCATTCTATATCCTTGAACCTCTGTTTTTCTTCCTCTTTCCAGGACTAGCCCTTCTCAGGCTTCACAGTGGCAAGCGGCCCTGCTTCCCCACTGCTGCCGCTTGTCTTCCAAGAGCCCGCCCACCTGGATCCAGAACTCGATGAGCACAGGAGACCCAGGAATCTGCGGCTTGAAAGCTGCTTGTGCTATTGCTGCCACAGAACTTCCAGCAGCTCCTCCATTAGCCACGGCATTCTCTGGCTACACAGTCATTGGGCAGTGCTGGCAAGGCTCCCACTTTCAAACTAAAAGGCGTATTTTTTTACTTCGTGTTTTATTCTTAGGGGTTTTGTCCCACCCACCCTGCCCTCCCAGCACTCTTCCACTTGGCTGAAAGAAGCCTAGCCCCTCAGCCTCTGATTTGCCCTATTGCAGCTGGTGTTCCCTCCCTTTTAAGGGGACCATTCCTCCCCAAGGCTACTATCTCTAAACATTTCCCTAGGCACATACCCCTGGCTGTTCGATCCCAGCTCTTAGCAAGAACTTGGCCTCCCTCCACCAACCCTTACTAAAGCAACCGCTACCACAATGTCCCTCCACAGAACCTTCACAATCTCCACCCTACTTCTTCTCCTGTCCTGTTCCACAGAATGGAACACCACACCCTGCTCCGCTCCCCCACCCTCCCCCCTCCTCTCACTTGCACCCACCTCATCCCCTCCTCCCACCACCCTTGCCTCTCTCTTCCCCTACCCCTTCAAAACTACACATCTTCCACTCATCCTGTCCTCCCCTCCACCCCTTCCCACCAGCTCAATAGCATCCATCCTCTCTCTCCACCCTCCACTATCTTATTGTCCACCATCCCTCCTTTAATCCTAACAGGAAGCTTATCCTCCTGCTTGAGTGCACCTGCTTCCTTTGCAATTCTCAGATTATCCCCAAACAACTTCCTAGGGTTAGAGCTAGCAATCCATACATACAGGCCTACAGTAGACTCAGGAGACTCCTCCTCCTTCTAATCTCTGGGTCCATCCACCCAAATCCAAAACCCAGCTTCACTCCCAGCCCCAATGTCCTGTCCTACCTCAAAGGCACTAAGGAACTCAAAATTGTGCACCTAAACATCCAGAGCCTAATAGCTAAAAAATTGTTCCTCAAAACCTGGCTCACTGTGAACTATTTCGAAGTCATTGCCCTCACTGAAACCTGGCTCACTGATAAGACCCCCTCCTCAGAAATAAACCTTGATGGCTATTCCCTCTAGGATAGGAATGTAGTGACCTGGTTCAGCAACTACCTCAGTCATAGGTCCCATCAAACCACAATAAACAGCATCCTCTCTAACTCCTGTCCCATAAAATGTGGTGTACCCCAGGGATCAATCCATGGGCCCCTCCTTTTCACCCTCATGGTCAATTCCTGCCATGAAATCTGCCAGCACACAGAGCTCATCTTATATGTGGATGACGCTGCCCTCTACTGCAAAGATAAGAACCCCATATCACATCGCAATAAACTACAGCATGACTTTTATGCCCTTCATTCACGGTTCTCCTCCAATGGCCTTGTCCTCAACCCCAAGAACACCAAATCCATGGTATTCTCCAACCCCCGCAAATCTACAACCTTCGAATTTACCATCCTTGACAATGATGGGAATCCTATCAAGAGGGTGACCGAATTCAAATACCTCCGTCTGCACCTGGACTGCCACCTAAACTTTAATCTCCACTCAAATATGCTCATCAAGAAAGCTCATCGAAGAATTAGCATGCTGTACAGAGCCAGGTTCTACCTCACCTCGAATCCAAGAAACTCCTAGCCACCAGTTTTGTCCTTCCACTTTCGACTACAGAGCTCTCGTTTACTTCCCCCCCGCTACCCCAGAGCAATCTCAACAAGCTCTGCACTACCTACCACAACTTAATCCGCTTTGTCACTGGTCTGCATATGTACACCAACCACTGTGACCTTTACAGCCTATCCAACTGCCTCCTCCTAGAGGACAGGCTCAACAACAAGATTCTTTCCTTCTTCCTTAAACTGTCCATTGGCTCTCTCCCTCCTTGCATCCAAAGTATTTTCCTACTGGCTGTCCCTACAAGGACCACCCATCACTTCTCATCCCCTCTCCTTCATCACACCTTTCTGCCAAAACACCCATGGCCAGAATACATTTGCCGTAAAGGGCCCTAAACTTTTCAATGCCCTACCTACCTACCTCCCTCCCTCACACAAAGTCAAACCACTGCCTCCTTCAAATGCAACCTAAGGACTTACTTATCTCTTTCATTCTGAGGCAATTGCTTCCTGCCTTGACCCCTCCCTGAGCTACTCTTCTCGCCTCACCCTGACCACTTCACCATTCCCATGCAATTGTTTTCCCACCCTGACCACCTCCCATGCTACTCCCCTCCCCTGACCTCTCCACCACTTACCCCATATTAAGCACTTGCACTGCCCCTCGCACTGCCACTTGTGTTTTACTATATGACCCATCATCTCTCTGCTGCTGCCTTCCTAGCCTCAACCCCCCACCCCATCTCACTCTTCCTCCTCCTCCTCGTGTGCCCAAACATGCTGTTCAAGGCAAATGAAAAGATGTATCCCACATTTTTCAGTATCTCATCTCAATGTATCTGTTCATCCAATTATATCTGTTTGTATACAACTTTTCCATTGTAACCATTGCCTCTGTACCTTCATTACGGCAGATGCCTCTGTTCAACTGTATTGTTACGTTACTTTTATTTTGTCATATTAGTTCTTGTAATGCACTTGTATTTTTGTAAAACTGGACACTTGTAAAAATGGGAAGCTTATGCTCACAATTGCCTTTTCTAGTATAATAAATAAACTGAAAACTGAAACTGAAGATCAAAACTGGATGTATACAGAAAGAAAAAATTACTCACCATAGTAATGTTGTTTCTTCTAATGGAGTCTTGCTGTATTCAGACATAATGCAGTTAGCCCCAGCACTTGAACTGCCCCACAGAGGAAAGAGTTAACTCTATGCAGAAGCATAGAATATTGAGCTCGAGCTCGGTTTTCAAACCTCTGTCTGTGGTACTTCCCAGTGTAACCGTCAGATTCTTACGAGCACACTAACTAACATACTATAGTATGGAAATTGTTCAACATATAGCCAAAGGGCAAAAAAATATTTTTGGGCCCAAAAGACTCAAGTCGAGAACCCAAGAAGGAGAGGTAGTGGTAATATTTAAGTATAAAACACCAGAAAAATAATAACAACATCCACCCCACCCAAGAGGGAGGGTACAAGGTACACCCCTGAGGTGCAACACTGTACCTGCCAGCCCACTTCCCAAAAAACAGGTTCTGAGAGGGGAGGCGAGGGGGGAGGTCTGAATACAGCAAGACTCCATTAGAAGAAACAACATTACCATGGTGAGTAATTTTTTCTTCAAACAACATGAAGTCTTGCTGTATTCAGACATAATACAGACTACCAAGCAGTTCCCTATGGAGGAGGGAATGCAGAACCTACTTTGGGAAGAGGCTCTGCAGTACTGCTGTGCCAAAGTTAGCATCACTCCTAGCCTGGATGTCCAGGGAGTAATGCTTGGTAAAAGTATGTACTGTTCCAGGTGGCTGCTTTACAGATCTCTAACAAAGGTATATCTCTGGCCACAGCTAGAGAAGCAGCTGTACCCCTAGTCGAATGAGCCCTGAGGCCTGAAGGGGGCATTCTACCTAACTTGTCATAACAGAATTGTATACAAGAAACAATCCACCTGGCAATAGTTCTTTTAGTGGCAGGCTTACCTTTCCCCACTTCACCATAAGTGAGAAACAATTGAAGACAGTCATTTCTATGTGCCTTAGTATGCTCAATGCAGTAGCTAAGGGCCCTCTTAACGTCCAGACTGTGTAACCTTCTTTCACCTGAAGAAGAATGATCAGTGAAAAACACAGGGAGAGATATAGACTGGTTCAGATGAAAATCTGATACCACTTTGGGCAAGAACCTCCTATTGGTTCTTAGGACCACTTTGTTCCTATGGAAGGAGATGAAGTCAGGTTCAACTGACAGAGCCTGTAACTCACTAATCCACCTGGCAGAAATAATAGCTACCAGTAACACAGTTTTCCAGGTCAAGTACTTCAATTCGGACGAAGCCAGGGGTTCAAAGGGTGGCTGCATAAGCTGAGCTATGCAGACATTAAGATCCCAAGGTGGAGTGGGCTCCCTAAAGGGAGGGTTAATGTGAACCAGACCTTTGAAAAACTTTCTGAAAACAGGATGACATGCCAGGGAAGAGCCCTTCCCTGCTGAGAGGAATGCAGAGACAGCTGCTAGATGAACCTTCAGAGTGGCAGGTCTAAGGCCTAGACCATTCAGATGAACTAGATAGTCTAAGGTGATGGAAATGTCTGCAGAATCAGGCAGGATGCCTTTCTGAGAGCACCAATACTTAACCTTTTCCATTTGGAGTTGTAAGTTTTTCTAGTGGAAGGCTTCCTGGAGACCTTCAGAATATCCAGAACTCCCTGAGAAAGATGTAGTGCTGCATATTCTACCTCTTCAAGAGCCAGGCCTTGAGACTGAGAGACTGGAGACTGAGGTACCAGATCTGCCCCTGGGAGGAGGTCAGGAGATTGTATGTCCTGGGCAGAGACAGGGGACGTGACACTGACAAGGACAGCAGTAGAGGATACCACGGCTGTCTGGCCCAATCTGGAGCCACCAGTATCACTGTCCAGGGTTGGGTCCTGATCTTGATCAAACTCTGAACAGCACAGGGAAGGGAGGGAAGGCATAGAGAAACCTGCCCTTCCAGTCCAAAAAGAGAGCATCCTGGGGAACCGTCCCCAGGACTGGAGGTCTGCAAAAAAACAGAGGAAGTTGATGATTGTCTGGTGCTGCAAAGAGATCTATCTCTGGAGTGCCCCATCTGGAGAAGATGACCTTCAGGATGTGAGGATCCAGGGACCATTCGTGATGTCCCTGTGAAATTCTGCTCAGAGCATCTGCTAGTACATTGTCCTTCCCTGGAAGGTGAACTGCTACCAGAGAAGTCTGAAGAGAATAGGCCAGAGACCACAGCTTCATGGCCTCTGTGCACAAGGCCGAAGATCGAGTGCCTCCCTGTTTGTTGATGTACCACATTGTGGTGGTGTTGTCTGTCGTGTCTTGGACCACCTTGCTCTTGACTGAATCTGAGAAGCTCTGCAGGGCTAGGAAAACTGCCCTGAGTTCCAGGAGATTGATATGAAAGAGAGACTCTTGTGGGGACCAGACCCCTTGAGCTGTCAGGGCTCCCAGGTGGGCTCCCCACCCAGGAGAGAAGCATCTGTAGTTAGAACTACTGATGGGATTTGAGGGAGAAATGGAACCCCTTGTCTGAGGTTGTCCTGGTCCAGCCACCACTGGAGAGCTTGGACCAGAGTCTGAGTCACTGGGATCAGTTTGGTAAGTGAATCCTTCTTTTGAGACCAAAAAGACCTTAGATGAAACTGAATGTCCCACATCTGGAACCTTGCTCCCTGCACCACTGCCGTGGAAGCTGCCATGTGGCCCAGGAGCTGGAGGAACTGTCTTGCTGGGCGGGAGACCTGAGGTCGAAAGGAGGAAGCAAGATCCACTAGTGCCTTCACCCTTGCCAGGGGAAGGAAGGCTTTTGCTTGTACATTGTCCAACTCTATGCCTATAACGGTGAGAAGCTGAACTGGTTCGAGGACAGACTTTGGAAGATTGAGAAGAAACCCCAAGGAGCTGAGTAGGTCCTGGGTAGTTTGAAGAGCTGACTTGACCTGTAAAGGTGACTGACCCACTAAGAGCCAGTCATCCAGATACAGGAAGATGGTGATACCCTGTCTTCTGAGATAAGCCACCACTACTGCAAGGCACTTTGTGAACACCCTTGGAGCTGATGTTAGGCCAACTGGCATAGCTCTGAATTGATAATGGCCTGAAGGCAACTCGAACCTGAAGTATTTTTTGTGGAAGCACCCGATAGGAATATGGAAGTAGGCATCCTTGAGGTCCAGAGATGCTAGCCAATCCCCTGGCCTTAGAGAGGGAAGGATTATTCCCAGAGTTACCATTTTGAATTTGGGCTTTGAAATGTGTTTGTTCAAATACCTTAGGTCTAGGATGGGTCGCTACTCCCATGTTTTCTCTGGGGTAAGGAAGTACCTGGAGTACAGTCCTTTTCCCCTGTGCTGAGTAGGAACCTTCTCTATAGCTCTAAGAGCTAGAAGAGAGGAAACCTCTGCCTCTAGGGCAATGGTTTCTGAAAGTGATGCAGGTGGAAAAGACTTGGCCCTCTTTTTTGGAAATTTTTTGAAGCTGAGGGCCAGTCCCTTGCTTACTACTTCCAGGACCCACTTGTCTGAGGTCACAGATTTCCAGGCCTGGAAGTAGTAAGCCAACCTGCCTCCTACTGGAACTGGGGAGTCGACCCGGGCTGACACATCAGGGTGTCTGCTTGGCAGAAGCCTTAGACTGAGAGGAGGAGGGAGCAGCTCTGCTCATCCCCCTCCTGCCCCTCCCTCTGAAGAACCCCCTCTATGGGAAGGGAGAGAAGGCCTGGGCTTGGTAAAAAGGCCTTTGAAAGGGCCTGCCCCTGCCCCTAGACTGCTGCTTATGCGGAGTGGCTTACCTTTCTTTGGCCTGTGCACTCCTGTATGTGGTCCTCTATTCATCCATTTTCTTCATGTAAGCCTCTGTCTGCTCCCCAAACAGAGAGTTACCTACTACAGGAAAATCCATGGCCTTAGTCTGGGTATCCTGTGAAAGGCTAGTACATCTGAGCCAAGCATGTCTTCTGAGAGACACAGATGTAGCCACGATTCTAGATGCCACATCATTGGAGTCCACAGCAGCATGAAATTGCATTTGGATGCTTCAGTTCCATCAGCAGCCACCTCCTCCAGCTCATTGGCTAGCTGGGGAGAGGCCTGTTTAGCCAGTTCCAGAACCGTATCCCATCTGGATTTCTGGTACCTGGCTGTGTAGCCACATAAGTAGCCTGCCTGAGTCCCAAAGAGGATGCCAAATACTGTTTTTTGGCCATGGCATCCACTTTCCTAGAGTCCTTATTCAGGGTGTGTGAAGCCAAAGGAATGTTAGCCCTGCCACAGGCTGCAGCCTGTACTACTCCAACATGGCTGCAATGACTATAAAGGAACTCCGCAGCCGAGCCTGATAACGAATACCTCCTGTCCATTCTCTTATCCACAGGAGGTATTGAATTAGGGGTTTGTAAAATTGTGTGTGTCTGTTTCCCCAAGGATTTATGAAGAGGGATAGACAGTCTTTTGGACTCTGGGATGTCCATCATGTCCACAAAATCAGGCTCTTCATCCTGCTCTGCAGCTTCAACCAAGGGAAGCTGCAGGGTGTCTGCCACCTTTTTGTAGAACAAAAAATGTGAAGGTAGGACTCAGAGAGCCTGGGAGGAGACACACCTAAGGGCCTGTCTGGAAAGATGTCTGGTTCAATGGGCACATCCAGACCCCCCTGGTCATCGTCATCATCATCATCCTCAGGATAGTCTTTGTCTCCCTCCCACTCCTCATAAAAAGCATCTGGATCATAATCCGGAGGAGACGGATCCGACCAAACCAACCACCTAACCGGCGGTACCGGTTCGGACGGAACCGGTCTAAGCGATTGAACAATGCTAATCGCTTTGGCTATTTCGTCCGCGGTTGGAGAGTGCGATATCGGATCCAAGCTGGCAGACTTACGCTTCTTTTTTGATGGAACCGACCCCTCGGGGTCGGCTCTCCTTTTGCGCAAGGAGGTATCGCCTAGGTCAATAGGCACCTCCTCAGGTTCGGCCGCAACCGAACCGGGCTGGCCATCCGGATGTACAGACTTCTCGGCCTCCCTTTCCTTCAGCCTACTCAATCTTTTGTCTAGAGTGGATTTAGGAAAGTTTTTACAGATTTGGCAATCTGACTTGAGGTGGTCAAATCCCAGACAATAAACACAGATGAGGTGGGGGTCAGCCTTAGCAAAGGCCTCCCCACACTCAGTACAGTGTTGAAACCCAGTGGGACCAGTTTTCTTCTTCGGTTTCTCAGACATGGCCAACCTAACAAATTACCCTATTGCAGCTTTCAAGCCAGGTAATACAATAACCGATCGGTTACAAACTGTGTCACAGGCTTTTTAAAAGAATCGGCCAAAAACCTTGGTTCTTTCTAAACCGATCGGTACCGGAACACCACTCTAATCCCAGAAATAAATTTAAACAGAATGGGTCGGTTCCAAACCGGACCGACCGGAAAGAAACCGAAGAAAAGATCAATTTCCAACTTTTTCACAGAATAAAACACAGTCACTACCTATCTACACACTACCTGTACCATAGACAGAGGCTGGAAATCTGAAAATAACAAAAAATTATATGGTTTAAACCAAACACTTTACTTTTACCGAACCGAGCAAAGGAAATCTCCGGAGCGACTTCACTGTTAGGCAGAGTAAATAATCTGACGGTTACACTGGGAAGTACCACAGACAAAGGTTTGAAAACCGAGCTCTAGCTCAACGTTCTATGCTTCTGCATAGAGTTAACTCTTTCCTCTCCGGGGCAGTTCAAGTGCTGGGGCTAACTGCATTATGTCTGAATACAGCAAGACTTCATGTTGTTTGAAGCTGCAAACTGCAGGTTGACAGAGCCCAATGTAGACATAACCCTGGAGAGAGCTGAACAGGTTCATTCTACTGATGGAAAAGGATGGGATGGGTTACACCACAGCTAGTCAGCACAGCTGAAACAATGTCACTATCTTCAAAAAAAAACCAGGGCAGTCCTTTTCTTCTTTTTCTAAAAGTATTACAGAAGGCAACAAGGAACAAGAAAAAAAGGGAACAAGAGTCAGCACACACAGCAGGGACACAGGAGACAGTGCGACAGATTTTCAAAGCCCCCAAGAATGCCATAAGCCCCTAGTGCGCTGATCATACGATGCACTGGGCTTGCAGCAATCTCCCGGGCGGCGATCAGGATTTTCACTCCCATGCACCAAGTGCCACAAGTTAGACCAGCTCCCCCAGTCTAGTTTGTAGCATTCAGGGGACCATTTTTACAGGGTTTGCACCAAATATTTGGCGCAAGCTGCTGTAAAGTGAGGAAACTGCCGCAACTGCACCTGATGTACTAAAATTAGGCACAGTTGTGGCAAAGGTATTTGGCACAGCCGTGCCAAAAATGGGTTTGACGCAGGCCTTGATACAAGCCCTGCATCACCCCTTGAAAATCCAGTCCAGTATCTGCAAAAGCGACTGGCACTGAAATCTTTTTTAAATAGGATATTCCTGCTAGTTTTGATTTCTCAAAGATAAAAGACCCTCAGCTTATTACAGCTGCATGGGCGGAGCTCCGCAGATGTTATGCCATCAGATGATCTGTATAAGAGCACTGTGGAAGCACATGACAAGACCGCTGTCTGGTATACTTCCACAGTGCTCTGGCAATTGTTCACTGGTGCTGTTTATGCAGCCCTTCCCTTCCACGGACCTCATAAACACCCCCCATTCCTGGTGCACTACTTTTTCTTCTGCAACTATGGAAGTGATGGTGCAGTGCCCAAGATGGTGGTGCCGACTCAAACTGCGCATGCGTGAGTATCGCACATGTGCAGGTCTGTTGTCACTGCCATGTTGGACATGGCTGACTCCAGTGCACACTGCACATGCGCGAGTGTCACACATGTGTAGTTCAGTCATTGCCACCATCTCAGATATATCTGACTCCAGTGCAGCAAGGGCACAGCATTTTTCTTTCATCACTTTCGCTGCTCTGAGCAACCATATCGGCTCTGACCAGAGTTTGTTTAAAGAATTGACACTGGCAACACCTCAGTGCTAGAAGTCCCCCCAAGAATAAATCAGTTCATCATCGGACAAATCCTGTTGGGACTGTTAGTACACCCTAGGCACCTGTTGTGGAGAGTGAAGGAGGCATGTTACTGGTAGCGCCACTAGCATCTTCCCCTCATTCTGACACAGAACTTGCCCATCCTTCTGATACAAAACCTCAACTGGATGCAGAACAAGTAATAAATCATAACCTAAATGATACTAGTATGCAAACTGGGGTAGCCCCAGAGAGGGGAGGTGGACCTAATACCTTTGAAACATCATAACCTCCCACTGTGTTAGAAGGCCAAGAACATATAGACAGATCAGAGGCAGAACCTGGAACCCCCAGAACAATGCATAACCAGCAAAAAGGAGGAATGTCTTCTGTATTAAATATAAAGAAGTTTTACCAGACCATCCAAATCAGATTTATGTGGCCAGGACTTTACTCAACGACAGCATGCGTTTCTTTGCTACTAAACTCTATGTGCATATTCATATGCCAGGAGATACAACTTGTAATATCAGCTTTAAAAAAATTGAAAGTTTCGAGTGTTTCTGGGCTAAATATCACCAATTAAAGAATGCCCTATTATGGATCCCTTTTTATGCCATTCCCCTTAGAAAGCACACAATCAAGACAGTAACAATACTTTTTAAAAATTAAGGGGTAAATCTAGTAGATATCTTACAGTGGCTGAAACTGAGATGTACTATTGTTGGCTCACCTGCACCAATTATGGACTCAGAAAGCATCTGGATGGGGGGGGCTAGATAGCTAGAGTTAAGCTGTTGTATACTGATGCTGGAGTAAAACATTTTCCAAATAGTTTTTTTTCCTAGGAAGAGAAAGGGGCATAGTCTTCTACATGGGGCAGCCCAGACCATGCTACAAATGTACCTTGGAACTGCATCTAAATAGTGACGGTGATTCTGTAAGGTGTGGTCTGTGTTCAGAAATAGCTCACACCAGCAAAGTATATAAAAATTCTATTTGGTGTAGTTTTTGTGAGGAGGAAGACCACTCTTTTTGTTCATGCCTCTGGGTATCCCACAATAATGGTGATGACATGGAGTCTGCTGAACAAGATTTCTATGTCAATACAGCGCAAAAATTAGGTCCTAGGAGACATACTACTCCCTCTACAGCACAGGCCTCAGATTCTTATAATAAACCTCCACAGGATAGAACAACTGAACAACCCAGCACCATCTTTGTGCCATAAACTCAAGAAAGTAATCCTGCTATGAGGAAGGTTCAAACAGTGGAGAAGCCCACTGTGGAAGTACTTTCTGATGCTGCTACACCTACTGAACAAGATCTGGATTCCGTGATAGTGCAAGAACCCCCCAAGTTGCAAGGTGTAGCAGATTCCTTAAATGCACAAGGTCTGGATGATTCTCATAAGTCTGATTAACTTTAAAAACTCACATATGCCTCCCCCAACCACCCCAGAAACTGAAGCTTTTCATACGGTGACGAGGTAAAGCAAGAAACAAGGACAGCCAAAGCTGAAACAGTCCAGGACAGATTCGAAGTAGTTTTTCACAACCTGTACAAAGTTTTGACATCTAATAGAGACTGGGGAGACATAGGCAAAGAATCTGACACCTCCTTGGCCCTTTCTCACAACAAGTTCCCTCGAGAGAAGCTGAGAATTCAGTAACAGATACGGACTCAGCTGCAAAACCAAAAAAGTGTATAAGTGCAGGCAGAGTGAGAAGTAAGGGGGGGAAGGAAGAAAACTAAATAATGACATTTGGGCTGTTATTCACAAGACGCCAGAATCCACAAACAACATGGTATCACAGCAACAAAAAGACTATGGCAGAAAAGACCATCTTTTTGGTCACTAGGAGAAGAGCGTTGCACAGGGTTAGGGATTTTGTTCTCTACCTAGGATGTTAAAGTCATGTCATTAATCAACTGAATTCCCAAAAGGGCATTGTTATTAGATATTAAGATGAATAATCTGGATCTTAGGCTGATAAATATATACGCACCACAAAATAAAGCCAGAAGAGTTGAATTATTCAAAGCAGTTCAACCTTATTAGCACACATCTAAAGGTATATTTGGGGGGGCTTTAATTGTAGTTTCAGGAATAATGCTCAAAAGATCAGCAATAAGAAGCAGTATTGTAATTCTACTTATCTCTTTCAAATCATTACTTCTGCGCAACTGGTAGACACAGCTGCAAGTAGGCATAGGGGGTCACAGAGGCAACCTTTTACAAAGGGTCATTAACAATAAGGATTGACTATACATTTATTTCGCCTAGAATGGAAACTAGGTCAGCAAACCTTCTCCCAGTGAAAATCACAGATCATAAAGCACTTTGCCACACTGGTAAAGGAACCTCTAAACCACTGGTCAGTCAGGGCTTATGGAAACTTATTACATCCCTTTTAGAGGACGTGCGGATAAAAGAGCAAATCAGACAATTCATAAAGGACAAACTAACTTTATTAGAGATGCATAAGACTCCACCACTTTGGTGGGAGAGGTTTAAATTAGAACTTAAAGGAAAACTAAAGTCCAAATTTACAAAAACATGTTGTGCAGAGTGTTTTGATTTGTAGGTGTACTCATAGTAAGGCCCTTCCTTTATTTGCTGAAAGGAGTTCTCTCTAAATTTGCTTGCTGATTTTATGCCCCCCTGGGGATCTCCATATTGGCATTTTTAATGGCTCTTCTTGTTCTTACAATACCTCCTGCCCAATGAGACACTGATGCATCCAGGGCCATTAATTCCATAACAGCTGCTTTTTTCCCCTCAAGTTTACAGTTGCAGATATGTGATGTTAATTAACTCTCCTTGTCCAGGGAGCTCTAATGAAGGCTACATTTACACATGGCAAATGTCTGAGGGATGGTTGAGTGAGCTATTCTGTAAGGAAACAGCTAGAGTCTTCAATAATTATAGCATGTGTGACCTTGGGTGATTTGTGTGCTTTTTTTTTTTTTGCATAAATTTTTTATTGATTTTTTTCACAGGCAACAGTACATGTACCAGTAAAATCATCAAGCCATATTCCATTTCACTACAGGCTTGCTTCTCAAATTTATAGTGCCAGATATTTAGACTGCACCGGGCAGTGGCACAAGCCTAGGTGCAGCGCAACTGGGCTGCACCAGAGCATGGACCAGGCGATATTCAACGGCACTGCGCCATGGCTCAGCACCATTGAATATGGCACTGTGGGTGCATGCACTGCACCAGCGCAAGTGGCAGAACGGGAGCAGGGGAATTCACCAGCACAAGTGCAGTTACGCTAGGTGCATCATCCGCGATATTCAGCCTGGGGCATGCAAATGAGGCCGTAATGCATCCAAGGTGCAAATGGGGCCATTAGCGTGTCATTAGAGCCCCATTTGCATGCATTGCACAGGGCAGCCTGGCGACAAGCGCCTGGCGCCCTGCACAGACTGCAGTGTGGACTAAGAGGGTCCCGGGACATCTCCCACCCTGCAACCGTGAGTGCAGCAAAACATATAGATCCCGTGCCCTGGTAGTCTAGTGGAACCCCCCTCCCCATTAGCCTGATGGTGGGCAAAGGTACTTTTACTATCCCTGGTGGACTAGTGGTATCCCCCTCCCTGCCAGTATCCCCAATAGCCATACAGCGGTATGAATTAAACACCCTAGTGGTCCAGTGGTTTCCCCTTCCCGCCCATAACTGCAATCACCATACAATGTACCAAATAAAGCCCTGGTGGGCTAGTGGCATCCCCCTTCCTCCCGTTCCACCTGATCATGGGCAACCATCCAAAAACACAATCCCCGGTGTGCCAGTGGAACCCCCCTTCCCTCCACCCACTGAGGCCCCTGCCACCCAGCTCCTCACCTGTCATCGGTGGGCAGCTGCACCCCACCGGCATACCACCCAGCTGCCCGCCGAATGACAGCTTACAGTATGATCTATAAGCCCATAGGTCCACAGTGTGGATGAATGGGCTTGCACACCATACTGTACTACACAGGCATGGCTCTGTGAATGGGCCCATATCGGGATGTGCCACATATGCATGGGCACGCTCCCTGCATTTGCACTGCATACATTACCAATGCGCCCCAGTGCATCGAGAGTTGCACATCGCAACTTGCCCCTTTGAATATTGTGCCATGGGTGGGTTGCACATGGCGCACCCCTGTTGCACCATGCACAACCCCTTTGAATATCTAGGCCACAGTGCACAAGTTCTTATCATCCATAAACATATGTGTACTGTGTCTCACGACATCTTATACTGTACCTATGCTTTTTTAGACAGAAAACGAGAGAAAAAAAGCAACGAGCTGAGAATATGATAAGAGAAAAAGAGAGAGAAAGGAGAAAGAAGCAGAGAGAACAGAAACAAATAAAACAAATTTAACCACACATAAACTTCAACTTTTAGGTCCATGTCTTATGTTTCCATGGGATCAGTCCTTACAATGGCTTCTTTCATTCTTAAAGCAATGTCCACTCTATGGGTTGGCTACTCTTTACCACATCAATACCCTCTCCTCAGGATCCATAGTGTTCCAAAAAGGGGCCCACATAGTTGAGAAGGCTTCCTCCCTCCCCTTAGCCTTATATGTCAGGCTCCCCAGCTGCAAGGCCCCCCCATGCCAAGTTCTTCCACTGTCCTGTGGTTGGCCTGTCCCCTGAAACCCACATATTCAAAATACATTGGCGTGCCATGGCCAGCAGGATTCCTATCCATCTATCAGTGGGCACCCATCTTGCTGTCTCTGTGCCCTCCATGCCAAAGAGCATCATGAGTGGGAGTACCTGCACATCCTCCCCCCTCATATTAGCTATTTCTCTTGCCACTTGGCATCAGAAAGTCTGAAGCATGGTACATGACCAGAATGAGTGGAAGTAAGTGCCCACATCACCCCCACATCTTGGACACAATGCGGGCACAGCTGGGTTATACTTATTTACCGCCACTGGAGAGCAGAAGAGCCTATGTATAAATTTGTATGCAGACTCCTTACACCTATTGCACATCAGGAGCGCGTGGTGTGTGTTCCAGTGTTGTTGTCACTGCTCCTCTGACAAGGCTATGCCCAGATCCCTTTCCCATAATCCTTTAGTCTTGCTAATTCTGTCTGGGAGTTGCTGTCTCATGAACTGAACTGCCTTTCTAATGACACCCCTGGGCTCACCCTTAGTCTGTCCCAACAGGGCTTCTATCTTCTGCATGCAAGAGTCTGGTTCCCTCTGCCTCTCAACATCCTGGATATATGTCCTGGCTTGGAAATACCTAAACAAGTGCGCAGCTGGCAATCTGAGCCCCTCTCTCATCTCTGCAAATGCATAGATATGTCCCTTCCTCCTTAGGTCATTTAGGCACAAGATTCCCTTGTTCTCCCACACACGAAATACCGGGTCACCCAACCCTGGTAGAAAAAATGGGTTGCCCACCAATGGGATCATATATGTCTTCCCTTCTGATGTCCACCCTTTTTTTCTTGATTTGTCCCCAACTTTCCAATATACCCCCCACTAAGATATTCTGGTGTCCCTGGTTTATGTATATCCTTCTGCCGTCCTCAGCTAATAGAGCTGACAACCGTACCTCATAATTTGCTTCCTCCAAGTCCAGCCAGCTCGCGTTTCTGCTCCAATAAATCCAATGCCTGATCAGATGGAGTTGCACCACCAAGCAGTAGGTTTTCATATCCGGGTAATTAAGTCTGCCTTTACTCCCATCTGCCTTAAGCCTATCTAGGGTAGCTCTAGACTTCTTCCCCCTCCATATGAAATGTGAACAGGCCATCTCAAATTTCCTAGTATCTCGCTCTGTTAGGCCCATTGGCAACATCTGCACAATATATAAAATTCTTGGTAGGATATTCATTTTTATTAAATTAATACATCCTAACCATGATATGGGGAGGGCATTCCACCTATTCAAGTCCTCTAATATTAACTTTAAAAGTGGGGTGTAGTTTAATCTATAGGGGGAGGTGAGATCTTGCCCAATCTTGATACCCAGGCAACACCCACCCTTCGCAAGCCCCAGGTGTTACTAACCCCTGCACCCTCTTGGCCTAGAAACATAACGTCAGACTTTCTGAGATTGAGTTTATACCCAGAGAAACTTGCAAATTTAGAGATAGTTTCCACCAAAACTGGCATTGATCTCGAGAAGTCCCTGATATACAAAATCATATCGTCTGCATACAACGTGATCTTGTGTTGCTGTTGACTCTTCCGCTCTATCCCTAGTATTCTCGGGTCCTCTCTTATAGCAATGGCTAGTGGTTCAACCGCTAGAGCAAACAGGAGCGGCGATAGGGGACATTGTGTGTGTGTTTTAATGGTTGTGTGCAGCTTGACAAAACGAAAAGCTTTAAAAACAAAATATTCACTTTTGCTGGCTAGTCCTAGACACACACCTAGAAAACAGAAAGTTTGGATTAGACAGAGTTATTAGTTGAAGCCAGAATATCAGGCTCCTAATAGTACTGTAGATTCCTGCTGCAGTAGTTATTACTCTCTTAATCAATGGTCCTGGATGCATCACTTTCACTTGGGACAGGAGGCACTGTAGGAACAAGAAGAGCCATAACAAATGCTAGCATGGAGATCCCCAGGAGCTATAAAACCAGTAAGCAAATTTAGAAAAAAAAGTCCTTTCAGCAAATAAAGAGAAGGATTTACTACGAGTACACCTACAAATCAAAACACTCTACACAACTTTGTTTTTTTTTGTTGTAAATTTCTACTTTAGTTCCCCTTTAAGAATCTATTTATCTCTATAGCAAAGAAAAAAGCATCAACAGTACTTCAAGTATTTAGAACTGTGTCATCAGCTGCAAAAGGTATTAACTTTAGCATAAGCTTCTGAACATAATTATGAACCCCAGATTGATTTAATAAAATCAGAAATTGTTAAATATCAATATTAGACAATAAGTCCTTAATACAAGAACAAAGCTTTAGGACACAGGGGGAAAAGAGGGCAGGTAAACCCCTTTGATACATGTGCTGACAGGGTTAAACATAGGGCCATGACTAAGCTTAGTGATCAACAGGGAGCAGTACACACTGAACTGTAGAACATTTTAGAAACTGTGGATTTGTACATATGCAATGTGTTTTGTACAACTCCTATAAGGCAGATAAGGAACAGTTTTTTCAGGGGCTGCAAATCCCTACTCTGCCACCTGAAACTTTATCAATAATATAGGCTCCCAATACTACACAAGAAGTGTTAAAAACTATTAAAAATTTAAAATAATGCAGTAGCGCCAGGAGAAGATGACTTGCCTGGGGAATTCTTTAAAATATATACAAATGAGCTGGGAGAAACACTAGCTAAAATTTGGAACTCCTTTCTTACAGAGGATTAGGAAGCATCTGTCTTTCTGAAAGGAATTGTGTGTTTTTTTTCTTTTCAAAAAGGGTGAGGCATCAAATATTAGGAGCTGCAGACCTTTAACACTCCTGCATACAGCCATTAAAATGATAGCAAAATTATTATGTAAGCATCCAGCCACAGCTACATTTGTGATTATCCATCATTCTCAAACACGTGCTATACAAAACAGGAAGATACAAGATGACCAGTTTTTGTTACAAGAAGTGCTCGAAAATAGTCAAAGATGGGGGGGGGGGGCTGCAGGCTGCCAAAGGACTTCTCCTGGCATTAGACCAGGAGAAGGCATTTGACAGGGTTCAACATGATTTAATGTATAACATTTTACAATATTACAGAGTTCCTTTGAAGTTTATAAACTTGATTAAAAAGCTATGTATGTCAGCAAGTTTGACTCCCCCAGTAAATGGAAATCTTGGCACAACATGCAAACTTCTTAGAGTGGTAAAGCACGGGTGCCTACTTAGTCCCCTATTATATGCTTTTTGCATAGATCCCATTTTACAGAAAATAGAGAAGACACAGACAATAGGCCCACTACAGGTTGAGGGGTTTGTCTGTTAGTAGTAAATCACTAGCTTATGCGGATGTTATCTTTCTTCTTGTAGGTGATGTTAAAGCAGGACAACAAGAGATAAACCTCTTCGAGAAATTTTAATTTATTTCTGGATCTCGATTAAATATAGATAAAAGCACAGGGGTTGTTTTTGGACAAAAAGATCTTAAAAGTCAAGATGTGGCAGGCATACCGTTTACAACTGAACCTGTTAAACTGCTAGGAATATGGTTTGGGAATACAAGTACGGTTGATTTTAACTGGGTAAAGAACAAAGAATTAGCAGAAGTAATGGTTACAAAATGGTACACCTGGCCCCTTTCTAAATTAAAGAGAGTTTGTATGATTAAAACTTACATACTTACTATTTTTTTATATTTAAGCTTTGTATTTCTCCCTCCGGTTCACTCAGAGACAAGATTCTGTAGTGGGTGTTTTTTTCCATCTGCTCTGGGGGAGTTGATTAAACCTTTTTAAACATGGCTACACTTACAGGGCGCTTAAGGAGGGAAGGTTGACAATGATCAATCCCATAGTTTTTTTACTGCAGTTTTGTTTTCTGTTATAATTTGAGACCTATAATTCTAGGTAAAGAGTCAGCAGTCCTGCGTTTATTTTCAGGAAATGTACCTCTTTGTTGAACCTTTGGAAAGAGGGTAAGCTTAAGAGTGTGAAAAGGCAGGGGAAATCTGAACTCTCTTATGTTCATGAAAGTTTTAAAAATTAAAAATATGGAAGATACAAGATCTGCTGATTCAGGCTAACACGGGGAAAAAACTGTATTGCTGGGTGCAGTTTAACATAGGAACAGAATTTGATGGCAGATAAGGACTGCTTGGCCCACCTGGTCTGCCCATTTCCCTACCTAATCAATAAGCTGCAGATCCTAGTTAACCAACAGCCTACTTCCTCCTACCCCCCCACTAGAATTGCCTTATGTCTGTCCCATGCATTCTTGAATTCTCCCACTGTTTTTAACTCTATGACCTCCTCAGGAAGGCCGTTCCATGCATCTATAACCCTCTATGTGAAGAAATACTTCCTCACATTACCTCTGAGCCGTCCCCCCTCTATCTTCAAATTGTGCCCCCTTGTTCTTGCACATCTCTTTTTCTGAAAGATGCTACCCTTTTGGACTTTGTTGATTCCCTTGAGGTATTTGAAAGTTTCTATCATGTCCCACCCTCTCCCTCCTTTCCTCGAGGCTATACATCTTAAGCTCCTTTAGTCTTTCTTCATAGGTCTTCTGGTGCAGACCCTGCACCATTTTGGTTGCCCTCCTCTGAACAGCCTCCACCCTGTCTATGTCTTTGTGTAGATGGGGTCTCCAGAACTGTACACAGTACTCCAGATGTGGTCATACCAACTGTCTGTACAGAGGGCCAACAACTTCCTGTTTTCTACTGGTGATGCCTCTCCCTATGCATCCCAGTATATCCCCAGCCCTCCTTACTGTCTTCTCGCATTGCTGGCCCACCTTTAGGTCATCTGAGGTGACCACCCCTAGGTCCCGTTCCATTTTTGTTGTTGTCAGTATCTCCCTTGTGTACTCTTCCCCTGGGTTTTTGTTTCCCAGGGGTGCATTACTTTGCATCTCTTTGCATTGAACCTAAGCTGCCATACATTTGACCATTCCTCCAACCTTGCCAAGTCCCTTTTCATCCTTTCCAACCCACCTTGCATATCAACCCTGTTGCAGATCTTTGTGTCATCTGCAAAGAGACATACTTTCCCTTCCAATCCCTCTGCAATGTCACTTATAAAGACATTAACAATGGGAGGGCTTTAAGCCTGAGGTTCAGTGGGCAGAGCAACTACGTCACTCCCCAATCAGGCTTATAAGGTCACTCATCCTGGGCCTCTCCAGGATTCATTTCTCATTGCAGTCAGAGGTGCTGCTCTCCCCCACCTATCTGGATCTCTGCTGCATCTCTCCTTGTCTCAGCAGCTGCCCATTTCTTCTTCTCCACTTTCTTTGGCACATTTTACTATACCTTTTCTCTCTTCCGCAGCTCATGCTGCTTCATTCCGTTGGCCCTTCTCCGTTGGCGCTGGGCTCTCTTCTCTGCTTGCACCTGCCCAACCCCCACCCTGTGCTCCCACGACACCGCCGCCACGCCAGCAAACTCCCATCTCATCTTTAGTTGCTGCTTCCTGATTCCCCTCAGTTGCATGCCTGCTCCATGGCCGCCCCATCCAGGCATTTCATTCTTCTATGTCTTCCATCTGTGCATGCAAATCCTCCATCCTGCATGCTTCCAGAGACTGGTTCAGGCCCACTTGGGCAGCAGCATTTACTCCCCATCACACTCCGCTCTACTTGCTTGGGACCAGACCCTTTCTGTACACCTGCTTCTTGTGAACGAACCTCTACTTGCCTGGGAATCGGGCTTTCTTCCCAACATCTCCCCACCTGTTGCACGCTGCATTGCCACGGCACTCCTGTGGGAATCTTCACCACCTTTTTCTGTGGCGCTCTCTCTTCCCATGGGTTCCTACATGCTGAAGTCATTTACGTACCTCCCATCCGGGAGAACAGGCTATGTGTTCCGCTGCCTGACTCACGCAGCACACACACCTGACACCCATTAATGGACATCAGGTTAGTCCCTTTCAGTTCTTTTCTGCTGCATTATGTACGTTTTTGACTCAGTTTCCTATCAGTCTGTACCTCATGTAACTCCCTCGTTTGCATTGCATCTTGCTCCTTTTACTTCATTCATTCTCAGTCTCTGTTTACTTTTGTAAGCCATCTCCTGGTACAAATCCTAATCAGTTAATCTTTCATTGTGTAATCAGGTTTTGTGTTCTGTCTTGTTCAGCATCTCATGTCGGGGGCTCTCAGAGCATCTATGGCACAACCTGGTGTTTGGCCCAGCCAGGGCTTCTCACCCCGTTCATAGTTTCCCAGACTCCCTGCACCACCACCAGCATGCTCTGCACCTGTGCCCTGCTCATACCTCCCCTGATTTTGCCTTTTTTGTACCTTTGAATCTGCGCTTCCACTGCGCAGCACCCATACTCCCCACTACTCCCTCAGTTGTCATCATTCCTACTTTATATTCCCTGCTTGGCTGGCTACTCTGGCCCCCTGAAGGCTCTTGGTTTTGTTCATGGCTTCATTCTACCGTGCCCACAATGCGTGCCCTATTGTAACCTGTTCCCATAACCTGGGTTGGCGACTGCTCTTAAGTCATTGGTGTCTGGCAAAAAAAAAAAAAACATAGTTCACTTTAACCATTTCTTGGAAGTTTCATATCCCCCCTCACCGCCCGTGCATGACTGCTGCCATTCTCCCATATTCCTGCCTTCTATACCTCCATCCTGGTGCAGTAATGATTCCCGGCACCCTTGTGCTGCAGCCTCACCATCCCCACTCCTTTGCTTTCTTTTAGGCCCTATGCTTCCTCATCGAAATGCTGCTCTCCTGCAGTTCTCTTCATCCGCCTTCTCCTGCTATGCATCTCTCTACCAGTCTGGTACGATACAATCAACATTAAATAAGGAGGATTCCTCTCTATCGCAGGCAGGTTCTCCCACTGACCAGGAGGTGGCGCCGTTTGACCATAAATAATCAGATTAAGTCCCTCCATGCCTAGTTTTCAGTCTAGTATCTTGTAACCAAGTTATGGCACTATGTCAGGAAGCCTGGTATGCTAATTCCCTTTATGGTGGTAATTTCTAGTGTTGCCATGTGTGTTCCTTTAAAAATGCCCCTTATCATTGTGGGCTCGATTTCATACAGGCCCTGGAGCACTTCATGATGTACCACGTGTCAGCTTGCATCCATGCCCTGTGCACCGGGGCCATGTCCCTGATTTTGGTACAGGAGGGGTTCCTACGCCGACCTTCCCACAACTACTGCAAACTCCCATGCATAAATAAACAAACAAACAAAAAAAATTGCCTTTGGGTAACCGCCCACTTCTAGGACTCATTGCATTCGACCCAGGCCCTCCTTTGTGTGGACTCGGCCTACCATCAGCAGCACTTGCCTGCCAGTTTTACCATGGCGCTTCGTCTCCTTTCGGAGCACTCATTTCGGCACGTTGCCCACTCCCTCTTCTTGGCTGCTGCTCGCTTGCTCTGCCATCCACATCATTTGGTTGTCTCTCTGCTGACTCCGTCTGGCCTGCAATTAATACACCCATCTGGGTATTCCATCATCATACATCGTCCAGTTCATACCTCACCTCACTTGTTCTGGTCTTCTAGGCTTACCTCCAGCATCATAACATGTCAGTTTCCTATTTTTCTTTACTCGTACCCATACCTCGTTCTGTTCATACCTCACCTTCCCCATATTGGCCTTCCATGCTTTATCTCTTTATCGTACATCGTCGTTTCCATTCCTTACTTTGACCCATTCAGGCCTTCAAAGCTTCTGTCCTTCAGTGTACATCGTCCACTCCATGTTTTATCTCACCTGTACCAGCCTTCTAGGCTTCCTTCTTATTCATACATCACCCAAATTCCTTCCTCTGCATACCTCTCATTCAGTCTCTGCCTCTCATTGGCTATCATGCTACTTCATCCTCCTGCTGTACTCCTCCGGCATTCCTCTCTGTCCCTACGTTCTGGACTGCTCGACTCATATATTGCTTCGCTCCATCCGACCTCAGGGTCTAATCATTCGCATCGCATAATTATGCATGCCTTATTGGCCTCTGAGTCTACTCACTTACATCGCTCAATCGAACCGGTCTTCTCCAGACCACATCTGGATATCCTCGCCTTATCTGACCTTCATGTGGGTCTATTCCATCGCATCGACCACTATCCCTTCTTGAACAGCTGCCCATCACTGGTATCTCTAGCTCATCTGCCCTCTAAATGGGTCTCCTTGCATCAGCTACTCGAGCATAACCCTCTAGGGTCCTAGCTGCCTCGACATCTATCTGTTCTCCACTACAACCCATGCCTTCATGTCCATTGTCCCTTTGCTGGGGCTGGCAGGCTGCTCTCCACCATTGTCCAAGGTTCCATCATCGTTCAAAGATCATGTCATGTCTCATCTTCAACATTTGCGGCATTTAATCCATGTCCCACTTCAATTATCCATGCCTGCAAGGCTTTTCTACATCTTTGTATATCGTCCATTCCTATTTACCTTACCCGTACTGGCCTTCTAGTCTTCATTCCTGCTCATCCATTGTCCAATTCCTTCATCACCTTATGCCGTTCAGGCTTTCCTGGCCTCTCTCCATCATTGTCCTTTGTCTGCCAGCATCCGAGGCTTCTGTCCATCATCGTACCTCGTCCATTTCCTGTTTTACCTTCCTCATACCAGCCATTCAGGATCCACTCCACTCATGGCTTCACTCCATCACCATACCTTGTCCATGTTCCTGTTTCACCTTCCATATCATTGCTCAGGTCACGGCCACGTAGCGCTTTCTCAATTTTGCCATTCCTATGTCTGCTACTCCTGGGCTATCACCGAACATCTCTAGCCTATTATGGCTCTGGAATCGTCATTCTCCATCAATTTCCACTTGTCCTCACTGCTGATCTCCTGTAGTTATCATCCCATACCAGCCATCAAGGATTCAATCCCTCATCACCCTGCTGCACTCCTCCAGCGATCATCATCATCATCAGTCTTCATCATCCTAAGTCTTCTCATGGGTGCATCTGGATACCCATCGCCCATCTGACCACTACATGGATCTACTCCTTCACATCGCATACTCCATGCTTCCTCAACTCACTTTATTCCCTCAAGCTTCTCATGCCCACCTCCGGGTATCCCTTGCTCGTCTAACGACCTGCTCCTCCAACCCTCACGTAAGTCTGTTGCATCACATCACATCATCTGCTTGAGCATACCCCTCTAGGGTCCCTACTACCTTGAATCAAGTCGATCTTCACTTTAGGATGTGCCTTCCTGTCCATTGCCATTGCTAAGGGCTGGCTGGCTGCTCTTCATCATCATTCAAGTTCATTTCATGTCTCCTCTTCACCCTTTCAAGTCTTAACAGCTTCTTTCTGTCATTGTCCATGCTTTATTTTGGAGTTTTTCCCTATCCCGTCATCATCTTCCCTATTCATTTCCTTCTCTTTAGTGACCATACCTATCATGTCTCATATACCACCTCATCGACCTGCAGCCCTCCAGCCACATGTATCAGGTTCCTGACTTCGGTCATCATTCACTCATCCTTACTTCATGCATCCTTACCTCATGGTTCATCTATTTACATTGCTTACTCGAGCATCCCTACTATTGAATCCTATGCCATGCCTCCATTATAGGCTTCACTACATCACCATATCGCTCGACCTGAGCATACCATCTGGTTCAGGCATGCCTTATCTCATCAAGGATTCACTCCATTCATGGCTTCAGTCCATCATCATCCATCGTCCATTTTGCTCACATTGATCGCTCAACCCGAGCATACCCTCTGGTTCCGGGCATGCCTTCTTGGCCTCAGAGTCTACTCAATCACATCGCTCAATTGAGCATGCCTCTCATTGGATCTTATGCTACCTCACAGAACTACTCCACTCCTGTGGCAATCATCATTATCAGTCTTCATCCTCCTCAGTCTTCTCATGATCTCTGAGTCTCCTTTCTCACATCAATCAATCGAGCATACCTCTCATTGGATCCTATGTTACTTCATCGAACCGCTGCACTCCTGCTGCGCTCATCACCATCGGTCTTCATCATCCTCAGTCTTCCCATGAGTGCATCTGGAAACCCCTTGCTCCTCTGATTTCTACATGGATCTGTTCCTTCCCATCGACTACTCGAGCATACCCCTCTCGGGTCCCTGCTGCCTCATGTTCCCTGCTGCCTCATGTTCCTTCTTCAATCTGTGCTTTCTTATGGGATTTTCCCTATCCAGTCATCATCTTCCCTACTCATATCCTTCTCTTTAACGACATACATCCTTAGATCAAATATTATCAGCCTGGAGGGAAGGTGACCTAGGCCTTGGATCCCCAGAGGTTTCCTCCTAAAAAGGGTGCTATTCCTCTCCTCCGTGCCAATGGTCATAAAATTAATTAGAGTTAGTGCTTTCTTAGATTAACTAGTTAGGTTCCGCTGTTGGATAGAGGCAGATGGTGGCCCCGGCTTTCCCCTGTCTCCTTAGGAAGTCCACCCTTAATCATCTTCTCAGAATTCATTCATTCATCATCCTCACCTCTTCGATGCTTGACACCTGACTGGGTATTCTTTTTGGGCTTCTTTCTAAGCTACCTTTAGCTGATGCAATCATTCCGATGACACCTGTGGGGGGGACCCTCCTCTAGGGTTCCATGCGTTGTACCCCTACAGGGTGGTATATCTCATGGATAGAGAGGCGGAAAGTCACAAAGTAAATCAAGTCACACAAGCATCATCTCATTTAGTTGCATAAGCACAATTGAATGGGAGGGCTTGAAGACTAAAGTTCAATGGGTGGAGCAACTACGTCACTCCCCCATCAGTCTTATAAGGTCATTCATCCTGGGCCTCTCCAGGATTCATTTGCCCACCATCCACCCCTCCTCCTCCAGTGGCTCGTCTCTCTTACCCGTGGGCTTCTTCCTAAGCTACCTTTAGCCAACACAATCATTCCTGCAGCATCTGTAGGGGGGAACCCTCCTCTAGGGTTCCTTGCATCGTACCTCTGCAGGTTGGTATATCCCATGGATAGAGACGCGGAAAGCCACAAAGTAAATCAAGTCACACAAGCATAATCTCATCTAGTTATGTAAGCATAATTGAACTTTTATTTAACACTGTTTTTTTCTGCACAGCATGGTATTCCAGACAAAATAATATTCTCTCAGCTAACGGATGGTCGTGAGCCAAAAAAGACATGGGGTGTGATGTGATTGTGCGCACAAGAAGGATCACACGTTAAGGGTAATGTAAAACATAGGCAGGTATCAGAGGGATATTGTGCTAGATCAGGATGTGCATGCCAAGAAGAGAGTATGAACTACCTTTTTTGAGTGCAGTTACATTAAAATATTTTGGAAGCTCTTGGCAAACAGATGGGGTATACCTGTACCACAGTATGTAGCTCATGATACTCATATTTTAGGGAAAAGAGACTCACCTTGGGATACTTGGAATACAGCTCTGCAAATGTTATATTTGTGTGTATTAAGTGGTGGATTTGGCACTCTCGATGTCAGTTTTTGTTGCAGCAAAACTATATTCCTGTGGTAAACCTTGTGGTAAGTATAGAAAAAGAACATCTAAGCATTAGGAACTCAGAACAGAATTTTCTGCCAGGACCACTACTTGACAAATTGTCACAATTTACATTTTAAATGGTTTTAGGATCACAGGATCCGAGGCAGCATGGATTTACAGCAGGAAGGTAATGTCAAACAAACCTGACGGACTTTTTTGACTGGGTGACGAAGGTGGTGGCTCGGGGTGAGCAGTGAATATCGCTTACTTCGATTTCAGTAAGGCCTTCGACACTGTTCCACACAGAAGGCTTGCTAACAAGTTGGGAAGCCTGTGGATGGGTCACAAAATTGAGAACCGGGCTAGAAATTGGTTGAGGGACAGGAAGCAGAGGGTGGTAGTAAATGGGATTAAATCCGAAGAAAGGGGAGTGATCAGTGGGGTGCCTCAAGGATCAGTCCTGGGGCCAGTCCTTTTCAACATTTTCATTTCAGACATTTTAGATGGGCTAGAGGGGAAGGTATGCCTATTTTCTGATGACACTAAGATCTGCAACAGAGTAGACACTCCAGAGGGGGTTGAGAGAATGAGGAGGGACCTAGGTAAGCTGAAAAGATGGTCCAAAATGTGGCAATTAAAATTCAGTGCAAAGAAGTGCAAAATCATGCAGCTGGGATGCAGAAACCCAGCAGAGAATTATAGGATGGAAGGGGAGCTGCAAAAAGTCACCAGGGAAGGAAGGGACTTAGGGATAATCATCTCAGATGACCTAAAGTTGGCCAAGCAATGTAGCAAGGCTGTGGGGTAGGCCAGTGGGATGTTAGGGTGCATAGTGTAACCCCCCTACAAATTTGGGGTTTACCTTAATGTCTTCCTGGGCTCTATCCATGCCCACTGCCAGGCTGATGTCCTGTGTAGGTAATAAATCCAAGGGTACTGGATTGTGTCTGTTAATTTATGTGAGAGTGTCATGCAGTACCTCCACACCTGTTCCTTTAAGAAGTTAGTCTGCATGTGTATAGTAAATGGTCTGGGCTGGGTCCGAGTGCTTCAAAACTTGCGACCGGCCAGACACTGCTTTAATTTGCTCCACTCTGCTGTCGTTAAAAGAGCAGAGGGAGCCTGAACTAGTACTGTAATTATTTACTGCTAACTTGTTAAATTTAAAATAGAGAGTTTGTTCTAACCTGCCTACTTGCAGCTTTGTTTATCTGAATGGGAGCCACCATGTTAGGTCTGGGACTTCCAGCATTTGGACCAATGGGAGACAGGGGGCCTTTAAGGGTCCTTAGCTCAAGTGGCTCGTGGGAAGGAAAATCTGTAGTTTTTGTAGTTTTGAGGTTGGCACCTAAACTGAACTGAAGGGGGCATCCAAACTGTGACTGACAGCTCCCCCAGCCAACAAGAACTCTGGAAACCAAGGGAAATACCCAGAACTGTTACAGACAGTGTTTAGTTGGAGTTAGAGACTGAAGAGTGAGCAGCTTGAGCTCTCAAGGAGCTGCTCCCATACAGAGCTTAGGGGAATTGGCAGGAAGAGGCCTGACTTGCCTCCCTGTCACTGTTCTCCTGCATTGGACTGCCTGATTGCAATGATCAAACTAACCTGAATTGTGACCGAAACTGCCGCAGAAGCTTCGGAGACGTTTAAAAGTACTGTTTGAGATTTGGACCAAAGTTAAGCTCCTGTGAAGCGATTGGCCCAGAGGTGGTGAAGAGATTAAAATTGGATTGAGAGGTTTGCTCAGTAAATCGACTGCAATAGCAACTGCACTGTATCTGATCTGTTAGAAGATGTTGATTTTGTTCATGTTAAAATGTGCTGAATGTCCATCTTGGGTCGAGGCCAGCCTGCCCATGACCAGATCGTTACACCAGCTGGAGGCTTCACCGGCAAAACAAACTGAACTTTGCTGAAGTGCTCATTATGCCTGGGCCTTTGCCAACCCGGCCCAGAGAGACTGTGTTGCACCAGAGACTGTCCTCAGTGAGAGACCAGCTTTGGGGATCCAGCCCCTGTGCAGACACAACACACAGGCTGCAGCTGCTTGGAGGGAAAGGCTGTGAAGAGAAGATGTGTTGTGACAGCCCCACTTCCCCATGCTCATCGGCGATCTACATGAGGTCTCCATATCACCAGATCCATCACAGCCAACTGGTAACGTAAGTAAACCCAGGGTAGCTCCCTGCAACAAGTCACTTAATTATCTGTGGTACCACTCGATTGCCTTAGTAATTATCTGGGTCACAAAAGACTGGGCCAACTGGCCAGGATTACAAATAATCAAATCTTTGTTGTGCATGCTAGCAGTCTTTTCTTTCCATCAAGGGCACCAACAACAGCTGCAATGCCGGTCACCCCCCGGGGAATGCCTCTGGCTAGCCAGTATTCCATCCTGAGTACCCAGTGTTGTAGAACTAATTATTTGAGACTAAAAAGTGCATGCCAAGACCTCGAATTCAATCAGTATAGTAATCATTTAACTAAATTCATGCCCCTTCCTTGTTCACGACCCCTGAATAAATCTAATTGTTATTTCACATTTAATCTGGTTTGTGCCCATATTATTAGTTGGGCTACAGTACTGAAAGTGTGTACTTCCTTTGCTAACCTTGTTTTACAGGGGGTTTCCAGGGACGTTGCTGAAGGCCAGACCTTAGTGGTAAGTGTAAAGAGTGTGTGCATATTATTAATGTCACTTGCTGGCTGTGTGTTAACTGCTGTTAAAGGTACAAAGTCACTAGGAGGGTTGGTGGGTGGTTATAGCTTCCCAGAGGGCTAAAACAGATTATATAGATATTCCCACTACTGTTACTCTGGGTAAAGGCACCTTAATAACGAATCGAGGGCCCCTCAACCTGTGGTTAGAACTACAGGCAGGAGTAGAACCCTTAGGGATAGCACCACCTAGGGGTTACATATTGGAGGCACCACTGGGATTAGCACCCCCTAGTGGCCAAAAATACAAAATTTTAGTCAGTTGTAAATTTAGTGCCAAACTTGAAATGGAGAGCCTCACTACAGCTAGGTTGAATATTTACCCCCACAAACAGGTTGTGCATCCCATGATGGGGTGGAGCAAGGCAGAAGGGATTGATCCCCACCATGTTTTATTGTTGCTGGATATTCCCATGGGGACCACTAACATACTAACATACTAACTGCCAGCAGATTAGGCCTTATGGTCTATCAAGTCTGCTTGAACCTCAGATCCCTAGTTGGGTGCCGAGGCCCTCCCCCCCCCTTGTGTTCCAGAAACCCCTATCATCCATCCCCACCCCCCTGGGCCAGGCCATCATCTGATACTTCCACTTTCTGTGTCTGTCCCACCCTCTCTTGAAGCTCTCCACCGTGGATCTCTGAACCAGGTCACCGGCAGTGCATTCCAAGGGTCCACCACCCTCTCAGTGAAAAATCTCCTCCTCTTTCCCCCCTCACCCTTCCACCTTCCAACTTAAAACCATGCCCTCTGGTGATACCTCCCTGCTTTAGTCTAAAGATCCCCTCCATGTTTACGCTATTCATTCACTTGAGGTACTTGAAGACCTCAATCATGTCCCCCCTGTCTCTCCTCTCCTCCAATGAAAACAGGCGGAGCTCCTCAAGGCTGTTCTCATACATCAAATCCCCTAGTCCTCATATCATCTTAGTTGCCCTCCTCTGTACCCTCTCCAGGAGCTGTATGTCCCTCTTCAAGTGTGGTCTCCAGTACTGTACACAGTACTCAAGGTGTGGTCTAACCAGTCCATTGTACAGCAGCAGAATCACTTCCCTGCTCCTAGAGGTGATCCCCCTTACAATGCATCCCAACATTCTGTTTGCCTTGCTAGCCGCTCTCCTGCACTGCTCAGAGTTATTCATACATGCATCCACCATGATCATTTCACACCCTATACCCTCCCTGATGTCCGATATGTATGCATTATACAGGATCGGACCCAGGACTGAGCCCTGCGGTACCCCACTACTGATCTCTCTAGGGTTCGAGAGCTCGCCACCGACCACTACTCTCTGGGTACGTCCAGCTAGCCAGTTTTCAATCCATCTGACCATCAAAGGGCCTACTCCCAACCCCATCAGTTTTCCATCAGACCATTGTGGGGGACAGAGTCAAATGCCTTGCTGAAGTCCAAAAATAATACATCCACAGGCTTTCTCCTGTCCAGTTCTGATGTTACCCATTCGTAGAACTCCACAAGATTGGTTTGACATGATCTACCTGGCACAAACCCATGTTGCTGACTATCCAGACCTCCCACCTCCTCCAAGTCCACCCCCAATCATTCCTTTAGTATACTCTCCATTAATTTTCCCACCACCGAGGTCAAACTGATGGGTCTATAGTTATCTGGTACTTCCCTCGACCCCCCCTTTATGGATTGGCACCACATGTGCCTCTCACCAATCCATAAGTACCCTCCTTGTCTCAACCGACCTGTTGAAGAGCTCCGCCAGGGGTGCAGCCAGTATGTCCGCCAATTCCCATAGTACTCTCAGATGAATGCCATCCGGACCAGGAGATTTGTCTTTCTTTAGGGCCTTGAGGGCTAACCACACCCTTTTGGTGGAGATAGCATCATCCGTCGCCTCCACCTTACTGGCCTTTTTATCCTTATCCACTAGTGCTATTGTAACCCCCTACAAATGGGGGTTCCCAAAAAGTCTTCCTGGAGCTTGCCTAAATGCTCTCTGCCAGGCTAGTGTCCTGCATTTTAGCAGTTTAAATGTATTGCCAGATAGTGCCTATATAGCCTCTGTGTACTGTCTCTTTAAGAGCTGCCTGGATTGCAGTCATAATTAATCTGAGAGGGACCTCTGTTAGAAGATGTACTTGTTTGCTGATCATTTGTTAGAGTAGTAATAATATTGTAGTTTGTTGTAACCTGTCTTCTTTGCAGCAAGGACAGTTCTGTTTGTTTCCATCATCTTGGTCCTGGACTGTCAGAATGGGCCAGTCAGTACATTTGGGACTCTAAAATGGAGCCTGCCTACAGGGGCTTGATGGGGCCAAAACTTGTAGGAATTGTAGTTTTGGGCTTTTGGTGCCTAAAATAACCTGGAGGTGGAGCCCTTGTTGTGAATGACAGACAGATCAGTCAACCGAACCTTTTGGATCTTGGGGAAAGTCCCACACTGCTTGCAGTTTCAGTTAGATCTGAGTTGGGAAGTAAACAAGTAACAGCTCAAGATAGTTTGAGCAGCAGTCCATAGTGGATTCGCATGGGAGAACTGTGGAAAGGCCTGAGTTTGGCCTGCATGCCTGCCTGCTGTTCCTGAGAGGGAACTTGTGCTTTTTTTCAGACTGAATCCAAATTTGGAGAGCGAATTAAGCCACTGAATTGTGACCAGGCTTTAACCTAAAGAAGACCGAAGATTTGCTGAATGCGATCAACCTGTCAGGACTTCCAGCTACCTCTGAACTCCCGGATTGTGCAGAGACTCTGTAATTTGCCTGGTACAGTGGAATTTCCTTACATGTGAATGTGCCGTGTGCTTATAGTGGGTCATGATTTGATTCCCCACTGTGTGTCTGAACTGTGTTTTGCTTGCTGGAGGCTGTATCTGGCACCATAGACTGAATCTGTATCCATTTCCATTTGCCTGGATCATGCTACACTGGCCCAGGCATCGACAAGAGACTGGCCTGGGGATCAGCCCCCTGCTCAATGTCTTGAACAGGAACAACGCCTCGGAGATTCTTGTGGGCCCTGCTTCTCCGGGCACTCCAGCTCAACAGCCTGCAGTCTCGATTTCATCCTGCCTGTGTCCAGTGTGGGGTATCGTGAGTAAACATCAGGGTAGCTCCCTGCAACAACAGCTAAATCTAAAAGTGTTGTCATCTGATTGTCTTGTTGCCTTTTCTTTCACGAACTGAGCCCTCCGGCTCCAGATTAAAAATAGTTTGTGTTGTGCATGTTGCTTTCTTCCATTACAGGGCCCCAACCAGCTGCAACGTTCCTGGCTAGCCCACCGCTTTCCTACCTGGGTACCCAGAGTGTGTGACTGTGTAGGGACTCTGAACTGCATGCATAACTGTCTGATTAATATAGCTTTTAAACAAACCAACCTGATTACGCCCCTCCCTTGTTCAAGTCCCCTGAATAAATCAGATTTAAATATGGTTGCATTTAATCTGACTGTGTTTCCAGTTTGTGCCAAAAGTATTGTACTATTGTTATTTGCTGTGTTTAACCTTGTTTTACAGGGGGTCCCCAGGGTCAAGCTAGAGGAACCAGCCCTGGTGGTAAGTGCAAACAGTGTGGGTAATGGCCTGGTGAATAAGGGTCATTGTGAAAGTAATTATTGTATATTATTCAGGCCACTAGAAGGGAAAGAGGGGGGTTACAGCGTCCTGGAGGGCTGTGCCCAGGTTAGCTTGACCACTAACAACTCTGACCTCTGGGTGGAGGCACCCGTTTCATTACCCAGACCCCTTAACCTGCTACTAGACAAGCAGGCAGGGGTAGTAGCCCTTGGGATAATGCCACCTAGGGGTTACACTATTAAAGAGGAAGCCGTGAGTACGGTTAAGTGTTTGGGGAAAGTTTCAGTGTGAGGATGGGATGGTGACCTGTTTGAACAGACCACAATGGCCCTCATTACATGTAGCATTCCTATAGGCCCAGAGAAAGTACCCTCTGTCATAACACCTGAGGGATCGCAGACGGGGTGGAGGGTTACCCACGTGCATAGTGGGCCATCTTCTCCTGGGGGTTTTCCCAAAGTGGAAGGATTTAGGGAGAAATTGTTAAAATTATTACTGCTGAGGGACAGACTGTTGAGAATTTGCACAGGGCCCTGGAGGATTCTGGGGGGGTTATTCCCATACACGCTCCTCCAGCCTCTTCACGCTTGTCTATGCCATAACCCATTGCAGTGACCCCTATAGTGGTACCCTCTGTACACCTGGACTCCTATCACAGGCTCAGACTGTTTTCAGGTGCCATCCCTGTCACCATGGGGGAAGATGATTTAGAAACCTGGATGGACTATGCCACTCCACTGGTCCAAGAGTGGCAATGCTCTGAGGGGGGAAAATGTAAGACTTATGGAAAGTTTAAGAGGCCCTGTACTTGAAGCCATCCGTTTTCTCCAGTCCACCAACCCGGAGGCCTCTACTGCTGAGTACTTATGTGCTTTAGAAGGAGTGTTTGGCAGCACCAAGTCAGGAAAGGATTTGATGTGGAAGTTTAAGTCCACCAAGCAGTGGAAAAATGAGTGACTGTCTGCTTTTGTGACTTGTGTAAAGTGGGCCTTCCAAAGGGCTCACCAAAAGGGGGGCATCCTGGCTAGTGAGCTAAATCGAGTGAGATTATAACACATCATTAAGTCTGCTCGCTATTCAAGTGTACTTATGTTACAGCTAAAACTTCAGGACCACAAAGATACCCCCCCCCAACCAATACTGTTAGCTAGTGAAGGAAATTAGGGAAGCTGAGACTGAAGATGATAATTGGGACCCATATGCTGGTGTTGCATGAACTGTCCCTATCTCAGACAGACCCAATGAGAAAGAGGCCACCTTAGAGTCACAGCAAATCAGTGAATTGTTAAAGGAACTCAAAGAACTGAAAGCCAGCAGCCAAGCTGTGGCAGACCTGACTAAAACTCATGGCCTCTGCCCCTCCAATATTGAGACCACTTGAGAGACTCAACCTGCCAGTAAGGGGCCAATGCCCATGCTGTTAAATCCCGATCTGACAGTAGTGCAGCAGAGGAGATGAAGGAGTTGCGAGCTATGGTGTGAGACCTTATTTATGCCGCATGACCGTGTGCCTCCTGGAGGAGCAATGGGGGAGTGGAGCCTGAACTTGAGCCGAAGGAAGAGTATAGGCCCCCACCCCCTGACCAGTATAAGCTCTATAAGGACTCAACCCATCCTGCTGAACCCAGAACTAAAGTGTTTTGTTATTGGTGTGGAGAAGATGGGCATACTAAACGATCTTGCAATGTTCCTGAAGACCTATGGTGAGTCACTGCCAAATTGCTCAACCAGGTCCGGCAAAGCAACATAAAGCCGCAGCATGGGCCGTCACACAAATCCTTTTCATTCGAGGCCGCAGTGAAAAAACCTGCTAAACCTGTTCCTCCAGACTGGTCAGAGATGGTGGGTCCTTCTATGGAAACTACAGTACACATTAATGGTATTCCGACCCTAGCCATATTGGACAGTGGATCTCAGGTCTCTATTGTGTTTAAAGATTGGTACGACCAGCACCTGTCTGATTGCCTGCTCCAACCCCTTGAAGGACTTCACGTATGGGGTTTAAGCGACAAATCTTACCTGTATCTTGACTATGTGCAGCTATGATTATCTTTTCCTTCTACTCTTGCTGGCGTGGATGAATCAGTAGAGACACTGGCTTTGGTATGCCCATCGACTGGATTGTATGATGGTATTCCTTTGCAAATCAGCACTAATGCCCACATGTTCAGCCAATTAGCCCAGCTGTGCCAGCCAGGAGAAACAAGCAAAGAAGACTGGACGAGCCATACACATCCATGCCATGGTGTGGAGAGCATATGACCTACAGATGCAGGCTAAGGAGGTCAACAAGGATGAGCCAGTGTGAGTTGTATGGAAAAAAGACCCAGCATCTCTTGTATTGCCACCCAATGCTCAGTGTACCATTAGTGGCGAAGAGCGAATGAAAAAAGATGTCACTAACCAGATCCTCATGTTGGATGCCCCGGAGGAAGGGAAGCTGCCAGATGGGCTCCTAGTTAAACCTAGTATCCTGCCTGCCCATGCTCATGCCTATGCCCGGCAAATTGGTAGTCCAAATTCAAAATGTGTCTGACCGGGATATTAGAGTCAACCAAGGTTGTACCCTGGCTACTGTCTATTGTGCAGATTCTGATGTGCTACCTAGTAAACGATGCACTGAAGAGGTAGATGAAGTAACTCCTGACTTGTTTGATTTTGGGGAGTCTCCCAATCTGAAAGAGTGGAAGGATAAGGTTAGTCGCAAGCTGGCCCAACGAAGCAGAGTGTTTTCATTAAAAGAGTGGGATGTTGGATGCCTCACTAGTGCTGAACACCATATCAGGCTTCACGACAAGAGACCGTTTCAGGAGAGGTCCCACAGATTGGCCCCTATGGACACTGATGATGTCTGACGTCACCTTCAGGAGATGTTAGCAACTGGAATTATACAAGAATTACGTAGCCCTTTTGCCTCCTCCGACGTAGTAGTCAAAAAGAAAATGAGCCAGTGAGGATGTGTGTGGGCTACAGGACCCCTAATCAAAGAACCATACCTGACCAGTACACAATGCCTCGCATCCGAGATGCCCTCGATTGCCTTAATGGGAGCCAGTAGTTTTCCATTTTAGACCTCAGGAGTGGGTACTACCAGATTCCGATGGCGCCCGAGGATAGAGAAAAGACTGCGTTCATCTACCCTCTGGGTTTTTACGAATTCTTGTGCATACCCCTGGGTATCTCTGGAGCACCTGCCACCTTCCAAAGACTAATGGAGTGAGCTGTTGGGGACATGAACCTTCTTGAATGTTTAGTTTATTTGGACGATGTCATTGGGTTTGGCAAAACACTTGAAGAACACGAGATTCATTTGTTCAAGGTTCTGGACAGGTTAGAAGAATTTGGCTTAAAGTTGTCCATCGACAAATGCCAATTTTTCCAGCAATCTATAAAATATGTAGGCCACATTGTGTCTTCTGAAGGCTTCCAAACCACCCCAAGCAAGGTAGAAGCTTTAACCACCTGGTCCCAACCTAACAATCTCAAACAACTGCAAAGGTTCTTGGGTTTCTGTGGGCACTATCGCTGGTTTGCAAAAGATTACGCCAAAGTCATTTGCCCTCTGCTAAATCTGACTCAAGGGTACCCACCTACAAATCGGAAATATAAAAAGAGTGCTGTAAAGGAAGGGGACAAGACTTATTTTAAGACTAATGAACCATTCGAGCCCGGTGGACCAGTGAACATGATGCAGCTTATTACGACATTATTCATCAGCTTACACATGCTTCAGTACTTGCTTACGCAGATTCAACTAAGTCATATGTCTTACACACTGATGCCAGTTTAAAGGGACTTGGAGCCATGCTTTACCAGGAGCATGAGGAAGGATTATGCCCAGTGGTGTTTCCCAGCAGAAGTCTGACACCCTCTAAGAACAACTACCCGGTACACAAACTTGAATTTCTCGCACTGAAGTAGGTGATAATAGATTCATTTCATGGATACCCTTACGGTGCAAAAATTCTGGTAAAGACTGACAATAACCCCCTCACATATGTCCAAACCTCAGCCAAGTTAGACGCCATTGGGCACCGTTGGTTATCGGCACTTTCAACGTATGATTATTCAGTGGAGTACCGTCCAAGTCTAAATCAAATCGACACTGATGCCCTATCCAACTCTGAGTGGGTGAGGATATCTGAACAATCTGTTAAGGTCCTATGCCACAAGTTTGACAAAGATGAACAGCCATACTTTGACACCTTTGTTGCTGCAGCCTATTGCAATTTTGCAACATTAAATCTAAGTACCCTGCCTCAGCTTACTCCACCTGATATCCAGAGGGAGCAGTATAACAACCCCATGATTAAGCGTGTGTTGGATGCCATAAATGCAGGAAAAAGTGTTTCTAAACTTTGCTCTAAAGACCAGAGAACTGCTTTGCTATTCCAAGAGAGGCCTAGGCTCAAGCTGCGCAGCAAGCTACTTTACTGAGAGACCATGAATGGACAAGGCCAAGTTATCAAACAACAGTTAGTGCTGCCTTTTGTATTTAAAAATGTGGTTTTACATGCTTTCCATGATCAAATGGGACATTTGGGTTACGACAGAACTTCAGACTTGACCCGTGCCCGTTTCTATTGGCCCAAGATGGGTGCTGACATTGACACCCATAGCAAAACATGTAGCCGCTGCCTTCAAAGAAAAGCTCAGCCCCAGACAGCAGCGCCTTTAGTTAATATCTCCACCAGTGCACCCATAGAGCTTGTATGTATTGACTTCTTGTGCTTGGAGCCTGATTGGGGGTGGGTATTGACAATGTGCTTGTTGTGACCAACCATTTTACTTATTACGCCAAGGCCTACCAAACAAAGGACCAGAAAGCAGTCACTGTAGCCAAAGTGCTTGTTTAAAAATTCTTCGTCCAGTATGGTGCCCCACAGCAAATCCATTCCGACCAGGGGAGAGACTTTGAAAGCCGTCTAATCAAGGAGATGCTCTCACTCTGAGGGGTAAGAAAATCAAGAACTACCCCCATCACCCTCAAGGCGATCCACAGCCTGAAAGATTTAATACAATGTTATTGGACATGCTGGGCACCATTCATCCCAAAGATAATCCGAGATGGAGTCGGCAAATATGTACTTTGGTTCATGCATATAACTGCATGCAACTGGTTTTTCCCCATACCAGCTGATGTTTGGTTGAGAAGCAAGGTTACCTGTTATTTGTTTTGGCATATCACCCAATGGAGTCCAAGCAGAAAACTATCTCCAGTACGTACAAAAACTCAAAGCTCAGCTTAACCCTTGCTGTGCCGCTGACATGTATACACGTCCTTAAAGCCTATACGTTCTAAATCTTCTGGCAGCTTAAGAATTACTCATGCCTATCAGCTGGCCCACATGATGGCTGCCAAGAGAAACTCAGCCAATAAAGAAAGACATGACAAACGTGCTAAGGCTCAATAGTTACAACCTGGGGATTGTGTTCTATTAAGAAACTTGGGGTTGCACAGAAAACACAAGATAGCTGACAGGTGGCATCAAACCCCATACATTGCTGTCAGCAAGCTGGAGGACCTGCCAGTTTACAAAGTGCTTCCAGAGAATGACCCATGAGTTATAAAGACAATGCACAGGAATCATCTTTTGCCCATTGGACAGATTATCATAGATTCTGTACCTCAAAATAACACTCCTACTGGGCCTGTGACCAGGTCTGCAGCTAGCAGGAAGCAAGTAAGCTCACCTTCTACTGTTCCACAGCCAAAGACATCAACAAGCAATGCTCTCATCAATAATGACAATCATTCCGAATCTGATGATAGTGAATATGGGGCTACCTATTATCCCTCATTTGAACTAGCCCAGTTGTTCCAAGGCAACTCTTTGTGTAACAGGGGAGACAATGCTGAACCTTTAGGACGGTCTAATTGTCCAGCCCCCTCAACTACCCCGTACCACCTGATAGTGAAGTGCAAAGTATAACTTCTGAAATAGCTGACTCTTTATGTCTTGTGGAGCAGGTTGAATCCCAAGAGGCAAACCTTGACCAAGAAAGTGAGAGATTAAATAGTGAAATGACAAAAGAAGCTGAAAATTCTGAAAATGATAACTCTGATATCATGTTGAACAACAATGCCAATTCAAATGTTAATTCTGAGTTTCCCCTCAATGATGAACCAGTCTGCTGAACAAGCAAATGCAAGTGCTGCTTCTAGTTCTGAACAAGCTGTGAGTGCAGAGGTACCCCTCTTATCAGAAGCTAATTTATTGCTGGACAATGAGCCGGGACTGATCAACCCAAATTCCAATGTTGAAAGGACTGAGCCTGTGCCTGCCCCTCCCAGAAAATCTGAAAGAGCCGTTAAGCATGTAGTGCATTTTAGTTATGATTCCCCAGGAAGGCCTGTAGACCTTCCTATCAATGTAGTCCATAAAGGGGTGTACTTTACCTAAAATAGGTTACACTGCAACCTCTAAGTTGGTGAAAAAGCCCTCTAGTCAGTACTCTAGGGATCACTCTACTGAAAGCACCCAGTTAGCTGACCAGGTCAGATCCTTGTCCCTGTGGGTTAGTGTGCAGGAAGTAGTACAGATAAGGGTAATGTGTATGGCTACTTGAATCAGCATACTATGAAAGTAAAATGTTAACTGTAAAATGCTTAAGCAGTCTTATTGCATATGAATAAAGCATGCTTATTATGATGATGCATCAAATACGAAAAACTACATAGTATATACATATTAGTCTATGGATTCAGCTTGTATATGTTCTCGAATAGTATTTTCCTAAGTAAAAATGGTTATGAAATATAAACGTGAAGCGGACGCCAAGTTTTCCTAGACAGGGAAGAGAGTAACCTTCCCTACAAATTTGGGGTTTACCTTAATGCCTTCCTGGGCTCTATCCATGCCCACTGCCAGGCTGATGTCCTGTATAGGTAATAAATCCAAGGGTATTGGTTTGCTTTTGTTAATTTATGTGAGAGTGTCATGCAGTGCCTCCGCGCCTGTCCCTTTAAGAAGTTAGCCTGTATGTGTATAGTAAATGGTCTGAGCTGGGTCAGAGTGCTTCAAAGCTCGCAACCAGCCAGACACTGCTTTAATTTGCTCCACTCTGCTGTCGTTAAAAGAGCAGAGGGAGCCTGAACTAGTACTGTAATTATTTACTGCTACTGTAACTTGTTAAATTTAAAATAGAGAGTTTGTTCTAACCTGCCTTCTTGCAGCTTTGTTTATCTGAATGGGAGCCACCATGTTAGGTCTGGGACTTCCAGCATTTAGACCAATGGGATACAGGGGGCCCTTCAAGGGTCCTTGGCTCAAGTGGCTCATGTGAAGGAAAATCTGTAGTATTTGTAGTTGTGAAGTTGGCACCCAAACTCGGCTGAAGGGGACATCCAAACTGTGACTGACAGCTCTCCCAGCCAACAAGAACTCTTGAAACCAAGGGAAATCACCAGAACTATTAGTGTTCAGTTGGAGTTAGAGCTTGAAGAGTGAGCAGCTCGAGCTCTCAAGGAGCTGCTCCCATGTGGAGCTTAGGGGAATTAGTGAGAAGAGGCCTGACTTGCCTCCCTGCCGCTGTTCTCCTGCATTGGACTGCCTGATTGCAATGCTCGGACTAATCCAAATTGTGACTGAAACTGCAGCAGAAGCCCCAGAGACATTTAAAAGTACTGCTTGAGATTTGGACTGAAATTAGGAACCTGTGAAGCGATCGGCCCAAAGGTGGTGAAGAGATTAAAATTAGATTGAGAGGTTTGTTTAGTACATCGACTGCAATAGCAACCGGACTGTATCCAATCTGTTAGAAAAAGTTAATTATTTTTGTGTTAAATGTGCTGAATGTCCATCATGTGTCGAGGCCTGCCTGCCTGCTACCAGATTGTTACTCCAGCTGGAGGCTTCATTAGCAAAACAAACTGAACTTTGCCAAAGTGCTCATCACACCTGGGCCTTTGCCAACTCGGCCAGACCGATTATGTTGCACCAGAGACTGTCCTCGGCAAGAGACTGGCTTTGGGGATCCAGTCCCTGCACAGAGGCAACTCGTAGGTAGTGATGCAGCGAAGTTTAAATTCCTTGGAGAAGTGGCCACTTCACGTTCGTTTATGGCTATGAAAAGTTCCCATCATAATGAGCAACTTTGCATTGCCAACTTCACGTTGACTTTGCCTTATTTTTACACAAAAGCGAAGTGAGTGATAATGAAACAGCCCATAGATTACATGAGTCACAGACTCGCAGTCTGCAGATCACATGCTGCAGGCAGGAAGTTAATCAGTCAGACAGTAAAATAGTTTCACTTTTGTCTTGCCTAGACTTGGTGAAGGAGCTTTTGTCTGTAGCAGAGATATATATTGAATATTTCATCGAATTTTGAGCTTTGTTGGTAGTTTAGTTGCCTATGTGTTGCTTTTAGTTGTGTCCCTTTTGATTTTGATTCCTTATTCCACGTCCTGATTCCTTAGTTTACGTCTTTTTATTTTTGTGTCAGTAGTTGATCTCAATAGTGATTTTTTTTTTGTGTGTGTGTGTGTGTAAAATGGAGAGAGGTAGTTTTGTTTCCTCTGGGGTATGCAAAGGACAGTGTGTGGGGCCATGTATCCGCAGTAGCAAGCTGCATATCAATTGCAGCACTGTATTTAGTGCTGATAGGAGTGCTCCCCTCCCTGAAAGAGGAGACACTGGTGTGACACAAGCACCTCCGCTGGTGGCACCTAGCACTGCCCCCCACCACCAGCCATCACCCTTGTGGATCAGCAGCGGCAGGAGCCAGACGTCATGCAGCAGCAGGTTGTCCCCTTCCCAATTAAACACCAGCAGCAGCCCATAACCGTAACACCTGGGCCCCCGACGCCCTGTGCCTGGTCCTCCTCACAGCTGTGTTGTGTGGGAATTCTTCACTTCACTGCCCAGTAACCCCAGTGTTGTGAAGTGTAAGATATGCGATGTGCTTGTGTGTCATGGGCCCAGGGATAGTCATATGGGGACAGGTGGGCAGCACACGCACCTCACTAACCACTACCGTGTGGAGTGGGAAGCCAAGGCGGCAGAATGTAGAGGGAATGCGTCTGCTGGGCAACAGGTGGCAGTACGGCCTCCACCTGCATGGGGTGCGTAGTGCAGAAGGACCAGGGGGCAAGTGGCTGCTCCAGAACCTGCACCTGATGACTCTGGAGGAAACTCTGCAACAACGCCTGCCACCCAGGCTGATTTGGGTGTTACGTGGAGTGTGGTAGAGTACCTTACCAACAGGGTGGAGAACCCTGAGGAGCGGTTGGAGCGTATGGAGGTTCACCAATTGCAGATTATGTTCATTCTCTAACTGCTGCAGTCTCACCACAACCTAGAACCTTAGAGATTTTATTTGCTGTATAATTCTCATTTTGTGTTCTGTCTTTCTTTCTCAGTCCTAACCTTCTTTCCCCCAAAAAAATTTTAAAACCACCCCCGAAACCAGTTTAAAGAAAGTAACATAAAAAATGCTGTCCTTCCCTTCCTTATATTCCTAATCCTAGTTAACAATCTCTGTTTACAAACAGGAAATCTTTTTTTATTTTTTTTGGCAGTAGTGTTTTCTTCTTGTCATGGTGTTTGTGTTAAAACAGCAGTGCAATAATCTGTCAAAAAGCAGGTGTGCACGGTCAGGTACCCAGCCCCCTGCAGACATATATGATAGATGACTTTGTCCAGTGTTGATGGTATTAATAATATACCATGTAGTCCCATCTCTTGAAGTATGAACAGACAGTATGGCTCTCAGTCCCCTAGCCACAGCTTAATAATCCACAGCAATTGCAGTAGAACACATTTCCTAAAAGTATATTTTACCAGCATACAGATGGAGGTGCCCCTTCCCACATAGCGATCTGAACCTTGTTACACAGTACCCGCGCCGTGTCAAGGCTGAAGTGGCAAATAATGTTATGTGGAATTTATCCTACTGCAATGATTGTGGAGCATTAAACTGTGGACAGTGACTGAGAGCTGTACTGACTGGTCTTCTGCTTCCAGTCGAACAATTCTAGCACCCTGAATGTGTGCCCACAGAAAAACAGAGGCATTTCCTGAAACTGCTGACACACCACCATGCAGGCAGACACCACCATGTTTATTTTGTGACATTAGAAAATGAATGGTGAGTGCACACTCACCTAACCTGTATGGGCGCAATCTTTCTTTAGCTGTTAGTGCTATTTGTAGCTGCAATTTAGAAAACTGAAAGCGACTGCTTTAGTAAGAGTATCTGTTACTCCACTCATGTGATCGCTGTGATTTCTGTAAATTGCAACACTAAGTAGTACGAGACGCTCTAGAAAAATCATGCCCATACATGTCAATAGAGTGCACACTCTCAAAGTCTCAGTTCATTTACTGATGTCCCCAAATTAACATTGGTGAGCCTGCTGGGGGGTTGTGTCAGCTGTTTTTGGACACTGCTGTGTTTTTTCTGTGGGTACACATTCGGGTGCTCAAACTTTGTTACTGGACAGGACCGCATGGTATTATTATTAATACCCCTCAACAGTGGAGCACATCAGCTATCATATATGTCTGAGTGGTGCTGGGTAATAACAACCATCTGTCAATGCGCACTTGTTCTTGAACAATTTTGACTTACACTGCTCTGTAATGTAATGGTGGTGTACCATGTCTTACTGAATAGCATGGTACTTTGTTGTAGTCCCAACAGAAAGGATTTGAAATGATAGATGTACAAAAACCAGTGTGACTACTGATGAAAACCTGCAGCAAGCAAGGTTAAAAGGAGCACTGTTTATTATGTCATGTGTGAAAAAACGTAGTCCAGTAGATGTAAATTGTGACAATAAGGGTATCATATAGACAAGTCAGTAGATAAGTACTAGCAATTGAAAATCGCATATAAAAGTACAGGTAAAAATTGTCAACAGATTATTGCACTGCTGCGATATTTGTCATGCAATATAAGAGTCTGGTTACTGTTGACTGCGTTCTGTTTTCTTAGAATACTCACAACAACCACAATCAAAATACCCTATTATCACACAGTACAATTACTGCCCCCCCCCCAAAAAAAAATTACTGTGATATGTGAATGTAGCATGCTTATACTGCTATCTTGCTACATTATTCGGCATGCGGTATTATTGCTTGGACCCCAGATAAAGAATAATCACATGAGAAAATGTGCTGAAAAGTCACACTAATTTCAGGATGCACTGATTAAAGCGTGCACCAACAGTCACAACTCTGCATAAGTGTACCCCCTAAAATGGTTGCTATTAAACTGTCATGAAAAGGCCCGACCCCATATGAAGAATAATCTCATGAGAAAATGTGCTGAAAAGTCACACTAATTTCAGGACGCACTGATTAAAGCGTGCACCAACAGTCACAACTCTGCATAAGTGTGCCCCCTAAAATGGTTGCTATTAAACTGTCATGAAAAGGCCCGACCCCATATGAAGAATAATCTCATGAGAAAATGTGCTGAAAAGTCACACTAATTTCAGGACGCACTGATTAAAGCGTGCACCAACAGTCGCAACTCTGCATAAGTGTGCCCCCTAAAATGGCTGCTATTAAACTGTCATGAAAAGGCCCGACCCCATATGAAGAATAATCTCATGAGAAAATATGCTGAAAAGTCACACTAATTTCAGGATGCACTGATTAGAGCGTGTACCAACAGTCACAACTCTGCATAAGTGTGCCCCCTAAAATGGTTGCTATTAAACTGTCATGAAAAGGCCCGACCCCATATGAAGAATAATCTCATGAGAAAATGTGCTGAAAAGTCACACTAATTTCAGGATGCACTGATTAGAGCGTGCACCAACAGCCACAGCTCTGGTGCCTGCTGCTGCTGCTGTCATACTTCTGTTTCCTGCTGCTGCCACTGACAGAGCTGATGCACAGTGTGCTGCCAAATGATGACAGCAAAAGACGACCATTGGGTGAGCTATACTGAGATGTTCTGTAGGCCCATTAATCTACTGCACTGACTGAGCCATACTGCCCTACGTCATGGATTCATACCACTATTGGTAAGTTACTGTACATTTCAAGTTCATGTTTTTTCAGAGACCCAGACATTAACAAATATCTATATATATATATGTACACACACACACACAATATATATATATATATATATATATATATATGTGTAGTCTTTTTCCCACCCTCACAGGTTATCGAGTCCTACTTTTGTTGCGCACATTTCAGCTTGCTGCTAACTTTTGCTCTATGGAAACTAGTATCAAGCCATTAAAGGTAAGTATTTTTGGGGGGAGCTGGTGGGGGGCATAATTTGAAAACAAGTTTCAATAATGATTTTGTCTTCTTTGCAGGTTTTATATGTATCCTCCAGATTCATATAAGTTGCATGAGTTCTCATTTGAAGAAAGCACCGATGGCAGCACACAGCACCTAAATGTTACCTGCAAAAAGACAAAGAAGAAATTATTCTGACTTCCTTGCACTAAAACATTCTGTTCCAAGTGTGGCTGTTCTTGTTTGTTATAGCCAGCTTAAAATACCAAGCTATTAGTAAGCCACTAGAAGACCAACTAACAAGTTTAGTGCATGTGACATGCACTGGCACGCTCTATTAACTTAGGTTACATTCCATGACGTGTTGTCATGATGACCAGGATAAAACTTAGCAAGACCATGCCATGCTGAAGTAAGCCAGTGACAGATGTGCATGAAAAATATATTATCTGGCCTGTATCTCACCTCTGTTGTATGCTTTACACCGGCTTTGAAAAATGAAAGACAAAAAAAACAAAAAACAGATGAAATATGATTGATACTTACCTGAAAATGATATCCTTTAGGTGGCTGTGTGGTACTAAAGTACTCCGAGTCCTGTCCTGTTACACTGTTTGTATGTAGAACCTGTGGAAAAAAACAGAAATCACTTGCTGGTATTTGGTGACAAAGTCATCTATAAAATGGTCAAGGAAACATTCACACATTTCTTGGAAAAAAACACATAGTATAACAAATTAGTATATACTCACTGTAAAATAATCATAATACGAAGAATGGTGGCTGTGGCTGGCTGAGCCTGCGGGTTCCTTAGGAGCATGGGGACCAGTACACATTCCCTGTCTCTCACTCTCATCAAGACGGGTGACTGTGGCTGGCTGCAGGATCATTCATTTGGCATGGGCACAGGTACACATTCTCTGTATCTCACTCTCATCAGGACGGGTGACTGTGTCTGGCTGCGGGATCATTCATTTGGCATGTGCACAGGTACACATTCTCTGTATCTCACTCTCATCAGGACGGGTGACTGTGTCTGGCTGCGGGATCATTCATTTGGCATGGGCACAAGTACACATTCTCTGTATCTCTCATCAAGACAGGTGACTGTGGCTGGCTGCAGGATCGTTCATTTGGCATGGGCACAGGTACACATTCTCTGTATCTCACTCTCATCAGGACGGGTGACTGTGTCTGGCTGCAGGATCATTCATTTGGCATGGGCACAGGTACACATTCTCTGTATCTCTCATCAAGATGGGTGGCTGTGGCTGGCTGTGGGATCATTCTTTGGGCGCAGGCACAAGTACACATTCTCTGTCTCTCACTCTCATCAAGACGGGTGGCTGGGTATGGTGTGTTACTGTCTTTGAGTACTCAGGAGGAGAATATCTGTCATTTAATCAGCATGATTTAAGTGGCTACAAAGATTGGACAGTTGTGTTTATGATGCTGCTGACTGTGTTTGCCAATGACAGCAGCGCACATTCTGTTAACTGTACTTTGAAAATCTACCAGTGGGAAGGTAAAATAGAATGGTGGGTCATTATTTGTGCATATCTGTCATATGGATTGAGAGTCAAGGGCACTGTTTTTCTTTTATTAAAAAAAAAGGTAACATTACAGAAATGTAATAGCCTTTAAACCCATTACATACTACCAGCACCATCATCCTCATCCTCCTGATTAAAGAGGAAGCTGCCCTCACAGTCGTCAAGGTCGGAATTGTGCCCACTTGAGAATTCTTTTTCCATGACTGAATCATCAACCTCAGTGGTAGACCGTTTGATGCTGCCACCAGGATGGTCTGCTTCACCCACATCTTCAGCACAGGGAGGCAGTATAGCGCAGTGGTTTAGGGCTATGAGCTGCAAATGTGGAGACCTGGGTTTGAATCCCACAGCCACCACTTGCGTATTGTGTGACCCTGAGCAAGTCACTTAACTTCCCTGTGCTCCCAGGTTGCGCCTGTAAACAAGCTTTCAGCTTAGTGTGTCTCACCTGGTTAAACAACTGAAAAAAAAAATCATCGTGATGGGGTACAAACACAGATGTGGTAGTTCAACTTGGTATGTAACCTTGATTAATTTTTATAAATGTCAGCATGCTGACATTTGTGGGTGAGAGGCTAGTACAACGGTCACGCACTATTGCCCCCACAGAACTGAATACCCTCTCCACACTTACACTGGAGGGTGGGCTGATCAGGTACTTCAGTGCTACTGAAGTCAGCTCTGGCCATTCATTGACCTTACCACTCCAGTACAGCAGAGGATTGTCAAGTACTGACAGATGCATGTTTTCTTCCAAATAGGCGTCAACCATTCTCTGTGCTGCACGCAGTCCTGATGATGATGAGTCATCCACCTGTTCACAGGCTTCATCGAGGTCACAGATTCCTACTTGACACGTGGTGCCCCAAAGTGGGTTAATGGCAACCTGTTTTGCTGACACCTCCCCTTGTCCCACAGCCACCTTACTGAATGAGCTTATTCCACAGTGACCTTCAGTCTTGTTTTGATGCTGTTTGCCAAACTTTGCATGTACTTCTGTGCCCCATGAACCATTCACACCAGCTGTCCAGTAAGGTTTTGAATCTGATCAGGCCTCCCTCCAGCAAGGATGCAATGCCACGTTTGTATTATGGGTCCAGCATTGTTGCTATTCCAAATTCTGCACTTTGCTGAATAGTGGTGATGTGGCGATTGTGGTTAAATATTGTTAGCATGTGTTTAAGTAATGCACTGTTTGACCTATCTCTGGACACATCAAGGCTAGGCTGAGGATTCAACATAGTCTGCCTCAGCACCCACAGCAATGGAATGGCTTGACTAATGGATGCAGTGTCACCACTCACTGCCTGAGCTGCATGTTCAAACGGCCTCAAAATTGATATCACTGAGTCCATGAGGTGCCACTGTTCAGCTGTCATAGACATTGATGCCCCTGAACTGTCACGGCTATCGTGCATTATTAGGTATTTCAAGATGGCTTTGTACTGTTCATACAACCACTCTGCCATGTAAAGTGTTGAGTTCCAGTGCATGACAGCTTCCAGCTTGAGGCAGTGCTGAGGGAGGCTGTTTTGAATCTGCAACTGCCTAAGCTGGTCACAGACCTTTCCAGAGCATGCAAAGTGTGCACAGATGCAGCGTGCAACTGTCAGCATTTGCTTGATGTCAGGGTGCTGTAGAAACTCCTGTACCACAAGATTTAAACAGTGGGCCATGCAGGAAACCCTCACAAAGCCACCACTGTTGATACATTTAATGATGTTTGATCCATTGTCACTAGCTATAAAGCTAGCTTTAAGGGACAAGGAGTTCAGCCACTCATCAATTTCTGTCAGTAGCAAGTCTAGCATGTTTTCACCTGTGTGGGACCCTGCAACACTGTGCATTGCAAGCATCGCATGCTGTCTAATTCCCTGAAGGTTGCTACCATGACAGTCTGCCTTATTACACTGCTTTCCAATACCGCCAGCACAGACAACCCCCGGCACCTGCCCCCAATGTGCAGTAATACACAAATAGGAACTACCCGCCATTTTGCCACTTGTCCACATATCCATGCTTAAGTGAATGTATGGTGAGGAGGACTGCTGAAGGGCATGTCTTACAGACTCTGTCACAGTCCGGTATAGGGACAGCATGGGTGGAAAAGTAGGTCCTGGACGGGACTTTCCATTTGGGACAGACACATGCCGCAAAACGCCGGAATCTTGAATTCTCCACAAAGGAGAAGGGCAAAAGGTTAGTTGCTAGTATTTCCACTACAGCAGCATTCAGTTCATATGACACTGCAAGATTTAGTGGGTATTTCATGTTCCGGGCAAAAAGACTGTGCAATGTGGGCTGCGTTGTTACCCGTTTTGCACGTGGTGTGCAAACTGGCTCTGCTCTGCAAACTGCCATGGGTGTGGTGCTTTTCCTGTGTAATACTGAGGGGTGTACAGGGGACAAGTCAACAAATGATGTTATTTTCCTCATTTTAAACACAGGGGTTGATGCTGGACTAAAAATACTGTGTAGACCCCCGCCACTGCTACTCTGACCACTACTTGACAATTCAAAATCATCATCCTCCTCATGCCTATAGTAATCCTCAGGTGTAATTTCACCACTACTACAGACATGGCTACTTTGGCTACTTCCACTCAACCTGTGGTCAGAACAACTGGCAGGAGTAGTAACCTTAGGGATAGCGCCACCTAGAGGTTACAATAGGAAAGGGTATTACCAGCAGAAGAAGGGAGGTGGTGATGCCAGTGTACAAAACACTGGTGAGGTCTTATCTGGAGTACGGAGTCCAGTTCTAGAGGCCGCATCTTCACAAAGACATGGACAGGGTGGAGGCAGTCCAGAGAAGAGCAACTAGGATGGTAAGGGGATTGCACCAGAAAACATATGAGGAGAGACTGAAAGATCTTAATATGTATACACTGGAGGAGAGGAGGGAGCAGGGGGGATATGATTGAAACATTCAAGTATCTTAAGGGCGTAATCAAAGTCCAGGGGGAGGACGTATTCCAGTATAAGAAATGTACAAGGACAAGGGGACATAATATAAGAAGGGGGCAGGATAAGTGGGAATGTAAGGAAATTTTTCTTCACAGAAAGGGTGGTGGATGCTTGGAATAGCCTACCCCAGAAGGTGATGGGAGCTAGCACAGTGGGGGGTTTCAAACATGCATGGGATAATCATAAAGGAACCACAGTGGGGAGAAAGAGATGCAAAAGCCAATGACCAAGCAGGGTCAGCTGCCACTGATGCAGACACAGATTACGGGCAGACTAGGTGGGCCTAGCAGTCCTTATCTGCCATCAATTACTGTGTTACTATGTTACTATGTTTGCAGTATTTTGGAATGTATAGCTTGTACTGAATTTTTGTTTTGTATTTTTTTTTACTATTTTTACTATTGTTATGTAACTGGCCTGTGCATGTTGTCTTTGATATTTTTATTAATAAAGAATTCCCCTACACTTTTCGAGACATGTCCTGGGATCTTTAATGTCCACCTGGACAACCACCAGAACAGACAGTCAGGACCTCGGTTTAACATCTCATCCGAAAGATGGCACCTCAGAAGTGCAGTAACCCCCTCATGCTGTTACTACAGTGTCAGTTCTGGGTTTATCCCAAGTTCCCTGTGTGGGGCTAGAACCCCCAACTTTCCAATCTTCTAACCTCAGAGGCGAGTGTGCAACCTGCTGAGCCTCTGACACTGCAATGTCACAACAATGTTTGATACTTCCCCAGAAATGCCGGTGAAGTGTTTAATGGAACTCATTGGTTGTATGATCCGGTTCGTAGGGGGTTTCAGGGTCAAGAAGGTCCATCTATCAAGTGCTCTGGCTTTCCGTAGAGCATTATCCAGAACATAGTCTTTATATCCTGTATAGCCCTAAAGTAATCTTGAAGATTACGACTCTGTTGCTCACATGTAGAGTCACTGAAGCAGTTCTGTCTGATTCACAAAAACTGACCATAGGAGATACTGTTAATAACTGTATCAGGGTGTGCACTGTGAACCTGGAATATAGAATTTCCAGCTGTACTGTTCCAGAAACCTTCTGTTTTTAGTGCACCATTGTCCCCTGTGGTCAGTTTTAGTCTCAGAAAGTCAACTTCAGTGGGATGCCACCTGTAGGAGAAACTAAGATTCATTTCACTGTTATGCTAGTAATCCATGAACACGTCTACCTCCTGTGTACCCCCCAGATGCATAAAGCATCGCCTATATATCTAATCCATCCCTTGATATTTTTGTCAAAGGGATCATTCTTCAGATTATATATATAGATGTCCTCCCACCAACCCATAAGTGGGCAATAATACCCGACAGAGCGGGCAGTATTGGGGCATAAGGCCTTATAGCCCCTGGAAGGTCCAGTATTCCCCAATACTGCCCATCCTGGAGGGTATTATTGCACTTAGAAAATGGCAAACTGTATAATATGTTTCAAAAAATAATTTTCATAGTAAAAAGTTAAAAATCCTAATTGTTTTCTTTATTTTGTAATAAAATAGTTCCTCCACCTGCATTACTATGCTGTTCTTCTTAGCTTGGAACTTTTGTCCTATTTGAGGCTCTGTAGACTTTTGAAGTTGTTTTACGCCCCCCCCCCAAAAAAAAAAAACACAGACAGATACATAGGACTTAAAATTAGTAAACAGTATTGTTGTAGTGTTTTTATTTATTTATTAATTTATTTATTATTCAATTTTAGAACGATCTATTCAGGCACTATACACAGGAATACACTATGGAGCTAGTGAGGGACAGAAGGAGGTCAACAGGATCAAAAATTAAACAGGTATAGTTGTATATTTTACTGTGCTTTTCTTGTGCAATTGGTAAGCTGGAGTAGTTGTCAGAGATTGTATTTTGAAAACTTTTGGTATCGGGGCGAGGAGCAGTGGCTGGAGTTTCCACCCTGCTGGCAGGAAACAAAAGAAATTAAGCCTGTGAAGAAGGTAAGTAATGGCGGTTTTGCTGTGGACTTTTGAACAGGGCGGTATTTAGCAGGACTAGTATTTTATGGACTGAGGAGATGCAGATGGTTGCTGCCTTGATTGAACTACTACATCAGCCATTTTTCATGGAGCGGGAGCTGCCGCGAGAACCTCTTTCTCTTTGCAATAGTGTGCCATCTGAAAATGTTTTATTTAGTTGTGGGAACTTTTTCCCTGTAACGTGATAGTCTGCCTATATAGGGGTGTGTGAGATGACCACTAGTCTGGTGGGGACGGGGCGGGGGAGGGGTGACAGGAGCTGTAGCGTTCTGTGACTGTGAACTCCATTTAAAATTTTGGAGGTCAGCTGTATTTTTCTCACAACTGAGGTGATTTTTCTAAGTTTGAGTGCCAGGCTTGCCGGGGAGAGATGGAGAAATCAGCTGCTACTTTACAGCTTGCTTAGCGACCGGGAAAAAATGGTGTTTTCTCTGTTTGAAAATTCTGGGCACCCAAGAATACCTTTAGTGATGGGGCACCCTGAATTGGCACTTTTTTAAGCGGGCGCTATTGAAAAATACCCATCCGCTTAGACGATTGTCCTAGCCAATCGGAATGCTAGTATTTTCGATGCCATTTTCTAAAAAGATTTAGCATAGGTTGAGGACGTAGATGCCCCCATCGCCATCTCATTGAACAATAAAAGAGAGTAATTATTGTTGAAGTGGAAAGAAAGGTCATCTCCAGTACAAACTATGCATTTTTTTTTTGTTGTTGCATTATTTCTTTACCTCCTCCGACGTGCCTGCTGTCATCCTCTCCTTCAGATGCTCCTTCGGACGGCCAAGTCCTGCCATTGCCTCCTCATCTGATCCACCATCCAGCTGCTCCAATGCCCCTGGTTGTCCAGGACGTATCCCTTCGCCGGGGGGGGGCTCTCTCATATCCCGACGGGGCCCTCGGGAGGAGAGACTGGAGCGCACGTAGCATTCCCTTGCATCTTTACCGGGGGCATGGAAATGCAGCCTGGTGGTTTCTTGGCTGGGAGATGCAGGGAGGTGGGCCGCCATCATCCGGACGGCATACGTGCAATTTTCACGCTTTTCTGGTCCCTCTTGTGTGCCACTGCTTGCAGTACCCCCCGTTCTCCACCGGGGGTCACTAACATAGCGGGCCTACCCACCTAGCCCACCCCAGGAGAGGAGAGCAGTCCTCTGGACACTCAATCCTCTCCTCCCCTGCCAGCCCTCAGCGACCTAAGTCTGTTTCTGAACCCGGGTCGCCGGCGTGGTTCGAGGTGTGGCGTACTAACCCTCTGCGCCACCAGGCCGGCCAACTATCCGGTTAGTGGAAGGAAATCTATAGCATCGCTGGCTTGACCAGGTGCTGATTTTTAAGCAGACTCGATAGATCTTTGGGCCTACTCTGGTGGCATCTTAGTATGTTAGTATGAATCCACAATGGTGGATTGCATCAGATGGTTTCTTGTATTCCACAGACTGCTTAATATATGTGTATAATTTACATTGATGCACAGCCACCAGTAGTATTGTAAAGAATTCCTAGTGTATGAAGGAAGGCACTTCACCACATCCTGGAGGGAAAAGTCCATTAAATCAGAAAGATGTACTATTATGGAACCAATTTCTGAGATGACTGGTCTGCCAGGGGTGGGTCAATATCTGTGTGGATTTTTGGTACATGTAAAAAGCTGTAGTAGAGACGTAGACACATAGACAATGACAACAGAAAAAGACCAGAGGTCCATCCAGTCTGCCCAAATTCTTTATAATCCCTGTAACCTACTCTTCCTCCAGGGTACTAAGCCTCCCTGTCCTCTCTCTATTCTCCTCCCTGGTCCTGTCACCTCTGGTAACCACTATTCCCTTCATTATGTCCCACCTGCTTGAATCTCCTGACTGTTTTCGCACCAACCACTTCAGCTGGCAGACTGTGCCAAGGTTCCACCACCCTTTCCGTAAAGTAATATTTCCTCACATCTCTCCTGAACCTACCTCCTGTTAATTTGTATTTGTGTTCACATGACCACGAATTGGCACTCAGGTTAAATCGTTCCTCACAGTTCACTTTGTTAATTGCTTTCAAGAACCTGAAGGTCTCTGTCATGTCTCCCCTCTTCCTTCTGGTTTCCAATGAGTACATATTCAGCGCCTTGATGCATTCCTCATAGGATCTGCCCTGCTGGCCCTGAATCATTTTTGTTACTCTGGGCTGCACTGTCTCCAAACTATCCTTGTCCTTTTAGAGGTGAGGACTCCAGAACTGGACACAGTACTCTAGGTGAGGCCTCACCAGGGATCTGTAGAGGAGAAGTATTACCTCCCTTCCTCTCCTATCAGTACCCCTCCCAATACATCCCACCATCCTGTTGGCCTTCCTATATGCCTTGATGCACCGCCTTGATTGCATAAGTGAGTTGCTAATGATAACTCCCAGATTCCGTTCCTCAGTTGTAGTGCTAAGTCTCTCTCCTCCTATCCAGTACTCTGTCTTGGGGTCCTTTTTCCCTAGGTGCATTATCTTGCATTTTCTAACATTGAATTTTAATTGCTAGACCTTTGGCCACCCCTCTAGCTTTTGTAGGTCTCTCTGCACTTCCCTTATTCCCTCATCACTATTCACCTCCCACATAGTTTTGTGTCATCTGCAAAGAGACACAACCTGCCCTGGATTCCTTCTCCAGTGTCACTAATGAACATGTTGAAGAGGACCGGACCCAGGACCGATCCTTGTGGAACCCCACTCATAACCTCCCTTTCTTCTGATTTAACCCCACTGACCACCACCCTCTACTGCCTCCCTTCTAGCCAGTTGCCCACCCAGTTCACTATGGGGTTAGCTGCACCCAGGTCTTCCATCTTCTTGAGCAATCATCTGTGAGGTACCAAGTCAAAAACCTTGTTAAAGTTAAAGTAGAACAGATCCAAAGCATGGCCCCTGTTTAATTCCATTGTCACCCAGTCAAACTATCAGGTTAGTCTGACAAGATCTTCCTGCCATGAAACCATGCTGTTTACTATCCTGGAGCCTGTTGCTCTCCAGGTAGTCTATGAGATCCTCTCTGATCAGTGACTTCATCATCTTCCCTACTATAGAGGTTAGACTGGCAGTAGTTGGACTGTGGTTCTTTAAAAAGTCCCCTTCCATTTTTTTGGACTGCAAGTGTTTTCTCTCCAGCATACACTTATCTTGATAAAATTGCTGTCCGCAATTGCCTTCTTACTTTTTTCTCGCCCCTTTTTTATTCCTTTTTGTTCCTTCTACCAACATGTGTCTCTTTTTTTGCCTCCTCCTCCCTTATTTTCTGCCTTTTTCATCCACTTTCTTCCCCCTCCCGTCACTAACCCCTCCCCCAAACTGTCGCTTCCATTTATTTTTTCCAATTATTTAACCAGTCTTATGTGTTGATTATTTTTCCCCTACTGTTACTTTTTAAATCTACCTCTCTTTTTTTTAATGAACTATGATATATGAAGGACATAATAGATATTTTTCCATGAAAAAATATCTGAAAGCAGGAAAACCGATGCAATAGTAGACATAACCATGGTCTATGCATGTTCTCTGGACTTTGTATGGGGGCTCTCTGCCTCACTACAGTCAGGCAAGACCATATGTAGGCAACAATAGCAATAGGAAAGCTGGAAGAGGAGATGGACTCACAGTGGGGCACAGGTATGGGGAAAGGGATGGCTAAGAAGGATAGGGTGATGGGTTGAAAGGTGGTTTTGACAAATGCAAGGAGCCTGGGAAACAAGCTGCCTGAGTTACAGGCAATGATGACTGAAGGAGGGGTATATGTGGCTGCAGTCACTGAGATATGGGCCACACAGTACCATGATTGGGACTTATCTCTATCAGGGTACCAAACTTACAGGAGGGACAGGATAATTGGCAAGGGAGGGGGTGGTGCTATTTGTAAGGGAGGGGATAGAATGCAACAGAGAGGAAGGTGTGGACAGGAATGTGGAGGAGCTATGGGTCACTTTACATGATGCTAAGGGCAGGATGGTCAATCTGGGGGTAGTATATAGGCCACCAACACAATTGGAGGAACACGACACGGAGCTAGTGGATAACCTCGAAACCCACTGTAGCAGGAATAGGAGCAGGACAGTGGTTGTGGGGGATTTCAGCATGCTAAAGAGCAACAGTTACTGGACTCATTCCAGGATGAATTTCTGTCTCACCTGGTGGTAGGGCTGACCAGAGAAGGAATCATCTTAGACTTGGTGCTGGCAGATGGGGATCAGGTAAAGGACTTGGTAGTGGAGGACCCGCTAGCAGGGAGTGACTACTCCACAGTTTGGTTCTCCCTGGCCTTTGGTATGGAGAGAAATCCAACAAATACGAAGGTAGTAGACATTAGTGGTGCAGATTTCAGGAGAATGGCTGCCATCCTGGAGGAATATTTAGAGAAAATCAGTCCAGACATGAACACGGAACGTAGGTGGGAGATACTGAAGTTGGGCCTACTAGAGACCACAAAGACTTGCACAAAGTCCCATTACAAGAAGGCAAGGACTAGGAAACCCAGCTGGTGGACCAGGGAGGTGCAGGAGAGAGTCAGGAAAAAAAGGTTGGCCTTCCATATGTACAAGAGATCAGGTTCGGAGAAAGACAAGGAGGAGTACCATAGGATATCAAAGGTGGTGAACAGGGTGGTAAGAGCAGCCAAGGCATCCAAAGAGCTATGGTTGGCGCAGGGTATCAAAGAGGGGGAAAATTAATTTTGTAGATACACCAAGGAGAGAAGGAAGTGTGGGGGGCAGATCAATAGGACAAAAAAGAAGGTGGGTGGGCAGAGGAGGTAGAACAGGCTGAGGTATTAAATGAGTACTTCTGCTGTGCCTTTACAAGGCAAAGGGATAGGCCAATTCTTCAGGGGAGAAGTAAGGTAGGGGCTGGGAATGGGGGACACTAACAGATGGTGAGATCCAGGTGGGGAGGGTGTGGGAGGCTCTTAAGTTCTTGAGGACTGACAAGGCCCCAGGCCCGGATGGAATCCACCCCAGGGTCCTGAAGGAACTGGCGGATGTCCTGGCTGACGAAATTATTCAATTACTCCCTCCAGTCAGGATGTGTTCCTCTGGATTGGAGGACAGCACACATAGTGCCCCTCCACAAGAGTGGACCTAGGGATGAGCTGGGAAATTACAGGCCAGTCAGCCTGATGTCCATAGCGGGGAAACATTTGGAGACCATCCTGAAGGAAAGGCTGGTGGAGTTCCTGGTGGCTAATGGCCTTCATGATGTTCGGCAACACAGGTTCGTCCAGGGGCGATCCTCTCAAACCAGCCTGGTTGAATTTTTTGACTGGGTGATAGGATCCCTGGATGATGGACGGCTGGTTGATGTCCTGTATCGGGACTTCAGCAAGGTGTTTCACTTGGTGCCACATGGAAGACTGATAAGCAAACTGAGGAACTTAGAGTTGGGGGTAAAAAAGGGCAGAGTAGATTGGGAACTGGCCGAGGAACCGACAGCAGCGGGTGGTAGGGGGGAGGTCTTGACACCCAGAAGGTTATCAGTGGGGTCTCTCAGAGATCTGTATTGGGCCCACTGTTTAATACATATATAGTGGACATTGCAGAGGGAGTCAGAAGCAAAATGAGCCCGTTTGCCGGTGACTCCAGACTAGGTGCAGTGGTGGACAGCGAGTTGGGGAGGAGGGCATTCCATGAAGACCTGGAGAGGCTTGAACAGTGGTCACACACTTAGCAGCTGGGGTTTTACGCTCAGAAGTGTAGTGTACTGTATCTAGGAGCAAGGAATCCAAGGTACTGCTACCATTTGGGGGGGGAGGGGACAGATTATGGTCTCCAACGAGGAAAAAGATTTGGGAGTGGTCATGGATGCCAAAATGAATCACTCAGAACAGTGCAGGAGAGTGGCAGCAAAAGCAAACAGAATGAGAGGGTATATTGCTAGGAGGATAACATTGAGGAAAAAGGGAGGTTATCCTGCCACTGTACAATTATTTGGTGAGGCCGCACTTGGAGTACTTTGTGCAGTTCTGGCATCCTTACTTGAAGAGGGACGTCATTCTCCTGGAGAGAGTCCAGAGGAGGGCATCTAAGATGATCCATGGTATGGGGGAAAATCCTACAAAGAGAGACTTAGTGAGCTAAACATGTACTCCCTGGAAGACAGAAGGAACAGAGGAGGCATAATAGAGACCTTTAAATACAGTATTTGAAGGGGATCAACAGTGTAAACACAGAGGGTTTGTTCAGACTGAAAGAGGAAGGGACCACGAGTTGTCAAAGCCTGAAACTGGTAGGAGAAAAGTACAGAAGAGAACTAAGGAAACACTACTTCACAGAGAGGGTGGTGGTGGTGGCTTGGAACATGCTACCAGAGGAACTGATTTCAATGGAATCAGTAGGAGGATTCAAAAGTGGTTGGGACAGGTACATGGGCAAGGTACAGGTAGGGAGAGAAGTGAACAGTAGGGGTACTCTGTGGGAGGATCCTGGGAGCAGGGGAAAGAAAGGGGGGGCAGCAGCAGATACTGTACTGTGAGCAGTATGCCCCACTGTCAACGACATTTTAACAGCGTGGTCCCCTACAGTGACAACAGCGCCACGTCGCTGCAGGGAACCCGCTGGAACCTGGCACTGTCTGTCGGAGGTCCTGCACCCCCCCCCCTCGAATCAGCTCTGACTCGGAGTTGAGAATCCTAAGTGGGAGGGGGTGCGGGAGGTTCGAGGAGCAAAGCCCTCAAGAAAACACTTGAGTTTACTTAAACCGCAGCCGACTGCAAATGCGGTCAACCTGCCGGTTTTCATTGTCTGGTTGTCCAACAAAAATTTTTTTGTCGACGACCAGTGGTGGATCCCTGTGAGCTGCATCTCAAGCAGACGTGATAGACCATTAGGCCTAATCTGCTGGCAACTTCATATGTTCGTATGTAACATAGCCTTTTAAAAGGGTACAAACTAACAGTAGCTTTCACAGTGGTGCTTAGTGACAGCTGTGGTGGCAGCGCCAGCTCAGACCCCTGGATGTTGGAGATCCGAGATGCCAGCTCGCTGTTCAAGTGCTACAGCACCAAGGAGACCCAGATCATCAAGCGACAAGTGTAGGCTCAGATACATCGAGCGAGACATGCAGGATGGCAGCAGAGAAGACTGACAGTCCATCTGTTCTGCCCATGTTACCCTATCATACCCACAGACTTTTTGTCTCTGTGGGATCTACACATACCCTATTCCCCCTTTTGTTCTCCATGTTTACTAAAAAGGATAACTCCCCCAAATCCCAGACCAAGAAATTCCAATAATTTTTGAGACAATCAGTAAAAGATTTTTAAATAATTTAATTATAGCACTACTTCCGATGTACTGAATAGTTTGTAATCTTACACCTTTTTCAACATTTTCACAATTAGTGTTTTTTTATCCATTTTAATTTACAACTGGTTTATGGTATTTAGGTTATATATACACATCTTTGAGACACCATTGTTTTTTAGTACTGAGGATTCAGGTGCTTATCTAAGCTAATTTTCTATCATTGCAGCAGGGACCTTAGAAACACTGATTTGCCTTTTAACCTGGCCACTGCTTTAGAAGCACTAATCTATCTGACTTTCAACTTAGCCAGTGCCAGAGGACCAACTGTACCAGACTGTTAAATAATCCACCTATGATGCCAATGTCTCTATCAAATACTAGAAATTGAAGCATTAATTATTATAGAGTATATTAAAAGGTGCATATACCTTTAAATTGATTACACTATAAATTGCTTACATTTTGGTCTCTTTCCCTGCCCCCAATGAAGTCTCACAGCAAGGTGAAGCACCAGAGGGATTTCAGAGCTCTGTATCCAAGCCTGGGATAAAACTTTTGCATACACCAGCTTGTGTTTATTTTCTTCCTTGTCTGACAGTTTGGCAGTATTGTGCTGCATTTGTGCTTGTTTCCATTTGGGACTGCCAACCATGGCTAGCTACAGCAGCTAATTTACTTAGTGGAGCACGTTCTGTGCCTTTGCGTGTTTGCTTCTGTACCATGAAGGGGGACAAAGGCTAAGCAACCTGGTGCATAAACAGAAAAGAAACTGTATCATCACAGCCATTCAGCTGTATGGAATAATTACTAATGGCAAACCTCACAGGATATGTCCCTCATGGTGTGGTTTCACCTTGACATAGGCAAAGGGATGGTCGGGAACAAGACGCGGGTCTTTGACATTTGGAGAGCTGACTTTGGTAGGATGGGAGAAGTTCTGCAAGGACGCCTTGCTGGGATCAGAGTGGGGATGGGTGTGGAACAGAAATGGGCCATAATAAAGAAGGGATGGATGGAGGCCATTAGTGAGTGTGTCTGAATCAAAAGAAAGAAAGCAAAGGTCAAAAAACCCTGATGGTTCGGCAAGGAGGTGGCAAAGGCAGTGGAAGACAAGAGGAAGCCTTTAGAAAGTACAAGCACAGTCAGAAGGAGGAGGAGGACAGGATGAGTTATGCCGCTAAGTCAAGAGAGGCGAGCAGGGTAGTGAAGGAGGCAACAGGCCATGAGAGAGGTACAGTTAGCCCAGGGGGTTAAAGTGGTTGAGAATACCTTTTTCAGGTATATAAGCCAGAGTTCTGCCTGATTCCATAAGTGACCATTCCCCTATTTATTGCACTTGGTCTTGCCACAAGAAGCGTCCACCACCCAAGCTCATCTCTTTCAGAAACTTTTCCATAGTGGACACATTGGCCCTCAAATTGAACCTGAGGGGAATAAATTAGTCAGACTTATACTCACTCGCAAATGTTGATGCAGCACAGGGCTCGCTAGTAGCTGCCCTTTAATCAACTCAAAATAAACATTTTCTCCTCATCACAAGGCATATTGGGGGGGAGACACTAAGAAGATCTGTAAGGAAATGCTGGCTATGATGAAACTAAAAGATAAGTCTTGGGCTGACTATAAGACTCATCCCACTATGGAAAACTTAACAACTATAGGAAGGAATCAACGTAAACATGAGTCAACATTTCTCAAGACCTCCTTTTTTAGGATGCAACAAATCAAAAATCTTGGTGACTCCCAAAGCTTTTGGTCGTCGGTGAACTCAGTATTGAAACCTACCCAAAAGCTAAATACTATCAACCTGATCAATGACTCAGGTCTGCAAACAGACCCTAAAACTGTGTCCAACGTTTTCACAATAAATTCATGAATCTTGAATCTCTCCAATCCCAGCTGTCACCAACCTCCCACTGTACTCAGTCCAAATGACTGGGGGATCAAAAATCTAATCATCCACCTTCTATTTCAGAACCTCCTTGCCTCATGGGATTAGGCATCTACTGCATACTCTGTCCATCTCAGGTAGTGCAGGTAGTAATGGGCTGTGCCCTAGGTTCCTGAATCTAGGTTCTCTATCTACATCCATTGTTCCTATGCTCTGGAAGGAAGCCAGAGTAATCCCCATCTACAAAACAGGTGACCCAAATCTACCTGAGAACTATAGACCTGTTTCCATACTGCCACATATGAATAAGATTCTGGAGATTCTGGAGCAAGTGGTGTTTCACCAAATCTTGGACTATCTTAAAAAAAAAACTCTTCTATCTACTGACCAGCATGGTTTTAGGAAAGGCTTTAGCACAACTACAGCTATCGCTTAATTTACAGATCATGTCCCTAGAGAGGCTGATATGGGGAGACTTACTGGTGCCATTTTCATGGATCTACCTAAGGCATTTGACATGGTGGATAATGATATCTTACTTAAGGAACTGGACTTCTTGGATTTCTCACCAAATACCTCAGACTGGGTCCATAGTTACCTTACTGACAGAACTCAAATGGTCTGAATTGGGGAAGCCTTATCCAGCCCACTTAGCATGAAAACTGGCATTCCCCAGAGGTCCATACTTGGACCCCTACTCCATTCACTATTTGTCTATTCTCTGCTCCTTGAACCTTCAGATTCTTTCAGGATTATGCATGCTGATCATTTAAGCATATTAAATAGTGATACAGCCCCCTCTAGTCTAAACCTAGCCCTAACTGATGACTTCTCAAAGGTATATAAATGGTTCTCGAAACATAGACTCATTGTTAATGCTCAAAAAATAAAGACCATGCTATTTAGCTCGAAAAGTAGGCTCTCGAGATAAGAACTTAATCTTACCATCCACACCCCTGATTGATCCTTAATAGAACAGGTAACAGATTCCAAGTACCTGAAGGTGACTCTAGACCCCTCCCTAACATTTGCTACTCACATGGGACAGTTAATTAAAAGGGTGAACCAAAAACTAGGTGTTTGCTATCAGCTGAAATGACTACTGACCCCAGAAGCTAGACTAGCAATAGGACTTGGTACCCTTCTTCCCATCCTCGATTACTGCTCTCCCATATTCTCTCCTACCTCATCGCAAATTATCAATAGATTGGCAGGCCCAGTGGCACTGAGGGTTGATGTGCTGGACACCTTACCTTAAGCCACACCGGCAACCTAGGTTCAGGAATGGCCTTGATTCATCGGAGACCCAGCACAGGGGGAAGGAGGGAGCAGAACTGAACAGCCAAAGGCAGCTCTCCTCTCCTGGGGTGGTCGTTGCCCCCCTGTAGTTCTGCTCCCACTGTATGGAGGCCCAGTGGGTAGCGTAGGCAGGAGGGGATGGCAGCGCAGTGGGAGGGTGCCCTGAGGATTGGTATGCACGTGCTTCCACATGCGCACACATGCCAGAGGCACTGGGACGGGAAGAAAATGGGGAGAAAAAGCTTATAAAAATCTATATGGAAAAAAATTATCAATAGATTGAATACAGCATATAGGTTTGTCACACAAGCCCCCTACTGCACCCACCACTGCTCCTTATTTATTTATTTTTTCATTTGTTGTATCGGTGATCCACGACGGGTGTTCGACCAAATTTTTGTCGAATGCCCAGACAGTGAAACCGGCAGATCGACCGCATTTTGCAGTCAGCTGCTGGTTTCCAGTGCCAGTAAGTGTTATCTTCGAGGGGCTTTGCCCCTGAACCCCCTCCACACCCCCACTTAGGATTATCAACTCCAAGTCAGAGTTGATTTGGGGGGAGTGCAGGACCCCCGACAAACAACGCCAGGTTCCAGCAGGTTCCCTACAGCGACACGGCACTGTAGTCACTGCAGGGGACCTCGCTGTCGAAAAGAAGTCGCTGTTGGGTGAGTAACCAGTTGTATCGGAATTACAAACCTTTGAGTCAGAGACTCATTTCCAAAGGCTCCTTGTCATATAACACAGGACAAAAGTACATAATACATACAGTATTCATAAATACATACAGTAGCAATGTGCCGGTGTGGTAACAATACAGAGATACAAATTTACAAATTCAAAGATATTTGTGGATTGAACAAGGAAAGAGAACCTATACAATGACATAGCCAAAGTAATTACATGTATCACAAACAAGTGTTTGATTCAACAAAAGGGGAGGACAATGGACATTTTGGGTCAGGGCAAACTGGAGAGGAACTAAGAGAGGTGGCATAAGCCATGAGAGGCAAACTGTCTATGTGTAGTTACAGCTGCAGGAGGCAAACAAATGGTGTCGGAGGGCTGTTTTAAATGGCCCAATCCTTTGTTCAGATGTGATGTTAGAAGGAAGGGTGTTAAACCATTAAGAGGCTCTATAGTGAAAGGATCTCTGAGCCAGGGATGTCCTGACTCTGGGCATAAGAAGTGAGGTCTTGGAGGAGTTGCAGGTGGAGACAGTTGGGAGGGATGGGCTGAATATAGTGGCCAGGCCAGGAGGTGTCAAACCTGAGACAATTTGTTGGGCGAACAGACAGGTTTGGTAGCGTAGTCTCTCATCAAAGGTGAGTATGTTTGCCAGGGAGTATAGAGAGCAGGTGTGTGTGTGAGACTGTAAGCCTTGAAGAGTAGCTGACAGGCCTTATTAATTGAGAGTTTGATTTTGCGAAGAGCAGTGTTGTCTGCTGCACTGTAGACCAGGAGTCCATAGTCCACAAGGAATAGGACTGAGGAATTGATGGCCAGCCTCAGAGCTTCCGAGGGAAGACAGGACCTGTGGCGGTATAGTAAGCCGATGCATGAGATGACAGCCGAGCAAAGGGTGTGGATGTGGTCATGAAAGGTAATTGCGGTAAGGCAGCATCTAGAGTATGGAGTTCAGTACTGGTGCCCACACCTCAAAATGGACATTAACCTGCTGGAGAAGGTACAGAGAAGGGCTACAAAGATGATAGCTGGTCAGCAGGGCAAGGCATATGAGTGTAACCCTAGGGGCGCTACCCTTAGGGCTACTACCCTGTCTGCCCCACTGAGGCAGGGGTGAGGGCCCCAGATCCGTGATCGGTGCCTCCACCCAGAGGTCGAAGTTAGTACAGGTAAGACCACTCGGAGCTACAGCCCCTCTGGCTACTGTAACCCCTTTTTGTCCCACTAGTGACTCACACTGGGTGCAACAATTCTTTCCACCAGTACACTTACCCCACGGATAATATAGTCCAACTCACTCAGGGACCCCTGTAAAGTAAGGTACAGTTATATTACAGTCACCATGTAGCAACTCATCAGAAGAGTACAAACCAGCCAGGGTGTAGTTATAACACAGCAATCTGATTTATTAAAAGGGCAGATAACGAGGGAAAGGGGGAAAATCAGGTTGATTGGCTTACACAATTCCTATATACCTAGGGCTCTGTGCACAGGCCTAACCCTACAATTTACTGTCCCTGGGTACCCAAGCCCTAACGGCTAGTCCAAAACATGGCAGCTGGTAGGGGCCCTTCACACAAAGAAGAAAGAAAAGTTTAATTAAACAGTCAGCAGTATAGCAATGCCATTTGGAACCACTGTTGCACATTTAGCAGGGAGCTACCCTGATTCAGTCCTCACAACCTCCAGACAAGACAGAGTCCTTCAACTCCAGCAGGACTGAGCCTGAACTCCATGAGCCTCCTCACACATTTATATGGCAAACTCCAACAGCAATAGCAGAGGGGTACCACACCAGGCAGCAGCTTCTAGGATCTCCTGATTCCACAGCCACTAACGCACTGCAACAGCAGCTCCAACGTTCCCTCGGAACCAGCGCGATTCAGCAAAGTCTCCAGCACACCACAGGTCGAGCCTGGTGGGTAGCTGTGCAGGACACAGCCTCCTCTGACTGCCCGCCGACGGATTTAGTCCGAATCTCGCTCAATGGGGAAAACGGCCGCCTCAGGCCTTCACATGCTTCCCGCGCGAACACTTCCCAGTGCAGAGGCACAGAGCTCCTCTCCTCACTTCAGCCACAATGCATCTGAACCCCAGCAGCAAGGGGCTCTCCCTTCAGATCGGGCGCTACCCGCTCCTATTGGCTGGCGGCACATGCCAGTCACTTTCTCCGGCTCTCAGTGGTGCAGAAAAAGCGCCATAGCCCATGATACCTTTCTCAATTACAAACAGATCCTCTATTGGTCAGTCAGCATTGTGGGGTCCCAAGGTACTGATTGGTCCAATTCAATAGTTCTGGGCCAAAATGGAGGAGGCAATCGAAACCATCTGTGCTGCAAAGCAAGGCAGGTTAGAACAACTACATTATCATTATTATTTTCCAGTATTTTAAGCAGACATTCACATCCTCTTTAGAAGCCCCTCTGCACCATTAGATGATGGCAGAAACGGAGCCAAAAATCAGCAGCCCGGGCGGACTCCGATACAACCCCGCAGCCCCCCCTCCATTTTGATTACTTACAGCTGCAACAGGCAGCCCTTAAAGAGACAACTTACGGAGGCTTTTTAGCACCTACTGGTTACCCATTTAAACGGCTTTAACGCCGAACTCTAACCAGGCACAGGGCATTTATCCGAGCTCCGGGGAAGCTTTAGGAACCCCCATTTGCAAGGGGGTTACACCTCCCTGGCCTGGAAAAGCTGACGTCCGCGTCAAGCAACTACCCCTGTGGCCATTTAGGTGAACATCCCAATTAACACTATATCACATTTTGAATTACATACAGAAATATTACATTTACAATATATTGTGGTTCATACACATTGTACACATAACTCTTGTTCCCTTTTTAAAATCAGGTCATTAGTCCCTGCTCATGACACCGGGACTGGGGGGACCCCTCCCTTCCAGTTACTGGTGGATTACCTAAAACAGGGGCACCACACTCAAAAGGTAATACTAACAATCTGGAGTTATCCCCCAAGGCTAACTTAGGCAGGGAACGTGGGGACACATACACCCCCTTGTGAACCACATTTAAGGGCAGGTCCACTGGCTGGCCCAGGGATTCATAGCTCAACTTGATTACTGGCCGTATCTGTCGGCCGGATCGTCTAGGGGTCTCAGGGGATTTTGAACCAGGTCCTGACTCCACTTCCATGTCAGGGAAATTAGCAACAGGAATCTCCTCAAGGGGAACAGGTTCAGTGCTCATAATACTATTAGGGGCTTGACCTTCTATCCCTGAACCCACCCCACTGGGCTCATCTGAGGGCGGTTTAAGTACTAGAGGGGAACCATCAGGGCATTCAAAATATTCTTCCGATTCGGGCATATCACTGCCTTGTTCCCCCATCTCACTCTCTTCTTCTGAAAAGTCAGATAATTCAGCCAGGCCAGACAGTTCAGCCAGGCCTAAGGACTCAGTCCCTTGAGCTTGTCTGCTACCCCATTCATCTTCTGGGCATTTCCTCCGGGACAAAGTAGAGGGCTCAATCAACACAGATGGGCCAGCTTCAGTTCCTGAGTTAATAAGGGGATTGCCCCAAAACAATTGACTTAGTTCATAAGAGGGATAGTATTCAACATCATCTTCGCTGTCTTCTGACACTGAGTGTTGACCATCTCCTTCTGCAGGGGGGGTTGGACAAGGCTCCCTTGGTGGACTTGTTGAAGGCTCCATGGGCTTGGTTCTTCTCTTAGTAACAGATCTAGTCACGGGCCTAGAAGGAGTGGTAGAGGAAGGTTCAGCTTCAATCAAGATCTGCCCAATTGGCAGCAGATGATTTCTGTGTATGGTTTTCACATCTTTCGAATTGTTTTCAGGCCGCACTTTATACACAGGTAGGTCTGCCAGCTGTCCCACAACAATATGAGGGAGGTGATGCATCTGTTGGCAATTTTATGTTTGCCATGCAGTCCCAGATTTCTCAACAACACTCTATCCCCTTCTCTCAATTCTACTGTTTTCACTTTTTTGTCATATCTCTCCTTGTTAGCCAGATTTCGTTTAGCAGCCATGGTCTGGGCCAGTTGGTAGGCATGATTTAATTGGGCTTTTAATTTCTGTACGTACTGTAGATGGTTTTCTGCTCACACCCCATTAGGGGGGAAACTCCAAAACACACATCCACTGGCAATCTAGCCTCTCTTCCAAACATCAATCGATAGGGGGGAAAACCCTGTGGCATCACTTTTAGTACAATTGTAGGCATGAACTAAAGTGCTGATCTGTTGGCTCCATCTCGATTTATCTTTTGACTCTAAGGTGCCCAGCATGTCAAGCAATGTACGATTAAACCTTTCAGGCTGAGGGTCTCCCTGCGGATGATAGGGGGTGGTTCGTGATTTTCGTACCCCCCACAAAGATAGCATCTCTTTAATCAAGCGACTCTCAAAGTCCCTTCCCTGATCGGAATGAATCCGCTGCAGTGCCCCATAGTGGACGAAAAAATTCTCAACAAGTATCTTAGCCACTGTAATTGCTTTCTGATCCTTGGTCGGAAAAGCCTGTGTGTACCAGGTAAAATGATCAGTGACCACCAATATGTTGCTAACACTTTTCAGATCAGGCTCTAAACTCAGGAAATCAATACAGACCAGTTCCATAGAGCACTAGTAGTAATGTTGACCAGTGGAGCAGCTCTCTGGGGTAACGCTTTCCTTTGCAAACTACGACCACAGGTCTTGACATACTGTTCCATGTCCGCACTCATCTTCGGCCAATAGAATCGAGCCCGCACCAAGTCAAGTGTTTGATCTATGCCCGGTGCCCCATTTGATTATGCAATGACCTGAGAACTAGCTCTCTAAAAACCACTGTCAGCACTAGTTGTTGTCGGTGTACCCGACCCTCCTTATTCACAGCCTCTCTATATAGTAGTTGGTTGATCAGCTTTAACTTGGGCCCCTCTTTATACAACAAAGCAGTCCGTATGTCAGTGGAACGTAGTTTGGATACATCCCTTCCTGCCCGCAAAACCTTTACAGCCGTTCTTATCATAGGATCACAGGACTGAGCCTGTTGGAGATATCATTGTTGAGTTGCAGCAGGAAGCTGGTGTCCAAGGCAGAGAAATGACAGTAAGCAGCAGGTATACAGTTTTCCGGTGGCCCCAGACAATCTACCACACAGTCCACCATATCAGGAGATGCCTGTTCCTCTTTGTCAAATTTCTGGCAGAGGGCTCTTATGTCAGGTTCAGACAACCGGACCCATTCAGTCTGGGACGAGGCCTCCGAGAGAGAGCATCCGAGACTATATGGTTTAGGGCCCGCCCGTATTCTGACAGCATAATCATAAGTGGCCACAGAGAGAGCCACCTATGCCCAGTAGCATCCAATTTGGCAGAGGTCTGTACATAGGTCAGAGGGTTGTTATCAGTCTTTACTAATATCTTGGCACCATACAAATAGTCATGAAACTGATCAACAATGGCCCACTTTAGAGCCAAAAACTCTAGTTTGTGCACGGGTAATTTTTTCTCTGAAGGCGTCAGACTTCTACTGGCAAACGCTACAGGTCTCAGCCCATTCGAGTGCTCCTGGTATAACACAGCCCCCAATCCTTGTAGACTGGCATCAGTATGAAGAGTGTAGGGCTGACTGGGTCAGTACAGGCCAGTACTGGAGTGTGAGTAAGTCAGGATATATGATGTTGTGAAAAGCTTCCTCAGAACACCAGCAGTCCATCGATCCCCAACATATCGCTTGGCCGAAAGCTTCTTTTCCAGGTCAGTGTACACACCCTTCTTATATTTTTGTGAGTAGGCGGATACCCCTGAGTGAGATTAAGACGGGACCAATCACCGTGAATAATCTCTGACAAACCGCCTATAGTATCCACAAAACCCCAGGAATTGTTGCAGCTCTTTAAATTTCTGTTGAGGCCATGGTCAATGCCCACCTTGCTAGGGGTCAGTCTCTATGCCTTCAGTGACACTATGTGGCTGACATATTTCACGGAAGTTCTGGAAGAATTGACACTTGTCGATAGACAACTTAAGGCCTAAATCCTCCAACCGATCCAGGACTTTGAATAATCGTTGCTCATGTTCTTCCAATGATCGGCCAAACACTATAACGTCATCTAAATAGACCAAACACTCGAGTAAATTCATGTCCCCCACAGCTCGTTCCATCAAGCACTGGAAAGTAGCTGGAGCACCCGAAATTCCTTGAGGCATCCGAATAAACTCATAGAATCCTAAGGGACAAATGAAAGCAGTCTTATCCTGGTCGTCTGGGGCCATCAGGATCTGGTAGTATCCGTCCCGGTCCAATACAGAGAACCACTTACTACCATTCAAACAATCCAAGGCGCTTTGTATGCGTGAGCATGGTATATTGATCTGGAATGGTCCGCCTATTCAAAGTAACGTATAGTCTAAGCACATCCGAACTGCCCCATTCTTTTCCTTTACTACTACGATGGGGAGGCATATGGCTCCTAGACTCTTGGATTATGCCAGCAGCCAACATTTCTTGCAGATGCCGCCTACATCATCTATAACAGCAGGAGCCAGACGCTGGGATCTCTCTCTGAAAGGTCGCTCGTCAGGCAGTTGAATGGTGATGCCAGCCCCTTGTACACATCCCTACATCCCACTCCTTCAGGGGAAAAAACTTGGTCCCTCTTGGCAAGCCTCCTCACTGACCCTTCATTTCCAGTCGGTGGACAACGGGAATCACCAAGTCAAACAGATCAGGAGAAACTCTATCACCCATCCGGGAACTCTTTCTATTTGGTAATACAGCAGTATCTGCACAATGAACGCTAGCCAGGGTACACCCTCTTCTTATTCAAATCTCTTTGTCAGACACATTGTGCACTTGAACCATCACCCTCTTAACATAAGCATGGGCCCTAGCCGGCAGAATGCTGGGTTTGAGCAACAATCCCTCAGGTAATCCTCCTTCCACAGGTGCATCCAGCATCAACAACTTATTCTTGACATCGGTCTTTAGTCGTACTTCTCCATGCAAAACACATTGTGCATTTTTGGGAGTACCACGGGGCTGGATCCTTTTTCCACACCACCCCACAGGGCCTCTCGGTTCTCCAAACTACCCATCTTCTGAGTGGGTTCTGACCTTTGAATCACAGCAGATACGCCTGTAAAGCTCACCCAGTCTGAATGCTCATTTCTCCGAGCACACTTGGGCCAGTCGTCCAAACATGTGTGCATTTGTCCCAATCAACAAGGGCACCCCATCGACAGTCCAGTGGGTGGGCAAACTAAAACTAAGGTTTCCACTTCTGCTCATCTATTTCATTCACAGTTGCAGGAAAGATAACCAGACACGGATGTACCCCAAATACGGATAGGCCTTGTCGCCAACCCCCATACATGTAGACCAGTTAGGGGCTGCAGGGCACTTCAGATAAGTGCGCTTTTGTACCAGTCCCGAAACATAATGGTCACCTGGGAGCCACTGTCCAGTACAGCCCGAGTAGAAAATCCATTTACCCGCACCTGGTTCCATAGACGGCCCCACCACACTGCAGCCAGTTGGGGGTAGCAACATTGGTAGCCCGGCGGGCATGGCCTGAGTCACAAAACTTTTCTAGCCCTAGACTGGGTCTGGTGGCGAGCAATCAGTCTGCTGTTAACTTTTCTTAAATTCTCCGGCCTCTGGCAGTCAGGCTGGAATTCCCATCTTCCTGCACAGTGACAACAAAACTTAGGGGTCCTGGGTCACTATTCTGAGGGGGCCCTGAGTGAGGGAGGAAGCTCTCTAGGGCTAGGGTTCAGGGCTCACATGACTCAGGGGCCCTGGCCGAGTAGGGCACATAGTAGACTGCTTTAAGTCCCTCACCAATTCCCCGTAAATTCCTGATCTCAGCCCTCAACTCACTCCTCCATGTAGGGGCTGTGGAAGAAACAGCTCGTGATCCCTAGTTGTGACCTGGAAAATCTGGGGACCCCTCAGGACCTCCAGGCGAGCTCAGTCTCCTCAGGGTGCTAGACTCAGGGGTCCCACTAGGTTCACTGCCCCCACACAGGGTTCCCACCCTCTTCATCAGTCTCCACTTCTCGAATTTCCTCATCAATTGACAATATTCAGGCGGGTGGCCCACGATCATGCAACTTGAGTTTCTCAACAGCTACACTAGAGAATCTGCAGATTTTAAAACATGTCTCAACCGAACCTGATTCAGGGCGGCAGTGATCCTCCTTTCATAAGCTCTCTGCAAGGCCCTCTCCACCTAGTAACAAAGCGGACAGTTTTTCATTTCCACTGCTTAGCAGACCTGAATTTCCATAATAAATCTTCACCAGTCTCTGTACTTCCAAAACTCCTCCAAAGCAGAGAGATACTCAGAGCGGTGACTCAGACGGGTGGTCTGAAGAACCGAAAGCTTCTAAGGCAGGACCCCGCAAACTCCATCAGCCTCTTCCTTTCTCCCCTCGGAGCATTGCCACTCCTGAACCAAAGGGGTGGCATAGTCCATCCAGGCCCAGGTCATCTTTCTCGGAAGGCACTGGCACCGGGTACAGAGAAAAGTTTTAATTTCACGGTAGGAATCTAGCTGGAGTAGAGGGGACTGCCAGGGGCAGAGAAGCCAACACTGAACTCTTGGGCGGCAAGGGATGTGTCTGGGAACCCTGGAGGGTAGTATCACTGGACAGATCCAAGGCTTGTAGCAACTCTGGGTAGTCCTCCCTCCACAGCTAACAATTTAAGCAGTTTATCTTAAAACTGTTAATTTTAGGGAGCCCCCCAGGAGTGACTGACCCACTGGATATGGATTAGCTCCACCCTGGGACGCACCTCTGGGTAAAGTACAGGAGGTACCTTCTCAGGTCAACTGGCCACACTGCATAGGGAGTAGCATCTGCAATGTCTGGTCAAGCAACCAGTCATACGCCCTTTCACTTCAACCTTACCCAAACACTTTACTCGTTCTGCAACAGAGACAATATCAGCAGCTGAGGTACCTAAGGGCACATCTAACTGTAACCCCTAGATGGCGCTATCCCAGGGGCTACTACCCCTGCCTGATTTGCCACTAACAGGTTGAGGGGCCTGGATCCAATGGCGGGTGCCTCCACCCAGAGGTCAGGGTTTGCATAGTTAAACTTATTTGGTCACAGCCTCCTGGGACACTGTCAACCCCTTCTTCCCACTCAGTGGCCACACAGTCATCAGAATTACTCTTCACAGTATACACTTTACCCCACGGCTGGTTCAGGCACTGGGACCCTCCTAAAATAAGATACAGTGCAACAATCACAGTACAATACTTTAACATAGACAAATACTTAGGTAGTATAACTTTAAGGAAACAAGCAGCTCTGGATTTATTTAGGGGAATATAACAAGGACAGGTGGAAAGGTTAATTAGCTTATCACCTTACTCATCTACTTTCATGGCTCTGTGTACATGCCTCATCCCTACCAGTTACTGTCCCTGGGTACCCAAGTCCTAGTGGCTAGTCCAAACCGTGGCAGCTGGTAGGGTCTTTTCCCACAGAGAAAAAGAAAAATTAGTTTAAACACTCAGCAGTACAGTGATTCCATTTGATTCAATGTGGCATTCAACAGGGAGCTACTTGAATAGGTACTCAGTGACCTCCAAACAAGATAGGGTCCTTTCAATGTCAGCAGCAGGGCTACTTTGAGCTCCACGAGACTCCCTCACATTTATGTGTGAACAGTAACAGGCAAAAAGTCCTTTAATAGCAGCAGGATTCACTTTGAGGTGCGCTTTCTTTTCACACATTTATATGGTAAAACAGAAAGTACTATACCAGGCAGGCTGCTTCTCTATCCCGGACGCACTACTGCACAATACCCGGAGAACACACAGCAGATTCAGTTCCTGACAGACCGAAAGTGCAATTCAGCAATTTCTCCAGTCTTTACAGGGTGAGCCTGGTTTCTACTCTTCTGATATCCTTGATTCTTCTTCACAGACGGATTCAGTCCTCAACAAGCAGTTACACTAGCTGCAGACCGAACTTGGGTCTTACACACGCTTCTCTCCGATTTCAACTCAATTAAAAGCATGTGTCTTCCTTCTTCACTGCCAGAGCTAAAACTGAACTCCAACAGACAAAACACTGTCCTTTGAGTTCCTCCCAGTTCTTGACTGGATTGGTTGTCACCACAATAGATTGCCCTTGTTGGTCCCAAAAGCGCCTAAGTTCAAACTACTCTCCCAGAGTCACTGCCCATACAACCTCTTGTGGCTGGCTCAGATTATGAGTCCAAGTTCTGATTGGTCAAGGCACTATTTGAGCTGTTTACCCACACTGATTGGTTCAGTTCAGCAGTTTCAAACCAGAATGGGGAACTAGGCAGACACAGTTCTGACTGCAAGAAAGTTATGTAGACAAACCGTAATTTTATTACTTCTAATGGTTTCTGGCAACAGTTACATTCTTTCAGATAGGTTCCCTTTGCACTTAGTGACTGCAAAATGGAGTGAATTACAGCAGCTCGAGTGGTACTCAAAGAAACACACAGTCCCCTATAAATTCACTATGTCTGCAAGTGACAGCTCTAAAGAGACAGTAACAGAGGTTCTAAAACACTACTGATAAATTGGCTTAACGCCAAACACCATTCAGGCTTGGAGCATTCTGAAGCAAGCTCCTGAAGTCTTTGGGAACCCCTCTATCAGGGGTTACACCTTCCTGGTTTTGTGGTTGATGTCCTGCCAAGGTACCTCATAAGTTTGAATCTGTAACTATATACTTGTTAGGCTTTGATATGTAATCATCAGTCAATATATCTTGCCAATAGCCTACTTGAGTCATTGCAGGTCACTCACACAGTATTACGTTCATATTGTACCATAACCAAGTATACCTCTACATGAAGTCTGGAAGAGGGGCCTTCAGTTACTTTTGGGACTGGATGGTGTAGCACTATACTTACAGGGTCAATACAAGTAATTGAGTTAGCACTGACGCCAGTTTGGGTAATGAGCCTGGGACGCACACCCTTTATGGACAACATTGAGGCAGATCCACTGGTCGCCCAGGGAATCATAATTGAGGTGCACCACAGGTTTTACAGCTCGATCAGTCTTTCAGGGAACTGTTATAGTCTCCTGCACCTGAGTTCATTTTCAGTATTGTCCTCACTTGTGGGGGAGTTCCATGGTAGAGGTTGGAACTTGGGGCACTTTCATTCCAGGAGCAGTTTCGAGTCTACAACATTTGGCTCGTATGGAGAGCTGACACTGGCAGTGACTGTCGCATTCCAAAATACTCTTCTTGTTCTGGTGTATCACCGTCTGATCCAATCATCATTTTCTCCTGAAAGCTCAAACAGTTCAACCATGCACAATGATTCCATTTCATCTGATCTGATGCTTGCACTCACTTTCAGTATTGGCCCAGGGACAAAGCTGGCTTGGACAGTCCAGAAGGCCCAGCTTCATCTCCAGTATTGACTAGATTGCCCTGAACAATTGACTGTGTCTGAAGAAGGATAGTATTCAGTCACTCACTTTCTTCCTGAGGACTGACAGTCATGCTCAACTGGGACTTGTGGAGGGGAAGACTTAACTTTGCTTCTGTAGGTGCAGACTTTCTTATCTTTTTTAGCAGCAGCTCTATCACTGGTCCAGGCATCTCTGGGCTCAGACTCCATTCAGATTTGTCCAATGGCAGTAAATGATTTCTGCATTGTTTTACATCTTGAATTATTCAGGCCTTATTTTGTACACTGGCAGATCATCTATTTGCCCACTACAATGTGTGGGATGGTGGCATCTGTCACAATCTGTGCTTGCCATGCAGTCCCAGATTTTTAGTAATACTCGACTTCCTGGAGTCTTGTGCTTTCACCTTTATCATACTTTCTTTGTTGGCCAGATTTCTTTGCAGCCATGGTTTGTTTCAGTTGTACGCATGAGTTAGCTGCCTTTAACTTTGCACATACTGTAAATAGTTGTCATTTGAACCCATCAGAGACCCTCAAACACACATCTATGGGTAGTCGGCTCTTCCAAACATCAGCGGTAGGGGAGAACCCAGGTACTTTTGGTGCAGTTATGCATGTACCAGGGTGCTAATTTGGCTCCACTCGGTTTGTCCTTGGGCAGGGTCCCAGTATTCAGCAAAGTGCGGCGTTCAGATGAGGTCTCCTGGGTGGTGGGAGTGGTTTGGACTTTCGTACTCCCCAAAGAAAGCATTTTGATCAGACTCTCAAAGTCTTTCCTGATCAGAATGGACTTTGTGGTTCTAGGAATAAAAAGTGTTCTACAAGGCTTTTGTTGCTGTGAAGTCTGGTCTTTGTGGAAAGTTTTTATCTCAAATGGTAGTGACCATCAGCACATTACTGATATTTCTTTGATCTGACTCAAACTCAGAAATCAATACAGACCAGCCCGGGGCACTGGGAGTTATATGGGGCAGCCTCTCAAAGCTTCTCTGTCAGCAGCTACTATGTCTGGGTCGTGTTGCTCCACATCAGCCCCATCTTGTGTTGTAGAATCTGGATCTCCAAGTGTTCTGTCATACCCATGCCCTGTGGTTGTGCAAGGACATCAGTACTGAGTCCTCGCGGTGGGCAGCACGGTTGTTGCTTGTTACTGTCTCCTCTGTTTACTGTTTCTGTATAATGTTTGTTGATCAGTTTCAACTTAGACCTTTGTATAATAGTGCAGTTCTCAAACGCGGGAGCGAATTTGGACACATCTTTCCTTGTAGAGGCTTCTAAAGTTGCTGATCATGATCGGGATTGAGTCGTGAATACCAGTTGTCCAGCTGAGGTAGCACCAATGTCTGGCTGCAAGTGGGCATACAGGTATGCAATTGAGGGTCCTGCATCCACCATGCAGTCCATCGTGCGTGGACATTGTTCTCTGTCAAACTTCGGCAGAGGCCGTCAGGTTCTCACTGACCCAATCATTTGGGAAACAGCCTTATATAGCATCGTATTCTAGTGGTTCAGCCGGTGTATTCGACATACTACATGTAGATATGCAGAAAGCTACCGGCGGCTGGCATCCAACTGGCTGAGGTCTGCACATAGGTCGGATTGTCCGTTTACTAGTATTTAGCCCTACAAGTACTCATGGAATTGGTCACAATAGTCCTTCAAAGCTGAACTCTTATATACAGGATGGTTCTTCGTTGGGTCAGGCTACTGGCAAAAGGCCACTGGTCTCAGGCTATCTTGTGTTTGTACAACACATCCTCAACCCTGCAAGTGCACTTCAGGACGTAAGTTTTTTGATCGCATAGGCCAGCACTGGCATGGTAAGTTGATATATATCCATGAAAAGTAGTCTCATAATCAGGAGTCAGTGGCCTCAAATTTACCGGTGCAAATATACTCTTGAGTCTTGAGGGACGCTTGACTTTTGGTGTTTTTTAGGTTATACCCTTTGAGTAAGAAGAAGGGTGGATCACTTGAATAGTCCTGATGAACGCCGATAATAACCACAGAATCTCAGGAATCTTTCAGTTTTTTAGATTTTGGGCTGGGCCAGGTTGTCGGGCCTCAACTTACTTGGGCTGTCTTTCCTCGGTGGATACTATGTGTCCCATACTTACTGATGTTTGAAAGAATTTACACTTATCAGGACAGTTTACCAAGTCTCAGTCGGTCCAATACCTTAAATAATCTGCTCATGTCTGAGTGAGTTAAACACACAACATCATCTCGGTGTCCTGTATTTAGTGTCCATGTCTCTACTGCACACTCCATCAATCGCTGAAAAGTGGTTGCACCTGAACTTTGAGGCATCTTTCGAATCATAGGCTCGGACAGATGCTGTCTTCACGGTCCTCTGGGGCTATCGGATCTGGTATACGCACCGGAGATCCAGTACAGAGAACCACTGTTCTGCTTTGGCAGTCCAAAGATCCTGAATGCGGGTATGTACTGATCAGGTATGGTCCAGTTTAAGGTGCGATAATCCACACATCCTTACTGTTCCATCTTTTTTCCCGCTACCACAATGTGAAGCATAGGCTCTGGACTTTATAACGCAGCTCACATTCTCAGATGCTGGCCTACATCATCTATGTTGGCAGGTTCGAGGTTTATTCTTCACCTAAATGGTTTTTCATGCAGTCGATATTGTCCGTCCCTCATGCATCCTACATCCCATTCTTAAAGAAAACACCTGGTTCTGGCAAGCCACTGATCCTCACTTTCATTCAGCCATCGGGATCATAAATCAAACAAGTCAGGTGCTACTCTGTCATTCTTCCTGAACTCTGTTGTTGGTAGCACTGCAGTGTCTGCACAATGCACATTGCTTGTGGAACCTTATTTACTCAATGTCTTCAGACATTATGAACTTGACCATTACCCTTCTGGCATAAGCATGGCTCTAGCGGTAAATACTGGGCTTGACCAGTGTCCTCTGGCAATTTTCCATCGCCTGCATCTAACATTAATATTTTTTTCTTATCCTTTCTGATATGGCCTCTCCGTAAGGTACTGGGCATTTGGTAGTGGATCAGAGACTCAGACCTTCTCCATGAATTCCGGTTTCTCTGGTTCTATTTTTTGCATCTCTCGTGCTCATAGGGCCTAATTAAAGTCGAACTCAAAGTTCTACTAGTCTTTGACCTCTTTTTTCATAACAACTTGTGCTGTTTCCCTAACATATGAGCATTTGTCTCAACAAAGGACACCATCATACAGTCCAGTGGGTGTATTACGGCTAGGTCTTCTTGTTCGCCACCCAGCCATTGAGGTGGGAAAGACAGCCAAATTCGATATACCCGAATAGGTAGTTCTACTTAACCCACATAGTCCCTAATGGTTGTAAGGGTGCCTGACAATGTTTTGATATCAATCCTGAACATAATTGTCACTTGGGAGCCACTGTCATCATAGCTCTTGTAGACACTCCATTCACCTTACAGTGGTCTCCATGGAGGGACCCTACTATTCTGGACCAGTCTGAGAGGCGGTAGAGGGCTGGCAACTGACCTGCCACAAAAGGACTTGAGTTAGTATTTTGGTGCCCTCACTGGACTATTTCGTGGCACCTCTTAACCACTGATTTCTTCTCCAAGCTCTCCTGTGCCTATATGCAACTTTTGTCAGTGTCTTTGGGGATCGCATTCCCTTTTCATGTGCCCATCTTTCCCACAATTATAGCAAAACATACTTTCTGAGTTGAGCTGGCCGGCGTACCACACTGGGATGCAGGGCGGGTATTACTAACTGGAAACCTTGGTGCTATCCTCCTGTGTCTTGTTGATAAGCATTTGAGACATCTCATCAGTTTCTCTACTTCCATGGTCAAGGAATCGAGTTCGGAGCTGTTATCAGCAGAGGCTAGATGGTGGGGTACCCCTACCCCATAGCAGATGCAGTCGGATATAGGTCAGGGCCCTGTATTTGCAGGCGTGGCTTTCATAAAGGGACTGTTTTTGAATTCCGGATCTCTCTCAACAGTTCGCCCATTGTGGCATATCTTTTTTCTTGTCAGAGCACTCATTTACTGCCAACCTCTGCCCCTGAACTTCGCTGCTTTATGGGTCACCTCAGTCACTCGGCTGTAGCCGCAGCTGTTGGTGCAGGTCCTCCCTGAGGTCGCCTTTTCTCAACTCCTCGAATTCTCCATTAACTCATCATAGAAGGGTGGGATTCCAATGATTTGCTGCATGAACTGAAGCAATAGCAGTTTGAGAAGGGGCAGACTTAAGGATCCTGTCCAGCCTGGTTCGTCCAGTTCAACGCTGCAAACTACCTTTCTGAGGCATTCTTCAACAATTTTCCAGCCGAGATACATACACAGACAACAACTCCCTTGGTACTGTTGTGCCCTTTACTCTCCACCATAGGTCTTCATCAGAATCTGCCCCATACATTTCTCCCAGGGCCTCAAGATAGGCCTGCAGTCACTTCAGGTTACTGGGGTCTGCTTAGCACGGATGGTAGCCAGGCAGGACCTCGAGGTCTCTCACTAACCTCTTTCGCTGGCTTCCGAGCATTGCCATTCTAGAATTTGGGGGCAATATAGTTCTATCCAGGTTCCCAGTCATCCTCCCTTGGGGGTGGAGGGTGCCTTAGAGAAGATCCCTCAACCTTTGGTAAGAGTCATGACTACTGGCAGGTGCAGAAATAGAGTCTGCATTGTCTGTGCCACCATTACGGGTACTGGAGGGAGAGGGTGTTGGGGAGAACACCTCCAGGTGGCAAGAATAGTTTCTTCAAGTCCTCCACAGTTTTCTCTTTCCCAGCAACCATTTAGTAAATTTTTCCTCAAAAGTTTTCAGATGGTGGTGGTGGTTCATCTCTCAGGTCTTTACATTGTCCTTAGTTATCACTCTCCAAGCAGTGAGGCTCCTCTGGGGTAATGGTCTGTGGCACTTTGGAGCTATCTATGGGATCCTTAAACTCTACTAGGGACAGGAAGCGTGGGTGAGCAGATTAGCATGTCCGCCCACCACCACAGGGTTTTGTAAACCTTCCACCTTGGAAAGTACTCTGCACAGTGTCCGTATTGATACCCAGGGGATGTCCAGGATAAGCATAGCATTTGGGGGTCTATCTCTCCCTAGTACACCACTCCACCAGCCGTGCACAGCCACTTCTGTCGGGGTACCCATTTATTTTTTTTTTTCCCTTAACAGTGGTTTGTAAATATGGCCACTAGAGGACACACAATCCCAGCGTGAGCCTCCAAGATGTAACCCCTAGATGGCGCTATCCCAGGGCTACTACCCTGCCTGATTTGCTACTAACAGGTTGAGGGGCCTGATCCAATGGCGGTGTCTCCACTCAGAGGTCAGGGTTTGCACTAGTTAAACTTACTTGGTCACAGCCCTCTGGGACACTGCAACCCCTTTCTTCTCACTAGTGGCCCACACACATATATCAGAATTACCTTCACAGTATACACTTACCCCCAGGGCTGGTTCAGGCACTGGGACCTCCTGTAAATAAGATACAGTGCAACAATCACAGTACAATACTTTAACATAGACAAATACCTCAGGCAGTATAACTTTGCTGAAACAAGCAGCTCGGATTTATTTAGGGGAATATAACAGACAGGGGGAAATCTAGGTTAATTAGCTTATCACTTTACTCATCTATTTATGGCTCTGTGCATTAGGCCTATCCTTACCAGTTACTGTCCCTGGGTACCCAAGCCCTAGTGGCTAGTCCAAACCGTGGCAGCTGGTAGGGGCCATTTCCACAGAGAAAAGAAAAATTAGTTTAAACAGTCAGCAGTACAGTGATTCCATTTGGATTCAATGTGGCAATTCAACAGGGAGCCACCCTGAATTAGTACTCACGACCTCCACACAAGATAGGGTCCTTCAATGTCAGCAGGGCTACTTGAGTCTCTCGAGACTCCCACACATTTATATGGTGAACAGTAACAGGCAAAAGTCCTTTAATGGCAGCAGGATTCACTTGAGGTACACATGCCTCTTCACACATTTATATGGTAAAACAGAAAGTACTATACCAGGCAGCTGCTTCTCTATCCCGATCGCAATTACTGCACATTACCCGGAGAACACACAGCAGATTCAGTTCCTGACAGACCGAGTGCAATTCAGCAATTTTCCAGCTTCTACAGGGTGAGCCTGGTTTCTACTCTTCAGATATCCTTTGATTCTCTCTCACAGGACGTGATTCAGTCCTAACAAGCAGTTACACAAGCTGCAGACCGGAACTCTGGGCCTTACACACGCTTCCCGACTAAAACTGCACACTGAAAAAGCACAAGGCTCCTTCCTTCTTCACTGCCAGAGCTAAAACTGAAACTCCAACAGACAAAACTGGCACTTCCTTTGAGTTCCTCCCAGTTCTTGACTGGATTGGCTGTCACCACATAGACTGCTCCTGTTGGTCCAAAAAGGGCTCAAGTCTCAAACTACATCTCCCAGAGTCACTGCCCATACAATCCTCTTGTGGCTGGCTCAGATTATGAGTCCAAGTTCTGATTCGTCCAAGGCACCATTTTAGAGCTAGCTTACCCACACTGATTGGTCCAGTTCAGCAGTTCAAAACCAGAATGGGGAACTAGGCAGACACAGTTCTGACTGCAAAGAAAGCAGGTTAGACAAACTGTAATTTCATTATTACTCTAAATGGTTTCTGGCAAACAGTTACATCTTTCAGATAGGTTCCCTTTGCACTCCTAGTGACTGCAAAATGGAGTGAATTAGCAGCAGCTCGAGTGGTACTCAATCAAAGAAACACACAGTCCCCCATACAAACTAATTATGTCTGCAAGCAGACAGCTCTTAAAGAGACAGTACCAGAGGTTCTAAAAACACTCACTGATAAATGGCTTAACGCCAAACACCATTCAGGCTTGGAGCATTCAAGCAAGCTCCTGGAAGTCTTTTGGGAACCCCCATTTGCAGGGGGGGTTACATAATAATAATACAATCTTCTGGGAATCTAGCTCTTCTGCTTCACCCCAACCCATTAGTTTGTGCACCATGGTTTTGATGGGTCCCAGCTTAATTTTTTCCAACATATCCCCTTCCATTTTTTCCATCTTTGGGGTATCTCCTCACTGAGCCACTAGGTGACGCTAATCCCAGCAGTGCCTCCAATTTGTAACTCCTAGGGGGCGCTACCCTCAGGGCTACTACCCCTGTCTGCCCCCACTGAGGCAGGGTGAGGGGCCCAGATCCGTGGACGGGTGCCTCCACCTTGAGGTCGGGGTTAGTACAGGTAAGACTACCTCGGTTACAGCCCTCTGGGCTACTGCAACCCCCCTTTTGTCCCACTAGTGACTCACACTGGGTGCCAACAATTCTTTCCACCAGTACACTTACCCCATGGATAATATAGTCCAACTCACTCCGGGGACCCCCCTGTAAAGTAAGGTACAGTTATATTACAGTCACCATGCAGCAACTCATCAGAAGAGTACAAACCAGCCAGGGTGTAGTTATAACACAGCAATCTGATTTATTAAAAGGGCAGATAACAAGGGAAAGGGGGAAAATCAGGTTGATTGGCTTACACAATTCCTATATACCTAGGGCTCTGTGCACAGGCCTAACCCTACAATTTACTGTCCCTGGGGTACCCAAGCCCTAACGGCTAGTCCAAAACGTGGCAGCTGGTAGGGGCCCTTCACACAAAGAAGAAAGAAAAGTTTAATTAAACAGTCAGCAGTATAGCAATGCCATTTGGAACCACTGTTGCACATTTAGCAGGGAGCTAGCCTAATTCAGTCCTCACAACCTCCAGACAAGACAGAGTCCTTCAACTCCAGCAGGGCTGAGCCTGAACTCCACGAGCCTCCTCACACATTTATATGGCAAACTCCAACAGCAATAGCAGAGGGGTACCACACCAGGCAGTAGCTTCTAGGATCTCCTGATTCCACAGCCACTAACGCACTGCACGGTAGCTTCAACGTCCCTCGAACCAGCATGATTCAGCAAAGTCTCCAGCACGCCACAGGTCGAAGCCTGGTGGTAGCTGGAACAGTCTCTCCTCTGACCGCCCCACCGACGGATTTAGTCCGACCCTCGTCACTGGGGAAAACGGCCGTCTCAGGCCTTCACGCGCTTCCCGCGCGAACACTTCCCAGCGCAGAGGCACAGAGCTCCTCTCCTCACTTCAGCCACAATGCATCTGAACACCAGCAGCAAGGGGCTCTCCCTTCAGATCAGGCACTACCCGCTCCTATTGGCTGGCGGCACATGCATGCCTGTCACTTTCTCCAGCTCTCAGTGGTGCAGAAAAAGCGCCATAGCCCATAATACCTTTCTCAATTACAAACAGCTCCTCTATTGGTCAGTCAGCTCTGTGGGGTCCCAAGGTACTGATTGGTCCAATTCAATAGTTCTGGGCCAAAATGGAGGAGGCAATCAAAACCATCTGTGCTGCAAAGCAAGGCAGGTTAGAACAACTACATTATCATTATTATTTTCCAGTATTTTAAGCAGACATTCACATCCTCTTGTAGAGCTCCCTCTGCACCACTAGTGATGGCAGAAACGGAGTGAAAAAATCAGCAGCCCGGGTGGGACTCGGGCATACAACCCCGCAGCCCCCCCTCCATTTCGATTACTTACAGCTGCAACGGGCAGCCCTTAAAGAGACAGCTTACGGAGGCTTTTTAAAGCGCTCACTGGCTACCCATTTAAATGGCTTTAACGCCGAACTCTAACCAGGCACAGGGCATTTATCCGAGCTCCGGGGAAGCTTTAGGAACCCCCATTTGCAAGGGGGTTACACGAGGAGAGGTTGAGGGCACTGAACATGTACTCCCTGGAAGACAGGAGAGAGAGAGAGGAGACATGATTGGGACATTCAAGTACTTGAAAGGGATAAATAAGGTTGATAAGGAGAGTCTCTTTAAGCTGAGTGGCAACCATATCACAAGGGGGCACAGTCTTAAGCTGGAGGGTGGGAGGTTTAGGAGGGAGGTCAAGAAGTACTTCTTCACAGAGAGGGTGGTGGACACTTGGAATGTGCTGCGGAAGAAGTCATCTCGTTGAAGACGGTGGGCAGCTTTAAGAGGGACTGGGATAGACGTAGGGGGAAGGTAAGAATCATGGGTAGGGAGGATGGGAGGAGTGGGGAGGGAGGGCAGGGACGTTAGCTCAAGTTGTGGACCCTGCAATACGAGCAGACTTGATAGACCAAATAGCCTTCTTCTGCTGGCCTCTTCGTGTGTTCGTATGAAAGGAGAGAGCAGAGTCAAAGACTATACAAAGGTATTTGTAGGTATTGACTTGTTCTAAAGGGTGGAGGGAGCTGGACAGGACTGGAAGAGAGGAGTCTTTGTGTTTGTTTTGGTTGTGAGTGAAGAGCATGGCCTTAGTTCCTTTCAGATTGAGCATGAGTCTGCGGTCCAAGAACCAACATTCAGCCTGGGTAAAGGAGTTTTGTAGGGCATGTTGGAGGTGGGCAGGGTCTAGGTGGGACGTGAAGAGGACTGCATCATCCGCACAGAGGAGCATTTTTTCAGAGCAGTAGTTGAGATGCATGTTTAGATACAGACTAAACAGCAGTGGCCGGAGGATAGAGCCCTGGGGGACTCCTGAGTGGACCTGAAGGAGGCTTGAGAGGGTACCGTTGATTTTCACACATTGCATTCAGGATGTGAGGTAGTTGTTGAGCCAGGCAATGGGGTCTTATGCGACGCCAAGTTGCGAGACGGTGGCTAGGAGAAGTGGATGGCAGATGGTGTTGAAGGCTTTCAACAGGTCAATAAAGACTGCCCCTGCAAGGTGCCCTTTGTCAAGAGCAGAGTGAATGAAGGTAGAGAACTCAAGGAGGGCAGTGGTGGTGCTATACCCCCTACGGAAGATGTGCTGCTATACGCAGAGGAGGTTATGGTTGGTGAGGTAGTCAGCTATTTGATCAGCTACAATTTTTTCCAAGGCTTTGGAGAGAGGGGGGAGGATTGATATAGGTCTATAGTAACTAGCGATCAATTTTTCCTATAAACTCAGCGAGTTAATATTTCCCATAACAACCAGTTGGTTGTTACGACATTCTCGCGCCTAGTCACTCAGTCGGCGCCACTCACTCATTGGCTTATGTTCCGTGTCAGGGCAGGCTGCACTCTCTCACAAACATAGCGGCTCTGTCTCTCGCTTCCCAAGGAGCCGCCACAACAAGACGCATCCATTCTCTCTGTTTTTTTTTTGTTTCCTGTATCTGGTTGATCCAGCCTTTTTCCCTGCTAAATATCTGGTTGATCCTACTGTTTGTCTGTTTTGGGACAAAATTACCAGAGCTACAAGGGAGCGTGCCGGAGAAGCGTGGTACACACAGTCTCATCAGAGACAAACTGTAAGGTAAAAACAAACAGAAACAAAAAAATTAAAACAACAAAAAGAACTATGTTAAGGAAGGGAGGTAGAGGGCAGAAGACAGAGGAAGTCAGAGACTGTGTGTGTGTGTGTGTGTGTGTGTGTGTAGTGTGAACACTGAAGTCAAGCAGGAGAAAAATTGCTGACCTTTTATTATAAAAAATAAAAGATGGTGAAGTATGTCATATTTGAATTTAATGCTCATCCTCTGTGTGGGATGCTTTGATAAACCCCTCGGGCTTTGCCCTCGGGGTTTATGTAGTATACCACACCTCGAGTAAGCATTAAATTTTCATAACACACACTTCCCCATCCTTTATTCTCTATGTAATTCCTAGGGAAGGTACAATCACCACCTTTGTGTATTTGGGAACTGTCTGAGGCAGAGGGAGCGATTGAGAAGGTCAGTGAGGGGGATGAGGACTACTTTCAGTGCCAGGAGTAGAAGTTTGAGATCAAGTGAATCATTGCTGTGGCTGGTGCCATTTAGGGCTTTGAGCAGGTAGGGCTTGGCTTCAAGAGGAGAAAGGGCCCAAAAGTGGAGTGGAGGGTATGGGAGGGGGGGTTGGAGGGGGGACAGGGGTAGGGTCAAAGAGGTTTGGAGGGAGTATTGCGCTGAGGTCCGAGAAGATGTCGTTTAGATCATTAGCAATACATTGTGGGTCTGTGGTGATGGAGCCACCAATACTGAGTTGGGATGGTGGTGGAGACATGGTTTTTCTGTTACGTTCCTTTAAGTTGTCCCAGAACTTACAAGCAGTGCCCCAGGAGGAGGTAAGGGTGTTCCTATAATAGTTTGCTTTTGCTTTACCAATAGCTTAGGTGCACTTGTTATGTGCAGCACTGTAGGCTTGTCTATCAGTTGGTTTCCCAGACTCGAGAGCCCTGTTCCAGAGGTTATCTCTGTGTTGCATCTGATTGATGAGGGGGGGGTGATCCAAGGGGAGTCCTGCTTCTTAACAAGTAATTCGGAGAGAGGTGCATAGGTGTTGCAGGCTGAGTTAAAGTTTAATAGGGGACCAGTCCCAGCAGGCAAGATGCTCACGAAGTCGAGCCAAGTTGCCAGACCGCAGGCATCTCCTGTAGATAAATTTGGGTGTGGGCTTTTGTAGCTTACATAACCAGAAAAAAAGGATCAGGGAGTGATCACTTAGGGCATTGGGCAGAACAGTGGTGTTAGAACAGTGGTGTCAGAACAGTGGTGTCAGAACAGTGGCGTCAGACATTTTATGAGGCCTGTTAGAGAGTACAACATCCAACAGGGTGGCAGTACCATTGGTTGGGTGGGAGTGAGTGGGGGAGATGACCAGTTGGGTAAGGTCGAGTGCAGCAAAGGCATCTTCGGCCTGGGAGGAGGAGCTGGCAAGCCAGTTGATGTTAAGGTCACCCACTATGATTTGTTCCATTTTGCTCGTTGGCTGGAGAGGTGCCTACAGCGTGTCCATGGGCAGGAGGTTCTGTGACGTGGGGATGGCATAATGAGGGGGGCTTTTGAGATGCCTGGGGTGATTTTCAGAGAGATTGTCTGGGCACCATGCTCCAGTTAGGGTTGGGGGAAGGCATGGCCTAGCAGGGAGTCACAGAGATAAATGGCACAACTACCTCCACATTTACCAACTCTGTCTTCTCTGAAAAGAGTATACCCAGGTAGGGCAATAAAGGAGTCAGACGTGGACTTGGACAGCCACGTTTCAACTAGTGCCAGGATATCTGGTTGATGCTCTGCAACCCAGCCCTGGAGGTCCGTGAACTTCTTTAGGAGACTGCAAATGTTAATGGAGGCAAGATGGAGTCCAGCCGTTGTTGGGAGGTGGGGGGAGGCTAGCAGTGGCGGGACCTGGGTTGGGGTGAACATTACCTAACAGCAGGAGGAGTAGTGAGATCATTCTAAAGAGAGCCCTTGCCCTGCCTATGGCAAGTGGGAGATGTGCCCTGGGTGGTGAGCACAGGGTGGGAGACAGGAATGGGGAGAGATCAGAGAGCAGAGATGGTGAGGAAAAAGGGGGGCCAAGGGGACCCAGGAGATGGGGGTCAGGGTAGGGTGTACTGGGGGGGCGTTGGAGGTTGGGGGGCGGCAGCAGTTGGGGTGCAGTAGTGATAGCCAGTGGGGCAGGAGTGGTGGTGTATCGTGGGGATTAATGGCTTTGGTGTGGTACTAGTGTGAGCAGATAGGGGGCCTAAATGCAGGAGGATTAGCATGAGTGAGGCCATGAGAGCAGATGAGAGGAAGGCACTGAGGACAGCCTTGTCAGGGAGCATAACGGGGAAAGAGATTCTTCCAGTAATGTGGCAGTCCATTTGGCACAGTGGTAGGGCCACGGACTATGGTGCAGAGGGTACAGGGTTCAATACCCAGGAGGGGAGGGCTGGTATGGACCTGCGTAAACCAGAGGGCAGGGTGATAAGCCCTAGAAAAAAGGATGGAAAAAGTGGAGGAAAGGAGGGTACAGTAGTGACTCCTAGTGGCCACTGAAAGCAGTGCACATAGGGCACAGTCAGGTGAGATAGAGAGGGGAAGGAGCAGAGTGGAGTTTGAGATAGGTGAGAATAGGCAGAGAATTTGGGGAGAAAGAGATGCACTATGCTACCACCTAGAGATGGAAGCATATAGCCTACAAAAGGGAAAGTGGGGACTTAGAAAAAGTTGATACAGAAAGTCACATGACCTGGGGAGGTCCTTAAATTAAGGGATGCCTGTGGCTGGGAGAGTTGATGCACAGTGTCAATGGGCTAACACCCCTGCACAACAGAACTGTCCTAGGAGGTCTGATTTACCTTTACAGGTGTCCCATGGTCCTGCACTGTCCCAGTGTGTTCTGGGACACTCTCCTATAAAATGATTGGGTAGCATTCCCCCCCCCAAGCCTGCAGGAACCAGTTATTTGGATCTCTCATATTCAAAACCCTACATGAAGGTGCCAAAACACCACTTTTCGAACTCCTAACCATCAGGAAAATCTCTCATCTACTGAGATCTTCTGGTCGCTTTCGAGAGTGTCTGAAGCTATCAACTGTCATGGAGCAGAGAGCTTTCTCAGGTGCAGCTCCAAAGCTTTGGAACACTCTACCAGAGGATCTTCACTCCCTAAAATCCCCTCCGACCTTCAAAAAGCACTTCATTAATGCACTTATGACAGTTGCTTCTTGCAAATGTTAAACATTTAGGCCCGGATATTCAAACTGAGCCCAAAATGTGCGCAACAGCAGGAGCAAGCACAAAGCAATTGCGCATATGCGTAACAGGTGCGATATTCAAACATGGAGCAGAACAAATCATGCAAGCAACCAACGTCTGAATATCGCACATACTGCGCCATAACGCAACCAGGAAGGAGAAGCTGAGCAGAAATGTTGCGCTATAGCACAACCAGGGCAGCCCAGCTGAGCAGTCCAGAGGTGCCATAGCGCAAGCAGAGCCCCTCCCCAGAGCAATGGAACTGCACATCCAGGGAGGCAGGCTGGGGCCCACCGCCAGCCATGCCACACATGGGCACAGGAACACACTGCAGAACCAACAAGACACCTGCACACCCCACGCACAGCATCACTGGGGGTGTGACGGATGATCTACTGGCCCATGGGGACAAGCCAACAAAGCACAGCAGAGCCATGACACCCCAGCACAACCACTGGCAGGCTGAGAGTGCCACCAGGGTTGACAACCACAGTGCACATCAGCCCCTGCACGCACAGCACACCCTGCACCGTGACCCCAAGACACCACCCATGCAGTGACTGGCACTGCAGGAAACCATGCATCCCCCCAGCACACGTCAACCCCGTGCAGCAGAGAAGCATACAAGCCAGACACATCCTGTGCACCCAGAAGCGGGTGGCAGCAGATGGCAAGACCAACAGAAAGTCACTACCATGCCGGAGATACCTCCCCATGCACACACACGCGCGCGCACACACACACATACCCAGGACCATACCACCCCAGATGGCATGTACACCACTGCAACTGAGCACCCATAGCCAGCTGCAAATCAGAGACCAACACAGTATTCATATCAAAATATAAATGTATTTTCAAATTTTCAAAGAGTAAATTACAAAACAATAAACCAGAACTATTTACAAGGGGGGACGGGTACAAGGTAGGGATGGTCAAGGGGTAGGGATGAACAACTTGAGAGGGAAGGCAGGGTGGTAGGGATGGGTGAAGTGGGAATGGTAATGTGGCTAAGGCCCAGCAGGCTGGTCGAGTCCTGTGCCTGGTTTCCCGCTGTTCCCTCGATGCCTCCTCCGCAGGCCATGTCTCCGTATGGAATTCAGGATGGCCTGGTTATCCAGGGACACTTGTGTCAGGGCCCCGTGATGTCACGATGGATCCTCCGGAGAACTGTGAGGCCTAGGAAAATGGGAATACAGTCAATGGTTGTGACTGACCACAACCCTGAACACCACCCAACCTTGCAAGCATATAGCCCAATGTCCCGCACCTGTGATGGCATGCACCCACCCACAGTGAACATGCACAAGGCCATCACAAACAGGCGGCACCAGCTATGTGCACCACTGCACACACACACACACTGCCCATGTCATTACAGCACAAACAAGGCTGTCCGTGACGCGGTAACGTGGTGCGATGCCAGTTACACAGCTATGTGCCCAGTGCATGCATGGACCACTAGTGACGATACACAAGACGTGGTTGTGATACTGACAGTGATGCATGTCACCTGTGTCGTGCATACATACATAGATACATAGACAGTGTCGGCAGATAAGGGCCTATGGCCCACCCAGTCTGCCCATTTGAGCTTGTAAGTTCACTTTGTTTTCCTAGAAGTCTGTTGCACCTTACCCCTGACCTCCAGAATTCCTTTATGTCTATCCTGCATTCTTAAATCCGTGATTGTTTCAGCCCCCACCACTTCCTCTAGCAGGGTGTTCCACTTGTCCACCACCCGTTCTGTGAAGAAATTCTTCTCATGTTTCCTCTGAATCGTCCCTCCCTCCAACTTCATCCCATGCCCTCCAGTCCTGGAACATCTTTTTGCTTAAAATAGTGTTTTCCTGCACCCTGTTCCTCCCTGTAAGATACTTGTGTCTCTATCATATCCTCTCTCCTCCTCTCCTCCAGGGAGTACATGTTCAGTTCTTCAACCTGTCTTCATCGGACTTGTGATGCAATCCATGCACAATCTTTGTTGCCCTCCTCTGAAACTTCTCTACCCAGTCTATGTCCTTATGTAGGTATGGTCTCCAGAACTGTACACTGTACTCCAGGTGGGGCCTCACTAGTGTCTTGTATAGTGGAATTATGACCTCCCCTTTCCTGCATGGTTGTGTTGTGCATGGCTGGTGGTCTTGCCCCCAGCATGCAATAGCATCCATGAAGTAATGATACTCACACTCCTCAAGCAGCTGGGTCTGCCGCTGCTGCTGCAGCTGCTGCTGCTGCTGGGGCACAACACCCACCGGCACCGGGGCCCTGGCACGGCCCTCCTCACCCCGTGCCTGCATCCTCACATCCCGGCCTGTGGGAGACATATGTTGAGACAAACATCAGTGTGACTCCAAAGCAGACTGCCCCTGCCCCAGTGAGAGTGCCTGCCCACACAGCCAGACCCATGCATCTCACACCTGCACACACTGACACAGCCAACCATGGCAGAGCCATCACCTATGCACAGCCACCAAAACACACTCACACCCCTACAGAGAATACAGGTGCATAGATGGTCCCACCTGGCCTAGGCACCATGCCCCTCCTGGCACGTGACCGCAGCCGATCGAGAAGATCAGGATCCCTCCAGCGGAGGTCACTGTACTGGTGCCGGCACTGCTCAGCTGACCGGCACCGTCCAGTGACCCCTACCAGGTCAGTGGCCACTTGCTGCCACACCTGCATCCTGGCAATGGTGAGGGGCGCCTCACCATAAATTGCCCCATAGTGGGGCTCCACTAGGGCCACCAAGTTGGCCACTTGACAGGGCTCCACTGTACTGCTCTTCTGCGAGCCATGGTACCAACTTTACAGCAGGCAATATGGCACCCGCGGCTGCTACCAGAACCCCACGTGGAGATGTTGGCGCAATAGACCACCAAGGTTCCAATCGCGCTGTTTGAACAGCGCCATCACTTCACATAGCGCTGTCACCAGACAGCGCAATAGGGCCGCATATGGCAGCCGAACAGCGCCAGGGGGCAAAGGTCGGACACAAGGTCATAGGCAATGACGCAAGGCCATGCACAGCGCCATCTGACGTATACGCATCCTGCGCGACCGACCAGCTGCGTACCAGTGTCACAGTGGGCTATTGCGCAGTAGTGCCACAGCGCCATATAGTGCCCAGTGCTGTAGCGCCACTGGCACAATGGTGGCCATGGCCTGAATTGCCGATCACGCACAGCACGTCAGCAGAGCGGCAGATGCCTGCGTAAGCTATCTGGGCATGCGCAATGCAGTGTACCACACAGTCACAGATCTGCGCCATTGGCTCAGCCGACTCAACCGTATTGCGCAAAGCGCAAATTCGCGATATTCAGCCGACACATGCAAATCATCTGATCAGCCATTCAAAGGCGCAGTGGCGCGATTTGCATGTCATTATAGTTGCTCCACTCTAATTTGCATGCATTGCGCTATAAATGTGCGAATTGGGCTGCGCTGGCCAGATTCGGTTACTGCAGGTGAGAGGTGAGTTGCATGCTGTGTGATGTTCTGGACAATGGTCATGGGAAAATGCTGTAGACTGCACAGTGACAGGTATCCACTTCCCCATACAGATCGCCATGACTGAGCAGAGCCAAGGTGAGGGTGAGGACGGTGGGCGAGGGAGGAGGCCCAACTTACCCCAGCAGAGACAGAGGCCCTCTTCCAGGCCTACCTGGATGAGGAGCCAGTACTGAGTGGACGGAGGGAAACCCCTCAGTCCCATGCGGCTGCATGGGAGGGGGTAGCTCGGGCCGTGAACCTGCACAGAAGCCACCAGCACTCCATGCAGGAATGCAAGAAGAAGATGGGGACAGACCGCAGGAGGTTGAAGGAGAAGGTGGCAGCCTTCAGGGCAGCACGTGCTGGCACTAGCGGGGGCCCGCCAGTGGTGTTGGAGCTGACCCCGGCTGAGGAGACACTGGTTGCATCAATGCAGCGGAGCGCTATTGAGAGCGTACCAGGAGGTGGATTCCAGACAGGTGGAAGCCCATCACTGCACGGTATGACATGGTGTGGTGGTGTTGGGGGGTTGGGGGCAAGGTTGTTCACATGCACTCACATGTACTCTCTTTCTGTTACAGATCCTGTCCGTCTTCAGGAGACGGTGGTGGTGGGTTCAGGCAGTGATGATAACCTGCTGGACATGGAGGCGGGTCCATCCACCTCTATCACCAGCCAGCAGGCACTGCAGCAGCATGCACGCTGGGCCGCCAACTCTGGTGTCGGTGATTCGGGTGCAGGGGGTGCACAGCCTGTGTCTCAGCAGTCTGGCATGCAAGCATGCCAGCACGCTACACGCTGTGACTATGGCTGTAGCACGCGCTACCACCATTGATGATGCAAGGACTGCAATGGGCAGTGATAGGTGTGTGTCCCATGATGGACACACAGCAGGCCAGCACGTGCCCTGGGCCTTTCTGGTTCTAACTTGTGTACCAGCATGCTGGCACAGTCCCAGGCTGTGCCTGTCAGCACCGTGGGGCAGCACCGTTACTGTGCAGGTGTCTGGCACTGTTGCTAGCACAGCGGTGGAACGAGTGGACCCTGGGGCACAGCGGTTGGAGGGCAGCAGCAGCAGTCACCCACCAGGTCTGGGGTACAGTGTCAAGCGGTGGCACATGTCTGCCACCCTTGATCCGCCCATTCCTGGTCCTGGCGAACAGCGCCCACCCTCAAGGGTGTGTGTGCATCAGGACCTTCCACACCTGGGGACAGGATGCGCTGGGGCACAGTACCCATTGGACGAGCACACCCGCCTGCTGCAGGAACCAGTACAGCTGCAGAGGCGGGTTGAATGTCCGTGGAGGCACTGTCTGTGGCTGTGGAGCGGCACAGCAGGGAGTGTGCTCTGGACCGTGCAGAGCTGGTTCGTATGCGGATGGATGTGACCGCCGCCATTGACAGGCTGACCCAGGCAGTGGTCTCTGTCGTGGACGCATTGGGCACACAGTCAGGTGCCCCTGTACCGCACACCCCACACAGTTCACTCTCCACTCCCCATTCCCGGCATCATGCAACACCAGGCCTGTCGACGCCGGGTTCTGCTGTGGCCATCCCGAGCACCCCTGGTGCAGGTTTGTTCGGCAGGCTGCAGACCCCTGTGCGGGCAAGGTCGCATTCGCACAGTGGGACCCCTGGTGGTGCAACAGTGCCACCCCATGTGGCCCCTGCTCAGCTTGCCAGTGCTGTTGGGTCATGGTGGGGCCACCCACGCATCCACGGTGGCCGTGGGACAGTGCTACATGACTGAGCTGTCTCCCAGTGTGGGCCCTATATGGTGCTGCCATGTGTGCAATGTGTGTCATGGTGGGCAGTGCACTGCTGGGTGCTCTGCTCACCACGCCGACATACGGACCACCTGCACAACCTCCCAACTGCTGTCCACAGGTGCGTGTGCATGATGATGCCTGCATTGTACTGTACACCAAGGTGCAAGAGTGCCCAGCATCTGACACACATACTTGGACAGTACAGGTGGTGGGGGTGGTCAGTGGTGCTGTGTGTTAGCAATGTCGGTTCTGCTGTGCTGTGCATCTGCCCATGCACGCCTGTGCCTGTGTGTGTGTGTCCATATGAGTGCTCACCTCCCTGATGGGGTGTTTGTATGCCTGGACCCTTCCACTCCCCTGGCCGTCATGCACCCCTGGTGTGTTACCCTGTGTGCCTGTGGTTTGTGCATGGACAGTGTTGGTTACACATGTCCCCTTGACTTGCCTGTGTTCTGCATAGTGCTCCTCTGTGATGGTGTCCCAGTGCAGCTGGGCCTGCCGGATCAGTCGGGGGTCCCGCCGTCCTAGGGGGGGCTGCTCATCACCATCAACACCGGGCGCCACTGGGCGTCCTTTTGAGAGCTGTACTGTAGGGCACCGCTTGAGGTATCCTGGGCATTGGGCGTGCCTGAGCATCCAGACACCCGCTCTATGATGTTGCGTGTGGAAACATGTGCCTCATTATAGCGTTGCAGCGATGGGGTCATGGGGCGCCGGTATGGTGTGAGCAGCCAGGGACGGAATGGGTATCCGCTGTCACCTGTGTGGAGATAGTGGAGATCAGTCTCATGTTCAGGTCCATATTGCCCATATCCCTGTGTGCCACTACCATGGCACCTGTGGCATTCCCACCCTTGCCCCAAGTTTGCATTCCATACATGTGTACTCACCCACTAGATGTCCTGTGGGGATGTCCCCACTCTTAATCGATGGCACAGTGTGGACTGATACCATATGAAGGCATCATGTGCTCCGCCAGGTGTGTGGCACAGACATTGATTATGCGCCCAGTGGCATCACACACCACCTGGCAGTTGACACTGGAGAATCCCTTTCTGTTCCTATATGCGACCCATCGGGGCCAGGTGGTGTCGCGAATGGCCACATGGGTGCGAGTCTATATTCAGCACGCCAGGCATACGTGCTACCCTGTGGAACTCCTGCATGTTTGTTGCATGTTCTGGGCATGTGCTGGGAATGGATGTACTCCGCAGTATGTGGCAGCAGTGCGCTGAGGAATTGGGGAGGATGCGTGACGTGGCCGACTGTGTGATGCCTGTGGTGTCCCTGTCAGCCTCTGGAAGGTGCCCGTGGTGAGCAGGCACATGCAGGCTGTCACCTTGGTCTCCACCGACAGAGCGTGACTCCGTCGTGAGGGTGCCTGCATCACATCACTGCACAGCTCACAGAGCCGTCTCAGTATTGCCCTGTTCAGGTGGTACCGGACCATGATCTCTACATCTGTGTACAGCTCAAAGCTGATGCGGGCACGGTACTGCCTGTTGGGGCATACCGCCGACGGGCCCTTCCACGGCCACGCCCCTGCAGCATGCATTCTCACCCTCATTACAGCTTCCATGTGGAAGCTGGCACTGTCCATCTCCTGGCTTGACTCCCTGGCTGCTGCTGCTGTGTTACCCCGCTGTCCTCACTGCTACTTCCACTGCACCAGGCACCCCGCTGCCTCTACAGCCTATGGCCCACGCTTTCTTGCCTGCCCTAGCCTGTCTGTTGTCTGTCTATCTGTCTGTCTCTCTCTCTCTCTCTCTCTCCCCTTGGCAGCTTGCTTATGGCGTTCTTGCGCCCGCTTCCTTGAGCCTTTTTATTTTGGCTCATTTCCGCTAGTGCGCAATTTCCGGCTGTGCCGCTATTGCGCATCGCGCAAGTCTTTGAATATCGCATTGCGCTCTTTATGCATGGATCCACCCCCTTCAGTTGCGCATGCCTTCATTTTCATTGCGCTGTTGCTCAGCATGTTTTCGGTGGCGCAACTGCCTCCTTCTGAATATCGCAAAATGGCGCATTTTGGGACTTGCGCATGCGCAACCCTGTTGCGCATGGTGCAACCCTTTTGAATATCCGGACCTTAGTATAAATAAAATTACTAAATAATTTTATAATATAATAGTTTCTGTTAATCTCAGTCAATGTATCAGTTTTCTGAAACTGGAAATCTCCCACCCTGTCAAGGACTTTCCTATATTACTGTACCTGGAATTTGTACTGTATCTAAATGCCAATTTTTCTATGAAACTGTATTAACTTTGTCATTGATTATTAATATCCTTCTGTCATGGACAATTGTCTTTTGCAATCTCTAACGTGTGTGATTGTTGTTTACTCTATGTGCCATCCCTATGGCCCGGGTCATGCCTGAAAACGATCCCTGGGACCAGTGTATTCTCCCGGTTGTCAAATGCATAAATAAAATAAGAGAGAAAAGAAACATAAAGAATGAGACTGTAAGGCTAAAAAAGGAGGGGGTTGGTCAGAGGGGAGTGAAGAATAGGTGGATGTGCTTAACGGATACTTCCGTTCAGTTTTCACTTGGGAGAAGGATGGACCAATACCACAAGGGAACAGGGGGGTAGTGACTGGGAGGGGGGAAGTCATAGATAGCAAAATTCATGCCAACAGGGTGCTGAAGGGCCTAAGGACCCTAAAGGTGGACAAACCACCATAGCCAGATGGTATGCACCTGAAGGTCTTTAGAGAACTAGCGGAGGTTCTGGCGGGTCACCTGGCAGACATGTTTAACACCTCTCTAGAGTTAAGAAACATGCCAGGACTGGAGAATGGTGCATGAGGTGCCTCTCCATAAATGTGGGTAGAGGGAAGAATCAGGGAACTATAGACCAGTCAGCCTGATCTCAATAATGGGTAAGTTCAGTTCAGTTCGGTTTATTGAGAAGGGGTGAATCCCGTTGAGCAAGCTCATTTGCAAGGAGATCCCTTGTACAACATACTCAACATGATATATAATCACAAAACATAACACAACAACTAACAGTACATAGTAGCTCATAGGTTAAAAAATACATCATTCAAATACAGGCAGTAACACTTAAATATATGTAACCCCTAGATGGCGCTATCCCAGGGGCTACTACCCCTGCCTGATTTGCCACTAACAGGTTGAGGGGCCTGGATCCAATGGCGGGTGCCTCCACCCAGAGGTCAGGGCCTGCAATAGTTAAACTAACTTGGTCACAGCCCTCTGGGACACTGCAACCCCCCTTTCTTCCCACTAGTGGCCCACACAATATATCAGAATTACCTTTCACAGTATACACTTACCCCCAGGTCTGGTTCCGGCACTGGGACCTCCTGTGAAATGAGATACAGTGCAACAATCACAGTACAGTACTTTAACATAGACAAATACCTCAGGCAGTATAACTTTGCTGAAACAAGCAGCTCTGATTTATTTAGGGGGATATAACAAGGACAGGGAAATCAGGTTAATTAGCTTATCACTCTAATAATCTACCTGTGGCTCTGTGCACAGGCCTATCCCTATCAGTTACTGTCCCTGGGCACCCAAGCCCAGTGGCCAGTCAAACCGTGGCAGCTGGTGAGGCCCTTTCACACAGAGAAAAGGAGAATTAAACAGTCAGCAGTACAGTAATTCCATTTGGATTTAATGTGGCAATTCAACAGGGAGCGACCCTGAATTAGTACTCAAGACCTCCAAATAAGATAGGGTCCTTCAATGTCAGCAGGGCTCACTTGAGGTACACAAACCTCTTCACACATTTATATAAAAGAAAGCACTATACCAGGCAGGCTGCATCTGTATCCCGATCGCAATTACTGCACAATACCCGGGAGAACACACAGCAGATTCAGTTCCTGACAGACCGAGTGCAATTTTCAGCAATTCCTCCAGTCTTCTACAGGGTGAGCCTGGTTTCCACTCCCCAGATATCCCCTGATTCTCTTCACAGGACGGATTCAGTCCTAACAAGCCGCCACACAAGCTGCAGACCGGAACTCTGGGCCCCACACACGTCCCCTGACTAAAACTGCACACTGAAAAAGCACAGGGCTCCTTCCTTCTTCACTGCCAAAGCTCAACTGAAACTCCAACCGACAAAACCGGCACTTCCTTTGAGTTCCTCCCAGTTCTTGACTGGATTGGCTGTCACTCACAATAGACTGCTGCTGTTGGTCCAAAAGGCACTGAAGTCTAAACTACATCTCCCAGAGTCACTGCCCACACAATCCTCTTGTGGCTGGCTCAGATTATGAGTCCAAGTTCTGATTCGTCCAAGGCACCATTTTAGAGCTAGCTACCCCACACTGATTGGTCCAGTTCAGCAGTTCAAAAACTAGAATGGGAACTAGCAGACACAGTTCTGACTGCAAAGAAAGCAGGTTAGACAAACTGTATTTTCATTATTACTCTAAATTATTTCTGGCAAACAGTTACATCTTTCAGATAGGTTCCTTTGTACTCCTAGTGACTGCAAAATGGAGTGAATTGGCAGCAGTTCGAGTGGTACTCAAACAGAGAAACACACAGTCCCCCCATATAAACTAATTATGTCTGCAAGCAGACAGCTCTTAAAGAGACAGTACCAGAGGCTCTAAAAACACTCACTGATAAGTGGCTTAAATGCCAAACACCATTCAGGCTTGGAGCATTCAAGCAAACTCCTGGAAGTCTTTTGGGAACCCCCATTTGCAGGGGGGTTACATATACAATTAACAATGATTTACATGAGGTGATGCAAATCCAGTGTAAGCTCAACGAAGGAAAAAAAAGACAACAATAAAGTATCAGTGCATGATTGTCGACTAGATCAGTGCATGCAAGGGACAAGAAGGACAAAGAGAGGAAGTGTAGGGGGTTTGAAGAGGGACTAAAAACATCGGCAGGGTTCGGGAGTAATTTCACGAATAATTCTTTTGAATGCACTTAGTGGGATTAAAGTCTGGAGATTTAATGTGGATTGGAGTTTATTCCAGGTGGTAGGGAGGACATTGCTTATGGCAGCCCTGCTGAATTGAGTATGAAATTTGGGCATTTCAAGGAAATATGTGCACATTTACTAAGCGCATAAGAACTGTATAATCGATGAATGGCGGAGGTGATGTAGAGGGGCAGCTTATTTAGGAGTGCTTTGTATGTCCAGGTATAAATGTGAGTAAGTCTCCTGGTTGCCAGGGAGGTCCAGCTAACCTCCTTTTACAAGGTGCAATGGTAAGTTCAGGCTGGCGCATTGGTTATAAAACGAATGGTGCAGTGGAAGAGAGTGTCCAATTTGTGAAGATTTGTAATTGCGCAGCTGTTGTATATAATGTCAGCATAATCCAAAAGTGGCAAGAAAGTGGTTTGTACTAACCTAGTTCTAGAATCCTGGGAGAAAAGAGATTTATTATTAAAAAAGAACCCTAATCTCATTTTTAGTTTTTTGGTTAATGCGTCAATGTGGGAGGAGAAGGAGAAGTGAGAGTCAAGTATGTATCCTAAATATTTGAAATTATCTACAACCTCAAGTTTGTCCCTTAGGAGCATGGTGATAGGAGTAGGCAGACTGTTAGTGGCACAAGCAGTACGCAAGTTTGGCAGGTAGAAAAACATTGTCTTGCATTTTTTAGCATTCAACAGTAATTTAGGCAAGCAATAAGACACGATGGGGTGTGCATTAGAACTGTCTAATGCACATCCCCAGAGTGGTTTATTGCACTTATAAAATGGGCCTGTGTATTCTAAATGGGGGTTCTAATTTTAGCTATGCATTAGACACATCTAATGCACAGCTAACAACCAATCAGATTGCTTGAAATCCTTTGCCCATTTTATAAACAATATTAGATTATGCTGAGGTTTATTGAAGTTGGACAGGAGAGCAGAGCAGACTTGTCCGAAGGAAGGTTTAGATATATAGAGGATGGTATCATCCACGAAGAGGTGGATGTCAGAGTCAATGATGTCTTTGCTCAGATTATTTACATATATCAAGAACAGCAGAGGGCCCATAATGGAGCCTTGTGGAGCCCCTCTTAGTAGGGGGAGTAGCGAGGAATGGATTCCATTGATTTTAATTTGTTGTTGTCTATTTTCCAGGTAACTGGCAAACCAGCTTGCTGCAGAGTTATCTAATCCCAGTTCTTTGGGGTTATAGAGCAGGAGGAGGTGGTCCACTGTGTCAAAGGCCTTACTAAGGTCCAAAAAGACTGCACCAGTGATCTGCTTATTGTCATGGCCTCTAGCCAATCACTAGTAACTTTGGATAGAGCCAATATAGTACTATAATGCGGTTTAAAATTGAACTGCAGTGGGCTCACCAGCTGGTGGTTTTCAAGGAACGCTCTAACTTGTATACTGACCAGTTTTTCAAGGAGCTCTGAAAGGCTGGCAGGATTTATATTGGCCTATAGTTTTTTAGATCGCTGGGATCACCTGATTTAAAGAGTGGTACTAGATGAGCTACGGTACCTTCCAGTCCTGGAATACTATGCCTTCTGCTAAAGATAGACTGAATAAATGGGTGACCGGGGCAGTGAGGAAACGGTAACCTAGCTTCAAAAAGAAGGGGTCAATATTGTCTGTGCCCGTGCACTTTTTTGTGTCTAACTTAAGTAGTTGATCTTCAGCTTGTTTACAGGTAATGGCCAAGAAGGTGAAGGGGGCATGAGTAAGAGTGTTAGGTGAAGTAGATGGTTGTAGGATAGAAGGTCATAGTGTAGCTGACTGAGAAGAATCAAAGGCAAGGCCTGTGGTTGTAAAATGCTCATTGAGTTTGTCGACTGTAGTGTCTTTGTCAGTTATGGGGATCCCATGATAGGTAATCGTATTAGATTAGGTCGGGGGAGCTTTGCTCCCTTCCACTAATTTGAAGGTGCACCACATTTATGCAGGGTTACCATTGGCCGATTCAAGGATATTTAAATAGTACAAAATCACACATGCCCACACAATGCAAAGCATCATGGGATGCATATGCAAATCACCACAGAATGTTATGCTGGTCCAACTTTAAGCAGAATTGCATGGTGCCGAAAGGCCTCTCACACAGTTTGCAAAGGGTGCTAACAGATGACATAGACACGTGTTTCGTCCTACCAGGACTCATCAGTATGCCTCGTCTGTTTGACACCCCAGTGGAATGGACCAGCTACCCTAAGACAGTGTGTCTTGACCCATGGGTTCACCACAACATATCCAAGACACACTGTCTTAGGGTAGCTGGTCCATTCCACTGGGGTGTCAAACAGACGAGGCATACCTGATGAGTCCTGGTAGGACGAAACACGTGTCTATGTCATCTGTTAGCACCCTTGCAACTGTGAGAGGCCTTCGCACCATGCAATTCTGCTTAAAGTTGGACCAGCATAACATTCTGTGGTGATTTGCATATGCAGCCCATGATGCTTTGCATTGTGCGGGCATGTGTGATTTTGTATTTTCTTGAAACTTGGCTTCCCAGCCAAATGCCCTTTGGGGTAACCCTTGCCTCAGTGTTTGCGCACAGAGGTTCTTTGTCTATTTAAATAGTAGCTCTCTTTAGTATTTCTGACCAGTTTGGTACAGACATTGCTGCTGACACTAAAAGCTGCCCAATACTCAGGGGATTTTGTGCATCTTGCAGTAGCCCAAAGGTGATCCCTTTTTAACATAATTTTCTTGATTTCCCCATTGAACCAGGAGCAAGAAGCTTTTTTCACTCTGCAGCTAATTAAGGATGTATGGTTATTTATAATACCAGTAAGGGTGGAGTTAAAAGTGGTCAGTGCCTCATTTATTGTGGGGGCTAAATAGAATTGTTGCCAGTCTATTTCCCTTAAGTCCATTAGGAAATTGTCTGAATTAAACTTCCTGAATGATCTTTTTATTAATACCTTACTGATGTTCATAGGTTTAACTAGGTTCCTAATGCAAACCACTATATTGTGGTCACTAAGATCGTTTTGCCAAACTGTCATCTGCAGAATTTTGTGGGGTCTATTAGTCATGATTACATCTAATAAAGATCCTGACAGCTGGTTTTTGCTACACGGCCTAGTGACTTCAGTAATTATCTGAGCCAGGCCCAGTTCGTCACAAAGGTTTTTAAGGGGAACCGATTTAGCATTAAGCCAAGCCAGATTCAGATCACCTAAGATTATAGTTTCATTAGTGCTGCTGACATCAAGGAAGTGATGTAGATGGATCAAAATATCCATTCCCACGGAAGGAGGTCTGTAACACCAATTAAGTTTATTGAGTCTACATGCGAGATGGATATTTTTAATGCTAAGCATTCAAATTCCTTTGGTTTAGAGGTGGATTCAATGAAGGTGGCAGATAGTTTCTCATTCACATAGATAGCCACACCACCCCCTCTAATAGTTCTAGCTACCCTATAAAGGGAGTAAGAAGGTGGTGACAAGGCTTGATTTGTGACTGTACTTTTTAACCAGGTTTCCATCAATACTAGTATATCTAGAACAGTGTGTGAGACCCATGCTAGCACTTCAGTAAGTTTCCTCTGCAGGCTGAATACATTGGTAAGCATCAATTTTAGTCCCTTAGCAGAGGCATAGTCCGCAGGTAATGTTAGCGGTGCTACAGGTCCAGGATTAAGCTCAGTGTTACCAGAGCAAAGAAGAAGCATGACGATTACTTGGAGGATCCAGATTCTAGTTGAGATAGTATGCACCTTATTTTGTTGCACCTGTTTGCGACACACAGTCACAGCCCATTTCTTGAGAGGGAAGAAATAGATGTGTGAGAATATACAAAGAAGCATTATAGCCCTATAAGTGAGGGAAAAGCTAGAGACCCAGGAGAGTGCAAAGGTGCTAGAGGTCTTGTCCCACCATGGGTGAGGATTGGTTAGGGTGAAGGGGTTAGAGTTTAAGGGGGGTGAAAGATTGTGTGGATGGATTTATCAGTGGTGATGATAAGTGGGGACAATAGTATTAAAAAATTACGATGCTCATTTTAAGAGTGGCTTAGCAGTAAATGAATTGAGTTGCCAGACAGGTAAGGTTAGGTTGAAAAAGAAAATAATTATATTGCCTAATTAGGAGCAATACCTCTCCACTATATAAATGTATTGAGAAGAGAGAAAGAAACCCTCAATGCTGCCTCAGTTGAATGATCTTAGCAGGCTTAAATAAAGGAGAATGCTCAGTGCTGCCTCTAGAGGCTAATCTTGATAAGGGGCTAATGGAAAACTGTGCACTTGGGCCCAGATATTCAAAGGTTACTCCCACATCGCAACAGGGGTTGCGCCAAGCGAAGTCCTCCATTGCGCCATTCTACGATATTCAGCAGGAGGCAGCGCCCACTGACAACAGGTTATGCCAAAGAGCAATGAAAATGAATGCATGCTCAACAGGAGGGAGGAACCATGCATAAACTGCACAACCCGATATTGACCGGGTTGTGCGGAAATTATTGCTGGCGCAACCCCAACCTGCACCTGCACAACTTTGAGCCAAAAAAAGGATCAAGTTGAGGGCCACCCACAGGTGAGCTGCTGTGTGCAGGCGCAACACAGCAGCTACCTGGCTGGCCCCAACTCGGTCCTATGCCCCCATGGCAGCCGATCGCGAGGCAATACAGTTACATGAACCCCCGCCCACACATCTCCTCCAGCCCGATCGCCCGGGCAATACAGTTATGAACCCCCGGTGGAGGGGCTCGTGGGTGGGTGGGGGACACTAGACACCAGGGAGATGTTTGGGGGTTATAATTTGACATTCTGCCCGCGATCGGGTTTTTACGTCCTCTGACCACGAGAAGGACTGTTGGGGGGGTTACATTCACCGCGATCGGGCACTGGGGCCGACATATCGCTCTGCCTGCGATCGGGCTGTGATGTTGGGCTGGGGGGTCATGTAACTGTGGCGCCCGCCGATCGGCTGTGGAAGATGTGTGCGTGTGTGTGGGGAATGTAGACTTACAGATACTGCCCGCGATCGGGCTGTGGGCGTTTCGTCCTCGACGGCTGTTGCCTGGCAGGGCGGCCAGGCGCAAGTCCTCGGGATCGGGCGCATCTACATGCTAATGGCATGCAAATGGGGCCATAACATGCAAATGGCCCCCGCGCTTTGCATAAATTATGGCCCCATTTGCATGTCACCTTTTGAATATCGGAAATTTGAGCATGGCGCAATGGTACTTGCGCCACCGCAAGTTTAATGCTCAACTCTGGCAACTTGCGGTGGCAAGTTCCATTGCCACCATGTGCAAGCAGCAGATTGGGGTGATATTCAGCGAGTTGCCCAATAGCGCAACTCCTTTGAATATCATCCCGCCACACCCCAGCGCAACTATTTTGAGTAGTGTAGGGCTTGCGCCTCAGAATGGCGTAGTTTGAATATCTGGGCCTTGGTCTATATCTCCTGCAGGTTCCCTCCCTTAGGTCATGTGACCAGACTCTACTTATTTAAGTAAGTGTGATAGGGCGGGGAGCTGTGTAAAGTGCTGGTGGGATTATTGTGCTTCCGTGGCAAGGTGGGCTGTGTGGTTGGCCAAATGAGCCACAGGGGTTCGCGGGAAATCCAGCCCAATCAAGGGCTTGAAGAGTGAGGGAGCCTGGGGAGAGGTAAGAGTAATTACATGTCTACAGTCCTTTGTGCCTTAAATCAGGGGTGGGTTTATGCTAGAGGAGAGAGAGAGAGAGGGACAGAGAAACTAGACGGAGAGAAGAAAAGGAGCTAAGAGGGGAGAAGTATTCTTAAACTTAAAATAGTATATTTTATTTGAGAAAAAAGAAACACATTTCCATTTTCTGCACATAGTTTAGGAATTAAACTATTTTATCAAACAAACAGTAAGCCTAGCAAGAAAAGCAGGGCTGCAGAAACCAAGCTCATATAACTAGTAGGGCCAATGAACAGCAAAGTTCAGAAGGTACCAAATTAAAAAGGTCAGGGGCATTGAATCAATTGGAACTCCGTGAGGCACAGTAAAGCAATTGGCCCTCCGTTCACCTGGTTGTGCTTCTGTGGACAGGCGGGCTGTGTGGTTTGGCCAAACGAGCCACAGGGGCTTGGTGGGGAAATCCTAGCCCAATGAAGGTCTTGAAGAGTGAGGGAACCTCAATGGCTTCCACGGCAGGCAGGCGTGTGGCTTGCTGAACGAGCTGTAGGGGCTCAGTGGGGAAATCCCAGCCTGATTAAGGGCTTGAAGAGTGAGGGAGCCTGGTTGTGCTTCTGTGGGAGGCCAGGCAGGCGGGCTGTGTGGCTTGGCTGAGCAGGCCGCAGGGGCTCGGGTGAAATTCCAGCCCGATCAAGGGCTTGAAAGGGAGAGCTGGTTGTGCTTCCGTGGGTAGGCGGGCTGTGGAGCCATTTAATGAGCCAAGTATGGGGCTCAGCGGGAAACCCCAGCCCAAATCAAGGGCTTGAAGAGCTTAACTGATGAAGACCATCGTGAAACAGATGCTGATTGACTTTCTGGAGGAAAATGGACTCCATAATGAGAACCAGCATTGGTTTGTGTCAGGCAGGTCCTGCCAAACTTACCTACTACTGATTTCTTTGATTGGCTCACTAGGACAGTGAACAAGGCCTAGCGGTTGATATTCTGTAGCTGAACTTCAGTAAGGCCTTTGACTCAGTGCCTCATGGGAGACTGTTCTGATAGCTAGAAGACCTGGGGGTGGGGCTAAACTTGTGTAATGGATCAGAAACTAGTTGTAGGATAGAAGCCAAAAGGTGGTGTCATAGTATGGGTGTTCAGGAAGCACACGAACAGGAACATCTAGAGGAAAACGTAGTAGACGGTATTTATTTGAAGAGCAAGCAAAATAAAATAACAAACAAAAGATTGGAGTATCACAGCCACCTTAATCAAATTCTTGCACTTTGGAATCTTTCTGGGATACTGAGTGGCAAATCTGAAGTTTCTGTTACACAGTCTGTGCCGGTTCCATCCTTCTGGCCTTCAGCAAGTAATTTTTACTCTGCAATGACCAGACACCAACTGACTCAAGTCCCAATCAGCAGGGATTCCTTTAGAGGAAAAATCCTGCCTCCCAATTCCTGTAGGCTCCAAAGAACATGAGTCAGTGTAGTTGGAGTTAAGAGAGTGAACAGCTCGAGTAATTCAAGCAGCTGCTCCTGTGTAGTAGCACGGGGAATCGGGGGAAGGCTGTGTCTGGCTTGCCTGCTACCATCTTCTCGAGTGAAGAAGTCTGCATTAATATCTTGGACTTTATCCAAATTTGCTGTGATTGTGACCAGAATCCTGAATTGTGACAAAGTGAAATTGCCTAGTGTGTGCCGAAGATTTGCCCCAGTGCAACTGGCCTGTCAGGACTTGAGACAACCGTCATTCCCCAGTTTGAGAACTTCCTTCCCTACTGGATTTAGGTGAAGCCTATCCCGGTGTACAGTCCCTGTCTTTCCAAACCCCTCCCCAGTCTCCCAACACCCTAACCTGTGCTTCACCTCACTGCCCGAGCCAGTCATTAATCTCCTGATCTTCTGTTTGTTCTCCACAGTGGCCCTTGGCACTGTGCCTCTTAAAGAGACAGGCACGGAGGCTAATAGGGCTCACATGCAAGCACTTTTAAATGGTTAGAACACAGAACACCAGCCTGACAGTGGGCATTTGGCAAGCCCAGGAAGACATTTTAGGAATCCCCATTTGTAGGGGGTTACAAATGCATTTAGTACAATCGGTGTTATTCAGTATCAAAACTGTGCCTTATTACCATCAATGTACAAGAAACAGGAAACACCTAAGAAATATTTGCTAACTTAACTAGAAGTGTGGTACATGCTATCTGAATCAATTATCATAAAAATTCTAGAAAATATCAGTGATTCTTTCTGCAGTTTTGCTGCACTGTTTTTCTTCTGCCAAAAGATGGCACTATAAATCCAGTTTGTTTTTTTTTTAATCTTTGTTAACTGGTAAGGCCCGTAAGGCAGAAGTGTCCATTTTCTGGGATGACCTGGGAGCACTGGGGAGGTTAAGTGACTTGCTCTAGAGTCACATAGTATGCAACTGGAGGCTGTGGAATCAAACCCAGGCCTGCTGGATGTATCAAGCTCATTCACAGCTCATTACTCTAACCTCTAGTCTATACTGTTAGCCCCAAACTTCCTCAGTTACTGCTCCACTGTTTCTGCATACATAATATCTCTGCTAAGCTAACACGGGAAGGGAGTATGTTCAGGGCAACAGAGGGAAAACAGAGCAGATAGGATAGAAAAGATGTGCAAGAGACCCTGTCTGGCCAGAGCACAGGCTAAACAAAGGACAAAGAATAGAAAAAGGATTCCACCTCCCAAAATAGGAAAAATGACGGGGGTGCTCAACCTTTTCTTTTTGTATTTCTAATTACTTTTTTTTTGTCCCCTCACTCCCACTCCCAGTAGCTCACTCTGCCACTCGCCACCCCCCATGCCCAGCTTTACCCCCCTGGGCAGGGCCGCGGTCGGTGCCCCTTCCCACGGCCCACAGTAATGTGTCAGTGGCTTACCTCCCCAGGGTGGGGCCACAGGAGCAGAACCCCACCTGGCGGACACTATTGGCAGCGGGGCAGCGGGGCAGCTGCAGAGTGGGGCTTCTCACTGGGGCCGGGATTTTTGTGTGTGGCTGTACCTGAGGGCAGGGACATGCAATGATGACCTGCATCCACCTCGTCCCCCACAGGTTACGGGGTGCTGCACAATGGACCCCCTAGCCTCCCTCCAGGGTCCGTGATGTGCCAGACACACTATCCCCCAGAGAAGGAGAGCAGTCCCTAGGGATGGTCCTTCCTTCTCCCCGGCTGGCCCTCCCACATTCCGGAGTCCATTTCTGAACCCAGGTCGTCGGGCCACAGACGGATGCACTGCCTCTGCTCCAGAAGGCCAGCTTGTATTTCTAATTACTTAAACAGAGATAGGAGATGTCAAGCCAATCACATACCTCCCTAAAACAAATCCAGGAGGGTTTGAAATGCTCTGTACTAATAGTTGAAGCTAAGGGATTCTTTCCCATCCTTGCAAGGAATCCCAAGGACCCTAAGAAAGTGCAGAGATAATCCACAGTATATGCATCAAGCATAATGCAGATGCATATATACATCAGAACACAAATGCACACATCAGTACAATTCCTGGGAGCCTCCTACCTTTCAAAGCCAAGTTACCTCTACTCTGGTATAACCATGCAAAACTCACCTGTTAAGTCTTCAGATATGAACTCATATAGTTACGTCATGCAGATTTCACATTTCAACACAGTTACAGTATCCAGTTTCTAAGTTTCACTTATACAGTTGCCCATATGTTGTTAGAAAGTCTGCATTTTGTGCAATACCCTAGTTTACATTTCACTTTGAATTTATAAGGCTGGAGAGCCGGTACCACCTAGTAACCTTGCATTTTATCTATCATTTCTTGCAGCCAGTTTAAAGGGTTGTGGTCTGTTATCAACATGAATTTAGCTCCGGTCAGATAAAAGCGCAATGACTCAATAGCCCATTTTATAGCCAAACACTCCTTCTCGATAGGTGAATAGTTTTTCTCTCTATTGTGGAACTTATGGCTAATATAAATAATGGCTGTTCTCCTCAGCACTTTTCTGGCTCAACACAGGCCCCAGCCCAACCTCCAAGGCATCTGTTTGAAGCAAGAAGGGTTTAGAAAATCCTGCCTTTTCAGAACTGGCAATGAGCATAAGCAGGCTTTAATGACATGAAAAGCTTGACTACATGCTGGAGCTCATTGCACTTTTATTGGTTTCTTCTTCTTGAGTAGATCTGTCAGGTGTGCAGCTAGCCCTGAGAAACCTCTAACAAAATGTCAATAATAGCCTGCTAAACCCCAAAATGATCTTACATGCCTCTTGGTTTTGGGTTTGGGGCTGTTACTGACTACCTCCACTTTGGATATTTCTAGTTTAACTTTTACCATCTGATTCTACAATTCCAGCACCACCTACTACAAGAACAGATCACAGGCTCATCAAATACAAAGAATTTATTTAGGCAAAATATGTAAAAGGCAGAAAAAGTGCTAACCTTGCAAAGTGCCAATGCACCAAATTCAGGAACAGGCAGAGCCCTCACAAACTTCAACTTTACCATCTCCCACTATTTATCCCAGATACCTGGTCTCCACCATGACTAGTGCACATTTTTCAGGGTTTATGGTGAGACCAGCTGTTGTAATATCAGATCTCACCGCCTTAATGTGTGACAAACAGCTCCCCAAATGGGGCTAAATATTACATCATCCAAAAGGCAGCACGATATTGTTGATGTGGGCCAAGAGCTTGCCCATCAAATGCTGGAATGTGGCAGGCACCCCATGGAGACCAAATGGCATTACAATGAACTGGAACAATCCCAAAGGGTGGGAAAAGCCCGTTTTCTTTTGACTTGACTTGATCTCCAGTGGAACCTGCCAGTACCCTTTTGTTAAGTCTAGTGTTGTTATGTACTGCACATCCCAGCTGGTCAACAAGATCATACACTGGGCATCAAGTAGCTGTCAAATTGAGAAATGTTGTTCATTTTCCTAAAATCAATACAAAACAATGTCCCCTTCCTTCTTAGGCACTATGACAAAAGGAGAGCACCAAGGGATGCCTGAAGGCTCAATAATCCCTTTTTCAGTTCCTGAATACAGTCTGTTTTTGTTTTCTGTTGTAACCCTAGGTGGCTATCCCAGGGCTACTACCCTGCCTGCTTGGCTAGTAAGCAGGTTAAGGAGCCTGGGTACTGAAACGGGTGCCTCCACCCAGAGGTCAGGGTTGTTAGTGGTCAAGCTAGCCTGGGCACAGCCCTCCAGGACACTGTAACCCCCTCTTTCCCTTCTAGTTTTTTTTTTATTTAGTTGTTTAACCAGGTATAGCACACTATGCTGAAAGCTTTTTTACAGCAGCGACCTGGGAGCACAAGGAGGTTAAGGACTTGCTCAGGGTCACACAGTATGCAAGTAGGATTCAAACCCTGGTCTGGTCTGCTGGATATCACCAGATTTGCAGCTCAGAGCCTTAGACCACGCGCTATACTGCGAATATACAATAATCACTTTCACAAGGACCCTTATTCACCATGCAATTACCCACACTGTTTGCACTTACCACCAGGGCTGGTTCTTCTAGCTCAAACCCTGGGGACCCCCTGTAAAACAAGGTTAAGCACAGCAAATAGCAACAGTACAGTACTCTTGGCACAAACTGGAACCACAGTCAGGTTAAATGCAAAAAGAGTTAGATCTGATTTATTCAGGGACTTGAACAAGTGAGGGGCGTAATCAGGTTGATTGGCTTAAAGACTAAATCAATCAGACAGTTATCGTGCACTTCAGAGTCCCTACACAGTCACACACTCTGGGTACCCAGGTAGGAAAAGGTGGGCTAGCCAGGACTGCGTGTTCGGTAGAGCGCGCGAGCTGGTTGGGGCCTAAAGATGAAGAAAGCACATGCGCAATACACACTATTTGTAATCTGGAGCTGGAGGGCTCAGTTCATGAAGGAAAAGACAACAAAGCAATCAGATAACAACACTTTAGATTTAGCAGTTGTTGCAGGGAGCTACCTAGATGTTTACTCACGATACCCAATACAGGACACAGGCAGGGTGAAATCGAGACTGCAGGTTGTTGAGCTGGAGTGCCAGGAGAAGCAGGGCCACATGAATCACGGAGGTGTCATTCCTGTTCAAGGCGTTGAGCAGGGGCTGATCCTCAGGCAGGTCTCTCGTCGAAGGTTTTCTCTGTGTAGCGGTAGTCTTGCTGGGCCAGTGTGGCAAGGCCCAGGCCAAATGGAGATGCAAACAGATTTAGTCCATTGGAGCTGGATGCAGCCTCCAGCAAGCAGAACACAGTTCAGCACACAGTGGGGAACCAAATCATGACCCACTAACAGCACAAAGCACATTTACATGTAAGAAATTCTACTGTACCAGGCAGATTGCTATCCGTGCGCAATTACAGAGTCTCTGCACAAACCAGGAGCTCAGAGGTGGCTGGAAATCCTGACAGGCTGATCGCATTCAGCAAATCTTCGGTCTTCTTGAGGTTAAAGCCTGGTCACAGTTCTGTGGCTTAAATCGTCCTCACAATTTGATTCGGTCCAAATAAACTTCAGTTTCCTCTCAAGAACAGCAGGCAGACAGGCCGGCCAAAACTCAGCCTTTCACAGTTTCTCCTGCGAATCTATGCAGGATTACTCGCTCGACTATCTCAAGCTGTTATCCTTTCACTTCCCAACTCAAACTGAAAGTAGCTGCAAGCAGCCTGGGACTTTCCCAGGATCCAAAAGGTTCAGTTGACTGATTTCTCTGTCAGTCATAACAAAGGCTCCCCTCCAGGTTCATTTGGGCATAAAACCCAAAACTACAATTCCTACAGAATTTTGCTCCCACAAAGCCCTGGGAACAGGCTCCATTTTAAGAGTCCCCAAAGGTACTAATAGGCCCATTTCAGCAGTCCAGGACCAAGACGGTGGAGATAAACAGAAATGTCCATGCTGCAAAGAAGGCAGGTTAGACAAACTGCAATAGTATTACTATTCTAATAAATGATCAGCAAACAAGTACATCTTCTACAGAGCTCAATCTCGCTAATAGCGATGGCAGAACAAGTGATTATTTGGCAGCCAGGCGGGACTCAAGTATAGAAACACTCAGCCCCTCCCAGATTAATTATGACTGCAACCCAGGCAGCTCTTAAAGAGACAGTACACAGAGGCTATACAGGCACTCTCTGGCAATACAGTTAAACTGCTAAAGCATGAGGACACCAGCCTGGCAGTCAGCATTTAGGCAAGCTCAAGGAAGACTTTTAGGGAACCCCTATTTGTAAGAGGGTTACACCGTGATTCTGTATGTCCTCTGCCATATAGGCGGAGCTGACCCTGTATCACTAATATGCTCAACCTGACCAACTTTTTTTTAACTTTATGTTTATTCTTTTGATAGGACAAACATGCAGTTTATACACCTTCATTTGTGCATTCAAACAGGTAATATAATGAGGGCGCCACTCCTCTTAATACACTCAAAAGGTTAGACAAATGAAATAAGATACATCATGTAGGGAATTACAGTATGATTATGAAGTATCTATTTATACACTTTCTGTATTTGAGGCCAAGAGCTGCATGGTTCAATATAAAGAAAATCAAGTCCACAGTTGTACTATAGTCCATCACCGTCCCCACAACAGTGAGGTGAGTATCATGCCATCCCATAGTCAGACACTAATTTTAGTGTTAATAAAATTAAATCTCCAGAGCTCCTTTCTAAACAACACTATATTGAAATCTACATATATATATAATGTTTAGCTCTCAGACCTCAGGCGCTAAACATGCTATCCTATTACTGATATATAAGGAAGTAGACTCAAAATCCTTAAATAACGGGCCTTTCTAAGCCCAAACAGGTACTCTGAAAGAAGTTAATTTTTCAGGACCCCTTCATATTGTTAAATGTCCAGCCCTGTTGCGAGCCAATAGTCCAGCAGTAAAATGTCACCCGTTCGGGGCCTGAATGTTACCAGAGTTTTAACTGTATATTTTATCCAAAATACCCTCTCTAACTCACATTAGCTAGGAGGAAAACAAAGTATGAAAACTTATCTCTGGTTAAGCAATACTTTCAGGAATTTCATCTTCAGATGAATCTTCTTCTGGATCCTTCTTCGAGAAGACGATGCTTTTGGCACCATTTGAGCGCTTGGACGGTTCGGAAAAGAAAAATCTTGCTGGTGTGTACGATCCTCAGACGGGCGGAATATTAGACCATGCGGTATGCCTGCTTCTGTAAGAATGGCTCGTACCCGTCAAATCGTTTTTCTTCTTTGTTGGGTCAGCGTAAGATAATCGGGAACAGTTTAACTTGATTTCCTTCATGTAGGAGGATCTTCTTTCTTCTTGCAAGAGCCATCAGGGTGTCTTGTGATCCCGCTCCATCTAGGACCATCACAATGATCATGGGGCTTCAGGGTTATCCTGCCTTCCTCTAAAGGTGACTCTGTATGCCTTTTGAATCCTCTGCATTACTGGGCAGCATCGGTCCCTAGCTGTTGCACAATCCACTCTGCCAAGAACAGAGACAAATGATCTCCTCAGCTCCGCTAACCCCACTATCTACGAATGTTGAGGCTCTCAGTTGATTTTCCAGCATTTCTACTCAAAGAGGCGCAAGTGGGGTTTTCTTTGATGGCTGTGGCTACTGCACCCATAGCTGCGTTGGCCGTTTTAGTAGCAGATGCTGATGCCTCTGTCACAGAGCTCAAGGCAGCTTCCAGTTGTGACCCTATTAGTTAGGGAATCAATTTATTAGATAGACCTGAGACTGAAGCTATTAGGTGGTTTATCTTTTCACCCAGCGTTTGAAGGGTTTCTTCCTTAGGCTCCGCTACTTGGCCTAGACTGCAGTCTTGTTCACCTCATGCAGTGGAGTGTCCCGAAGTTGTTTTCGACCTCGCTCCATCGGTTGTGTATTTTTCTATCGAGAATTGCCAATTTTATACCCCAAAATATTTTATGTCTATCAATGTGAAGCCTGACCAGAATGAAGGATTTAAAGTACTTATAAAATTTAATTAGTTTTCCAATATTTACGGAGCTCTAGAGATTGGCAGCCATATTACTCAGGCTCAACAGCGCCCCTCAACCTGACCAACTTTTCTTGGTCACAGTGAACACTGCCTTAAATTCCTGTAATATCCCTTTATATCAGCTAGCTGACTGGGTACCAGGTTGGGATTTATTTTTACTTGGGAATGCCAGTATCAGAGCTGCTTTTGTCCAGCCTGTGATAGACTTGCTCTAAGTCTACATCTTCCTGTTCAGGAAGCCAAGCGCACATGGGTTGGGAGAGGTCTTTATTGTTGTCTCTCTCTCGTTCCAGAGCTTCAGCAGATTGGCATGATAAACACGAGACCTACGGCTGGCTGGGATCTCTAGTTCATAGTCCACGGTCCAGTCATATGCACCACTGTGAAGGGCCCTTGCCATTTTGCCAACAATTTGTTTTCATGTGATGATAGTAATAGCAAACTTTGTCCCAGGATTAAAACTTCTGTCTTTCAACCCCACATCACAGTATCTTTTCAGCATTTCCTGAGATTGCAGGCAGTTCTCATGGGCAATCTGAATGCATTTTCCCAACAACTGGCATAAGTCAGTGATGTAGTATACCACATTCTGTTTCTGATCAGTTTTACCCTCCACAGCTCCTTTACCACATCAAGTGGCCTCCAAAGTTTTCTACCATGATGAAGATCAAAGGGAACAGACTTGTAGATGCCTGAGACACCTCTCTGTGGGCTGAACAGCAAGCAAGGGAGATAAAGGTCCCAGTCTTTCTCTTATTCAGACACTGCTTTACTAGCCCATCCGCCTGAGGCAGGTGGAATGAAGTCCTAATGGCTGTTATTCCTAACACCCAGTACAATTCCTGCAATACCTGAGAGGTGAAATCTGTCCCTGAACTGTTAGAATAACTTCAAGGATACCCACCCAACTAAAAATCTTGGATAGTTCCTCAGCTACTTTAGAAGAAGTAACAGTTCTCATAGGGACTGCTTCTGGGTGTCTTGTATCATTGTCACTGAGAACTAGAATTAATATGTGCCTTTCCTACTCCATTCCAGGGATCCAACTATATCCATAGCAACCTGCAGGAAGGTACATCAACCACCGCATTATGGGCACAAGAGGACATTTTCTTTTTGCTTGCAGTAGCCACTTTTTGGCACTCCTCACATGTTTGACAGTAATCTGCTACCTGCTGCTGTATGGATGGCCAATAAAACCTGTGGAGTAACCTACATAAAAGTACACTCTCACTCCAGATGACTTGCCAGAGGGATGTCATGTGCCAATTCATAAACTCATAGAAACATAGAAACATAGACTTTGGCGGCAGATAAGGACTGCTTGGCCCATCTAGTCTGCCCATTTCCTACCTACAGGATAGGCCAGATCCTAGTTAACCAACAGCCTATTTCTTCCTACCCCACAAGAATTGCCTTATGTCTGTCCCATGCATTCTTGAATTCTCCCACAGTTTTAGACCCCACAACCTCCTCAGGAAGACTGTTCCATGCATCCACTACCCTCTCTGTGAAATAATACTTCCTCACATTGCCCCTAGAACTCCCCCTTCTATCTTTAAATTGTGTCCCCTTGTTCTTGCGTCTCTTTTCTGAAAGATGCTCCTCTTGGACTTGATTGATTCCACTGAGGTACTTAAAAAGTTTCTATCATGTTCCCCCTCTCCCTTCTTCTCCTCAGGGTATACATATTAAGCTCCTTTAGTCTCTCCTCATACGGCTTCTCTTGCAGACCCTGCACCATTTTAGTTGCCCTCCTCTGGACTGCCTCTATCCTGTCTATGTCCTTGCGGAGATGGGGCCTCCAGAACTGGATGCAGTACTCAGATGGGGTCTCACCAACTGTCTGTACAGAGGATAACAACTTCCTGTTTTCTACTGCTGATGCCTCTCCCTATACATGCCAGTATACCCCCAGCCCTCCCTACTGCCTTCTCATCGCTTGCTAACCTTAAGGTCATCTGATATGATTACCCCAGGTCCCTTTCCTTTTTGTTGTTGTTACTACCTCCCCCATTGTGTATTCTTCCCTGGGTTCTTGTTTCCCAGGTGCATTATTTTGCACTTCTTTGCATTGAATCCTAGCTGCCATACTTCTGACCATTCCTCTAACCTTGCCAAGTCCTTTCATCCTTTCACGCCTCCTTGTGTATCAACCCTGTTGCAGATCTTGTGTCATCTGCAAATAGGCATACTTTCCTTCCAGTCCTCTGCAATGTCACTGATGAAGACATTAAAAGGACTGGACCCAATACTGAACCCTGCAGTACCCTAATAAAACCCTCTTTCTTCAGAGTGGACTCGGCCTCCTTTCTGTATTTCTAATAGCTTAAACAGTGATAGGAGACATCACGCCTATCACAGGTGGTAGTAGGGGAGAATTCTTCTGAAGTGAGGCCTGTGGGCTAGTGGGTCTGCAGAGCTCAGTGCTCGGCCCGGTGTTAAATTTAACATCTTCATAACTGACATCAAGGATGGTATCATGAGTAAAATCTGCCTGTTCATGGATAAAACAAGTTCTGTCGGAAGGTGGACACGGACAGGGAAGACAGGAACTCAGAGAGGAGCTGGCTAGGCTGAAAAGTGTTTGACATTTTGCAGCTGGGGTTCAACGCTAAAAACTGCAAAGTTATGCACTTGGGAGAAGAATTCAAGGACCAAATACTGACTGGTGGGCGCAGGTAACCAGGTCCAAGAAGAAAAGGACATGGAAGTAATAATTACAAGTGACATGAAACACTGCACATTGCAGAGAGAAGCAGCCAAAGCAAATTGGATGCTGGGCTGCATAGCCAGGGGAATTACCACGGCAAGGAGGAGGTCATTCTGCCACTGTACAGGTCACTGCTAAGACCACACCTGGAGCAGGTGCAGTTTTGGTGCCTATATCTTGAGAAAGATGTCAAACTGTTAAAGACAGTCCAGAGAAGGGCAACCAAGACGATTCAGGGCCAGCAGGGCAACACCTATGAGGAAAGGTTCGAGGAGCTCAAGCGTGTACTCTCTGGAGGAAAGAGGAAACATGACTGAGACATTCAAGTACCTTAAGTGTATTAACAGAGTGAGCATTGAGGGCCTCTTCAGCCTTGCAGCAACAAGACTACTAGGGCACAACTTGAGCTGTGAGCAGAAGGTTCAGGAGGAGATGAGGATGCACTTTTTCACCACAAGGGTGATGGCCAAGTGGAATGAGCTCCCAGAGGATGTGGTATTACTAAAAGCAGTGAAAAGCTTCAAGAGGTTGGAGACAGGGTGAGAAGAAATATTGAGGGTAGAAAGGGAGTGAGTGGGAGGAGAGGAAACGTAGAGGAAGGTCAAAAGGAAATATGGAGGTGGGCAGTTCCTTTGTAAATACATAAGGAGCTGCACAATCAAGCAGACTAGATAGACTGCAAGGCCTTTATCTGCTGGCATGTTGTATGTTCCTATGATATTGCATTAACAATAGAGCCTGAATAAAGCTCTGGCTCCCAGTGGTGCCATTTAAAATATTGTAAGGGACCAGCATGGAGCCCACCCTCATGCTCAACACCCTACAACTACAAGGAGTCCAGGGCCCCAATATTCAAAAGTTTGTGCGGGCATAAACGAGTGTTTACCAGCTAAACTAGGCTTTGTGCGAGTGTGATATTCAAAAGTGGTGGTTCACAGGCAAACATGGTTAGTGCCCATGCAAAAAATAATGTATGTGGGTGGGTAAAGGAGGGCAGGAACAGGAACACCTGTGCAACCCCATATTCAGAGAATTTGCACTCAAAAGGGATTAGTACAGTCCTTTGTGCAGTGCAAATACTGCTAAACAAAACCTGACTTACTCCGGGCAACCCTTGCAGCTTCCGGAGTTATGGCAGCCAACAACTAAGTTGATCAGTGGAGGCACACCTGCCCACTGGTGGTCCATGGTCACCCCTTCCAATCGTCATCCTGGTACCAATTTACTTAAGCCCTGGTGTGCAGTGGTCCCCAGCACTGATCACCAGCCCATATTTATATAACAGTCCCTGGTGCCCTAGTGGTCCGCCATGGTACCCGATCCCTAGCCTCTTAAAATAAACCAGCTCCTGTGGCCAATGGTTCCCCCGGTCCTAGATCCCCAGCCACATTCCAAATGAGTAGACAGTGCACTTCCACACAAAACAAAGGTGTAGTGCACATACCTAAGACACAATTCCCTGGTGCCCAGTGGACTCCCCCGATCGCTATTACCCAGTTCACATATCAGTCTCATCTCTTGTACCCCACGCCCACTGCAGCCCAACCATCTACCCAGCAGGAGCCCATGCGGTGAGCAGCACAGCCCTTCTCGCACCTCCTTGACTGGCCGCCATATGCATATCAGAAAGCGTCGTCCTATATGATATACAGGGCACATGTCCTCTGTACAGTACAGCACAGAGGACATGCACCCTGTACATTATATAGGACATCACACTCTCTTGATTTGCAGGCGGCAGCTGGGCTAAGGAGGAGTGAGGAGGGCTTAGCTGCCGCTGGCACAGGCTCTCAGTGGACTGGCACTTCAGGTAAGGGGGGTTGGCAGGGTGGTGGTTGGTGCCGTGTTGGGGGGTAGGCTGCTAGATGCCAGGGATTGATGTGTGAACTGGGGAATGGCAACCAGAGGGTGAGGGGTTCCACTGGACACCAGGGAATACTGTCTTCGTTATGTGCATTACACCTTTGTATTGTGTGAGTATGTACTGTCTACTCATTTGGAATGCAGCTGGTGATCCAGGACTGGGGTGGACCACTGGATGCCAGGAGTCTGCTGTCATTTATGGGCCGGGATCGGGAACGGAGGGGCCACAAGCCACCGGGGAGCTGGTTTATTATCGAGGCTGGGTACCAGGGAGGACTGCTAGGCACCAGGAATATTATATTAGTATACTAGCTGGCGATCAAAGGGTGGGGGACCGCTTGGCACCAGGGCATAACTTACTTCTATGCTGGCTGGCTAATGGTTGGGAGGGGAACCACTGGGCACCAGGGATGTCATTCATTTCTGTCAGGCCGGCAATCAGAGGGAGGGGAACCAGGCACAAGGGATGCTATTTTTACATGCTGGCACGGTGACTGGGGGCCACTGGATGCCAGGGAGGTCCTTTCTCTGATGGGTCCAGGCTCTTGGCATGGAGCGCAACCCTGCCACCACTACCCTAACAAATGAGCCCATAATGGGTATGCAAATGGTACCTTAGCATCTTGCATGCCCAATAAAGCTCATTCTCATGGATCCTCTGAATATCGTGCCTGGCACTCTGGGGCTGTTGGGTCTGGTGGCACTATTTCCTGCTCAGCAGGGATCCATGTTGGCACAGTGCTACTTGACTTAGTGCTGCGCCAACATGCTCCTATATTCAGTCGGATGGTAATGGTGTGCTAGCTGACTGACTATAGCATACCAGGTTTGCGCAAGGCAAAGCGCAGCAAAACCCGCCCACTGCTTTGCCCATTTTGAATATCGGGCCCCAGGAGACTTCTAGGAGAAGGTGGAGCCCCAGATTCTGGTGCCCTTTCTCTGTCCTTTGGGCTGTCGAGTTCTAGTGACAGCCCTGGCACCAATTGCAGCAGACTGTGATCGGGTCTATAAAGGAGGATGGGGCTGAGGCTGGCAGATTTGGGAGCGATCTTGCTGTGGAAGGACCGGCTGTGCTGGGAGTGGGTGCAAGCTGTGCCATCCCAGGCCTACATTAGCAAAAAAGAGCTGCAAGAAGACCTGCTGGAGTTCTGGGAAGGAAAAGAGCAGTACCTGGATGCAAGTCAGCACATATATGATGCTGAAGATTCTGCACAGAGCAGGAGACTGAGAGCTGCTGATCCACGTCCTGTACTAGCCACTACAGCAAGGTGTTGGGCTGCCATTGACCAAAGGGTTTGGAAGCGGGCGTGTGTGGGTCGGTCTAGGGCCTCAGTAGTTCAGATAGTGATAGGGAGGACAGAGAGGCCAGGAGCTAGTCCTGGAGGTGTCTGGTTCAGCATGGCAGCAACACCCTAGCAGAGCAGAAATCCAGCAGCCTGCTGCATCAGGAGGAACCGGGTCTGGGGATCATATGCACGCTGCAGTGTGGCACTCTTCAAAGGACATCACCTGCTGTTTCATTGTGTTTTGCAAGTTGGCCATTGGACAGACTACAAATACCCTGATGTCAGGATTTCATGTCATTTAAGCAATTGCATAGCCTGTTGGGGCGGGGGGCAGATTAAGCGAGCATGTTGCTCTGCTACAAAGTGCACCAATGCAAGCCAGCTTGTAGCAACATCTATGGGGCTACAGTTTCACCCCATGGTACCCAGGGACTGTGTTATGCTTATTAAATTCTGGTACCAGGTCAGGAGAGGGTAGACTGGCCTGCCTGGAAGGATTCCTAATGGGGCATTTCAAATGGTTTGCTGCACTATTTCCCTGCCGAGGTTCAGTTTCCTTTTAATAAAGCTGTGTTCTTTTGTTATATCTGTTCTGATTATTGACTCCCAGAATTTTAGAGAAATAGTAGTTTCCTTACTGAGCCTAGCGAGAGTCTAGCCCTTTGACTTGGTCAATTGGAGAGTCTCAATTCTCAGATCTACCTATTTTCTGGGCCGCACTAGTTTATCAAATGTGGTGGCAGTGCAGTGTTCCCTATTCATGGGCAGCTCCAGGATAGGACCAGACAAGCCACATTGCCAAGTATAAATCTGTTGTGGGAAGCTGTGCCTAACAGTGAAACAAAGCTGGCAATATTGCCTAAATTTAAATTCCCTGCATGCCCAGTCACACACAGAGGTGGGCAAACCAGGAATTTTCATCTAGAGCTGCGCAGAAGCCAAGCCAGAAGTCGGGACTGACTCTACAAGCCAAAGCATGGCCGAGCCTGGGCTGCTGCAGGTTGTCTTCTACATCACTGAAAGAGTCCCACATAAGTTGCACAAGAGGAGCTGAACATCGCAGCCCGGCACCAACCGCTAAGGCTAACAAAATGCTTTTGGCTGATCATAAATGGCTTGGCTTACCTTGGCTCTCAGCCAGCTTATAGAGGTAAAGCTAATGGGTATGGGAAAATTCAGACTGGTCCCAACTGGTAAAAACTGAACTGGCTGGTCTGGCTACCTAACTAGGAGCAAAACTTGGCACAGTCTAGTGTTAACCATTTTAGTTCATCTAATCTGATTTCATGTAGAGTGGTGGGTATGGGTGAAATCTGGACCGCCAGACTTGAACCAGGCTAAAGCGGTAAAAGCCCAGTCATGGTCCAGTGGTCTGGATTTCACTGATACTACCATTATTCTAGATGAAATCCAGACTAGCCAGAATGGATAGACCAAAATGGTAAAAACTGACCGACTGGTCTAGCCATCTTTGTTGCCGGCAAATGTGTGCTGACTGATTTTCTTCCTGCCAATGTTCTGTGTTTCTGCCACTGTTTATGCTAGAAAATTAGGTTACTTTAATTTTAAATTCATAGTTTGCACCTATTATACACTGTGTGGAGCCTATCCAGTGTTATTTAATGCTGAATGCCATGTTTATGGCTCTCATATATTTTATACTTTCTTTATTTGTACTTTTAGTTCAGTAGAACAGAACATACAATTTACAAACAAATAACACACATAATAAATTACAATGTTTTCATGAGTATTACAATCATCTCAATTCATGAACAGAACACTTGGAATACAGAGTTCATTAGGAAGCAGCAGAGATTTTGAGGCCCTTTTGGACTGTATTATTGCAAACTATACAAGGAGCAAATTCGATTATTTAACACCAATATTACAACAATACAGCAACAAATCCTATTTTGTTCATAAGTATTGCCCTTTAATTTATAACATATTAGAAGCATAGGATGTCTTATCATATGAAAGAGGCAATCTGAGGCGACAACTATTCTCCTCCCATCAGCTTGCTTAATTCTATGCCCTGCACTATTTCCTTTACTTAATCTCTTTACAGAAAAAGGGGAGAGAGGAATTATTACCTATCCATCAAGCGATTCTTGTAGACCAGGTGAAATTTAAATATCATGTTAAGAACTACTGTACTTCATGTGCCCTGAGTCCTAAGATAAGGAATTTAATTTAATAAATATTATAAATTTTCATCCTCTTCATTATGGGTAAAGTCAGGTTTCACCTCCGCCATATATAAAACCCAATGCCTCCACAATATCTCAAGCTGGGGACCCTTTTGTTAATGAGGGCCGTTAGTGCTTCCATTCTGTAAATCTTGATCAAAGATCAAGTTTGATCAAGATCAAGATCACATGTTTAGTGTGATAGGTTTTGGGACAACCAATTATTGGTTATTACTTTCTGAGCTGCTAGAAAAGATATTTTTAGCAGCTTAATCATCAGAGGTGTCCCTGTATTCCTTTGGCAATTACAGAAAAAGTCTCCAACAAGATGAATAATCATTGCCTTTATACTTCATCTGAATTGCTGGATTCAAAGTACCTAACAAAGATCTTCCAAGAGAACTCCTACCAGCTGATTGCTGATAGGCCCCAATGAATCTTTGTTTGGGTCCAGATCCAGGTTTCCTCAAGATCTGGGTTCCTAGATCGAGTTCCCAAGCTTTTTAATGGAGGAGGTAGTATCCTTTCCATGCAAGAAGAGCTTGATATAATTTAGAAATAATATGCGTTCTGATGGGTGCCCCTCTATTGACTTCTTAAGGATAAATGCAATCTGTGGAGGCGATGAGACTCCAGCTCCTGAACATGCAATAAGGTTTCTAGAATAATTTCTAATTTGAAAGTATCTGAATCTTACTTGCAAGAGATTCCATATTTATTAACTAATGTTTCAAAAGAGACAATCTCACCTCCCTCCAGGAGATGCCATATCAGGTGTAGACCCCTCTCCTCCCACCTCCTGAACCCCACATCCCACATAGCAGGGAAAAGGAATTCAGGTATGGGATGGAGAACAGAGACCCCTCCATCTAGATGCCCTTCTGTCTCTCAAAATTCCAAACCAAACACTCAAGGTGGAGGCAGTGTGAGGATTATCTTCTTGACAAATGTTTAATCTCTCTCTGCCTAAGGAGTATATCATTTAAATTTGTAAGGGCCCTTCTCTTAATTCCAATTTCTTCCATTTAGCAAGATAAATTTTGATCTAGCCAGTACATAATTGTCCTAAGCTGTGCCGCTTGATAATACAGTTTAAAGTTTGGTAAGGACAGGCCCCTTCCTTCTTGAGTTTGTAGTGCCGAGAGCGGACTCTGGGTCTATGTGGTCCCCACAAAAGTGGGAGATCGCCTATTAAGGAGTTAAACAAAATATTCGGGATGCGAATAGGGATTGTTTGGACCAAGTATAGAAACTTAGGGAGGATTACCATTTTTATCGTCTCCACTCTCTGGATCAAGGGAATGGGGTAGGTGCCCTGCTCTATATCCAGTTTAATGCTTTTTAAAATTGGAGTAAAATTAAGGTTAAACATTTGGTCTGCCTGAAAACCTAACTGAACTCCCAAATATTTAATATGGGTCAGATTCCATCTAAAGGGGACTCTCTGTCGGATCCATTCGAAGGTTCATACTGCACTTTTAAAACCTCCATCTTAGAGCGTATTCACCTTGTAACCGGCTAGGAGACTAAATTCTGATAGGCATGCCACAGGGGCTCCAGAGATTGTTCTGCATTTTGAAGATACACCAATAAGTCATCTGCACATAGAGGGCCAGCTTGTGTGTCTCCTCCCCAATATCCCACCCTGTACTGTCTCCTGTCTCAACACCTGTGCTAACGGTTCAAGGTATAGGGCAAAAGAAGTGGGAGAGGGCATCCCTGCCTGGTACCACGCTGTAGTGAAATTGGGTAGGAAACCCTTCCGTTAATCTTTACATAGGCTTGGGCTGCTGTAGATGTTATTTATGATTTTAATAAATGGCTCTGAAAACCAAACCTATGTAGGGCCAAACTCAAGAATTTCCATGCCACCTGGTGAAGGCCTTCTCAGCATCCAGGCTTAGTATCATGCAGGGGCCCCTGACCGGCAGCATGGAACAACATATCAATGATCTTTTGATATTGTCTTGAGTTTGTCTGCCTAAAATAAAGCCTGTTTGATCATAGCTAATTAACTTAGGCAGAACCACTTCTATGCGCTTAGCCAGAATTGAAGCATATATTTTATAGTCAATGTTCAGGACAGATATTGGGGAAGGAGCAGCAAAGTGTGGTATCCTTCCCGGTTTGGGGATGCTTGAGATAACTGCAAAATTCCAGGTGTCTGGGAATGCCTCTCAGATTGTGCCACCCTACAGGCCCTCAACAGTGTATTCATCTCCATAATAAAAATGTAATAAATTCTGGGGTATACCCATCAGGCCCAGGAGATTTTTTGTTTTCAGTCTTTGAATTGCAGAAGCCAACTCTAAAGGGTTACAGGGATGTCCAAGGAATCCCTTATTTTCTGGTCAATTTCAGTCATTTTAACTTATCTAAATATGTTTCTATTTGTTTTCTGTCTGTGGAGTGTTCTGACCTATATAGATTTGTATAAAATTCCTAAAGCCCGATAGAATTTTTCTGGAGATCTTAATAGCTGACCGATCTTGGGGTCCCGAATCTGCGTGACCATAGTTCTAGCCTTTTTGTTGTCTCCAGCCGATGGGCTAAGAGCGAGGGCAGCCCATGGGCCGACTCGTAATACCTCTGATGTGTCGTTCTAGTGCCTGCTCAGTCCTTATATTAATTAACTTCTGAATCTGTTTGATTTTTGAATGTACAGCAGAACAGAGTTGTCCCCTTTGCATGTTGGTTCTGTAGAACATGTATTTGTCTTTGGAGATCTTCTAGTTGTTGGTTTTGTTGTCTTTTAAAGTGGGCAGCATATTTGATACAGTCTCCTCTAAATACTGTCTTGATAGTGTCCCACAGGACAGTATCAGAAACCTCCGAGGACTCACTTTCCTGCTGAATTTGAGCCAATCTGGCAGTAGCCATGTCCGTAAATTGCTTTAAATTTAAGAAATAATTATTGAATTTCCAAAGGGACTGATCCTTCTTGACCTTCCAATTCAGCCTCAACAATAGTTGAGTATGATCAGAAAGAACAGACAGAACATGTCTACACTCCAACACCTGATCTTGGTGTTCTCCTGAGATCAACATATAGTCAATCCTGGCATATGAGCCATGGGGAAAAGAGTAGTGTGTATATTCTTTTTGATTTCTGTTCTGCTTTGCCAGGCATCTACCCAGAAGGCTGCCTTTAAATGGTCCCTGATTAGTCTGCTCGTCGGGTTCTGCCGGAAGGACCTTATTTAGAAGTATCTATTTGTTCCCAAACCTGATTTAAATCCCCCACTATTAAAACCCCTTGTGATATTCTGTGATTTTATGTAGTATACAGCAGGTGACTTCCTTTGTAGAGCCTGAGGAACATACAGGAGGCCAAAGTGACGGAGCACCTTCAAGCTACCTGAAAGGATAGCCAAAGCCCTCTGGATCCAATTAACTGTCTGTCTTTTGAAATTGGGTTCCTCTGGAGACCAATATAGCAAAACCTCTTCTTTTCCCTTCCAAATGAGGCTGCTATCACCTGATCATAACCAAATTTCCCCAACTTCTGGTGTTGGCCTTATTAAGGTGAGTTTCTTGTAGTAAAACAAAGAGGTTCTGCCTTTTGATGGTAGACATAACCTTATATCGTTTTACGGATTGTTTAACCCATTGACATTATGGGAAACAATTCTAATATTATTCTCCCCATTTATGCCAGTAGGACTATAAACCCTTCTAGAGTCAGACTCTCTGATCCGCTGCATCTTTCCCTCTAGACCCCAAAGTATTTTCTCCTTCCTTCCATAGAATTATTCCAGAATCTCCTAAAATTGCAATAACTCATGCCATCTCTTTTGTTGCTCAGATATACTTGCCCATGAAAATGTTTGTTTAAAACTTTAATAGGTAATCCAGTCTTACCACAAACACAGCATATAAATTTTAAAGTCCCTTTGGGAGGTGCTAACTGAGCAGTCCTCATCCAGGAGACAAAAAAATATTTACAAGCGACTCCCAAGGTAGGGAACAAAGAAAGATGTTCCCTAAGTGTTCAAGTAATCAATACTCGAATGGGAGGAGAAGGGGCCAATGTGATGACTCGTTCCTCCTGGACCTGAAACTAATGGGTCCTTGCCAGATGCCATGGCTCATTGTCACCAACATCATACCAGACACGATGAGTGGTGCAAGGAGCACCACAAGATTTGCATCTTAGCAGTGTTTCTAGGCTCTATCCTCCCCCACCAAACCCAACATACTTTACTCTGTGACCCCAAATTCTAATATTTCTGTAGGCCATTAGAATTTCATAGTTAATGGCCTGCCTTTTTAAGTGGTGTATGATTGAGAATTCCTATTACCTCACTAGAGGGCGTCTAGTGTCTAGTTTTGGAAACCTTTAAACATTTCCCAGGATTACACAACCAATAACATTTTAAATAGCTATAACACTCGTTATAACAGCCTAGAAATACAACAAATTGAGAGTTTCAAGTCAGAGGAGCACCAGCTGCAGCCATATGTGATTGCCCACACCATCCCTCTAGGAACCAGCATCCTCGCACCAGGGCTACAAGTGGGGATACATGTGTGGCCTTAAGTATCCTTCCTTTACAATAGTTTGGTGTCTGATCCAGCTACGTGGCCCCCCCTCTAAGTGGACTGTCCATTTCGATGCAGGGTTCCCCCATGCCAATCTGCATCAATATGGAGCCCTGTACACAATCTCCCTTTCGCTTCCACACCAAGGGCGCTTGAGCCACCACGAGACCGTAATCTCATTACAAGGGAAAACCTCTCGGGTGCAAGGAAATCAACATGATACCGAGAGGGGCCGAGGGTGGCACAACCAGGGAACCATTCAACCTAAACTTCTTTCTCTGCGGTGCAAGCCCAGCATCACACCCCCTCATATAACATGTATGCGGTGCAGGACCCTTACAGCGCAAAGGGGTAAGTGGTATCTGGGCAACCACAGCACAGCCATAGACTCCCCTCAGCAAATAAGTTTAATCTTCCATCCATGTAGAGGTCCTCCCCACTGCCACGCTCCTTATGGGAATGAATCTCAATGCAGGGCCTCAATAACATCAGCTTGCTCATCTAATCCATATTAATGCAATTGTAATCCCCACAAAACCCCTATACATGTAACGACCCTCTTTATATCGGTGTACTAATTGATCCAGGGCAGCGGCCTCACCATCTTTAATCATAATCTCCCAGCCCAGCAGTACTCACTCGTCTCTGGTGATGCGGCAAGGGTCTTGGGTACATTCAACTCAGTGCCTAACAGGGGAGCGCCTTTGGGATCTAGGAGCGAGGAAGGCCCTGTGTCTGCCAGTCTCTCAGTGCAATCACCAGCCAACTCATAGGTTAGGGAAAACACCCTTTTGTTATATACCCTCATCAATCCCTGTCAAGCAGCGGGTTTTAGCCTCAACGCCACCCAGGAAGCGATCCTCCAAACTGGACATCTATCCCTTTGTGGAGTTCCTGCTAATTTTAGGCTATATCAACAGATTGAAGCCTCGGAGTCTAGCCCATTTGACCGCCTCAGTGGTGAGAGAGATCTGAAGAAGCTGCAGTGTATGGACTAAGAAGAGGTAGCTTGACTGTTCCCCCACCCCAGCCATCCATCTTACCCAGGCCCACCAACCACCAAAAGTTTACAGTTCACTGTTCAATTCATTTATCGGTTGAGTCCCTAAAGAAAAAGTTTATCAATACTCCCCTACGGAACAGGGTGTGCAGGAGGAAGGTCTACACCATGATCGCAACCACCATCTGCCAATCCCGCTGTCAGGTGTCCTCCAGCCTTCAGGCAGCGTCTCCTTGGAACTTTGGGAGTGATTAAGTTTGTGAAGCATATTTTTAATATCTTGCAATGTGGTGGTAGCTGACTTCTTACCACTCTGGGTGGAATTTTGTTGTTTAGATGGCGCTAGGGATTCTGTGGGGTAGCAGGATGTTCTCTGCGATGAGGAATCTCTGGGATTTCATATCCTTTGTTTTCAAGGCCTGGAGAGCTTCTTGACCAAGTGGTACAATTCAATACCAGTGTTCCAGTATACCCTAGGCGGGAGAGATATAGCGTCTGGAATCTTTTGTTTAGTGATTTCAGCTTCCGTAATATTAAGCGCATAGGCCAGGCGCTGTTGTTGTTGTATTACGGGGGATAGTCCTGGTCAAATAACAGCCGGCACCATTATATTCTACCAGACCCTGCTTCCAAGCTGTTCTAGGATCTTCTCTTTTCTGGAAACTTGAAAATTTATCCACTATGGATCAGGGCCTGGCACTCACCGGCGTGGGTTTGGGCACCAATGCTCTGTGCGCTCTCTCAATTTTGAACAAAAGGCCTGTGGCAGATCGAGCACATAGTCGTAGTAGATCTTCAAGAAATCGTTCATATCTCCGACTTCAGCTGACTCGGGTAAACCGTAAATCCTTAGATTGTCTCGTCTTGATCGAGCCTCTAAATCCAAGCATTTGGCCATTGTAGCTTCTTCTTGTTGGACTAGGTATTCGATCGCTTTGGAAATTTGTATGAGGTCATCCTCAGCTGTCGAGATATGGTCCTCTGTGGTAGAAACTCTTGTTTTTAGCTTGTTCAGATCCGCATGCAGTCTATTGAATTCGAGCTTCGTCTCTGTCCTAAATTGCTTGATTTCTGAGAGCAATGTCTCAAATCTAGATCTTGACAATGTCTCCATCTCCGACTCTGTATCTCTGCCCACCATGCTTACTGGCGATTCTCTCCCACTTGCCGCCCGAGCTTGCAGGGCTCAATCCATGTTGATCCGTTTGATTTTTGAACAGGATCTTCTCACTTGTGAGTTTCCACTTTGCAGATTATTCATATTAGATTAAATTATCAGCTGACGCGGGCTGTGTGGAATTAAAATCTAGTGCTGTGGTGAGGAGGAGCTCCCTGGTTAGGTGGCCATGATGCTGGTGATGTCACGGAGCTCTCATGGCTCTCATATCTTACTGTGCTTTAGTGCATTTATTTGCCTTAATCTGGTGCTCTCTGTAAATATAACAAAGAAAACACTCTTGCCTTGCTCCATTTTCTGTCCTCAGCCTGCTATTTCTTACTCTCTCTCCCGTAACTCTGAAACCCTTCCCCTTTCTCATACTGTGCTCCCTCCCCAGCTCAGGTTTCATTAATCCCTTTCATTTCTCCCACAGGCGGCAATCCAAACAGCAGTTCCACAGCAGGTTGTGAAGGTATTCAGTGGTCCTCCCCTCTACCAAAGGCCTTCCCAGCAACATACAAGATAAGGTACCTGCCTTAGTGTCTCTCTCTGAACTTGCACTTTGAGGGGCGTCGCACTTTTACAAGCACCACATTTCACTTCCCGCCACCCTCCCACCCAAAGCTGGTCTTTCCTTTATAGGGACCTTGGTGGTGGTAAAACAATCAGCTCACTTCCCTTCTCCCGCTCTTACAGGTATTTGATCTCATCCTTGCCCTTTCCCCGGGACCTGCCACTCTTGGTTTCTCCCATATAGAACCCTAATCCTGCCCTTTGTCCCTAGTTCCAGAAGCGGTTTATTAAAACATTTTCTCTTCTCAGCTTCTCTAACCAACCCACTCTGTAAATTCCCCCTGCCCCTTGGTCGTCAGGAGCTTCTTTCACAGCCTCCTCTTTCCTCCGCTCAGGGGTTGCCCTGCCTCTTAGCCTTTGGCAGGTCTTGCCAGTCTTCCTCTCCCAGATCATGATTCCACTCTATTTTGCCTCTCTCATTACCCTCCTTCCTCCCTTGCTGTCTCCCCTACCTACTTGTATCATGCCCTCCACTTCCACTCACCCTTCCACCCTCCTCCTCCAACCCCTCCAACATTCAAACCTCTCCCTCAACCCTACTCACTCTCTTGCCATCCCCCACCAGCCTTACTGCCCTGCTTAGCGGCTCATCTCGCACCCTGGACTGCTTGCCTCTGACTTACTAAATCTAGAGCTCCTTTGCTGTATCTCTCCCCTCATTACCCCTGCCCCACCACAAGCAACAGATACTGGCCTCCAGACCCAAGCAGCTCCTGGTTCATCCCTCCTCCCTCCTCATTCTATATGGTGATGTTCACCCCAACCCTGTCTCCCCTTCCTTTGCTGTCTGATCTCCTAAAGGCCTTAGAATCTTTCACCTCAATGCACGAAGCCACCTCCCTAAAGTGGACTTACTTAGATTCTGGATAACACAATACCCCCTGAACTCTTTTGCATCTCAGAAATGGCTCTCACCTACTCAGCTCCCATGTAGCCCCTCTGAGACTACTGTGTGTTCCGGCCATCTACACTGCCTCAACCTTCCATGCAGAGTCTCATCCTTGAACCTGTCCTTCCCATTAGCACCTCTCAATTTTCCTAAATTTCACATCCTCTCTTCCATTTCTGGTCACTGTTCTCATGTCTCCCCCAAATCTCCCTCTCCCTCATGGATATCATTTACCTCCTTAAGTCTCCCAGGCATCCTCTAATGAACAAATTATACTGAAGTTCTAACCTTAACTGGGCCCCCCTTCACAAAAACCTTATACTGATCCCATTAGACTTCATCTCCTCAATAAATCAAAGGCCACCACTTCCAAACCCTGCCACCCAAAGCACACACTCCATGACCGAGTACTCTCATCTCACCCATAGAATCCTAAAACTGCGGCACACTTCCAGATGTCTTCAGTGATTGCCTCACCACTTTCTGTGTTCATAAGGTCCATACTCTCCATTCTCCCTCTGCATACCACTGGATCCACTCCTATAGATCGCTTGATGCCGTGGCTGCTTCATGATCTCCATTCCACAGACTGATTGGTGGTATACTCTGTGCCCAATGTGGACTCAGCCCTCTCCCTATTCACACCTTCTTCACAAAGTCTGGAATCATCATGCCCCACTCAGACACCGTAGGATAAAACAGCCTCACCTTCCCTGGGTTTCTGCAGACCTCATCCAGTTGTGTAAATCCACGCTCAAGCCTGGGCTTGTCATAAAATAACTAAGCCCCTCCCGGTCTGTGCATATACAGGGCATTAAAACACATGCACAAAGGTTATTAGGACAACCAAGGCAGCTTACTTTCACTGTTCTGAATATTATCAGACCTCCCCTGCCAACTTCTGGACTACCCTCCAATCTCTTCTAGACCCCTGCCCAATCCATCACTCCGTTATCCATAAATGGCTCCTCTTTTTCTGGCCCAGCCTGGGTAGCATCTGCTTTAAATTCCTTCCTTACTATCTGTACTCTACCCTCGACTACCTCGTCTCCCCAACCCCTCTCCTCTCCCCCTTACGGCTGCTCTTTCCCCATTTCAGTCCATGAAGTCCTACAAGCCCTTGCCTCCCTAAGCCCCAATAAGTCTAGCTCTTATGGTCTTGACTCTACCTCCTTCCTATTTCTACCCCTGAAATATCACTCCCTCTCACCCACATTTGAAACACTCTTTCTAACACTGCACGGTCCCTCAGGCTTGAAAATTGCTCAAGTCTTACCTACACAAGAGTGTGGACACCCTCACTTCAGAAACTATGGTCCCATCTTCCTGCTCCCTTCATTGGCCAAACTTCAAGAGTCACTTGTCCTCTCATGTCTCACTGAGTTTCTCAATTCCTCGGTTTCCTCTCCTCAGATTTCTGGGCTAATCACTCCACCACTACTTCACTCCTTCGCACCACAAACTCTATCCTCTGTGGCATGGACCAAGGCCATATAACCACTGCCATTTTCATTTACCTTGCTAAGGCTTTCAAATCTGTTTCTCACCCTCTCCACCTGAACAAGCATTCCTCTGTTGACCTCTCCTGCAACAGTAAACTAGTTTAACTCCTACCTCTCTGGTCAAACCCAACAAGTCCTTGTTGGCAGAGCCCTCTCCCACCCTCCCTTATCACGTTAGGTCCCCAAGGCTCCATTTTGAGCCCTATACTAGTCTCTATTTTCTTAAACAGTCTCCGTCTACTTGCTCACTGGCAAATATGCAGATATGCGCCCGATGCAACTATCCTTTTTGCCTCTGGCCCCTCTACATCAGCTGTGCATTCCCAGCTTCAAGCCAACTTCCACTCGGTCCTCACTGCTTCCAAAATAACTTCCTCAAAGTAAATCTCAACAAAACAGTATCAATAACATTTGGAACTCCTCAAAAACTAGTCATCCTCCTTCCTCTCTCACATTCACCACTCTTGATGGCTCCGTACTTGATGTAGTATCCACTACAAATACCAGGAGACATGGCTTGGACTCCTGGCTCGATTACTCTAAGCATATTAAGCACATCCATGTAAAATTCCACCTAAACAACTTAAACTCCATCAGCACTGGAGCAGGGGTGGTTGGAGACTCCTTTGTTGCAAGGATATCACATGGCCTTTGCCTCAGCCCAAACTACCAAATGGTTTTCTAGAATTGGGCATGCCCCCCAACCTGGCTCCTATTGGGCATCATTGCTTTGGGCACCTTCTCCGGTGGTGGCCTTGTATAGCAGGAAAAACTTATACCCCAACCTCCCCTCCCATCCTGCTGTCAATTCAATATTGGCAACGAGTCCTAGTCCGTCTGGGTCATGATCCAGCACCCTGGAACTACATACCCCTATGGAATAATCGAACCTTGGAAGTGGGTAAAAGTACAATACACTGGAAATATGGGAGGCCCATGGTATCCTCCCTAATACAAGATCTACTGCTCCTAAGTCCTTTAGCTGATTCTTCGAGGCACTACAAGCTAGATACCACTCCGGCCACACATTTCTGGAATATCTCCAGATTAGGATGCCATATCACATCCTAATTCCCCCAGAACCAAGGGGTACAACAAAGTCCGCACCCTTAAGCATATGGCAGCGTGCTCCAGGCACAGAGCTAGTGATATTTATAGTGCCCTCAGGGATGCCTCTGCAGACCCCACCCAGTTAGCCAGAACTCAATGGAAGGAGGACCTCCAGTCCCCATTTCTGAGCACCAATGGGGCCATGCGTAGAGTAAGAATACATCTGGCTTGCCCATGATGGCGCACCATGTTATTATGAACAAGACTCTCCCATGGTATAGAGACCTGGCTAAACTCCAAAGGATGGGACTCATTCAGGCCGATACCTGCTGGAGATGTGGCAGCATAGGGGCCCACCTGTTCCATATACTATGGGATTGTCCTAATCTAAAACATTTTTGGGCATCAATCCAAGATATGTGTGGTCAGGTATTTCCCAAATAGTCTCGCACCTCCTCCTTCTCTTAGGATGTGCCGACCCACTACACCCAAAGTATAGTCCAGGGGTCCAGTGAGTCACAGCTGTGGGGCCATAGCAAAAGACTTATTTTAATGGAAATGGGGTCCCCAAGTCCAACCTTTCATGAATTCCTTCTTACAGAGGCAATGGCCAGAAACTCTCTAATTTCACTGGGACACCTTGGGTACACTAGAGAAATGCTGGCAGCCCTATTTATAATCTAAATATTGTCATAACACCCATCCCAGGCTGGTACCTCTAATTTTAGGGTTCCCGATCCTGTTTTTCCCTTCCCTCCTGGAGAGTAGCACCTGTGTTCCACCTTCCACCAGGCCACACTTGAATCTCAAAATTAGATCGCCTTTTGTTTTGTTTGTTTTCTTTGTATATAGTTAATAGTATCTCATGCCTGATCTGGGATGCATCATGGTTCATCCTAGGTCTACTTGAGCCTCAGGCTCTATATGCTTTATCACAGACTATTAACTCTTGGCTTCCCCCCTTTTTTTTCTTCTTCCTGAGAGGCAGGCAAACCATCTAGACCCTGACAATCTCTGTAACCTGATATTATTATATTGTACTGTACCATATACCTTTCAGGACCATACTTGTTATACTTTGCAGTACTATCTTTATGTATAATTTTGCTCCTAGCTCCTTCTGTCCCTACCAAATGTTGCGGTATGGTTCAGAACATTGTCACACTGTCCTATGCATATGTGTTCTGATAAAATAATAAAATCTTAAACTTGAAAAAATTCCACCCTAAAATGGGCACTTTGTACAGAAGCAGATGTCCTTTCCCTTAACACATGGCGTCAGTTCCTCACCGGATGATTATCCCTTCTTTGACTATGCTGACGTAGTCTATGGCTTTCTGCTCAGCCTCCTCCTAGCCAGGCTTGACTCCCTCTACAATGCTTTTGACATTTTTTCTCTAAATCCCCTCCTCGCACACATCACTATTCTCTTTACTCATCCTTCCTCTCTTCACCACAGTGCTTCCTTCACTCTTCTCTCTTCATCTCTAAATTCTGACTTGGGTCTTGCCCTCCGACCTCTCCACTCTACTGTCTCCTCCCTGTGTCCTCCTACCCTCTCCAGCCTAGGGACACCCACTTTCTTCCTCCCTCTGCTCTCATCCTGTTCTGGCTCTGCTGCTTTCACCCACAGACTGCCTTCATTCTGGAATACCTCCTTCTATATCAGACACCCTCTTCCATCTGGCTCCTAAAATGTGCCTTATTCCATTCATCTGTGCTCCTGGACCTCTGTTCTTGTCATATGTGACCCTCCTTTAACCCCCTCCCAGAAGTTCCCTTGATCAGCTGAGTATGCACACCCCTTCGCTTTATGTCAGCTTGTCCAAATCTTCCAGTATCTCCTCAAGCACTTCTCCCCTTTCCACCTCCTTTATCCCACCCCAAGGCAACTTTGTTAGTCAATGCTGCTGTTAATACATTTATTAACCTTACTACCGGCTCTCTGTACTACCACATTATTACCTGAATCTTTGTATTACCCTGCTTAATCCATGCCTGTGTGTACTTGTATACCAGTTCAAATTATGTATTGTAAACCTCCCAACTCCCTCTTCCCTGGGTTGCACCTGGAAACGAGCCTCGGCTCAGTGTGTCCCTCCTGGTCAACAACTTTAAATAAATAAAAAAGAAAGAAAGAAGAACAGCTGGACAGCACATGTTGCGCAGTGTGGTCAGGCAGGACCAGCCAGTTCGTTTTGCCATTTTGGTCCGAGCCAGCCATCAGGCTTTACCAAGCCCCATGCTGAATCCAGTTAAGCATTAGCTTGAGCTGGTTCGAGCCTGTTGTGCCTTGCCCACCTCTGTCTAAGTGCACACCTCTCAACTTTGTTACTGAAATGAGAGACATGGACACCAAAATGAAGGACAATGATCTTCTGAAGGAAGATCAGAAGGCTGTGGGTTCTATCCCCACACCAGGCACTTGGGTTAAATCCCAGTACTGACACTGTGGTGCAGCATGAGGGGGTGATGCATACCTGAGGTGCCGCCTTTCGGATGAGACATTAAACTGAGGTCCCATCTGCCTGTTCTAGTGGTAGTTCAGGTGGATGTTAAAGATCCCATGACACTTCTAGAAAACAGCAGGGAAATTTCCCGGTGTCCTGGCCAAATTTCCCCATTCACTAAAAATAAACCAACAGCTTAATCTGATTCAGTGTCAGTTGGCATCCATCAGTATCCCTTCCCCAGGACAAGGCTGAGAATAGGCAGAATTGTCTAGTCCTCCTTCCTGGTCAACAAACAACTAACTAAATAAATAAATGAGGGACACATCCTCAAACATTGAGATGCAAGCTTAGAACATGGTAGAACCACTGTGTTTACCTGTACAACCTCTATTTTTGTTTTAGCATCTTAGAATATTGAATGACTGCTTTAAATCTGAATTTACAGTACCTTCTCTGTGTGGGCAGCACCTTTCCATGAGGGCACATCAGTTTTGAGGGGTAAAATGAGGGCTTCCTCGTAATCAGGGACTTCGAGACGAGGTATGGGCAAGCCCGTTGTACCCTGGTCATTCTTAATTCCTGAGCCACCACTGTATTATTCATTTATTGTCTCGCATTACAATCTTTGAGTCGACAGACTCTTTACAGAGGTTCCACGTCAAAGTACAAAAATATATGTATATAATATCCTTACCCTATTCGCATAGGAATAAGAGAACACTTGATACCTTACACTTTAAAGAAACGTTTTAACATTAGTTAGGACACTGTGAGGTGTCAGGATATCCTTTATTGCTTTAACTGTAATAACACCGCAATAAGACTCACACACACAAATACACTATACACACGGAAGACTCAAGGGTTTTAAGTCATAATGTAATACACCATACAAACTCTTAGACAGGTTGTCATTTGTCATCTACAATAGTAAGAGTAACATTGTCTGATGAAATAAAATTTAAAGTAACTAACAAATCAGCATGTTGGCTGACTCCGTTCAACTTTTAGGACGTGATACTACATGAAATGACGTTCTCACCGTTTATTCCATACTTTGTAAACTGTATGGCAATTCTATCAATTTTATCAACATCCAAGGTTATATCTAATGTATGTACCTTTCACATTCAAACAATAAAACATGTTTAACTTCAAAAGGTAAAAAGACGTGACAATACACAGCAGTACGGAGTACGGGAAGAAAGACTAATACCATACGTAAAACAGAAACAGTAAATTCGATGTCGATGTATGCCTTATTGCTGCTAACTCTGAACACCCTTCCTTGATTAAACAGATTAGAGTGACTCGGTAACCAAAGTGCCACCGCTGCTTCAGCAACCTTTCGATAAAAGGGTGTTGCGGCACTTCTTCCCTCCGCCGGCAGAGGACGCACTACAGTTCCACTTGAGAAAGTCAGTTCGATCTTTATTCGGTCAGCTCCTCCAGCTCGTTGGCGCTGTTTCCATGTCACATGACTCGGCCTTGTATGAGGTTGCTGTTTGGCGAGCTAAGTTTAGCAGTAGTAGATGTAAATAGTGCCCGAAATATGATGTAACGGTCAACATGCGTTTGGAGAACTGCGAATAATTATTACTACTGTCTACCGTAAAACAACTGTCACCTGTCGGCGCGCTGTTTTAAACACGGCGCTAAAATGTAACGTTTCTCCATAGTATTATTTATGGACAAAGTTATTGTTGAAACAAGAGCCCAAGCTGTTCCATTACTTGTGCAACTTCGTAACCCGAAACAGGCGCCAAGTATCGCGAGATTGGTCGCGGGGCTAAGTTGAGTGAACATGGCGACTTCTAATTTGTTAAAGGTAAGGAATCAGCTGGCTGCCGTTTTCAGCGATCCTGCTCGGAGCTGATCAGGGTTCCTGGGACTGGGCTCCGAGGTAGCCCTGCTCACGCCCGTCGGGGTGGCTCGCCTTGCTCCCGATTTCGCGCTGTCCTGCTCCCTCCTGAAACAGTGGAGCTGGTGCTGCAGGTACCGGACAGGCGGGCTAACGAAGAAAACTTATGGATATGGTTAAAATAGGGCCTGCCGCCAGTGCTGTGTGAAAAGTAACCGTCCTGGCTGTGTCCACTGAGTGCATTGTGTTCCTGTGTTGTCATTTGTGTATGCAACCTTTCAAAGGGCTTACAGGCAGGCTTCTCTACTTGAAGAGCTCTTGCTGGTATTTCTGTTTAGAAGCAGAGTAGCGATTCATAGCTCTTACTGTAGGAGCATGAGAAGAAAATGTTGCTTTTTTTAAAATGAACTGTCAAGTTATTATGCCCCGCATCACTTGTTTTAAAGTTTCGTTTATTTCTACTGAAACAAGAACAATCGCTGCACGCTGTATATGTCTCCAGAAATCCCAAATGGAATAGTCTGGAATTTCTTTTCCATTATCTCAAATGTCTAAGGTTCAGCTAATGTAATTGCCATGCAGTATGAATGAGGTAAGTATTACATGCATTACAATGTATGTCCAGTTGGAATTCCGTGTGTGTATGTTTGGGTGGTGGCATCTGTTACCTGTATTGTCATTTTTCTGTTGGAATTATTTTTTGGGAGGGGGAGGGAGGCTTCATTAGAAGTACAGTTTTACAGAAGTGAGCCTAGAACCAGAACAGGGCCATATCAGTCCTCATCCCAAGAGTTTAGAGGTTTACAGGCAAATCTTACCACAGTAGACTGGCTAAAGATTTACTTAATTTAATATTACTGGTTGCTTTGCATAATATTACTGGTAGCTGCAGTAAATACGCATTAAAGAATGGGGAACATTCGATAGTGTTCACTCCAGTGTTTCAGTTGCAAGGAATGTTGGCGAGTAAACACTGATGAATGTCTGCTGTATGTCAGCCTGGTTAACTATAAATTTAGTCATATTAGTGGGGATGTGAGTTATGGTTAAGAAAGTAACAGTCTGATATGAGTTGAGATGAGTACAGAATAATAAACGCGTTCCAAGCTTATGAAGGCAGGCAGCCAGCTATAAAAATCTCTGCTGTGTGTGAAAATGGTAATAAATCCGAAATTTGCCTGTATACTATGCGCATGTGCCTACCTGTAAAAGTATGTACTGCGCTTTGATATTGTTATGCCTGTATTGGTTCGAGTCCAGTCTGAAAATGTGCCTTGACCCAGCCTACTTACTGCGGTTATCAAATAAATAAAATGGTTACCGTCTATGTATATAAAAAAAAAAAAAAAAAAATGGAGTCCTATGGTTGTAGCACAGTCTGAAAAGATTGTGACAGTTTGTTCATAGGATTTATCCAGCTGTGGATATTTTGTATATCGGTATATGAATCACACAGGTTCCTCAACGGCAGAAACAGTCCTGTTATTGTTCATGCTACCCTTACTGTTATACCTAGTGTTCATGTTGTATCTGCTTCTTGGTAACTCCTACCCCGATGCCTCTAGAAATGAGCTATACTCTGCTCAGTGCAACCTTTGTCTGCAAAACTTAAAATAAATGAAAATGTTGCAAAATTTAGGGTACAGAATTACATTAAATACAATATGTGCTGCAGTAGTAATTGTCCAAATATTTCAGTGGTTTGGTGCTAGCTAGGTGTCTGGATATCTAACATACTGCACTTCTGAAATGTTTTGTTGTGAATTAAAGGCATGTTCCAGACATTTGACATGTCTCCTACATCTCCTGATTTAAAATGGCAACTAAAAACTTGCCTAACATAAGCGTGGTTCAAAGGTTCTGTCAGTTTTGATCTTCTTACTGCTAATGTATTGTCATTGGTCAAGATACTATTAGTATTATGTGATAATGGCATCTGTCAATCCTTACAAAGGGGTAGCTGGCGTTGGAGTGGGTTAATACGCCTTTCACTTCTAAGTCACTGGTTTGTGTCAGTTGGTGGCTCATTTGGAATAAGTTGTGATGATCTCCGCCCAGTTTCTAGTAAAGCGTATCGGCATCACTATAAATCATTACATGTTTTACGGCATGCTTATTAGTCCTGGCTTATTTTTTTGGGGCGAACCTGATGGACCAGTTGTCCATTTAAGATAAAACTGCTTTCACAATGGGCACCAGTTGGCACACTTGTTGGAAGTGTAACACAGAGAGCCATGGATTGAATAGGCATGCACTCTAAACTACTACGATCTTCACTCATTAGAGGTGGTTCGTCCTTGGAAGGGCTGAGTCATGCTGGTTAGCAGTGTGAGGAAGCTTTACTGCGACTGTTCGTGTTGTGCCCACCACAAGTGCGGGACTTTCTTAGTTTCCAGTACACTGGGCTCATACCCTTACATTGAAACTGCAGCACAGTATTGGGAATGGTGGCTGGTACTACGCTGTTGGTGGTGCAACCATTCTATTAAACTTTGGATTTGACCCTGCAATCTGATTGGCCAGAACACTGTCACATGATCAAAACAGTTTGAACTACAGTGATATGTATGACTTAACTTGTGTGAACCGCACCATATATGCACATTGCATCACTGTGTCTCATATAGTGGACGAGCAGTTCACTTGAGCTACTTGCATTTTCTGTTTCACAGACCATACTATGAACCATAGTATGACTAAACCCAATATAATGGCAGCAGCCAATAGAATACAAATGCAGTGTCAGTGGCTCAGCAGGTAGCACACACACCCTCTGAGGCCGGAGATCGGAAGGCTGTGGGTTCTATCCCCACACCAGGCACTTGGGTTAATATCCCAATACTGACACTGCAGTGCAGCATGAGGTGGGTGCTGCACCCTGAGGTGCTGTCTTTTGGATGAGATGTTAAACCAAGGTCCCATCTGCCTGTTCGGTGGTAGTTCAGGTGGATGTTAAAGATTCATGGCACTTCTCAAAAAGAGTAGGGAATTTCCCTGATGCCCTGGCCAAATCCCCCTTCACTAAAAATACCACCAACATCTTAATCTGGTTCAAGGTCAGTTGGCATTCATCTGTATTCCTCTACCCCGGCTGTGCCTGAAAATAGGCAAGAATTTGTCTAGTGCATTTACCCGGTCAATAAAAATTAAATAAATAAAATGTTGACTGGAGCTGAGGGATACAGTGGGAAATACTGCCCCGGGATGAGCTGTTAACTGACAATACATAGATAACATAGATGTTTTCGGCAGATAAGGGCCTTGACCCCACCACCTGATCTGCCCATGAGCATAAAAGCGTTGCTTCGACAATGGTTATATTGCCAAAGCGTGAGAGCAGAGTGTGAGTGTTTGAAGTCAGTAGTTCTTGCTTGCAAGATGTAATTTTTTTCCACAGCATCCATTCTCAAAATGGATCTGGTCAGTATCTGTTTTATCACACTTTGCTACCCCACCCCCAGTTTTCTATGACAACGTTACATGTTTAACACCCCCAAAGACAATCGACAGTGGACTAAATAACATAACTCTCTAGAGGATAGTAGGACCTTGCAGTCCCGTGTCTGGCATGGAAAAAGAAATATAAATAGTAAATGTAAACTATACAATGGGGAAGGCAGTGTTCTTAATTCATATTTGCTACGCCCGGTGGCGCTGAGGGTTTTATTTTATTTTTTGTTTTGCTGAAATCTAGGATTACTAATACCTTTGATGAGGAACTGCTCGCTTACAAAGGTTCCACGTTGAAGAAATGGAAGGTAAACATACATACAAAGGTCGACAGGATTATACATAGTTACACAGTAAAAAGAAGCCAGAGGCTGAGGAATAGTTAATTACAGTGCCTCAGAATGTGCCAGTGTTACGTATATAGACACAACATCCAAGGGCAACCTTAGAAATAAGCTGCTGACGAGGAGTAGGGAGGCGGGAGTACACAGGCAGGAAGGCCATTGTCGGCTGGTAAAGAGTGATGGTAAGAGCACTCAAGGGGAGGAGGGAGGGATGATTGTCAGTAAGTGCCAGGGAGGGGTGAGGAAGGGAGTGGGGGGAGGGATACTGTCAGTAAGTGCCAGGGAGGGGTGAGGAAGGGAGTGGGGGAGGGATAGTTGTCAGTAAGTGCCAGGGAGGGGTGAGGAAGGGGAGTGGGGGGAGGGATAATTGTCAGTAAGTGCCAGGGAGGGGTGGAGGAAGGGAGTGGGGGGAGGTGTGTGCAGGGGAGGCAAGAGAGGGAGGGCATGGCTGGGGGGTAGCTGACCTGTCTAAAGTAGAGGGCAGTGAGCGTGGGACCCCAGATTAGGTGAAGCAGTCACAATGACTAGTTGAGCTGAGATGAAGTCAGAGTTGTCTTTTAAATGGGCCAAGAGCAGCAGCTGTAAGAGTTTCATTGTTGAGTGTATTGTACCACTATGGAGCTCTGTGAGCAAAAGCCTCTGTCTCATTGTAGTCCAGCATCTGGAGACAAGGAAGGTTTGTTGTGAACTTCTAGTTTGCTGTGGTGGTCTATGAGGAGGGTTGAGGCGCTGGATGCCACACCGGCGACCCAAGTTCAGGAACGAGCCCGGCTGTCGGGGGCTGGGGGGGGAGAGAGGATTGGGGGTCCGAGGACTGCTCTTCCTTTCAGGGAGGGATCCAGGGCCAGCCCAGCATCGCAGGAGCCCCCGGTGAAGACCGGAGGCACTGCAAAAGCCAAGGGCTGCACGCAGGGAAGACATCACGGGCTGCTTTCTCCGGACGGGTGGGAGGTTTCGTCACGGGTAGGGCAGCATTGCACATCCTGCATCTGGGGACTTATGAGAAAAAACCCTACCATGGACGAGGAGATGATGGGGATTCCAGGGACACTGCCCACATCCCACTGTCGGTCCTGCGCTGAGGACTCCATGGCCAACCCACCACCCAGGTAGAACCTCTCTAATTTTGGAAAGGCTGTCACAGAGGATGGGCTCGCCTCAGGGGTGATCTGGGGGCTAGGTCTTCCTGGGTGGTCGGGGAGTTCCTCCGGATAGGGGGTTCAGACCGGGAGAAGGCAGTAGTCGAAAGTGAATACCTGAAGGATGCCCAGATGGGTAGTGCATAAATAAGGTTCAAAAAAAATTAATATTTGCTTGCTTCCGCTTTTATACTTTCTTTCTTTTATTCATCTCCATGGTCTTAAAAAAAAAAAAAAAAAACAGCTTTGTATTTGTAGCCCTTGGTCTCTGTTCTCATTTGATGCTTTCAACCAGTAACATCATTGGTTGCATTCAGCCAGGGACTCTGACACTGAGATATCACATAAGTTACAGCTTCAGTGAAAATTGTTCACATTGAGGAGTTGCTCCATTTTCATCCATGTAACGGACATGCAAGTGAGTATCGACATTGGGAACCACAAACTGATTATAACCAGTGATGTCCCTAGTTGGAACATCTATAATAGCGCTGCAGGGAGGCTACATGGAACTGGATTAATTAAGATGAAAATAACAAGCTGTGTACAGTTAAAAGGACAGGGTAAGCAATTATGAATAGGAATACTGCAGTGTTCAGGGGTCGAAATTGGCATCAGCCCACTAGCCAATTGCTGCTTGGTTTTGTATTGTGCTAGTAAGATTTTCCTTTAACTAGTCCTGTGGGCTTGTACTGAGAAGGTAAATGTCTAAACAACAGCTGGGCCTGTGGAACAGTCTTTGGGGCTGGTGGATTTTCCTGAAACTAGCCCTGCTGGTAGTGGATGCCTAACATGATTTCAGTGCCAGAATGTTTCCTTTCCCTTTTAATAGTAATTCTGCATTGGATGCAGAATGGGTTGCAGTAGGATAACATCTATTTTACAAGGCATAAATATGCAGGTTCACAAAAAAAAAATGGCACTGCAAATCAGTTGCATTCTTAGCTACAATTGCTAATCGATTTTCTGGCCTGCATTGTGCTTTTAGTAGCTGCCTTTTTTGGGGTTGGACTGTCTCAGCTATGTCCCTGGCCCTGAACTGCTTTGGCCTGTTTTGAACGCCTGCCTTCCCTAAACACCCACTGCTTGGCATGATGGCGCCGGTGCACTACGCAGATATATGCGGAAGAGGCAGATCTGGCAACAGCGTATGTCAAGATTGGGAAGGTGACACCAGGTGGTCAGATCTCCAGAGTTGGTGTAGTGCTCAATGATGATGATTAGCGACGGTCAGGAAGGACTTGGCCCATAGGTGAAGCTTAGCTACCCCAGACACAAGGGACCCAGTGATGCCTGCCAGAGTAATAACTATATTGCGTGTATGCACTCCCTAAATCTACTTGTGTGGCTAGACTAGGGGTTATGCACACTGTGATTTGTGCATTTCATTGGAGGGTACATTGAGGGGTTCCATGCTTTGTGAGGCATAGAGGGCAAGTAGTGGAGTCAGTATGGGAACAGACCCAAATGAAGGCCACATAACTATATGTGCTTTTTTGGGTGCTCAAATAAAATCTGTGCCTTGCAAATGCAGTTTGAAAGACTGATCTATTTGTGTCTGCAAACTGCATGGGAGGGGAGCTTTATTAAGGTGGTTAAAGATTTGAAGTCTTGCTCTGCAGTTTGTGTACTTGCCTGGCTCTCTGTAGTGGAATCAAAACTTTCTCCCACATACTCAGTTTCTGTCCCCATGCTTGCAAAATAAAGCAGAACAACCGCATCAAGAAGAAAAGTATTTTAGGCAAAATAATATATAGAAACATGTCTCAAAACACTGTTTAATGTTGTTGTTGTTTTATTACTGTGGTAATAAGTAACTCCTTATATTGAAATGGTAGCGCTGATACAAACATAGTTTGCACCAGCGCTAATCTTTGTTTGTGCTAGCCATCCAGGTGGGGCCATATTTGAGGTCCCTGTAGAGCTGCCCCAACCGCAGCGCCAGTGCACTACTCATACAGCTGCACCTATGCAAATAAGGGAGGGTCTCATGCATACTGAAATAATGGTATATTCCGAGAGTTTATGGTGGCACTAAACAGCCCCAGAGCGGTGCTGTTTACTGCTGCTGAAAATCACGAGTTATCCCAGCGCTAATGCTGCGCCCTTTCTCCCAAGGTATATTGCAGCCACCGGTGCCTGTAGCAATGCCCCTTCCAACCCCGAACACCCACAGTTCATTGTATCCCTGCTAGTGTTAGTGGTCTCCAGTCCCCTGACCACCCATCCTTCATTGTAAAGACATATCCTTGGTAGTCTACTCCCACCCGCTTACCAGCTGAGGACCCCTGCCTGGCACCACCATCAACCAGATCACTACTTATCGTTAAGGTGGGAGCAGAGCATCAGCCAGCACCACCTTCTGCTCACCTCCTTGGCTGGCTGCCGGCTGGCATGTGTAATCGTGCTTTTCTGACTGGCAGTTGGCAGCTGACTGAGGACTTCAGCAGAGGGCTGAGCTGGTGTGGGGCAGTTGGGGTGGGGACCACTAGACTACCAGGGATATGGTGCAATGCTGGTGACCTGGGTTTGGGAATGGACCCGTCGCTCGGTGTTGGCTAGGGAGGAAGGATTGAGCATCCAGAGGACTGCTGTCCTTCCTCAGGGAGGGAGATTGAGCTGTGCACTGCCGACTGATACCCAGTGATGGCTGGGTGTCGGCACACATGCATAGCCAATGTAGTGGCTGGGCCCATGTCCAGGACAATTGACTGCCTCCGCTGGAGGTGGAGACAGCCTCCTGCCTATTGCATGGGTGTAGGGTGGGAGAAAATGGTGGAAAACTGGGACCCTGCAGGACCCGTGATGGCCCGACTGCTCCTATGAGGTGCCCTGATTCTGGGGAGGGGAGACACCAGCACTTCTTGCCCTGTCGCGGAGGGGAATCTGTGGGAGAATTCTGGGGTGGCCGAGCAGGGCGATTGCAGGGCTGGAGGATGTACCCTCTGAGGGAGAGGTCATAGCCCTGTCCGGGTCTGCGGAGGCGAGGGAAAAGTACTAATAAAATAAACAAATAACTACGTTTAGAAATTGCTCTCATAACTGACTGACTGCTAATCAGTTTTGTTTCTGATTACCGAATCCGCTAATCAGCCTTATGTAAGTAATTTAAGCCTTGTTATACAGTGGCAACAAAAATCCTGCATCCTGATTGGTCATTGGCCACTTTCAATGGTGATGTTATCTGAGCGTAATTTCACTGAAGGTTTACATTGTATCAGTCTCCACCTTTACTCTATGAAGTCTTGTTTGATAAATAAGAAATTAATGAAACACATTTCAAATAATTTGTTTTAGTTCATTTTGTATTCTGTATAAAATGGAGCCAATGTATATATCAGTAATGCACTCTGGGCTGTGTTTTTGAAGATAACATTGCTTCTTGAATGTTGGATGCAGTTGGCCTGTGGCCTCATGCCCAGCCTTGAGGCATGACATTATTCTAGCATGACATACACCCTGTCATGCATTATTCTGTAATACTGCCACATAATTTACTTCAGTTAAAAACACAGATGTGTGCTGTGAAGTTCTTGCTGTTTCAGTTGAAAACCCTGTAGTTTTGGATAATTGTCATCTAAACATTTCAGCCAAATGACAAAACTACTAGCCCGATCACTTCAATTTCAAATCAGTGGCCCTTGGAACTGTGTGTAGTTTGGCTACTTAACAGTGGTATTTGTAGCTAAATACAGAAATGTATGGCGTTGGCCGGCGGCACTAAGGGTTGAGGTGCTGGACGCCACACGGCAGCCTGGGTTGGGGAATGACCTCTGGGTGCTGAGGGGGCTGGAGCAGGATTTCTCCAGGGTGGATGCCCGCCCTTTGTAGTCCCACACCTATTGGGTGGAGGTTCATGGCTGCAGGCGGCAGGAGCGGCACTATAAGTCTGGGTGGGTGGAAGGGTCACTGATCCTGGTGTGAGTGCCTCCACGCACTGCATACATGTGTACGCCATGACCCCGGAAGGGGAGAAAAGGGAAAATACAAAAATTGTAAAGGGGAAGAAATGCATGGCAAAAACTTTTGGCTGGTGGCAGCTTGAACACTGAGGTCTTAACCTCGTGAGTGGAAATCTGTTTTTTTTTCTGCTGCAGTCCTTACAAATGCTGTTTATACAACAGCATTTTGAAAGGTCTACCAATTAAATTAGCTTTTTATATGCACATTTAGCAGTTTCTGTTTGATTTCAACTGCTTGTAAGTGCTGCTTGGAGTCATTTGAGACCTTGTCATGCATTGTGAAAGCAGCTCTTTATTGTTATTCTCTCCTAAAGCTGGTTGTAGGTTAATAGACAGCTAGGATCCACTTCCTGTAGTGAAGACTCATGGATCCCAGCTGTCTGTCTGTCTGTTATCCCTGCAACCAGCAGTAGGAGAAAGAAAATTTATAGGTATTTAAATTTTAGTATATGATGGAACACCCAGCTTCTCCTAGGTGCTTTTAAGGCACTTTTACACGCAGTGATCTGTATCGCAATGAGTGATACAGGTCAACTGCAATGTTACCGCTTTGCAGTGTACAAGTGATCCTTTCAAACAGAAATGAACGCTCACAGATTCTATGCTCTCTGCTTTCCTGGATTTATGGAGTTTTGTTCCATTTTGCACGGCCGTACCAGTGCCATTCCGTTCATTTCGGGTGCTGTAACAATAAGGAATCTCGTGCTGTCCTGGCTGTTAGTAACGGATCGCTTGTACACAGCACAAGAAGGTAACGTACATAATTAAATGTATTGCTTCTGATGCAGGTCACCGCAGTATAAAGACTATCCACACAGACAGGGTTTAGAAATCCTGATATGGGCCCCAATATCTGTGGCAGACAGAGCCAGCCTTGAGATGTGTAGTTTTTAATGATCGGCTGGCAGTATAGCCTAGAGGTTAAAGATATCCTAAAGATGGATTATTTTACTAACAGTTTGAAATGTAAAGGTGATAACTCACTGGTTTCAATGTACAGTACATACAAAACAAGTATTATAAATGTAGAAAGTATTGTAATAACATCTTAAAACACACTTAGTAAAACAATTAATTTCCTATTTAATCTACAGTCAATGGAGGGCCAAGATTCTCAGTGACATAATTTCCTGTCAGGAGTTTAAAACATATGGCTGCCCCAGCCCTTAATTCTAGACTGATTTACATATGAATAGCTCTGACTGCAAAGACTTGCAGATAAACACAATGACTCACTCAAATTATGTTTTTATGGTCTTTCAAACATTATGAAACCCTGTTGATGACAGTTCCGCTTAAAAATGCATACTTTTAACTTAAACAGGAGAACGAAGGCTACTCAGAGTGGCCTAGGGCACTCGTGGTGTGTGTGTGTGTGTGTGTGTGTGTGTGTGTGTGTAAAAAAAAAAAAAAAAACCTACCCGCTGCCTTTGCATTTAAGTAAAACCTCACCTCGCTATCTCAATCCCCACTCTCCCTCGCCTAATCCTAAGTCACTACTTGCTACTTGAAAATGCATACATTTCAATGTCTCATGTAGGGCACCGATTTTCTTTATCACATTGCCAGATTCAAATGCCAGCATCTTGCTTCTGTAATGCTTTGATGTGGCATTTCACAAGTGCTGCTGGGGTAAGACTGTGGTATTCGACCCGTGGTGAGATGAAGAAAACTGTCCTGCTGCATTCGCCATTGAAAAGTGTGCATTTTGAAGTGACAAGGTTGCTTTGGACTCGGTGGAGTGTGGTGGGGCACAGATGGAGGGGCTACTTTTTAAAGTATACTCTGGTAGTGCATGCAAGCAGTGAGGGAGTACTGTTTAACGGAAAGAGTGTTGGATGCCTGGAACAGACTGCCAGTAGAAGTGGGGAGGCGAAACAGTAGGGGGGCTTTACAAAGCATGCGTGGGATAGACCTGGAGGAATATCCGTAAAGAGGCAGGGAGGAGGGAGGGAGGGTAGCTGGAGACCAGTTGGGGGTCTGTGGAGACAGACTAAGCAGGGATCCTCTGGGCATACTGGGTGGGCTAAGTGGTCCTTTCTTGCTGACAGATTCTATGTGTTTGTATTGCTACACCAGTTGTTATATTTCTCTTAAGACTTATTTTATACCACAGTTTATCTGGTAGGACTAAAATATGGGGGCTCCCAATACGCTCCCGACAACTCACTCCATGAAATTGGCTCCCGACAGTTCATCCCCATGACAGCTCGCTCGTGCATACCTGGCCACGTAAAATGCACTCCCAAAATAAATACATAAGAACAGCACACAACATGTTCTGAACAGTTATAAATGTAAATTAAGACATTCTGCAGCACCAACAATGCAATACAGCAGCACTTTCAGCAGCACTTGTTTCGCAGCATTACCGGCCAAATGCGCCTCCCAAAATACATAAGAGTGTAAATAAAATTACTGTCATCTCCCAGCTTTTTCTTTTTCTTCTTCTGTTTGGAGGTAAGGAAACCATGAGCCATACTGTCATAAGAAACCGTAGGTAGTTGTACAGAGGTTTAAATACAAATCTAATTGCTGATACCTGCTAAATGATTACAGATTGGGCTATTACAGTGATTTCTTAGATGATACCACTGTAGCTTAATCTATTGAGCAATTACAGTGCTTCTGTAAACTAATTTGCTTTGGCTGTCTGTAATGCATGGTCAGGGCATTTCTCAGCGTGAACAGGAGTGAGTTTGAATGGGGTGAGTTTACAGGAACAAGTTGTTGGGAGCGGCTTTATAGGGAGCAAATTGACGGGAGCAAGTTGTCATGTGCCCCTAAAATACATATGAGTTAAATAAGTAAATACAAACAAATGTGTGTTTTCTGGGCCGAGTTGAAACTGTACTCTTGTGCAGCTTAAAATGGTTGTGGAGTTTGTCAGTAGTGGGGGTTGTTTTCTTGTCACATAGTGCATTTTATTGTTTCTTTTGTGCTACCCACAACTCTTACTCACCTGCTGTTTATCCATTCTCCCTTTTCAAAACCCCTTCTGATACTGCAAAGCCGCTAGTAGTCCCAAGCAGGTATTTTGAGTTTTAAACCATTTCACTGTTGGATTGTGTTTACACGTAGCAAACTTCACAACGGAATCCTAAGTTAATACTGAGTAATTATCATTGTTTTAGTGTGTGAATAATTGAAAGTGGTATACTCACAGTTGCATAATAAATTATTTGGAAATTTCTCACAGTGGTTAGTGTAGAAGCGAAGTGAGGCAGGAGACAGCAAATCAAGCACCCAGTGGGTGCTGGCTACCGAAGAGATACGACAGACCATGAGGCCTGTTCTGCTGGCTTTTAGTATGTTGGTATGTTAGGTAGCACTGGTAAGATGGTAGGTCTGAGTTAATCTGTGAACACTGCTCTGTGATTAAAATCCTGGACCACAAGATGCTGTACTTGAAAATGTGCTAAGCTGTGTGAACTGCTGAGGATTTAAAACCTGAGGATGAAGTATCTGAAGTTCGGAATGAAGTAGCAAAATTAAATAGAAACAGGACACCTAGACGCTTTTGTTGACAATATGATTAGGCAGTTTGAACGTGTGGAACAAAATGAACAGTTTGAAATAATGACCCCTACAAATTAAAAAAAAAAAAAAAAAAGGGGGTTAACAGGATCCTGATGATTGGACAGCTGTCTAGTCTAAGAAATTTAAAAACAAATAATGCCCCCCTTCCGATAAACGTCTGCTACAGAACAAAAGAATGAGATGTACTGGTTCTTGTACTCAAGACCAGGGCCAAAGGCTATTATCTCTGTAATCAAATACACAGATCAAATGATACGTGGTGGCATTAGGGAAATACATATTTTTATACCAGGAAAAGCACACTAAGCTGTAAAAGCTTGTTTCCAAGTGCCTCCTGGAGTGTGGGTTTGAATGGCCCTGCTTGTATTGATGGGGAAATGTTGGCCATGACACTGGTGAACCCCAGTCTTCAACAAATTGAAAAACTGAATTGGGAGGGATGTATGGGGCTCACGCGAACAAAGGTTAATGCCTGGAAGGGCAGAACAACACCAAAGCAGAAGAGTATTTTTGGTTACAACCATTCTCATACCATGCTTCCTGTTTTTGTTGTGTGCTGCCCTCCCTTGGAATTGGAAGCAAGATTTTAAATGTGTTTTTTTTTTTTTCCTGGCGGTATGGGGCAGCCGACTGAATCCAGTAAAGAGAAAGATCCCATATTTTACGGACTCAGAGGTGGGTTGGGAATGGTAGAATCCCCTGCTTATGTCCATATTTTAAAGTGAATTTGGGACAGGTCTTGGCCAACAGTATAGAGGTATTGTCTCCTATGGTGAAAGAATGGTTGGATCCCTTTGTAGCAGCTTGAAAAGCAGAGAATCTGAAGCTCCCAAATCCAGACAGGATGTCCCAGCTTCCCAGTTACAGGAGGTTCTGTTGTGCTTTGTTACAGGAATGTACTGCACCAGCCCATAATAAATTCCCCAACTTTGCAGTCCCCAGGTTGTCTGCAGGATAGGAGAGTGTGGTATTAAAAATTATGGTAAATAAAAGCCTACCTAAACATATGTGGAACCAGCAGTGGCTCTGTTGCCATCAGAGGCTAGGAATATGTAACTCCTTAAAATATAGCCCACGGGATAGGTGTCCTGACAGTCTAGAAACACAAGCGCATCTGTTTATCGAATGTCTGTATGTGCAGCAGTTCTGGGCCTTGGTGGCAAAGGAGTGGGAGACGATAGGTGGGACTTCACTGACTTGCTCTTGGGCCTCTACAGTAACTCCTGGTGAATGTCATGACAGTATATTAAAGGACAAGTAACAGTCTTTTGCCCAAACAAGTGTTTCAGAAAACTACTTCATAGAGATCTAAAGGAAAGGCAAGGCTAATGTTTACATTGATGCTAAAACTTCAGTTTTTTTTTTCAGATGCTATGAAACTGCATTTATGTTAAATATATCAGTGCAAGTTTGGCATCAATGTAAACAGCAGCCTTTTGTTAGGTCTCTATGAAGCCATTTTCAAAATGTTTTTGGGCAAAATAGATTGTTTACTTGTCGTTACAGGTAGTCTTTTCTGTTCTTAAGTATCACTTCTGGCAGGGTAGGTGTAGGCTGACAGCGTGGTAAAACTGTGCACTCACGTGGAGGCAGTAAAGATGGTTGTATGATGCAGAATTGATCACTAAGCCAGAAACATGGTGTCAGGCATGCAGGGCACAGTTTGGGTGGCTCTGAACCTGGCTCAGAGCTCTCCAAACCATGTGACAGGCCCCGATCAGCGGGTGTAAGGTGGTTGAATTTTGTGCATTTTGTTTTGTCTACTTGGAAACTTTTTGATTTTTTCCTATAAGGATCCAGTGCTCGAACACGGAATCAAGATAACTGTATAAACTTACATGCTTAATATTTGTGTTGTTAATTATCTTTGTTTTCTTTATTCTGGTTTGGTTTAATCTTCATTGATACGTGTCGTGGGATCTTTAACTTTCATCTGGACAGTGACCAGAGATGGGCAGCATCAGAGCAGCACCTCAGTAGTGCAGCATCCCCCAAATACTCCACTACAGCGTCATCTGTGGATATTAACCCAAGTCTTTGGTGTGGGCTAAACCCATGACCTTCTAATCTTCTGGACTCTGAGGCAAGCGGCTACCTACTGAGCCACTGCACTGTGTGTTGGTCTCCAGTTTCACAGAGCAAAAATATATACAAAGGAAAACTTAAAGGGTGTTTTCAAAATAAATAAATAAATAAATAAATCAGGAACCAACCCAGTGGTATTATTTCCTGTAGGAGTTCATCTTGGCAGCAAATGATTTAAAGGGACGCTGTCAGCCTTTTTTTGTAGCATATGATTTCTAGTTAAAAACTCACGTTTTATGATTGCTTACTTTCTCTGAAGTTCGTTGATGCGGTTTGTTTTATCTGCTTTTTAGTAAAACTGAAATGCATGCAAATGCTGTACTTGTACCCAAACTTGTTTTGTTTCAGAGCCTGTCTACTCTTCTTTGATTCTCCTTGAACATTAGATCACCCCCCAAACAGTGCAGCCACTCATGATGCATTGTATCTTCTCCTCCTACTGCATAATGAGTGGCTAGACTGTGATGGGCATTCCCAAGTCCAGGAAAGATGCAGTGGGAGTTGATCAAGGAATGTAAACAAACATGCTTTGGTGTGGTAACACCAGTATGGTGTGCAGTCTGTTTTCACTTTTAAAAGACAAAATGAACCAGAATCAAACTTCCAGCTACATCAACAGTCTCTACAAAATGTGAATAAACATAAAACATGTTTCTAGAAGCATGGCTATGTTGTTCATCCACACTGTTTGGCATTGTCCCTTTCTCCTTCAAATCTGCCTAGGGACACTTTGGCCTAAGGGGTTGACAGTGTCCCTTAATGTTATAAAACAAGATTACATTTCCTAGGAAAGAACTGAAATCCAGGGGTTGCTCTGTCGCCTTCTCAGAAATATTACCACTCCACAGACAACATATAGGAAACAATCTATTATCCATATAAACCAATGGCTAAATGATTGGACATGTCATGAAAATGTTGAGTTCCTTTAAAAACTGGATTTTGAAGGTAAAGGTACCTATAAGCTGAAGATGGTTTACACCTCAATAAGCAGGAGCAAATCTTTATTTCCTAAATATATGTAGCCTGGTTAACAAAATGGCAAACTCAGTTTACTGTATTAGTTCACAGTACAAAGCCAGAAATTGTAGCTGTCACGGAAACGTGGTGGGATCCCAGTGTAAATTAGAATAAGGGTATGGAAGGCTGTACATGGGTGAACAAGGATAATAAAGCAGGTGAGGGGTTGGAGTCGCACTATATATCCAGGATACACTCGATACACTTTAAGAGCAGGTGCTTAGTAAGTGTGTATGTCTTAAAGAATGAAGTTCTGGGGCCTTTAGATACCGCTGTAATCATTTTGTTTGATTTTATTTATTTAATTACCTGTTCATCATTTTATTTGCTTTTTGCCAACTACTAGCAAATAAGAATGCAATGGAATTTTGTATTATGATGTCAGAAAATCTTTACTGGCAAGGTTGGCAGTGTATTTCAGTGAAACTGCATATGTGCTTTCAGATTTTTATAGAGAAATAACACTTCTGCATTCAAATATTTATATATGTGTGTGTGTGTGTATGTGTGTGTATATACGTGTGTGTGTGTGTGTATTGTCTATTCTTTTTATGCCTCCTCTCTGACCCTCAGACTCTCTCCAGTGGGAGAGACGGCAGAACCTTATCCCAGCGCTTGAAGTACCAGTCTTACCTTTGGACCCAGGTAACTCCTCCTCGCCCCTCCAACAACCCGCCTCCCGGATCTAAGCCCCGGCAGGACCGCCAACCTTTCTGAAATCTAGACATGTTTCTGTGGAAATGAAGGGAGTACTGAAGGCAGGCTGAGTACTCAGCACTGGGTGTGGAGGTTGGCCCTGGTCCCCACCATCGCCTACCAAGGATCAGTGCTTTTTCCCGTGTTTGCTGGTTTCCCTGGAGTGCGGACGTGCAGTGACATCTGCGCAGGCGTGTTGCTGACATCTGCTGCTGCTTCCACCTTCTCTGCGCTGGTCCTGCAGGACCCGATCTCCATCGGGGCCGCCCAGTGCCGAGCGAAACCCACAGCCCACCCTGGGAGAGGAGAGCAGTTTCGGACGCTCAATCTGCTCCCTCCCAGCTGCCCCCCGTGGCCTGAGTCTGTTCCTGAATCCGGTTGCCAGCATAGCGCAGGCAAGGCATCCAGCACCTCTGCCCTCACGCCATGGGGCCAGCTCAAATATTTATTTAATTGGGTCAAATTGGCACTGGCATGCTAGCCAAATGCTGGTGGATTTTGTCTTGGGCTAGTATGATTTTCATTTAACTAGCCCTGTGGGCTTGTACTGGAGAAGGCAGCCCTTCAATATGTACACCAGCTGGGCCAGTGGAAGGTCTGTGGGTCAGTGGACTTTCCCAGCCTCTAGCCCAGCTATCTAGTTGCTGCAAAACTTAATTTCGACCCCAGTTAATAGAAATGTGTGATTTTTTTGATAACTTGTGATCTTTTGTTATAATTTAACACGTGACATTTTCTTCATGACCATATTTTACTTGGGGAGAAAAAAGAGAAACCAATTATTGTCCTAAAATTGTAAAGTCATACAGATGGATCACAGTAGCAAACATATAGAAGTCTGTTTGTTGCTGAAAGAAGTATCTTTTTTTTGAAAAGATAGAAAATATATTTATTTTCTCATTGAAATACATTGGGATCTTAAGTAGCTGGCAGTTTCTGACATCACAATATTAAGATTCCACTGAATTCTTTACTAGCCATGTTAACGCAAATAAAAATCCACTTGTTTCACTGTCTGTCTGAACACATTTTATTATAAAAGTATAAAGTAATTACTAACACACCAGAATACAGTAAATAAAATAATCAGTTGTCTATTGGTTAGAAGTAAACACCTGCTTTTTAAACTTTGTATAACGATTCATCTGAGACAGACTATTTGAAATACAATAAGAAACGAAATCAGAACCATTATTGGTTGGAAATTGTTCCTGACTGCCATTACTAAAGAAGTATTTTCAAATCATCTAAATTAAATGAAATTTATTTATTTATTTATTTAAACAGCAGTTTGAAAACCTTTGAGCCATAGGCTCATTTACAAAGGTACCTTGTCACAGTAAGACGAACCAAAATACACAGTATGGCAGTACAACACATAAGTATAACAGTAAAATTAAGACATAGATACAAACAAGCTGGTACAGGTAGGATGGATGCAAACAATACCAGAGTTATGTCATCCTTAGCAGCTTAGTAATAAGCTTTGTCATAAGTATTGAGTACGGCTTTGACTAGTGGCAGTTACAGCATCGGTGTTAATAGAGGTTACGTAAGGAAGTTTTGAAGCACGATATAGTTGGAGCTCGAGATGGAGGGGGCATGTGTTGAACCAGGAGGGGGCCCTAAAACTGAAGGCTCTTTGGCCGTGAGAGGTTCTAGCTCTAGGGATAACAAGAGAGGTTTTCCCAGAGGTGCCCAAATGATGACAGCCTGTGGCAAGGGGGGTGGTATTATCCTTGGATATTTTAACTTCTCCGACATAAATTGGGGAAAACTGTTAGGTACCAACAGTAATGAACTGTTAGACATGCTGGAAATGAGCCATGTATATAGAGAACCCACAAGAGGAACTCATGTTCTCAATTTTAGCATTCACAGTTTTGAGAGTGATCGTGAATATTAAATAAGAGACCAGGTACAAGTGATCATGCTTCTGTCTGGATCAAAATACAGAGAGAAAGTTACACCTCTGGGGCAAAATGGTAACTCACAACGAGGGCTAGCATTTTTGATGCATGACTGTCCAAGGGACAGGTGTAGTATTCATTTTGCTTGTCCTGTTCATTTCGCTTACCAATTTTACAGTTCCGCTTTCGAATCAGAGCTAATAGTAACCAGTGTTCCTCCAGCTGGTACAGTACCCTGAAAAGTGCTTAATAACTTATGGTGTCCATTGTATGATGCCCTAAACAGGGCTACTAAATATTACACACAGGCTGGTATAGTACATGGCTCTGAAAAGGACTTAACAAGTGTACGCCCAGTTCAGTGCCCTGATAAGGACTTTTAATTTACTTTCCCTCCTTCTCAGTAATGGCCCTGACAAGGGCCCTTAACTCTGCGTTGACAGCTTCCCTGTTCCTGTGTGTAGACAGAGCACAAAACTCCTCTACTTAGTAACCCTGACAAGGCCTTTTAACTATCCTCCCCATCTCCTGTCTCTGGAGCCCTTCTTGTCCTGACAGGGGTTTAATTGGTTGTCTTAGAATGGCAGAAAAAGGGAGGTATTGTTGATGGGACCTGAATATGCCAAATGTTAGCTGGAGCACCCTGGCTGCAGCCACATCAAAAGCAGTGTTATTCTCAATGCCCTATAGGGGGCATGCCTCAGACAGCTAGTGGTGGAACCCACTAATGAGGGAGCAATCCTAGACCTGGTACTGTCAAATGGGGATCTCTGATTTAGAAGTGGGTAGCCATTTGGGAACAAGTACCTCAAACAGTGTAGTTCACGATAAACGCAGCCATACAGTTGAGCCATACAAAAGCAAGAGTGCTGGACTTCAGGAGGGCTGACTTTTGGGAAAATGGGAGAGTGTCTCAGAAAAGCACTAGCAAATGGGAAAGAAGGAGGGGTGGAGGAACAATGGGGAACAATCAAACAGCCATCACAGAGGCAACAAGCCTCTGTGTGAAGCAAATCAGCAAAGCAAAACAAAGGAAACAAACACTATGGTTCACAAAAGAGGTGGCGGGAAGGTTAAGAAGAAAAGATAGCATTCAGGAAGTATAAGGAAACACAGACGGAGCAAGACAGAGAACTGTATCAGTTAGAGCAGAAGGAAGCGGGAAAGCAGTCAGAATAGCAAAAGCACAAACTGAGGAAAAGAGAGCCAACTCAGTTAAGAAGGGGGTAAAACCTTTATAGGTACATCAGGGAGCAAAGAAAGATGAGGGAGGTTGGGCAGAGGGTGACAGTGAAAAAGCAGGGATACTGAATGAATACATCTGCTCAGTATTCACAAAAGAAGAGGAGGGAGGTACCTAAATCAAAGAATAGAAGCACCTGGATAGGGAGGTCAATACCAGTCCATTGACAGAAGAAGAAAGGGTTCTGAAAGAACTCTTAAAACTGAAGGTTGACTAAGCAATGGGGCCTGACGTGATTCACTCAAGAATTCTAAAAGAACTAAGGGTAGAACTAGTGACATCACTGACTACCTTTTTAACAGATCATGGAGGATGGTGTGGGACTGGAGGCGGGCAGATGTGATTTACCTTCACAAAAGTGGGAGCAAGACAAAGGCAGGAAACTACAGACCTGTTAGTTTGCCCTCAGTTGTAGGGAAAATGATGGAATCACTTCTAAAGGAAAGAATTGTTGAGTCTCGAGAGGCCAGTGGGGTACAGGACCCAAGGCAGCATGGATTTACAGCAAGAAGGTAGTGTCGGATAAATCTACTAGATTTCTTTGACTGGTGACCAATGTAGTAGACCAGGGAGGGGCTGTGGACATGGCCTACCTAGACTTTAGCAAGGCATTTGAGACAGTCCCACACAAAGATTAACACACAAGTTAGCCAGCCTTGGAGTGGGTCCCAAAGTGGTAGCCTGAGTAAAAATTGGCTGTACAATAGGATACAGAGGGTAATAGTAAACGGAGTTCACTCTGAAGAAAAGGGGGTACTAGTGGAGTACCATAGGGTTCAGTATTGGGACCAGTCCTCTTTAATGTGTTTATAAGTGACATTGCAGAGGGACTGGAAGGAAAAGTATGTATCTTTGCAGACACAAAGATCTGCAACAGGGTTGATACAGAAGGTGGGGTGGAAAAGATGCAGAGGGACTTGGCAAGGTTTGAGGAATGGTCAGATGTATGGCAGCTTAGATTCAGTGCAGAGAAGTGCAAGTAATGCACCTGGGAAACAAAAACCCAGGGAAGAGTACACAGTGGGGAGGAGATAATAACAACAAAATGGAAAGGGACCTGGGGTAGTCATATCAGATGACCTTAAGATGGGTAAGCAGTGTGAAGGCAGTAAGGAGGGCTGGTGAGATACTGGGATGCATAGGAGAGGCATCACCAGTAGAAAACAGGAAGTTGTTATCCCTCTGTACAGACAGCTGGTGAGACCCCATCTGGAGTACTGTGTCCAGTTCTGAGACCCCATCTCCACAAGGACATAGACAGAATAGAGGCTGTCCAGAGGAGGGCACTAAGATGGTGCAGGGCCTGCACCAAAAGACATACGAGAGAGATTAAAGAAGCTTAATATGTATACCCTCGAGGAGAAGAGGACATGATAGAAACTTTCAAGTACATCAAGGGAATCAACAGAGTCCCAAGAGGGTAGCATCTTTCAGAAAAGATGTGCAAGAACAAGGGGCACAATCTGAAGATGGGGTGGGTGGTTAAGAAGTAATGTGAGGAAGTATTTTTCACACAGAGGGTTGCAGATACATGAACAGCCTTCCTGAGGAGGTAGTGGAGTCCAAAACAGTGGGTGAATTCAAGAATGCATGGGACAGACATAAAGCAATTCTAGTGGGGGGTAGGAGGAAGCAGGCTGTTGGCCAACTAGGATCTGCAGCTTATCCTGTAGGTAGGGAAATGGGCAGACTAGGTGGGCCAAGCGGTCCTTATCGTCATATTCTATATTTCTGTGTCTTAGCACTTTAAGTTCCTCTCCTAATCTCTAAATACTGAATCTCCCCTTTGTCTGCCCTGACAGGGCTTTCAGATACTTTTTGAGCTGTTACAATGGCTTTTCATTAGCCTTACCCAGGCCCCTCTTGGTAGACAGCCCTGAAAAGAATTTTTAACTTTTATCCCCAAAACTCTGCTGCCTGTGAACAAGAGTTAGTCTTGGACTGCTGCTGCAAGTACAGCACACACAGGGATGGTGTATCTAGTGCAGAAAGCAAAGGGAGGACCCCTGTTCCACTTGCCGCTCACCACATCGCCACCGTGAATTTTATTTGCATGTGGCTAAGATTTCTAAATTTACCCACACCATGGAGGTGAAAACCATATGTTCATGCTGTTTTTTTTTTTTTTTTTAGTAACAGTATATATAGTATATGGTTTAGAATAATTTGGCAGCGGATATCATGTGGCTTATGCTTTCACACAGTGGCTAAACAGTTTGGGGTCACTTTAGCCACAGTGGATTACATTTTCAAAATCTTAGGGGAACGGAGAGACCAGCAACTGTACATGCACAGTGACAAGGAACACATGCACAGTTTAGTCCTGCTGTGACACTTTTCATTTTTGCTGCTTGGCTAAACTGCTAATCACATAGAAGAGCCCACCATGGGACGCCGGGTTGAATGGACATTTCAGCAAGTGACACAGGGTATTAAATAGCTGGTGTAGCACAGCAAAACATTACACAAACCAAGGAGGTAATGCTAATAAGTTCCAGAATGCATAGCAGTAGACTGCTAACCATTTTTAAATCCATGGCACAATAGACAAAATGAATAAAACAAATTATTTTAAAAGGTTGCTAATCATTCTGTGCTAAGTGCTATGCATTTTCACCGCTGATTAGCACTGCCATGCAAAGAACTGCTAATTAGTTTTTATTTATTTTTGTTAATTTAATACCTATGACACCATGATGATGCGTCATTCAAAGCCCAACCATACAGGTGGCAACATCTCCTGGGTCCTTGTGCCGCTAATGCTTTTCACTTGGTGCCTGTCCCAGGGACTGGAGAGAAATTAAACCTGCTATTGCTGGGGAAAACTGGATGTCTGGGACAGGCAGACGGGTGTTTATTTCAACCCTTGCTTACAACTGTAATGCTGGGAATTTTGCCAAAATAAATGAATGTCTAAAGTCGGCCCGGTGAGAGGAGGGCAGAGGTGCTGAACGCCTTACCTCCTGTTATACTGGCGACCGGGATCGGACTGGAAATTTGGTGGGTGGCTGGGAGAGAAAGGGTTAAATGTCCTAGGGATAGCTCTCCTTCCCTCGGGGTGGGTATCCTGATTCCTGCCACTTCACTGCCACCAGGTGTAAGCTGGGTGGTAGCCAGTGGAGCAGCAGATGGGGGGAGTCTACAGCGTGCAGATGTACTAGTGTGCAGGTGTGTGACCATGTCACACGCCAACTTCCTTGGAAGAAAAATCGGAGGAAAATGTGCTGGCTCACCAGTATCCCGCATCCGCCATGTGACCTAGCATGGCAGGCCCCCCGCCAACATGGCTGTTGTAAGTGGTGGTTAACATGTATACTCCCAGGCCATTTATCTGTATATTTAGCATCAGGGTAGACATGCCTACGAATTAATAAGCAGTAATACCTGACAGGGTGGGGTTGGTGGCAATACACAGACCGCCAGGAGGCACGAGGCCCCAACGCCACAGGCTTATATAGCCTTATAGCCCTGGAAGGTCTGGCATTGCCCACGCCGCCCCACCCTGGAGGGTATTATTGCACTTAGAATAAAATGGGCCCATGTTTTTTATATGTTTAAAACAAAATTATGTTGAAACCGGGTCGAAATAACACCTGTCTGCCTGTCCCAGACACCCAGTTTTCTCCAGGGACAGCTGGTTTCACTTTTGTGTCTGTCCCTGGGACAGGCACCAAGTGAAAAGCATTAGCGGCACTAGGAACGAGGAGATGTTGCCACCTGCAAGGCTGGGTTGTTGACGCCTCAACATCCCATTGTCACATGTTGAGAGATGTCCATTCAACTCAGCGTCCAAGTTTAGGCTCTACTGTGTGGTCGGCAGTTTTGTCAAGTAGCAGAAATGAAAATAGTGCTGCAGTGGGACTAGACTATTGTGTTCCATGTCATCATGCATATGCAGTCCTTTGCTTTCTGCAGGGCATACTTCATTATTCTGTGTGCTGCAGTTGCAGTACCAGCCCAGAACTAGCTTTTATTCACAGGCAGCAGAGTTTTGGGGAAGGACATCAAAAACCCTTTTCAGGGCTGTCTACTAACTAAGAGGAGCCAGGATTAGGGTAATTAAAAGCCTCTCTGAGGGCTAGAAAACCGATTTGAAACCCTTTCAGGGTCGACCATCACAGCAGAAAGGTGGGAGACTTGGTATTTAGAGAACAGGAGAAGAACATAAAGAGCGCTTAAATCACCCTGTCAGGGCAGGAAGGGCTCCACAAGCAAGATATCAGGAGGCTGGTTAAAAGTCTTTGTCTGGGTTACTAAATAGGAAGAAACATTTAGTGTCCGTGTTATATACAGGACCAGATGAAGCTGATCCATTTGTCCGGCAGAACCGAAGGGAGGTAATTAAAGCCTTGGCCCTTATCAGGGCCATGAACTAGGGGCTCACTTGTTAAGTCCTTTTCAGAGCCATGTAGCAGCCAGTGGGTAATATTTAGTAGTCCTTTTAGGGCACCTTACAATGGGCACCATTAATAATTAAGCCCTTTTTAGGGCACTGTACCAGACAGGGAGAACACTAGTTACTATTAGCTCAGATTTGGAAACAGAAATGTAAACTTAGTAAACAAAATCAACAGGACAGATACAAATTCTGTGGGACAGACAAATGAATATTGCACCTGTCCCTTGGACAGCCATCCACCAAATATTATTTCTAGCCCTGGTTGAAACGTTAAACCTGTTAGTTTACGGTTGTTTTTCTTTGTCATAAAATAGTTCCTCCGCCTGCATTTGGATGCTGTGTTTTATTTTAACCCTAAGGACCTGTGTCCTACTGCAGCCTCCATAGTTGTAAGTGGTTGTCACGTTACCTGCATGCGCGCACACACTCGCACTTCCGACACACACACTCGGCTTAACTTAAAAACACTTTTTGTTTACTGTTTTTCTTATTTGTTTTTACGTATTGATTAGTTCACTTTATTTTATTCATTCGGTGAACAATTCCTGAATTCATTGTGTGATTGGAGAGTCTAGTTGAGGAGTGGTAGTGATGGTTCGCAAATGAGATTAACAGACTTTTCTGCTCTGTGTAGAGGTACATTAAGTTTCCGTTGTTTTCTTTTAATTTTGCTGTCTATTTTGATCTGTGGCAGTTTGATGGGCTACATTGAGGGCAAAAAAAAAAAGGCATCTGGGAATCGGCTGTGGCGCGTAGTCGCGACTGAGAAGCAGCCTGGTATGGACAGAAAGTCTGTAGATTTTGTACAACAGAGGCTGAGAGCTAGCAGGGAAATGAAAACTAAAGTAACTGTGAGCAGGGTTTAGCCGTGTTTGTGTGGTGGTGTTGACTTGGTGTTATCCTCGCTTAGCGAGTGGGTGCAAAGATGTCCGCCACTCAGTTTTAAAATTCAAACTGGCACAAGAATACTAGTTTGTGAGTGAAGCATGCCAGGTTGGAACATTTTATTTGTTGGGCCTATTAAATGTTAATGTACCCCTGGTAGGGCACCAGCCAATCAGAGCCCAGCAAATAAAGAAAGCCCATTTCTAACTAATCCTAACCCACTGGCACAGAATGTCCTGGAGGCGTGCATTGGGGACTATAATACCTTGTTGGTGCCTGTGGCTAACAATCCGGACTTCTTACCTGTACTAGAGGAGGCTGGATTCAAGGAGTGTGAGGACAGAGGTGTGAAGTGCTTGGATGACCTCTATATTAGTAGTGGGTGAGTACATTCATAGACATTCAGGGTATTTCAGGGTATTTAGAGGGTTCCGAATTGCCATCATTTTAGGTATCTACAAATCTAGGCATATGGGCGAGGAATGCATAGAGACCCAGTAGAGACCTCCCAGTTTCATAATTAGAACTGGTGGTTTATAGTGCTAGAATGGGTAACAAAGGCTCGTAGGGAAAATGGGTAACAGGACAGGCAGTATTTTCCTAATCTATCGAAAAGGTGAAAGCCCTTTGGGAGAGGGATTTTGGTGTGGCAGTTACAGATGCAAATTGGAAAACAGTGCTCAGCTTACATGTGGGGCTACTGTTATGTAACGAGCAAAAGGAATCTCAGTATACTAACATACTAAAAGCCAGCAGAATAGGCCTAACGGTCTCGTGTCTGCTCGGTAGCCAGCCCCTATTGGGCGCCGCCTCCTCCACCCCAGCCCCGAGAGGGTCATCTTCGGCTTCAGTATACCCATGCACCTATCCCACCCCTCTTAAAGCCCTCCACTTTGCCCTCCTCCACTAGACTCCCCGGCAGTGCCTTCCATGGCCCCACCACCTCTCAGTGAAGTAATACCTTCTACGCTCTCCCCTGTAATCCCCCCAGCTTCAACTCATACCCCTTTCTTTAGCCTGAACATTTCTTTGGCTCCTGCCCTGTTAACCCCTTTCACATATTTGAAGACCTCTATCATGTCCCCTGTCTCTCCTCTCCTCCAGTGAGTACAGCCCAAGGACTTCCAGCCTTTCCTCATAGGTCCTTTCACTCATGCCCCGAATCATCCTGGTTGCCCTCCTTGAACCCTCTCCAGCAATGCAATGTCCCTCCTAAGGTGAGGTCTCCAGAACTGCATGCAGTACTCAAGATGCAGCCTGACTAAGGCATTATACAGAGGGAGGATCACTTCCTCTTCCTGGATGTAATTCCCTGGGCTATGCAGCCCAGAATCCTGTTTGTCTTTGCCGCAGATCTTCTGCAGTTTTCAGTATTATTCATTTTAGTGTCTACCACCACCCCAGCTCCCTTTCACTCATTGTGGCTTGCAGTGAGACCCTCCCAGGGTGTATACACGACCTGGGTTTCTGACCCCAGATGCAGCACCCTACATTTCCCTGGATTAAACCTCAGTCCCCACCTTTTGACCAACCCTCCAGGGTATCCAGATCATTCTGGACTGTCTCTCTCGCTTCCTCCCCATCTGCCAGTGCTCCCAGTTTTGAGTCATCTGCAAAGAGGCTCATCCTACTCCTAACCCCCTCCCTATATCAGAGACATAGGCATTGAACAGGAGTGGCCCCAGTACCGAACCTTGGGGAACCCCACTGAAGACCTTCTTAGGGGAGCAGACTATCCCACCAACCACTACCCTCTGAGTTCTTTCCGCTAGCCAATTTTCACCCATCTAAGCAACTGTCCTCCCACCTCCATCTCCCCCAACTTTGTCAACAACCCGATGTGGGGTACCGAGTCAAATGCCGTAATAAAGTCTAGATATAGGATGTCCACCGTCTTTGTCGGTCCAGGGTCCCCCGCCACCAGTCGTAAAATCTGAGGTTGGTCTGACACGATCTCCCTGGGACAAAATCATACTGTTTGTCATTCATGTGCCCCAACCTTTCCAGTTGCCTCTGGAGCTTCTCCTTGATGAAACCTCCATTAGTTTGCCTACCACAGACGTTAGGCTGACAGGCCTGTAATTTCCCATCTCCTAGACCTCACTTTGTGGATAGGCACCACATGAGCCACCCTCCAATCTTGAGGCACCCATCCTGTCTGCAGAGAGGCATTGAAGAGTGCAGCTAGCGGAGCTGCTAGTTCGCCTGCCAGTTCCTTCAGAACCCTTGGATGCAGCCCATCCGGTCCTGGTGCCTTACCAGTTTTTAGCGCCCAAAGGGCCTCCTCACCCTGTCCTCTGTGATTTCTCCTCCCAAACCCCTCAACTAAACCCCCATCCCTTCTAGGCCTGGCCCACCCAGTACCCCAGCCCCTTCCAGTCCTCTCCAACTCCATCTGACCTCTCTGCTCAACTGTCTCCCCTCCCCTTCCATGGAATGGATCCCGTGACTTTTTCCATAAATATCAAGGCAAAGTACTCATTTAGTACCTCTGCCTGCTCCCCACCTCCTGAGCCCATCCCTCCCCAGTCCTAATCCTAGAGATCTGTGCTTCCCTTTTCTTCTCCCTATGTATCTATAAAATCCATTTCCACCCCTCCGGATATCCCTAGCCAGGTTTTGCTCCATCCTTGCCTTGGCTCCCTCACCACTCTGGTGACTCCTTGCTGTCATCTCATAGTCTCCTCTCCCTTGTCCCCCTGGAGCGCTTAAACATACATAGGCAGCCTTTTATCCTCACCGCCTTGCACCTCCCCTGGTCCACCAGCACAGCTTGTTGGCTCTACCATTTTATGTTGCTTGCACACATGTGCAAGAAACATAGTACCATCATCCGAGTTTTGGAGGTGTGACAGCCCTCTTCCAATTCAGTCAGTGTGTTTGCAGGTGCGGCGCAGGTTCTCCAATGGCTGCTGGAGCTGTCTCGACAGCAGTCGAAAATGCAGTGGAGTACAGTTGAAAGGGGAGCTACGCTCAGTGAGCAGCGATAAGATGTCGCCTGCTCGTGTGCTCTCCCCTACACACACACGCACGCACGCGTGCTCGCTTCCACGCACACACTGTATAGCCAGAGGGTGCCCAATCACCGTCGGCTGTTCTGTGCCTCCCAACAGAGTTCCACATGCCACACGCTGGGTGCCCACCCAAGCGTGGCTACACCCATCGACTATGGCGAGTGCCCAATCCCCGTCGGCTCCACTGCCCCCCAGCGGTACAGGGTGCTACGCTGAGGAGCCACCCCAGCGTGGCAACAGATGCTATCACGACGGGGTGCCCAATCCCCTGTCTGCTCCACGCCCAAACATCTGTCCTGTGCCACGCTGGGAGCCCACCCCAGCATGGCAAACGTCCTTTGTCGTCTCTTTTTAAAAACAACAAAAACCTGAAACACAAAACGGGTCCTTCGCTGTCTCTGCCCCCACCCGCTCACCCACTGCGCACCCTGCCTCCCACACCCCTCACCCCATACTTACTCCGACTCCGAGCCGACGATCTTCGGTGGACTATGGAACACGCCTGCACTTTCAAAGCCGACCGGAACTGAGGAAGTGCCAGTAAGCTGTATAATGTAATAAATGGGGTTTATTTCAACTTTGCTGCATATCTCAGGCATTTTTGGAATTTTTCACCAAATTTTCAACATGGGGTTTTGGGACCCCTTCTCATGAGTGCTCTCACTGTCATGTGGCGTAATCGGCCCGGGGGTGATTTCGCAGTCACTGTACGAAATCACCTTCGCACCGATTAATGAAACGACACTGCCAGTGTTCATAAGGTGGGCTCTCAAAAGCCTATGTTGAAAATTTGGTGGAAAAATTCTAAAATGACTGTTTTACGAGCGTGCGTTGCACAGTTCCTACGCATGCTCGTAAGTTCGCGAATTTTCAATATTTTCACCACGGATTTTCAGTATTGTCATTTTACCACACCTCCTTATGAGCAGTACAGCTGTCATTTTTCACATCTTGCCCAAAACGTGTTTCCGCCCTGTAGCGCACAATGGCGCAGTCGGTGTGTGAAATCACTGTATGGGACACATTAAGAAAATCACAGTGACGCTGTTCAATGAGCAGAGGTCTTAAATGGCTATGTTGAAAAATTTGGTGAAAAAATATAAACATACACTTTTTTTACGAGCGTATGCTGCTCAGTTCCTATGCACGCTACATAAGTTTGCAAATTTTCAATATTTGCACTCCACTGACTTCCAGATACCTACACAGCACATACAAGCAAGCAACATTCGGCATTGACAAATGCTTGTTACATCTTACCCTTGTACGTGAGCTAGTAGCCTCCTGCACCTGCTTCTTAATGGTCTCCGCAGCTACCAACATCCATGTCTGGCCTAATCTTGTTCAAGTTCCCCTTAGAATCCTGCCCATGCCCATGAAGTCTGCCCCTGAAGTCCACTACTACTGTATTTGAGCAGTTATTCTCCCCCAGACACAGCAGAAACCAGACCGTGGCATGGTCTCCACCTGCCAGCGGGCTACACACCTCTAGACCCCTTATCTAGTCTCTGTCTGCAAGGACAACGCCCAGTATCCTCCCTCCCTCCCTAGTAGGTTCCCCACTTGTTGACCAGGAAGGCATCCTGAAACACATCCATCAGTCTCTGCTCCTGGCCACCGCTGATGTCGTAGTGTCCCAGTCTGCCATTTCTCTGTCTGTAATTTTAATTTCAGTTTCAATTTATTGATCAGCCAAGCTTGTTTTCAAGTTAGGCCATTACAATTAAGAAAAGAAAAAAATCCTGACATAAATATCATATGTAGTCCAGTATACCAGTTTTCACAGGTTAAATGGTGCAAGTCTTACATTATTCCAGTCATTCTGATGATTAGTTCACAGATTTAAATATTTATGGTAGTATTTCTTTTCCAGCTCACAACAGCTGCCAGAAGTTTTGTTATCCTTATTATTTCATCCATGGTTCTTGGGTGTAACAAGATAAATAGTGGGTCGATGTAGTGTCTGAGTATCTCTTAAGGACATCTTCTAAGAATGCTTTTTAAATATTTTAATAATATGCTCTTAAGGATGTCTCATTGCATTACTGCATGGACATGCCTTATGAATTCGATCCTTGTTTTTCTGAATTTTATTATAGCTGATGTATTTGGAATTTAACAAATCAAATCTAGTCCAAGTTATCAAATGTCATTGCCTGTCTTGTGTGGTATATAACGTAACCTGGTGGTTTCCCAGTGTGTGGAAGGTACCAAAGAGCGTGGGCACGTGTACATTACTTTTGGGACTGCCGCACGTTGAAGCCATTTTGTTGGCTGTATCCCAGAATCACACTGCGCAGTGGGGTCAGTCTGTGGCAAAACACCTGTCTCACTACTCCTAGGTATGGAGGACTTGGTGGGTGAGGCTGGCCAGAAGGATGGAGCCATATCCAAGATGGTAGAAGTATTACTAACTCTAGTGAGACAGTGCATTCAAAATACTTGAGTTTCTTGCAGTAAGCCTTCATTGGCACAGTGGAGGGCAGTGGCTATCCTGCCCTTGGTGTTGGTATGCCTGACATACATCTTGAAAGGAAGGAAGAACACTTTGTTAATAGTTGGGGTTGGTTTCTGGACTCTGTTCCGCCAACTGAAGCTATGATGTTACGGGAAGGTCTAACCTAATGCCCTTAGGAGCAGGTATAAATAAGACGAGGCCCAGTTGAACAGAAACCAGAACGATAAATTCATTCTGGTGTTTGTGGATGCTGTATAGCAGACTGCTTTTGTTACTTAAAGGAACTGTCATCAACAGGATTTCTTAATGTCTCAAAGCCCATAAAAAGCTAACTTGATTGAGCCATTATGTTGATCTGTGAGTCTTTGCAGTCCAGAGTTAGCATATGTTTTGGACTCCTGACAGGAAATTGTCACCGAGCATCTAGGTCCTCCTTGACTGTATTTAGCAGGGCTTAATTTAACTCTAAAAATTAATTAGGGTTTGCTCATAAAAGTGCTAAAACATTCTGAAAATACATAGCACTTACGTCACTGTGTTTAACAAACATAACACTTCTAGAAAACCTATATAAATACTTACTGTACTGCTAGCATTGTCCCAAGGGGAAAAAAAACTGCTAATTATTTAAGACCCTGTTTACTCCAACAGGTTAAATAGGAAATAGACTGTTTTGTTAAGTGTGTTTTAAGGTGTTATACAACACTTTCTACATTTATAAGAATTGTTTTATATGTGCATTGAAACTAGTGAGTTATCACCTTTACATTTCAGACTGTTGGTAAAATAATCCATCTCCAGAATTGCTTTCATCTCTAGGCTATACTGCCAGTGCCAGCTGATCATCAAAAACTACACATCTCAAGGCTGGCTCTGTGGTGCCAACAGGTATTCAGGCCCCACATCAGGATTTCTACACCCTGGCTGTGTTCATGTCAGTACAGATTTCTGGGACTGCCACAGCACCAGCTAAGGTCTTTTTTCCATTCCCTCTTACAGCCTTTCTCTTACAGTTTCAAGTGTGAACTGGGTCTACAAGATGGAAATTGTATACGACCTACTGGCCTGGCATCATGGGGCCAGCCTGAAATGTGTAGTTTTGATTATCAGCTGGCAGTACAGCTGTGAACTAGCTTTGTTCATCCATCAGAATGGGTTTTGAGCATGTGTTAAGATCCTGAAAGTATTATATTCTTTCTATCCAGATTTGACTTGGGGGAATAGGACACTATTACTTATTTGTTAATGGCAAAACACACAGATGGACAATATGCATAACCTGAAATGCCTTGTTAAATATAGAATAATATATGGGTGGGTGGGTGTGTGTAACTAGAATTTTACACAAACCCTAGAAGTGGATGCAACATAAACCCTGAGGGGTTTATAATAGCATTGCACACAGTGTGTGTGTGTGTGTGTGTGTGTGTGTGTGTGTGTGTGTGTGTGTGTGTGAAAATTCTGGTTTTTACACACACACATGCGCTGTGTGACACGCTCCCATATTTTATTTAATTAATGGTAATATTTTTCCTTTTCAGCACAGTTCAGTTAGTGCAGCACTTCTGTCAGAGATGCGCATGCACACAGCCTGTCTCTCTCTCCTTTTGTTTTTTCTTTACATTACACTGGTAATGACATTCTGGAAAGGCATAGTCCATCAGCATTGCTGCATAGTGTAAGACGCGCTTCTAACATACTAGACGCCAGCAGAGTAGGTCTGTTTGTCTATCAAGTCTGCTCGTGCTTCAGCACCCTGATTGGGTACTGTAGCCCTATCTGTCTAAGGGTACGAGCAGCAGGATCAACCAGATTGTTTTTTTTCATTTTCAAGGCAGGATCAACTAGATAGATATTTACAAATATTTAACATTGTACTTATCTTAGCAGTATGTGGCAAAGCTTAAGTGCTGATACCGGTGCTCGGTAATGGAGCCACCATGTTGGGCAAGATGTTCAGCCTGCCCACAGTGAAACCACGCCCAGTTAGCTTTCTGTGGTGATGCTTGATTGACAGGTGTTGATTGCAACCTCCTGGTTGTAACTACAAATATCAACCAGGAGGTTGTAACTGAAAATAAATATGTCCTTTATCTGTATGTAAAAGATTATCGCCATTAATTGGAGTATTTTTTTATTTTTTTCATTTGTAATTTATGGTATTTTTCACTTTTTCTTTCCTCACCGGTCACGGCATACAAGCGTGTGTGCGCACCCACATGCCAGGATCCGTGGCCCCAAGCACCCTCCCCAGACTTGCATTACCGCCTCAACTGCCTGCATTGCCCACGGACCTCCACCCAGGGGAGCGGGACTACGGCGGAGTGGGCATCCACCCCTTTGAAGGGAGAGCCACAGCTTGACCCTGCTCCAACCCCCTCAACCAGCTCCCCGCCAACCCGAGGTCGCCCTCAACCTGGGTCACCAGTGTAAAGATAAGGTGCCAGTGCTCAGCCGCCTGTGCCACCGGCTGGCCGCTATCAAAGAGTATTTTACTTATTTTGATGAAGTTAAAATTATAACTGTTTCTTACTGAAATACTTTGGATGGAATGAGATTTTCTACCATAACAATGGCAGAATTCTGTTGATTATTAGAGCAGTATAGCACAGTGGTTAAGGACACTGAGCTACAAACTGAAACACAGCCAATGTTTAGAAATCCTGATATGGGGCCCCAATACCTGTTGGCACCACAGAGCCAGCCTTGAGATGTGTCGCTTTTGATAGTCAGCTTACAGTGGCATTATAGCTTAGAGATTAAAGCAATTCTGAAGATGGATTATTTTTACTAACTTTTGAAATGTAAAGGTGATAACTCACTAGTTTCAATGCACATACAAAACAATTATTATAGATGTAGGAAGTGTTGTAATAACACCTTAAAACACACTTAGAGACATGGTCATGTACAGTGGCATACATAGTTTGAAAGCCCATGGAAAGTTCTTTTAATTGAGGTATTGGGCATACCTGTAGCTGGAAACAGTCCAGAGATATAGATGACTGAGTCTGTGCAATATAAATACTACAGCGAGCCCTTCTTAGAACCTTGTGATGTCGGTGGCCGGTCAAGCAGTGCTTTACTGCATTGAGTTGAGCAACGCTTGATCGCCACTGACATCACAAGGTTCTAAGAATGGCTCTGCTGTAGTATTTATATTGTACAGACTCGGGTCATCTATATCTCTGGACTGCTTTCAGCTACGGGTTTGCCAAATGCCTCAATTAAAAGAACTTTTATTGGGCTTTCACACTATATATGCCACTGTACATGAATGTGTACCTTTAATAAAACAGTCTATTTCCTAGTTAACCTGTTGGAATAAATACAGTCAAGGAGAACCTAGACCTCGGTGACATAATTTCCTGTCAGGAGCCCAACACATATGGCTGCCACCATCCCTTAATTACAGGGTGATTTACATATGAATAACTCTGGACTGCAGAGATTCACAGATCAACACAAATGCTCAATCAAATTAGCGCTTTATGGGTTTCAGACATTAAGAAACCATGTTGACTATAGCCCCTTTAATTGTTTGTGCTATGTACTACAGAATTAATTTTCTCTTGTTTATTCTCCATTTGTTTTCTGTTGTCCTATGTATTATGTAATTTTTTTTATTTTAAAAAGAAATTACAAAAAATAATCATATCCATGGAAATTACATGAGATGCAAGTAATTAACGAAAAATTGTATAAAGGAAATAAGGATAGCTATGAGGAACTAAGAGATAAAAACAGACAAAACCCAAAGGCCTTCTTCAGCTATATATACTCTTAAGAAAAACCCAAAACGGCATGCAGGACCACTAAAAATAAATGGGGCTGTTATTGCAGATAATGAGGCATGCCATCTATATTAATACCGACAGTAAATACTGACTACTTTTAACAAGGATATGTCATAAAAGTAAACTTTTTTTTGTTTGTTTGTTTGTTTTTTCAACCAGGAGACCTACTAAGCTGCAGGCTTGTTTACAGGTGTGACCTGGGAGCACAGGAAGTTAAGTGACTTGCTCAGGGTCACAGAGTATACAAGTGGGGCTGTGGGATTCAAACCCAGGTCTCCAGGTTTACAGCTCAGAGCCTTAAACCACTGTGCTATACTGCCTATGTCCTCCTAGTGCTTTTAACCCTTTACGGTCAGACCACATCTGGAATATGGGTGCAGTTCTGGAGGCCACACAGGTGACAGGGTGGAGGGTCCAGAGAAGGATAACCACTATGATTCAAGGACTGCACGGAGGTTTTATTAACGACTGGAGGAACTAAACTTGTACATGCTGAAGACAAGGAGGGAAAGTGGGATATGGTTGAAACATTCAAATATCTGAAAGGAATAAACAAGGTGAGGGAAGGAAGCATAACTAGGGGACACGCACTCAAGCTAGAGGGTGGCAGATTTAGGAGCAATATGAGGGGCAGTTCTTCACTGAGAGAGTGGTGGGTCCTTGGAATAGTCTGCCAGAATGGGTAGTCGGGGTAGACACGGTGAGCAAATTCAGGAGGGCTTAGGACAACTGCATGGGGCTAAACAGAAGTAACAAGGCCAGAGAGTAAAGGGAATAAGATATGCCAGACAGGGAGGAGGTAATGGACAGACTAGATGGGCCAAGGGTCCTTTTCTACCAGCAAATTTCTATGTTTCTAGTACTGCCAGGTGGAAAATCTTCTTCTAATTAGCAAACAGAAAAGAAAAATACTTCAGATATAAGAAGTGATAGCGGACTTCATCTGAACGTTACAGTTAATTCCAGGCAGTACACTAGCTCTACAAGAAGTCCTAACAAACAGTTTAAGGGAAAATCAAACTTAACAGAAGGAAAAATTGCTTTTTATTCAATGAATTGTGAGAATCTGGAATGCCCACCCATATGGTGTAATAAAGAGCAATACAGTAATAGCGTTTCAAAAATTATTTGGACTTGTATATGGACAAAGATGAACTGATTATTACAGGTAAATTACAGGGACAGTTCTATATGGACGTTTCATCTTCTGTCTATCTTCAAAGTATGAAATCATAGTTATGCAAGTTAGAGATGCCTGTAATTCTGATTCTGATCTAATAGCACTTTTATTGTTTTGTTTAAAGACTTTGCTTATTGCCCGGCTACAGGCATGGATTTATTTATTGAATTTTGTTCACCAGGTACATGAGACTAAAAGTCCCTTTTCAGGGGCGACCTCGGGTGGGGATACTGATGGTAACCAACTGACACTGAACCAGATGATGTTGGTGGGATGTTCCCTTCATCTGCGTGGGGACCCACCACCTGGCATCCCTCCATAGACTGCCCAGTCTGGGGAGGCCTGCAGCTTGCCCCTGCAGCAGGGTTCTCTGTTGGGAGGTCATGATCAACTTGAGACTGCAGCTGAGGCTTGCGCCTTCGGATGCGGACCCTGGAGTTTCATTGAATGCCAGCACAGGGTTTTTCCCTGTAGTTTCTCCACAGGAGGTGCATGACATCAGCAAAGGTCGGGCGCTCTCCACACCCGACCTTCAGACGTCCGCATCACCTCCCTGCTTGCATGTTGGTCCTGGCTATTGCACACCCAGTCTCCACTGGGTGTCACTAACACCAGGAACCACAACAATTGGACGTTCATTCTGCCTCCCCTGGCCAACCCTCTGACATCCCGTGCTTGTTCCCAAACATGGTCGCCTGCCACAGTTGGTAATGTTGTTGCCAGCAGCGGGCTACATCCAATAGCACTTGATAGACATTTCTGAATTTGATTCCTATTCCAAAAAGAATTTGAAATCAGTTGTGAATCCTCATTCTGTAATTCTAATTTTCTGCATAAAACACATTTTAGCATTTCATTTCTGAATTAGCCTTTTCAGACTGCGATTCAAAATCCTAACGCCTAAACATTGTGTCGGAATCTGACTCATACGATTCCATGACTTGGAATCTGAGCAACTCCTAATGTAAGTTATTATACGGGGCAGGTTGGCAAGGCTTTCCCAAAACAGACACCAGCTTTTAAACAAGTTTGTACATCTCCGCATAGGAAGAGAATGACCAACTATGGATACATTTTCATCCTGTTGGGACTCCAGTCTTCAGGGCAGTGATGTCATTGTCTTGACTGTGTTTTGCCTACCCATGATACCCTGCACTAGGATTGAGCCTTCAGAGCACGTGTTTGGCTTGGAGAGATGCTCATAAAATGAACAATTTGAATATTTTTATTTCTTTATTTGATATCTGGGAAAGAACGCTGACCAAGGGTTCTTTCTCAGGCTCTACCTGAGCAAAGACTACAGTAACAATACATAAAATCGTAAAACAATACTGAAGTAGAAACAAAATACAGTAACCAAATGTACAGTCCTAATTACATTGCACTGATCTTCTTGCAAACTGCCTCTTGGCATTGGCAGCAAATCCTTTGGAGCTCCTGCTTGTGTCAAATAAGACTTAAAACATGCATTTATGACTGTCTGTTCTTGCTTGTTCTACCTAGAGGAGGCATCAAAACAAAAACAGAGCCAACTGCAAGCATTAGAAGATGCTTTCTGTTCAGGCTGTCCTCGTGGAGCTCCTCTAATGTTTTAGAAGTTTTTTGCTTCTAGTAGTCAGGATTTCTCTCTTCTAAGCTGGTCTCCGGGCTTTGAGACAGATGGGCTGTACCTCCTGATGACACATGCAGGCAGAAACAGAGCTCTGCAGCCTGGATATCCACCCTCTGTTTCCACCAGTTTACTTCCTGCTGCAGGTACTCTGCAGTTGAGCTGTGTCACTGTTGTGACAGGGCCAAGACGCCAAACTGTAAGTGAGATTTAAGTAGGCTTTTGGGATATCCTCAAGAGAGCAGACTACAGGAAAATCTAAGGCAGCTCTCTTTTTTTTGGCTTGGACCCAGTCTCAGCCCTGCATGCTGGACAGACTGGCTCTGTGGCTCCACCTTCCCACACTTTTGGGGCTGTGCTAGTCAGCCATTGGTAAACCGCTATTAGGCGCTCTCAAGGGCAACTCAGACTGTCTGAGTGCTTTTATCTTCAGCCCGCCGATGGAGGATAGTTAGTGGGCATTCAAGAGAGGAACGCCAACGAGCACATTAAATATCAGCTCAACAGAGGTTTCATCGAGGCCCTGGCGGACCGTCAATCGAGCACTTCAAGCCTCAGCTCGTTAATGGAGGATTCAGGGAATGCCTGGCCTGTTGACGAGCTGCTCAGAATACTACAGCTCGTTGACTGAGATCTCGATGCTTTTCAGAGCATACTTTGAGACCTGGACCATCGGCTAAGTGTCAGAACAGCACAGCTCATCGACAGAGGAAACTTACGGCAGTACAGCACCGCATCATGCTAGAGCCATCAACAGGCACTTCAAGCATAGCAGGTTGTCGACAGAGACCTTCAGGGCACTATGAGCTGCCGATAGCAGTCGGGCTGCATTTTTTAGCAGCATTTAAGGTGATAAAAGCAAGTAGCTCAACATTTTAAAGGGACAACAGCAGCGTTTATTCTCACTTTAGCAATAAAGTTAGCAGTTCAGTATCTCTATCTTAAAGGGACAGCAGCAATGTTTTGCCCATGCTTCAGTGCTAGAACCATTTTTATCATTGCCTCAGACAAGCTCTCCAGGGGCAGAAAATGTCAGTGATGCAAATCCCCATGCTGGTTACGCTGGTTCGCTTTGCTTAAAATGTGAGAAATCAGCAGCTGCAACTGTGGAGGACCTGATGGAAGCCTCAGATTCCTTGGCTCAGACAGGTAGCCAACAGACGGACAGGTCAAGGAGGGTTGCAACCCCTTGCTGGCTCCAGACCCCATTGATAAACTAAATAGGGTATTTGCCCTGGACCCCTCATGCTTCAACTGACAGCCTCCAGGGTCCCCAGATGGGAGACCACACAAGAAGACAAAGCAAAAGAAAAATCCGTTCCCGCTTTTTTCATCTGAAGAGGTGCAGTTATCCTCACATCACTACAACAAAAAGAAAAATCCAGGTATAGGAACAGATCTTTGGACGAGGAGGATCAGCATTCTTTGTGGCACAAGAGCAAGAAAAGATCTTGTTCTTGAAGCAGGTCCCCAGGCACCCTACAAGGGGAAACATTGCAGGAGCACTCTCCAGCCTCATTAGACTCCAGAGAGTCTTCAGCGGAAGAAGGTGAGCTAGTGGACTCTGCCCTTTGACTCTGATGACTCTCCTTCCAGTAACTTGATGTGGACAACCTAGACTTTTCATAAAAAGATTATTGCCGAGATCCACCGGTCTTCCCAGTGGCTCTAACACAGCCGAACCAGGCCTTCCACCTGGCATCTGCCGCCAAATGGGCCACAGCTATTCCTGTTCCTCCGCCATCGGGACTTGCAAAAGAGGAATGGCAAGGTCCAGAATGCTCTATCCAGTCCATCATGGATAACTAAGCTTATAAAATTTGACAAAAGCAATCTGAAATGTGGCTTGACTGCCCCAGAACTGACCCTTGATTTCAATCTCACCAAAAGACAGTCATTCTGGCAGAAGGAGGGCATCTCTGAGGGACCCAGTGGACAGGAAAGTGGATGTCTCACTGAAGAAGGCTTTCCAGACATCGGCAACTTCTTTCCAAGGCAGCAACTGCCAATTTTTTCTCCGCCAGAGCTGCTCTGCCCTGGGCCTTGATATAGCCTTCCAATCCGCCGAGGATCAAGAGAAGAACAAGGCTACTATTCACCAGCTGCAACTAATGGGTTTGACATCAGCTTATGCAGCAGATGTGTCAGAGGAGGTGGTCAGGTGTGCCGCTAGAACCATGTTCTATCAAACTTGACTCACCGCAACCTCTGGCTTCAGGCTCGGCAGCAGATACCTCCTCAAAAGCCATTTAGTGAATGCTTCCTATGAAGGTAATCTCCTGTTTGGCTCCGTGCTTAAGAGGGAGGAAGGATTCTGAGAGACGACTAAAATGCACATGCCTCAAAGAAACTGGGGCAAATCATGGTCTTTGTGCCTCGAGACTTAGTTTTGTGACCAAGGTTACAACAGAGGTCAAAACAATTTATCTGGCAAGAGAACATGGTTTTCCTCCCGTAACCAGCACAACTTGGGGAGACAGCGTGGAGGAGGTGGCACCTGAGACACGGGAGCAACAACAAAAGTCACAGTGAAGCCATCCGACCCATCCTCGAGTGGGGGCAGACTTCAATCTTTCTTGAGGAATGGGTCCAAACCACGCCAGACAGATGGGTCCTAGACATCATCAGTAAAGGTTACCTAATAGAATTTGAGTCCAGGCCCTCTCCTATATCAGGAAACCGACCAAAAGGCAAGCGATGTTTCAGGCCATCACAGACCTTATTCAGGCAGGGGCCATCGAACAAGTTCCCTCCCCAACAGAGTTCAACGGGGGTATACTCCTATTCTTCCTTGTTCCCAGGTGCACAGGGGATGGAGGCCAGTCCTAGACCTCAAATTCCTGAATCGCTTATCCGAACAAACCCTTCAAGACGGAAACATTGTCTTCAGTCATCAGGGAATTACACCAAGGGATTTTCTGGCTCAGTTGCAAGGATGTCCTACCTGGGAATGGGAGCTAAGGACAGTGCCTTTCAAATCCTAACCAAACTTTGGGGCAGTCCTCGGGTAGATCTTTTCGCTTGCTGGTGAATTCCAGGTCAAACAAATCTGCTCCTGGCCAAGGACTAACTAGCGGTGACTCAGGACGCTTTTGCCTAAATGGGGTCAGTTTAGTCTCCTGTATGCTCCCCCAATAGTACTTGTATCTAGAGTCCTCCACAGAGTAGTGATGGATCGGACAGAGCTGGTCTTAGTCTGCCCATGATGGCCTCGATGCTCGTGGTTCCCGCTTCCGATTCGCCTGTCAAGGCAACCACTGCTAACTTTTCAGATCAGCCCAGACCACCTTCATTAGGGTTCTGTGCTACATCCCAGTCTCCACAATCTGTCCCTCTCAACTTGGAGATTGAGTAGGAAGCTCTCAAAGAACTCAGATACACAGCTCCCGTGATTGAAATGATGGTTCAATGTCGTCGCTTGACTTCCTTTAAAGTGTATTACAGGATTTGGAGAAAATTCTTGTTCTGGCTTCAATCCACACAGATGCATGAACAAACGGTGTCTTTGCCTATTTTGCTCCAATTTCTCCAAGACAGGTTTGACAAAGGACTGCAGCCGCCACCTTAAGAGTGCAGGTTTCACCCTGGGGTGCTCTTGTTGGAAGATTCAGGGAAATTCTGGGTTCCCATCACCATGTTGGAAGGTTCCTGTGGCGTGCAACATTAAAATGCCGACCAGTCAAACCAAGGGTTCCCCTGGAGACTTAATTTGGTCCTCAAAGCTTCGTCCAAGGCTCCCTTTGAACCTCTTAAGGAGGCATCCCTATGCATCTCACAGTAAAAGTTGCTTTTCTTATAGTTATTACATCAACCAGAAGAATCAACAAGCTGGGAACCTTGTCCACTAAGGAGCCTTTATACCGCTTTTTTTCATCAGGACTCTGTAGTCCTTTGAATAGATCCAGGTTTTCTACCAAAAGTAATGTCTCCTTTCCATTGCAACCAGGAGCTGATTCTGCCTTCTTTCTGTTTGCACCCAAAATGACAATGAGAAGGAATTTACATGCTGTATCCCAGAAGGGTGAAAATCTACATTAAAAGAATGGAATCAATTTGAAAAACTTCTAGCTTGTTTATGCTAATCAGGGTCAGAATATGGGCAAAAAGCTTCCAAAGACTGTATGGCTAGGTCGATCCATTCCACCATCACCACTGTCTACAATCAGGCTGGAATACCTTTACCTGGCCCAGTGAAAGCACATTCAACCAGAGCTATGGCTACGTCGTGGGCAGACTTCAGAGAGGCCTCTCCAGCAGACCAGTGCAGGCGACCACCTGGTCATCTATTCACACATTCACGAAATTCTACAAGCTGGATGTGACGGCTCCGGTGGAGGCATCTTTTGGCCAGTTCTTCAGGCAATGGTGGACCTTAAGGGCATTTATATTCTTCCCACCTGGGATATTTAGGGATGTACTACTTTGTATATCCCATCTGTCTGGAAGCCTGAGACGAGCTTAGAGAGAGAAAAGCAAATTTAAATACCTGTAAATTTTCTTTTCTGACGGCTGGTCTCCTGGCTTCTTCCCTTTTAGAATGTACAAAGTCTTGCCAGTGGCGAATGTTTGCATAATGTTTCTCTCTTAGTTTCCAGGTTCATATAGTGTTACCACATTTGGACTGCTTTAGGAAGAACTGTGGAAACATTAGGTGGAGGGTGGATATCCAGGCTGCAGAGCTCGGATTCCTGCCTGCATGTGTCATCAAGAGGTATAACCCATCTGTCTGGAAGCCTGGAGACCAGTCGTCAGAGAAAGAAAATTTACAGGTATTTAAATTTTGTTTTTCTTACCTCACTCAGTGCTGAAAGACATCTAGACATCCCATAGAAAGTTTCGAGTCCTGCAGTATAGGAAACCCTAGAAAATGTTGTAGGTGGTGGCAGCAAAAAAGGTTGGTAGGCTGCTGGGTCGGGTGGAGCGGAAAGGCCTCGCCTGCAGCTCTCCATCTCAAGGCAGAACCCACCATCAGGGATGTATTGTGTTATTTCAGCCGTGGATGCTTGAGTAGCTGCACTGGATGCCAAAATACAGGATTTTAACAAGATTGTCTGTTACGACTGGGCTTCGTATAGTCAATCACGGAGGCAAAGATGCAGCAGGGCAGCACTCCAAGCAGCTGCAACTTTGGAAGGCTTAGTAAAAGAAAAGAAAGTGGTTCAGATTGAGGCCCTGGAAACCAGACATGGGCTTCCAATCTGAGAATGTGTTGTTTTTCTTTTTGAACTCTTTCTGCTCCCCTGCTCTGGGGAACTCTCTCCGCATCCTCTGTGTTTTTCCCAGGGTCTACCTCCCATGTGAGACCTCTAGCTCCTCCTCATGCAGCCCGACACAACCTCCGGATCTGAATTTCCGGAGGAAGGACGCCCTATCTCACGCAGGGCCTGTATAGAGTGCTGGGATACATGAGTCGGCCCTGAGAGGAAATGAGCCCGTGCTTGGAGTGTGGTCCCGGAGGTGTTTTCCGATCCCCAGGAGTGGGATTTTCTTGTGTTTTCTGCCCCTCCGAGTTCGACTATGCATAGCAATGTTGCGCCGCAACTTCATCCCCTGCCCACGCAAGCATCGCTACTCTGTGCGCCCACGACCACCGCCAGAGGCTGCTCTTGAGTGACTGCACTCCTTAAACCCTCCCTGAAAAGAGAGCAGTCCTCTGATGCTCATTCTCTTCCCGACCCTCGACGACCCGGTTTGTCTCTGAACCCAGGTCGCTGGCATGGCACGAGTGTGGCATCCAGCTCCTCAACCCTCAGTGCCACCAGGCCGACCCTCAATCTGAGAATCTTGAGATTGCAAGAGGCTACAGAGGGATAACCCAACCTCTGCTTGGGTCGTTGGTTGGAAGAATGCCTGCATTCATTCTGGGTTCAGGAACGGACATGAGTTGGAGGGCCGGCTGGGGGAAGAAGGCTAGAGTGTCCCAGGGACTGCTCCCTTTATCCAGGGGTGAGTTCCTGGAGCACGACTGACCTCTGGCAGAGTATGGGGGCAGCTCCCAGCACCTGTATTGTTGCTGGAGGCGGAGACTGCGATGCACCCTTGACGCATTGCATGTCTTGCCTCCAGGGCAAAATGTGGAAAATTGGGCCAAGTGGGATGCTACAATTTTATTTAATTTCATTTTATTTTTTATACTTGTAAATCTGATAAGCAAATCTGCCCTTTTCACAGATGACAAGTTACAAAGGTACAAAGAGACAACATTCAAGACAAAATAATAAATTATACAATACAAAATACAAACTCATATAATTTTGACAATTGCATCATAGTATATGGTCAATAAGTACATTCAGACTTGTTAAAAAGCCATTGCTTAAGACGAGATTTATAACAAGAAACAGTTTTACAGTCAGCCAGGTCAATTGAACCGTATTAAAAATAAGGGTGCTCGATACAAAGTGACTCTGGACCATTGATTTTTAACAAATGGTATTTTAAAATAAATTTACTCTGAGACCTAGTACTGCAAAAATGAAGGAGCCTAGGGAAAAGGTTAGTAACTGACACTGGAAGAAGCCCATTAATAATTTTAAATAGACTCTCTCATAAAATGGGAGTTTTTATCGACCAAAGATAGACAATCGGAAGATTTGTATAGATGACAGTGGTGCATACGATAAGGTGCACTTAGCATCAAACCGTAATATTGAGTTATAAGTAGCCCTCAGATTGTTTAAAACTGTAATCATAGCTGAAGAATAAAGTAACCAATAAACCATAATCAAAACACTAAGATTTTAATAAAGAAATTAGCACTCCAGGCACGAAATTTCAGTAGAAAGATTTTTTACTTGTAAAACTCGTTAGTACAAAATTCATACTCACAAAATGAAAACATAAAGTGCAGTTCAAAACACTACAACATCGGTGCAAGGTGCTTTTCAGGCTCCCACAGCGGTGCTGTCAACCTCGAAGCTTGGGTCTCTTACCCTCGATCAGGAGGTGTGGCTACACGTTACTCACTCAGTTTATATTTCCTTAATGATTTGGGTGCAAATTATAAAAACAAATTAGCCCGCCTAGTTTAACCAACCCCTGAAACTGAATAACCCTGATCTGCCATTCACCCCACTCTCATTAGTGAGGCTGCTTTTTACATCCACTCAAGCACTGGATTTTTAGGGTAATTCCCTATTAATAAACCTTCCCCACTGCAGGAATGGATGTAAACCTTGATCATGTCAGTAACAAAAATCATTTCATTATTTAATTTGACAATTCACAACAATGTATCTGGTTTAACCAATAGAAAAAACTATTTATAGATTATGGCTCATAATGTTAAGGGATCCCTCTAAATTCAGTTCATCACTTTATTTTGTAATTCTTTTCACATAGACAAATATCTCAGAAATAGCAGAGCATATCAGATCAATTTAATCAAACCTTTATGTTATTTTCAATATATAAATGGCTTCCAGTCAGTGCAATCATTAAAATCATGTGGTCTTGAGGTCCTAAATTTAAAGATCCAGGCTAATTCCTCCTATCCAGTTCCTGATCCCTGTCTTCCCCACCCAATCTTAAAGGGACATGATCTATTCCCATACTTAATTATGTGGCCTCTCACATTTTCAACCCCTGTAAATGTCTTGCTATTGGAGGATTCTCATCTTGCCTATGAATTGCCCTGAAGTGTTCCTGTATTCTTTTTTTCAGAAATCTGGTCATCTGACCAATATAACATTTACCACATGAACACCACAGGGCATTTATTGCATATTTCATAGTGCAAGTGGGATGCTGCCTGCCTTGCACCACAGGTCCTGCACCACTGCCCTTGGCACCACCAGAGTCAAATCCCGGTGTTTGACGGGAGTGAGTCCACTTGAAGGCCTGCCCTGGGATGGAACCATCCTGGGGCTGTATACCGGTATTTGACTGGTGGTTGAGCTTCCTCCTGCGGCCCGCCTCTGTGGGGGTTAGCTAGAGTATTCTCTGGCTTGGGTAAGTCCGTGGGAGGTGGGTGATGGGCTGTGTATGGGGCTGAGCCGATGGGGGACGCATCCTTCGAGGAGAGGAAAAATAAATTAAGAATGCCTGCATTTGGGCCCTGCGCCACATGTTCACCATGCCTACACCAGACACACCTTATAAGGCACGGATGGAGCCAATTCTACATGGACTTTCTTGTTGGTACTGTACTGAGAGGCCCACACGAAGAACAGAGTGCTGGAGGTAGCCAGAAAACATGGACCCTTACAAACAGACAAGGAAAAGATTTCTGTGTGTTCTGATTTAAGCTTGCCACATGGGATCGCAGATGGACATTCAGTGCCCCATGTGTAGCCCTCATTTCCTCGGAGTCACACATGTGCTCCAGTACCCAGTCAGGCTCAATATAAACAATTCTGGCAAGCAGTACATCTTTCAGGATCCACGGAAAGCAGATGTTCTGGTCAAAAATGAAGACAGATTTTGGACCCCAGGCTGCATAAGAAACTACAGACAAGGAAGATTGACAATGTTTGTTTTTTTCCTGACTCTTCTAACTGTGTGGGGGGAGAGTGGCAGGAGGAGAATGGTGGTGCCTTCAGAGAAGTGCTAAATGTGCTGCAGTAAATCCTGTAAATGGCACATTTCACACAGGTTATTTGGCCCGGTTTGTAGCTATTATTACAGTGAACTATTGATGGCAGGGTCATGCCTCCTATCCTGGATGACGCCGATGGCGTGGCTGCACTGCCACCTATCTCCTCTTGATCACCTCTCCCTTTTCAGGGCTTGTGTTTACATTGTGTGACACTATGTTGTGTTTCTTAATATCCATTTGAATTGTTGCATGCAGATTCTGAGAACATTGGACATGTTCCTGCATAAGTGGTGTTTTTTTCCTATTTTGATACTTTACTTCTAAGACTGAAATCTCCAGAGCATTTATATTCCTTGGATTAAACAGGGATGCAGAATTGATTGGGGGTTACGATTAGTGGGACTAAGTTGAGTGCATGTTTAACAGACTGGTAAGTTGCATTTATACAGCTCTGTTTCTTTTCCTCTTGTTTGATTGAAGTTTGAGGGGGTGGGTGTAATAGCTACACATAAGGGTATGTTAATATACTGGATTACAGAGGGTGAAGGCACAGCACTGTGAGCACTGCAGGTTAGTAAAGCTGGTGGACCTGGTGACTACCCGTTGAATTTTTCCAGCTAGTAAGGGAGGATGTGTCACCACTTTTAAGAAAGTGTATGAAGAAGCAGAGAGAGGGGACGCTGCCATCTATTAGTTAGGTGCCACTATTATTATACTTCCTAGGAAAGGAAAATGAGTAGTTATGTTCCTCATATCGCCCTATTTCATTGGTGCATGTAGACACCAACAGTTTTGCCAAAACTCTGGCAACCTGGTTAGAGACAGTATTGCTCCAAGTGGTTCGATGCAACCCAGTGGGATTTGGGAAAGGGACACAAACATATCATAATGTATGGAGATAACTGAACATGATACACAAGGGAGGGATGCTTGACTCAAGTCCATTAGTCTTATCTATGGATGCTGAAAAAGGCATTTGACAGAGTAGAGTGGCCTTACAACACATAAATTTGGGTTGAGGGAGGGCTTTCTGGATATGATGCACTTTTTTTATATGCAATGCCAGAAGCAACCATCTCCACAAATGGGGGAGGTTGAGGACACTTAAATTAGTGTGATACTAGGCAGGGATGCCCCTTCCTCCATTGTGTTTTTTCATGGCTATAGAGCCTTTAGCAGCAGCCATATGGACTAATACAGAGATTTACAGGGTCAAATCCAGAAAGGGGGGTCTGTCATAAAACTCTCATTATGTAGACAGCATTCTCCTGTATTGCATGGACTCTGACTGGTCACCATCAAAAAGGTGATTGATAGCCGCCAGTGCGACGGAGGGCTAAGGCATCCATGCCTTACCTCCCCCACGGTGACCCGTGTTCACGGTGCAAGCGGGTCGGCAGCAGTCAACCGGAAGGGAGATGATTGAGCATCTGGAGGGACAGCTCTCCTCTCCTGGGGAGGGTGGGTTGGTTCTGCGAATGACTACCACCGGTGGAGGCCTAGGTAGTGTGAATCGGGACGCTAATGGATGAGAGGGTGCCACGTACCCATAACATCTGTGCACCGGCAGTGGGGAAGGGAGGAGGGATGAAAACAGGAAAAGAGGAAGAAAAAAAAAAAGGATTGGGGATGCTGCAGTCTCCATGATGCCTGGACCGCACTCTCAACCCCAACACCACTGACCAAACTGACAGCAGAGAGGGACATACTGTAACACATTTGGGCATTTGGGCACAAACTGCCACAGACTCAAGTGTGGGCTGGTCCCAATGTTCACTTTGTGTGCAGAAACATTTTGGTTTGCGTACTGCTTATTGTAGAATTGTAGATTGTATCAGACTAATTTGGTTAGTTCTAAGCCAATATCATCTTTTACTACAAATCCCAGAATCCCTAGTAGCTGACATCAGAAGTAGGCATCAGTGGGAGATTAAACTGCCTGCATTGCATGTTATTTATAAGCTGTGATCTTTTGTTTGCTAGTTCAGTTGTCCTCCCTGGCATATGTATAGTCACAAAGGACTGTACATAGCTCCAGAGAAAAAGACCTGGTAAACATTTGATGAAGATTATTAAAGCTCTAATATGCAGTGCAGGCTGTTGAATCTCCCACTGATGACTTCTGCTCCGTGTTAGCTGCTAGGGATGCTGGGATTTATAGTAAAAGAACATGTTGTCTAAATTAGTTTGATACAATCTACTGTACTACAGGAGGGGCAGTACCATGGTCCACAAGTCATGTGTCAACATGTTGAAGATTGGGAGCACCATTTTGGTAACCATCTCCTGGTGGACATGCAGAGACAGACAGTCTTCATTACAGTACAGGGCACCAAGCTTGAGGCGGAGATTGGCATGGATGGCATCCATATGAGCAGAAAAGTTGAGCCTACTATCAAGCCACACACCGAGATACTTGAAGGTGAACCACTCAAGGAGAACCATCGGAGTGGAGAATGAAGGGTGGGGTAATCCTAGCCAGTTTCTGGCTGGTTCCAGAGGTCATGAACACTGAATTTTTTTTTTTTGTTGTTGTTGACCGGAGTTGGTTGGACTGGAAGCAGCCCAGGACATTGTAAACATCTTGCTGGAGTGAGACTTCCACTGACGAGATAGGCCTGAGGTGTAGAGAACTGTCATCTGTATATGTGTGAATATGTGAGATGACACAGGCAGAGGGCAGGTCATTTAGAAAATGGAAAAGAGGATGGGACCCAGGATGGAGCCCTGTGTGATCTCAGCCTGGATTGGGAGTGGAAGGGACAATGATGCCATCTACCTGTACCAACTGCTGATAGCCCCAGAGACAGGAATGGAACCAGTCACAAGTGAGTGCTGAGGCCATCAGAACTCATCTTGTCCAGGAGGAGGAGCAGCTGGGCCACTGACTCAGAGGTTTTGCCCAGATGGAAGAAAATGGTGCCATGATGTGCCCTGATCCATCCTAAAGAGGGTAGAGTCAGGACACGAGCAGGGTGGAGCCGATGGAGTGGTGTTTCCAAAACCAGACTGGAAGAGTTCCATCATTTCATTTAATAGCTGCAATTTAGGCGTATGTCTCCCTTTAGTAAGATGTGCCAGTAAGGACCCCAGGTGATTCCCCACTCAAATATCCCCATCTCTCATCTCTCATTTTGCAGCACTGTCTTAGCTTTTCCAGAAAGGAGTCCAGGGCTGTTCATGACACCCTTGAAGCCAGCACGATCTCTTGTGCCCCATCAGTGTACGCTTCCTCTCCGATCTTTATCTGGACGGTAATCTGCTTTCTTGGCTCTTGCAACTTTCTTGCCTCCAGCCACCCAGAAAATAAGTAGCCCTTCATATAGGCCTTTCCTGCCTCCCAAAGTGTAGCAGCTAGGGTCCCTGATGACTCATTAAACTGTGTAGTGCTCACTGTTCTTTAATATGATTTTGTGTCTCCTCATCCTTGAGCAAGTAGGAATCTCCAACTTTCCTCATGTCTGTCCATGTAGGGAGGGCAATATGACATGTAACTGATGTGGTCTGAAATTACTATGGGGCCTGTCTTTACCCTTTCCAACCAATGGCACCATTGTTTAGAGATACAGATATAATCAGTACGAGACAATGAATGACAGAGCCTCCTTCCTATCTCTCCCATTTCTCCTTTAGCCCTTGTACCCCTCAACTTTATCTCCCCTGCATAGTACCCATGCTCCTTCATCTTCCACAACCAGTTCCCCTACACTTAATCCTTCGCTTCCTCCTTACCCTCTTTCTGCAGTCTATTTGATCAGTCAGTTATGTTGCACTTAGATTGTGCCATGTATTCTATGTATCTGATATGTCTGCATTGTTCCTGTTTTACCTGTTCTGTACCGTACTAATTGTAGTTACGTTCCTTTTTGTTCTTTTGTATTGTCCGTCCAGGACCACCTTGAAATGATTAGCTCAGTGGTGTATTTCCTGGTAAAAAATTAAATTAAATTGAGCAAACATGTATTCTTTAGATCCTGGGTTCTGCAACCTCCAGCTGGCTACCAGGTGCCAGTCATGAAGAGCTTGCTGCACCTTACCTGGACTTGTTTGTAACCCCCCGAGCTGATCTATTTATCTGTGGCTCCAGGGCAACATTAATTTCGCCAGTAAATGCCTCTTTAACAAGGTCCTTCATGTCTTGATACCAAGTAGGTAGGTAGGTCATTCTCCTTTGGGCATAAATGTTAGCTCACCGTAATCTTCTCATGTACAAAGAAGTATTTTCCATTCTCTGTATCCTCAGTTATCCACCTCATTTTTAAATGGCAAGCTATGATGGAACAAAGTAGAAACCCCTCTTCGATGTGAATTATAACAGGCATGAAAACTCTGTCTTTACCAGATCGTCTCTTGCAAGCAAACAGTTTGGGCTTTAAGCTGTTTTACGATGTAATAATTTATTTCGTGGTTGGGTTTGAGACACGTTTACATTCCATGATGTCCAAATTATACCACCCATGTTGATTATTGTACACACAACTATTCTAGAGCCACTTACCATTACCTTTAGTTTGATGTGCTACATAAGTCTCCTTAAACCAACAAATCCAATCCTATGCATTCCACAGTTTTGCATAAAATAGACATTGTACACTAATATAACACACACATACATATATTCCACTGTTACCCACTTCTACTCCCCATGAGACCACATTGCACTCTTCTGTGCTCCTCACCCCTGCTTAATACTCCCACAGCTGTCTACTCTAAACAGAAAACCATGTGCTACACATCTTACCCTTCTATTAACCCTCTTTCGTTCCCCTGGACAGCAGCTTACCCTGTCCATCCCCTAACCCATCTCTAGTGGTTACCTTGCCTAGTTCTCTTCCCTTCCTAGAGACTCAGACACCTTCTTACCAGAGACTGTTAGGACTGCCCTAATGTCATAGCCTGTCTTGTAAGAAATAAACATTATTATCATTAACACATAACTTCTAGGGCTGGGCCCGCTGGTGCAAGCTAAAGCGCCGCCGCCGCCAACAACCCGGGTGTTTGGAAAAGTGCCCAGAGCATTGGTGGTCAGCTGGGAAGAGAATCGAGCATCCCAGGGACTGCTCTTCTCCTTCGGGCAGGTGGGTTGCGGCGCTAGGTCACAGCCTGTCCTCTAGCAACAGTTGCAGGTCAGTGAGCTAGAGACTGCAGGAAAAATCAAGGACTTTGGAAGGGAGGCAGACGTCAGTGCATCTGGCATGGGACCACGTCTGACATCACCAGGACATCATTGCACATCCTGTCCTCCAAGGAACTGTAAAGCAGATAACCCTGCTAGCCAGGCAGATAATGCTGCTCTGTGCCACTACCCACAACCGGATCCTGCCCTCTGGGCCCCACCATCGCCTGGTCTTCACTTCCGCCTGCTGGGCATTAGAAAATTGTGTGGGTGTGCAGAGGAGCTGAAGGCAGCCCTGCCTTTGAGGGGAGGGAGACGAGCCTAATTTCCAAAAGTATATACCTAGCCATATAACCACACCTGGTAGCAGTTCTTCCTTGTGCTAGTCTGAGCTCTGGGACCACCTGGGCTCTCCTTCTGTGCTTTCTGGAGGCAGAAAGTCAAACCTGCAGCATCCTACACATCAGCTTCCCCACCATGGATTATGCCAGTCTCTTTCTGCCTCCAAGTAAGCAGGCAACTTGCAGCACTGCACTGTCACTAGTGAAAGAGCCAAGATTGTTTTCTTCTGCAGATTGCTTTCTTTTATTATTTTGACACCTCCTTCAGTGAATTCTTGCTAGGTGATAAGGAGGTCTCGCTTTGATTGGCTGTACCTTGCACTCTGGCTTGATACCATCTAGCAGGGCTTCCCAGATGCAGTTCAGCAGCATAGTCAGGTTACATCCCCTCCCCAAGCTCTTGAGAGCTCCGATTCTACAAGGAAAAGGATCTGCTTCAGTGAAGATTTGTTATCAAGATGCTTCAATTTACAACTCAGTTCAGCCAGGAACAGCTCACCCAGCACATTCAGTGGAGCTCAGGCCACAGTGCATTCTCCCTCACGTGCTGGCTATCTCGAGCTGTGGCCAACGCTTGGTTCACCAGTGAAGACCAAGTTCAGAGCCGGGTGCTCACAGTCACACACGGAGTCAACAGAACCTGTCACCATAACTGTGAGTGAAAGAATTGACCACGAGTTAATAACAGGAAGTAAGCCTTGGGGTGGACAGGCAGCCTTTACAGAGAGCTGTGAGTGCTCTCCTGCATTGGAGAAACATAACCCCATAACCTCTCGACCAGTGTATCTGTCCACCTCAACAGGCCAAATTGCAGTCCAGGCCTCTGGCTTGTTTCCGCCAGGCCTTCTTGGGCTGCTACGTAGATGGCAAACAACTGAGCTAGATGTCCCATGCAAGCTACCATTGGTCCTGCATCTCCAAAACAACTTACAAACATTTTCAGTCTTAAATAACTGTAGATGCATCAGGAATGTTGGTACATGGAACAGTTTCTTGAATCCAGTGCCCTCCATGCAAAACATTACTCTTCCTGACAGAAGGGCTCTGCCCCAAACATTTTTACCTCTGTGGGGGCCTTGATCCAATGTAAAATCCACTGCAGGGCTTTTCAGGTCCTCTGAGCTAGCTAGTTAATTGGGGCCCACTGAGTCTGTGTTGCAGCAAACCTGGAATGAAGTGTCATGGTCCCAAAGCTGTTCTCTGTCTGCTCATCTCTGAATCGTCTTGCCTGGCCTGCCTGAAATAGAACGCATTTATGGAGAAGCCTCCTCTCAGTCACTAGTATAGGATCTCCAGTACTAACAAGGAGTCCTGCAAAGTAGACATTATGGTGAAAATAGTATTTGCTTTGGCTATTTTGGGCCTGAGAATAGCAAGTTACCAAGCCTACATTTTGAAGTATGAGTATCACTTATGGACCTTTGCAGAAGCTGGCCCAGTGGCATGGAGCGCTAAAGTGCTTGCATCTTATCTTCAGTCGCCAGCACCCATGTTTGAGAGTGGACTCGGTCGTCGGCCGGAGCAGGAGAAGCTCTCCTGGGGCAGGAAGGCTGGTTGACCAGGCTATAGACTGCCACCAGGTGGAGGCCTGCTGGTGGTGAATTGTGAATGGGAATGAGGGAGGGACACAGTGGAGAACATCAGCTGGTGCGCCTGCTCATGAGGCTGACACCGCAGTGTAGGGCAGGGAGAAATGGAAAAGCAGGAAGTGTCGGGCTACGAAGCCCAGCCCACCATTCCCCAAGCCCACACTGCCACCCAAATACCACTGTTGTTCCACTTTGTATTATTCACTGTGGGGATGGCTCTTCACCTCCGCCCCCACCATGAGAGAGAATCTGGGGAGACCCTGACCAAGGTGGGTTTTGGCGGAGGGAGCAGTTCGGGAGGTGGGGATTAGGTTGATCATCCTCCACCGCTGCAGGAGTAGAAACAGAATATTGAGGAGGGAGAGAAAACATTTGCAGAGAGTCAGCCTGACTGTGCTTCAAAACAGGAACTTGATGACTATTACTGTATGTAAGGGATTGAGTCTAATAGTCATCAACTACTATAAAGCTTTCAGGAATTTCTCCAGTGCAACAGCTTTGTTTCCAGCTGTGGGGATTTGCATTAGAGACACTTCTTGTTGCTTACTGCTGGTTTTGCTCCTGATGTCCAAAAGCAGATTATGAATGTGGCATCCGATGGGACTTATCAGTTTGGTCAGCGAGTAGATAAGGCCCCTAAGGATTCAAACAAAATGAAAGTGACCCTTAAAGTCACCAGAATGAATCGGTCCATCCCAAAGAAGGTCAGGAGCCGTAGCTTTTACTACAACAGGCAATCCTTTTGTGGGAAAGACTGGGAGGCTGCCAGACTTCGGCAGCAGTACAAATCCGACTGCTCCGCGGCAAGAAAGCGCCAACTAAAGCACAGACATCCAAGGCACGCGGTCGACACTTTGCATTGCTGGCCCCTGTCTACATCAGCTACCCAAAGTGGATCTCCTCTTCGTTGGTTGGGGGCAGTTTGCAGAGCTGGACACACTGTCTGGAGGCTGGGTGCTGGTTAAAAACTTCCAAGGATGCAGCCAGCACTCCTAGCGGGTATGTTTTCAGTAGCTTTATGACATGCAATTAAACTCTTCCATCTATAACAAATTCGAGCCACAGCATATACTGGTAAACCCCAGACACCACCTGTACCTCCGTGTTTTTTATTTGGGGGCATTACCAGTGCAGAATCCTTCCTTTGAGCTTTCCTCTGAGCCACATATTTTACAAAGTGCTTTGCAGTTCTCGCATGGCACCTCAGTAAGCTAGAATTTTAGGCTTTCCTTATCTGAAGGACTAATTGCATAAAAAGCCTGTCCAGCGAGACAGTGGAACAGATGGTGGCCAGTGCCTCACAGTTTCTCACCTCTTCTGAAATAACACCCTGACATTTCAAGCAGGCACACAAGGAACAAAACCACGAACAAGTCCAGATGCAAAACATGCAGCATGATTGACACGTGACTTTGTCTACTCTCCATTTACCAAAGAGAAATACAAAATATTGGGGTCTTTCTTATGTAGCGCCAACAGTTTGACTTCTCTATTAAAATGACAGAAAATGTCCATGGTTGAAATGGGACAGACACTCCATTAACACATAAATGGACACATCCACTATCAAGCACTCTGACAACTGGACACCAATGCCATTCCTGAAGGATCTTAAAGGGTACTGTCAGCTTTGCAAGTCATTTGGCAAGTAACTCTAATCATTATGCCTCTAGGCACATAATTGTGCAGCAGTTCATGTAGTGCCCTGTGTAGCCCACCGAAAGTTTTGTACCTGATTCCATGAATTTAAGCTTTATTTTCTTTACATTAATCCTGAACTAAAGTCTGCCATCACTGGAAGCATAGCCACTGGAGGAACGCTGTGTGCTCGGAGCGCGGTCCTGAAGTGTACTTTTACATGCTAGTCAGAAAACTAAGTTAATGCTGTGCATTTGCCTATAAGGAAGCGCCCATGTATCTGAATTGCAAAACCGAAGTGCTAGTATTTGCACAAAATGCATTTCAAAACTGCTTCCGAAATCGCACGATGCAGAAGAGCTGTCAGAGCAGAAATCCCGCACATACACAAAAGCGGCACACTCTTGCACATGCATGGATTTGCACCAGCTCTTATGCAGAGACATTTTTTAGACAGCATATCAGTAGGCGTATAAGAACAGCTACAGTTCAAGTAAATAGGCACTGGACACATTTACCTATCAGGTCTTCTGTCATAAAGGTGTTCTAAGAAGCATGCCGAGTTTATGTAAAGAGTGCACAACGATTGGTTACTTGTACCATATATGAAGAGAGAAACAGAATGCTACTACTGGGATACTTGATTATCAAGCACACAGTACTATCATTTTATGTCCGGAAGGCCAGCCACTTAAGAGCAAGCTTGCATTTGATATTATCAGTTGAATCATGGCATGGGAGTTTTGGATTTTCAGCACAAGTTTCCTGGCAAGCCACAAGGCTCCAGCAGCTTGGAAGGCTTATATTGTGCCAAGTTCGGTTTTATGTTTTGTTGTTGGCAGGAGCTGTGTTTCAGCACTGAAGCAGCAGGGCATGTTTTATAGGACCCAAATACTGAGGGATAGAAACTACTGTTTTGCCAGAGCACATGATGATGACAGTTGTGTTCTTAGCAGATACTTATGGTGCTGTTAAACTGTGTCTGATGGGCGTTATTGTCTGAGAAGGTAATGTTACAAAAAAATAAATTATAACAGTGAAATATTGCCTAAAACTATAAATAGGAGACTGTCTATTAGCTTGTAGAAATGCCATATCCCTGGGAAATGCTTATAAATCATTGATACTGCTGGTGTGAGCGGTTACGTAAATGGTTTATCCTGGAGTGAGACTGATGAGGGATAATTGATGCTCTGTTTATAATACTATAAATCTTTGTTATAGTAAGTCTTGTTTTTTTTTATTTTAAAAATATTGCAATGAATATTTCTTATTTCAGCAGCCACTGAAAATGTGGTGGCTCTTGAAAAGTATAGGGTAGTGTTACCTCTGTCAAATTTTTGAAAGCTTCTGAAACTCAGTACTGGAGGTAGATGATATATGCTCCCATTCCATGCTCAGTGACATAGGGGTCCTGGAGTTACACCTATCTTGTTGCTCAGTGTTGTTCTCAATTAGCTGGAATGAGACCATGTTAATGTAATCTGTTTTTGTTGTAATTAGTTTCTTTTCTGCTTATTCTTTTATAAGTTTCTTCTATGTTTGGAATGACATAGAGCAAATACAATGGAGTTCTGGTCACATGTCCTAGCAACTATCCTGGGAATCTTACAAGGAAAATAGTTTGCCAGACGGTGAAGGTGCTGCTTTTCCCACAGAGACATCCAGGTAGCTAGAAGTAAACAGAGTAATAAAAGCTGTGAGTGAGGATGTCACAAGGTGAGAAAGGGGAACCGCCTGGCAGGGTGTGTGTGTGTGTTTATATATATAGATATATATAGATATATATATATGTGTGTGTATGTATGTATGGAAATATAATACACATACATATAAATATGCATATGTCTGTGTATATGTATATGTGTGTGTGTGTGTGTGTGTATATGTGTATGTGTATATATATGTGTGTGTGTGTGTGTGTATATATATATATATATATATATATATATATATATATACACACACACACACACACACACACACTCAAATGGGTGGGGAATACTGGAGAGGCTGTCACTGTAGAGGTCCCATTCTGCTGCCCTGAGCAGATAAAAAGAAGCGCTGATCTCCAGCTTGCTTTCTGACTTCCTGCAACCTTTGAAGAGGATCTGGGGTCTGTCTTGGTGAGTGTCTCCGAGGATGTAGGGCCCTGCCCCATAGTTCACCTGGGTGAGGAAATTAATGTCTCTTTCAAGTTAGCTTGCAGCTAAATATCACCTAGTATGAAACTAGATTGTGAGTTTTTTCTATAAGCCATCTAGCTATTCAGACCATTTTATTTTCCTTTCCTGTAAATTAGTATATCTTTTTGTTTGCTGTCACGTGTCCTGTTTGTAATACTTATGGCATTGTAATAGTAAAAATCTGTTTTTATAGTACCATTGGCTGAGCATCCTTATTGCAAAGGATTAATATTTCTGCTGGGTAAAGTGAACGTTCTCTGTGCAGAGTCTGTCATCTGAAGTGCACTTTACCAAATATTACTGTGTTTGACCTTCCAAGTCCCTAAGCAGTTCAGAGATATTTTTCTGCTATAACCAGGTGGTGGCAGCAAGAGAGGTGATTCAGACAAAACTCCCTAGAAGCTGACACGGCCCAAAGAGTACATCTTTCAGATAGACTTTTCTTGCTAGAATAGCCTGTATGTACACCATTCTGGTTTCACCATCTCTACACATATTAACTCATTATGGCGTTAAATGCACTACACTGGGTTCCAGGTTTGTATCTTTGCCCGGCAATCCCTGGTGGCCTGGATTGGAAGCACACAGCCCCAAGAGGTGGTGCTTGGGTGGACGTGCAGTGCCTTTGGCATTGGCTATTGTCCTTGCCTGTTGTCTGAGTGCCCCACCAACCACCTTGTAGCCTAAGGGTTCTTTTAGTGTTTTGTGTGTGTGTGTGGGGGCTGTGAAGTGCAAGAGTGTGTGCATGGTTTGTTGAGCAGTGATACTGTAGTGTTATTGACACAGGGCCGTAGTCTGTGTGCTTTGTAGTGTACTGAAGGCAAAAGGAACCTCTAGCTCTTATATGCATAATAAAGTGCTGCAGCTTCCAATACTGCAACATAGAAGCAAAAAGCCACACACAACAACCAAAATGCTGCAAGCAATACGTGAAAGATGCAAAGTAGTTTATTAGGGTGTGTGAAAAGACAAGTGACTGACACTGAAAACCTTGGTGCCATGAACCAATGGTCCTTCTTCAGGGGCCCCTGAAGAACCATTTAGTTTTGAAACACTGGAGTGTTCAGTGCCGGTTGCTCTTGTCTTTACTCACCCTAGTAAATCCCCTGCAACTTTTATATTTGTATGCAGCATTCATGTGTTATGTGTGGCTTTTTGCTGTTTCCTATGCTTTGTAGTGTAGCATGTTTGGGGAGGGTTGTGAAGTGTGTGTGTGTATGTATGTATGTATGTATGTGTGTGCGCACTAAAAATGTGTTGCCTGCAGTGGCACATAATGGCACAGGTACAGGGGACACATTTTCTTTACAGGGTTAACCTGTCCAATGTGTATGTCTAAGTATGGAGTGCTCCATGCCGGATATATATTGGGAAATGTAACAATAAAGTAATGAAAAATTACACGTGCTTACTGTGTGTCATTCATGCTAGATTTTAAACATAATAGGACCTGTGAGGGATGCCTCTGATGGTCTACAAGACTCTGTACATGTGGTTTGGCCATACACTGTTGAGCTTGCCTTCGGTCCTCCTCGCCGCACATCATGCTTGGAGTCTCATATGCCATTAAGTGACATTTTTATAGGCCATAGTATCGTGACAGTGGTGAGGGGTTGGAGTGGAGAGACATAACGTGGTTGGTGCTGATGACCCGTGCACCAATCAACAACATAATCAAGGCGGCACACTGTTTTTAATTGCACCCTTCATCTAGTGAACAGATGAACTAATGCGCATGTGTGTGTTGTATGAAGTTCTCTTTAGTGCTGTCTTTAGCCAGTGTGTTCTGTCTGATATTTGATTTCTCATCATGATGAACCTATTGCCCTACCACACAAATTTTGTTTCTTTCTTTCAATCTGTTCTTCAGTGGTGTCTTTATCAGCATGTTCTCTGGGGCTCATTTTTCTTTTTTGATGAACCCTGTTGCCACACCAAAATTTCATGGTGTTCTCTCAGTGCTCTCTTCAGTCTGTCTTCAGCGGTGGGTTTTATCAGGGTGTTCTGTCTTCTTTTCTCTAAGCATCTCATGGAGTGCTTTCTTCAGTCTGTTTTCCACATTGTCTTTAGCAGCGCACATAGCAGTTGTTGATTGAATGTGTATATATTTGCAACCCTCTGGAGTTTTATTGCCAGTACAGTAGAGCCCCTCAGTAATGATCTGGCTTTCACTGTCTCATTCAAGGTAGAAACACAATGGATACAGATCTCTGGGCTGCTTTTCTGCAACAGCGTGCCAACTGGGCTCAATGACATCAATTGAGATGGAAGAGCAAATGCACGGAGTACGCACAGTATCTGCAGCAAAGAAGAAAGATGCTTTCAGTGATAATCTAGCTTTTGTTCACTAGCAATCTAACACCATCAAGACGTGTATGGGTTAGAGTTTGACCTTCCATATTTTGGAAGGTGGTAACAACATTATTCAGTGAATTCCAGTGGATAGAGAACTTCTGAATGAGCAATGAAACCTTTACTTCATTGTATGGAAGACTGGACCACTGGTCAAAGGCAGAACACAAACATGCGTAAAGCAATACTAACAGACGTCCGCTGGCTACTGCCCTGTGGAGAGTGACAGTGAACAATGATTACAGGACTGTTGGCCACTTGTTTGGTGTCTCCAGATCTGCAGTTTGTTTGGTGGTGTGCAGTATATGTAGCCATCACAGTGGCATTTTTGGTATTATTGCTCAGCAGGAGGGACCACGCCTACAAGCAATTCTCAAGTGTTTTATTTATTTATTTGAGGTATTGAATTACAAACCTTTGAGTCAGAGACTCATTTACAAAGGTTCCACGTCACATTACAAACAGTACAGAATAGTGTTCAGAGATAACGATGTAGAGGCAGTGATGGAACAGTAATTACACGTATATACAACAACTATACATTAGCAAGCAGTAAGTAAAATACAGGTATTCAGAAGTTGGGGAGGAAAACGGTAGGAGTGCAACGATCAGAGGGTTAACAGGATTGAGATCCTTTGTTGCAGCTCAAGAGCAGTCCAGGACTTAGGTTAAAGGCCCAGGTTCATGCCATAAGGAGTGGGGGTTGAAGAGTGCTTTGGTTTCTCAAACAGCTACTGCTATTGATGAAACGATGCTCCAGTACTGGCACCTCCTAACAATCTAGGTGATTATTACATCCATAAAGGATGGTACTCTATCATGATTGAGGCTGTGGTGGACCACCCGCACTGATTTTGGGAAGTTTACATTGGATGGTCAGGTAAAGTGCATGATGCGGCGTGATGCATGGATTTTGGTAAACAACCCACTTTATGCTAAGGCCACTGGGCATTACTTTTTCCAAATCTGGTATGTCAAATATGGAATGTGGACATGCCCACCCACATTGGGAGATCAGACATACCCATTAATGACATAGCTTATGGAACCTTTTCTGATACTGGTTGTCTGATAGCAACAGAAAAAGTTTTCAACTACTGTCTATCTAATGCCCATACTGAGATTGAAAATACGCTTGGTAGGTCATAAGGCCATTGGAAATGTCTGCTTAAATGCTTTGATGTCGGCCCAATTTATTCTCCTTGTTGTGCTGACCTGCTGCATATTGCACAACCTGTGTGAGCACCATGGTGATTCTTTTCAGTCGGAATTGATGCTGATGATGCTGTTGATTTATCTCAACCCTCTGCAGGTGCAGTGAAGCTGTCTGAGTAAGGATCCATGCAGGATAAAGTACAACAAATTTGCCAGACTCTTGTGGACTTTTTTTTAACGCAACCAGTTTGTATAGACATGCTAAAGATCTGCTAAACAGTGCCCATTCTAGACTACTTGTTTGTATTTTTGTAGTGATGAAAGATTACCAATCTCCTGTGTAGCATGTTGGTTTGGAGGCACAGTATACCTTCTTTCGAGCTGGTGCTAACTTACTCAGGCGTGTTCCCATAGCTGGCTCTCACTTCTCAGGTGTGAACAGCTTAGCAATAACGCTTTTCCCCAGTTTGAAAGTTACAAGTGTAATAATCTATGGTCACTCTGACAGCTAGGCTAGTGCAAGAGTTACTTTATTATGAAATCAGAAAATCAGCACCGGACCGAACTCCAGTAATAAAGTCACTCCTAATGGTGGTAATGCCAAAGTGACTAACAATATCGATGTTTCGCACCAAAAGTGGTGCTTTATCCAGGGAGGATTATCTTTAGTTAAATCTCCACTTGTGGTGTGAAGCATTGAGACTTTTTTTTCACCTCACTGTACATGGGCTGGCATTTTAACATTTTGTAAAAAGTAAATACTGCTAGTCATGTTTTCGTTACAGCTGGAGTGACTTTACTGGATAGCTGAGTGCTGTTTCTTCTGATTCTGTAATGCTGTAATAACCTAATTTTCTTGGTGTTTGTAGGCCCTCTGTTGTGCCTTAGGCCTCTCAACACGCTTCATTCATTGCAATTTGCCACGACCGAACCCATGATTATTCCTTGCACAGAGCATACTTGGAATGGCTTATTGCTTGCATATATTGCTCTATATGTGTATACTGTATAAGGTATATGCTGTAAATGTTTGTATGACACTGAATTTGTCTGTACATTGATGTTTGACCTCGTTAACCTCTCAAGCAGTGGAAACACGAGTGAGTACAGTGAGGACAAACATTGAGTGCGATAAATTCAATACCACGACACATCCATGGCATATTTGGCATATGCAGTAGGCCCCACACACATAAATTCAATACCATGCACACATCCATGGCATATCTGGCATACAGTCAGCACTTGTTTATCCAGCTCTCATTTATCCATTTCTCTCATGTATCCATCTTTGGCTGCATGATTTTTATTTCCCATTTTGTTTACACTCGCTTATCCGCTTCCATTGCCCATCCTGCCTGTTGTCTCCTATGTAGATCTCAATGTTTACTCTCGGATAACTGACCCTTTTCATTCCTTGTAGAGTATTGTATAGAAAACCACAAACCAAAGCGCCACAGACCTAAGCAGCCACAGCAGACATAGATCAAACTGCAGACCGAAGCATCCAGTTTTCACTTAACCGCTTCTCTCAGATATCCGCACCTGACCAGAGAACAGAAGGCAATGGATATCTGAGTGCTGACTGTATGCAGTAGGCCCCTACACAACATCTATACGTGATCTCAGTTCTTTTTTTTGCACTGTGCTGTTTTAATTCTGTATCTTTCCCCATCGGGTTACCATGGTACAGACACTTTGAAATTATTGGGACGGTACCATCCTCAACATGTGCAAGGAGTCAGGTGATCCTGGAAGCATTGCACAGTGGGTTCCTGACTCGGGCAACGCTGAACCAACAGGAGCTGAGGCAATTCTTGATCTGGTGCTCACAAATGGGGAGCATGTACGGGAAATAAAGGTCAAGGAGCCACTAGGTGGACATGACCACTTCTGTCCACACCTTCACTAAACACTACAGTTTGACATTGCCTCCTCGTCAGAGAGCAGGCTTCAGGTTGGTTGTTTTACAAGGTCTCCTTTCATGAGACCCGCTCAGCCTGAGGTTCCATGCTATGGATGATAGTCCACCTCCCGAGTACTTTTCCTTGTTCCAGACTGCTTGGGACTCGGTCCTGTATGTGAATACCTACTGTGAGAGCCCTTGAAGTAAGATAGTACAGTTATGTAAGAACTTACCGTAACAGTAGATCTTCAAGAGAGGCTCTTGCAGTAGATATTGCTTCCACTCTCCGTCCCCCTAAGTTTTTTTTGGCTCCAGTTCTATGGGGAAATATCCTCTTCTCTCTCGTCTTGCCTCTTTTGGCCCTTGGCGGAAAGAACTGGAAGGCGGGCGGGGGACTGCCCCTTTATACTGATGTCGATGACGCTGGTCACGTGACGGGGCGGCCCCCGCCAGAGACTGCTAGCTAGAAATTTTTCCGTGGTCCTGACGCCTGGGCTCAATCTTATATGTGAATACCTACTGCAAGAGCCTCTCAAGATCTGCTGTTATGGTAAGTTCTTACATAACTGTACTTTCTCCTACAAGCATCTGGAGATGACAACTAGGATGCTTCATGTAGTACATCAGCCTGTGTCCCACTTTGGAGGGTGTGTTCATTGATCAGATATTGGGAGGAGACGTTAAAAATTATTTGAAACTTTTTAATAAACACTCTTTCTTGTTCTTATATAACTTGTTTTCCCAGTATTTACGCTTTAGCAGTTCATTACCTTGAGGTGGACTCGTAAAATTGACTTGAAGTTGAGATCAGTTGCTTGAAACTTTAGATCATACGATGTTTAATTTTCTGTAATTGTAAAAGTTAAAATTGATTAAAATGGGTCTGCCAGATGGTCCTGCAAAGTGCTGCTGTGCCAGGAAGTCGGGTTTGGGACGGACTTTGGTCACTGTGATAGGGTCGGCCAGGGCTGGGACTGGGATAAAGAAAAGACCATCACAAGGAGGTGGATGATGGCTAAATTGCCAACAGTTATTGAATGGCGCCAGTGATACTGGACATCTATCATATAGAATGCCTAACAGCCTCTTATAAGACAAATTGGCACCTTTCAATCAGAAATGGCAACGGTGGATTTGGCATATAGCTCAAGCAGATCCAAACTTTGTCCTATGAAGGGAAGTACACGAGGGGTTTTAGTGTGGGTGTGCCTGTGGTCGGGGCGGGCCTGGAGATGGTTCTACTTTCTGTCTCAACAGTATGCAAATAAGCTTTTTGCTGGTCTGTGAAGGTGTCTAGTCTCACTTAAATAGGCTATAGTGACTACTGTATTCTTTATAATAAGACCCACCCTCTTAAGTACTGTCATTAACTGTTGTTGGAATGATCTGTATAATTTAAGTCATTCACATTGTCATTTGAAATGCATTTGGATAATTTAAGATCAAATTTTATTTTACATGTACTGTATATTGTTATGCTTATTTTTTATATGGAACTATTGTCTGTGTTTTGTGGACCTCCATGCAAATGAGTTTTGTTACTCAATGGAATTTGGTCCTGTTCACATTGAATATGAATAACATGTTACCATACCATACCATCTTGTTCACTTGATTAGGACTGTGTAATAGAAGATTCATTTTGTTTTTCTTTAAACCATGTACCTATGTCTTTAAACCAAATAAAAATTATAATAAAAAAGGGGGAGCTTGAATATCTGTATGAGCTAATGAAATTTCCTTTAACCGAGTTAAAACTTGTTGAGTGTCTCTTCAGTTCAGCTGTTGAACTCCTTTAAAATGCCTTGGTTGAAATTAACTTTTGGGCAAAGATCTGCCTTATTCAGAGCTCTACATTTTATAACTCCATTCCAGCTGCCGTCAGTGATTGCCTAAGATTGTGCACTCTTAAGGTGAGATTGAAAAAAATGGTTGTATTGAAGAAATAATCGCACATGTTAATGACTGTTTTTATAGTTTTGTATTTTGTGGTGATAGTCTGTCGTTATATGTACTTACCACATGTGAAAATAGGCAACTTTGCTCATCTGCTAACAAGTATAAAAATAAATTAATTGAAGCTGCGGGTGTTCATTCTGTTTTTGCAGTGTGTTCTACCGTCTGGTTGTTCCTCAACATGCTGCTGAACAGCTGAACTTATGTCTAAAGTATTCTAGTGTGTTTTAGTGGTTTGTGTGAAGTGTGTGCCCTCCCACTTCTTGAAATTAACTGAGGCCTGCAGTGATAATAGGATGGGGTGTGTGTGTGTGTGTATTGCAGCAAGTCAGAAGTTCCAGTTGGCTTGGAACACTAGCTGATAACTTTCAGAAACTGTTCAGTTCAGTTTAGCAGATTATATCAAACTGATTTTGTGGCCTTCTGTTGACATTTTTGTGACAAGTCCCAGATTTCCTGCAGCTGATATCAGAGCAGGGCTGAAGTGGTAGGAGATTCAGTAGCCTGCAGTGTTTAATGGCTTTGTAAACTCTTATCTTTGTTTGCTGGTTCGGCTGTCCTCCTGGGCTGAGTAGTTTAAGAGGACTGTACTTAGTCTCAGGAAAAAGGCTTCACTGGCAATATCTGGTGGGAGCTTATAAAAGCTCTAACATTCATTTACTGCAGGCTATTGAATCTTCCACTGCTTCAGGCCTTCTAATGTCAGCTGCAGGAATTCTGGAATTTGTAGTTACAAAAACATCAGGTTAGAAGCCTACAAAACAATTTGCTACAATCTAATATACTGCAATAAACCGAAAATCAGTTTGCTGTAATCTGCTATACTGCAATAAACAGTAGTTAAAAAAATATATATATATATATATATATATATATTTATATACATATTTTGCACACAAAGTACAAATGGGATCAGGCCCACACTTGGATGTGGGGCTCTTGGTACTGACTATTTTCTATAAGAGAAAAAAAATCTAAATAATAGAGAAAAAGTTTTTGCCTATAAAATAGTGTTTCCATTAGCAGGTTGCCAGTAGAGGACACAGTGTCACTTTAGGCTATAAACACAAGGATAGTGTGTGTGTGTGTGTGTGTGTGTGTGTGTGTGGCGCACTCCTTTTCTTCTCCCTCCCTCTCTTTTTTTTTTGGCTCATTTCTGCTTATCGATCCCAGCTGCACCTCCGTAGAAAAGGTATTTTAAATCTTACTGTTTGAGATTGAATGTATGGGAATTTAGTAGGCTCTGGTGATGGTATGGTGTGCATGACACAGGAAGGGGTAGAGCAAGTTTGTCATTTAGACACGGTGTGCTCCGGAGCAGGTGGTCGGAAAAGGACAGACTAAACTCTGTGTGTTTAAGCTTAGATAAGGAAGGGATAGCTGGCCCAATGGCGTGAGGACTGAGGCATCATGCCTTGCCTCGCCATGCCGGGCACCTGAGGTCGCAGTGCAAGTGGGCTGCCGGGGTCGGGTTGGGGAGAGAGGATTGAGCATCCAAGTCCTGTCCCGGGGGGTGAAGACAGAGTCTGCTGCCTGCCTGACTCCTAGTGGTGGCTGGGGCTGGCAGAGCGGGCCAGCACGCGTGGGCGGTTGCGGGCAGACGCCTGGTGTGATGCGACGAAGCGAGCACAACTCTGCCATTACGCCATTACAGACGCTGTCGCTGCCACGCTTTAGGGTGGGGCGAAAAATGGAGGAAGGAAAACGCTGGCTGGTCAGAATGAAAGCCGCCCCTCGCAGGTTCAGATTCTCGCTGGGCCTGCACCTCGCTAGTGTAGGCGTAAGTCCAGTGGACACCGGGTGACAAGGCCAGGCGAGGGAGCATAAAGAAATTGACCAAAATAAATAAAAGATATGGGAATAGTGTTTTTATCAGCATTCTGTTTTGTCTTTGTTTAAAAGTGTTTTTTGGCTAGGTAAGTGCAGGGAAAGACATGCTTGAACAAGACATCAAGTGAGCAAAACTGGGGTTGTGTGTTGGAATATGACTACTTAGAATCTTTACTGGCTACCCTGTATTATCTGCTGCCATCCTATCTGCCTTATATTTCTCGCGCCCGTTTCAGTGTGCCCAGTGTGTGAATATAGACCCTGCCAGATTGAACAGCGCTTCAGACTGAATTTGCTTCGAGGAAATGAGACCTTTGGCAGCTGGTCGACTGTCTTTCACGCTCCGCCAGTCAAGATAGGAACATAGGAACATAAGAATATGACAGCAGAAGACTGCCAGGCCTACCCAGTCTGCCCAGAGTGCCTAGGATTCTCGTAGACCTTTGTTTAAAGATGGCCGAGAAGTGTGACTCTATGGCAAAGTGCCCTACAGCCATCAATTGGAGAACTGTTTAATGGAAATGATTGCCCAGAACGTTGAGAGTATCTGTAAAACAGTTTCTGATACCAGGAGGCAATCATCCCACTTACAGGCAGTGTTGTCCACATGGAGGATCATCTCATGGTGGTGGAAAACACAGCAGACCATGATGCTCAGGTGTAGGCAGCAGAACAGCACATCACCTGGTTTCAGAAAAGGTAGAAGATCTAGAGGGACAGGGCCAGCAGAACAACCTGTAGATCATGGGTCTGACAAATGGCTGTGAGGGTAAGGATCCTGTAGATTACCTTCATCAGCAGCTTCCAATTTGGCTCCTGTTATCCAGGGATTTTGTTTTGAAATCTAGCATGCCCATCGGGTCTAATCCTGGAAACAAGTGGAGCTTCATAGAAACATAGGCAATGGTTATGCTCTGCTCAGCCTGGGAAGCTATAAAAGCAGTGTCAAGAGGGGAGATTGTTGGATACGCCTCAGCAAAGAAAAAGTTAACCCACCTAACGATAATAGGTTGTTGGGGAAACTAGAGGAGCTAGAACTGGCCCATAAGCAAAATTCTAATCAAGTTTCAGTGCTCCATGAGCTAAATAAGGTGCAAGATGAACTTTACAAAATAGAAAACCAAAAGCAGAGGGCCAGTTAAAATTCACGGATCATAAGTATCATGAAACGGTGGCAGGCATCTAAATTGTTGACTTTCTGGATTCAGAAAGCTCAGGCAGATAGTTATCTGGGACAGTTCTAATAAGCAAGATCCCTCCAAACCTTGGATTAAACCAAAGGATATTGCACACCAATTCCAGCAGTTTTACCAAAAATTATACGCAGAAGAGCCTAGAGATATAGATATAATTGCTGAAACAAAATCTTTTCTGCAAAACTTAAACTTACCTAAGTTACCTCCTTAGCTACGTAAAGAACTAAACTCCCCTATCACCAACCAAGAAATCAGGTCAGTTATTAAATCTCTGCCCACTGGAAAGACCCCTGACCTGATGGGTTTAGCTCAGAGTTTTACAAAAAATTTATAAACATTATTGCTCCAGTACTGACCCGGTGTTCAGTGACCGCTGGAAGAGGATAGAATCCCCAATACTTGGAGGGAAGCGTGATTAGTGCGATACCTAAACCTGGGAAGCCTAGGAACACCTGTGCATCATACAGGCCTATTTCTTTGTTAAATCAAGGTCTAAAGATTCTTTCTAAATTCTCTCTATCAGACTTCAAAACATATGGCATACCTAATGCATCCCGGACCAGACGGGATTAATACCAAATAGACACCTCTCGATAATATTTGAAAACTCCTGAACGTCCTTACCTGTAGATCCCCAACCAAAGATACACAGTTGGCCACCTTTTATACACAGAAAAGGCATTCACCTAAACTGGATTTTTAAGAACAGTGATAAATCACATGGGTCTGGGAAGTAAATTCTTGCAGTGGATTACATTATGCTATACAGAGCCCACGGTGAGGGTCAGAGTCAATGGCACACTGTCGGCACTGTTGAATATAGAGAGGGATCAAGACAGGGTGTCCTTTATCACCCCTGTTGTTTGCTTTCAGTGTAGAACCTTTTGTGGCTGCGGTGAGGGCAACACAGGAGCTCCAAGGTATTACAGTGGAAAAGCACTGTTGTAAAATCTCAGTGTACGCTGACGATACATTGCTGTATATAGAGAACCCTGACAGGTTGATCCCACACCTCTTACAACTACTAGATAGATACAGCAAGTTATCAGGGCTCAAGATTAATATGGACAAATCGGAGGTTTTAGTAATGGGGGATCTATCAGCCTCGCCTTTAAAGCCCAGCTTCCTTTCAGATGGGTACAGGAAAAGGTCCGTTATTTGGGTATTTGGATACCATCAAACCTTTCAGCTATATAAATACAATTATGGAGCCCTGATACAGCAGATCCACGCCGACCTGAAGAGATGGCAGTCTCTCCCACTTTCATTTTCTAATAGACTGGATTCCATTAAAATGAATGTGCTGCCTCGCCATTGTTTCTTTTTCTGCTCTCCCAATACCCATTCCCTGGACAGAGCTAATAAATAAATAGAAAACGTGACGATTTTATATGGGCTGGGAGAAAACCCAGGATTAGGCAGACAGTTTATTAAAGGTAAAACAAAAGGCCAGCCTGGTGGCGATGAGGGTTGAGGGCGCTGGATGCCACACTCGCTGGTGACCCGTGTTCGGAACGAAGAGGGGATCAGCAGGGTGGAGAAGGATTATACAAAGACTGTTCTCCTTTGGGGGTACGGCGAATGCCTGGCCCCTAGCGGAGGTTTGGGGGCAGCACACTGATGCTGCAGATGTGGGTGGGGATGGAGCAGACGCCTGGAGGAGCGCTGCTGGTGTCATTGCATGCTCCTTCCGAGGGAGAAAACAGAAAACAGGGACCCTACCACACGAAAAGCATGACGATTGTCCCCCCACAGCGATGCTCCTGGGAACACACCTCCCTAAGCTGTATCTGGTCTGATGGATTGAGGCATTCCCACCCCTGCCATGAAGGGTAAGTTGTGGGGCATAAGGGGAAAGGTGGTCTCATACCCAGGGGCCGCATATGGGGACATCAGAAAATACACACCGGCAGAGTCCCTGAAGGAGAAAATGACTATTAAAAAAAAAAAAAAAAAAAAAAAAAAGGTAAAGCAAAAGGTAGCTGGAGTCCTCCAGATCTTCAAACCTACTATCAGGTAGTGTAGCTGGTGCCATTAGTTCGATGCTTAGTGCTGAGCACTGAGAGAATTGGTGCATGTTGGAGGAAGAGGCTTTCACCACTATACCTTTAGATGTGCTCTCTTGTTAATTTTACCAAAGAATTTGCGAAATGTCAAAAACAAATGGACTAAACATACTTTTAACCATCTAGCTGCAGATTAGAGCACAATGGGAATTACAGTCTTACATATGGCAATTTATACCTCTACAATATCTGCCAAACTTTCCAGTTCAAGGAAGGATCAGTGTTTCGAGAGATGGTCGTAATTGGGTTTTACATTCCTTCATCAATTTATAAAAGGGAAATAATTCAAGATTATTCATCTCTGCAGCAGGAGTATGGTCCATCTAAAAATAATTTTATAGATACCTACACTGTCACCACTATATTCAGGAGTATGTAAAGTTGACGGCTCTGATCGCTCTAATGCCTGATGGTGTCTTAACATTACACCATAGGGCTAAGCTCTCATACCAAGCACTTACTCTTCCAATTCTGTAAGCTCTTCCAGGAAGGAATAGGCCTTTAGCAATCCAGAGTATTCAAGATAGGTGGAGGGAGAATATGGACAAAATATTTCAGAACAAGAGTAGAAAAGAATTTGGTATCACACACACACACACACACACACACACACACACACACACACACACACACACACACACAACTACAGGGTCCTTAATATGGAGAGAATTCTGGAAAGTTTCGGTCGCTTTTTAATCACACCCAACCTTTCCAAACATTATACCACTTCTGTCTAGACGCTTGCTGGAGTTAATGTGAGAAGTTGGTACATTTTCACATATTTTGGAGTTGCCCCAGAATTCAGATTTTCTGGATTCAGGCGATAGACAAAATTAGGGGTATTCTGGGACTGACACAAGATCTCACATTTATACATATGGTCCTCGATGTACACCAGAAGAAATTGAAACCACAGCTGGGGAATACCTATTTGATCCTTACTATAACAGCAGTAACCAGAATTGGCCAACACCCAAAACTTTATTTCTGACCCAATGGACTCAGAACCTGAAAGCTATTATGAATATGGAAGCAATCACATGTAAACTAAGGCTCCAAATAGATAAATACAATTCCAGGTGGCTTCCATATTTTAATTATATAGAGGACACTGAGGGAGGTCTGTGTTGGGGCAACTCCTATCTTAGTCATGGGAATGCACTGCCTTTTGAGGTCTCAAACCTGTCATTAAGGTTTTGTCTAGTATTAACTGAAGTAGAGTTAGGCCCTGTCTACACTGCACTGAAAATCTAATGTTTTGAAACCGCTATAGACTGAAAACATTACAGTACCACTGAAAACATTTTGAAAATGTTTTGAAAACGTTACAGGATTTTACTTGTATAGTGTAGACAGGGCCAGAGTTTTGAAACCATTACAGAAACCGTTGTTGAAATCACCTCACAACAGGTTTCTGTGATGGTCAATTCAGCACTTTCTGTAATGCTACTCTGTAAACGCAAGCCATTACGGTAATGGTTTGGACCTCTAACGCTACAGAGGGATTTTCAAAGGTAATGTAGACAGGGTCTTACTTATAGCCTTGCAGGTACTTATATGATTACGCTTAGTAATTAACAAACAAAGACCTGACAAGAGGAAATTTATGAGTCATAGTTTTATTTTTCTGTTACAATTGATTGTTACAAATCTTTTTAATGTTTACAACAACCCCAGGAAGCTGGATGTTTATAATTATAGGTTTGTTTTACAATATAATAAGAAAACAAGTAATATTTGAGATTCTGAATCCAGGAATGTTCAGGGTAAGAAGGAGCTAAGTTGCAGAACCAGTTTTAATCCAGATATTATGACCAATTTGGTCTTTGAGGTTCCTCCCTTATTTCTTTGGCTCGTTGCATGGGAAATGCTTGAGAGCTCATATGAGTGGAACTGTCCTGAAAAGAAAAATGGACATAAAGTTTATTTTATTTTATTTGAAGTAAATCATATCCACTAATTTTTCTTCAGGATTTAGACCTTTTATATCTGGATGGACTATGACAAGACTTGTTTAATGTGCAGTTATGGTTTCTTGAGACATTTTCTGGAGCCTATAAGCTGACATATAATATCTTATGTATGTTTGGTGCTCTCAATAAAGTTGTAAATTCAAAAAAGAAACCTAGACAGTGTCAGCAGAAAAAGACCTTTGGTACATTCTAGTTTGCTAAGTTTTACATTATTCTGCCCGTGGCCTGTTGTCTAGATGAACTTTTCGCCTTACCTCAACCCTCGCTTCCTGCCTTACTGTTACCCCTGAGTAACTATTAAGCCCTCTACTCTTTCCCAGCCGTGCTTGTACCCATTATGGTTTTTGCATCCACCACCTCTGCCGGTAGGCTGTTCCATAGCTCAACCACTCTCTCAGTAAAGTAAAACTTTCTCATATCCCTTCTGAATCCTTCCCCAACAGATTACAGTCGTGTCCCCTTGTTTTTGACCTCAATTCCTGCTAAATTGTTCCTTGCAGTTTACTTGTTCATTCCTGTCTTATTAATAAAGATAAATTTGTTGTTAATTTAGTCTGAGACTTTAAATGCAGCTAAGTTGAGGGTAGTTAATTGTATAGCAAATTTGTTTTAATTTGTTCAGAGTATTGTATTTAATTGATTATTACTTTGATGTGTTGTATTTATTAATTGATGTACGGCGCCCAGAGCCTCCGGGATGAGCGCCTTTTAAATAAATGTGCCTTGCCTTCCTGTATAAGCATAGATATTGTCTGTAGAACCATACATAATATTTCTACTTCAGACCAGCGCTCATCTCTTATCTTCAAGCTCCTGAAATTTTCAGGACAAGGTAATTGTCTTTTGGGAGTCCAGGAGCAACAGGATATCCATGTGTAGTTGAGTGCATGTCGTTTATCCTGATTACTTGCGCTCTGTTGTAGAGCAGTATCAAGCATTTGATTGGGTTGAGGCAGCCCTCTACAACACAGGAATTTCCTGCTCCATACTGTTCCCTACAGTATTGAGTACTGTGTCCAGTTCTGGAGACCGCACCTCAAGAAGGACAAGGTTCACCTGGAAACTGTGCAGAGGAGAGCTACTGAAGATGATAAATGGACTACACGAAGAACCATATGAATAAAGATTAAACCATCTTAGGATGTACTCACTGGAGAGGAGAAGGACAGGGCAGATATGATAGACATTTATATACCTCAGCGGTATCAACTCAGTGCAAACACAGGATCTCTTCAGGGAAAACATGAATACACGGACAGGGGCACAACATGTGCCTGAAGGGAGGGTAGTTTCAAAACAAACAGCAGGAAGTTTTCTTCACGGAAAAGGTGGTGGAGCCCTGGAACAGTCTGCCCCCAAAGGTCGTGGCAGCGAAGACAGTGGGGAGTTAAAGCTAGCATGGGATAGGCAATGTGAAAACCTAAGGCAGTAAAGAAACTGGGAGGTGGGTGGCGTTCATGGGCAGACTAGATGGATTGCAAGGTCCCCTTCTGGCGGGCTTTCTTATGTTCTTATGATTACGTTATGTCAAGGGGCACACAGACATTTCATACCCTAGAAGAAGTCAATGCATATTTCAGGCTGCTCTGTGATCTTTGGGTGACCAGTGTTCTGAAACCATCCCTGGCTCCAATTTGCAGCACCAGTGGACACAGAGACAAATACTAGTCCATGTTAAAAACTGTAAGTGTATTACTGTAGGGCCCATGTGTGCATTTTCCAGGTATGACTGCATTTGGTGGAGGGTCTGCAAAATACTGTTACTGGTTTGTGTTTAGCTTCCCTTTTCCCATCTTGTTGAGATAAAGCATTAGAATGTTCAAGCCTGGAGTGATATCTCTCAATCATTAATTAATTTATTTATTGAAATGTTTCACCAGGAAGTCACACAGAGCAACAAGTCGCTGCCTCCTGTGCGACCTGGGGGAGGGGTACAACTGGAATGAGACATTAAACATTCAAGTTACAAGATCAACATTAACATTAACGCCTTTGTCATGTGGATTTGTCCCTGTTTGATGACTGAGATTCTGCCTCTGAGACCATTTACAGCCATTGTGGTCTGTTGCTTGTTTTAACAAGAACTAGAGATGAGGGTGCTGTGACTCTTACTCCCTTTTTCCTGAAGACTTAACTCTTTTGGTTAATCCACAGTTGTTGGATGCACTGTTTGAACATCCTTTTCTTTCTAGCTCTCTATGACTGGTGGTAGGTTGTGTCCACTTAGTGTTAATGGCTTGGCACACTGAAGCGGGGCTTGCTGCAGGCAGTTACTGTTGGTACATCCCTGGCTGGTATGTAACTTTAGCTGCATGGTACAGATTTGCATTGCTGAATTATTGTGCCTAGGTTACTCCCCCGATCTGTGATCAGTGTATGGAGATTGATATGGTGGGCTGATGGGGAGGGGAGTGCTTCCTTTGGAAGTTGTCCTCATTCTCCTTGGGTATTGATTCCTGACCCTTCCCATTTCTGTCATATAGTGATTAGTGTGGGACTAGGTGCTTGCTCCTTTATTTCCCTTTCTGGGGTGGGGGAATTGGGATGTGCTGGCGCTCCTTTGCTGGTCGCTAATCTGGGGTCTGTGTTTGAGTAATATTCTTGAACTACCCTTATTTTCCCTGGTCGCCTGATAAACTGTATACTCCTAGTGGATGACGAGGTGCTAACAGTAATAGCATTGCTTTTGTGTATCTGTGTGTGTTTTTTTTTTTTCTTTCTTTCTCTTCCTTTTTTTTATTCACCTTCTTTTCCTTTTTTATCAATCCTTTGGTGTTTCATCCTTCATTGTGTGCTTGGGACCTCTTATTCCTTGGGGCTCCACAAATTGTAGTTAAACTATTTTTGTGGGACAGTATATGTTGTTGAGGCTTGAAAGTTTTCTCAGTGGTGTGTGGGGGGTTGAGGTGGTGGGGCTGAGGTAGTGCAGGGAGACTGGATTTGAGTACAGTGACTTCATTTGCCAATTTGTAGATTGTACCTGGAATCTCAAGAGGCCCAACTGTCCAGTGAAGTGGCAAAAATATTGATGAAACTTAGAGAAATGAACTATGATGTTTGTGGAGATGCACTTGTCCTTTGAGAAGGCTGAGTGTCTCCAGTACATGTTGGTGGGTCAAATGTTCCACAATGCTTATACAACCAGACAATGAGGGTAAATTATTCTTCGTAAGGGTAGGGCTATTATTGGGAGTATGCTGGATTTATTGGGATAATGGGTATATATTGATGTTGGATGGGTTTTATCCGGAGAAAATATAACATTAGGAAGCATTTATACTCCAGAAGATCCCGACATGGCCTTCTTTGACCACATCAAGGAAGAGCTTCATGGGAACCAGGCTCATACTTTGATCAGGGATGGCCATTAATCTTGCAGTGAAGGCTTCTCTGAATCGGAAAGGGCTGGCTCTTGGGCAGAGTTTGGCACTCTCGTGATCCCCATGAAAAGGCCATCTCTTTTATTCATCGGTCCATGGTACCAAGTCAGCAGGATTGATTCCCCTCCCAGTATGAACTTTTGCTTTGTTGTGGATGCTGGATATTGGGGCTGAGTGTGTTTATTTTTTAATCATGCCCCAGTTCCCTGGCTTTGGTGAGGGGCAAATCATTTAGTCCTTGAATAAGTGATTAATTTAATACAGCATTGCTTGATTCCCTGCATTTTATACACAACTAGAATTGGAATTTCAATTACTATTTCAGTTTGCCCAAAATTAAACTCCTGAAGTCTCAACTGCTACAGTGTGCGAGGCAATGAAAGTGATTTGTTGGGGAGGAGATGGTCACACACGCCTCAAACTGAATCATGAGCGAAATAGCCCACCCTGAACCCTCCCCTTAGAAGGCAATCTCCAGAGGTTCTTTTCCAGTCTGAATCCTAATTTTCAAGTCATAAACTCCTTCTAAATTATAAAAACTAAAGTTATGTTGTTTGCCGATATACATAACAAACACAAAAGCTGACCACTTTGCATTCTCAGTAGTCGCAACAACCCTTGGAACAAACAAACAGTTTCAAATACCTTGGCATCACTCTTGAATCTACACTAGCATTTCATGAGCATATCACCCTTGTGTGCAAGGGGTATACTCCAAGACTGGCCAACTCTGCAGGCATAGGAAGTGTATGACACTGGACGCCTTCCGCCTGGCTGTCATCAGTTTGGTCCTGTCCATAGTTGACTGTGGCTTAGTTATCTATGGCCCTGTGGGGATACTGCGTTGAGTCACATCAAAATCGCACTAAACAAAGCCTGTCGCTTAGTAGTTGGTGATAGATTCACTCACACCTGCAACCTATATGAACAAGCACAATGGTTAAACCTTCAGGGAAGGCTTATCTCCCAGACCTGCTTGTTAGCCAAAAGATATCCTCTGGTCTCTCCCCACCAGGAACCCAACATCCCATAACTCCTGCCCTACCCCACGGGCTATCAGAAGCTCTTCTAAAGCTGCTTTCCTAGTCCCGTTATTCAGGACTTCCATGGGACAGAGGGCTTTCATGCATAGGGCTCCCTGTGGTTAAACGACCTCCCCACTGAAGTCTCATCTGTTCACAACCACGCCTTTCAAACACTCACTCTGACAGCATCTCCTTGCTGAAAGCAGCTGTGACTGTTCCTGAAGGCCCCTCCTTCCCTCCACAATCCTGCCAGTCCTCCCTCAAAGGAAGTGGCAGTGAAGGTTCAAGAGAAAAGAAAGCATTCAGGAAGTACAAGGAATCGCAGAAGGAGCAGGACAGAGAACTGTATCAGTTAAAGCAAAAGGAAGCTGGGAAGGCAGTCAGAACAGCAAAGGCCCAAACCAAGGAAAACCGAGGAAAAGATAGCCAACTCAGTTGAGAAGGGGATAAACCTTTATAGGTACATCAGGGAGCGAAGGAAGACCAAGGGATAATGAGGCTTAATAAAGGGAGAGAGGGTGGGCAGAGGGAGACTGTGAAAAGGCAGAGATACTAAACAAATATTTTTGCTCAGCATTTACAAATGAAGAGGGGAGGTACCTAAACAAACAGTAGAAACACTCTGGATACAGAAGTTGATACCAGCCCATTTACAGAAGAAACGGTTATGAAAGAACTCTTAAAACTGAAGGTGGACAAAGCAATGGGGCCTGATGGGATTCATCCCAGAATTCTAAAAGAACTAGGGTAGAACTAGTGACACCACTGACTACCCTGTTTAACAAATCATGGGAGGATGGGGTGGTACCCGAGGACTGGAGGAGGGCAGATGTGATTCCCTTCACAAAAGTGGGAGCAAGGCAGAAGCAGGAAACTACAGACCTGTTAGTTTAACCTCAGTGATAGGGAAAATAATGGAATCACTTCTGAAGGAAAGAATTGTCGAGTTTCTAGAGGCCAGAGGGGCACAGGACCCAAGGCAGCATGGATTCACAGCGGAAGGTCATGCCAGACGAATCTGATTGATAGATTTCTTTGACTGGGTGACCAAAGTAGTAGATCAGGGAGGGCTGTGGACATGGCCTACCTAGACTTTAGCAAGGCATTTGACACAGTCCCACACAAAGATTATATATACAAGTTAGCCAGCCTGGGAGGGTCCCAAGCAGTGTTCCCTATAAGGTGCAGATCTGAGGTGCACTGCACCTCTCCAAAAAATTTCAGGGGTACTAAATAAATTAAAAGGGTTCATTCTACCATCTGTACAACATTTTTGTGGGTACATATACTCAAACAGAATTATGGGGGTACAGTATACTCCCTTCACACAAAAATGTACTTGAATTTCATAATTTGTACTTGAATCAAGTACAGGTGGGGGTAAATGGGAACACTGGTCCCAAGATGACAGCCTGGTAAAGAATTGGCTGGAGAATAGGACACAGAGAGTAATAGTAAATGGAGTCCACTCTGAAGAAAGGGGGTTTACTAGTGGGTACCGCAGGGTTCAGTATTAGGACCGGTCCTCTTCAATGTTTTTTATGCTTACATTGCAGAGGGACTGAAGGAAAAGTATGTCTCTTTGCAGATGACACAAAGATCTGCAACAGAGTTGATGCACAAGGTGGGGTGGAAAGGATGAGAAGGACTTGGCAAGGTTAGAGGAATGGTCAAATGTATGGCAGCTTAGATTCAATGCTAAGAAGTGCAGTAATGCACCTGGGAAACAAAACCCAGGGAAGAGTACACAATGGGGGTGAGATACTAACAACAACAAAATGGAAAGGGACCTGGGGATAGTCATATCAGATGACCTAAAGGTGGGCAAGCAATGTGAGAGGGCTGGGGGATACTGGGATGCATAGGGAGAGCATCACCAGTAGAAAACAGGAAGAAGTTATCCCTCTGTACAGACAGCTGGTGAGACCCCATCTGAGTACTGTGTGCAGTTCTGGAGTCCCAATCTCCACAAAGACATAGACAGGATGGAAGCTGTCCAGAGGAGGGCACTAAAATGGTGCAGGATCTGCACCGGAAGACATATGAAGAGAGACTTAAGGAGCTTAATATGTATAGCCTTGAGGAAAGGAGGGAGAGGGGGACAAAGTCCAAGAGGGTAGCATCTTTCAAAAAAGAAGTGTGCAAGAACAAGGGGCACAATTTGAAGATGGGGGGCAGCTCAGAGGTAATTAAAGGAAGTATATTTTCACAGAGAGGGCTGTGGATGCATGGAACGGCCTTCCGGAGGAGGTTGTGGAGTCAAAAACAGTGGTGGAATTCAAGCATGCATGGGACAGTCATAAAGGCAATTCTAGGGCGTGGGGTAGGAAGAAGTAGGCTGCTGGTTAACTAGGATCTGCAGCTTATCCATTAGGTAGGAAATGGGCAGATTGGTGGGCCAAGCGGTCCTTATCTGTCATAATTTCTGTGTTTCAATTCGCAATCGACTATGACAAGGCCAATACTGGCTGCCCTTTAATTGCCCCTCTCTCTCTCTCTCTCCCCCTGCTCCCTCCTCTGCCTGTCCCACCTTTCCTTGCCCTCCTGCTTCCTCCCCTCTGATGCTTCCAGTCTTCACCCCACCTCTGTATTCCCTGCTTTACTGATGTAGCCCTCTATGTAACCATCTCCTCTAAGACGCCTCATTCAGGGTACCAAGTTTTGAATTTAATTGTTGCTCTTGTGGTTGTCCACCAGCTGCTATCATCCACTATATACCACCTGTTAATACACATTGTTAGTTTGTGTTCGCTCTGTATACCAATTTTTATCCAAGTTCCCAGTTTCCTGGGTGGTACTGTATTTGTATTTCTTTGTACTTTGTTCTCCTGTATATTTTACTGAAATTGCTACTGTACTTTTTTTTTTTCGCTGCTTATTATGTATTTGTACCTTATCTCTGTGCCTCCTGTTCTCATGACGTGGCAACTTTGTAAAGGAGTCTCTTACTCAAAGGTTTGTAATTCTAATACTTTGAACAAATAAAACAAATTAAAATAGCTTACTGAAGGAGAGGAAGTGTGAGCTTTGTATTCTACAGGACAGGACTGCAGGTTCCTCTTTGTACTCTGCTGCTGTTGGGCAAAAGCTGGACAGCATTATGTCCGAGATTGAATTGTCTCGCAGTATAAAACTGAGTACGGTCTTTTCATTTAAACCAGCATTACTTGAGGCTGGAGATTTTTATTTAGCTTTTGTTGACCAGGTAACAGGCTCAAATAACAGTCTGTCCACCGCCCGGACAGCCAGTTTTCAGTTGGGACAGCTGTTTTTTTTTTTTTTGTTTTGTTTTTGGTCTGCCTGTCCCTCGGACCAAGTAACCAGGAGACCTGGAAGAAAAACAGGGAGTGGCTACTATATGACCCTGATATGGGCATGACCTGCTCATATTGCAAAAAATACTTGAGAGACAAACACTTTCATGACTGGCTGTAAGAGCATGAGACTTGAAAACGTACATGCTCATGAACTCTCCAAACCTCACAAATTAGCTAATGAAAAAATACTGTGTCTAACACAGACCCTTCCAACTTAGCAATGGAATGAGGAATAATACAAATGGAAAAATGAGGCACACAAGTGTAACATTTGTTTAGAATAATTCTGTATTTGATTAATTCTGAACGCCCATTCACAGATTTCTCTGGCATATTAGAATTACAACATGAAAATGGTGCAAATGTCTGAGTCAGTTACAGAAGTGAGAAACAGGCAGCAACGTTCACACATTTTATTTCAGAATCAATAAGGATAAAAGATGCAAAACTGGTTAATAGTAACACTTTCATCTCTGTCCTATGTGACTCGAGCACTGATGCCTCAGTAATAGAATAGGAGGCAGTTTATATTAGGACAATGGAAAATGTCCGTCCAGTTAAATTTGTTTCCTTCAGCCAGTCTCTATTCCAAATGGTGAAAGCATTTATAACTCAATAGGTGATGCCTTAGAATTCACCTTGGACTGGAAAGACAAAATTGTTGCTTTTGGATCTGATGGGCACCTGTCGTGTTAGGTAAAGTGACTGGGGTGTTTGGCAGGATTTTGAAAGACGCGTCTTCATTTGTTAGTGATTCAGTGGGGTGCCTATAAGTTGAGCTTACATAAAGCAATCTGCAACATCTTTTCCCTACATGAAGACAACTGATGAAGCATTAATGGGCATCTATAAAATATACTATAAGTCTCCCAAAACTGGGCTGGTCTCAAAGAGTTAGCCAGTAATATGAGCTACACCATTCACAAACCAGTTAACGTGTCAGGAACCCGCGGGTTACACACAGAGAGAGAGAGAGCTCTGTCTGTTGTTCTGTCCAGCTACAAGGCCTTAGTTGTACATTTACAGCACATTGCTTCCACAGCAGGGCAAACAAAAATCAGGCCAGTGGGTTGTTCAAAACAATAAGTACTGTGAGATTTGTCCTCTTACTCAGTTTCTGGCTGAATACCCTTCTGTCATGATGGCCTTCAGTCTAACTCTACAGAGAAACAGCTGAACAGTAGAAACAATAGTCAGTAAGGTTGAAAGCACAGTGCTCTGGCTAGAGAACTACCCTGAGCAGGATAAACTTGACAAAGTCTGTAATGAATTGTTCTTGCCCCTGACCCTGGACACAGCTGGACAGTGACACTAGCACAAGTCGAGTGACGGCCCAGCCAGTATTCAGGTTCAGTACCGTGGATTTGATATCTTCCTTACCTTAGAAAGGGATATTCTATAGATAGAACCAAGCAGGCAGTGTTACGTGATATTATGAGCCTTCTTCATCAACTCTTGAAAATATTGACTCACGATTTTCCAGTTTTAAAACACAGTCCCACGGTCATTCAGGATATTTAACCCATTACAGTTCCTAGATAACAGTGACCAGCTAGCTCTTTATGGCAGTGAGGAAGTCAGAACCCTCACAGAGTACTACAGTGACATACTCAAGAAACACAATCCTAATGTAAACCTGATTTGAAGCTCAATGGTTAGAGCTTAAACCACTTAGGAAAAAATCACTGAGTGAGTCTCCAAATTTCACTGTGTGGATTTCTGCAAAAATTCTCCATAATGATGCACATGAACAGCAATTCTGATATTCTGGTCTTAGTCACTATAGCTCTACTGATCCCAAACCAAACTGCAGTAGTTGAGAGAGGATTCAGCTTGATGGGCAGAGTGAAGTCTGATTAGCGGTCCTGTCTTCTGACTGCATCTGAACTAATACGTGTCAAGCTGTCAGGTGCTAGCATTGCTACATTTATTTATTGATTGATTTAAGAGTTTTACCAGGAAGGCATACTGAGCAGGGTACCACTCGATTCCAGATGGGTCCTGGGGGTGGGGGTGGGGCAGAGGGAGAAATACAGTGGAAATGCATATTGCAGTACATTCATATATACAGAGTAGTCAACAGCAGAAGTAAAAATAATACAGACGTAATAGGCAACAGCAGACATGACTACTTGGGCCTCAGCAGTGCAAATTGCATGAGCATGTAGTGGAGAAGTGCGTGATGGTGAGTGTGCTGGTGGAGTGCCTAATATCAACCGGCAAGGAGTTCCAAAAGTTTGGCATCCAGTAGCTGAAGGCAGCCTGGCCAGACGCGGTGGACATGTGGGAGATGTGAAGAAGCCGGAATCAATGTTCCTGAGCGAGTATGCCGGGGGGTAGAACTGCTAGGGTGGCTGCAAGATAGGAGGGGAGTGACTGTGACCAGAATTTCGCAAGTGGTTCTAGCACTGTACATCAATCTCTGATTGTGGAGAGATGGAAGGTCTAAGGAGCGTAGAGGTCGCAGTGATGGGTTACGGGGGAGGGGGCAGTCCAGGGTGAAACGGCAGAAAGAGTGGAAGAGAGGATCAAGTCTGGCCAGGAGGACTTGGGGCTACACTGTAGACTACTTTCCGTAGTCCAGGATTGGGAGGATCATCTTTTGAACAATTGCCAGGCGTGTTGGCAGGGGGATGCAACTATGCGCTGGTATAGCTTACCAAAGCATGGGGTAGTTTCTATATACAAATTACTTATAAGAGAGATAAGATGCTGGTCTAGCAAGAGCCTCAAAGTATCTGAAGGATGTACAAGCCCCCCACCAGAGGCTTGTACATCCTTCAGATACTTTGGGGTCTTGCTAGACCAGCATCTTGACTTCTCTGGCGAAATTGATGCGATACATAAGAAACTACACCCCATGCTTGGTACGTTATACTGCAATAACTAAACACTGTAATCCTCAGGTTCTGAGTGGCCCTGGACTTTATGAGGAACTTTATGCTGGCCTAACTCTTCCACAAGTGCTACAGAATATCAGTGAATCTTTTACTCGCCTAATAGAAGCCGATACGGGTGGCCATACAGGTAACTTCTGTGGGTAAATCATGTGGCCTGGATGGCATTACCTGTGTGTTTTTATGTCACTTTCTACCCCATCCAGTCATTTCGACTTACAAAAGTAATGATGAATGGTCTCTGGGGACACTTCCACCGACCTATAAGTGAAGTGAAGTACAATGTGGGTTTTCACTGCTATGCACATGATACCCAATTGTATTTGTCCTTTGCCTCCTGGAACATTCGGACGCTGTGAATGTGCTTAACATCTGCCTGGCTGAGATCAGTGACTGGATGTCTCCAGCTGGTTGCGACTGAACCCAAGACAGAGGTTCTGGTAGTGGAGGGGCCGAAAGTGTGATAGGAATGTCTCTGGTGTGGCAACTGGACTTTTCCTGGGACCAACACCGTTGATGGCTTCCTCTAGGGTGCAGATCTTGTGTGTTCCTGGACGATGGATTGATATTTGAATCTCAGGTGTGATCGGATGTCCAGAATGTTTTTACCACTTGAGGAATATTGCCAGGATCAGACCCCTAGTTCTGCCTGAGGATCTGCCCACTCTAGTCCATGCCTTTGTAACTTCCAGGCCTGATTACTGTAACGCTTTTACTTTGGGGTCTCGAAGTACCCTCCGCCGGCTGCAGTTGGTGCAGAACGCAGCTGCCAGGCTGCTGATAGGCCTTCGAGGTTTTGTCATGTAACTCCGTGCTGTGTGAACTGCACTGGCTGATGGGCAGGTGGAGGATTATCTTCAAGGTGGGTTTACTCACCTGTAAGGCCCTACATGGACTAGGCCCTGGATATCTGATCTTCTAACACCTGCTGCTCCAGTCCGCTCCCTCCGCTCCTCCTCTAGGGGCTGCCTAGCGATTCCAGGATGAGACTTAAAACTGCCGGTGACAGAAGGCCGTCACGACCCGTCCTGTGGAATTCGCTTCTTCCAGCCATCAGGAGGCCCTTCAGTCGAGGTGTTTAAGGGCCACCTTAAGACCCATCTCTTTTCATTGGTATTCCAACATAGTTATTTAAATATGAGATAAAGATTGCTGATCTGTATTAATTATTGCTCTTGTAACTGTTTTAATGTGTACTTTGTTTTATGTGCATTTGTTGTATGTTTTTCCTCCCTTTATAATTTTATGGTGCCCAGAGCCCCGAGAATGGGCACCAAGAAATAAACTTTGCCTTGCTTTTAACAGGCTCTTTACCAAAATGGGTAAAGACAGTGTCAAGTCCAGGTGAGTCAGGTCGTGAAGAGGGAACTAAATGTTCTTATGGACATGAGTGGCACATTAAGCAGGTGTTGTGGTGAGGGACACTGGAGGTTCCTAGACAGGCGTATGGAAGCACCTGGCAAGGAGAGGCAGGAGTCTCACTCAGTGGTCCAATGAAGCAATGACTTTATTCAGCAGGATGGATGACAGGTCACAGAGCCAGCTGTCAGCAGCAACAGTAAAGATATGCAAAGAAATAAATATCTGTACAATAAATAGATGAACAAATGCCCCAAAAATAGAGCCAAAAGGTGCACCTGGCCTAGTTATTATGTACAGTTACTCTGCTGCAGCTGTGTGTTCCTATGGTACTGTTACTACCTGGTTGACCAGTGCTAGCCTCTGCTTTTACATGGACACTTGTTACTCAGTGCATTGGTTCAAAACAAGAATCCAGTCAGTTTAAATCTAGGTCTGGATGTGAGGAGGAATTCACAAGGAACTGAGACCCAACAGGCACCTGGACCAAGAAGGGACATTGGTTGCAACACTGAACTGACACTTTGCTGTGGAGCCTTGGTTAGGCCACCATGACTTATGAGAGGTTTTGTAAACAGGCCATAGGTTAATCGGCAAAGCCCCTCTCTCTGGCTGCCAGGACAAAGGACACAAGGTTGCAACTGGGAAGGATTCTTGGCACAAACCCACCTTTGGCTGCTGGGGCAAGAAGAACTGCAGACGTGAAGCTTGAAATACATTTTTAAACACAAACTCTCCCTTGGCTGCCGTGACAAGAAGAAGAATGAAAGACATGAAGCTTGAAGCAGATTCTTCAGCGCAAACCCTCACTTGGGCTGCCAGGACAAGAAGAACTGACGATGTGAAGTTTGAAGCAGATCCTTTAGCAAAACCTCTCTTAGGCTGCCTGGACAAGAAGAACTGAAGATGTGAAAAGGAGAAGCTAGTCTTTGATGTTGATCCAGGATGCAGGTCTTTGGATGATGACACCAGGTAGCAGCTGTTCCTGAAAGAAAAGGAAAACAAAGGAAGAAACCCCACACCTCACTGCATGACAGAGGGCCCTCTGGTGAGCTGGGGTGGCTTCTAAGCTACTTTACTTCTTATCAGGGTCGGATGTAGCTTCAGCAAAGTAGTGAATGTGGCCTATCTTGACTGTTGTCCTAATGCTAGCAGGGTCATCTGCCCATGTTGTCATCCAATGGAGAGGTGTCACCAGTAGGGTGCAGGAACAGTCTCTGGTTAAGTGACATCTAGGCAGTTTGTAGGCAAATGCAGAGGGCATTAAATGGTGTCGCCGCTAAGGGAAGATTGCCACCAGTGAGACAATTGGGTGCAAGGCAGTAAGGAAGATCAAGCAGTTGCTCAGAATGGGTATGTTAGGTTCAGTGCAGTTTATTAGGCAAACGGGCAGTATACCAGTTCAAGAGGCAGCTCATTAAGCAAATGGGGCAGTATTCCAGTTCAGGAAGCAGTTTGTTAGGCAAAAGTGGCAATATACCAGTTCAGGAAGCAGTTTGTTATGCAAGGGTCAATATGCCATTTCAGGAAGCAGTTCATTATCAGGTACACTGTCACTTTAAGTGTGATTTGTGAGCCAACTAACACAATTTTCAGCATTATTGCAACAGTTTGCTTCCCAGCCCCACTGTATCTACCCTGTGGGGTTATACTGGATGTGAAGTGAGAAGCTTTTGGGGTGTCTGAACCCCTAGCAGACTCCTGTGGAGCTTTACTGTTGTGCCCAGTGGGCGAACCCTTTAATTGGGCCTGGCTGGCCCACTCCATCTTTGGCCGCTTATATGGGTGGTCCAGAGGTGGAAAATGCCCTCCCACTCATTCAGCTTTGGCTGCCTTGTCTATTGAGTTATCTGAAATACAAAAAAAAAAACAACTGTGGGTCTGCCTTAATTATGGGTCTACCCCTCCTTGCTCCGCCCTTCGCGAGCTTCCATTAGTGAAATAAGGGCCTGAAGCCTCAGCTTCACCCTCTGAGCAGTTCTTCTGCCCGGTTCTGCCACCCCATTCTTGGCCATCTGGTTCTTTAGTTTATGTATTTATTGTATTTACTATCGTTATGGGTGCCAGACCTCCCTTGAGCTCAGCCCCTGACTCCCTCGAACACTGTCCACCGGGACTGCTTTGGAGCAGTGATCCACCCAGGCTTACCCCTGGGTGGTGCCATCAGACAGACTCACGACCCTCCGCCACAGGGTCAGGCTACACTGACAGAAACTCTCGCTCAGTCACCCACCGAACGCCCTGAAGGGTGGCACAGAGACAGAGGGACGGGTGTCCTTAATGGAGCTATGCAGCTGGATTTTTCAGTTACGGCTTGGTGTGCAGTGATATAGGGCACTACACACAACATCTGGTATGCCTCCTGACAGCTCTATCACTGGCAGCACGTATTCCTTCAGCGACCGGCGTAGTCACACCCCCACCCCAAGGAGGAGAGCAGTCCCGAGGATGCTCACGCCCCCACCCCGGCCGGATCTCCAACATCCTGAGTCTGGTATCTAACCATGGACACCAGCATTGTAGATGGAAAGCCAACCTCTCGTCAGTGGGCGGCCCTGTCTGGTGCTTTAAACAGTTTTTTTTTCTTTCTATTCTGGGCTTCTAGCAGTCAGCACCTGCCTAGTGGTGCTGCCGCCAACTCACTGCTGTGGCCCTAGGTGAAGCTCTGGCTGTTGGGAGGCTGGAGGAGGGAGGTGCTGGAGAGGGACTTACAACTCCGCCTGATGCCAGGCTGGACTCCTGCTGCTCAGCTCCTCCCTCAATGCTGTCCCTTGCTGGCTGCTGCCCTCTGCTTCCTGACACTGCTCCGACCGCAGCATTGCTGACGAGGACCATTTAACTTTAAAATACAAAAACAAACAAACAAAAAGTGTGTGTGGGGGGTGCTAAAAGAGCCCACACCATATGGCTGCCAAGTTACTAGGAACTGCCAACTTGACTGCATGGACTGGACACCCGACCGGAGGAGATGCACTGCAGTGAGCCAATGAAACAGGCTTCATTACTCCAGGTAAGCCTCAGGTTCCTGTCACTTTGTCTGTGACCTTTCCTGTCCCTAGCTCGGTGATGACTGACAGTCAGTTCGAGAGCACACAATTGAATGCTCTGGGTTCTAGTGCTCGGACCCCGAACCCGAGTCCAGTGGCTCCTTGGCTTCAAAAGAAATGCCCATGTGCTAGGCAGGGACAGCAGTCTCAGCATGTGGTCTGCCATTTGCTTGCACTGCCTGGTCAGGTGGGAGTTTGTGTAAGAGCAAGCAGCAGGGAAAGAAAAATATATTTTTTAATTTATAGCTCTGCTTTGAACTGGCAGTGGAAAGATACTGAGGAAGCAGCAGGGTATTTTGGGGATTCTAACAGTGGACACAGTACCCAAAATAATTGTTTTACCACCCCTAGAGTCCCTACATTCCACACCCCAGGTGAAGCTCTACTGTGTTCCGTGGTGGGGTTGGGGCTGTAAGGTTTCTGTAGGGCCTCCAACTCTGGGGGTCCTATTTGTGCACAGTTTGTCTTATAAATGTGGATATAGAAATGCTGCCAAGGTATTGGCAGTCATGATGAAAGAAGTTGTGAGGTTTCTCTTTTGTTCATATCGCTTTTATTAATTAACTTTTATGGTAATACTGTATGATTACATACAACAAATATTCAGTTTCTCTACAATGGGAATATCAGTAGACTCCATTTGTAAGGTAATCTGTGTTTTTTTTTTTTTTTTTTTTTGCATTATCCATTCATGCCCTCTTACTTTCCAACCTGGCCACCCTCTCCTTCTGGCAGCCAGGTCTCACCCTCGCCGCTCCTCGATCTGCCGTCTGTCTCCTCCGCCTGACCCAATGTATCTCTTCATCTGGGGAGTTCCCTTCCCTTAGGCAAAGGACCAAGGGGCAATCGAGGTGTCAAGCCCGCACCTCTTCGTGATCTTGGACAGCGAGAGGCAGATTTGGGGCTCAGCTTGGCGGCCAGGCAGGTGGGCCGCTGTCATCCGGCCGCATGGGTGGCTTTTTCCTTTTCGGTTACCCCACCCCTTTGTCCTTGCGAAACTGGCGCCAGTGGCTCGTGGTCACCCACACCACTAAGTGCAAGGCCAAATCGCCACAAGGAGCCGCTCCAGGTGATGCTCTTCTGAGACCCTCCTGTGGGGAGGAGGGCATCCAAAGGATGCTTTGGAGCCCTCCTGCCGGTTCACTCCAGGCATCCTGGGCGCGAACCCAGGTCACCAGCGTGCTAGTGAACCCCCAGCGCCACGGAGCCAGCCTGTAAGGTAATCTGTTAACGCAGTCTACAATCAGGAAATTACCCATTTCTGAGCTGGCACAATGGTAGCACTACTGCTTCATGCATAGCACCCACTTAGGCTCGAGAACGAGCTTGGTTGTGTAGGGCCAGAAGAGGGAGGAAATATAGTGTCCCACGGACTACTTCCTCCTCCGGGGGCCACCGCTGCTTGTGCAACCCCATGTGGCAGTTAGGGGTCCAGCAGCTTGACTGTGCCAGTTGGGAGGCATGAGAGACATTCACAGGTTACGCTAACGCCATTGCATGACAAGCCTCCTGGGAGAAAACTGCCAAAAATAGTGGTTCTGCCGCAGGATGACATCCATCCCACGTAGCAGACCTCTCATTGCTGCCCAGGCTCCAGCTCCTGTGCTACCTACTCATTTCCAACGAATGGGTTTTCCTCCTCGACAGCCCCGCTCCTGGGTGGTAAGCTAAGGTGTTCGAGAGTAGGGTCTGTCCTGTGGCAGGGGATGCAGGCGGAGCTTGCAGGTGACTGATGGCTGGTGGATGTGGAGCCCAGCATTAAAAAAGACCCTCTCTCCCTTTGGAGATAGCTTGGGGGAGAGGTGTAACCTCCATGATGATGGTCATTAGTGAGAATATGCAAACTGAGGAATAACTAATGCAATTTTATATGTGGTCGCTGGCCTGCCCAGATAAATCTGAAATCGTTGTTCCAGGTTCGCCAGGTGTGTGTCTGAATTGCAGTTGAAATATTTTGAAATGGGTATAGCGCCTGGGGAAGAGTCACCATTTGCACTACCTCCACTCGACATGTCAATGACAGGGTACTGCGCCCATCAGTTAAAATCCTGCATCATTGCATGCTAGAAAAGGAGCATAGTTATCTTGAAATTCCAAAGTTGGGGAGTGGGCAATGAAACTTCCTAGTATTTTAATTTTTTAATTCCACCAGAAGGGAAGGATTCCTGAAGGTGTGGGCTCTGGGTAAAATGAAAAGTAAGGGTCTCTGTCTTGGATGTGTTGATTTGGTATCTGGAAACCTCATAAATTTTTAAAGAATTTCAGAAACTTTAGGAGCGTTATTCAGGGTCAGAAAGGTAGAGAAGCACATCATCTGCATATAAAGTGATGCGGTGCTCCTCCCCTCTTTGTGTATCCCTTCAAACGTTGTAGCTTCCCGTATTGCTTGGGCTAAGGGTTCAGTATATTCTGCAAATAGCAGTGATGACAGGGGCAGCCTGGTGCGCCCTCGAGCAGTGGAAAGTCATCCGAGTGATGCCTGTTGATCTTTACACAAGCCTTTGTGTTGCAGTAGATCCTTTGCAGGAGTTCCAGAAAGGCAACCAGGAATCCCAGCCATCCCAGTGCAGTGTATCAGGAACAGCCTGGAGACCCAGTCGAATGCTTTTTCAGTATCCAGGCTTAGAAGTGATGAAGGGAGTTATCCTGCTGCATTTGATGTAACGGATATGATGTGCGGTGAATGTTTTCCATAGTGGTGCAAGAACAGACAAACCCAGTTTGGTACCTATGGAGAAGAGAGGGCAGGAGCCTGTCAATCTCTTGGCTTGGATTGACATAAAAATGTATAAGCTGAGTTGAGGACTGAAACAGAGTAATAGGAGGGCAGTAGAGGATTTTTACTCTGTTTTGGAATGACTGATATCGCTGCATAGAACCGTGAGGGAGGGGATCTTTACCCTACAGAACTTTATTATAGTTACTAATGAGGAGGGGACAACAGTCCTTAGTTTGTTTATAAAGTTCCACACCGTAGCTGTCGGGGCCTGGGGCTTTCATTTGTTTTAGCTTACCGTATTGTGCTGTCTAACTTTGCTTGCATAAAGGGTTCAACAGCTGGTCACCAGTTTCAGGGGACAGTCGGGGAGTTTTAGAGGTTGTAAGAAGGTGTTGATGCTTTCTTGCCGTGAGGGGTGTTCTGGAGAATACAAGGTCTCATAGCAAGATTGAAATGCTTTTGCTGTGTCTTGATATCTGTGGGATTGCTCATTCACCCCGCCAAGTGGACTTTGTTCCGGGACATTTGGGTTTTGACAGTATTAGGTGGCTGTTATATTTGATGTGGGAGACGATAGGCAAGGACTCCAACTGCCATCATGCCGTTGGATGAAGAGAAGACCTTCAACAGGTTGGAATGGCCATTACTCTTTGATGTTCTGACATGTTTTTGTTTTTCCTTCTTGCTTTTTGGCCCTGATTCATCTGTTCACAGGCCCGACAGCAGTGGTTCAAACAAACTCTACTATTTCATCTCGTTTCCTTTGAAGAGGAGAATTAGGCAGGAAGGCAGGGTGTACCCTTTCTCTGTTTCATTTCCTGTTGCCGGGTAGCCCTGCTATGAAAATAAGAGCTGCTGAGTCCTTTGGTGGGATAAATGCTGTTGAACACCATACAGTTTTACTTTTTAAGGTGCATTACCTTCACCCATGTGATGAGGACTCCTGCTACCACCCTGCCTTTGGATGCAGAGAAGGCCTTCAGCAGAATGGAGTGGCCATTCCTCTTTGATGTTCAGACCGCTTTGTTTTTCCCTTCTCCTATTTTGGCCTCGAGTCATCTGTTATACCAGGCCTCAACAGCAGCGGTTCTAACATATTCTGCCATTTCGTCTCTGTTTCCATTGAGCAGTGGCACTAAGCAGAGTGCACCCTTTCGCCGCTTAATTTCCTGTTGCCGGTTGAACCCCTTGTCTATGAAAATAAAGCAGCTAAGTCCTTTTATGGGCTAAAGGTGGGAAGTGAACACCATACGAGTTTACTTTATCAGATTATATGAAGTTAATGGTCATTCTAATTCCCTTCAGTGCCTGATCACTACCATAGGGTCATAGGAGATACCTCAAGTCAGGCGGCCTACAAAGGCTATATCAGACTTGTATTTAATGAGTAAAATTTGTCTTAACTGGTCCCATGAAAATATCCAGTGTGTTCCTAAAAGTAATAAAATCAGGAACTTCAACCACATCTTTGGGTAGGGCATTCCAAGAATCCACAACCTGCTGAGTAAACCAGTTACCTCTTTTCCTAGTCCTGTACACTTCACCCTTAATTACATACCATGGGTCCTTGATTCTCGACTCATAGTTTGCTTTCTGACTAGTGCCACAGTTTCCCAAAGAAGCTCCTCTTGAAAGGCTTTGTAAACTAAACAAAGATCACCTCTGATGCGCCTATAGGGTATCGAGTAAAGACCCAATGTCTCTTGTCTTTGTGTATAATTGAAATCCTTAACTGATCTAACTCTCCTTGTAAACCTTCCTTGAACATTCTCCACATGCTTCTCATTTCCTTTACTCATTGGAGCTGATACAGGGTTGCCATATTCTAAAACTGGTCTCACCAGTGATCTATATAGAGGACCAAAACTTCACCACTCCTACTCTTTATATTTCCAGAATGTTTCCAACTAATCTATTAGCCTTTTAAACAGCTTCCTTATTGTGGAGTACAAAGCTGAAACTATCAGTTATTAGTACACCCAAATCCTTCTCTGTGTTAGAAATTCTGAGAACATTTTTATTAATTTTGTATGTGGCCATTGGATTGTTTCTCCCAAGATGAACAACCTTGCACTTTTTTCATAAAAATTGGTTTATGCTTTCTTGCCTAGTGTTCCAGTTCACTGAGCTGTTTCTGCAAATTTTCACTGATTTACTATTAACAGTAGCTCCACTTTTGCATCATCTGCATAGTTTCGTAGCCAGACTCCATTCTGTGTCTGCATACTGGCCATGGAAATAGCAAATAACAAGGGTCCTGAAACTAAGTCCTGAGGGACACTGCTAGAGTCTGTACCCCAGTCTGATAGATGACCTCTGATACATACACGCTGGGCCCTATCCGTTAGCCAGAACCTGCCCAATTTGAGATGGGATCAACACCATACTCACCCATGATTTCTAATAAAAGATGGTGGATACAGAATCAAAGGCTTCAAAAATCAAGATAAATAACATCAACGGAAGACCTTGATCCAAGGCCTGACTAACAGGCTCATGGAAATCTAATAAATTTGTAACACAAGAACGGCCCTGTGCGAACCCATGCCGTGAAACATCAAATACTCTATACCACAAAATATTTTTTCTAAGGAGGTCTTAATTATTCCTTCCACAACTTTTCCAATGGCAGATGTAGTGCTTATAGGTCGATAGTTCTCTGCTCTAGTTTTATCCCCTTTTTATGAATCGGGTGATGTTGGCTAACTTCCAGTCACTAACAACCTCACCATTTACCAGAGATGAGTTAAACAAGAAAGTCAGGGGACCACATAATTCATGTGCCATAGTTTGCAGCAACCAAGGGGGATAGATATGACCAGGTCCACCAGACTTGTACTTATTAATTATTTTAAGTCTTTCCAACACCTCCATTTCAGTTATGACATAGTCAAGCACTGTACTTGATTCAACAGTTTTGCAAGCCCCAGGAGTATAATTTTGTCCTGATACACACATGAAGTAATCATTAAAACTGTAGCCATATCAACTTTCTTTGTAATAATCATGTCATCCTTTTTAACACAAGGAATTGAATTTGGGGCATTCCACAGGCTCCCAATATAATTGAAAAACGTTTTATAATTTCCTTTCTTACATTTAGCCACGTCAAGTTCTGCTTTAGCTTTTACTTTTTAATTTCAGTTTTGCAATTTTTTACACTGTTTCTATTTCATTTAAAGGAAACCGACATGCAAAGTAGATCAAAACCCCAATGCACAATATGTGTTTTTTTTTTTTTTCCGCTCCTAATTCTGACATTCTGTTCCCTGTGTCTGTGGCAAGTTTTTTACTTTTTCCTACCAGTTTTATGGTCATGAGAGTAGCCATGCAGAATTCTTTTGCCTTTGATCCATCAAAATTTTCCCAGAATGCTTCTGAGAATGATGACATTTAGACCTAGCACTAAATTTAAGAGCCCAAGATCCTAGTTGTGATCTAGACACAACATCTATCTGCTTATGAAAGTTAACTGCTTTGAAAAAGTGTTTGCCCTCCTTCCCCAGCTGAAGTCAGATTTCTAAGTGGCAACTGTTACATTTTGTGGATGTGAGGCAGGTTTTTTGTCTTTTTTAGAGTGCTGTCACTGGGTGATAATAAAGCCAGTACACTTTTTATTTATTTGATATTCAGAAAGACCTTTGAGTCAGAGACTCATTTACAAAGGTTCCACGTCATACATAAATTGTACAGGGACGGGACATTAGCATACAGAAAAAGAACAGGACATTACATAGTAACATGAAATAACATGAAATATAAGAAACCGGTTACATAGTTGTGACATAGTAGGCTAACAGAGAATTTTCAGGTAATTTAGCACAGCCAGGTGTGAGGAGAAGAAAGCGTCAGAGAGATTCAGAAAGAGGCTGATTGTCATGTTTCATAAATGCATTTGAGGTACATTTGCTGCTTGTAGTAAGGAGGCAAGGCAGGTCAGGTGTCAAGGCAGTCACATCTATTTGAGAACTGCAGGTATTCCCTTAGCATTGATTTAAATGGGCCCAGCCTTTTTCCTCAATAATATGGTTAGGGAGGGAGTTTGAATTCCAGAAGCATTCTAAGAAGATTCCAAAAAACAAAGGCAATAATAATTTTTGCATATAGTTTTCCTTTAAAATTATAGCCTTCTCTCTGGGTATAAGGTCTCGGGTTCTGCCCTAAAAATACAGTGTACAGAGATGTGGTTCCATGACCACCCCTTACAGTTATATCCTTCTGGAGTGAAATCTGGGGAGTCTGCTGAAGCATACCCCATGTCAAGCAGTACAGGTGAGTGTGTCATTCCTTTCAGTGGTAATAAAGGATGATGTCTGCTAGTGGAGCAGACTGCTGCTGCTGCCGACATGGGGTTGAGACCAGTAAGAACTGTAGCGTACAGGAGAAAACAGCCTTGGCAAAAACAGAAACAGTCTTGTTGAACAGAAAAGTGTAAAAGACAAACTAGGCCTGTCAGAAGAACAACACAAGAAAACTAAGAACCTTGCAATATATTTGAAGTAGCAGTGCAACCAAACTGACACAGGAGCACAGGCCCACCCTTGTGGATTGTGCCCATCTTCTTCCTGCCTCACCAGAGTCAGGCAGCTTAGGACACAGCTGTGCTGTTATAAGTCGGAAGCAGCACAGAGCATCTGAGGATATGGAGTCTCTACAGCATTTTACTGAAACATTTCCCGTCAGGCGTCTGTGATCTGTGTCCATTCCTGGCCTGCAATAGTGTTGGACAGAAGTGTGAGGGAGTCTACTATCTTACTTCCAGTGGGAGCTCTTGCAGCAGGCTATTAGTCAGGACTATGCCGCAGGCACTAAGACCTTCGGTGAAAACTTCTGCCAGCAATACCAGTGGGGACCGCCCCCAATGCCGGCCCTCGCCTCGACGTCGGTCAGGAGGGTACAAGAGAGAGGCGGACCCAGCTCCACCTCCGTTCTTTCCGCGTACCGCACATGAAGCCAAGTACCTTTGCTTCTGTCTGCGATTCAGCGAAAAGAAGAACTTCTAGCAAGATTTCTGCTGCTTTTCGATGGTTTTACCGTTCTCAGATACCGGCGTCAGTTCGCTGCCGCATCGCTTCGCTTTTTCCAGCTTGCGCTGTGTTTTCCTCACTCCTGCCGCCTTCCAGTACAGGCGTCCGCCCTCTTCTTACCCGACCGGGTTCGATGTCTTCCGGGCGTCGGCAACATCCGAACACTTAAATAAGTGCGACTGCGGGTGGCAGATCCCCGCTAAGGATTGACATCGGGCGGTGCTTTCTGCCTGGGCCCCACCACGACACCGCCCAATTGTGCAGATTGCCAGGCCTTTACCAGCCGGACCGCATCCGCTGCCTGAAGGCCCTCAAGGCCTACCTGTTGGAGCAGAAGATGGATCTGCACTCCCTGGAGGGAAGAGGAAGGAGAAGAAGCGCCACAGCAAGGACCGTAGTCGATCCTGTCACCGGTCCAGTCTCGGTCCCGTTCGCATTTGCAGCCTTCTCCCAAAAGGCCAGTCCTTCAGGGTCTGGAGAAAACCTCTGAAGACTCCCACAGGCCTAAGGCCCGGCCCGTCGAGAGAGAAGCGGCCAAGCGAGGTGACTCGCTAAGGGTCCTTCGCTAAGTCCTTAGAGGTGCCTGCTTGACCCCACCTGCTAAGAGCACCGCGGCCGCCTGCAAAGCGCGCCTCCGAGACCAAGGATCTCCGGCGCCCCTGGCGTCACTCCGCATTGGTCCCTACACCGACGCCCGGTCGAAGGGGCGAAGGACACACGGGTCGGTCGTGGAGATACCGACATCCCAGTCGCCAAGTCCTCCTCCCCTGGGCCCTCAGGAGAGCTCTCCTTCACGTACCGATGTTCCAGAGACTTCATTTCCTAAGCGGCGGCTGAAATTTTCTCCAAGGACGAGCTCAAGGAGCTTTTCTCCTTTGGTGGGGCATGTCCACAAGCGGTCCTCCCCATCGCCGGCCCAGACACCGGTACGGACCCTGCGGGGAGAACCACAGCCGGGGGTGAGTCTTCCATGCGAAGTCACCAGAGCGCCAGCCTTCACCCCTTCCAGGGCTTGTTCCTGCTCCGGTCCGAGGACCACCGACGCCGCTCCAGGATTTTAGTGACCGACGCCGGTTCAGGTCTTGTTCCAGGAGCCCTTCGCCTAGGCGGAACGCTCCTGACGCCGGGTCCTCTGACTGACGCCGGTCATTGCTCCGCCCGTCCAGGGACCAGAGTCAGCTTCGACCGACGCCGGTCCCCTAGTTACCGACGCCAGTGAAGGCATGGTCGAGGACAGGGTCAGACTATTCCAAATCGGTTAGTCGATCCTCCTCTTCGTCGTCGACCTCTTTATCCTCTCTCAGCCTCAAGCGCTCCCTGGGAGAGAAGGATCAGCCTCACTCGCCTCCAGATGATCCTACTTTTATGGACGCCATGAGGCATATCCAGGCTTCCAATGAGTGGACACGGAGGACCTGGATCCGAATGCCAGAGATTGGCCAAGTACCTGAGGCAAAAGGAGCCAAAGCCTTTGGTTATTCCTCCTTGGTGGATACTTTCAGGATCTTACTAGGACCACCTGGATGCATCTGGCCTCGATCCCGCAGTCCCTAAGAAGTCAGATAGGTTGTATAAGGCCCGAGGCGGAACCCTTCCTGGCGGAACACCCTCGGGCCGACTCATCGGTGATCACGGCTGCCATGACAAATCTCAGCAACCCGAAACACCTCAGCTCACAGCCTCCCACCGAGTCCCGATACCTGGACCAGGTGGGCAAAAAGTTTATGCAGCCTCCACCTGTTCCATCCGCTCCCTTAATTTCCTAACGCTGTATGGTACAGTATCAGAATGCGCTATGGGAAAGGGACTTGAGCTGACACAGGCCATGCCAGACTCTGACAAGAAGACAGAGCTCCTGGCCCTTTGCAGTTGGGCTCAGGCGTAGGTTCCCACGTGCTGAGAGCCTCGTATGATACTGCAGACACGGCAGCCAGGGCAGCTGCCTCTGGGGTGCCTCCGGCGCCATGCCTGGTTGAGAGTCTTGGCTTCACCAGGATCTGCAGTCCGGTATCCGGATTTGCCCTTCCAGGGTACCGTGTTGTTTGGGCAGGAGACGGAGGCTTTGATCTCTGCCTCCAGTAGTCGGGCAAGTCGATCTGGTCAGTCCGCCAGATGTACCGTGGCAACCAGCGACATCAGCACCGTAGATGGCCCTTCGCAAGCCCTCAGGCAATCAAGGTTCAGCTGTGGCAACCATCAAGGGCAGAGAGGTGGCTTCCGCGAGGAGATCCGGAAACCAGCAGTCTGGTGGACCTCTCCCAACTCCCGCTCTGCCCAATGACTCCTTCCGCCCGCCCCTTCTGCCAGAAGTTCTAGGAGAGCCGTTGGGGCCGCTTCTCCCTTCAGTTTGAAGGGTGGAAGTCTATTACCGCAGACCAGTGGGTCTTGGATATTGTACGGAGAGGACATACACTAGAGTTCACAGAGTTTCCTCCGGATACTCCGCTAAAGCTCTCCCGATATCCTCCTTCTCACATACCACTGATAGAAGGAGAAATTCAGACTCTCCTGCAGAAGAGAGCAATAGAAAGGGTCCCCTTGGAACAGTGGGGCCAGGGGTTCTACTCCCACTTTTTCTAGTCCCAAAAGACTGGGACCTTCGTCCCATTCTGGATCTCAGTCCTCTAAACCTCTTTATCGAGTACAAAAGGTTCAGAATGGTGACTCTTCAGGACCCTCCCTTGCTGCACCAAGGGACTGGCTCTGTTCTCTCGACATGCAGGATGCATACATGCATATAGGAGTCCATCCTCCCCACAGGAAGTTTCTGAGGTTCCACTTCCAAGGGAGCATTTTCAATTCGATTGCTTCCGTTTGGCCTCTCTTCCGCTCTACGATCTTCACAAAATGCCTAGCAGTGGTGGCTGCGGCTCTGAGGCAGATGGGACACTGTGTGTTTCCCTACCTCGACGATTGGCTACTACGGCCCTGTCAAGAGGCAGCCTCTTACGCTCTCGAAGACACTTGTACTCTATTCCGAGAACTGGGGATCACCCTGAACTTACAAAAGTCATCCCGGAGCCCAGCCAAAAGCTCGCCTTCATAGTAGCGATCCTGGATTCCGTCCTGGGCATGGCTTTTCTCCCACAAGACAGGGGGTTCGCTTGCGAGTGTGGCAGAATGGATCTCTATAGCATCTCGAGTTCCGGCTCGGAACTTCCTCAGTTTACTGGGGCATATGGCGTGACCATTCCAGTTACTCCCTTGGCCGCCTCCCATGAGAGTCCCACAGTGGATACTCAGGGTGCAGTGGGACCAAAGCTACGATGACCTAGACTCTATGGTCAGGATCTCGGAGCCAGTCAGGAGAACATTGTTGGTGGATGGACCCCAGCAATCTGGAGAAAGGGTCAGTTGTCCGAGCCACCAGGTCAGACTCTGACAACGGACGCATCGGACCTGGGTGGGGGGCACACCTGGGTGTACATCGAACCTAGTGGTTTGGTCACCCGAGGAGCAGTCCCTCCATATCAATGTATGGAAATGCGACCGGTCCTCTATGCTCTTCAGGCTTTTCGAGAGGATCTGGTACCAGGCTCTCTTCTAATTCAGACAGACAACATGGCGTTGTCTTTTACATCAACAAACAAGGAGGCACTCATTCGTATCCTCTTTGCAGGGAGGCGATGAGAGTCTGGTACTGGGCACTGGAGCGGGGCATTCTGCTGTCCGCAGTGCACGCTCCAGGAGTCCTAAACGATCTGGCCGACAGCCTCAGCAGGTCGCATGCCAGAGCACACGAGTGGGAGTTGCTACAATCCGTGGCGGACCAACTCTTCGACAGGTGGGGTCTTCCCGAGCTGACCTCTTAAGGGCCACCACTAACGCCTAAACTGCTAACGCTTTTGCTCTCACAGAGCACACGCCTGGAGTTTTTTTGGCCAGACGCTGCTATCCCTTTGCTGGGCAGGGAGGTTTCTCTATGCCTTTCCGCCCTTCCCTCTCATCCAGAGGGTACTGCTCAAGTTGCAGGCAGAAGGGGCCGGATGATCCTAGTGGCCCTCAAATGGCCTCAACAGATTTGGTTCCCACTTCTGCAGTGGTTATCCATGGAACCTCCAATTCCGCTGCCCATATGCTCAGTTGCTGTCCCAGGACCAAGGGTCTCTGGTCCATCCAGATCTTGATCCTTGCACCTACATGCTTGGCTCCTTCAGGCGTAGCTCAAAACAGATACGGGGTTTCCCGAGTAGCAGCGGTCTTAGCATCAAAGCCCTCTACTAAGCTCCACCTATGCTATGAAGTGGAAGCATTTCTGTTCTTTGGGTGTTGCCGCAGCATTTGGTTCCCGTCACCTGCCCTGTGAACTCAACTTTACAGTACCTCCTCTTCTTGTACGAGAAGGGGCCTAAGTTACTCCCTCTATCAAGGTGCACATGTGGGCAATTTCCTCTACCATGCTCTCGTGGAGAGAGAGCATTAGCGCAATTGGATGTGGCCCGCACCTTTCTTAGAAATTCTGCACATGAGACCTCCCATTCAGGACCCTGTCCCACCCTGGGACCTCCTTTTGTGTTGGAGAACCATCTCCTCCTTTGAGCCAGCAGTGGATTGTGAGCTCGTGCTACCTTTCTTGGAAGGTTTGCTTTTGGTTGCTGTTACTTCAGCTCGAAGGGTTTCCGAGCTTCAGGCTCTGATGTGTAAAGAGCCCTATTTGGTTTTCCACAGGGAAAGGGTTTCCTCAGAACAAATTCTAGGTTTCTTCCAAGTGGTCTCGGAATTGACCCTCAACCAGTCAGTTGATCTTCCTGTTTATTTTCCTTCCTTCCAATAGAGGGAGGCTCCTCCCACATCGGATGTCCACAGGACTCTGAGGTATTACCTCAAGAGGACGGTTCAGCACCGTAAATCGGAGCAGCTATTTGTGGCCTTTGCGCCACATTGCTTGGGTCAATCGGTGTCCAAGCAAACTATCTCTAAATGGATAGTTCGCTGTGTCTCGCTTTACTACGAGCATCACAATAAGTCCCTGCCGGGCCCAGTTAGGGGTCACTCCACCAGAGGAGTGTCAGCTTCCTTCGCCGCCCTGTGAAATACATAGCTATATAGGACATTTGTGCGGCATAACCTGGAACTTGGTGCATACTTTTATCAAGCATTACAGCTTGGATATCGTCTCCAGGCGCTGGCTGGCTTCAGCCTAGCAGTTTTACAAGGCTTTTATCCTAAGGCCTCTTGAGTCAGTATATTCCACCTCCTGGGGTCGGCTACCTCCTTGCTGTGGGACTGCTTAGGACTCAGTCCTGACTGTAATAGCCTGCTGCAAGAGCTCCCACTCCAAGTAAGATAGTACAGTTATGTAAGAACTTACCAACAGTAGATCTTGAGAGGAGCTCTTGCAGCAGGCTGCTACTTCCTCCCGCCTTCCCCTCAAGGTGTGCAGATACATTTTCTTCTTCTCCAACACTCTTCATGGTAGGCTTGCCTCCTTCTCTTATCAGGCCTTCTGCTGGGTTCTGGTGGGAGAACTGAGGTGGAGCTGGGTTCACCCTCTTGTACCCTGACCCGATGTCGGGGCGGGGTCGGCGTCAGGGCGGTCCCCGCTGGTATTGCTGGCAGAAGTTTTCACCAAAAGGTCCTAGTGCTCGGCATAGTCTTGACTGTAATAGCCTGCTGCAAGAGCTCCTCCTCAAGATCTACTGTTACGGTAAGTTCTTACGTAAGTGTACTTTCTTGTGAAACACCCTGCACTCAGCCTGCCTGACATGCTTTTAACACGGTTGTTTCTGACTTGCTTGCTTTACCACCCTGATCTGCATAGATTTTATTTTATTTATTTATTTGTACATCGGTTTACAACCTTTGAGCCAGAGCTCATTTCCAAAGGTACCTCGTCACATTGAGGACAAATACATAACAGACTTTGGTTACAGCAAATGGGTTACAGTGTTCCACATTGCGTGAAAATATAGAGCGGTGCTAAGGGAGGAGCCACAGGGGCGGGTCACCAGGGGGCGGAGCTATGGTGGCGTGGAGCTGTTGCTCGGGATGCAATAATGCATAAGAAACAAGAAATAAGAGTAATATGATGATCTGGAGGCCTCTGTAGTAATGCAGCAGCAAATGTGTGATAAAACATACTGGAGAACCTCTGCATTCTTGTTGCAGGCCAGCAACAGTTTGGTGAGGCCATACTACAAACTCTTTACTAGTGCCTGCAAGGCCAAGATCTAATCTTCGGTTTCTCAGTCCTGCCCAATGGGCTGCAGCTTCCAAATAAGGGAAACTGTCAACATTGGGCCCTCAATTGAGATAAGCATAAGTGCATTTAGCACACTGGCACTTAATCTATTTTGTTCCTGCGTTTTATTCGATTCAGTGCAGAAAACCCCTCTCACAATCTGCAGTTGACATGGGTATTATCATTGCCAGCTCTGCCAAAGTAGATATGTTTGACAGGTCTACATACTTAGTAGTTAGAGCGTGCAGCACATCAGAAATAGTCTTAAAGGCCATCTTTTCTGTGAACATGAGACTACATTGGAAGCCCATTCCAGTGCAGAAGCATCTACATCCACAAGCATAGTGACCAAGAATAATCTCAAGGCTATCACTACCATACCCTTCCAACTGTTCAATATCAACTTCCTGTATCATGCTGGGTCCAAGATACTGAATGCATCCAAAAGTTCTGTGCTTGAAACCTTTGCTCAATTTGAGCAATTAGGGCCCTAATAAACTTGTCATGCACAGAGGTTGTGAAATGATTCAACTGTGGTTCCGGCTAAATGGCAAGTTCAGGCCATTATCATTCAGAGTACTGGTTCAGTGAAGCAGGAGAAGTACTGACCAGGTACCAGTAGAGCGTGCTAAGAATCTCTAAAGTGGAATAGTAAATGCCTCTTTATATCAGTAAAATTCAGAGCTGATGTTTGAAAGCATTTAGATAAGATGCTAAGGTGTGGAAGTATGTCACACATCATGCATAAAATAGAGAAAAACTCCAGTTTTCCACCATTTTACTAGGCCCACAGCTTGGGGATCATGCCTTTCAGAGGCCTCTCTATGCAAGGGCCGTAACAACGGATGGGAAAATCTTCCTTAGTGTGTCACATGCTGCATCATGGGACAACCACCTAACTGCTTTTTGCCTGTTTAGGCTTTAAAACAGGGTTTTCCATTGCCTGCTGAATTTCTTTCAGGGCAGCCATGCGTAACAGCAGAGTTTTCATAATATCTGTATAAGTGATCTAGTGTTTGATTAAACTTTTAATGACGCTCACTTCATTTGTTGCTGCCTTTACAGCCAAGGCCTCCGGTGAGCCATACAGTGATTTTCAACAAGAATTGGGCTGACTTCTTTCAGCTTTTAGCCACCCTGCTTTGCCTGCCCAGCATAACGGCTGCTCCATCACTGCCTAACCCTGCAAGATGATCAACGAGGTTTGATTGTTATCAGAGAACTCCAGCATTTTTTTAACAATTGTGTCTGCCTTTCCATCAATTAGTTCCTCAAGTCCCAGGAAAGAAACTCTGGGTTTCCTTCTTTGAGTACATACCATACAAAATGAGCTGCTTCATAACAGCAATATCAGTTGTTTCGTCCACTAAATATGAAAAAAATTTGGCAGCCTTCAAATCTGCAAGAACTGATCTCCTGACCACCTCACCCAGAGAGAACCATTTCTCTGACAGTTCGATCAGAACGATATTTAACAGCATCAGCAATATGTATATTGTCTAGGTATTTGCATCCCAATGATTTGGCGAGATCAACAGTGAGCCATATTTGGTTGTTGAGGCAGCTCATTTTTATTAGCCAGTACATGCAAACGAAGGGATGCCACAAAAGCTCTTGTTCCAGGGTCATGGCTCGCTGCATTGCCTGCTCTATTCCACCTTTTGAAGCTGAAATTCTGCAGTTAGCTTCCAGTTCAGCAGCAACAACGTGAACTGAACTGTTCTGATGCCTTTTATAGCATCTTCTGAATGTCTTACACCCACTGAGTACCCAAACTGTTCCTGATTTTAGATCTGTTTATGTTTTATGCAAATGCACAAACATGCCATCATTTTCTTTGTACTGTAACCAACAGTATTTGTTAAGCCAGCCAGTATAAAACCTGTTGCTCTATGCTTAGAGGTGTTTTTTCTGTATTACAGGAGGAAGTACAGGGAGTTTTTAGTACAATGACGCCGATATCAACTGGACCAACTGGCATTGTCCCACTCATCGACTCACAATTGTCATCTTGATCAGGATGTTTCCGTTTTGAGTTAATTTGAAACCAAAGTTAGTTAGTTTCTGCATTGTGTACAATAAAGCTGTTTTTCCTAAGTGTTGTCGTGTGTTTAATTTGTCAATACAGAACGAGAACTTTAATGCTGGTTGAGCCCCAAATATTTTTCTCACACAAATATTTTTTGCTCCCTGAATCAGGGTTCAGAACAAGTGACCACTGACGAGACTGCACAACCTGACTAGTGGGACAGACCCCTGATGGCACAGTTAAGGAGACCAGATTTTTTTCTCACACAAATATTTTTTATTCCTGATTCAGGGTTCAGAACAAGTGACCACTGATCGAAGCAAGACTGCACAACCTGACTAGTGGTGCAGAACCCTGGTGGCACAGTTAAGGAGACCAGATTTTTTTTCTCCACACAAATATTTTTTTATTCCTGAATCAGGGTTCAGAACAAGTGACCACTGGCGAGACTGCACAACCTGACTAGTGGGACAGACCCCTGGTGGCACAGTTAAGGAGACCAGATTTTTTTTTTCACAAATATTTTTATTCCCTGAATCAGGGTTCAGAACAAGTGACCCTTGACGAAGCAAGACTGCACAACCTGACTAGTGGGACAGACCCCTGATGGCACAATTAGGAGACCAGATTTTTTTCTCACACAAATATTTTTTATTCCCTGATTCAGGTTCCAACAAGTGACCACTGACGAAGCAAGACTGCACAACCTGACTAGTGGTGCAGAACCCTGGTAGCACAGTTAAGGAGACCAGATTTTTTCTCACACAAAATATTTTTATTCCCTGAATCAGGGTTCAGAACAAGTGACCACTGGCGAGACTGCACAACCTGACTAGTGGGACAGACCCTGGGGCACAGTTAAGGAGACCAGATTTTTTTTTTTTCACACAAATATTTTTTATTCCCTGAATCAGGGTTCAGAACAAGTGACCGCTGAATGAAGCAAGACTGCACAACCTGACTAGTGGGACAGACCCCTGATGGCACAGTTAAGGAGACCAGATTTTTTCTCACACAGATATTTTTTTTATAAAGGAGCACTCAGAAGAGAAAATAATGCAAGAGCCTAGAAGGTCCTCTAAATCTCTCCCACCGCCTCCTCACTCACAACCCCACTCCACTGCAGAAATATAATTTCAGGCTCAAAAGAATAATATGGGCATACATTTGGGTCTGTGAACCAGTGACAGCTAGGGGTTTTAAAACATGGGTCAAATTAGACCCATAGGTGTAAAATGTGGGTCAAAATGAGAAACAACTGGGTCCAAACCTAATCGTATGTAGAATTTCACTAGTACAGAAGCTTAAATTTGTTGAGTGAAAATACTTTTCTATTGTTTAGTTTTCCATCTTTCAGCTATTGTTAGAGACAGGTGCACATTTTGGACCCACTGTCCTGTGGAAAGTGGGTCATTTTTGGGCAAGCTGCAACTTTTTCCCTTTTGCCCTATCTAGCTGTCTCTGCTGTGAACAGTCAAGTTCAGTCTGTTTTTTCTTTTGCAGTAATTTTCTTTTAAGCAGCACTTAAGGCAACCCCACACCACACAGATGTGTCAATATCAGGCTCAAAATATACTTGACTAATAATCTTCCTTTTTTTTTTTTTTTACAAAAATCTTTTTTCAAAGCAGCAAGAAAACCAAACTGAGAAGTGAGCTGCCTGGTACTAGTCTCTGTGAGACCACTCTCTCTCCTCCGCCTCCCCTCACGCCGACCCCACCCCACTAATGCTGCTATTATCAGAAATGCAGGCTGAAAATGTGCTGAAAACTAAGTCTGACAAATTGCTGAGCTCAGTATTAATGCAACGCTGACACTCAGAGATCCACCTCGATGCAAGACACAAGCCAAATGTAAAGCTCCAAACTGTATCTAACTGGGACTTACCCAAAGTAAACTGCTCTGATAGGGCAAGTCAGCTGTCACTCCTTGTTTGGCGCTTTCCTCCCGAGCCACCTGGTGACCATTGGAGAGTCGATCACATGATCTTGGAGTCTCTTGGACTGAACCTGAACTACGGTGCAACCTCCGTCTTTCCCGCATGGCGACAAGCACGGATGGGTTCGTGCTCGCGCATGCTCTACGCCTTGCATCACGAGGATTAAAGTGACAGGCAGCTTTACCTGCAGAGAAACAGTGGCAGGACTTTAAAATGAGAGGCTCCATTTAAGATAGCGTGTCGCCTCTCAGTTGTAATGAATGGGAACACTGTTACATAGTTAGTAAGCACATGTGATTACAACAGGTAAACAGATAAGCCAGTTTGGTTACACGGCACATCCTTGCACTATGGAAAGAGCAAGCAGCAGGATAATAGCAGTTCAATCAGCAGTGGATGAGGATTTAAAAGAGGTGTTGTGTAGGTGCCGCCCAGCAGGCATTGTCCAGGGCACAGAGAGCTATGTCTCAATTATAGACATGTGCAGCTATGCGTATTGAATAGTTGGCTTAAAGTGGTTTTGAATTTGGAAATCTTGGGGCATCCGAGATGGGGGCAGGGGCGAGTTATACCAGGATGGAGCTCTATAGCAGAAGGACCTCTGTCCATGGGAGGTCCTAGATCTTGGGACCAGAAAGTGGCCTTGCAGGAGGTCCGTGTACAGACCAAGGGTTGGGCTTGGCGGAGGGAGGCTGTCAGGCTGGGTGGGATAGCCGAGAAGAGTTTTTTTGTTATTAGGCATGTTTGGTACCGTGAGACGCTCGCTCTAGATTCAGCAGTATTGCCATGTCATAGAGCTGGCACTTAATGTGTGAGCCTGGGGCCCCAGTGATTAGCCTGCATGCCTTATTTAGATGAGGCTAATTTTTATTGAGGGTGGTCGTGTCAGCAGCACCGTATACTGGTAAGCCTAGTCAACAAGGGATAATATAGAGGATGTAACTGCTAGACGGAGGGCAGCGGGGAGACAGTTTTTATAGCGTATAAGATACACCAGCCGCACATTAGTGGCTGAGGCAAGTGTATCAATGTGGGTGTGGTAGGTGAGGGCTGAGTCAAAGGAGACCCCAAGGTACTTGTAGGAGTGGACTTGCTGTAGTGGTTGTTTGAGCTGGGAGGATATGGAGTGGGAAGTTGCTGGCTTTGTTTTGGGTGGGCAAAGAGCATTGTTTTGTTTTTTGAGATTAATGACCAGTCTGTGCTTTTAAACCAGGTTTCGCATCATTATAGGATAGTTGTAGGGAGTTCTGGAGGAGATAGGGTTACGGTGGGTGGCAAAGATGACGGCATCATCTGCATACAGTAGAATTTTCCCAGTGCATGCACTGGGCAGGGTGTTAAGAGTGAGAAGAGTAGTGGTCCCAGGATGGAGCCCTGAGGAACCCTTGAGCGGATGGGGACAAGTTTTGGAAAGTGTCCATTAATTCTGGCACATTGGGAGCGGGCAGATAGGTAGCTGGTGCACCAGGCGAGAGGCCCAGTAGAGAAGCCAGTGTGGCAGAGGGCATCCACAGGAGGGATGGGAGACAGTGTCGAATGCCTTTGAGAGGTCGACAAACACTGCCCGGCTAGGGAGCCAGAGTCCAGTGAGGAGTGAAGGAAAGTTGAAAATTTAACTAGTGCAGTGCCGGTACTGTGTCATGAATGGAAACCGTGCTGTTCAGGGCAGAGGATGTTGTGTTTGGTCAGGTATTCAGTGATTTGCATGGCAACCAGCTTTTCTAGGGCTTTGGAGAGGGTGGGAGTATGGAGATAGGACAGTAGTTCCCGGCAGAGGACCTGTCACCACCTTTGTGAATGGGAGTAACAATGGCGGTTTTCCTTGCAGTTGGAATTGCCCCAGGCAGAGGGATTTGTTGAGAAGGCTGGTGAGTGGGGCAAGGACCTGATCCAGTACCAGACGGAGAGTGCTGGGGTCCAGGGAGTCGTCGCCGGACTATTGCTTTTAATGCTCTGACCGGGTGGGATCTGGCTTCCTGGGCAGTTACCTTACGAGGTAAGCCAGGGCGTTGGAGGACTGGGGCATGTATGGAGGGAGGCGGGTCAAAGAAATTACTGGGGAGGACAGAGCTAAGGTCCAGAAGGATGTGTTAAGATAGTTTGCAATGTTTGTTGGGTCCGTAGAACGGCAAAGCGTCGATGGTGATCTGGGATGGGGAAGGAGCAGCCCCATTTAGTTGTTTGACATTATCCCAGAAAGTTCGCAATATCCCCAGGAGGAGGTGAGAGGGTATGGTAGTGGTCAGCCTTTGGCTTTTCGGATGGCCCAAGTGCACTTATTCCGCGCAGCATTGTAGACCTGTCTGTCAGCCATCCGCCTGTTTCTTAGGCAAGTGCCATAGGTTATCCCTAAGCCTGAGCAATTGTAATAGGGGCGGAGTAATCCAGGGCACGTTATGTTTTTGTTCGGACAGCCTTGAATGGTGCGAAGAGGTCGAGGCTTTGTTAAAGGTTTGGGAAAAGAAGGCTAGGGAGTATCTATGTCAGGAGCATGGTGAATTGGGGACCAGTTTATCTGGGCAAGAAACTGCTTGAGGTTTTCAGCCCACCTGGTCTGAAATGCCATGGAGTGTGGGCTGGGCTGTGAGTCGGAATGAGGGGTCACCCAGCGGAATAGGATAGGGAATGGTCACTGAGTGAGTCAGGGAGGACTTGGATGTCCAAGATTTTTTGGGGCAGTTGGTGATAACATCTAGGAGGGTGCTGGTACCTCTCTTAGGGTTTACTCTTGTGGGTTGGGAAATGAGTTGTCAGATCAGTGGCAGCGAAGGAGTCCCTGGTGGTGGAGGAGGTGGCGCTGAGCCAGTTCATGTTAAGGTCCCCCACAAGGACTTGTTCCCCTTGTGGGGAGGGTGGTAAGATAATCAGTTAAGGATAAAAGTGCCGGGTTTTGGTTCTTGGGGACTGTAGGCAGAGGTGAGATAAAGGGATAACTGGCCAGCCCTCCCACTGCAGTCTCTGTGAGAGGTGGACATTAATGGAAGGTGAATTCTTCCTGGATGACAACCACCAAACCATTAGTAAGATTGTTCCCTTTTTTTCCGAGGCTGGACAGAGTGTGCTTGGCATGAGGGCTGAGTCATGATGTTAAGTGAACCAAGCCAGAAAAAAAGGGTTGGATCGCCATTTTGTGTCTTCAGTGGTACATTCACACACATTGCCTAAGATGCAGTTTAGCACCTGCTTGGAAAAACAGGGTGCCGCTACTGCAGCACAGAAAGTATGGGACCTAGCGATGGGCGTGCTGTCAGTGGGGAAATATAAGGTTGCTCCCCTCCCTCATGGTGATCACAATTGTTAAGCCCTAGTGTGCAGAGTAGCGAGATGTGGCATCAGGTGTGAAGCTGAGTATAAGCTTTTTCACATGGATGGCTCCGCTGCCATTGCTGTAAGCACAGCTCCTGGCTTGAGTTTATGTGGGAAGGTAGCAGTTCATTAAGCCCGCCCCAGCATGCAGAGCAGACTGGATGTGGTACCTGGTATAATGCGGGATCTTGGTACTTTCAGATTGACAGCTTGGCTGCCATTGCTGTAGACTTCATTTCTAGCTTGCTTTTCAGCGCTACACAGCTTGCTCATGTCTCTGGACATTTACATGAAACAGTCTGCATCTGGTGACCCAGCCTGCATACCAGATGCTACACACAGAACAGCCTGCATCCTGCAGCTTCACCTGCATGCTGCAAAGCTGCATGGTGAATTCAGTCCCTTTATTTTCTTGTATTTCAAGCAGGCTGATACCTTCAAGGTTTCGCCTGTTAATTAATAGGCTTCTTCATGAGAGTGCCTAGATGCTGGTTAAAAACATAAACATGATTAAATGGCCACATTAAACTAAACTTTTGAAAAATGCGAGGTATGTACAGTTGATAACTAGCGGTCTGCAAACTACTGACAGTTTCTTTGAGGTTTTGAACCACTGGTATAATTGTCAAACTGCAATTATCACGGTGCCTGGAAACATATGTCTAAGATTAGATACTACCAGTAATTTAAAAAAAAAAGGCAGGTTTCACTGCTGGTACTGTGAGGCACTCCCCTCCACCAACACTCTCTTACCAAGTGTCACAAAGTGCAATCACGAGAAATAATGGTTCAGAACGTCACAGAACTGTTCTGGGATTTGTTGTAACATAATTAGTCTGATACAGTCTACTGTTCTACAATAAACAGCAAGTAAACCAAAATGTTTTTACACACAAAGTGGACACTGGACTCTGCCCCACCTTGCCCATAATCCACCAGACCCTAAAATCCTCATAATCCTCTGTATTCTCCCCCACCCTTTTCCCAAGAACAAACCATTTTAGACTTTTATTTTGGTTCTGAAAGCATCCTCTGGCCTCCACACCACTGCGCTGACAGATACTCCTACATCTTCCACACCACTGTGCCAAATGCAAATGGACTCCACCGCTCGCGCCGATAGTAGACATCAGACATCATCCCACATCTGGCAAAGCTAGTATTAGACAGAGGAGCTGCAATAACCCCCAAAAAAAAATGAACATAATGAATAACGAAGAAAGTTGTAGAAGTACTGCAGCCAACGCAAACAGAGGCTATTGGGCTGCATAGCCAAGGTATTACGTCCAGGAGCAGGGAGGTAATCCTCCTCTATATAATGCCTTGGTCAGTCGTAGCACCGAGTACTGTGTACAGTTCTGGAAACCTCATCTGAGGAAGGACATAGCACTGCTGGAGAGGGTCCAGAGGAGAGTGACTAGGATGATTCAGGGCATGGGGGAGGCCCTATGAGGAGAGACTGGAAGAGCTTGGGCTGTATACACTGGAGGAGAAGAGAGACGGGGGAGACATGATAGGGGTCTTCAGGTACATAAAGGAATAACCAAGAGCGGCACCAAGGAGTTGCTCAGGCTAAAGAATGGGGGAACAACCAGGGGCATGAGTGGAAGCTGGAGGGAGGAAATTACAGGGGGAATGTAGGAGACATTATTTCACTGAGAGGGTGGTGGAGCCGTGGAATGCACTACCCGGGAGGCGGGTGGAGGAGGGCACAGTGGAGGGCTTCAGGAAGGATGGGACAGGTACAAGGGGAAACTGAAGCGAAAAGAAGACCCTCTTGGGGGCTGGAGGGTGGCGGGAAGGAGAGCACCCACTATGTGGCTGGCTACCGAGCAGGCGTGACAGACCATTAGGCCTATTCTGCTGGCTTTTAGTATGTTAGTACAAGAAAATACTCCATCTGCATATTGTTGGCAATCCATTGTCAGCTCAGCTGTTAAAGTCCTTGGCCAACCAACACAAGAGACAATAGTAACTCCACCCAGGTACATATACAAGTAAGCACTATACCTAGTTGTAGGGTGGCTGTCGTCCGGTCCTGTGTACCGACTCGGGGCCTCATGACAGCTCGAGTGGGCTCGCCTGGTCCTTGTGAGACAGGACCATAACTACTAAAGCTTGGTGGTGTGGTGCCTCCACCTGGGGACCTCGGGCAAATAACCAGTGATCTTTCTCCTGTTCCCTCAGGAACAATATTTCCACCTCTTGAGCTCCTCCAGATAATTCCCAACAATATACAGTATCCCAAAACAGTCATGGAGACAGTAATTACCATAAGCACACAAGTATTTATTACTGAGGGAGTGGGATTGGCAACTTTGGCTGCAAGAAAATGAGGTTAGGTTAGGCACTTATACAATACTCCAACTCAAAGATAATATCCGTAATACCATTAGTAACACCAAATGTAACTTCCCACAATGCTCCCACCCATCTGGTACCAGACCTGTCCCAATGTCTTTGGGGTATCCCACTATGGTGGCAGGCCTGAGATGCTACGGGTTGGTCGACGTTAGGGCCCTAGATGAAGAACTAACACAAGGCAAAGCAACTTGAACAACAGCAACCATTTGTAATCCCCCTGGTGGCTAAATTGTACTTAACTGACACCATGCAGGTGAGAAAGACATCCTGGCTTCTTTCCACGCCAGCAGAACCTCTGGAACACTTGACAGGAGTCAGCTAAGGCAGGAGCTTCTCAGCTAAAGATTAATCAGCAGCTCCATTGCTCTGGCAGGAACAGTTCAATGAAGACCCTGATCCCAGGCTGGGGTTTCAGGCAGAACACCCTGAGGTGCAATTTCCTGAAGAGCAATTAGGCAAGAGTCTTTAGTAAATCCAGAAGTGAGGTCCTCTGAGCTAAAGACGCGCCCAGACTCTTGGACGCCTTAGCAGGAATCTTCACCACCTTCTGGTGGACTTAAGCAGCTTTTGTAGCAAATAGTTTGGAAAACACAGCCCAAATTAGCAGCTATCCACTTGGGCTCTTTTGTAAACTGCTCCAGTTTCTCTTTTGATTCTTCAGTCCCAGCACTATAGCTTAGTGCCTGCAGGAGACTAGACCAGCTATCACAACACACCACCCCGACGATGCCAGACCAGTCTCTTAAAACACACGGGGTGGGGCTTATAGTTGGTTATCAAATGAGTGCATGGCAGGAAGACCGCTCCATTCTGAGTACATGATTTGGATCCTGGTGTTACATACTGAGTCAGAATTTACACTGTTAAATTTACAGTGGGGTTTCTGAATCCTTGCAGAGGCAGATCACACCAGAACCTAGCAAATCGGACTGGGAGAAACCCCAGCACAATTAGTTCCAGTCCAGAGTAGGTAGTTGCATCAGTGAGGATCCCAGGTAAACCCAATCGCAGGGTCATAAGAGGAGTTAATAATAAAAATTAAAAAAATTCCTCAACAGCTTGAAATATATTGACAGACATTTTACTTATTTATGCAATAGGCGTGACATAAGTCCTGTGTGATAAATCTGAGCTACTATGTGTAAGGGAAATCTCACATTTATACACACAGTAGACGATCATCACAGATTTATACATATAGTAGATGTGTCGCAGTCATCTCGAACTCATTTAGAATGTTCGCCTCAGTAGCAGTACCAACTATATTCAAAATGCAAATAACTTTAAAACGAAAAATATAGCATAGTACTGTGAGCATGAAAGTTGTTCAGCACAAAATTATCTACAAAATGAGTGCTGTTTTATTTATAGATACCTTATAGATTTATCTATAATTGGCAAAAACAACAGAAAATTTATTTTGTTCACTTTTTGACAAACAAATAACTTTAAAATGAAAACTAATAGCATAGTACTATGAGCATAGAAGTTGTTTAGCACAAAAATATCTACAAAATGAGTGGTGTTTCATTTATAGTTGCCTTTAGTTTTTTCATAATTAGCAAAAGCAGAAGAAAATAAAATTTGTATCAACTTTTTCGACAAACAAAATAACTTTACATTGAAAAAAGTAGCATGGTACTGTGAGCATGCCATTTTTCAGCACAGAGTTTTCTACAAAATGAGTGGTGTTTAATAGCAACCACTACACTAGGTGGACATACACTAGGAAAGTTAACAAAAGTCCCAGAAATTACCAATTAAAAACAAAAGATAAACCCTCAAAAGCAAATGTCCCTGCACTGACAGAAAGCATCCCTATTGCATAAATGAAATATACAATGCTGAGCTGTCAGATAAATAGATTATCTACACTTGTGCTGTTTGACCTCAGACACCTCACTCGTGGCTTACACCACTCGTGAAGTTACCGAGGTCAAACAGCACTTGTGCAGATAAATCATTTATCTAACATCTCACCATTGTATATCCCTTATATATCTACTAAGCACACATTGTTAGTGTTACAGATGAGACACCAGTGCACTAAATATTTATGTGTGTATAAAAGTTATTTTTGTAATATGTTTCAGTTGTTAGAATGTAAATTTTGATCTTATTTCAGAGGGTTCCTCTGTAGGTCATTACATCTAGGACTCGCCCCTCGCGTCAGGACCACAGGCAAACTTCTAGCTAGCAATCTATGGCGGGGGACCTCAAGCGCCACCTAACTGGACATCAGTGTGACACTATAAAGTGGGTGGTCCCCACTCCGCTCACCAGTTCTTTCCCGCTGCCAACCTGTGGTAGTTGTACCGAGGAAAACTTCGCTACCAGTTGACCTCCATTTTCTCAAGCACGGTTTTCTTTATTTTCCTTTTTCAAAGTATTAATCTTGATATTGCATGTCTTCTCCATGCGTTGCCTGAAGAAGTGTGACAAGTGTTGCACTCAAATCTCGCCGCAGGGACAATCACTCCTGCTGCGTCCTCTGCCCTGGAGCCCCAAACACGGGCCCAGGATTGTGAGATCTGCCTATCCTTTAGCATGGCCACACGAGTCAGACGCCAAAGCTGCTTCCATCTGCTCAAGAAGCGCCTTGGCTTCCATGGAAAGAACTGCAGGAGCTGTGGAACATTCTTTCTCCACTACCAAGCAAAAGAAGAAAATGAAGAAGGAGACACGCCGGGATCGGTGGTCCTCTGTTCAGCGTCGCCAGACTGAAGAAGCAGTCTCGGGAGGCCTCCGCCCGCAAGCACCCCTCCTGCCTGGTCTCCGTCCACCTTGGTGGACCAGTCACTGCACCCCTCAGCCATAGTCAAAAGGTGGAAGGGCGTTCCTCTCAGGAGGGTATCATTTCTGGGCCTGTGGTCAGCACTCCGGATGGTAGAGTCGCCCTCTGGTTCTTCTGAAGGCGCTCGCCCCAGTCGATAAGTCAGATTCCAGCTCATCTGCCATCTGCTCGACCCCAGCCGAAGCAATTCGGATGACAGCTCCTCCAACGCCCACTCTGTCATGGCTGATCAGCCAGTCACCGGCTCAACTGACGACCGCACGGCCAGGCTCTACTGTTGGACTCTGCAGACTCCCCCAGCAGTGATCAGAGCCAGCTGCCAGACCTAACTTATTCTTTTGAGGGTCTCCTCCAGGGACTCTCTTCCTCTGACTCAACTTGACCCCTTGCTCTCCTTTGATTCCTCATAGGAGGCGAGTGCTTTGTCTTTGGGGATTTCTTCCCTAGCCGGGCTTATTGCTTGCTGGGTCTTCTACTGTTCCAGCGGACCTGTCGACTGGGGTCACCTCTCCCAGATCCCCTCGCACACGGTAGACCAGTCACAAGACTCTGTCTCTCTTTCCCCCAAGCCTGCTCTTCTGACGCCGGATACCATTGGGGAACCCACACTCGGAGCTCCTCACTGGTCGACGCTCTTCCCGACCCGTGATGGCTGGAGTACCGGAGACCTCCGCTGTTTGACGGCTCTGCATGTGCCCTACCTACTTCTCATGTTCCACTGCCTGAGCCGTCAGCCCCTCTGGGATCCTGGCTCCTCAAGGCCTGCCATCAGGGCCCATCCACTCCTGGCACCCTTTGGCTCTGCCTCCCTGGGGCCAGTTGCCCCTCCTGTGGCGGGCATGGTCCCCAGCTGCCCCTCGCCCTTGTGCCTTATTACCTGGCACCAGGGTATCCGTTGTGGGTTACTCGTCACCTACCTATGCATCAGGGTACCCATCGTAGGTCAGCTTTTTCAAGACGAAACCCACAGGGCTACCCTTTTGGCTATCATTACTCTGGCTACTCTTTTCACCTCACCAGGTACCCAGGGTTGCAGCCCCTCCACCGCCTCCCCCCACAGCCTCAGGCCGACACTCCAGGGTCTGTTCCTCTGGTGGAAGGATGCAAAGTCTCAACTCTTGCATTACCTCAGCTCAAGAATTTCCAAGCTTCAGGCCCTCGCTTGTAAGGGAAACTTATTTAATTTTCCACAGAGACAGGGTGGCTCTGAGGACTAACCCTGCTTTTCTTCCAAAGGTGGTATCCGAGGTGACTTTAAACCAGGATATCCAACTGCCAGTTTATTATCCTGAATACTCTAACGGGGAACACTTTTGCACACCCTGGATGTGCACAGCGCCTTATGTTATTACATTTCTCAGACAAAGGAGGTGCGCAAGTCGTATCAGTTATTTGTTTCCTTTGCACCTAAACGTGAGGGCATAGCTGTCTTCAGGTAATGCCTTTCAAGTGGTTAGCTAACTGCATCATTTTTATTTACCAGAAGTATGAAAAACCACTTATGGGGCGGTCAAGGGACATTCAACCCGCCATCTACTGCTTTTCTTAGAAATGTGTCCGCTTCTGACATTTGTGCTGCGGCCACATGGAGTACCGTCAATACTTTCACGAAGCATTACAGTCTGGACATTGCCTCTAGGCGCAGGGATGACTTTGGACTGGCCGTCCTTCAGGGCCTATTGTCCTAGTCTGCATCCTGCTCTGCAGACCCTTCCACCTCCCAGACCTCAGTCTCCAACTGTTCCTTCTTGACTACTTGGAATTCAGTCCTAGAGTAATGACCTACTGCAGGAACTCTCAAGTAAAACTTACCGTAACAGTAGATCTTGAAGGAGGTTCCTGCAGTAGGTCATATTTCCCTCCCACCTTCCTCCAGCTTTAGCTTATTCTTTCCTTTCCCAGGGTGCTCTTTAACAGCTCAGGGCTCAAGGAGTTTTCTCCCTTCTCCGCTTACCTTTCCAAGGTCTTCCGGTGGGAGAACTGGGCGAGCATGGATGGTCCCCCCATTATAGTGTCACGCTGACGCCGGGAGGCTTTCCTCTGCCATGGATAGCAAGCTAGAAGTTTGCTATGTGGTCTTGACGCTAAGGGCACAGTCCTAGATGTAATGATCTACTGCAAGAACCTATCTCGAAGATCTCTGTTACGGTAAGTTCTTGCGTAACACTTATTTCTGCCTCTTAACTGAGTTGTTTCTAAATGGGGTGCCCCTCACAATGAACTTGACCACTGAACTGGTTTTGTACATTGCAGTTGTCACTTTTGCGGTGCTGAACATTGCACTTGCCACTTTTTGATTGTTGTGCTGATTACCACTTTGTAACTTCCCAGCCCTGGGTCCCATCTGGAACAAACCCGTCAGTACCTTTCCCGATAACAATTTCGTTGTTTCCTTTTTATTTTTTTTGGTGGAAAACAATTTCTATTAACAGTCTGGTGGAGAGGTATTTTATCTAACTGCATACATTAACAGAATAAATATTGTATGTAGCGTGATTAGCTGGGTAAACACAGATACGGAAGTGTAATGATTGGCATCTCTTTATAGTAGTCAATAGATTAGGAAAACTGGGATCTCCTCCACCCGTGGTATAACTCGTGAGAGGCGTGACCTTTAAATACCCACAATGCCTTTTCTTCCGTAGCAAACTGCATAGTTCCCAAGGTGCTATGGTTATTACTGTAAGTGAGGGGCAGCACCCAAGAGGGCAGAGGTACAGGCCCAGGTTTGCATGATGGCAAACCATGTTCAGTGGTTAAACCCATTGACTCAGTCTCTCAGTATGCAAGTCCAGTCTTAGATTTGTCCTTTGAAATCAAGGCACAGAACGGGGTCCCTATCCATAATAATTTTCCAGTGCATCCAGTGAGTGAGGAAGAGGTCAGATCGGTCATTCAGAGAGGGTAATTTTCACCATCTTGTAAATATCTTGGACTGTGTTTCTCCATACTTCCAGGGTGGGTATAGTTGAAGAGAGCCAGAGGAGGGTGATTGTTTCTTTTACTAGCAGCAAGCAGTATACTGAGGAGATAGCTATATATTTGTCTCAGGACCTTTCAGGGTGTGGAAAGCAGGAGTAAACGTCAAGGGTCTTTGAAAGAAGTCCTGGAGTTCTGACTCTGAAGCTTGAAGGAATGACACAATGTGCCCATCAACAGATTTTAAATAAATACCAATCAGTGAATGAGCGGATTCAGTGCTTTTCATCCCAGATATTATTGGGAGGGAAAGCTGCGAGGAAATGTTCAGTGACACTGCAGTATGTTGTCACCAGAGGCTGATGCTGTATCCTGCTGACCCGAACGGTGAATTAAGAGGGGAAACATCAGGCAAGTTTGGTACTGGTAAACTGTGCAGTAGAGCAAAAAGATAAGGCAGTTAGCAAGAGGCAGAAGGTACTGTGTTACAAGCAAAACCACAGTGATTTAAACCATACCGTAAGGTAATGGCAGCATATTGCAGCAGCAGCCCTAGGGCCAAGCATGAACTCAGATCAGTACAGGCCGAGTTGCACTGCAGAGGAGGAAGTTTTGATCGGGAGGGTAGGAGAGATGGAGAAAGTCAAGTCTCAACAGGCAGCATATGCCTCTTACTAGAATGCTGTCGGAGAGATCAGCAGAGAGTTGTATGCTCTATTGACAAGTCCCAGTCCTCTGGTGGACATTCCATGAACAGACCAAAACTGAGGACACACAAAGGAATTACAAAGGTGAATATTAATCCAAATCCAAAGAGTGATACGATACAGACTCACAGGGGAAAACGACAAAAGACTGCATGCTGCTGTGATTCAAAGCAAAATCAATGGACAAACATAGCCCCCTGATCAAGAAGGCAGTGCATCCTCGAAGCGCTGGGATTACTGGTTTGCTGGACTATGACTGAATAAACTCTTGATATATTTGTCAGTGGCTCAGCGGGTAGCACAGTTGCCTCTGAGGCCAGGAGATCGGAAGGCTGTGGGTTCTACCCCCCACCAGGCACTTAGGTTAATACCTAATACTGACACTGTAGTGCAGCATGAGAGGGTGCTGCACCCTGAGGTGCTGTCTTTCAAATGAGACGCTAAACCGAGGTCCGTCTGCCTGTTCCTGTTCTGGTGGTTGTTCAGGTGAACATTAAAGATCCCATGGGGGGCGAGCAGCAGCCGAGCCAGCGGCAGCAAGTGTCAGGAGCCCCAGCAGACTGTTAAAATTGTTAATAAAAGAAAGTATTGGACTACTGGATCTAACACCAAACCAGCTGGGACCGAGGAGGAAAGGATACTGTATTAGAGGAGCCAATTTTAAACGATAAAATGGGCGTCTGAGAAACCAAACAAACAAGATTTCTTTTTCCCGCGCCCGCATCAGCTAAACCGCCGGAAGAAACAACAGGCCAGACTCTAGCCACGAGTTCGAAAGCCACGGAATGTACCCTATCAGCTCTGCATACTGCAGTGAGTGCTCTAACAAAACGCATAACAGATGGACAAAAAGCTAGACGGGTTCACATTGAAATTCCTCACTATAGAGAACAGGTTGGAAGCTATGGGAGAAATTACGAATCACCGAGGCCACAGCAGGAAAGGCCTTGGCTGCCACTGCGACATCGTTAAAAGAGCATGCCGCCCTGAGAAGTCGGGTGGAGCAACTGGAGAACCTTGTGCGTGCGGCTAATGTGCGGATCCTTGGCCTTCCTGAAGAAACAGAGGGAGCTGAGTTGGCGGACTATCTGCAGAGATGGATTGAAGAACTTACAAATGGTCGGGACTTTAAAATTATTAAGGCATACAGGATTACCTGAGAAGACTCCACAGGGACTTGCTAACCCAAGAACAATCCTTCTTTCTTTAAGATCGCTGGGGAAAGAGACGTGATACTTGGGGTATTCTGGAGCAGAGGCCCAATCCACATGGATGGTCAGCGAATCTTGTTCTTCCCGGACATCGCAGTATGCCACCCGATGCGAGGGAAGGCGCTTGATGGGGTCAAAATTGCCTCTGTGAGCTGGATATTTCTTTTCATTAGCTTTCCCAGCTCGCTCTGCTTCATGGTGGACGCCGCCAGTACCGCTCACCGATCCAAGAGAAGCGGGGCCTGCGCGAACGTCCAGTGGCCAGCGCAGCGAAGTCTGCTCTCGGATGAGGAGGAACCAGAAGGGAACAATCTTGAGTAAACTTTTCTGGTAAACTGTGTGTTTTGTGTACTGTGAGCACTTAATCTAAGTCTTGAATAAGTGAACTCTGGCTAATACTCCTTGAGAAATTATTAGAGGGACTGTTTCTTTCCTCCTTGAAGTCATTTAAGTTCCAGGAACATCTCAAAGGCTGGATAAGAATGGACTAAATCTATTACAGGGACTTTTGCAGTTACATTTAAGTTGTTTGAAAACATAGTCCTGATATCCCTTTGTAGATTTAAAAGGATAAATAAAGTAGTAAAAGTATGAAGCCTCAAGGAAAGATGGTATATTAAATAGGGGTAAATGTACAGATACCCGTGGAGCCCTTGGGGATATGGCTTTATAATATAATATGTTAGTTTATATGTCTGGTATATGGTAAGGGTCCTATCGCTTTATCAGATGGGTACTTTAACTGCTGTATAGCCTATCTACAGGGCAATAATTATTTTTATAAGGACTTAACACGTTACCATCTATTCCTAGTACATTTAAGTTGGGGGCTCTGGCTAAAGACTCTATTACTCTACCATAGTTGTAACATTCATAACAGGCCAGCAGGCCAGTAAATGAATATAATTTCTTTTCCAAGCTGTTTGAAGAATACTTTTAAGGCATTGGCTGCATTATGGCTCCTGAACTGAGAATAAGCTGGTTTAACTGAACTTGTATTACCCGTCAATGCTGTACCACCAGAATAGATAGTCACAATCCTTAGTAATGTATTTCTGGAAACTATGGAGATATACCTGTTCAGAAAATGTGTACTCGATATGTACATACACAAAATGATATAAATAAAAATACAAAAAAAAGATCCCATGGCACTTCGGAAGAGTAGGGGAAATTTCCCCGTGTCCTGGCCAAATTTCCCCATTCACTAGAAATACCACCAACAACTTAATCTGGTTCAGTTTCAGTTGGTTACCATCTGTATCCGCACCCCTGAAAAGGGACTTCTAGTCTCAGTGGGCTTACCGGTCAACAAAATTCAATAAATACATTTATTTGCTTTGGTGTGCGCTGTTTCCTATGTTTACGCTCACACTGGTACAGCACTATCCCTGGTGCTTCAGAGCAGCTGCCCTTCATCAGGGTGTGGTTTCCATCTGTGGTCTGGTGGCTTGTCTGTCCATTAAAGTGACAGGTACACCCCCTTAAAGCGGAAAGCTAAATGGCTAATACAAACTGGTCATTAGTTGCCATGAACACTTTAAATTATTGGGGCGGGTGATGAAATGGCCAGGAAGCCTCTTGAATAGATCAACATCGCTTAATGTGTGTACAAGTGACAGCATGCAGCTGGATCTGTGATAGAGTTCATGTGTACTTGATTAACTGTAATAAAAAATGTAGAGTTTGAAATATTTACTGTAAAATCATTTGCACTATGTTCATGGGACAGATACCAACTGTAAAATTATTTTTCAGTAAACATATATGATTGCTTATACTCTAGCTCAGTATTATGTAAATAAGCATTGCTATGACTATATCAAGACTATCGGATATTATTGTATATTTTGCAAAAGAAAAAGGCATTTCAAGCTATTTATAAATGGAAAAATAACATTAAAACAGCAGTGTATCAGAATATTGCAGCATCAAAGTTTTGTCAGTTTTTCGTCAGTGTCAGTGTCACTGGGTGGGCGTAATGGCCCTTAGCAAAGCAAATAGACGAACACACAGTCAGGATCTTGCCTAGTAAGAGTTACTGTTTCAGTCGCGCTTACATTGGTGTTTTCAGCTGACCTTATGATCGAGGTGATTATAGCTGCAGCTTGTCTGGTACTGCCCTGAGTATCCTGGCCAGTTCAAACACTCACAGAGAATCATCTTTCTTCTGTCTCAACCTCTCAAAGCTCGATACCAATCACTGGTCGTGTTTAACTTTTATAGCGGCCATTCTCAAGTCCACATTAACTTTGGTAGGACACAGCAGGTTTTTGGCATGCAATCAGTTCTGCATAGCAATGCATGAATTAGTTTTTATTTAATCTTTTAGTAGTTTATTAATACTGACATTGAGGGCTGCAGCAAGTTAGTATAAGCCAGTGGAGTAAAACTGGGGTAATATTGGATTCCTTAACACTTTTATGACAGTTTCAGTTGTGTGGGCACAAAGCAAATTTAAAATCTGCAATAAGCATTTCTGCTTGGGAGTGCGTTCTTGTGATGCACAAATTTTAGTGCATAGCACCAATACTTTTTCAGTATACTGCATCTTGATGTCCACCAGTAGTTCAGATACTTTTTAGGGCTGGGGCAGTATGTACTGCTAGTCTCTTCAGCCTGGTAGTATGCTCATTTAAATGTTAGCACTGTAATGCCATCTGTTGATCAGATTCGGACCCTCCCCTTCAAACCGAGTCTCTATGGGGATCTGCAGCCACTGGCTGCTTTAGCTTACACTGTGCAGGATCTGAGTTACTTCTCCTTGCCATGTAGTGCTGTGACCTTATTTTCAGCATTTCCAGGTTATAACAATGCCTCTGGACAGTCAATAAGCAACTCTTGATGCTGTTTCCTGCACTGTACAGAACTGATACTGATGCTTTTTGTGTCCCCGCCTTGTGCTTCCACTCTAATTCACGGCACTGTAGCTGCTAGCATTGCATGGTGCTGCCAATTTGTTTGTTTTTGAAATCTTACTTTATCCGTCCCCACGCCCAGGTTCGGGCTTCATCGGGAGCACCAGTGGAGTCTACCCTCTTCTGCCACCTTACTTGGACCTTCCTGCTCACCCCATGGAGCCGTGGTTCTTCCCCTGGCAGGGACGAGGTGGGGCTGCTACACTCTCAACAATTCAGGTCTCGGCTGGAACTGCAAGGCTAGGCAGGTGCGAGCTGTGAGGGGTCTGCTCTGGTGCTCAGTCTTCCCGGAGCCTGAGAGTGCTTTCCTTGTTCTGGGGAGTGGCATGCACCCTGGAGTGCATGGCATCACCGCCATCACCACTCCCATCCCTTGCTGGGATGCTGTGCACTTGCTGCCTCTGACTTCCGCCAGAGGCCAGTCAAGTGCCGAGTGTAATCCCCTCCTCTCAGGAGAGGAGAGCTGTCCTCCAGATGCTCAGTCCTCTCCTCCCTCCTGCTGACCCCGACTGCTCGGGCTCGCTCCTGATCCCGGTCGCTGGCATGACATGAGGTGTGGCATCCAGCACTCAACCTCAGCACCACCGGGCCGGCTCCTGGTGCTGCCAGTTTTGTCCATGTGTACCACATACACTTTGAATGGGTAGAGAGAAATTCTTAAAATCGGAAAGTGGGAGTAAATCATACAGAAATGGTGGTAAGTACCTTTACCCCCTTATCTGTTCCTCTGGTGTCCTCATTATTGCATTGATTATCTGATTCTTTTCTGTCCCAATCACCCAGAAAACTGTAAGCAGGGTGACATGTACTTACCCGCCCTTGCATATCACATATGGATCCAAAAAATCACTGGCTAAAGTGCAGGCAGTTACTAGGGAAACCTGTCTCTGTTTCCCAACCCTGCCAGGCCACCTGCTTTGACCCAGTTTCTTTCATAGTCCATTTTGATACTGGCACTAAATTCACTATGGCTTGCCTGGGACTAAATTCAGTCTGGCTTTGTCCAGATTAATGATGAATTCTGGCAGTGTTAACTCTCGTTACCTCCACAGTGTGAACCCATTCAGTAAATTTATCTTTTAGCTGAGGAAACTTTGTTGGTGTTTTTCTGGATGTTTCTGTGCCTTCACATTTAGAAAACTCTGTGTGGTTTAACAGCCCCTAAGCCCTCTGTTGGGAGAAGTTCAGGTTTCCCATATTTCCTCTAAGCAGCTGAGCATTATGCATCATGACAACGCCAGTGGCTATAGCAGCTACTACCTTGGTGTTGTGCCCCTCAAGTCACAGACTTCTGTAATTGATTTTGTTATTCCTCAGTATCTTGTAGGAACAAAAGCGGTGCGCCTTGTGCTTTGTTGCCACGCGCAGTAAGCCCACTCAGGTCGGGTATGAGCCACAGCCTGTCTCATTTTGGTACTTCCCCGGAAGTACCTTTTGACACCAACTTATGGCTTAACCTGAGGAGACTATGCTCTATATTTTGTCCACCGCTTTTGAAGGCGTGCATGGGAATTGCAAGTTGAACCTCGACACATTCTTGGCATTTGCACTGTGGACTCTAGCACTGTGACAGATCAGCAAGGCTAACATCATTAAGGAAGATAAAGTCATGATTGCTCTTTCCTGATTGGCAGAGTCACTTGAAAATAGACATTTTTGAGAGGCAGTACAGGTATGACATTGTGGAGCTTCTGTGTGGCAACTGGGCTTCAGTGCCAACAAGTCATGCACACGGGACAAAACCCAAGGGCAACGATTATTTGGGGAAGAGATGTTAACAACCACAACACAAGATAGGGATCTGGGGTCACCATATCTGGAGACCTGAAGGTAGCAAAGCAGTGTGATAAGGCAGTGGTAAGGCTAGCAAGATGCTGGGGTGCATTGGGAGAGGGATCACCAGCAGAAAATTGGAGGTAGTGTTACCCTGTATAGATCAACGATGAGACCACACCTGGAGTACTGTGTCCAGTTCTGAGGCCCCATCTCAAGAAGGACATAGATCAGGTGGAGGCGGTACAGAGAAGGGCAACCAAATGGTGCTTGGCCTGCATCAGCAGCCCTATGAGGAAAGACTCTGAGAATTATATATCTACTCACTGGAGGAAAGGCAGAAAGGGGAGACATGATAGAAACATTAAAATACCTCAAGGGTATCAATAAGGTACAGGAGGGTGGCATATTGCACAGAAAGAGATGCTCAAGGATAAGGGGGCATGATAAGAAGCTGGAAGGGGGAGACTTAGAGGAGATGTGAGGAAATATTTCTTCCCAGAAAGGGTGGTGGACACCTGGAACATCCTCCCAGCAGAGGAGGTGGTGGTGCCGAAACAGTACCAGGCTTCAAACATGCATGGGATAGACACAGGGGACCTTAGTAGCAGGCCTGGGGTGGGGTAAAGGCCAGAAATCAGTTAGGTTCTACAGCGGCACAGGAGGTAGGGACTTTTAGGGCAGACTTGGTGGGCCAGGAGGTCTTTTCTGCCAACAGCTTCTGTGTTTCTATGTTAACAGCAGGAACAGAACACTAAGCACAGACAGTAGAAACTAGTGCAAAAATAAAGGAATAATGCCTTCAGGGTGGGTGTTATGCTGGGATAACATCCGCCTTGGGTGGTTGGGCCGAGGCCACAGGCCGAGGGGCATCCAGCACCGAGAAGGGATGTTATCCCAGCATAACACCCACCTTGGAGGGCATTATTTCTATTATACAATGGCTCGTGGAGTGTAAAAATGAAAGATTAAAAAAAAAAATACATTTAAAAGTATATTTTTTGCTGTTTATTTAATGCGTAGGTTTACTTTAAAAAAAATAGTGCTGATTTACTATTTGACTAGTAGGTGGAGCTTGGGTTGGAGCTACTGTTATTGAGGCTCTGCACTTCTCAACATGTTTGTATCTGTTGTTGTTCATCATTTTCCCCAGTTTAAATGTGCAGTTTGTAGTTATGTCCCTCTCTGTTTCTCCTGCTTTGCTGTTTCGCTGCTGTGTGGAAGTGAGCGCGTCTCCCCTCCGTGTCAGAATGCGCCACCTGTTCCTTCTGTAGCTTTGAAGTCGGAGAAACAACCCTGCAGCCCGTCTGTAGTGTCTTCTCCCGTAGAGCTTTTACCATTACCGGAGAAAGGACTGAAAGGAGAAAACAACAAAAGGGTAAGGAAGTTTAGCGACGGGTTATACCAACTGACGGAGTGAATTATGGAGTGGGGAGTGCTGTGAAGCCAAACACCACTTTCACTTTGCTCATGTTTTTTTTTTGTTTGTTTGTTTTTAATTGAGGTGATCACAGGTTTGAGGTAATGGGTGGATTTTGTGTCGGGTGGGTGGGGATGCCGATTCTGGTGGGAGAGACTGCTGATTGCAGGAGTGGGACCTTTGAAGCTGCTCCGAGTAGATGGCTGTGGAGCGATCTTTTTTTTTTGTTTTTTACATTTCATGCAGTTCTCACTGTGGTGGGACTTCATGGATGTTCTGCTGAGATAACATCCGGTCCAGTCTCACTCTGACCTATCAGGGAACAGGATTCTTTCTTGCCATTGCATAATTAAGTTTTTATGACACTTGCTAGTTTTACTGCAGCTCCATAGTGGTTGCTAGAACTGAAAGTAAGACACTGGCTAAAATCATAGAACTACTCAACAAGTGAATCCTACAGGTGATAACATACTTCAGGATGTCTTGTTATGCTAGATATACTGACACATCCAGTGACTAAAAAAGTACTTACAGTAGCTGCGCTTGTGCCCCACAACACACTGGAGGTGTTGAGATAACCTCACAAAGCTGGACACCTAGCATGTGTTACTTACATAACCACTGGTGTACTGTATGACCTTTATCTAGTGATTTAACCTGCCTGGCCTTACATCCTTCCTGCTATAAAACTGGTAGAAGCATGACTCAGCGGATATGAGATGTTGCATCTCAGTTTGGGCTATCCCTGGAAAATGCATTTAAAGAAAAGTTTTTTTTTTATAATTTATTTCCTTTATTAACCCTTTAAGTGCTGGCTTCCTATACGCGTCACTTAGCATAGAATAGTCTGCCTATAACAATATGACTATCGCACTGAATATTTAGACACAGCAGCTCCTTATAACATTTCTTTGGAGATACTGTGGCAGTGGATCATCACATCTAAACTCACACATACTGCAACAGTACTCCATCAGCATACATTTTGGTACAGTATGCACTAGGAGAGCAAGGAACAGAATTATGTGGAACATTATGGATGACTGCAGTAAACCTTCAGTTAGAGTATGTTTTCCACCCTAGTAGTTTGGACCTAGTTGACCTGTGTGACCAGTATACGCTGACATGGAGAACAGAGTCCTAGGTCTTATGGTAATTTATAACATACTAACATACTAAAAGCCAGCAGAATAGGCTAAATGGTCTGTCTTGTCTGCTCGAAAGCCAGCAACCTAATGGCTGCCTGCCCGCCACCCACCCCAGCCCCCAAGAGTGTCTTCTCTAGATTCAGTTTCCTTATACCTGTCCCACCACCTCTTGAAGCCTTCCACTGTGCCTCCTCCACCAGCCTCCTGGGAAGCGATTCCACGGCTCTACTACCCTGTCAGTGAAAAATGCTTCCTATGTTCCTCTGTAGTTTCCCACTCCATCTTCCATTCATGGCCCCTGGTCATTCCCCCTTCTTCAACCTAAACAACTCCCTGGTTCCACCTCTAATTATTCCCTTTACATACTTGAAAACCTCTATCATGTCTCCCCATCCCTCCTCTCCTCTAGTGAGTAAAGCCCAAGCTCTTCCAGTCTCTCCTCATAAGGCCTCCTCCATGCCCTGAATCATCCTGGTCACTCTCCTCTGACCCTTTCCAGCGGCGCTATGTCCTTCTTCAGGTGAGGTCTCCAGAACTGCACACAGTACTCAGGCTGCTGCCTGACCAAGGCATTATATAGAGAGAGGATCACCTCCTGCTTCTGGATGTAATTCCCTGGCTATGCAACCCAATATCCTGTTTGCCTTGGCTATAATTCTTCTACAGTTTTCAGTGTTATTCATTTTGACATCTACCACCACCCCTAAATCCCTTTCTCCCAGTGTGGCATGCAGTGTGACCCCCCAGGGTATATACATGGCCCGGTTTTGACCCCAAATGAAGTACCTTACATTTCCGGCATTAAATTTCAGTCTCCACCTCCTTAACCACCCTCCAGGGCATCCAGATCCCCTGACTGTCTCCTTCGCTTTCTCACTATCCACCAGTGCTCCTAACTTTGAATCATCCGCAAAAGACTCAACCTATTCTTAACCCTCCCTATATCCGAGACATAGTCATGGAACAAGAGTGGCCCCAATACTGAACCTTAAGGGACTCCACTGATTACCTTCCTGAGGGAGGATATTATCCCACCCACCATTACCCTCTGTAAACGCCCAAAAGCCAATTTTCAAACCAATTTAGCTCCTGTCCTCCCACCCCATCTCCCCATTTTTGCTATCAGTCCGCTATGAGGTATTGAATCAAACGCCTTGCTGAAATCTAGGTATAGGGACATCCACCGCCTATGTCTATCCAATCATAAACTCTACAGGTTGGTCTGACAAGATCTCCTGGGACAAAGCCACACTGTTTATTATCCTGGTGTCCTCCTAACCTTTCCAGCTGCCTCCCAAGCCTTCCTTGATAAAGCCCTCCGTTACTTTGCTCACTACAGACGCCAGACTGACCAGCCTATAATTCCCCATCTCCTCCTTAGACCCCCTTTATGTATAGGTACCATAAGCTACCTCCAGTCCTGTGGCACCCATCCCGACGCAGAGAGATGTTAAAGAGTGCAGCCAGGGCTGCCAGCACATCCACCAATTCCATCATAACCCTCGGATGTATTCCATCTGGTCCTGGCGCCTTATCAGTTTTCAGATTCTGAAGGGCCTCCCACCTTATCCACTGTGATTCCCCCCAAACCACTCCCTCATGTAACCTTCCTACTCCTTCTTGGTCTGGTCTAGCCTGTGCCCCAGTCTCTTGCCATCTTATGGACTCAGACTGAGACTGACCTCTCGCTTATCTGGCTCTCTCTCTCTCTCATCAGGCTGTAGGGATCCTTACCACCCTCTGCAGATATTAAGGCAAAGTACTCATTTAGCACCTCTGCCTGTTCCCCTGCTTCCTGAGCCCATCCCCACAATCTTAATCCTGTTGATCTGTGTCCTCTCTTTTCTCTCATGTATCTATAGAATTCTCCAAAAAAAAAAATATCCCTAGCCAGGTTATTTTTTTCCATCCTGCCTTAGCGCCTCACCACTCTGGTGACCTTCCTGGCTAATAGTTCATACTCCCTCGCCCTTATCCCTCCTAGAACATTTGAAACGTACGCAGGCAGCCTTTTATCCTCACTGCCTCCTGCACCTCCCTGGCCCACCAACATGGCTTGCTGGTTCTACCATGCTTACGCCTTTATTTTAGTACAGGACCTAGTAGCCCTTGTACCCTTTTTAATGGTCTCCACAATCTTCCAGCATCCATATCCTGCCTAACCATGTCCAACCTCTCCTTAGACTCCTACCCATACCCACTAAGTCTGCTCCCTGAAATCAACCACTACTGTATGAGTGCGGCTCCCCAAGATACAGCAGGAACCAAACTGGCATGGTCTCCACCCACCAGTGGACTGCACACCTCCAGGCCCCTAATTTGTTCACTGTCCGCTAGGGACAATGTCTGATATCTGCCCCTCTAGTAGGTTCCCCACCTGCTGAACCAGGAAGGCATCCTGAAAGACATCCATTGATCTCTGTTCCCTGTTACAGAGGATGTCATGGTGTCCCAGTCTACCCCTGGCATATTGAGATCACCCATGATAACTACCCTTCCTTTCCAAGGTCACAGTGAGCCTTGATGTTCTTAATCAACTTATCCTCCAGAGCCTCCTCTATTGCAGGGGCCTGTATACCACCCCATCTTCAATTTCTTCCTCCCTCGCTTGCAGTGTTACCCAAATCGCCTCCACACCCTCTCCAGCCTTCTCCACTCCACTAACCATTATGTCATTTCTGACTTTATCAGTGCAACCCTATCTCTTTCTGACTAAAGGCACAACCCCTATAGCTATAGCTTCATTATCTTTTCATTGTCAAAAATGTAAATTTATATTTTGAAATCCCCCCACCCACACACTTTGTGCAGCTAGGAGTAAGCACAGTCTTCTATTGTGATATTGCTTTGATATACCAGTTATGTTCTTGTGACACTTACATCTTTGTAAATATTCACTCATTTAAAAAATAAACAGGAAGTTAAAAGAAAATTTGACTTCTTGCCAGGGAATTACCACATATCATGAATATAGAGTGGGTGAGGAATCCCTATGAGTTTGTACGTGTTTATATGGCATTCTTGTTTTATCCCTTCTTATGAAATGGGGTGGGGGTGGAGGAATTGATGGACCTAGTGTCCCTTTTGACTGATGTTACTATATAATCAAGTCTCAAACTCTTCATTTTCATGGAGAACAATCTTTCGTGCCTTAGTCTGTCCTCCAGATCATGTGTTCTCTAGATTCTCTACTCTGTGCTGTGCTTTTTCCAGCTATTTATGCTGATGCCCAGAACTTCCAAGAAGCCAGGTGAAGTCTAGTACATTGTACAGTAGCCCTCAAAAGAGCATTTCAGTAGCAAACTCTTTAATCTTGTGCTTATTTTTATGTATTCTTCCATCCACTTAACTAATCGCAGCATGAACTGCAAATGCTAGAACGTTGGTCTAAGATTAGGCAGTTGAAATTAAGTGCCAAAAAGTGCAAGTTAAGGTACCTAGGGAACAAGAACCCAGGACTGACTAGTAATGGAGTGGGGTAGGACTTAACAACATGGATGAAGAAGAACGGTGAGCCCCAGGTGTTTGAAAGTAGCAGAGTAAGTGGAGAGAAAAGAGGGGCCAAGAGACCGGGCGCTAACCTACAGTTTTTCTGTTTGTAACCTAGGGATACTGTTGTTTCATTTTGCCTTTGTCTTTGCTTGGGTTCTGTTTTGCTGGGGTTTGTGTTTGAAGTAGAGGGTTTCTTCCAGCTGATTGTTTTGGAGGAGGCGTAGCACAGGAGGGAAGCTCAGGTGAATGAACAGTCAACCGCCCATTACAGGCTTATCTACCTTTATAGGGACACACCTGGAAGGTATTCGGATACTTCCTGTACAGACACAGGAAAGGGCAGAAACACACAGACAACTAAACAAAGTAGAACTGAAAATTGTGTGATTGAATTGTGAAAACTTCATTCAAGAGGGGAAGAAGTAGGAGAGGAGAAAACAAAACAAACAATCAAAAACCAGAGTTAGACAGGTGGGGTCTGGACTAAGATTGGATGCAGGGACTAGGAGGTGAATTATTACATCAAGATGTACTGCAGATAGTGGGCACAGTAGTTTGCAGAAGGAGGGTACTCTTAGAACAGTCAGTGTGGTGACAGGCAGCTGAAAAGGAAGATGCTGGAAGTGGTGCAGTGGCTGTGGGGCAGCAGTCTCAGGAGGACCTTCTGGATGCTGCTGTGCTGCCCCATCTGCAGGCACCACTCTGGGCTGAGGGTGGAGGTTGCCAGTCCTGGGCCGAGCTGGCCAGGATCTGGGGGCCTCCTACACGCCCAGAGGCCACTGAATCCACACCCACTACCTCAAAGTTGCCCAGCAGGAGGAGTGATTGGACTATGGTGGGCTCAGGCAGGGCAAGGGAGGTGATCAGAGGCACATCCCTCAGACGGTGCAACTAAAGAACTCCTACGTGTATTGGAGGAATGGGACTGCCCTACAGGGACACATGTAGTTGCACACAGGAGGATGAGCGGGACATCCACAATGGAGTCCTAAGGGTGGGTGGCTGAGGACACCAAAGGCAGAGGAAGCTACTCCTGGTGGGGGACTCCATCATCTGGGAGTGGAGTTGGGGCAGGTAGTGAGGAAGAGGAGGTAAAGCACCTACCTGGAGTTACAGGCTTGGAGGGTTGGAAAGCGGATCCAGAGGATTGCTAGAGGCGGTAGCAAGGAGGGGGAGATGGATGTTATTGTTCATCTGGGGACCAATGACCTGGCTGGAGACTAGACAGAAATAGGAAGGGTGTAGGTGGAGTTCAGAGAGCTGGGGAGGCCCTGAGGCAGATTGCAAGCTCTGTGACCTTCATGGGCTGCCTATCCACGGCAAGGGGAGCTGAAGATCTGCACTAGGGACTCAGGCCTTGATTGGAGTACATGGTGCAGAGAGCAGGGTTCGCTTCATTGGGGACTGGAACCTAACGGGGTGGTATGGACTTGTATAGGGCAATGGCCGATCCTTCCAGGAAGGGGACCAATGTCCTTAGTGAGCTTCATTGGCGTTACTTAAACTAGCCAAGGGGGTGAGAAAAAGAAGGTAAATCATACTGCCCACCCACCACAGGATAATGTGGCCAGCATGGCGGACCATAACGTCACATTATTGCCACTGCAGACTGAACTCGCATAAGGGGGAGAAGAGGAGGGAAAAGGGGGGGTCAGGAGGAATTTGCAGAAAATTAAGGGCCAATGTGCAAATGCCCGCAGCCTGGGAATAAAATCCTGGACCAGACAGCCTTGATGGCGGAGGCTGACCTGGACATTGTAGCTATTACAGAAACCTGGTATAATGGGGACCATGACTGTGACGTAGCAATACCAGGTTATACTTTGTTCAGGAGAGACAGGGAGGGTAAAAGGGAGGGGTGGCTCTTTCAAGCAAGGATGATACAAAGGCGATGGAGGTGCAAGGAATGCAGGGGGAGGCAGAGGGCACTGTTGGTCACCCTGGAGACAGGCAATGGCACAGACATTCATACAGGCATGAACTACAGACCCCAGCACAAGGGAGGAAATGGACAGGGGTCTACTGGAAGCCATCCATGTGATGGAAGCTAGAGGGAGGTGCTGCTGGTGGGTGACTTCAGTTTGCTGGATATTGATTGGAGCATCCCAAGTGGCTGCTGCAGCCAGAGGCACTGACATCCTGACTCCCTGTAAGGTATGCCTGAAGCAGTTAGCACTTGAGTCAACCCAGGAGAGGATTCGGACCTGGTACTAACCAACGTGGACAGAATTACAGATGTCAGGATAGTTGAACACCCGGGTTCAGTGACCATCGTGACAGTGTGATTCAGTATGAGTATTACAACAGGGTCAAGCACACGAAAGCAAGTGTCCTGGAATTCAGGAGGGAGACTTGCTAGGATGTGGGTATGTCTCAGGAAAGCCCTAGCAGAAGGGGAAAATTGGGGAGTTGAGGGACAGGGCCCATCTGAAAGGAGCCATAGTGGAGGCAACAAACCTCTGTGTTTGGCTAATAAACAAAAGCAAGAGAAAAGAAAACCACTATGGTTCTTAAGGAAGTGGCCGGAAAGTAAGGGCATAGAAGTTGGCTTTCGAAAGTACAAGGAAACAGAAGGAGGAGGACAAGGCAGTGTATCTAGAAAAGCAAAAGAAGGCTGGAAAAGCGGTCAGGAGCGCAAAGTTGAAGACAGAGGGAAAATAGCAAAAGAGTTAAAAAGGGACAGGACTTTTAGGTACGTTAGTGAAAGAAGAAAGAATGGGGGTTGTAAGGCTAAAGGGAGGGCATAGAAGGAGACCAGGAAAAGCATAAATTCTGAACAAATATTTCTGTTCAGTATTCACAGAAGAAGGGAAATGGAGGACCACAGCTAATAAACAGGATTGGAAGGGAGGTGGACACCAGTCCGCTTACAGAAGAGAGGGTCCTAAAGGAACTCACAAATCTGAAGGTGGACAAGGCAATGAGACCAGATGGGATACACCCTGAATATTAAAGGACTTAAGGGAGGTACTGGCAGCACCACTGGCAGCCCTGTTTAACAGGTCACTGGATACGGGAGTGGTTCCAGAGGACTGGAGAAGGGCTGATGTAGTCCCTCTCCAAAAGTGGGATCAGGAGGAGGCTGGAAACTTTAGACCTGTCAGCCTGACCTCAGTGGTGGGAAATTTATGGAATTGCCGCTAAAAGAAAGGATAGTGGAGCACCTGAATCTAGTGGAGCACAAGATCTGAGGCAGCATGGATTCACGCCAGAAAGTCATGTCAGACAAATCTGAAAGACTTCTTGGACTGGGTGACCAGGAAGTTGATCAGAGGAGCGGTGAATGTTGCCTGCACTACGTCAGCAAGGCGTTTGACACCATTCCACATAGGAGGCTTGTAAACAAGCTGGGCAGCCTAGATTGGGTCACAAGATGGTTAACTGGTGGGGAATCGTTGAGGGATAGAACACAGAAGGTGGTGGTAAACAGAGCTAAACCGAGGAAGGAAGGGTGACCATCAGGGTGTAATAAGGATCAGCTCTTGGGCCAGTACTGTTGAATATCTTCATTAGTGAGATTGCAGAGGGGCTGAGGGAAGGTGCCTCTTTGCAGATGACACTATGATCTGCAATAGGGTAGACACTCCAGGAGGGGTGGAGAAAATGAGGAAGGACCTAGCTAAACTGGAGGAATGGTCCAGAGTGGCAGCCAAGATTCAGTGCTAAGAAGTACAAAATCATGCACTTGGGGCGCAGGAACCCATGGAGGATTACATGATGGGTAGGGAGTTATTAATGGCCACCAAACAGGAAAGAGATCTGGGGTAATCCTATCTAATGACCTAAAGGTGGCCAAACAATGTGCCAAGGCGGTAGGGAGAGCCAGTGGGATGTTGGGGTATAGGGAGAGGTATCACCAGCAGAAGAAGAGAGGTGGTGATGCCACTGTGCAAATCTTTGGTGAGACCTCATTTGAGTACTGTGTCCAGTTCTGGGGCCACATCTCTGAAAGGACATAGGCTAGAGGCAGTTCAGAGGGCAACAAAAATGGTGCAGGGCCTGCACCAAAGGTCATACGAGGAGAGACTGAGGAGCTCAATATGTATACCCTGGAGGAGAGGCGGGAGAGGAGACATAATAGAGACCTCAAGTACCTAAAGGGAATAAATAAGGTACAAGAGGGCAGAATGTTTCAGAAAGAAGATGCTCTAGAACAAGAGGCATGACATGAGACTGAGGGGTAGACTAGGGGCAACGTGAGAAAATACTTCTTCATGGAAAGGGTGATGGAGGCATGGAACAGCCTCCCAGCAGAGGTGGTGGAGCAAAGTCAGTGAGGGAATTCAAAACTGCATGGGAGTGACATAGGGGGACACAAGCGTATCTAAAAGAGAAGGTAAAACTGGAGATAAAGAAGGATCTCTGGCATTTTTAGTAGGTAGGGAGAAGGGCAGACTGGATGAGCCTAGCAGTCCTTCTCTGTCGTCAAATTCTATGTTATCAGTGATAACTCAAACAATCAAGCCAGTGCAGCAAGGCCTATAGTAAGGCAAACAGGATGCTGGGTTGTATCCGGATGGGTGTTGACAGCAGAAGGAAAGAGGTGATACTACCCCTTGGTCTTGCCTCACCTGGAGTACTGTGCCCAATTCTGGAGTCCTCACTTCAGGAAAGATAAGGTCAGGGTGGAGATGGTGCAGCGAGGGTGACTAAGATGATTCAGGGCCAACAGGGCAGGTCTTAAACGAATGCCTCAAGGCACTGAGCATGTACTACTAGAGACCAGAAATGAGAGGAGGATATGATCGAGACCCTAAGTTCATGAAAAGAATAAGCAAGGTGTACTGTGAGGAATTATTTAGCATGAGTAACAGTTGGTTACGAGGGCATGAGTGGAAACTGACAAGAGGAGGATCAGGAGGGACATGAGGATGTATTATTTTACAGGAGGGGTAGTGGAACCATGAAACAGTTTAGCAGCCCAGGTGAGCGTGCATTAAAAACATTAATGGTTTAAAGCATTGTTGTGACAGAGTGGAGGGTATAGTGGTTGCTCAGGATGACAGAAACTGGGACAGGAATAGGAGCTTGATGGACGATAGGCTGGCACATTTTACTTTCTGTTATAGGAAGTACAGTAAGGAACTTCCTGTTGTGATTCATGGTCACTCCACAAGGGAATGGCCACTTCAGTTGCTTGTTTCAGAAATGTTTCTGCTGCTGACATTTGTGCTGCATGACATGGAGTACTGTCCACACCTTCACTAAATGTTATAGTCTGACATAGTTTCTCATAAATGTGCTGGATTCTGGCTTGCTGTGCTGCAAGGCCTGCTGTCTTGAATATATCAGACTGTACCAGTCTCCCTCTAACGCTTTGAGGCTGCTTCAGAATTGTTCCAAAGGTGTGGCCTAAAGGAAGAGATATCCTTATTTATTTATTAGCTTTTGTTAACCGGTGAGGTACACTAGACACACATGTGCCTATTTTCAGGTACGACCCAGGAGGATACTGAAACATTACTGGATGACAGGTCCAGCAGTTTACAACATACATAGTCAAACAGGGACCAGGAAGATTTTACAAGTAAAATAGCAGTTAGATCAGTGTGGAGTACCTAATTTAACAGAAATCGCGAACTGAAGTGATAATACAAAGCATATGCTCAAGAAGATAGGACAGTTAACATACTGAGGCAGAAGGAGCCCAAAACCTCTAGTGGTGCCTCCTTTGTTGACACCTTCCAGGACCTGACAAGGTTAGCCTGGAAGCATCCTTCCACCTCCTCTGCCATCTCCACGAAGTCGGACGGGCTGTACAGAACCCTAGGGAAGAGCCTTCCTGGTGGAACACCTGTGGGCGGACTCGATGTGGTGATTACAGCTGCTAATGATACATCAAAGAAGCCTAAGCACTTAAGCTCTCAGCCACCAGACCAGGAGTCCAGATACATTGACCAGATGGGCAAAAGGTCTATTCATCCTCCACTTACTCTATCCAGTCCCCCAACTTCCTCACACACATGGTGCAGTACCAGAATGCCCTGTGGGAGAAAGGTATCGTAATAGCACAGGCCCTCCCAGACTCTGCACAAAAACAGCTCCTGGACCTCCTCAAATCAGGGTTGGATGTAGGCACCACGTCTTGCATGCCTCATACGACACTGCAGATACAGCGGCCAGAGCAGCGGCCTCCAGCATCTGCCTCAGGTGCTATGCCTGGCTTAAGGTCTCGGGATCTCCCAGGATCTGCATTCTGGTATCCTGGACCTCCTTTAAGGGTTCTGTCCTTTTGGAGACGAGATGGTAAAACTGATTAATTGCCTCCAAGAGTCCGGGAAGTCTATGTGGTCCATCCCAAAATTTATAAAGAGGACCAAAACCCTTCAGAAAACAGCCATTTTGGAAGCCCTCAAACATCAACCCTGAAACCAGCCTCAGCAGAGGGTGGCTTCAAAAGAAAGGCCACCTACCAGACACCTGGAAGCTCTGCCTCTTGAGCCACAAAGTCCTCCCAAGCCCTGTGCCTACTCCCGGAGCATCCCAGTGACTCTTGCCAGACACCCTCCTCCAGCAGAGTCAGTGGGGAAGTGGTAGGGGTGTCTCCTCCATCTTGAGGGCTGGAGCAAAATAGCATCAGACCTCTTTTTTTTTTTTTTTTCCCCTTATTATTTATCCTCCTGCTGCACCCAGACCCTCCCTCTCTCTGATCCTCCAAGTCTACCATCATTCCAAGTCTGCGATGGAGTCTGCCCCTAGAGTGTGCACTCACCTCAAGTTACTCCCGGTTAACCCTCCGAGCAGGGCAGGAAGGCCCCCTCTTACCTCCTCCGTGGACCTCATTGGGCGTGTGCACACAGCGGAGTCTTCCCTCCGCATCATGGAAGCAGAGCGGGATTGTCGCCTGGATTGTCTGGGAATTTTTTCCTCCATTGTATCGATCCCTTGACGTCTGCATGCAATGAGGACCAATGAGCCGCGCAGATGCCGAGACGTGCGTCCGCCTCCTGTCCTCTGCCAGCGTCCACCCTCTATGCTGTCTCGACCGCGCTGCACCTCCAGGCTCCCCAGAAGGTGGCGGTGAAGCAGCGAGACAATCTCCCAGCCCTCCTCAGAGAAGGAGAGCAGCCATTGTGTGCTCAATCCTTCTCTCCACGGCCAGCTCCCAGCGGCCCGAGTCCACACCGAACCCGGGTCACCAGCGTGGAGCGAGGTGTAGTTTCCAGTGCCTCAACCTCAGCGCCACCGGGCCGGCAGACCTCTGGTTTACAGCTCATAGAGAGGAGTCACACTCTGATGTTCGAGCAGATACCTCGGATATTCCACCAGTGTCCTCCCATTGTCCTCCTTCTTGTGTCCCCTTGATCAAAGGGAAATTCAGGCCCTTCTGCAGAAAGCGGGCTGTAGAGCCAGTCCCTGGCTCCACAGGAAAGGGTATTATTCTCACTTTTTCCTAGTTCCCAAAAAGACCGGGGACCTTTGGCCCATCCTGGACCTCAGCTCTCTAAACAAATTTGAGTACAAGAGGTTCAGGATGGTCACATTGCCAGGTCCAGTTCTCCTCCTGCCTCAGAGGGACTGGCTCTACTCTCTAGATATGCAAGATGTATACCTGCACATTCTGGTTTTCCCACCCCACAGGAGGTTCCTGCGTCTCCTCTTCCAGGGCAGACATTACCAGTTTCAAGCCTTGCCATTTGACCTTTCCTCTGCTCCCAGAGTCTTCACCAAGTGCCTTGCGGTGGTGGCGTGGCTCTACAATGTCTGGGCCATTACGCCTTTTCCTACTTAGAAGACTGGTCCCAGCAGCTCCCACAAGGGGATAGCTAGTCTGCACCTCGGAGACAACTTTATGTTCTTCCAAGAGCTGGGGATCACCCTGAACATTCCCAAGTCATCCCCATGGCCTAGTCAGAGACTCTAGTTCATCAGAGTGGTCCTAGACACAGTCCAGGGCAAGGCCTTCCTCCTTCAGATGGGAGATTGCCTTGAGCTAAAGCCCGGATGGTATCACGCAGCTCCTCAAGTTACTGCCAGAGTCTACCTGAGACTCCTCGGCCACATGGCGGCAGCCATCCCAGTGGTTCCCATGGCTCTCCTCCATGTGAGGGTCCCTCAGTGGACACTCAGGATGCAATGGGACCAGAGGTCCGACAACGAGACCAGGTGATCCTGGTCTCTGACCTAGTTTACAGGACATTGACCTGGTGGCAGGACCTGCTCAATCTTTCAACAGGGGTCCTCTTCTGGCAGGAGCCCCGAGGCGAGTTTTGACCACAGATGCCTCGGGCCTTGGTTGGGGGTGGGGGCTCATCTGGGATCAGTCAGACCCAGGGACCTGGTCACCAGATGAGCAGTCCACTCCACATCAGTGTCCTGGAAATGCGAGCAGTCCTGAATACCTTACAGGCCTTGCAGGCGGACTTGTCTCTGGGCCCTCTTCTCATTCAGATGGACATCATGTCAGTAGTCTTTACATCAACAAGCGTGGGGGATCATTCCTACCCCTCTGCAGGGAAGCAGTGAGGGTCTGGGATTGGGCACTGGAACACCTCCTCGAACTCACTGCTGTTTATGTTCTGGGCATCCAAAATGTCTTGATCGACAACCTAAACCGATCTCGGTCCAAGGCTCACAGTGGGAGCTCCTTCAGATCATTATGAACCAGCTCTTTGACAGATGGGGCCATTCAGAGTTGGACCTTTGGTCCCCACTCAACGCCAGACTGCCCAGTTTCTGCTCGCTAGATTCAGGGCCTGGAGTTTTCTGTCAAGACGCATTGTCCATGTTGGACAGGAGGTTCCTCACGCCTTTCCTCCCTTTCCCATTCTACAGAGGGTACTTCTGAGGCTGCAGGCGGAGGGGCGAAGATGATTCTCATCGACCCCTTTTGGCCCTTAGCAGATTTGGTTCCCACTACTTGACAGTTGGCAGTGGAACCTCCAGTTCCCTGCCTCTCGAGCTCGCACGTGCTCTCCCAGGACCTGGGCAACTTGATCCGTCTGATTTCAATACCCTTCATCTTCATGCGTGGCTTCTGCAGACTCAGCGATGGCCAGATATGGGGTTTCCACAAGGTAGTGGATGTCCTGGTGGCAGCCAGGAAACACTCCACTAGATCCACGCTTGCTGAAGTGGAAAATCTTTGCCTGTGGGCTACTGCACATCTGCATAATCCTTTTCTTGTTCTCCGAACTCCGCCCTTGAGTATCTCTTCTGTTTGAGCAGGGCCTGAGCTACTCCTCCATTAAGGTGCACCTGTCCGCCGCCTTCATACCACTCACAGGTGGAGGGAAACCCTTACTCATCTGAACGTGTCACATACCTTTTGCAGGGCATCTTGCACTTAAAACCTCCTATCTGAGATCCTGCCTCCATGGGATCTCCTTTGTGTTTGAGAAGCTCACGCCCCTGTTTGAACCAGCTGCGGATTGCAAGCTATGGTTTCTGTCATGGACAGCGTTATTTTAGTTGCAGTTACTTCCACCCAAAGAATTTTTGCGCTTCAGGCTCTGATGTATAAAGAGCCCTGTTTGTTTTTCATAAGGACAGGGTGTCCTTTTCATACAAATCCCAAGTTTTGCCCAAGGTGGTGTCAGAGTTTACCCTAAATCAAGACATCCGCCTGCCAGTCTACTATCCCAAGCACTCTAATCAGGGGAAGCATTGTTGATCTTTGACGCTCACAGAACGCCATATTATCTAAACCATATGGCTTCCTTCTGAAAACGATCAATTGTTTCTTTCATTTGCTCCCAAGACTCGGGGCACCAGGTTCCAAGTAGACTCTGCCAAATGGTTGGTTAACTGCATCGTTTTTGTTGCAACAAGTACAATAAGCCCTACCAGATATGGTAAGAGGCCATTCCAGCAGGGGTGGCTACCTCCTTTGTCTCTCTCTGAAACTTCTCTGCAGCAGACAGTACAGTAGCTACCTGGAGTTCTGCTCACACCTTGTCGAGCATTACAGCTTGAACGTGGCTTCTAGACGAAAGAGTGGGTTTGGTCTGGTGGTCTTCCAGGACCTTCTCTACTGAGTCCTTAGTTGGCAGTTTGTTCAGCCTCCTCCCAGACTTTCTCCAGTCCTTATCCTTTTATTGCTTGGTACTCAATCCTAATGGTTATTGCCTGCTGCAAGAGCTCCAACTCAAGTAAGATAGTATAGTTATGTAAGAACTTACTGTAACAGTAGATCTTCAGAAGAACTCTTGCAACAGGCGTTGCCCCTGCTTTCTCTCTGCGGTTACTTTTTGGCAAAGAACCTGCCGGTTCTCCTTCCATCCTAGACTCCAGGTCTCCCTGGAGAACTGAGGCGGGCTGGGGACTGCCCCTTTATACCATTGGCTGACGCCTGGTGGAGCAGACATTGGTGGTGGTCCCCATTGAAGACTGCTAGCTAGAAGGTTTCTGTGGGGTCCTGGCTCCTGACTGCTTAGTCCCAACAGTTGTTGCCTGCTGCAAAAACTCTTCTCAAAGATCTACAGTTCGCGTAAGTTCTTAGTAACTGTACTTTCTAGGAGTGGTATATAGTTCACATCCACACAATCCACCCAGCCTCCTCTGGCGAGTGGCACATGGATTCCTGCTACCATTGTGCAAGATCTGACATCGTGGGCGAAGTCAGGGAATATACTGCCTGGGTGGTGGGAGGAGCTTAGCTTATAAATGTTCGACCAATTGTACCGCTCCGGAGAATGCTAGAGTGTGGATGTGTACCTTATGCCACTCCTAGAACTGCAGTTACAGATGGGTAACCTATATTTATCGAGAACATCTCCTCCTTTGGAACAGAAGAATGTCGGTGTAAGGACCTTCCAGAAACTTCTATCTAGCTGGGGTTTGCACATGATGATGTGTAACTTCGGGCCTATAAAACGTGGGCATCCCCTCACTCCTCAGTTCTTTCTTTTGCCGCTGACATGCTTGTCAGACCTGCAGAGAAATAGCACTGTTGCTTTGTTACATTGCTGCTTGTTTTTTCTTTTTCTAATTTAAGATTAATTTCTGTTGGATTTATTCCTGTACGCAGCTGTTGAAAGAACCTTTGTTTATGTTTTGTACTTGCAGTTACAAGATCCAGAAGGATGATGCTTATAACGTGTGTTTTTGTTGTTTGGGCCTGTGCCACAGCATAAGGTCCTGCAAGATCTGCCAGGGATTTAAACAGACCAAAAGGAAATGCCCATAGAAAGCCTTGGAGACTTTCATTGCCCTAAAAGCAATGGAAGCTCAGGAGAAGGTTGCGATCCAAATAATCTTCTCCCTTGTGACCGGTAAGGAAGCAACCTTGGCTCTTTGACTGCATCCAAATGACCCTGAGGCCTGTAAAATCCCTGACATAGAAACATAGAAGTTGATGGCAGATAAGGACTGCAAGGCCCATCCAGTCTGCTCATTTCTTTTTCTACCTTATGAATGTGCCATCGGCCTTGCTCTGTCAAAGGCCTATCTATTCATACTCATTTGTATTGCTCCTTATGCCTATCCCATGCCTGTTTGAAGCCCTGCACTGTATTCATATCCACCACTTCCTGAGGTAGGCCATTCCATGCATCCACCTCCCTTTCTGTGAAAAAAGAACTTCCTCACATTACCCCTTAATTTGCCTCTCTCTAATCTCATGCTGTGTCCTCTTGTCCTGCTATTTTCTTATATTGAAACATGTTATACTCTTTCACCTTGTTAATGCCCTTAAGGTATATGAATGTTTCATCATATCCCTCTCTCCTCCTTTGCTCTAGGGTATACATATTGAGCTCCGTTAATTTGTCCTCATATGTTTTCTGATGCAGTCCCTGCACCATTTTGGTTGTCCTTCTCTGGATTGCCTCAGTTTGGTTAATGTCCTTGTGAAGGTGTGGCCTTCAGTACTGCATGAGTACTCCAGATGGGGAGCCTAACCAGTATCTTGTAAAGAGGGATTATTACCTCCCTCTTCTGACTTGATACCTCTACTGCTACACCCCAGTATCCCCCTAGCCTTACCTACTGGTTAGTGGTCTGCTTGGATGATTTCAGGTCATCGGTGATGATGATGCCCAAGTCTGTTTCTTCCCTTGTGACTGCCAGCAACTCCCCTCATAGCCTATAGGTGGCTTCAGGTTTTCTTCCCTATGTGCATGATCTTGCACTTCTTGCATTAAACCCCAGTTGTCACTTTTTGGACCATTTTCCTAGTTTATCCAGATCTCTTCTCATTCTGCCCACTCCATCTGGATCATCTACTCTGTTGCAGATATTGGTGTCATCTGCAAACATACAAACCTTACCCTCCAGTCCATCTTCAGTGTCACTGATGAAGATATTGAAGAGGACTGGCCCCAGGACTGATCCTGAGGTACACCACTTGTAACTTGCATCTCTTCTGACTGTGTACAATTTACCACCACACTCTGTTTTCTGCCAGCAACCAGTTTGCCACCCAGTTGATCAACTTCTGACCCACCGAGCCTACCCAGCTATTAATCAATCTTCTATGTGGAACAGTATCGAAGCTTTGCTAAAGTCAAGATAGGTGACATCAACTGCCCCCTTAGTCCACCACTCTGGTTACCCAGTCAAAGAAATCTATGAGATTAGTTTGACAGGACCTTTCTGTTGTAAACCCATGCTGTCTTGGATCCTGTGCTCCTATGGATTCCTGGTGTTGCATTATCCTTTCCTGAGTGCCTCCATAATCTTGCCCACTACTGAGGTAAGACTGACTGGTTTGTAGTTCCTGCCTCCTCCCTGCTACCACTCTTGTGGAGCGGGATCTGACCTCCAGAATACATACAGGGGCTGTGGTAGGTATGCTTTTCAATAACCTACTGACTGAGGAAGCTGAGGGCTAACATCAGCCCTACCATGGAAGAGGTGGAGGTCCTCAGCTGGACCTGCTGCCCAGGGTGGCCACTTCAAGGCCCCCAAAGGTTCCGTTGTAGGCAGCCCTGCCGCCTCATCACCTTATGACTTCCTACTATTTTACTCCATGGCTGCTGCCAGGGTGCGGTGGGGGAAGGATCATCCTTCACCTGTGTAAATGGAGGGAAATCACCTCGGACAAATGGGTCCGGAAATAACAGACAGACATGCACTTGAACTGCTCTCAAACTCTTCAGTGCATCCTCCATCCCAGTCTCATTAACGTCCGGGACACCTATCCCTAATGAGGGAAGAAGTTCAGTCTCTGATTCAGAAAAAAAACGCCAGAGAACTGTTCCTCCCAAAGAAAGGAAGAGGAGGTTTTACTCAAAATACTTTCTGTGGGGGTGTGGGGCGCTGGAGCACAACCTACCAACCAGACGTGCCTTTGGATCTGCTCTCCATATCTACAGAGTATTCAACTCAAAATAAAACGTAACTCGACAATTTTATTCAAAAAGTGACTGTATCTGAATCTACAAAGGCGCTGAATCTTTGGTCTAATTTTTATAAAGATGGGGACGTACTAACAAGGGTCCTGCAGGCGCTGCAAAGTTGAGGTCTGTTGAGCCAGAACAACAGGAGGCAACCACCCAACCTGTAACTGAGACAGCTGCTCCGTGGGCGGCGCTCAACGCTCGATGCAAGCAACAGACACAAGATCGAGTCTATTTTAACTTCGATTTGCAGAACAAGAGAGCAAGATTGTGGAGTCTAATAAAACGACGACCTCTGCACAAATGATGGCAAATGAAGCGTTGAATATAACTATGAAGCTGGTCCAGGAAAACGCATAGCTGAGATAGTGACTGGAAGCCCTCGAGAATTGCAGAGGGCTTCTAATGTTAGGATCGTAGGCCTACCTGAGAACTGTGAGGAGATAGCTTTGTTTTCCTCCAGGAATGGCTTCCGAAGGCATTGAAGCTTGGCTCGGAGATTGGGGCAGAACATTTCCTCGTGCATACGGATCTCCTAGATCAGCTGTGGTTGAAGTCAACATGCTCAGAACGACTCTAGTGATCACTGCCAGTTCGGGATCCGGGATCTGATTCTAACAGCTCCCAGAGAATCGGAGAAGCTTAACTTTCAAGGGCTACAATACATATGTTTCCCGATCTCTCGTCGCCTACGAGGATACGGCGTAAGAAATTTAATGGTGTCCAAGCCAGACCAAGTCTAGGGGTGGCCCACTCTTTGCTCATGCCTGCTCGCCTCAGAGTGTTTTATGGGGAAAGACATATCAGTATACCGACCCGACCGAAGCAGGGAAAGACTGAGGCTATAGCGCTGCTGAATTTGGCCAAGCAGCAGCCCCAGAACAATCCGAATCTGAAGAAGAAGAGGAAGAGACCTGAAGTGCCACAATTATGGACCTTTTTGCTGTCTATCAGAGCATTAATGTCAGGTTCAGTGTGCTTACTTTGAAAATTTGAATAATCTGTTTATTAGAGGGTGTTCTACAAATCTAATTAGCTCTGGGATGCAGATTATATTAGAAAGGAAACTAAGCTGAAATGTGTTGAATTATAAGACCTATTGCTATGTGTAGCACTGGGGTTATTTTTGTTAAAAAGATGCAGTTAATCTATCAGTTTATATTTACGTTAGACTAATGTAGGGTGTTTACCAATGTTGGAGCTGTGGATCGGAGGCATTTCTAATGTGCACAATAAATATATAGGGACATATGTTTGGGTAGGGGACCACATCAGCACAAGTTGCTGTGTCTTTTAAGTTGTTTGGGTGACCTCACATTGAAATATGGAAATCCAAAGTCTTGTGGGTGCAGCATAGCTTGACTTTATACTTCTCTCGGACATTTCATTTATAAGATATACTCCCATATCCGAACATCAGATTGTATAGACTAATCCTCCTGTGTACATTTGATGTATTATGATGCAAAATTGTGATCGCTACATGAGATATCTGTATGCTATAGTTTCAAGTAAAACAATAAAATATAAGTATAAAAAAATACTTTCTGCGGGTAATAGGGGTCACCTGGCATGCTGGCGACCCAGGTTTGCACCGAACTGGGACATTAGGAGTGGCGTCCAGCAGAGAGGCTTCAGAGCTTCCTTTGGATGCTCTCTCCTTCTGGGGGTTGTCACGGATGCATCGCCGCTTTGGGCTCCTCGCGGCTGGGCTCTGCATCGCGCTTTGTGGCATAGGTGACCACACACCACATGCGCGAGTGCCAGGACGCCACAGCATGCATCTCATTGTATGGGAGAGCAATTAAAAAAAAAAAATGGCACCCATGCCAGCTGGATGACGGCAGCCCCTAGATGCAAGGAGGTGTTTATGGGCACATCAATCTCCCTCCCAGTTGCCACCACGGGTAGGCAGAGCCACCCAATGAACGGATACATTGGGACAGTCAGATGGCAGATGAGGGCGGCGGATGGCAAAATGGGGAGAGCAGTGGGTGTGTGAGCTGGCGCGCTCGAGGGTAGGCGTCTGGGCTGATGTGGATAAAAAGATATTACCAAAAAAACTTTCTGGTCCCAAAAGCCATAGGAGACTTGCGCCCCATGTTGTACCTCAGAGCCCTAAATAAATTAATTGAGTATGAAAAGTTCCAAATGGTGTTGCTTCATGCTCTTATTCCCCTTCTGCAGAAAGGAGACTGGCCATGTGCCCTGAATACGAAGGATTCATACCTTCCCATCAGAATTAGAAAGTACCTCAGATTCACTCTAGAGGACTGCTGTTATTATTCGAGTCTTTCCTTTGGCTTGTTCTCAGCACAGGGATTAATCAAATGCTTCGAGTTGTGGCAGTTGCCTCTGGAGGAAGGGATTTATGTCTTCTCCTATTTAAATGACTGGTTCCTACAGGGCCTGTCCAGGAAAGTGGTCCAGTATTCAGTGTCTCAGGCACAGCAGTTGTTCGAGGACCTGGGTATCACTGTCAGTGTACTGAAATCTGTTCTCACTCTGTGCCAGTGATACAGTATATGGTAGTGGTACTGGACACAGCAGTGGGCAGTGCCTTCCTGTACCAGGTGAGAGCAGAGGTCCCAATTGCTCAGGCCTGTCTCATGCATAGGAGTCATGCAACAGTCCCATTAGCATGCCTGCATATGAAAACCCCAGAGTGGATTATTTAGGTGCAGTGGGGCCAGTTGATGGACAAGTTAGAGCATTTAATGCACATCATGCCCCATTAAGAAAGTCTCTACTGTAGTGAGTAGAACCACTGCACTTACTGCAGGGCTCCACTCTTCGCAACTCTAGAACACATCCTCATGATGGATACTTCCAGGAAGAGTTGGGGTGCCTGTAGCAGACCCAGGAATTATGGACAGACCAGGATTCGGATTTCACAGCAGTTGTTCTGGAGGTGAGGGCTGTTCTTCTTGGGCTGGTCCCCTGTTGATTAGAACAGACAATGTTAGTGTGATGCACTATATCAGCAGGTAAGGGACACCATATCCTCTGTACAGGTAAGCAATGGGAGTGTGACTGTGGGCATTCTGTCATGGTCTGTAACTGACTGCCATTTTTCTCCCAGGAGTCCAAAATGTCTTAGCAGACTGGCTAGTCAGTCCCAGTCTCGGACACATAAGTGGGAGCTGCTGACCTCCGTGCAAATAACCTCATCATAAGATAGGACTTCAGAGTTGGACCTGTTGTGCCTCCACCCAAGGCAAAACTGTGACCTGGAGTTTTTATCCTTCTCATTAAGAGGGTACTTGTAAAGATTGTGGAGAGGGCAGCCTTGATATTAATCCCCCTCCCGATCTCACCAGATATTGTTTCTACTTGCAGCATCTGGCAGTGGAACCACCAGTTTAGTTTCCTCTGCTCAAGGTCTTCTGTCCCAGGACAGGGGTTCTTGGCCACTTGGACCTTGGGTCCCTCCACATGCATGCTTGACTTCAGAGGATGTAGCCATTGCACATTTTGGGATTTTCCCCAAGTAGATGGTGTCTTGTTGGTGGCCTGAAGGCTTACACATACTTATTCACTAAACTGGAAGCACTTCACTATTTGGTGGGCTTCACGCCTCAAGGGAATCATACTGGAAACAAAGGAATCATAGTGGAAAGGAAGGGGGAGGGAGAAGGAGCTATAGATCAGGCACAGTCGGATGTAATACCGTAGGTGGGGAGAAATGGGCAAAGAGGATGGGCCAAGCAGTCCTTATCTGCCGTCAAATTCTGTCCTACTTCCTGTCTTTGTCACACCCCAGTCTGCGGGTACTCATCTGTGAATTTGCATTTGGGTGCTATATCTGCTTTCCATGCCCCTATTGACAGACACATGGTGGCACAACTGTAAGTGTCCCATACCTTCTTGAAGTGGGGAGGGGCCAGGATGGGACAAATAGGGTCGCCAAATGTGACCTATTTCCTCATTTTACCCACTTAATTATGACAAAGTCACCATTCTGGCGAGTAACGCTTAGGAAGCAGCACGCATGCGCCTGGAATTTTTTTTTTTCATTTCGTCCCAAATGCAGCCGCCTCGGATATGCACAGTATTCCTTTGTTTTTTTTTTTTTTCCACTGCGCATGTGCAGATTAGTCTGTAACTCCGCTGCCATGCAAGCGCGATCCCGATTAGAAAAGTGTGGTTCCCCAACAGCCAGCATGCTGATTGCCAAAGAGAGAGGAATACCAGCGTGCATGCCATGGAGTCTCCGCAAGTCAAGAGGGATGGACTCTGAGTGCCCAGATCACAAGGTATGATCTAACAGATGCCAGATGTTCACGTGGTGCTTGGTCATGTATAAATGCCTACATGAACACTGCTGCCTGCCATTTCGTTGACTGTTTGTGAGGGAGAGGAGAGCATTCTTTGCGTACTACTGCAGTACATTGCGATTGCATCTTAGAATTTAAATCAAAAGCCCTTTTAACGGCTTAAGTTGGAAACATCTACAACTGTTCACTGGGGGGATAATATATGTTTGTGAGGGAGAGGAGAGCATTCTTTGTGTACTACTGCAGTACGCTCCGATTGCATCTTTGAATTTAAATCAGAAGCCCTTTAATGGCTTAAGTTGGAAACATCTACAACTGTTCACTGGGGAGGGGTAATATATGTTTGTGAGGAGAGGAGAGCATTCTTTGTGTGCTACTGCAGCACATAGCGATTGCATCTTAGAATTTAAATCAAAAGCCCTTTTAAGGGCTTGGAAACATCTACAATTGTTCACTGGGGAGGGTAATATTGCAGTATTGGATTCTGTTGAAAGGGTAAAACATTAAACTGGCATTTGGCAATTTAAAATATATGACCACAAAGTATGGACGATGCTAGCTGAAGTAAAGGGGAGGGAGCTGCTTTGCTTGCTCTGAGGGGGAAAAACACATTCTGTGCTGGTTTTACTGTGTTGTTGACTCGAAAGTGCTGCATAACAAAATCAAGCAAAAAGCACGTAATAGTCAGAGTTGAGACCATTTTAAAGAACTGCATTACTGAGTTCAACTTCAGGCAATAGGCATAGGGACAAGAAAATGGTATTTGCACATTTGATGTGGCAAGTTAACTTAAAGTAGTAGACCTTGTGCGACCAAGTTGCTTGACAGTCCAGGTGGGAGGGCAAAGCTACTTATCTGTGTGCCACAGTCTATTTGGGCATCTCGTCCCTGTGATTTTGTCAGGCTTTTTGGTGGGACTGGGACCACTCACTGACAGAACAAAAAAAAAAAAATACAAGCTTGCTACAATAATTAAAGTCCGGACTACCACTTTGTGCATATTATTGGCAAAGTCTGTTTTGACAGTCCACCTGTCTCATCGTCAGTGTTGTAATGGTTGTGTCAGGTTGTGTGTTTTCGGGCGGGGTTGGGGACCAAAATAAAAATTTAAGCTTGCACAATTAATGAAAAGCCCATACTAGTAGTACGTTACTACCTGTGTGTATATTATTGACTCATGCCTCTTGTTGTTTGGCTGTCCATCTGTTTTGCCAAGTCCCCTTGAGGTTGTGTGTATCAGGCTTTTGGGGACCAAAACAAAATATTAAAGCTTGCCACAATTAATGTAAAGTTCATACTAGTACTACTACATGTGTACATATTACTGACTGTGTCTTTTGTTTGGCAGTCCACCTGTCTGGCCCAGTCCTCTTGAGGTTGTGTCAGGCTTTTTTGGGGCCAAAACAAAAAAAAATTAGAGCTTGCCACAATTAATGGAAAGCCCGTACTAGTACTACCTGTGTGCATATTATTGACTTTGTCTTTTGTTGTTTGGCAGTCCACCTGTCTCGTCCAGTCCTCTTCTTGAGGTTGTGTGTCTAACTGTCAGGCTTTTGGGGCCCAAAACAAAAAAATTAGAGCTGCCTATAATTAATGAAAAGCCTGTACTTGTAGTACAGTACTACCTGTGTGTATATTATTGATCATGCCTCTTGTTGTTTGGCTGTCCACCTGTTTACGCCAAGTCCTCTTTTGGTTGTGTGTGTCAGGCTTTTTGGGGGACCAAAACAGAACAAAAAATTAAAGCTTGCCACGTTTAATGTAAAGTTCATACTAGTACTACTACTACCTGAGTGCATATTATTGACTGTGTCTTTGTTTGGCAGTCCACCTGTCTCATCCAGTCCTCTTGAGGTTGTGTCAGGCTTTTTGGTGGAGCCAAAAAAAATTAGAGCTTGCCACAATTAATGGAAAGACCATACTAGTACTACCTGTGTACATATTAGTGACAGCATCTACTCTCTGGTCAGGTGTACTACAAACATCAGTCCGTCAGTCTCCATCCAGTCCTCCTGTGGTTGTGTCGGGTTGTCTGGGAGGAAGGACATCCAAAAACTGTCTGCTGCTGTGCTGCCATCACCGTGACCCAACCACTCATTCTTTTCATATTCATATATACTGTTTTGGGATTGGAGTAATAAAAATGGCTGGAAAAAAACAAACAGCAACCAAATTTGTTTTCCTTTGGCTTTATTAAACCGGTCTATCTGCTATGGAAGACTTACATAACAAAACCAAGATTCAAGTCATCAGTGACACTGACAGTAACATTGTCGATGTTGATGAGGAGGAACATGTGAATGTAAATCCTCCTGTTGCTAACGCTGGTTGCTGCTGTTTCTTCTTCTTCTACTACTTCTATCAGAGGGAAGGGCAGCCAGGGTGACGAGTCATGACCATATTGACAGACCATCAGTAATGGTTACTGACGTGGTTCAGGTTCATAATGTTTCCGCTACTTCCAGCAGTGTTTCCATTGCAGATAGTTCATCTTCCTCCAGCTCTCTGCCCAGAATAAATCCTACCAACAGGAAAAAAGATTCAGTGAAAGCAAAATTCAGGGTTGAATGGTCACCAGAATTTGACTGGCTTCAGTATGAGAAGCAAAGCAACACTGAGTTGCAAGGTGTGTAGGAAGCAACCCCATCTGGCAGATAATACATCTGTGTTTTTGTTGGTAGAGTACTTTTAAAATGGAGTCTATAAAATTCATGATGCACTGAGTTCCATGTAAAATGCATTCTAGTTCAAAGGGCACATGAATCCACACCTATGGCCTTTTGTTTTCAAAAAGATGAATGTTGCAGTGAGGGAATCCATGCGGTGTCTTTTTAATGTTGCTTACTTTCTGGCATCAAGGATAGGCCATTTCGGGACCGTTTATACCTCACTGTTATGCAAATGTAATATAAAAAGTGATTGAAAATACACAAATCACAAGAGGTGCAGCGGTGTGTGCATCACATTGCAGTAGTAATACGCACAAACACAACTGAAGAGATAAAAAATCTCCTACTGTTGGGCTGTTAATAGACGGAAGCACTGACAGAAGTGTAAGGGAATTTGTGAATGTGTTTATCAGTTATGTTGGTGAAGATGGTACTCAAGTGCCTCCTTTATTGGTACCGAGCTACTAGGAAAGCAGATGCCGATGGATACATTGCAGCATTAGATTCACTCTTTAGCAAACTTAACATCCCCTTATGGAAAACTCTTCGTGGATTTCTGGGATGGCCACTGATGGTGCATCAGTCATGCGAGTCAACGTGGCAGAGTCACGATAAAGTTACAAAACAGTGGCCTGCTTTGGTTAATTGCTACACACTGCATCATGCATCTTTTAGAGCTGGCCATTCTAGATGCCCAAAACATATGCCAGAAGTTCACTGAAACGAAAATGGCTTATGGGCCCTGTATTCATTTTATCATTCTTCTCACGCAAGAATGAGAGCCTTGGAGGAGGCTGCCAACACCCTTTTCATTGAGTTGAAAAAACTGGTCAGCATTTTCACAGTGCGCTGGGTCAGTTTGCACCACAGTGCTGTGTCAGCTCTTCTCCACAACCTGCCGGCATAATTGCACACTTAGAGAACACTGCATCACAGCACAGTGGGAGTCCTGATGCAGACAGCGCTAAAGGACATTTGAACTTTGAAAACAAAAAAAAAATTGGATCTTCCCTTGTCAATCTTCACCATTCATTACTGCTTGGGTGTAAGCGGTGGCGCACCCGTCCTGAGAGCTTTTTTTTTTTTAAGCTAGTACTTACTAGCGCCGCCCTCGGTGACGTCATGCGCGAGGCGGCCGTTAGTAGCGAACTCCTCCAACTCAGTTCTGTTTCTCCCGCCGCCGAGGCAGCACCTGTCATGAAGCGCTCTTCTGCTAACTGCGTCCACGACTCCTGATTTTTTTCCGCACTCGGCGCAACCGGTAAGACTGTTCCTTTTCTTTCTAAAGCGGCGCGGGTGTGTTTCCTACTGTTTTTCTCTCAATAGTTTCGCGTTATGTCGGTTCAGGCTAAAGCGTTTTTCCAAAACGGGCGCCCCTGTCGTCAGTGCTCCTGTGGCGGCATTTCTCCGTCTCGGACGCGGCATGGCGTCTGTTCGTTGCCTGGGACCCAACCATGATATGGATTAGATGCGGCGCCTGTTTCTCCATGGACCGCCGTGTCCTCGAAGTCCCCAGCGTTCAAGCTCGGCAAGGCCCGCCGACCTTGAGGGACGGCGTCGCTCAGAGTACTCTCAGGTAGGTCTCTAGGCCCTTCCCGGTCCCCTCCGGGCCTATACGGTCCGAGGAGGAGGGTCTCCTCGTCTTTTCTTGCCGAGGAGGCCCTTCTGCGGTGTCGAGGAGGCGTCGTAGTCCCTCCCGGGGCTGCGGCGCCGACACCGCCTCGGCAGTCACCTCCTCGGAGTTGCAGGCTCCCCGTGTTGAGGCCCCACTTCTGGGCCTGGCACCAGTGGATCTTCGATGCCGCCTTTCGGGCGCTGCTGATCCCGGGCGCCGATCGAGACGCGCCGCTGGCGGCGCCATTGGCGGTGCCACCTTGGGTCTCGCAGCCGATGATCATGGCGTCGCTGGCGGCGCCGCTCTCACCTCCGCGCGCCGTTGGCCTGATCTTTAGCTTTCGCGCGCCGGCTCGGTTTCCGGCACCGGGGCGGTGCCGTTGTCCTGCCGGGCGCCGTGGGTGGTTGGGAGTCAGGCCTGGCTGTTGCCAGCGTTGGGGGGTGAGCGCGCCATTGGTACCATTACCGTTCGCCAGCGCCGTTGCCTCTGGGACCCTGGGGTGGCCAGCATTGAGGTCCAGCTGGTCTCGTCCTCCTCGGAGGACGATGATTCAGACGTTGACCCATCCTGGCACCCCCACTCTTCGAGTCTGGGTCCCTGGCTAGAGGTACCAGGCGGTGCAGCGGGCCCCTCCTCTGTCCCCCTTCCGCTCCTCTCCTGGGGCTCCCGGCTGGGGGTGGCCGGGGTCCGGGAGGGGGGGCGTGGGGGTGACGGAGGGGAGGCTTTCTCTCCGGAGGTCGGTGACAGCAACCCCGGGTGCTGTTGCCCTCTGGGGATAGGGGGCGCTGCTGTCGAGGAGGAGGCCCTCCGGAGTCCGAGGGTTGAGGGCAGAGGATGGGCCTCGGTCTTCTTGGCGCCACCCTGGGGGTGGCCAGGAGCCGTAGCCCGAACCCGCCCTCCTCCAGGAGCTCATGGGTTGCCCTCCCGGCGCGTGTTGTGGGCTGCCCTTCTGGATCCATGCAGTCCCGACGTTGTCACAGGGGAGGTTCTCCCTGGGCTCTTCCAGGCTCCGCTTCCCAGAGTTCCGCTTATGGCCTGGTCTGCTGTCCGGGACCCTCCAGCTAGGGCTCCGCTCCTCGGATTCCAGAGCCCTGGCAGAGATCTGTTGCCTCCTTGTAGGTGCCCATCTCTGCCTCCACCACCCCGCCTCCCAGGCCATGTCGGGCCTCACAGGTCCGTTATCTTGGGAGCAGTTCAGAGGTTCTGCAGCTGCCTTCCCTCATATGTTAGATACATGCATGAGCGGGTCTTTTCGACTCTCCCCACCGCCGCAAGAGTCTTCTGGGCATTCCAGCTCCCCATCATCCTCGCCTCCCTCCTCTGAGGGAGAAGAAACCCCTCATCCTCCTCCGATGCTGATTTCACAGAATATCAGCGCTTCCTTTCGAGGATGGTGAGGATCTTAGGATTTCCTATGTTCGGAGAGACAATACCGAACGGGAGGCGCGTGAGTTCCTCTGTGAATTCAGTGCCCAGCATTTGGTGGTACCTTCCTGGCCTATCCCTTCCAGGAGGCATCTATCCGGTCCTGGCAGTCCCCAGCCGCTTCTTCTCCAGCCCGGCTGACTGTCAGCCAGAAGGTATTGTGCACCCTCGGGTCTCTAAGGTACCTTCCCACCCCTCTGGTTTGGTCTACCTGGACACTCCTTCCGGGCGCCGCTGCCTGGCTGCCTGCCCGCTGGATCGGACTCTCTGCAGTTCGACCGTTAGAGCGAAGTATTCTCTTCTTCTCTAGTGCGGTTGCCTGTATTGCATCAATCAGGCTCACCACGCTGCCTACAACCGGCATTTGTGGTCGATGATGTTCCAGCTTTTGGCGCCAATGCCTGATACGGAGCAACCAGACAAGCCGTTGCCCTCTCTGCGGTAGGGCCTGGAGCTGGCAAGACACCAAGCAAGGGCATCTTCTACGCCAATGAGGTGGCTTCCAGGCTTGCAGGACAGCGATCTGCATTAGACGGACGGCATGGCTTGGCTCTCTCAAGGTTGTCACCCCTGGCCCGGCGTGAGGGTGATTCGCTCCACCTTCTGGGGACCCGCTTCTCCTCTAGAGCTAGGAGGCTTTGCAGGGCTCTCTCCGTCTTCTCGTCCTCGGGAGGCACCTCCTAGCTCTTCTCCCACTTAGGCTTCTGTGAATAAGTCAGGGTCTTCCCTTCTGTTTTCACCAACAGGAGGCTGAGGGTCTTGTTCCCTCAGGGTCTTTTACCCTTCCCCTTCGGGGAAGAGGAGCTTAGTACTCACCCAGTAGTAATGAATGGTGAAGATTGACGAGGGAAGATATGAAAATTACGTACCTACCGTAATTCTTGATCTTCTCTTGTATCTTCACCATTCATTACTGACCCGCCCACCATCCCCTCAGTGGCCTCCTCCTGTGGCTTCTCCTCCTCCGTCTCCTTCCTCTCTCTGCAAATATAATAAAAATAAAAAAAAAAAAAAAAAAAAAAATATACTTTCCAATTCCCCCAAAAAAATTTTTTTTTAAAGGGGGCCTTAATTCTAATCCAGAAAATTATTTACTCTAAGATTCTTGGGCGTGCTTGCTAGAATTGCGGTGTGGTGATCAGGCTGCACAACTACCTCTTTGCCATACCTTCTGGCGAGATACTCCTGGGGGCTCCTGCCTGACTCCGTCTATACAGTTTAGTCCCGCAATTCCTGCTACCAGCTGTTAAGCCCTAGAATCACAACCCCTTTATTCTTGCTCTTGCAGAGCAGAGGAACGGGTATGATTATTTTTCCTTTCTAAAAAAAAAAAAAAAAAACTGAGGGAACTCTCTCCACTGCTGAAAGGCAATCCCTGGCTTATAGGGTCATGCCCTAAAGCCTGCAAGTTATGCTCTGTCAAAACAAAAAGAAAGGGAAGAAAAATTCTTTCCTTTTAATAGAGTAGATAATTATTTTCCTTCAAGTGTCCTTCTTGGACAGTTTTGCAGAAAAGCAGTGCTAACCATGACCAGTTCTCGCCAGTCTAAGCCTCTGGCCCTGCCTTGGCAAGTCTGATTGAGTTCCATTTCAATACCTATAAACCGCCTGAAAGGCCTAGATTTTCTATTTCTAAACCCTTGAGCAGCTCTTACATGCTGCCTAGGATTTATCCTTTCCTACTAGGGTGTCCTCCAGTTAAAGGCCTTTCTCGGCCAGGAGCCCGGTTAGGATCAAGGACCATGGCATGTTGAGGTCAAGGACTATGCCCTTCTGAGTCTCGTCTAGCGGGTTCGGTGAACCTTCTGTTCAGCTTCTATCACCAGGGATTCTTGCTCTGCTAATCGAGCCTTAAGCTTTTTCAGCTAACTATGCTCGTTGGCATTCTGGTCTCTTCAACATCCCATCTTTCTCTTCCTTCTTCTTCTTCTTTCTTCCTCATTCCTTCTCCTTCCTTCTCTCTCCATCTAGAGTCGCCCAGGTAAGGAGGCCCTCATGATCCCTAGGTTAGAATGTTCTTATCTCCTCTGTCCTTTCTCCATCGGCTTATTCCTTTTCAGTTCATTCTTCCTTACTTTGCTATCCCTTGGCTACCTTGCCTCGCTGTTTCTCTTTTCTATGCTTTCAGCTTTTGCCTCTCCGGCTCACAGAACTGAGTTGGAGGAGGAGTCTGTCGCTACTAACGGCCGCCTCGCACTTACGACGCATGACGCCACTCTCGAGGGCGGCGTTAGTACTAGCTTTTAAAAAAAAAAAAGCTCCCATGATAGGTGCGCCCAGCTTACACCCAAGCAGTAATGAATGGTGAAGATACAAGAGAAGATCAAGAATTACGGTAGGTACGTAATTTTAATTTCTTGGCCTTTCAACAAGATTGTCTATCTATTCTTGGAAGGGTTTCTCAAATTTTCCAAAAGAGTCTTCTTCTACTCAGGTACAGCCACGGTAGAGAGCTGCATTCGGAGCTCATCAAGCTGAAGACTAATGTGGGCCCTGCTGAGGCACAGTTTTTAGAGTATGCAAGTTCGGAGGGCAGTCTCCTTACTGGTGACATGGATGGTGGCAGCACCTCTAGTTCCTCCACCAGGCGTGACTGAAAATGCTAGCATGTAGATAAAAATAGGAATAAAAGGCAAAACAAAACCCAGGCAAGCCACTGCTTCAGACCAAGCAGCCAAGGAGATTGTTTCCAGTGAAAATGCCTGCAAACTGATCAAGAAGAAAGTATGTGACAGTGTGGTTGGATTCTTACGTGACAGATTTGAGCCCATGTGGCAGTCGGAAGACTACAAATGATTTTAATATTTGACACAATTGTTTAGCCTTCTCCTGATGACCTTCTCTTTCTAAATTTTGGTCAGGAATCCATCACGGGCTTTGACAGAGGTATATGCCATTCCTGAAAAGCAATACGTTCAGGGCAACTTTTATCTGATCCAGAGCTGATGCCGAACTTGAAATAGAAATTACACAAAACTTTTTGAAGAGTGGCAAGATTTCAAAAATGCTGTAAAAATCAAAATACAGAGCATGCATTAAGAAAGGTTCACCAAAATTTAGAGAGATTTGGTCTATTACGGTTTTTGATCACAATTTTCAGGTAATGCCAGTGAGTACAGCTGCTTGTGAAAGGATTTAGTGCTCATAATAGGATCAAAACAATATCTCGAGCAATTGTATTGATAGCACTATGGATGATTTGCTGCTGATCAGTTTAAATGGACCAACAATAGCGGACTTTAATCCAGACCAATCAATTGATCACTGGTACTCATCAACACCGGTATATCGGCATCTTTCTGGGCATAAAGTCACACATCCAGAATCAGATGTAATGGACTTGGAAGCAGAAATAGATGAGGAGTTGAAGGAGTTGAGTTGAAAGTGGAGACAGACAGTGGTTGTGTTGGAGTGGGAGGTGGACCGATTTTGAAGAAGACAGTAACAGCAGTAGAATACTGTTAGCAATCTGTCAGCCATAGTTTTAGGAAGCATTTAAAATGTATTTTCTGCCCTTGCCCTCAAAATTTAATTTTGGTGATGACCCTACAGTGGTGGATCGGATGGTAGCAGCACAGCAGCAGCGCAGGCTTGGCCATGTCATGAAAAGAAAAGTCACAAAAAGTACCCCCACAAAAAAAAAAAAATTTAAAAAAACACAAGACAATAAGAGAAGCACAACATCTGAAAGTTTTATTACTTTATTTGAAAAAAAAAGTGTACACTTATAGCACTAGGACTTGTTTCCACTTGTAAATCAGCAGGTTCTGGTCATTCAGACCCCAGTCTGGTCACGGTGTTCTCCACCAGTACCATCTTCAGTTGTTAACTTGTTATCCTCTTGGGGATTTTCATCTCATTTCTCAGATTGTGCTGCCCTTCCCTTTTCGGATTCGGTCATGGAGTTTTTCTCCGATGGTCCCATCTTCAGTAGGTCCTCTGTAGTGACTGGTGATTTCATTCTCATTTCTCATTGTTGTGAGTGCCACCTTTGCTTCCCTTTTTGCATTAGCAGGTGGACTTTCAATTTGTACTTTATAAATTCTCCTCCTGTGTATACTTGATGCTGTTCTGGCAGGCTAATTCACATCAGAATTTCTGGTAAAGACGTTCCCAAATGTATGTTAATAGTCAATTCCTCATCTGAAAGGCAAGTTAAAAATGGTACCATATTTTATAGTCCAATGACCGTAAAAAAAAAAAAAAAAAAATTGGCAACCTAAAAACATTTTTGCCCACCAGATTTTGGTGTATGGTGCCAAACTGGCTACCAGGTCAAAGTGATTTGTCCCACCCTGGGAGGGTGGGGAGTGAGGGGCCATTCTCGTTTTATAGGTACTGACATTATACATCATCATAGGCAATCAGCAGCTAGGCAAAAGTTTCTGAAAGGTCCTGATATACAAACAGCTTACAGTTCCAAGGTGTGGCCCAAAGGAGGAGATTCTCTCAAGCATACCTCTCAACCTTTTGTCTCTGAAATGAGGGACATGGACATTCTGGACACTCAGAATGAGGGACAGTGGGGCACAGACCGTCAGAATGAGGGGCATCATCTAACATGGAGATACAAGCTCAGAACACTGTGAAAACCATAGTGTTTACTTGTACAAAGTTTATTTTGGATTTAGTATTTTAGAATATTAAGTGTTTCTGTTTTAAAATCTGAATTTCAAACAACATGAAGTCTTGCTATATTATGACATATGCAGTATAACCCCAGGTTAGAACTGCTCCGAGGTGAAAGAGTTAACTTTCCATGCAGGGCATGGAACCTTAGGCGAGCTCGGTTGAACACTCTGTCTGTTGTAGCTCAAACTTAAACTGTCAGATTCTTTACTCCACTCACTGAACAGTCGCTCTGGAGATTTCTCCTGCTGCTCGGTTCGTTTGTCGGTTAAAAAGTGTAATTCTCGGTTTATTTTACGCAAATTAACCGCATAATCGGGTCGGTTCAAGCTCTGTCTGTGGTATTGTAAGTAATAGATAGGCTTATTTTATTTTCTTCTGTGTGGAACTTGTAAGCGTCTTTTTCGGTTCGGTTTGAACCCGATCAGATGGATTTTAAATTAACTTTCTAGTCCTTTAGAGTGCGGTTCCTTGCTCTTATCAGTTCTAAAAAAAAAAAAACGGATTTTATTATGCTTTTTCCACGACACGTGACACGTTGGGAACCGATAAGAGAGTCTTGTTTGGCGGATTGCCACTAACGGGCAAGTTTTGGTTAGGCTGGCACTATGTCTGAGAAACCCAAAAGAAAAACCGGACCCACTGGGTTTCACACTGTGGCCTCTGTGGGGAAGCATTTGCTAAGGCTGACCTACACACCACCTGTGTATGTTGTCTGGGTTTGACCACCTCAATGCAGACTGCCAGATTTGTAAGAATTTTCCTGCTGCCACGTGGAAAAGAGTTGGTAGGCTCAGGAAAGGGGCAAAAGTCCGCTGACCGGATGGCCAGCCGGTTCGGTTCCAACCGAACCTGAGGAAGTGCCCTCTGACCAGGCATACTTTCTCGGCAACGAAGAGCCAGCTCTGAGGAGCGGTTCCAACTAAAGGGCTAGAAAGTCAGCTAGTGTGGAGGTTTTCTCCAACCGCTGAGGAAATGGCTAAAGCTATTCAAATTGTCCAGTCTCTTTCCCGGTTCCGTTCGAACCCGACACCATCAGGGAAGCGCTCGGTTCGGACGGTTCCATCGGTTCAAGATTATGATTTTGAGGATTTTTATGAACCGGAGGAAGGGGAAGAGGGTATGAGGAGAGTGAATGTGATTTTGAAAGTCTGGATGTGCCCATTGAACGGACATCTCTCCAGACAGACCTTCAGGGTTCCCCCACCAGGCTATCTGAGTCCCTTCTCATTTTATGTTCTATAAGAAAGTTGCTGAAACTCTCCAACTCCCTGTTGAGGAAGCTGTTGATGACCAAGAAGAGCCTGATTATGTAGAAATGATGGATATTCCAGAGTCTAGGAGACTGTCTATTCCTTGCACAAATCCTTTAGGAAACAGACAGTAAAATTTAAAACTCCTCACTCTATCCTTCCTGTTGATAAAAGGATGGACAAAAGGTATACATTATCAGGCTCTGATACGAGTTCCTCTCTCAGCAATGCAGCCATGTAGGGTAGTGCAGGCTGCAGCCTGTGACAAGGCTAATATTCCTCTAGCTCTCACCCTCCTGAAAAGGATTCCAGGAGGATGGATGCCATGGCAAAGAAACAGTACGTGGCAGCATCTTTAGGACTCAGACAGGCGTAATTATATGGCTTATGCAGCTAGGTACCAGAAATCCAGATGGGATACTGTGCTGGCACTAGCAAAACAGACCCCTGACCAGCTTGGCAGGGAGCTGGAGCAGGTGGCTGCGGATGATGTATTGAGGCATCCAAGGTGCAATTTCATGCTGCAGTAGACTCTAATGATGTTTCATCAAGAGTCATGGCTACATCTGTGTCTCTTCGCAGAATGGCCTGGCTCAGATGTACTGCCCTGTCACAGGATACCCAGTCTAAGGCTATGGATTTTCCTGTTGTGGGCAATTCTCTGTTTGAGGAGCAGACAGAGAATTATATAAAGAAAATGGATGAGTATGGGACCACCTATAGGAGTGCACAGGCCAAAGAAAAGGCAAGCCACTCCTCAAAGGCAGCATGTCAGGGGCAAGCCTTTTCATAGGCCTTTACCAAGCCAGGCCTCCTCTTCTGCTTATGCCCAGAGGGGGTTCTTTAGAGGAAGAGGCAGAAGGGGTCTAGTAAGCCTGCTTCTACCCCTCAACCCAAAGCCCCTGCAAAACAGGCTCCCTGATGGGGTGGCCAGGGCCGATTCTCCACTACCGGTAGGGGGCAGGCTGGCTTACTTTGTCCAGGACTGGAAGTCTGTAACATCAGACAAGTGGGTCCTGGAAGTAGTAAGTCAGGGACTGGTTCTCAGCTCAAAAATTTCCCAAGATGAGAACCAGGTCCTTCACCTGCAACCATCAGAGGCACTTGCCCTAGAAACAGAAGTTTCTTCCTCCTGGCTCTCAGAGCTGTGGAAAGGGTTCCACCCCTACACCAGGGCAAGGGTTGTACTCCAGGTACTTCCTTACCCCAAAAAGACAGGAGAATGGCGCCCGTCCCTGGATCTCAGGTATCTAAACAAACACCTTTAAAACCAAAGTTCAAAATGGTGGCTCTGGGAATTATTTTACCTCTCTAAGGCCAGGGACTGGTTAGCCTCCCTGGACCTCAAGGATGCCTTCCATGTTCTCATCAGAAGCTCCCATCGAAAGTACCTCAGATTCGAACCGCCCTCAGGCCATTACCAGTTCAGAGCAATGCCCTTGGCCTCACCTCGGCCCCGAGGGTGTTCACAAAATGCCTGGCAGTAGTAGTTGCCCACTTAAGAAGGCAAAAGATTGCCATCTTTCCTTATCTGGACGACTGGCTCATTGTAGGCCAGTCTCCAGACCAGGTCAAACTACACCTACAAGTAACTCAGCAACTTCTTACATCTTTAGGTTTCCTTCTCAGTCTTCCAAAGTCAGTTCTGGAGCCTGTCCGGCTTCTCACCTTCATAGGCGCAGAATGGAACACAAAAAGCCAGAGCCTTCCTCCCTCTGGAAGGAGCAAGGACTTTGGTCTCTGGCCTCTTCTTTAACCCATGAGTCTCTCGACCAGCAAGGCATTTTCTACAGCTCCTGGGCACATGACTGCTTCTACAGCAGTAGTGCAGGAGCAAGGTTTCAGATGAGGGACATTCAGTTCCATTTGAGAGCCTTTGGTCTCAAAGGACAGATCCTCTAACCAAATTGATCCCAGTGACTCGAACCCGATCCAGGCCCTCCAGTGGTGGCAGGACCAGAACAATTTGAGACAGGGGTTCCCTTCATTCCCCAGTCTCATTCCTTGACCCTTACACAGATGCATCCTCTTGGGGTGGGAGCTCACATGGGCAACCTTACTACCCAGGGTTGTGGTCCCTCAGGAATCTCTGCTCCACATCAATTTGTTGGAACTCAGAGCAGTTTTTCTAGCACTCCAGGTTTTTTCCACATCTGTTCAGAACAAGGTTGTTCAGGTCAGAACAGACAATACCACTACAATGTGGTACATCAACAAGCAAGGGGCACTCGGTCCTACGGCCTTGTGCAACGAAGCAATGAAGTTGTGGTCTCTGGCTTATTCTCTGAACGCCTTCCCACGGCAGTTCACCTCCCGGCAAGGACAGTGTCCCAGCGGATGCTCAGCAGGATTTCCTGGGCCATCACGAATGGGCACTGATCCCCTAGTACTGGAGGTAGTATTTGCCAGATGGGGCACCCTCAGATAGATCTCTTTGCAGCCCCAGACAATCACCAACTTCCCTTTTTGCTGCAGGCCCCAGTGTTGGGCTCAGTCCCCTCTGGATGCCTTCCTACTCAGTTGGGAAGGGAAGTTTTCTATGCTTTTCCCCTTCCTCTTCTTTTCAAGGTGCTAGTAAAATCAGATCTCAACCCTGTAGGATGATCCTGATTGCTCCAGATTGAGCCAGACAGCCCTGGTACCCACTCCTCATGTCCTTAGCAGTCCACCTTCCCTGTGTCTTCCCAGGAATCACAACCTGTTAACCTGTGCTGAGGGGAGAGTTTGCACCGAACCTCAAATCTCTCAATCTCAAGGCATGGCTCTTGAAGAGTTAGTTTGCTGACCTACACCTTTCCCAAGGCGATGGAAATCTTGAAGGCCCCTAGGAAGCCTTCCACCAGGGCTACTTATAATTCAAAATGGAAAAGATTTTCCATATGGTGTGCTGGTAAGATATTTCCCAGAATCTGCTGACGGCTCACGATTCTGGATTATTTAGTGCATTTGAATTCTTGGGGCTGAGACCAGCTACCCTAAAAGTGCACTTGGCAGCTGTGTCTGTCTTTTATCAGCAGGTAAGCCCTCTTCTTTTCAGCTCATCCTGTGTTCTCAGTTTTTAAAGGGTTGCTTCACACCAACCTCCATTCAGGACCCTGCCCTGCTTGGGATCTTAATATTTGCATTGCCCAGCTTATGCAACCCCTTTTGAGCCATTGTCTTCAGCAGAGCTTAAGTACTTGACTTGAAAACTGTGTTTCTGGTAGCCATCACCTCTGCCAGGTGCATAAGTGAGCTACAAGCATTGTCAGTGGAGCCTGATTTTATCTCCTTTCACAGAGATAAGGTGGTCCTCAGGACTAACAGAAAGTTTTTGCCTAAGGTGGTTTCAGACTTCCACCTTAATCAATCCATGTCTCTTCCTGTGTACTTCACTGACCATTCCTCCTCTGGCGAGGAGGATTACACAGTTTAGATGTCAAAAGAGCCCTTAGTTACTATATAGAACATACCAAGGGTCACAGGTTTGAATCCTCCAATTGTTCCTCACTTATGGTGAGGTTGGTAAGTAAACCTGCCACTAAAGATCCATTGCCAGGTGGATTGTCTCTTGTATCCAATTTTGCTATGAAAACTGGGTAAGATTCCTCCCTCAGGCCTGAGGGCTACTCTACAGAGGTATAGCTGCGCTCTGGCTGCTGCCAGGGACATCCCTATCCTAGAGATATGTCGCAGCTACCTGGAAAACAGTTCAGACTTTACTAAGCATTACTCCTGGATATCCAGGCTAGGAGTGATGCTCGATTTCACAGCTGTGCTTCAGAGCCTATTTCCTAAGTAGGTTCTGTCCCTCCTCCATGGAGGTACTGCTGTGTAATCTGCATATATCATGATATAGCAAGACTTCATGTTGTTTGAAGAAAAATTACTCACCTTAGTAATGTTGTTTCTTCTAATGGAGTCTTGCTATATTATGACCTCCCAACCTGCCCTCTCAGAACCTCTACTTTGGGATGTGGGTGGGCAGTGCAATGTTGGCACTTCATAGATGCCCACTTTATTTTCACCCTTTCTTAGGGTGCTTAGGTGTTATGTTTTTTTTCTTTCTTGAATCCCTGACTTGAGTCTTTATTTTGGGATCAAGAACAAAATGTGTTTTGTAGTTAGTAGCCAGTGGGCTAGTGTAGGTTTACGACTTCCACACAGAACCTTAGTGAGTTTTTGCTCGTAAAGATCTGACAGTTTAAGTTTGAGCTAAACAGACAGAGTGTTCAACCAGCTCGCTGCTTCAAGGTTCCATGCCCGCATGGAAAGTTAACTCTTTTCACCTCCGGAGCAGTTCTAACCTGGGGTTATACTGCATATGTCATAATATAGCAAGACTCCATTAGAAGAAACAACATTACTAAGGTGAGTAATTTTTCTTACGGCACATTCGCTGTGTGTGCAGCACCTTTCCATGAGGGACAGAGCAATTTTAAGGGCAATGAGGGATGTCCCTCATAATGAGGGACACTTGAGAGGTATGTCTCGAAGATCTACTGTTTCTGTAAGTAACTATGCTTATAAGGTCCTCATGGAAGCTTTGGTCTTGTTCTGTTATCCTATATGTTATTTTTGTAGTACTCTAGTATCGCTTTTTATTGCGCAAAAGAGCCTATCTCGACATCTTCCAGTGTTGATTTTTAAAAAGTTGCCCTGGTAGTTTCAGATTAGGATTCCCATAGATATTGACTAAAATTGCTTTACTTAAATTAGGGTTAACAGCTTTTTCATTTGAGTAATACGCTTTGTTGAGTCCCTTATTAAACCATTTTGATAGTTGTATGCGAACAATGCAGCCTTTTGGTTTTAATCTTTTTCTTTTACTGTATCATTTTCAGTCTGCAGCCATTCTGGTTTGTTCCTTGGGTTTCATGTACTGCAAACCTTAATGTATTGTTGGGCGTCGTGACATATAGTTACTGTTGATATCTGGTAATTTTAGCACTCCATTTTCCTTACCCCTTGCTAGTTTATTGTTCTAGTTTAGCTTTTGTACTCCCAGCTAAATTTATTGACAATGTTTTGTATGGCAAGGAAGGAACCAACTCTTCAGAATATAATTTAGAGTCACTAAAATACATAAAGGATTCTTGGTAATAGGTTCATCTTAACCACATCTGTTCTGCTCCATAAATTAAGTAGCCGTTTATTAAGTTTTTCAAGATCTTTCTCTATTTTCTAAGATTTTAAGGTTGTCCTGAACAGTATTTCTGTAATTTTTCCCAATTCTGATACCTAAGTATTCTGTACTATATTTTTCCAGTGAAGTCCCTCATTTGTAATTCTGCTTTCTTGACAGACACCATTTAGAGAGAATTTTTTTCTGTGTTTATTTTAAATCTGGAAACTTCACCAATTTCTCTATGTGCTATAGTACTGTGGGTATTGTATGAACAAGTCTGAGAGTGGAGTTTCTAGGTGAGGGAGCTGGTTGGTTGCCTGCCTGAGAGAGGGATGTCCAGCTGAGTGTATAAACGTATATGCCAAAAACAGACCACCCTGAATACTTTTCCCTTCAGGAATACTCCTGATTCGAGAATTACCTCTTAATGTCCTCTGGACTTTTGCACCCAATGTCATTTGTACCAGAATGGATGACAGTGGTGGTCTGCTCCTCTCTTCAGTTGTGTTGCTTGGCTCTGGATAACACTCACTCAGCCTTGCTCTGCGCAGGCTAACTCCCTCTCCTGCAATACCATCCTGTCCATCTGTATCCCTTCTACCTCACCTGCTGCCCTAACTATGGAGTCATCAGTGACTGCTGCTTCCTTGTCATTGTCACTCCACACATTTCCTTCCTCTTCCTTGGCAGGTCAGGTGTCCTATTGTGTAGACTACCTCCAATAGCCCCATTCACCTGTAAAACCACCCTTAACGTGTCCAGACAGATATTGATATCTGTTCTGGTGTCCCCTGGCAATGGTGCTGCCTTGTTTACATTCTTTCTATCCCCTTTCTCCACTTGTATCTATTCCCATCTCTTCCACTGGAGATCTCAGTCCCTGCTGTCCCACTGCTATTGTAGAATCTGTGTTGAGTTTCAGGAGTAGGCTAAATAGATATGTGGAGGGAAAGGCATTTCAGGCAATTGCTGTTAGGATAAAAGAAGGCTGGCTTTATGGATTGTTGACGCTGCTCACTGACCTTTCAAGTGTACTCCTGGTGACTACTCAAAGATATGCATGTTCAGCAATGTCCAACTGCCCTCAAGATCCCCAAGGAAAGATGTACCACCCTTTTACTTTAGACATGTCACCAAAGCCGAAACCATCAAGCATATTAAAGCGGTGCTTGGCAAGACCAGGATGGAGGCGGATCTGCTTGACTTGAAGCTGGTTGGTCTACTCCTTCACGAACTTGCTGGTCCTTTTACCATGGTGTTTAATGCCTCTCTAAAATAAGGAGCATTTCCAAATGCATTGAAGTCAGCTAACGTAATGCCTGTCTTTAAAGCAGGGGATAAAACCCAAACATCCAACTACAGACCTATATCCATCCTTCCTCCTTTCGAAAGTACTCTAGAAAGAATGGTCTCGAGCAGCTTACTGAATACCTTGATAACCATAACCTACTCTGCCCGCAACAGCACGCTTCGTAAAAGCACTCCACATTCACTGCTCTAGTTGATTATTCATCCCAACTATATAACGCCTTGGATAGTGGTCAGGCAGTTGGATCGGTCTTCATCGACCTTACAAAGGCTTCGACTGTTAATCAGAACCTCCTCCTAAGTTGCCTTCTGTCTACAGGTCTATCCTCAGATATGGTACTATGGTTTGGCAGCTACCTCTCTAACAGATCACAATGAGTCAAAATTGGTGAAACCCTATTCACAGCTAAGGAGTTCCACCTTGGGGTTCGCAGGGGTAAATCCTCGGTCTTCTACTCTTTAGTCTTTTCATCAACTCTGCCCCAATGGCTTGCTCAGTAAGCACAGTTCTTCTGTGCTAATGATGCATTGATCTCAGTCACTGGCACAGACCAACAATCCATCACAACTGAACTCCAAAGCAGCTTCCATAAACTTGAATCTTGGTTTATGGAAAACAAGCTACTATTAAACGTCAAAAAACAAAGCGTATGCTCTTCACCACCTTCCAAAGCAAAAATAAATACCTGCCCTGCTTATTCATAACCAAAAGGTGAGATCCTAGACCAAGTATCTAACTTCAAATATCTCTGCATTACCTCTGATGTCATGCTCACCTTCTCAAGCTACATTGACTCTGTTATCAAGACTGCAAATATAAAACTTGGTGTACTTTATCGTCACAGACATTCATTGACACTGGATGTACTCAAACTAGCCACCAGTAGCTCAGTTCTGTCTACCATTGACTATGGGTTGCCTATAAATGGGCGAGACCAAAACTGCTCTTCACAGGATCAACGCTCCTCAATAAGGCCTGTCATCTTACTTTGGGGCTACTCTTGACACCCACATGTGCTTGCTGTACAGTGAAACTGGGTGGTTCCACTCCATGTTAAAGGGCAATACCAAACCTGCCTACTTCTTAAAAAAAAAAAAAAAAAAAAAAAGAAAGTACTACTTGGACTGGCGTCCCCACACTGGGCAGACACTTCAAGCTGGCCATCCCAACAAAATCTACTCAGAGTGTGGTTGCTGACAAGATGGTGATTTCCTTCAAAAGAATGAAACTTGCCCAGAACTCCATCCCGTATCAAGGACCAAAATGGTACAGTGAACTACCTGCTGACCTCCCGATACTACCAAGATTGCGACCTTGAAAGCTGGGCTCAGATCTCTCCTTGGCTCTAAAATGAATTGTACCTGCCTCTGCTAATGTGATAATATCTGCCCCAGTTTTCCATTTACCTACCCCCTCTACATTTTTCTGCTATATACCACTTTTTCTTAACCCGCTCCTACCCCCAGTTACCTAACGATGGCCTCACTTGGTTAAGCTCCACCTCTCCCACCTCAGGCGATGCCACCTCCGGCTGATCTCCCCCCAACCCCTCTTATCTAATCAGTCTATCTGTTAATATGTACTAATTTGATGTACAAGTTCACATTTACTATTATTGCCTGTGTATATGCTTCAATGTTTTTCTTTTTTTCTCTGTAAACCTAGTATTTTTGTAATGTTTGTTCAACACTGACGTGGAAACTTTGAAAATGAGTCCTTGACTCACAGGTATTAATCCCAAACTGAAATAAATAAATAAATAATCTAACCTGACAGGCTCAACTTGTTCCTGCTTAGAGTAGAATACTGAAATACAAGAGTGAGTTTCTTTCTTGTCCCATCGATGCTCTAGAAACACCACAGTATGCAGGGTGTTGGAACTGCTTTCCTTACTTAGTGTTACTATTTTTTATTTCAGCATAAAGGGTCCCTCAGTTGAGGACAAGTGGGATTTTATCGTCCTATTGTTTTGAAGTTACTCATGGGAATCAAATCTGAAACAGCAGTGGTTTGATTTGTTTTCGTAAGTAGTTCTTCATTTTTTTTTTTTTTTTAAAGCTTTTATTGTCTCCTGTACGGTGGAAATGTATGTGAAGGATCATTAATGAACCAACATAGTCTCTTTCAAAATTGAATTCAAGTATTGTACTGCAGCAGGCTAGTGGTTTGCAGTATTGTGTTCTATGTATACAGTTTATTATCTAGCTTCACCATCAGCATGCATCAAGGAAATTTTGAACTAATATTAAAATTAACCGATTCCACCTAAATTAGTTTTCGATCAACAGTTTCTCATGCTGCCTCTTTAGAATAAGCTCTGGAATGAAGACCAGCAAATATTTGGGAGCACATTTTGTTAGTAATTATTTTCTTGAGGACCCAAATGATTAAATACATTTTAATTTTTTTCAAGTGTGCTGTTCTAGTTGCAGACTGTATGAAGTTTTCTTTCTTGTCGCGCTCACAAGAATATGATGGATGATAAAATGGGTCAGGGTGGTTGCCGAAAACTGCCCTGTGATTGGACAAACTAGATCACATGTTAGTTTGATTTCCAATGCTGAGAGCGAATAAATACGATTTGGATGGGAAAGGAAGGTTCAGATTACAAAACATGTTGCTCACAAAAGGTTCTGAAAAAGAAAAATTAGACCACAGACATAAAACAATAACATCATAAATACATATTCTTACAAAAATGGATAGCAGTAAATCATTCTGTCTGCTAAAACTAAATACATGAAATAACATTAAGCAAATGTATCCAAGGCCATAGATAAATTACTTTTTGGCATAAAGGTGTTGAGAGAGGGAGCCATTCAGGTATCTGCAGGCATTGCAAAGGCTGTTGTCCTGCAAATTTGGTGGTGGTAGTCTAACATCCCCTTACTCAGGGATGTTATGGGTATGGCTGAAGTATTGCATGTGAGAAGCATGCTGAGGTATTGGGCCCAGATTATTCATGGCTTTATATATTAACTGAAGAACCGTCCAAAACCTATCTGGCAGCCAGCCGGAGTTCATTGTGATGATATAATGTGATCTTACTTGAGAGGGTTCCTTCAGTAGGTCATCACATATAGGACTTGCGCCACCCTGGCGTCCAGGCCGCACAACCGAACTTTTCTAGCAATACCTGATGGGGACTGCCACCCGACATCATATGACCGATGTCCGCGTGACTGTACATAATGAAGGGTCCCACGCCTGCCCTCAGTTCTTTCCTGCTGTTGCCTCGTGTCAGTCGCATAGCAGACTTCCAGATAGCGATCGTCGAGAAAGTGTCTTGCATCAAATTTCCCTTATTAATTTTCCCTCTATTTTGGCGTTTATTATTGATGTCTTCTCCAAAGAGGAAGTGCTTCGTCCTGTAGCGCATGGATCCCTTTACAAAGATGGTCACCTCAAGTGCGTCCTCTGTCTAGGCCGGACCATACAGTCTCCTCCTGCCCTGAGTGTCAGACATTCAGTCAGGCCACAAAAAGGAAACAGCAGGCTTTGGGCCCATCTGCTAAAAGCCGCCTGGCTTCTCGAGAAAGAAAATGGATAGGCTTGGACATTCTTCGTCTGAAAAGGCTTCTCCTTTTAAAAAATGAGGAGAAATCACGGAGGCGGGAGCACTCCATGGGCGATGCCAGGCCCTCGATGAGCAAAGGCCCAGCAGCTGCCCAGCAAGGATGGTAAGTCTGGTAAATCTACAGCGGGTCAGTTGGCCTTCAGCTCCTCCGGCGACTGACCGCCTTGGCCAGTAAGTCGACCCCCAGCTCCTTTGGGGACCGTCTGGCGGCGGTAAGATGACTACCCAGGCAGTGGGTACCGCCCGGCTCGGTCGATAAGCCGGCTGGGGCTCCTTCCCGCTCGCCCGATTCCACCCGATAAGTCGGTCGTCCCGGACGACTGCACAGGTAACTGGGTCCCCGGGCCTGACTGCACCTCACCCGACGTCCAGCAGGACCAGAGGAGAGAAAGCCCCTCTTTCTCCTCCTACTTCCTTGCCTGTACCCTCCAATTCTCGGCGGTACCTCCGGCACGACAACCGAAACCCCTCCACTCAGTCAGTACGGGGTCTGCTCCACTGTCCTCTCTCAGGGTCAAGGAGAAGGAGGCTCTTCTTGACCTTTTAGCCTTACTATAGAGGCCCTCCTCCGCCTTCTGGCGGGCTCCCAGCGCCTCCGGCAGGCATTCCACAGCGGGACCAATTGTCACCCTCTGCCGCTGGCCCCGGCCGCTGGTACATACCACAGGCCCCTTAATCAGGATCAACGCCAGACCCCTTCGGCCCAGATCGGTAGTGCGGTTCACGCGGTGCCCTGGCGTGGGCTGTCCAACGATGGACCCTTGCCTATTTATACAACTAGCCCGAGTCTGAGCTTGGTACCCCGGCGCCAGATCTGACAACGAGGATCCATACCAGACCCGAACTGTCCACATTACCCGCAAGGGTATCCTGAAGTCTACTACCCTCGGGCCTCGCTCCGGACTGGAGTAATTCTGGGCAGTTCCACCCTGGATCAATCCCTGCTTGCACTATGAGGGATTCCAGGGTTATTATCCTCCGTGATTCCTGCTCCTCCTTCTCCTGCCCCTCAGCCTCTGCCTACTCCACCACCACCTCCCTCCTCTGATCACCCTGGATTTCAGGGCTTTAATCCAGTCTTGGTGGCAGGGGCATGGTAGGAATTGGTCTCGGACCTGGAGACTAGGCTTCCACAACACTGTCCCCAGGTCTCCTTCCCGAGCAGTTCTTCCATTACCACCATCCATATCTCGGGAAGACTCGGCAGGACATTTTCCTCCCGGACACCAGACGCCGTCCTGTCAAGGAGGCAGGCGACGATAGCTCAGAGGGGCAGACATTTCTTCGAGGAGGTTTCAGAGGATCCCAGGACACAAAATGCAAAGATTCCCGAAGTCCCCACCAGAGGACCAGCCTTTTCAGATTTGTTGAGGTCCATGAAGGAGTACTGACTGGGAGACGGAGGAACAGGACCCATGGAGACTGACTGAGCATCTCGACCCAGAATCTCTGTCTCCGGTCCCATTCCTCCCTGGATGGCACCTCACCACTACCATCTGACAGATGCCTCATACCTCCCGGCTGTCCCCAAATGGGCGGACAGGCTTTATCAGGCCCAAGGATGCCCCATTCTTGAAGGTTCATCCAAGGCTGATTCTGTGGTCATCTCTCGGCTCATGATGCTCTTCAACTCCAAAGCGCATGAGCACCTCTCCTCCTGACAAAGAGTCGAGGCAGATGGACCAGTTGGAAAGAAGATATGCTTGTCGGCCATGTGCGTCCTTCGACCCTCAATTCGTGGCCCACATGGTGTCCTACCAGAAGACTACATTGGCCAGGCTCAGCGCGAGTGCAGTCCATGGACCCTCGCCTTTGAAGGAAGAACTGCCAAGGATCTCCGCCTCTCCAAAGTTTCTTGTAGGCATGCCTTGCGCACCGTATGATTCTGTAGACTCGTAGTCCGATCTTGGCAACGGCTGCTGCCCTTAGACGGTATTCCTGGCTTCTCGCTTTTTCTGGACCCGGCCAACCAAGTCCAGTCGGCGATTCAGGACGCCTTTAGGGGCTCGGTACTTTAGGCGGACACTAAAGATGTTATCACAGACCTACAGGACAAAGGCCTTGCCCTTCAGTCTGTGAGGTCTATGTACCAGTCGGGCTCCCAACAACAGCAGTAGCAGCATTTTCGGAAAAGGACCTGGAGGCAGAGAAGAACGCTCCAGGTGTGGACGCCAAGGGAAGCATAAGGCCACGGTGCAGTCACCCTCCTGCCCCCAAAAATCAGAGACATTAAGGAGGCCCTCCCGTGAACATCCGCCACTTGTTGACTCCCAGCCCTACTGCCTCCTTAGTCTCGTGACAAGGAGCAGGTAGGGGAGGTTACGCCCTCCACATGCAGGAGTGGAGAGTGATCATCTCCGGCCTAATGGGTCCTGCAGCTAGTGTCCGTCAGACACACCATAGAATTTCTGGAAATTCCTCCGGAGACTCTCACCCGGAAGTCCTCCTATTCTCAGGACCAGGCCCTCCTAGTTAGCGAGGAGGTAAACTCACTCTTGCTCAAAGAAGCAATCAGCTAGTCCTTCGGGCAAAGGGAAAGGGTTTTACTCTCACTTTTCCTGGTTCCTAGAAAGACAGGGATTTCAGACCCATACTCTACCTAAGTCAACTAAACCAGTTTGTCTAGTACAAGAAATTTCGAATGCTGACACTCCAGAGCCTTCTCCCTCTCCTCATGGAGAACCACTGGCTCTGTGCCCTGGATATGCAGAATGCCTACCTGCACATTCCTATCTTCCCCAGCCACTGCCAATTCCTGCATTTCCCTTCCAAGGGGAACACTTCCAGTTCCGAGCGCCCCTTTTCGTCTGTCTTTGGCACCACAGGTTTTACCAAGTACCTGGTGGTGGTCGCCATGCTTATGCTACAGGGGTATTGCAGTTTTCCTCACCTACACAATTGAGTTCAGCTTCGTCCAGGGATGCTGTGTTGGAGGCAATTACCTTTACCCTGGACCTTTTCAACAGACTGGGATCACAGTCAGTGTTCCCAAGTCATCCGTTATCCCTGCCCAGAGACTTCAGTTCATTGGGGCAGTACTGGATATGGTCCAGTGCAGAGCCTTCCTGCCTCCAGACAGGGTGGAGACCCTTATTTGCCAGGTCTCCAAAGTGGCTTCTCAGAATCATCCCAGCTCGGGAGGTTCTGTGCCTTCTGGGTCTGATGGCAGCTGCCATCACAACTGTTCCCCTAGCAAGACTTCACATGAGGATCTCTCAGTGGTCATTCAGTGCAGTGGGATTAGCTCCTGGAAGACCTGGACCATCCGGTTCTGGTCTCCTCTGCGGTTCAGAGAGAACTGCAGTGGTGGAGAGAGTCTTGCAATCTTTCTGTGGGACTTCCTTTTCGGACCCTGCACCATTAGCTACCCCTCACCACGGGTGCCTTGAATATGGGGTGGGAGCTCACCTTGGGGAGCATCAGCCCAGGGACTGTGGTCTGGCATAGTGACTCATTTGCACATCAATATTCTGGAGTTGAGGGCAGTCTTGTACGCCTACAGGCATTTCAGGCCCTGCTTCCAAAGGGATCACTGTTAATCCAAACGGACATGTCAGTAGTTTGGTATATCATCAAACAAGGAGGAACCGTGCTACCCTGTGTGCAGGCAGGCGACTGGGTGTGAAACTGGGCAGTCCAGCACCATCTGGTACTCGTGGCCGGCTGCGTTCAGGGTGTCTTAAACGTCCCTGGCGGACAGTCTCAGCAGATCTTGGACCCTAGCTCACAGTGGAACTGCTTCAGGAAGTGGTGGAATCCATCTTCCAATGTTGGCGCATCTGAAATTGACCTCTTAGCCTCCAATCCAGCATAAAGCATCCCAGGTTTTGCTCGCATATTCCAGGGCATGGTGCTTTCTGGAATAACGATTGTCTCTGTCCTGGACAGGGAATTTGTGTACACATTCCTCCATTTCCCATTCTGCAGAGGGTTCTTCTCAAGCTTCAAGCAGAGAAGACAAGGATGATTCTCATCGCTCCTCTCTGGCCAAGACAAATCTGGTTCCCGCTGCTGCAGCAGCTTCCAGGGAACCACGGTTCCAATTCCAGTGACTCATGACTTGACTCGGGATCAAGGTCGACTGTTGCACCTGGGGCTCAGGACCCTGCACCTCATGTGGCTCCTGCAGACATAGCGATCTCTCGCTTGGGGTTTTCTCCAGAGTTGCTCAAGTCCTCATTAAGACTAGAAAGCCCTCTACCTGTTCCACTTATGCCATAGGAAATGGAGCGGTTCTCCATTTGGCGACCGCTAAGGGTTGGAACCCTTCTCTTGCTCGGCCCCACAGGTCATGGAATACCTCCTTCATTTATCAGACTCTGGTCTGTCCTACTCTTCTCTGAAGGTCCATATCTCAACTGTCTCGGCGTACTACGAGCTAGTGGATGGTAAACCCGTGCTCAGTTGGAGGTCTCAAAACCTTTCTGAAAGGAATTCTCCACCTGAAACCCCCATCTGCAGTCCAACTCTGCCTTGGGACTTGAACTTCATCCTGGAAAGCTCACCTTCCTCCTTTGAGCCAGCTAAAGCTGTGATTTGCGCTTCCTGTCTTGGGCGCTTTTCTGGTGGCTATCACATAGCTCATTCAAGGATTTCAGAGTTTACACTCTAGTCTGCAAGGAGCCCTATCTGATTTTCCATAGGGACCGGCAGTCCTCAGAACAAACCAAGTTTCTTCCAAAGGTGGTGTCAGAAGCCACGCTGAATCAATCAGTAGAGTTTCCGTGTATTATCCCTCCCCCTCCAACAGAGGTGAGCGCCCTTCGCACAATGAACGCCCATCGTATTCTCTAGTGTTACACCCACCAGACCAGAGAGTTCCGCTCTTGCGACCAGTTGTTTGTTTCCTTTGACCCGAGATCGAGGGCAAACCGGTTTCTAAGCAGGTCCTGTCCAAGTGGCTAGGCAACTGCATTAGATTCTGTTACCAGAAGTCTGAAAAGCCTCTGCCGGGTTCTATCAGGCGTCCATTCTACTAGGGGCATGGCTGCTCCATGGCCTTCCTACGGAACGTTTCGCGGCTGACATTTGTGCTGCCGCTACTTGGAGTTCTGGCAATACCTTTACCAAGCATTACAGTCTGGAAATGGCTTCTAGGCAGAGGGCTGGCTTTGGCCTAGCTGTCCTGCAGGGCCTTCTGTCCTAGGCGGGGTCCATTCTGGATCTTAGTTTTTTCCATTGGAGTTAGTTTTCCTCCTCCCTGGTCTCTCGTTGGAGGGACTGCTTGGGACTCTGTCCTATATGTGATGACCTACTGAAGACACTCTCAAAGTAAGATAGTACAGTTACGTAGGAACTTACCATAACAGTAGATCTTCGAGGAGGGTTTCTTCAGTAGGTCATATTTTCCTCCTTTCCTCCCTCCTTTCCCTCATTTTCTGTTGTTACAGGGACTCCAAATCCTGTTTGCTCCTGCTGTCAGGGCTCTTTCTGGCTCTGGCAGGAGAACTGAGGGTGGGCGTGGGACCGCCACTATATACAGTCACGCGCGCGCCTGGTCACGTGACATCGGGTGGGCGGTCCCCATCAGTTATTGCTAGAAAAGTCTGCCATGCGGCCCGATGCCAGGTGGCGCCAGTCCTATATGGATGACCTACTGAAGGAACCTCTCTAAGATCTACTGTTACGGTAAGTTCCCACGTAACTGTACTTTCCATGGTGTAAAGTTTTCCGATCTCCATACATAGTAAGTGGATAGAGGGCAGGGGTATGGGAGAGGGATGGTCAGTAGGGACAGTGTAGGGCTGTTAGGTAGGGTGGTCACACTGGTTGGGTCACTTAAGCTTTTTGCACCATTATTTTCTGTGTTTATGAATCCTTTATTACTCATTATAAATTAGCTGCAGGTGGTGGGTTTGGCCACAGAATAAGCACTTATAGCATACGTGTAGTGCCTGTTTGTACTCAAGAATGTGTACTGCTGCATTTTCTAAGCTAAAACATTTAATACCAGACCATTTTATAAGCAGAATAACATACAGCAGGATGCTGTGCTCATTGTTAGTATGCTGAGAAACACACTGCCTGTGGCGAGGAGTGCCTGTATCTCTCAACAGATACACACCTTGACATGTTATTTCTCACTTATTTTCTTCTGACTGTTATGATACTTGGCAACTTGGGTAATAAATCGGCATCTTCAGTGTGAAAGTTTCATGACCGTAGTAAAATAACAGTAGTTAAAATACCAATTAAAAATGCTGTTAACTTTCATGTTTTGCCCATGAAAACAGTTATTTTATGTTGTCTGTTTACAGTTAGGAAGCTTGCGGGTATTTAGGCATGCTCAGAATATTTGCGGGCAACAAGCAACCTGCAGAGGCTGCTCCCACTGGCACAATGTTTACTTGGTTTACTTGGTATCACAGGACAAAAGTAGGCTAGTGGCCCATCGTGATTGTCCCCCACCACTCTAGTGGGAAAATGGTTAAACTCAGGAGGTATTAGACTCCATCCATTGGTCCAGACTTTTTTAAAGGAACAAGCGGTTAGACTATCCACTAAATATTGCTGGAGGGTGTTCCACAGTCTTGGGGTTCTTACTGTGAAGTAATTTAATGTTTTATTAGTATTTGATTATCTCACTTCAATCTGTTGAGCCGTGGGAGCTCCTTTTGTTGGAAAATTTTAAGCCACACTAGTCCATTTGGTCCTGGGAATTAAGAATGTTGTATAATAAAAGCAAATTGCCTCTAGTTCAGTCTGCTTTGCAGAGAATGTAACCAAGTTCCCTCAGTCTTAACTGATAACTACTGTTAGCCAAACAGGTACTAGTTTAGTTATGCGTCCTCTGGATTTTCTCAATTCTATCAATAGTATGTTTCAGATAAGGGTTCCAAAGGGGACCCATAATTGGAATAAGGGACTAACATGAGCCCTATAAAGGGGATAATACATTCCTGTGTCTTGAAACAAACGCTCGCTTAATGTGTGAGTAAGTAAAGCATTTGAGGTTTTGGCTACCTTGGTGCATTGATCAGTGGAAGACAACTTATTATTAACAATGACTCCAAGATCTCTCTCAGATGTGGAAGCTTTTAAGGGGCTGGTTGTTTAAGATGTAGCATTGTTTGGGGTTGTCTTTCCATAATGTAACACAGTACATTTATCAGTGTTGAGAAACATTGCATTGTTAACTGCCCAGAATTCTATAGCTTTTAAGTTGTTGCTCATAATACTTCTACTTGCAGCAGTTGATACTGCCCCCAGTTTAGTATCATCTGCAAATTTAGAGAGAAGTATTTTAGCACTGACCTGCATGTCACTAATACACACATTAAACATAGGTGAGTCCAAGGATCACCCATGGGGGACCCACTGGTGACATGCCCTATGTCTAATAGGGAACCATTTATTCTAACTTGCTGTTGTCTGTTCGAAGCAGCTAGAAACCCATCTTACTAAGACCTGAGAGAACCCCAGATTTGACATTTTATCAATGAGCTTGCCATGAGGCAGCTTGTCAAAAGCTCTGCTATAGTCAAGCGGTATAACATCCATGGAGTCCCACTATCGAGTCCCAAACTTATATAATTATAGAAAGAAACTAAATTGGTAGTGTAAGAGTGCCCAGGCCTGAAGCCATGCTGGGTTGGGTCAGTTATGTCATTAGAGATTGATTCCCTTTCCAATAATTTTTTTCGCATTGTTGTTTATCCCATTTGCCAGAGCTGCCTCTCCTTCCGGGCTGCCATGGTCACAGACATTCCCCTACTATCCTCCTTCCGACCACCTACCTCACATCTGCAGCCTTCCATGGGTAGCCCGGTGTAACCCTTCACCGGATGGGTCCCCACTCCTCCTAGGGGAAGGCACCCAGAGAGGAACCAGCACACTATTTCTCTCAGTCCGGGAGCTGCTAAGGTATTCTGTGGCTCACAGGGAGTCTTTGAAGTGCCTGGTGCTGGCAGCCGTCATCAGCTAACTTCGGAGCAGTTTTCCGTTTTCTGTCCCCCCCTTTGCGTCGCTTCATGCAGTGCCTCCAATCTCCATTGGAGGCTGCATGAGCAAAGACAGTCCCTGACCCACCCCAGGATAGGGAGAGCAGTCCATCGGACGCTTTAATCCTATCCTCCTGCCGAATTCCGACGACTCTGAGTCCATTCCTCGAATCTGTCGCCAGTGGGGTTGAGGTAAGGCACCAGCACCTCAATTCTCTATGCCACCAGGCCGGCTTCAATAATTTTTGAATAATTTTCTCCATGACTTTACCTATTACAGATGTTAGACTTATAGGGCGATAATTTTCTGGTTTGAATGATTGCCTTTCTTAAAATGGGTATGACTGTGCATTTGCCCAGTCATGAGGTATAAGCCTTCTAGAGAGATTTATTAAAAATAAGTGTTGGGGGTTTGGCAGTGATCTCTGCAGTTTCTAACAGGAATCTTGTGCTAATATTATCTGGTCCTGTACTGGATGTCTTTTTCAAGGACTGCAGAGCTCCAATGTGTCATTTTCAAATATAATATTCTGAGGATATATTGATTGGACACTGATTAATTTTAGGGTTGTCTTTTGTGGAAAAAACTGAACAAAACTGTATGTTAAAAGCGTCAGTAATTTCATTATCTGTAGATATTAAATAATTATTTACCAATAGGGCCAGTGTACCTATTATTCCTTTTTATTATTAAGGTATGAAAATAAAGATTTGTAACCATCTTTGGAGTGAGCCAGACGGAACTCCAGTTTCTTTTGGACTGTAGAATTGATTGTTTCAGGTGTTTTAATGCATTTTTATATTGTAGTAATAGATTTTCTTTATTAACACCTCTCTTTTTTAAGGGAGAAAATTACCTATTTTTGTTCCTGATTTGTTTCTTAATGATTTTATTAAACCATAATGGAATTTTTCCTTTTGTTATAGTTCTGTTTTATGGGGACAGAAAGTTCTTCCAGCTCATGAATCCTAGATTTCAAGTATTCCATGCCATTTCCAGTGATAGGGGATAAGGGTTCCTCCCATGAGATTTTATTTAATTCATTAATAATATTAAAATAAGCATTATCAGAATTTTGAATTGTGAGTGACTTGGGTACTGTGCAGTATTAAAGGTAAATGATAGTATTATAGAATGATGGTCACTGGAACCAAGGGTCACTAATACATACATTGGAAATAATATTCCTATGTTGGATATAACTAGATCTAGTATATTATCCCCCGTGTTGGCTCTGTGGTAAACTGTTCTAATCCTAAGTCTACAATGAGTGAAATCAAATCCTTCTTGCAGTGATTTTTTCCAGATAAAGAAGTCCAGTTGATAGTGGGCATATTGAAGTCACCTAGGACTAGGATATTGCTTTTACTTGCCATATCAGATATTTCCTTGTAAAGCATAGAGGTGTACTCAGCATTGGCTGAAGGACGTCTGTAACAAGTACTGACCAGTATCTGGGGTTGACCCTGACTTGAACATTAACCCATATGGGTTCAATATCATTAGTCTGAGGGAGTTGAAAGAAGTTATATCCTCCCTAACGGTAGGCAAACCCTCCTCTGGATTTGCCTAAACGATCTTTATGATAAAGCTTATAACCTGATAATTTTGTTGCCCATATAGTCAGGGTCCCACCATGTTTTGGTTACTGATGTGAGTCTGTAATTAGCCATGGTACATTTAGCTTCGAGTTATGCCATTTTACCTGATTTAATGATCTTGCATTCAAGGAAAGAACTTTATAGGTAATATTATTATTGAGATTTTCAAGAGAACAGGAGAACGACCTGTTCTCCCCAAGCTTCTAGTTTAAAAGTTTATTGATGGCAGATAGAACACTCTTGCCCAACAGAGAACTTCCCTTCACTGAGGTGCAGTCCATCCCAGCTGTACAAGGAGTTATTTTGGTAAAATTGTTCCCAGTCTAAGGCATAAAATGCCCTGCTGGAGGCACCATCATCTTCTAGCCAGTCATTAAAGGCTTTTATTTTATTTGTTATATCAATTGTTGCCCTTGGGACAGGCAAAATTTCTGAAAAGCAGACAAGGCTATCTCTGTCCATGAGTATATTATTGAGTGCAATGATGTCATGTTTGAGGTCATCCAAACTGGCTCTATTAATATCGTTAGTGCCTGCATGTATAATAAACACTGGGTTATCACCTGCCCTACTAGTACTTCTTTGACCACTGAGGTGATATCAGTAATTCTTGCCCCTCTTAGGCTAGTACATGTCCGATTGTATTTGTCTGCATTGCAAACTGGACAATCTATGTGTTGATTATAGAATCTCCAATTACATAGATTTGTCTATCTTTGGTCAGGAGGTCAGTCTTGAGTACGTACCAGAATTGACTCATCCTCTATGACCTTAGTAGGTGTAGCCTCTAATTTAGGATTAGACACTATTTGTTTAGTGGTTTCACTTTATTTTTAGACACGGGACATTTTAAGTGGTGGGCAGGATGCAATGTTAGTTTCTGAAGGGTTGTGTGTGTTCTCTGTTTGGGGGAACTCTGCAATTTCTGTAGTAAGGACTTAGTAGCTGTTAGATAAAGGTAATAGGGTGCACTATGAAATATTTCCTCCCCTGCGATTTAGTTTTATGTTTAGTGACCACTGACCAATTATCTACAATACCTGTAAAAGGCTTCACAGTGGCATGGTGTTGAATTACAGAAAAATTATTGGAGTATCAGAAAATGGCTTCTCACTTGCTTTAGAGACTGATGAAGACTGAAGTATGCTCGTTGATGTAAGGTCTTCAAGCAAAACTTCAGTCACGTGCGTCTCTGCCTGCTGTCGAGAAGAGAGGAACCAATGTTCTGGATTGCTTCCAGAGACTAGCAGAAACTCAATTGATGGTAAGAAATAAAATTCCAATTCAAGCAACACACAATGCAAATTTAAAGAGAATAATAAAACCATACCGTTCAACAAAATAATTTGACCCTACACACAGCTGCACTGCAGCTTTTGAGAAGGGGCAGGATATGTGGTATTATTCTGGGGTAGCAAAGGCAGTCCCTCTCCTTTATTTCTTTGACTTTATCAACAGAATAGCTTGGATCTGCTAGCCAGACTGCATGCATGAAACGTATTGTAATGCTGACCCTGTCTATAAAACTGTTCTTCAGAACCAAAACTTTACATGTAAACATGATTGCCCTTGTGTAATTGAAGTCTACAAGTGGTGTAGCTGGGATACATAGGAACAGCCTCCAATCATGCAAGACTCGAACTTCATCGAGGATATCTCCTCCACTGAGCCACACTAGGGATGTCACGATATCAGATTTTTGATATTACGACATTTGTATAAAAATAAATTGTGGTGTATTGATTATCACAATAATCTGTAGCATTCTCATTTTGAAATTCTAATTTTAGAAATCCACCTTTGTAACTGTACACCATCGTGTGGTATCACTCAAGCGTTGCTAGCTGAGTTGCACTGATAGTGTCATGCAGCATTACCGCTTATATAATTGTGGGTGGCCTTATTGCTTCTCAGTTCTTTTTCCTGCTGTTGATCGCTTGTTGGACCTACAGAAAGCCACTGCTATCATTTTCTTTGACTTTATTATTTTAGACTTTCATTTCACCTGTCAACATTATCCTTTTATACCGCTTATCGAAAGAACCTTTATTTAGGTTTTGTACATGTGGTTATAAGTTCTACAGGATGAAACTCACACAGTCTCTGTTTGCTGTTGGGCCTGTCCCATGATGCCAGGCAGTTCAGGAAAAGAGGCACATGCAATAGGAGAAAGTGTTAAGGTCCACACAATAGATAGCTGATAGCAAGAAAGATTTAATAACAACACAAATCCATAGATGATGCCCCAATCACAGGCAAAATACAGTGCATCACACACAGTTGCAGGATGCCCTGGTGCTTTGACCGGTTAGGTCAACTGGAGGTAGCCACCAGGCGAAGACCTAACTGGTTGAAATGCTGGGAGCACCCTTGCAGTTGTGTATTGTGCAGGCCTTTGTTCTTCGTCACAGCATTTGTGGATTTGTTACATAAAGCTTTTGCTAACAACTATCTGTCGTGGTGGACCTTGGACCTTTCTCCTATTGCATGCGCCTCTTCTTAACTGCTTGGCAGACATGCTAGTCACCCTGAGACAGCACCGAATTTTAGTGCTCCAGGTGCTTGTCCATCCCTGTGTTGTTTTCCCACAATGTCCGGGTCAGCAAGATCTGCGAGGGATTAAGCCAGGCCACAAGAAGATGCTGAAAGAAAGATCTAGAAACCTTCATCACCATTAAGGCCATGGAAGCTCAAACTAAGGCCTCAGGCTCCAAGCCAACTTCTCCTTCTTGCTTGACCACCTCCGTAAAGGGACCAGTGTTTAGGCGACACTTTCACTGCCATGATCATGTGAGGACTAAGGACGGGAATTATAGTCATCATCAAAGTCCTCCTCTTTCAGCCATCACCACAAGCATAAGGATAAAGCTTATGTTTTGCTTGGAGGTAGCAGTCTCCATTGTGTGCTCCAGTGGTGATCACCACTGCCTCCTTCCCAGACTGTCGAGAAACAAAGGTCAGTGTCTGGGTTTGGGTCTGCTCTGGTGCTACTGTACCTGCTATGGATGGTATGTATCCCCTGTCATTGGATATTACCCTTGTGGCGTTGGTTGTCCTAGGCCCTTTACAGGGTGCCATTGACTCTCATGATGGGCTGGTGTCATTCTCTGAACTATTTTGACACCAGTTACCATTGCTTCCGTCACGATACTGGCTGTCCCATCGACTGGGCCTCCCTCGTTGGCACCGTCTTCAAGGATGGAGCCAGAAGTGTGCCTTTATTCCTCCTTCATAGCTACCATCTCCATCGCTGGCTCCATTAATTGCCATTGCAGATGCTGATGAGGTAGAATATAATCCTGATCTTCTTAATATGGAGGCAGATTTGAAGGACTATGAAAAGGACAGTGATCCCTATTTTGGGGGTTGTCTTCCATTTCTGCCCTCTCCTCTTACAGTGAGGCATACATGATTAAATATCAAAATGGCCTGTGGAGCTGGCCCACTGGCACTGAGGGTTGAGGTGCTGGATGCCACACCAGCGACCCAATGAGCCAGGGGTCCGGCAGGGAGGAGATGAATAGAGTGTCTGACAAGCTGTTCTCCATCTCCGGGAGGCAGGTGACAAGTGGTGGTGCATGCCTGATCCCTAGCAGAGGCTGGGGCTCGATGATACTCCACCACAAAGAACATGGGGCTGGTGCGACAGATGCTGCTTGGCCGGGGCTAAGGGCTGCCGCAGGCATCACTGCACCCCATGCCCAACATGGGGGAGTAGAAAACAAAAAAAGAGAGACCCTGGTGGCTGGTCGCTATGGCTTGGTGGCAGTCCCCATGCTCCGCCTCCGGAGGTAACGCCCCTAAACTGGATCCGAACCTGATGGGTGAGTAAGAGGATCGTTGCCCACCATGGGGGTAAGCCATGGGGTTACAGGGTTGAGGCCTGAAGGAGCAGAGTGATGGAATGGCGGCAGACAAGGAGCTGACCTGGGAGGGAAAATAATAAAAAATATGGCCTGTGAAAGCTGCTATGCTCACCATTCAGACTCTCTTATCTCCAAAACTACTGCAGTCAGCTTGTGGCAAGACACGGTCAATCAGATTTATTGGATGGAAAGGATTACCCACTCCTTAAATACCGAAGAGGAATTGTTCTCTTCCAGATGGGCAAAATGGCTACTGTACATTATGTTCAAAGATCCTACCTTTCTTCCTTGAATACCCTCCCTTTAACATTATCTGGGTGCAGGACTTGGATCACAACAAACCACTCCCAAAGATGGATAGGCTATGGAGGAGTAATCCACCAGCATGCCTCAATCTCTGTAAGTTTTTTATATATAGGTCCAGGCTGGCTCTTTACCTTCCCTCCATACCCCTTCCCCTTGCCCACATGGAATAGGGGTTTATTAACTGTATATAACCACACCATGTATACCATCAAATTATGACAGTCTGTATTTTATCAACTCTCCCCACATGCTATACCATAGGGCAGGGCCTGGTGGTGAGCAGTAGAGGAATTATTTACCGTCCTGGTGGTAGACAATAAGCAGGGGTCTGAATTTGAGTGCTGTTAAATTAATTTTAGGAAGTGTTATTTGCTGAATGTAATGCATGAGTGTTGCTAATTTAATTTGTGCTGGGTGTATTTCTTTTTATCCTGTCCTCTCTATTTCTTACTCTGTCTTTCTCCTCTCTCTGTCTCTCTCCCCACACTCTCTCACTTCTCTCCCTGCTCTCCTTAATTTGCTTCTCCCTTCAGTTCTAAATTTTCCTGTTTCTTTTCTTTGTTTCCAATCCTCTGACCTTATTAATTAATCTGACTCCTCTTCTCTTTCAGTTTCTCACTTGGCTGGACGCCTGTGGAGCTGCTCCGCTGTCCGTCTGACTCTAAAGGTATGCACAGGACACCGCTGTGACAGCGCTTCTTCCTTTGTTCTTCAATTTGAGTTTGGCACCATTCCCTACAACCAGCCCTGCTGCTGCTTTTAATTCACTTAGCTGGGCTCTCACTGCAATTACATATAATAAGCCCAGCAGACTTTATCTACAAATAGACACTCTCCTTAATTTCAGCCAGTCTTGTTACTAAGTTTTGCTACTGCATCAGTTGTAGCAGTATATTTATTGAGTCTGCCTTATTAAGTAGCATTTGGCTTTGTTAATCTGCCCTGGGTGCTGGCTTTCTCTTATGAATTTTTGCTGCCCTTTTTATATTTACTAATCTAGAGTATGGGCTAATTCTAGCAGTAAAAATCCTAATTGCAGCTTTGACTCTGGGCTAACCTTATCTGGTAATTTTAATTAGCTGCTTGCTTACGCTGGGGTTTGAGCCCCTGCAGCCGCCACGGCTGCTCCCCGCCTACCTCCCCCAATACCCTCCCACCCTTAGCTAGCCCTAAATGTATAGGTATCATTAAACACGTGACATAGGAGGAGTTTCACTGCTGTTTTCTAACTACCGACTTTCTCATCTGTATTTTATATCTTTTCCCCACTAGAGGTCTTCGCCCACTTTCCATGTTGTCCTTTAGTTATGTTAAAACAACTCTGCTAGGCTGTCCTGGAGTCCTTATTTTAATACTCTCCTTGGGTTCCCCATCCTACTTGTTCTGGGCTCCTTTTTTTCCTATTCTTGTGTGTTTTAATTTCTGTCCTATTTTTCCTGTCTCTTAAGTATAACCTCCTTTTCCTTCTTTTGATTTCTTGTCCCATTACACCTATAGCAGTTTCCTCAGCTGTTTCTCTCTCAGTCCCACACAAAGATTAGTAGTCAGATTAACCAGCCTTGGAGTGGGTCCCAGAGGTGGTAGCCTGGGTAAAACATTGGCTGACAACAGGACACAGAAGGTAATTGTAAATGTAGTCCACTCTGAAGAAAGAGGGTTTACTAGTGGGGTACCCTAGGTTCAGTACTGGGTCCAGTCCTTTTAATGTCTTTATAAGTGACATTGCAGAGGACTGGAAGGAAAAGTATGCATCTTTGCAGATGACACAAAGATCTGCAACAGGGTTGATGCACAAGGAGGCATGGAAAGGATGAGAAGGGACTTGGCAAGGTTGGAGGAATGGTCAAGTATGGCAGCTTGGATTCAATGCAAAGAAGTGCAAAGTAATGCACCTGGGAAACAAAAACCAGGGAAGATTTCACAGTGGGGGAGGTAGTAACAACAACAAAAATGGAAAGGGACCTGGGTGTAATCATATCAGATGACCTTAAGGTTGGCAAGCAATGTGAGAAGGCAGTAGGGAGGGCTCGGGGATACTGGGATGTATGGGAGAGGCATCACCAGCAGGAAACAGGAAGTTGTTATTCCTCTGTACAGACAGTTGGTGAGACCCCATCTTGAGTACTACGTCCAGTTCTGGAGACCCCATCTCCGCAAGGACATAGACAGGATGGAGGCAGTTCAGAGGAGGCAACTAAAATGGTGCAGGGTCTGCACGGAAGCCTGATGAGGAGAGGCTAAAGGAGCTTAATATGTATACCCTTGAGGAAAGGAGGAGAGGGGACATGATAGAAACATTTAAGTACCTCAGTGGAATCAACAAAGTCCAAGAGGGTAGCATCTTTCAAAAAGAGATGTGCAAGAACAAGGGATACAATTTGAAGATGGGGGCGGCTCAGGGGCAATGTGAGGAAGTATTTTTCACAGAGAGGGTGGTGGATGCATGGAACAGCCTTCCTGAGGAGGTTGTGGGATCTAAAACTGTGGGAGAATTCAAGAATGCATGGGACAGACATAAGGCAATTTTTGTGGGGGTAGGAAGAAATAGGCTGTTGGTTAAATAGGATCTGCAGCTTATCCTCTAATTAGGAAATGGGCAGACTAGGTGAGCCAAGCGGTCCTTATCTGCCGTCAAAGTCTGTATTTCTATGTTTCTGTCTCGTCTCTCTCCATTTTCTTTCCTACCTACCCCTTGCTCAACCTCTAGTGCTCACTATGACTCCTATAGCTAAGTACCTCCTTCCTTTATTTTTTCTACACTACTTTTCCTTGACTTTGTTGCTGTTCCTCCTGTGTCCCCTCTAATGTTACATTTCCTCACTGGATAACTTTGTCTGCTCCAGCTTGCTACTGGGCTACCCCTACTCCCATACTTCTGTTGGGCCTCAGTTACAAATACATTTGGGCTCTCCTGTGTGTTATTTCTCATACAAGCAAGCTATCTCCTCTGGTTGTATCACTAGAGCCTTTGTGATTGCTTCTATATGGGAAAGGAAACATTGTTTAACCAGGTGTAACACACTAAGCCAAAGCTTGTTTCCAGATGCAACCTGGGATCACAAGGAAGTTAAGTGACTTGCTCAGGATCACACAGTATGCACCTAGGTGGCTGTGTGTTTCAAACCTGGGTCTCCAGATCTGCAGCTCAGAGCCTTAATCCACTGCTCTATACTGTCACCAGTATGGATAGTAGCCCTATCCCTTACCCTCGCTGGGGACATTGAGACTAACCCAGCCCAACTTCCACAATAATCAAAACTATTCCTACTCCTCCAATCGCTTGTCCCAGTCCACTGGCCTTACGTTTGCCATCTTAATATCCAGAGCCTTACTGCAAACCTCCCGCTCTTGAGACCTGGTTATGAACTAATAACCCTGACGCCCTGCCTTATCCGAAACTATGGCTTATAACATGATTTGGCCTGACCGGCCCCTGGACTCCAAGAGAGAGGTGGCTTGGCATTATACTGCAAGGCTCACCTTAATGTGTCTATCATGCCTAGTTGCTCACTAACTAATTGCAAGCTCCTTCATCCCTCCTTCTTCTAGGGTTGCCAAATTCTGCATCTTTTGTGCTCATACACCCCAGAAACTCTAGACTAGGTCTTGAAGAATTCATGGATCTGGTGCCTGCTGTATCTAAGAAGAATGAAGTAATCTGCATGGGTGACTTTAATCTCGACTGGTCTGACCCTAACTCATCTCTGTTATCCTCCATCATTAGTAAGGCCAGCCTTGCTTAACTCATCAGACTCCTGTCAGAATCTTTCATAGAGGTTCCAGTCACACTCTTTAGACTGGATTCTTACTATTAGGAAAGATAAGATCTGACTTTGAGGTGGAGCTCTTGCAGCAGGTATTACCATTAGGACTAATGCTGCCAGGCGTGAGACCACAGAAAAATCTTGTAGCTAGCAGTCTGAGGTGGGGGACTGCTGATGTTGGCTCCGTAGCATCGGAAGGCGATGAAATATAAAGAGACGGTCCCCTAGCACCAATCGCTCTTTTTCCCGCAGTCGACCCGCTTTAGTCTAGCTCCACGGATGCCTTCACTCCAGCTCACCACACTTTTGCCATTTCTTTCCAGTTTTTGAATATTATTAGAGTCAGTATTCTTGCATGTCTTTGCCTCTCCATCATGAGCGCCAAGTCAAAGTGTGCAGGCGGAAACATACCAGCCAAGCGACGGCCACGCTGACTTCCTCATTTGCCTAGTCCCCACCATCGGCCCGCCCGACTGCTCTGCATTGCAAGAAATTCAATCAGAAGACCAGAACTCAGGGAGCCAATGCTCTTAAGGCCTACCTCCTCGAGCAAGAGGTGAGCTATGCAGAGGACCTCTGGCGCAGCTCTTCTTCTCCTGCCAAGACTCCTTACCCAGAGAGAAGGCTTTGGGAGGAAACACCACCATAGGGGAGAAAGATAGGGTAGGTCTGAGTCCATGAAAATCACCTTCCAAAGGCATGCGTTGTCTTCAGCCTCCAGTGGGAGCTCGGGTTCTGTCCCTCGGTGTAGCAGGGACATCTTGAACTGGCTCCTCTTCCCAAGGTAGCCTAGAGAGTAGTCTTCCCTCCCGGGCATTCTCTAAGTACAGCCTTCTCTGGTCCCTGACCCCACCGTCTTACTGCTGTTCGTCTGGGAAGGTCCACTCCCTGCAGAGCCATAAGGACTTCACCCATAAGCCCGGCGGGTCGTCCGACAAACGCAAACGACCATGACGACTCTGACAGGCGTGAGGAGACCTCCGTCCACCATCGATGCCTCCTCTTCCTCCGCCAAGCGTGCGCCTGCCTCCAGCCAACAGGTGTTGCCAGAGCTGGTCGCTTTCTCCGGTGACTCATGTTCTGATGCCTGAATCCGCCAGTTGCTGGATGAATTTCGGACACTCTCCCCACCTTCTGAAGGGTGGTCGTCCAATGGACCCTCTCTACTCCAGACGCCTGGTCTCCCAAGGACACGGACGCCTGAGCAGCAGCTTGGCAAGGGCAAAGAGGATCCTCTGACCGGGACGCCAGATCCTGAAGATCTGCAGATGCCCAGTCCTTGCAGACCCAACACCTAGTCCTACTGGTAGCTCCTCTGGTGGACATCGACTAGCTTTTTTCCACCTGGTGGAATACAGTCAAATGAGACCTGCTATATAGACCCTCTGACCCACCTCCTGGGGGCGGCTTATGGGTCCCCTCCAGCTCCCTGATAACCAGTGTGGAGGTGATTCACCACCCAGATCCAAGGCAAACGTGAGGAGAAGGTACTCATCCCCGGGTCCCTCTCCCTCCAGTGGAAGCCCGACTCTTCAGATAACGGAGTTACAGTCCTCTCTTCCTCAGATGAGGAAGGGTTTGATTCTCTCTCCAGGTCCCTCGAATCCCCGCCCAGGTCGCCCCGGGACGACTCCTCTGCTCCTGGACATCATGCACCACATTCAGTCCATTTATGAATGGGACACTGAGAAATGGGCCCAGAGCGCAAGCTGCTGGCCACATTTCTAGGATCCAAAGAGCCAAAACCTCTGGTTATCTCGCTGCTGATGGAGCCTTTCCAAGATGTCACCAGACTTGCGTGGCAGAAACAATCATCCACTCAGCTGTTCCCAGGAAGGTGGACAGGCTCTGTAAACCCCACAAGGTGAAACCTTTCTTGGGAGAACATCCAAAGGCAGATTCTCTAGTGCTTACAGCCTCTCATGGTCGTGTCCAGCCAGCCCAAGCGGCTGGCGCCCAGCCCCTGATCCGGAGTTCAAGAAATTGGATCACTAGAGCAGAAAAGTTTTTTTTCTTCAGCTACTGGTTCCATCCATTTGCTGAATCTTCTTGCCCACATGGTTAACTACCAGCAATCCTGTGGGAGAAAACTATGAGTTGGTTAAAGACTCACCAGACTCTGGCAATAAAAACAAAATTCTAGCTTATGTCCAGTCGAATGGGCGTGGACAAAACATACTCGTTGCTTGTATGACTCAGTGGGCATAGCTTCCTGCAGACGTGTAATGGCAATTTGTCTGAGGAGGCACTCCTGGCTCAGGGTGTCTGGTTTTCATCCCTGACCTTCAAGATTCTATACTGAGAGACATGTGGGCAACCACCTCATCTCCGGCGTGGAGGAATTCGCTTGGAAGGTGCGGGTGAGGAATTTTCCTCGTCCCTCCACAACACTCTCACGGAGCGGAGGGGCACCACTCGTGCTGGAGGGAGTGTCAACGGATGGCCTCAAATACATATTTTCCTGAATGCCCGGTATACGTAGTTTTGGAACCAAAGTTACGGAACATATTAAGAATATATTGAATATAATGGAGGAGCTAGAACCTTACCGCCTAATCCTTGGTTTGCCACCCTCAGGGCTAAGAGATAAGGCCCAGAAATATCTATGGGCAATCCTGCTGGCTTCAGCATATAAGACAATAACCAAAAATGGTACCAAATGTCCCTCCCTGCCTTGAGGAGTGGAAAGCAATAACGCAAATTAAACAAGGCGAGCAAATCACATTTGGTATGCAGAATCGATTAGGAGTCTATATATCGAGATGGGCAAGATGAGAACTTTATCAGGAGGGGTTGGGTAGGGTCTAGTAGGAGTAGATAAAGGGGTAGGAAACATGAGAATGGAAAGCATATGTCCTCAGTGAGACGTGGATATCCTCATGGTAGTAGTTAAAAGACCAAAGCTTAAATATACTGACATGGAATAGCCACCACAAGAGATAGATCCTGCCTGCTGCTTCTTTTATTTTTTTGTTATACAAGTTGCCGAATTAATTTGCATTCTTTTAAATGTTTGTGATTGAGTAGAGATATTAAATGTCTGAAGACTATAAAAAGAATTGTACACCAAATGAGAATTTAGATTAAATAATGTGATTCTAAAGTGACAATGCTATGTGTATTTGTAAGTTGAACGATAAAACAAGTATAAAAAAAAAAAAAGATTCTATACTGGACGCCTCTCCAGGGTCCAGTGTTGTTTGGCCAGGAGGTAGTCACTCGTCAAGAGCCTGCATGACTCGCAAGGCTGTTGCTGTCGTCCACAAAATGTACAAGTCGGAGCTTCAAGGTCTCTGCAGTCCCTTTCAGAAGGGTCAAGCGACAAGGGGCAAAAACCCCCAGGAAAGGGTTCAAGAGATGCGGCCACCCTGTCCCTCAAGGTGCCCAAGGCCCTGGGCAGCCCAAAGCTCCTAGGGCCCCAGACCCAAAACCCTCCTCTACAGTCTGACTCACTGCTCCTCATTCTTGTGTCATACAGAACACAAGAGTAGGAGGGAGATTTTCCTTTACCTCACAAATGATCCAGTATCACCTCTGACCAGTGGGTGCTGAAACCATCTGAAGAGGTTACACACTCGAGTTTCTCAGCATACCCCACGGACAATCCACCCTCCGCCTTTTCATTGTCCTCCCATCTGCCCGGCTTCTAGCAAATGAAATTCAGTCCCTCCTCCCGAAGAAGGCCATTCAGCTGGTCCCCTGATCCCAGTGGGGCACAGGCTACTCCCATTTCTTCTTGGTTCCAAAGAAAATGGGGATCTTCATCCATTCAGGATCTCAGCCAGCTAAATCTGTCTTCGAGTACCAGAGATTCGGATGGTGACATTGGCAATCCTGTTACCCCTCCTCCATCATGGAGACTATTATGCTCCCTCAATATGCAGGAAGCCTACATGCATATCAAAGTCCTCACGTTCCACAGGAGGTTTCTCGCTTCTGGTTTTAGGACCAGCACTACCAGTTCAGGTTTTGCCTTTCCAGACTTTCCTTGCACCCAGGAACTGTCACTTTGTTTACCTTCCTGGACACTGGCTTATTTCGGCTAAATCAACAAGCCAGTTGAGCGTGGCCCTGGAGGAAATTTAGGATCTTTTTGCTCCCTGGGCATCACTGTAAATTGACTGAAGTCACAACCCTGACCCTCCAGCAGCTGCAGTGCATTGGGGCTGTTCTGGATGACTACCAGGACAGAGCCTTCTTGCCCATCAGACAGAGCAAAGCAGTCCCAGTGGACCTGGTGTGCGGGTTTCGGGCAGATCTCTCTCTCCCAGCAGCGGTGATTCTTCAGCTTCTAGGCTACATGGCTGTGGCCATAGCTATGCTCCTCTCGTCAAGCTAAACATGATGCTTCTGCAATGGTCGTCAAGGTCCAGTGGGACCAGGTGGACCACAACTTGGATCACCCGATCGAGGTCTCAGCAGCGATCCGTCGTTCTCTCCAGTGGTGGCTTTGCCCTCCACATCTCAAGAGGAGGTCTCTTTCCAGAGACTGTGCCCATCATGAGACCTTAACCACAGATGCCTCAAAATTGGGTTGGGGGGCCCATCTAGGGGACCACAGGACCGAGGGGCTTGTTCCCCCAGACTGGATCTCTTCATATCAACATTCTCACAAAGAGAGCCATTCTGTATAGCCCTACAGTTGTTTCAAGACCAAGTTTCCCAGGGTCCTCTCTTGGTGCTGTCAGACAACCCTCAGTTTCTTCTACATCAACAAGCAAGGAGGCACTCAGTCCATATCCCTTTGAGGGAGGCCATGAGAGTTTGGGACTGGGCAGTGGAACACCTTCTGGATCTCCACGGCTGTGCATGTGCCGGAAACCAGAATGTTCTCACCGACAGTCTTAAATTGCTCTCGTTCTCTGAGTTATAGAAACATAGAAACATAGAATTTGTGACAGATAAGGACCGCTTGGCCCACCCAGTCTGCCCATTTCCCTACACTGGATAAGCTGCAGATCTAGTTAACCAGCAGCTACTTCTTCTACCCCCACCCCCAGAAATTGCCTTATGACCTCCATGCATGCAGATTCCCTACTGATTTTGACTCCCAACCTCCTCCGGAGCCATTCCCATGCATCCACAACCCTCTCTGTGAAAAATACTTCCTTAAATTACCTCTGCGCCTTCCCCTCTATCTTCAAATTGTGCCCTCTTGTTCTTGCACACTCTTTTTTTGAAGATGCTGCCCTCTTGGACTTTGTTGATTCCCTTGAGGTGCGCCTGAAGTTTCTACCATGTCCCCCTCTCCCTCCTTTCCTCGGGGCTAGCCATATTCGCTCCTTAAGTCTCTCTTCATATGTCCTCCGGTGCAGACCCTGCACCATTTTAGGTGCCCTCCTCTGGACAGCTTCCATCCTGTCTATGTCTTTGCGAGATTGGGTCTCCAGAACTGCACAGTACTCCAGATGGGGTCTCACCAGCTGTCTGTACAGAGGGATAATAACTTCCTGTTTTCTACTGGTGATGCCTCTCCCTATGCATCCCAGTATCCCCAACCCTCCTTGCTGCCTTCTCACATTGCTTGCCACCTTTAGGTCATCTGATATGACTACCCCCAGGTCCCTTTCCATTTTTGTTGTTGTTAGTATCTCACCCCATTGTGTACTCTTCCCTGGGTTTTGTTTCCCAGGTGCATACATGCACTTCTTAGCATTGAATCTAAGCTGCCATACATTTGACCATTCCTCTAACCTTGCAAGTCCCTTCTCATCCTTTCCACCCCACCCTGTGCATCAACTCTGTTGCAGATCTTAGTGTCATCTGCAAAGAGACATACTTTTCCTTCAGTCCTTCTGCAATGTAAACATAAAAGACATTGAAGAGGACTGGTCTAACTCTGAACCCTGCGGTGCCCGCTAGTAACCCTCCTTTCTTCTGAGTGGACTCCATTTACTATTACTCTCTGTGTCCTATTCTCCGGCCAATTCTTTACCCAGGCTGTCATCTTGGGACCCACTCCCAGGCTGGCTAACTTATATATTAATCTTTTGTGTGGGACTGTATCAAATGCCTTGCTAAAGTCTAGGTAGGCCATGTCACAGCCCCTCCCTGATCTACTACTTTGGTCACCCAGTCAAAGAAATCTATCAGATTCATCTGGCATGACCTTCCGCTGTGAATCCATGCTGCCTAGGGTCCTGTGCCCTTCTGGCCTCTAGACTGCGACATTTCTTTCCTTTAGAAGTGATTCCATCATTTTCCCTATCACTGAGGTTAAACTAACAGGTCTATAGTTTCTTGCTTCTGCCTTGCTCCCACTTTTGTGTTATGAATGGGAGTTGCACCTAGGAGTTGTAGACAACTACTGGCCGACCAGAGTTGGATCTATTTAGCCCTGTACAGCTTAAACTGCCAAATGTTTGCTCGGGCCTGGTGTTTCCTGGTGAGATGCATTGTCCTCTCCTGGACAGGAGGTTTCTGTATGCCTTCCTTCCCTCCCTGTCATTCAGAGTTCTGCTAAAATTGCAGACAGAGGAGGCCAGAATGAATCTGGTGGCTCCTCTTTGGCCTCAACAAATTTGGTATCCGCTGCTGCAGCAACTGGCCATGGAGCCCCCATGCAGTTACCCTCTCCACTCAGTTGCTCTCTCAAGAACAGGGAACACTAGTCCATCCTGCTCTGCAGTCTCTTCACTTGCATGCCTGGCTCCTGCAGTCTTAGCAGAGGAGAGATTAGGAGTGTCAAGTAGAGTGGCAGAGGTTTTGGTGGCAGTTAGAAACCCTCCACTAGGGCAGCTTATGCCATGAAGTGAAGCGTTTCTGCCTTTGGGCAACAGCATGTGCCCTAGATCCCTGATTTTCCGGTCAAGCATGTGCTAACTGTCTTCTTCTCCACCTCTTGGACCTGGGCTTCAGCTATTCGTCCATCAAAGGTGCACCTGTGTGCTTTATCAGCATATCATGCACATATGGGGAAAGACTCTGGCACAGCTTAATGTGTGCAAGACCTTTCTGTGAGGTGTCCTGCATATCAGACCCCCGGAGGACCCTGTCCCTCCCTGGGATCTACTTTTGTTCTCAGGAAACTCACCCTGCCTCGCCAGACCAGCTGCAACAAGGGCTGGGCTTTCTTTAAATGGAAGCAGTATTTTTAGTTGCTGTTACTTCCATGAAGGGGTTTCAGACTTCAGGACCCTTATGTCCAAGGAGCATTATCTTGTGTTTCATAGGGACAGGGTGGCCCTCGCTTACAAATCCACAGATTTTTTTGTCAAAGTGGTGTCAGATTGATGCTGAACCAGGACATCCAACTTCCGGTTTATTTTCAGAGTTCCCAGTAAACTTTGTTGCATACTCTGGATGTTCATAGAGTTTGTGTTATTCTCTTCACAGAACCAGTTCCTTAAGGAAGACTGACCAGTTGTTTGTCTCCTTTGCTCTTCACAGAACCAGTTCCTTAAGGAAGACAGGCCAGTTGTTTGTCTCCTTTGCTCACAGAAGGACAGGGCTCATGTAACGAGATGCTACTTTGTTGGTTAGTACACTGCATTTCTTTTGTTACCAGCATCAGGATAATCCCTTACTGGGATCAGTCAAGGAGTCACTCCACCAGGGCTGTGGCTACCTCCTTTGCCTATGTGAGGAATGTTTCCTCGGCAGATGTCTGTGCTTCTGCAACTTTGCACAGTCCATACCTTCATTAAACATTACTGCCTGGACATTGTCTCTGGGAGGAGGCAGGATTTGGACTAGCCGTCCTTTGGGTCCTACTCTCTTGAGGCTTTTCAGCTGTTTGTTCTTCTCCCCCTCGTCAGACCTGGGCCCTATTTTTGGGTACTGCGTGAGATAAGTCCTAATGGTAATGCCTGCTGCAAGAGCTCCACCTCGAAGTCAGATGGTACAGTTATGTGAGAACTTCACGTATGTAGATCTTAAAGAGGAGCTCTTGCAGCAGGGCTTTCCACCCACCATCCCAGAACTATTATTTGTTACCCTTCTTGGGGTGGGGGAGATCCTGCTCGGTTTTCCATTTGCTGGCGAGGTCTCCAGCGGGAAACTGAGATGGCACCAGGGGACTGCCCCTTTATACCACATCTGATGTTGGGCGGTCTCCCGCCTCAGACTACTAGCTACAAGATTTTTCAGTGGGATCCTAACGCCTGACTGCATTAGTCCTAATGGTAATACCTGCTGCAAGAGCTCCTCTCGAAGATCTACTGTTACGGTAAGTTCTTACGTAACTGTACTTTTCTGCTGCTGGTATCCTACCTGACTCTATAAGTGATCATTGCCCTGTATATTACGTGTAGGACACTTCCCTCCATCCTTCCCTCTCTAAGGTATTATCCTTCTTTAACTCCTCCAACCTTGATTCCGGTGCGTTCCTACCGACTTACAACTCATTGACTGGTCTCCTCTATATTACCAGCGATATCAACATTGTAGCTAACTTCTTCACTGCTATCCTACTTGCCCTTCAGAACAGACACATCCTGGTCATTGTCATGCAGAGGGTCAAAGGGATAAGCCACCAAATAGCTCAAGCAGCCGCTTCTACTGATTACTCAAGCACAGGGATGAACTTTGGCAAAATGGAATGCCTCCTCTCTTCAGACTTGCTTTAAGGCTTACCGATCCTTGTGTGACACCTGTAAGAAGGAAATTCTTTCTGCCAAGCAAATACTACCGAGATCTGCTCAGTTCCTCTGCTTCCAACTTGAAGAGATACTGGTCTCAAATAAATGAAATCCTCGGAATAATAAGTCTCAGACTCCTAATGAAATTCTTATAAATTACATCCATTGTAATAACCCTTACACTACAGCTAATGCCTTTAACTCCCTCTTTACCAAGCTTCCAACCCCCCACCCACTCCATCCTGCAACTCCCTCTCTCCCCTCTATCCTGGCTGCAGCTTCTCCCCTCTTGAGCTTGCTCTGGTCATATGTTAAGAGGTCCTTAAGCTTGGAAGACCATTCCTTCTCATGGCAGTGCTGGGACGGATGGTCTTGAACGAGGATTCTAAGACTGTTGGCCTCTGTCCTTGCTACACCAATAACTAGGCTCATTAACTTGTCCATCTGCTCCTCTGCTGTTCCTTGGTCCTGGAAGACAGCCAGAACAGTACCAGTGTTTAAGAAAGGTGACCCTAAGGTCCTAGTGAACTACTGACTAATTGCGCTTTGCCCTTGCTCAGAAACTACTGGAAAATTAATTTGACAGGTCTCTCACTTACTTAACTTCAACCTTCAGTTCCTATTCCAACATGGCTTCCGTGTTGGGCATAGCACAACTGCTACTCTAACCCAATATACTAGCGATGTTAAGTGCAACATGGGCAAAAACCTGCTCACTGGTGCTGTGTTTATTGACCTCTTCAAAGCATTTGATTTGGTCAATCACCATCTACTTTTGTGGAAACTTTAATCCATTGGTGCATCTGACTATACCATATCCTGGTTTGGCAGCTACCTTGACAATCTGTCTCAAGCTGTCTCCTTCTGTAAATTCTCTCATCCCTGCCCCCATCTCCTGTAGTGTCGGCGCAAGGTTCTATTCTTGGCCCCTGCTCTTCTCCGTCTTTATCAATGATATTCTTAACTTCTCTCCCTGCAGTAACATTATGTATGTCAGCGGTCTGGTTCTGTATGCGCCTCCAAGTCCGTTGATGACCTCAATCTCTTCTATCATCTGCGTTTCAGAATCTTCAGTTCCGGCTCTCCTTCAGTTATCAAATCCTGAATTTGTCTAAGACTTGGGCCATGCTCTTTGGGTCCTCTAGAAAAGTTCACGCTGAGTATTCCAAGCTACAGGACCTCTGCTGTGACAGGTTGCCTGCTTTCGAATACTGTATCCTTTAAATACCTTGGTGTCACGCTCGACCCGTTCTTGACATCTCTAGTCACGTTAATGAGGTATGTTGTTCAGTTAACTTCGAAAATAGGCACTGCCTATAAAGGTATGTCACTCTCTCACCTGCTGCCAGGATCTTGGTAGCTAGGCGTTCTCTGCTCCCTAGGCTGTTATATTTTATTCATTTGTTAACGGGTAAGGACACTGGACCAGTGGCCCTTTTCAAGCTTCGACACGGAACACAGTAGAATGACACAACTACATTAAACATACATTATATAATAACAATAACATACATTACACAGTAATGTGATAAATTACATGGAGCAACTACATGAAAATTTCAACAGTAAATATTTATATTTGCCCTCCCTGTACTCTCCCAGGCTAATGCTGGTGTACTTCACAAGTGGGATGTTACTTATAATAACATCTGCAGTTTGTTTTATGGCCCCTACTGAACCCATCACTGCCTTCTCTGGATATGTTCTATCACACAATCTTCCAGTCTCCTTTCCTTTTTAAGATGTGCTTCAAAGTCTTCAACTTGGCTCCTCCCACCCACCGGTGGTAACTCCCCTAGCACCACCCATGCGCAGTTCTTCCATTCTGCTTGAAAGAACAGGATCTTAGTTGAGTATGAGCTCCTGCAGCAGGCTACACCTAGGACTATGCCTCTAGGCACTAGGACTCCATGGAAACTTCTAGCCAGCAGTACCCAGCTGGGGTCCGCCCTTACGTCAGTCTGCCTACCGGCGTCACCCTCTGTATAAAGGGGCGTTCCCCAGCCCTACCTCAATCTTTTCTCACTGTCGACCTGTGTGCTGGTCCTTGGACACCTTGTTGCATCTAACTGCCATTTTGACTTCTTGTTAGCATACCGTTTTTTTCTTCTTTAAAAAAAAAAAAATCCTTTTGTTAGATTAGTTTTATGTCCTTTCCATCTCTTCCACCTAGCGGCGGAAATCCAAGTGTCTGTGCTGGCGGCAGATTCGTGAAAGATCGACCATGCTCGGTGCATTTTCTGCCTGGGGCCTGATCATAATGTTAACACCTGCCGGACTGCTGTAAATTTAACCAGACCAGGACCAGCTCTGCCTAAAGACACTCCAGGCCTACCTTATGGGCAGCAGCTCGCCGCCCTTCAACAGCTGTCGAGGCCAGCTCCTCAGCCTCCCAGTTGCCAACTTTCCACAAAGAGAAACATGCAGGAGGGAAGCACCATCAACGGGAAAAAGAGCACAGTAGGTTGGAGTCCCACTGCAGATCACCTCATCAGAAGGAGAAACCTTCTGGTTTGCACTCTGGCAAGAGGCGGACTCTGCCCCCTGTCAGGCCTAGTTTCCTCTGCCCTGCCGTTGATGAAGGCTTCCACCCTTAGCCTGTCGGCGGGTGGGAGTTCTTTGGGGCAAGGATCTTAGGGTTCCTCCCTGAGCCTTAGACCCTTCCAGCATTCCTTCAGGGTCTAAGGCGGGACATCTGCCAACAAGGTGGCATCTTCTACCTCTGGTTGCGTCGTCAGCCTCCCAGCAGCAATGCAGATGCGGGAACATTCCCATTCCAGGAACGCACCCGCCAGAAGTCATTGGGTGCTAAGCGAAAGCCCTGATGTACATCTCAAATGACAGGCCTTCCGACAAATGGAAGGACCGAGGCAGGCAGCCTCATTACAAGGCATCGGTGACCAGATATCAGGGTCAGCTACCCTGCCTCAACGCCTATAGGTCTTCTGCCTCAGAAGCCAGCGTCCGTCTGTCATCACCGATGGATCAGCATCCTGACCGAGCACCTGTCGATCAGATACGGGACCAGGCGCCCACTGCTCCGGTACCCATTAACTACAGGTCTACAGTCTGCAACATACCTAACCCTGACACACACCAGGGGTGACGCCAGGACTGAATAACTCCCGATGCCCCATGAGGTCCCACTAGTGTACCACTGCCTCAAGTACCAGTGGTTCCTCTGGCTGGACGTCGGTCAACTTTTTGCTTCATGGTGGAACATGGTAAAGGGGACTTACTGTAAAGGATGACCACAGCTCCCCCTCTGCCACAGCCTTCTACCCTGGTCCTGGACAAGACTCTGATACAGGACAATCGGACTGCACCTCCATCTGCCCCCAGGGCCCCACTCCCTAAGGGTTGGATTCGAACGCTCAGACATAGGAGCAGGCGCGTCACTCCTCCTCCAGGTCATCTTCCTCTGAAGACAGGAACTGGCGGGAAAGGTGCAAACATTTAAGGTCAGCTTCCTCTTATTCCTCTAGAGGTCACTCTTTTCCTCTGGCTTCTCAGCCAGGGGCTATTTCCCAGAACCAGAAGGTCACGCCAGTTCTCCCAGGTCCCTTCGGATGACCGACTTTCATGGATATGATGCATCATATCAATTCCTAAACCAGTGGGATACAGAGGAATTGGATCTGGAAGAAGAAGGCTACATACCTTCTTGGGCATGAGTAATCCTAAACCCTTGGTCATTCCTCTCTGGTCCCTCTCTTCCAGGACCTAACCAGACTGGCATGGGAGCACCCTTCTTCCTTTTGGCTATTCCCAAAAGGCAGACAGGCTATACAAGACCCCTAAAGCGGAGCGTTTCCTGGGGGAGAATCAAGGGCAGATTCCATGGTCTAACCGCAGCACACAGCAGGACCAAGCAGCTCAAGCACATGAGGTGCAGCCTCCCGACAAGGAATCTAAGAAGCTAGACCAGTTCAGGAGAAGAGTTTATGCCTCTTCCACTTGTTTTATGTGATGCTTAAATTTTTGGCACACATGGTACTATATCAGAAATCTCTGTGGTAAAAACTCTCGAGTTGGCCCAAAAACAGCCAGACAGTCTGTCTTGTAATGGAACTTCTGGACATCCTTCAGTCCAGGTTGGTGCATTAGGAAACCATGTGTTGAGGGCATCTTACAATTCAGTGGACACAGCTGCTAACGCCGCGGCCACTGGGATCTGCCTCCACCACCACTTCTGGTTGCGGGTATCCGGGTTTAGACAGGACCTCCAGGATTGTATCCTGGATGCTCTCTTCCATGGATCTGTCCTCTTTGAAGGGAGGTTACAGAAAATCATAGCGGATCTGCAGGACTCAGGAAGCGGTGCAATCCGTTCATCATATGTACCAGTCAGATCCTCAGCAGCCCAAGCGTAAGCCCTTTCCAGCACCGGGTGGCAGCAAACAGAGGCAAACAGCGCTGAGGTCCTTTCAAGAGAAAGGCTCCCTCCCAAACATCTGGGAACAGCTGGGCTAGGAGTGCTAAATCCTCCCAGTCCTCACTGCCCACCCATGCATGACTTCCTGCCTGCCCCCCATCTCCAGCATAGTCAGTATGGGAGGCAGTAGGTTGTCGGTTCCCCTCTACCTAGAAGGATGGACCAACATTACAACAGACATATGGGTTTGGGATATTGTTGAAAGGGTTACACGCTAGAGTTTGTCGAGCTTCCCGGACAATCCTCCAGCCCCTCTTGATACTCTCCAGCTCACACAGCCATCATCAGGAAGAGATCCAGGCCTTGCTCTTAAAAGAGCAGTTGAGCCCATTCTTCTTCCTCAACAGGAAACGGGCATTATTCCTACTTCTTCTTAGTTCCAAGAAGACTGGGACTTAAGACCCATACTGGACCTGAGTGAACTGAACCAATATATCAAGTACAAAAGGTTCAGAATGGTGACCTTACCGGCCCTGATCCCATGTTACATCAGGGGACTGGCTATCTCCCTGGACACATAAGATGCCTACTTGCACATCCCAGTGTTTCCAGCTCATCGGAAATACCTCCAGTTCACCTTCCAAGGGAACCATTTTCAATTCAAGCTTTACCTTTTGGCCTATCCTCGACCCCAAGGGTATTTACAAGTGTCTATGGTAGTAGTTACAGCTCTCAGGAGACAGGCCGCCACATCTAGCCCTTCCTGGGCGATTGGCTCCTACTGCTCCCTCAGATTGCAGTTAATACACACCTTCTCGGACACTCTGCAGATGTTTCAGTGGCTGGGGATAACAGTCAACCTACTGAAGTCCTGTCCTTGGCCCTGCCAACGTCTGCAGTACATAGGGGCCATTCTAGACACAAACCAGGGAAGGGCCTTCCTCCACCAGACAGCACCACTCTGCTGAGAGAACTGACATCCAGAATAGCTTCAGCCAACCTAGTCACAGCCCAGACTATGTTGCAACTTCTGGGAAATACCTACAGTTCTGCTGGCACGCTTGCATATGAGAGTTCCCCAATGGACCCTAAGGGCTCAGTGCGACCAGAGGTCCGATGACGTCGAACACACATCCCATACTATTTCAAGGGTTGTTCAGCAAACATTATCATGGTGGCTAACTCTCCAAATTTGGAAGCAGGAGTACTGTTCCAATCGTATTCACCAAGCCAGATCCTGACCATGGATGCATCAGGTCTAGGATGGGAGCTCACTTTCAGAATCACCATACTCAGTGCACATGGTCAGACCTAAAATCCCTGCACATCAACATTCTAGAGATGAGGACAATTCAGTATGTCATGCAGGCCTTTCAGACACACCTTTCCAAGGGTCTCCTGCTTGTTTAGACCGACATCATGTCAGTAGTCTTTTATATCAACAAGGGGTGGGGGGTGCACTCCTACCTTCTGTGCAGAGAAGCCGTGAGTGTGTGGTACTGGGCCCTAGAACCTGGACTTGCGCTGACAGCGGTTCATGGTCCAGGCATCCAGAACATCCTGGCAGACTAACCCGGCCACTCTCGATCTAGGAACCACGAGTGGGAGCTGCTTCAAGAAGTGGTGGATGACCTCTTCAAAGATGGGGCCATCCAGAGCTGGACCTCTTTGTATCCCTGTGCAATGCCAAACTGCCCAATTTCTGCTCGATAGATCCGGGCATGGTGCTTTCTGGCGAGACCCGTTGTCCCTTTGCTGGACAGGGAAGTTTCTTTATGCATTCCCTCCTTTCCTTCTGCAGAGGGTGCTGCTCAGGCTGCAGCCTGAAGGGGCAGCAGTGATCTTGATAGCCCCATTCTGGCCGCGCTAGATATGGTTCCCCATATTGCAGCGACTGACAGTGGAACCTCTGTTCCCACTATCTCTGTCTTCAGCTTGCTATCCCAAGACCAGGGCACACTAGTCCACCGATCTTTGGTCTCTACTCCTTCTTGCATGGCTCCTGCAGACCTAGCTGTCTCCGTCATGGATTTTCACAGAGGGTGGCTGAAGTCCTAGTAGAGGCAAGAAAGCCATCTACCGCGGCTATGTATGCCATGAAGTGGAAACAGTTTTGCATTTGGGCAGCTGCACATTGCTAGACCCTTTTTCATACTCTGTGAACTCAGTCTTGGAGTATCTTCTTTTGCTCTTGGACACAGGGCTCGCTACTCATCCATTAAGGTGCACCTCTGTGCTATCTCTGCTTATCATGCACCTGTGGAGGTAGAAACATTGCACAGTTGGATCTCCCCATACCTTCCTATGGGGCATCCTTCATTTAAAGCCTCCCATCAGGGATCCTGTCCCCCATGGGACCTCATTTGTTCTAGAAATTAACCTTGCCTCCCTTTGAACAGGCCGTGGCTTGTGGCGTTTGCTTTCTCTCATGGAAAGTGTTATTTTTAAATGCCATTACTTGACTCGAAGAATTTCAGAGCTTCAAACGCATGTGCAAGAACCTTATTTAATTTTTCTGAGAGACAGGTGTCTCTTCTTGCTAATCTACGTTTCTGCGAGGTAGTAACTGGAGCTGACCTTGAACCAGGATATCTGTCTTCGGTTTATTGTCCAGTATTCAAACCCGGGCGGGGAGAACCCTCCTTCACACGTAGGCGTCCACAGGATCCTTTGTTTTTACTTAAACTGGACTAAGTTGGTCCGTAAGTCTGATCAGTTGTTTTCCTTTGCCCCAGGGCTTTGGGGAAGCCTGTTGCTAAACAAACCCCGTCAAAATGGTTAGCCAATCTGCACAGTGTTCATCTACAACAAGTATGACAAACCCTTACAGGGGCCAGTCAGTGGGCATTCCACAAGGTGGATGGCAGCATCATTCACAGCTATGAAAATTTTTTGTCGGCAGACATCTGCAGTGCCGCAGTCTGGAACTCGGTGCATACTTTTTTTAAACACTACACTCTGAACATTGCTTTCAGAAAATGAGCAGGATTCAGCCTAGCTGTTTTTTCTGTCAACCCTGTTTCCTTTCTTTCCTTTGGGACACTGCTTGGGACTCGGTCCTTAAGTGAGCTGCTGCAGGAGCTCATACTCTAAGTAAGTAGTTACGTAAGAATTTACTGTAACAGGAGATCTTTGAGAAGAGCTCCTGCGCTATTTTCCTTCCTACATCTCCCTATTATACTTTATCCTTTTTGGGAATTTTGGCACCTGCCTCAGCTTCCCCTGCTAAACCACCTCAGGTCTCCAGTGGGTGAACTGAGGTGGGTCTGGAATGCCTCCCCTATACAGAGGAAGGTGACGCCAGTAGTGGATCAACATAAGGGCGACCCCAGCTGACCAGGAGCAGTATAGCGCAGTGTGTTAAGGTCTGAGCTGCAGATCTGGAGGACCTGGGTTTGAATACCACAGCTGTCTAGGTGCATACTGTGTGATTCTGAGCAAGTCACTTAAATTCCTTGTGCTCCCAGGTCGCATCTGGAAAGAAGCTTTTGGCTTAGTGTGCTGCTCCTGGTTAAACAATGTCCTTTCAGCTGGGTACTGGCGAAGGTTTCCGTGGAGTCCTAGTGCTGGCGGCATAGTCCTTGGGTGTAGCCTGCTGCAGAGCTCTTCTCGAGATCTACTGTTACAGTAAGTTCCTACGTAACCATACTTTCCCTCCTTACCGCTCTGCATTACTGAGGCCCTGAAAACCTTCTAAAAATATTTGTCTTCTCTACTTCTCACTGCTCAGTGGGCCGGCGCGAAGTCCACATCCAGGTTTCCGGTTCTGCGGTTGTGGGCAGAAGATATTACGATCGACACACCTTGTATGTATACTCGTGAGCCACGAGCATGATGTCTAGCCTTGCGATTTTGTCACACCTTTTGCCATGACATTGTGGTGTGGCATCTTCCATAGTAACCATCCAGTCATGGCAAGAATGAGGACCAGGAAGCAGCACAATGGCGAAAAGCAATGGCATAAACACAGATCTGTCTGAAAAGGTTAAGTAACTGTGGTCCAATCCCTCTACACCGCCCATCACCCCATGGTATGGACTAAATACTTTAAAAGGATTAGCCAGTTGAGCATGAAACCATGACAGACAATGAAAGAAAGTCACGGTTATGGACGGTGCAAAAGAAAAAAAGTGAAATATATATGAAACTGTGATGTTTAGGTACTGTGTTGGTTTCATGAACTTTAGTAAGTGATTTATCCTCACATAATATATTGTTTTCACTGCGCTTTATTGTCACTTAAGAAACATAAACATTTCCTAAGCAGGAAGTAAACTGTGGTTGAGATTTTTTTTTATTATTTTTTTTATTTTATTTTAACAAGTAGTGAATGCTGTCCGACCAAGACTGCTGCTGCTACTATGGCAGTTTGCATGGTCTTGCTACTAAGTTCAATTTTTTCCCAGGGTCAGGCATCACATTGGTAAATGTTGTGGGATGAAAAATTAAGTTGTGGAATTTAAGTATTAAAAAAAAAAAACCCTGTTGAGCATTAACAAACGTTTAAGAACTCCTTTAGTCTGTCTTCATATGGCTTCTGTTTCAGACCCTGCAACATTTTAGTTGCCTCCTCTGACTGCCTCCATCCTATCTCTGTCTTTGCAGAGATGGGGTCTCCAGAACTGCACGCAGTACTCCAGATGGGGTCTCACCAACTGCCTGTATAGAGGGATAACAACTTCCTGTTTTCTACTGGTGATACCTCTCCCTATACATCCCAGTATTCCCCAGCCCTCCTTACTGCCTTCTCACATTGCCTGCCTACCTTTAGGTCATCTGATGACTACCCCAGGTCCCTTTCCATTTTTGTTCTTGTCAATATCTCCCCATTGTGTACTCTTCCCTGGGTTTTTGTTTCCCAGATGCATTACTTTGCACTTCTTTACATTGAATCTAAGCTGCCATACATTTGACCATTCCTCCGACCTTGCCAAGTCCCTTTTATCCCCCTTGTGTATCAACTCTGTTGTAGATCTTGTGTAGATTAGCAAAGAGGCATACTATTCCTTCCAGTCCCTCTGCAATGCTCACTTATAAAGACATTAAAAGGACCGGACCCGTACTGAACCCTACAGTACCCATTAGTGACGCCCTTTCTTCAGAGTGGAGTCCGTTACTATCCCTCTGTGTCCCTGTTGTCCAGCCAATTTTTCAATCTCGCTACCACCCTGGGACCCATTGCCAGGCTGGCTAATTTTGTTTATTAATCTTGTGTGGGACTGTGTCAAATGCCTTACTAAAGTCTAGGTAGGCCATGTCCACAGCCCCTCCTGTCTACTACTCTGGTCACCCAGTCAAAGAAATCTATTAGATCTGCTCTGACATGACCTTCCCGCCGTGAATCCATGCTGCCTTGGGTCCTGTGCCCCGCTGGACTCTTGGTACTCAACAATGCTTTCTTTCAGAGGTGATTCCATTATTTTCCCTACCACTAAAGTCAAGTCAACAGGTCTGTAGTTTCCTGCCCTGCTTTGCTCCCACTTTTGTAAAGGGGAATCACATCTGCCCTCCTCCAGTCCTTCGATTCCACACCATCCTCCCATGATTTGTTAAAAGGGTAGTCAGTGATGTCACTAGTTCTCCTTAATTCTTTTAGAATTCTAGGGGTGAATCCTATCCAGGCCCCTTGCTTTGTCCACCTTCAGTTTTAGGGATGCTGTCAGTCGACTCTTCACGGCGACATTGCCCAGCTCTGCTCAGGTAGGTGGTAGCTCCAGTCCCGCCCATCCACAGCATACAGGGTTCGTGTCCAGGTACTTCCTGGTCCCTCAAACGGACGGGGCTGATGCCCCATTCTAGATCTGCATGACGGAACAAATTCATCAGGTTCCACACTTTCAGGCTGGTCACTCTGTCTCGGCTCATATTATCCCTGGAACATCTGTCCCACCGATGGTTCCTCCGCTTTTGGGTTGAGGGAACCCTATATGAATTCCAAGACATGCCATTTGCCTGTCCTCGGTGCCCAGGGTCTTCACCAAGTGCATCACAGTGGTGGCTGCCCACCTGAGGTGCCAGGGAGTCCAGGTATACTCCTACCTGAATGACTGGCTCATTCAGTGAGGCCAAATCAGAACTCATGCTTTCACAGGTGATTCACTTCATTGGGGCAGAGCTTGACTCTTGCAGAGCCAGGGCTCGGCTCCAGTGGACAGGCGGAGGCTCTTACCTCCTTTTCACGATCATTGCCAAACCAGAAATCGTGCCCTGCTTGGGACCTCCTGTGCCTCTTGGTCTACATGGTGGCTTGCACCAGCGTGGTCCGATGGACCCACTGGAGAATGCTCCCCTGCAATGGGAGCTGGCCCGCCAGTGGTCTCAATGCAGGGATCACTTCGACTAGCTGGTCACAGTGACCTAGTGGATGTGGGATGTGCTCCAGTGGTGGCTAATCCTGGAACATCTGCAGGAGGGTATCCTGCTTGTTTGTCTGGAGCCAACGGTCATCCTGACGACTAATGCCTCTCTCATGGGCTGGGAGCCCACCTGTGGGATCACAGAGTCCACTGTTTCTGGTCCCCGAGGAGTACGATGTCACATCAACCTGCTGGAGCTTCGCACTTAGTGGGCAACAAATTTGGTACTACTGTTAGACAATCGGTTGTACACCCTTTCTATCTAATATTATCAGCCTTGCTTCTCAGCCTCACTCTATTTCATCAATTTATTCTTATCTCCTGAATTTTAATTTAAAGGAGGATATTGAGGTCCTTCAGTCTGGACACATCTTCTCCCTGAGGTTGTCCCGCTCTGGACTAACATTTGGCACAACTTACATAGATATCATACCCAGGATAGGTTCCGATTAACTAATATTATATTGTGAATAACCTTTACTATACTCCCATGTACTCTTTCAGCGAAGATGGCTTGTTCGATCGCTTTCAGGTGCTCACAAGCTGAGGGCAATTTAATCCACATTTTTGGGAATGTCCCAAAGTTGCCCCATTGTGGTCCCTGATCCGGGAGAATTTGGATACCCTTCTGGGTCTGAGCAGGTTCTTTTGTCTGGAAGTTTGTGTTTTGCGTGATTTTTCTTATGTAGACAGTGTGGGCGCCGATATCATATGGCTTTAGAGTCCATGGCTGGTTAAGAAACTGGTTCTAAGACACTGGAAGGACCAATTGGTTTTATCATACATAGACTGGTTGAAGGAGATAATGTCATATTTCAATCAGAGAATCTGATTGCCAGCTTTAAAGATCGTATGGATCTGTTTTATAAAAGATGGGGCAAACTCCAAACTTTATGTTTGCCTTAATAATAAGGCCTGACGACCGACCCTTTTGCCCTCATATAGTATTTATCTCTGTTTCGTTGTAGACTTTAGATCTTTTCCTTTTTGCTCTTACGTGATCTAGGATGTTTAAAGCTAATGTACCTTACTACAGGTATGCAGTGATATCCAGAATTAACGGGTTTTTGCCCTTGTTGGTGCACCTTGGGAGTTGGGAGGGGAGGGGTGGGGGTTTTGGTTGTACGATATATATACTATTTTCTGTTTATATACTTCCTGGAATGTTGTGCATCTGTTTCTTGGGGAGGGGTTGGTTTTGTTTTTCTGTTTAATGTTTTCTTTGGTTTGTTTGTATTTTGGAAACTAATAAACTTAAATTTCAAAAAAAAAAAAAGACCTGCTGGAGCTTGGTGGTTTGGCTGGACTGACCGCTTGCTGCCCACATCTAAGGGTCCAAGTGGTGCAGGTCCAGACAGACAACACCATGACTATGTACTACCTCAACAAACAAGGTTGGTACACACTCCTTCCACTGTGCAGGGAAGCCTCCGTATCTAGACACTCAGTGGCGCAGTCTGGAGGCAGACCTCTGGCCATCCACGTGACTGGTGCTTCCAACCAGCTGGATGCCCAAGCTTGGTGGGTGAGGTATTACACAAGTGGTCTCTTCATCCCAGGTAGTGCAGAACTTGTTCTCCCACTGGGGCAAACCTCTGGTGGACCTGTTTGCCTCAAGGGAGAGCGCCAAGCTGAGGCTGTATTGTGCCCCCCTCCAGCAGGAACGCTGCAGGGGATGCCTTCTAGGTCCTGGACCCTGGGCCTTCTCTATGCCTTCCCTCCGCTTCTCCTGATCTACAGAGTTTTGCTCAAGGTCAGAGGGACAAGGCACAGGCCTAGTGGCTCTGGACTGACCATGCCTCAGCAACAGGCCCCCGTGGCATCTCCACTATGCCCGGACCTGCTCTCCAATCAGTCAGGGGAATGTACTCCACCTGGACCTTCTAACCCTGCACCTGACAGCCTGGTACCTGAGGGCTGAGTTCCAGGCTTTAGTCTGTCCAAAGATGTACTTAACGTTGTTGAGGCATCTTGGAAGAGAGTCGACCAGAAATGTTATGCCTTCAAATGGAAGAGTTTCTCCATTTGGTGTCAGGGCAAAGGGCTAGACCCTTTGGCTTGTCTGGTGGCTGACATTCTCAACTACCTTTGGTCCCTCTCTAAGGGGCTGGTTGACAACCCTCAGGGAGCACATGGCAGCCATTTCTGCATACCGGCATGGGCCAGTCAGCAGTCGGTGGTGCAGGAGAAGGTGGTCTGATGCTTCTTCAAAGGCCTGGACCACATTTCCCTCCTGTGCATGAACCACCACCACCACCTTGGGATCTACTGCTGATTTTGGCAAAGCTCATGGGCAAGTCCTTCGAACCAGTGCACAGGTGTGAGATGTCGACCTGTCATGGAAGACCATCTTCCTGGTGGCTAACTCATCAGCCAGAAGGATCAGCGAGCTCCAGGCGCCTCGTGGAGTCTTCTTATTTGGCCTTCCACAAGGACAAGGTTGTCCTGCACCCCAATCCAAAGTTCCTCCCGAGGTTGTGTCAGATTTCCACCTTAACCAGGTGGTTAATCTCCCGGTGTATTTCATCAACCACACTCAGAGGGCTGAGCACAAGCTCCATACTCTGGATCTGAGGCGAGCACTCTCATACTACAAAGGCGCATGGCTGGAGTTTGGGGAGAGGTTTGCCAGCTGTTTGTCACCTCCGCTGAACCTGCACCTGGCAGGCCTGCAGCCAGTGGACAATTGATCTCTGCTATAGGTTGGCGGTAGGGAAGCCTCCCGGAGGGCTAAGGCTTATTCCACCAGCCATCCTGCTGCATCAGTGGCTGCTTCCAGGGACGCCCTGACCAGGAAATCTGCAGGGCTGCTACCTGGAGGTCAGCACACATCTTCATTTCCCATTACCACATTGACCTCAAGTCACGTGATGCTGATTTGGGGCCTCCGTTCTCCAATCACCGTTCCCTAAGTAGGGGTGTGCGCCTTGCCTCCCTCTCCCGGAGAACTGCTAGTAGTCTGCCAGATTGTGTGAATAGAACAACATATCCACATCCCTAGAAGAACAAGTTACTCACCTATAACAGTAGTTCTAGGAGTGGTATATGTTCATCCACACTGATCCACCTGACCTCCTGGCAGTGGCTCACAGGTATGCTTCCAGCGGCAAGAACTGGTGTCACGGGCGGTGCTAAGTGAGTTACTCTTTGTCAGGCAGTTACTCAGGCACTAGAAGATATCTTTAACAGCCCTGGGAAGATAACGCCTCCTTAATTTTACTGTCCATCCCACCAGCTGGGACCTCTTTGGGGTCTGACCATAAAACTTCTTTTAATTACGATTTTAGCAGCAAAAAAATATATTACCAGACTGTGGTATACTCAAAAATCCCTGCATTGGAAGGGTGGCAAAACATTTTGCTTGAGATCTGTGCCTTAGAAAGATTAACCTACACCCCTCATGGATAAAACTAGTGTGTTCAATACCAGCTGGCATAGATGGGTGCTAAGTCAACTTGACACAGACCCAGCATTTGTGACATGAGGTTGACCTCCTTCCTTCTTTCTCTCTCTCTCTCCGTCTCTCTTTCTTCTCCCTAGTTCTTTCCTTCTTTGGTTCCTTTCTATACAGCCCTTTGCTATCTTGACGCAGCAGGTGGCACTCAGGTCAGTCTTGACAGTGAGGGTTCCATCATCTGGTATAGACTACATCAGTCTTTCTGTTTACCTTCCAACTACTTCCCCACAGGTTTTTGGACTGGCATCAGAAGCTTCAACACAAAGGATGGACGGTTCTCCCTTCACAGAAATGAGGCCCCAGACCGATATGTATAATACCTGCGTGTTTTGCTATCTAATTCTTATATTTTGTTGTATATGAGTTGAAGAAATAGACAAGAGTGAGTGAGTGATTTACATTTCAGAGCGTTATTTCGAGTTTGCACCATTAACTTCCTACTATAGTGTATTACTTTTGCATTTCATACATCTCTGCCCTAGCTGTTATAACCTATGTGATGGCTGTACTCATGCTTCATGCTTGATAAAATTTTCTTAATAAAACAAATAAAAACAAACAAAAAACAGACTGCTCTGCTTCTGTCTCCCTGAGCAGGTAATTTTGCATCACCCTCTGACCAATGTGTGGTCTACATGCTGTGTCTTGACCTAAAACCAGACTGGAAAGGCTTAAAGATATCAAAGGCCATGAGGTGTGCCTCAAGTTGCCATGCCCTTGCCACCCCCACCTTCTCAATAACCTTGTCTAAAAAAGCAGTAATTTGTCAAGATGTTCAGGTCCAGCGATGGCTTCTTCAAGAGGGGCTTCACCAGTGCATTTTAGCACAGGTGGGAAAATCCGCTCTGACAGAGAGCAGAGACTATCTCAGCAAACAGCAGACCCAGCTGCCCGACACAGCTCACACTAGTAGCCAGGTTGGGGCGTGGTTCCAGTTGCAAAATGTTGACCGAATTCTGAGTTCACTTCACCAACTTTATCCATTGTCTCTGACAAAAACTCTCCCAAGACGCACTGAATGCTATTGCATCCCACTGGCTCAACACTGTTGGGCTGTAAAAGCCCACTCGTGAGATCCCGACCTGAATAGAGGAGACACTGTCCAAAACAGTGAGCAGACTCCTTGCATTTAGCAAAACAGCAGCCTTCATGGACTCCAAACAGGCAGGATGGAGGAACCTGCCACTGTCTGGAAAAGCTGAGCTGGTCGGGTCCAAGCAGGCAAGCAATACGAATGACAAGGTTTGCAGTAAACCTTTTGATGCACACCGCAGGAGTGTTTATGCCAAGTGCCTTATGCCTAATGTGAAGTACAGCAAAATGGTGTATTCACACTTTTGCACTTATACATGACTTTACAGACAGTTTTTTGTTTTACTGTAGACACAAGATCCAAAACCTGACTGTGCATTAATATTCAGTGCATTTTCATGTGTCATTTTCAGCCAGTCATTTTAATGGATTTTCCGATGCAATTTTATAATTTGCATATAATACATTTAACATCAAGATTTAACTGTATAGCTTTAACCATCTCCAGGCATTGGTAGCTAAAACAAACCATTAAAGGCAATTATTTAAACTTGGCTTAAAACAGGCTATATCCTGTTGCAAATTATACATGAGCAAATATGTAAGCATTAATCACCCGACACAGGAGGGCTCTACTGGATTAATGCCCTGCGTGAGGGTGGGGGCGAAGGCCGAGTGCTTCCAACCACCCAGTGGGCATTAATCCACAGTAGAGCCAGAGCGCTGGAGGTGATTACTGCGCTTGTAACATGGGCGCCACATAATAGGTTTCCGGTTCTGTGTGGCGTTGGTTATGCCAGCAGTAAACATCGGCGGTGACATCTACTACTGTACTACAGGCACTGTGGTTAGTTAACCGACAATCTTACTTAGAGATACAGCTCTTGCAGCAGGTAACACCATTAGGACTGAAGGCGGCGGGATCCACGGAATTCTTCTGGCTAGCTAACTTTGGCGGGGACGCCCCCGGCGGTCGGTCCGCCTCGGCGTCAGGGAGTACATAAAGGGTCGCCAGATTCCCCAGTTCTTTCCTGCGGTCGACTTGCATGTCTCGACCCTTCAGATCGTTCCTAGCGTCGGCGCATGGTTAAGTTCTTCCTGGAAAAAGTTCATTTTTTGGCTCAGTTGCTTTCTGATGTGTCTCTCTAACCTCCGTTGAAGGCCATCCTCGATGGCGCCTGTGGGAAGCAAATCCGGCTCAAGGATCCGTGATTGCCTGCGCCCGTGCCTAGGCTCAGACCACTACACCCGGGTCCTGTATTTTCTGCCAAGGTTCAACAGCCAGACCTCGATCCGTCGCCAGAAGGCTCTGCAGGCGCTCCTGCTCGAGGAGAAAGTTAAGGCCATGGACACCTCCAAGGGAGTTCTGCTGAGAAAGCCTGGAAACATTCTGAGAAGCACAGGAGAAGGCTCCATCCAAGTCCCGTCTAGAGCCTCCGACTCCCGTGGCTCGGATCCCGGTCCGACCGTTCGCCATCTCAGGCCCGTTCTCAGCCTCCCTCCGCTGCAGTGAAGAAACCTTGGGCTCCTCTTCCTCCTCACAGGCCAAGACCTTCAGGCCCTCTTCGTCCTCTTCTTCCAAAGCCCTGGTTAGGTCTGGGACCATCATCATCACCACAAGTCGGGTTCCGCCATTCCGAACCCGGCGTCAGGTCTGCCTCCTTGCCTCCTCCTCCCAGCGGAAGACCAAGGAGCTTACCTGCTAAGCCGTCGCGGACTCGATGTCAGCCACTCATCACAGGTCCCAGGAGCCGTCCGATCACCAGACGCCGTCACCCATCAGGCCTTCGGCCTCGGTCGTTAGCAGGAGGGCCAATGTCCGCATCGAGTCGAGAAGAGGACCCCCGACGCCTCCTACTGACGCCGGTCATGAGACTATCACGGGAGGAGGAATTGACGCAGCCCGAGGACCAGACAAGTGATCCCAGTCCTGTCGAGCCTCCCAGGGAACCCTCCCCGCAACCTGAGGCCCCTGAGGAGCCAACGCCGAACCCGACGACCGCCACGGCGCCTGGTGCGTCGTCGGGCCTTTCCTTTTCTGAGGTTAAGGAGCTCTTTACCTACTGGTGGATACCATTAAAAGGATGTGATTCTCACACCACCTCCTCTACCTCCTCCTCCTCCTCCACCACCTATGACCCCTCCGCCCCTGCGCCCTCTTCTCCATCCGGGGCAGCAGGCCAGTACCTCTCCCCAGGAGCCTACGGACCCTCCAAGGAAGACCAGATAGAAGGAGACTCTGTCTAGATCCAGTCCTAAGAGACCCAGAAGATGCTGCCGTTAGCTTCGACGGAGGATACAGGATCGAGTCCTCGGTAAGATCCAGATCCCTCTCCCCTTCCGATCCCTCTGCGGACCCATCGAGCTTCCTAGATCTCCTCCGGATGACCCATCGTCATCGGAAATCATGAGACATATCCAGAGAACATGGGCTGGGATGCAGAAGAGTTAGGCCCGAGAGACTACGCCTTGCTAGATATCTTGCGCAGAAGGATCCCAAGCCTGTGGTGGTACCACCCTTGGTGGACACTTTTTGTGATCGCCACCAAGGCAGCGTGGAAGCGCCACACTTGCTCCCCGTCGGCGATAAGAAAGCTGACCGCCTGTACAAGGCTCCTAAGGAGGACCAGTACTTGGCTCAACATCCTCTGGCTGATACTCTGGTCATAACAGCCTCTCACGACCGGTCCCAGAGACCGCAACATTTGAGCACCCTGCCACGGACCCGGAGTCCAACAGCTGGACACTATGGGCAGGCGCGCCTATGCTTCCGCTACCTGCGCCATCAGATCCCTGAACTACTTGACCCACATGGTGCAGTTCCAAAATGCTTTGTGGGAACAGGGACTGGATCTGGCGGAGAAATTGCCAGAAGGTGAGCAGAAGGAGGAGATGTTGCAGTTCCTCGTCACGGTTCGGACGTGGAACCCAGGTGCTGCGGGCCGTATGATTCCACGGACTCTCGGCCAGGCGGCAGCTTCAGGCGTATGCCTCGGAGACACTCATGGCTCGTGTCTCCGGATTTACCCCAGGCGCCCAGAAGAACATCATGGACGCCCTTTTGAAGGAGAAGTTCTCTTTGGTGCACCCTCTGAGAAGGTTCTCACCAAGCTCCAAGAGGCCGGAAGGCAGTGAGGTCAGTCCAGGCAATGTACCGACCAAAGCTTAGTTCCTTTCGTAGGAACCAAAGCGTTTTCATGGACGGACACAGAGCCAACAGTCCCGCACGGTCCACAACAGAGGGCTCCGGTTCCCGCAGAGCCCAGGGAAGACAGCCTGCGTACAGAAGTCAGCGTCCAGCTAAGCTGAGCTCAGCCCGCGGCTCCCTCCGCCGCCACAGCCTGACTTCCTTCTGCCCCGCCCCTCAGGATCAGCGGGACATCAAGGTCGGGGTCTGATATAATTACCTGCCAGGTTGGCAGTCTATAACCACCGACAGGTGGGTTCTTCAGTTGGTCAAAAAGGCCACTTTATAGAATTCGCAGACAAGCCACCCTCGAGGCTCCTCTTCTCTCCCGTTACTCGGGTCAGCACAAATTGCTTATCAGGCAAGAAATACTCACGCTCCTGCAGAAGGGAACGGGGAGTATGTTCCAGAGAACCAGATAGATTCGGATACTATTCCCACTTCTTTCTGGTTCCCAAGAAAACAGGGGACCTCTGTCCATCTTGCACCTCAGCGACCTAAATACGTCGATGCATACAAACGATTCTCATACATGGTGACCCTTCCGGCCTCATTCCCATGTTAAAGCAGGATGCCTTCTTAGCGTCCCTAGACATGCAGGGCGCTTCCTACCTGTACATCCCTGTGGCTCAAGCGCACAGGAGGTTCCTGCACTCGAGTTCCTCGGCTACCATTTTCAGTTCCAGGCTCTTCCGTTCGGACTGTCATATGCCCCAGGGTCTTTACCAAGTGCATGGCAGTCGTGGCAGCGTCCTTAATGAGACAGGGCCACTATGTGTTCCCGTACTTGGGCGATTGGCTTCTCATGGCCGACTCCAGAGAGGCGTTGTTGCTGGTTATTCGGAGTACCCAGGGCCTGTTCCAGTCTCTGGGCATTCTAATCAACTACGAAGTCTCTCGTCCGTCACAGAAGCTGCAGTTCATGGGCGCAGTTCTGGACACCATTCAGGGAAAGCATTTCTCCCAGGCGATAGAGCGGAACACATCAGATCCTCATCAGGGATCTGTCGGCGAAGAGACTGTCCCTGCCAGGCTGGTCCTGCGCCTGCTCGGACACATGGCTGCGACTATTCCGACAGTCCCTTTGGCAAGGCACCACATGCGGTAACTCAGTGGATGCTCAAGGTGCAGTGGGACCAAAGGCAAGACCACATGTAGCATCGGTCAGAATCACAAATGCCGTGATTCGAGACTGGCAATGGTGGCTAGACCAGGGACACTTTCTGCGGGTGTCCGTTTACAGCGCCGTCCCGGAGATAATCCTCTCCACAGGCGCCTCAGGGCTGGGGTGGGAGCACACTTGAACGGGTGAGGTCCCAGGAACATGGACCCCTCAGGAAGCCCACCTCCACATCAACGTGCTGGAGATGAGGCGGTCCTCTGCGCCTGCAGGCCTTTCAGTCAGAAATCCTGCCGAGCACTCTTCTGCTTCAGACAGACAACACAGCGGTGATGTATTACCTCAACAAACAAGGAGGCGCACTCTTACCCCTTTGCAGGGAAGCTATGAGAGTGTGGGATTGGGTAGTCGACACGGCGAACTGATTGCAGTTCCGTTCCGGAGTGGACAACACAATCGCAGACGGCCTGAGTTGTTCCCAGGCCAGAGTCCAGTGGGAACTTTTCAAGGGTCTTTAGAGATCTGTTTCTTCGATGGGGCACTCCTGAACTGGACTTATTCAGCTTCTCCATCCAGCATAAAACTGCCCAATTTCTGCTCGCTAGATCCAGGGCCTGGTGTTTTCTGGCGAGGCGCTTTGTCCCTCTCCTGGGTGAACAGATTCTCTCACGCCTTCTCTCCCTTCCGTTGATCCAGAGAGTTCTTCTCAAACTGCGCAGGGAGCAGCTAACAGTGATCCTGATAGCGCCTTTTGGCCCAGACAGATCTGGTTCCCCTGCTCACGCAGCTGTCCCGGGAACCTCTGGTCTCGTTGCTTTCAGCTCCCACCTCTTGTCTCAGGAGGAAGGTTCTCTAGTCCACCCGACTTACGCTCACTGAACCTGCATGCATGGCTCCTAGAGACATAGCCATTTTGCTACACGGGTCCGCAAGAGGTGGCGGAAGTTCTTTCACGTCAGTAAGCCGGCAACGCATGCGGCGTACGCCATGAAATGGCGCCCGTTTTGCCTGTGGTCGCATGGCACGCGGCCTTTCCCTCTAGGTTGCCCGTGAAAGCGGTGTTAGAATACCTGCTCTCCTTTTCCATTCGGTCTCGCCTTCCTCTATTAAGGTGCACCTCTGCGCTATTTCTGCTTACCACTTCCCGGTGGGTCAGCGACAGTGGCGCAACTTGACGCCTCGAGACTTTCTGAGAGGGTGTTACACTTAGGCCACCCATTAGGGACCCTGTTCCTCCATGGGATTTGCTCTTTGTCCTGAACAACTCACTTCCCCTTTTGAACCTGCCACGGATTAAGTAGTCATGCTTCCTGTCATGGAAAATGTTATTTTTAGTTGCTGTTAGTCAGCAAGAAGAATTTCCGAGCTTCCCGCCTCCATGTGTAAGGAACCTTATTTGATTTTCCACCAGGACAGAGTGTCCCTGAGGACTAATCCTAAGTTCTTGCCTAAGGTGGTCTCTGCACTCACTCTCAATCAGGACATTGACCTGCCTGTATATTTCCTAAATATTCTAATAGAGGAGAAGCGCTGCCCCACACCCTGGATGTTCACCGCTGTCTAAGGTATTACCTGAACAGGACTAAACAGCCTTCAAAAGTCGGAGCAACTCTTCCGCTTCCTTCGCTGAGAGGATAATGGGCCAACCAGTATCAAGCGGTCCCTTTCTCGGGCTTGTCCAGTGTATATCATACTGCTATGATACTAAGCAGAAGCCCCTCCGGTACAGTCAGGGGCCATTTCCACTAGGGGGTAGCTACCTCCTTTGCAGCACTTCGCACGCCTCCTCCTCTGCCATTTGTGCTGCAGCTACTTGGAGCTCTATGCATACTTTTATCAGACATTACAGCCTGGACATTGCTTCATGGCGAAGAGCCGGTTCGCCTGGCTGTGCTACAGGGTCTCCTGTCCTAGAGTCAGGACTTGGGATGGGATTTTCCTAGTTTCCTCCTCCCAGAATGCTTACAAGCGCTATTGTTGGAAATCGAGTCCTATTGGTGTTACCTGCTGCAAGAGCTGTATCTCGGTAGATAGTACAGTTACGTAAGAACTTACGTAACAGTAGATCTTTTGAGAACAGCTCTTGCAGCAGGTACCTTCCGCCCACCTTCCCCTTGGAGGCATGACTCATCGAGCCTTTGGCAGGGGCTTACGTCTTTTGTCTTCTGATGGTGGATCCTCGGTCTCCCATTCTGATGTTGTCTCTGTGGCGGGAAGTCTCCGTGGAGAACTGGGGAATCATGGGACTGCCTCTATGGCACACGCCTGACGCCGGAGGTGGGACCGACGCCGGGGCAGTCCCCTGCTGAAGTTAGCTAGCTAGAAGAATTCCTGTGGGTCCCGCCGCCCGCCGGCTTCAGTCCTAATGGTGTTACCTGCTGCAAGAGCTGATCTTCCTGGACATAAGTCTCCACCACTCATTCACACAGTGGGACTAGCGCCGGAGGTACTAAGACCCATCGGGAGCAAACTTTTGCTGGAGGGTCGTGCGAGAGCGGCGCCACGAGACACGGGCCCATGAAAGCAGCGGCTCGAGCGTGATGACCATCTCGGCGGTATTTACCTCCAACCGCCTCAGTCTCCTTTTTCCGCCTGTCGTTGGCGCTTCAGTGACTACGTCATTGTCAGAGTCAAACTTCAAACCATATGCATAGTTTTCAGTTTGTTTTTGTAACTTTATCACGATAAGTAGTATCGCTTAATTTTATTCTATTTTCGCTAAATTTTTCTAATATTTAATTTTACTTGAAGAAGTCTCGCCTACTGGACGGAGTCGATCATGAGCAGGTCAGGTGATTGTAGAGACTTCGATGAAAGCTGTTCAGTCAGCTGGCTGGGTCCGGTCAGCCTCTCTCCTCAGCGGGTTCGGCAACGGTCAGTCCGATGTCGGGGATGGGCGGTCCCCTCACCGCATAAAATAAACGGTCGATTCGCACCGCTCGCCTCGAGCTCTTCTTCGCCCACAGGTCAAAAGAGAAGGCATCACCGATGGTCGCCTTCTGTATGTCTGCCGACCGGGTTATCGCTACAGTTGCCGGGTCTCCTTCTTCGGAGTCGCTAACTCCTGCACTGGCTGCCCTCGGGAGATCGGAGTCCCTCCCCGCCTATAGGTAGGACTCCAGATGAGCAGTTTCATCAGTGGGCGCCTATGGGAGCAATGGGCTCGGAGGTTGGTTCTTCTGTTTGCCTGGTTGCCTCTGAGCCCTCGGCCTCCTCGCGATCAGGTAGGCTGCTGGACCTTCTAGTCGCGCGGCGCCTTCTTGGTGCCAGCGACTGCTTAGGTGTTTCCCCTCATGGCTGCGGCGCAGGGGCCCCACCGATGCCCTTATCTCCGGGTTTTTTCTTCTAGCTTTCCAGGTTCCGAGTTCAGTCCTTCGCAGGGTCTGTTGGCTTGTCAGCCGCCGTGGTGTCACAATCTTATGGCGTTACGCCTGGCGCGCCAGGTCTCGCGCTCGCCGTGGTGCCGCTGGATTAGGGCGGCGCTGTCATGGTGTCGTCCATGCTCGCGCGCCCGACCGGGCGCATCGCCCGCGTGCCATGCCGCCGTGTCCGTGCCGCGGCGCTGCTTCGCCCCGGGGGCGCCCTGGGTGCCTAGAAGGTACTCTTCGCACCGGCGCCCTTGTTGCCGTTCAGCCTGCTTTGGTTGCTCTTGCGCCTGCAGCCCTTGGGCTCTCCTTGTTTTTCTGCTATTTCCTCCTCTCTCCTAATTTTCACTCCTTCCTGTCCAAACAGTCCTTTCTGGACCATCAGAGATGATGTTGAGCCTGACCCAGACCTTCGGGTTGGGGATGAAGTGGAGGAAACAGGATCTTTCTTTGCTACAGAGCCTGTGGTCGAGGACCTGTCCTTAAGTCTCTGTTGAAGAACCTGGGATCCACTCTTTCTCTCCAGACTACAGACATCGATCCTGGGAAGATATTAAGACTCAGTACTCTTCATGCTCGAGATCCCACGGATTTGACTCCTCCGATCCAGCTTTCCTTCGAGACGCTGTCTCAAATGGTATGGAATAATCCTGCTCTTATTCCCTCAGTGGCTAAATCCATTGATAAGAAGTATTCAGCTCCCAAGGATCGTCCCATTTTGGCATCCCAAGCCTCGTGGATCCTATTGTAGTCCTGGCAGAGAATGACAAGGTCGTTTCTTCCTCAAACTACTACAGCTCGAATTTATTAACAAAGAGTCTTGTAAGATTGATACATTAGGTAAGAGAGTCTTTGCTGCCTCCACTCTAAGTATGCGATTGCCAGTTATCAAGGCTATTTTTCTCAGTATGAGTATATCCTGTGGTACTTATGAAAAATGGTTGAAGCTCTTCCAGATTCGATTCCAAGTCAGAGCTTCTTCGATCGTTATTAGAGGTATTGAGTCCAATAACCAACAGGTCAAAGCCGCCATGGATGCTTTCGACACTGCTTCTCGCTCAGCAGCCGCGATTTGTACTGGCGCCATTCCTGGCTGCGACTTCTGGTTTCACTGAATGATGCTCAGCAGCAGGTGATGGCGCTGCTTTTGATGGTTCCTTTCTTTTGGCCCTCAGGTGGAGCAAGCCTTAGAGGCCACTCAGAAGACTAGATCGCCATTAAGTTGGCCAGATCTCCGCCTGTCTCTCGGGGCATGTGAACAGACGTCAGTTTCATAGTCGTCCAGTCCTTTCTCGAGGCAGAGGCAGGGAAGCTTCCATAAAAGCCAACCTGCCCAACCTCAAAAGAAGACGAGCAGAAAGCGCAGGGGCCTAAAGCTCCCAGTGCTACTCCTTTATGAGTCGTCGTTGGCCCAAGTTCCATCCACTCTGCCCGAGGTGGAACTTTCTCCGGGTGGAGGCAAGGTCGTCTGATGTACTTCTACAACCAGTGGAAGTCCATAATTCCGGACAAATGGGTCCTTCTGATAATTCATGAGGGTTATTCTCTCAATTTCTTGGAAACCCCCGAATTGTCCTCCCAGACGACAACCCAGGTTGTCGGCCTCTCAGTCAGACCTCCTCACCGTGGAGATCCAGGGCCTTCTGAACAACAGGGCAATAGAACTGGTGCCCCAAGCATCTGCGAAACACAGGGTTCTACTCCCATTACTTTCTGTTCCAAAGAAATCTGGGGATGCGCCCATTCTAGACCTCAGAGTTAAACAAATTCTCCCCAGGAGAAATTCAAGATGATTTCTAGGTACCCTGTTACCCTTGCTGCATCAGCACGACTGGCTGGCCTCTCTGATATGCAGGATGCTTACCAGCATATCCTCGTCCACCCGACCCACCGCAAGTTCACTCAGGTTTGTAGCTTTAGGTCAGCATTATCCAGTTCAGAGTCCTGCCCTTTGGGCTATCCTACGGCGCTTGGCGGTTTTACAAAGTGTTGTGCAGTTCTCGCGCATCTCAGGAAAGTCGGACTCGAGTGCTTTCCCTACCTGGACGATTGGCTTTCAGTAAGCCCTTCCGTCTAAGGGACTTTGAAGCCGCGGTAAACTCACTGCGCTTCTCACGCCCTTGGGAGTTCTGCTGACTTTGAAAAATCTCAACTGCAACCCTCCCAGAGGCTCCTTTCATAGGGACGCTTCTAGACACCTCTTCAGCGAAGGCTTTCCTTCCAGAGGACAGAAGACTCCTCATGGTCTTCCAATGGGCCCGTTACATCAGGGAGAACCAATCTGTTACAGCTCTCTCGATGCAACGATGTTGGGTCTCATGGCGTCCTCGGTCTTCACTCGTCCCTCTGGCCCGACTGCACATGAGAACCACCCAATGGATGCTCTCCACTCAGTGGTCCCTCGACCTCTCACCCCAGTCTTATCCCATCAAGGTGACGGAGCCCCTTCGTGTCTCTCACCTGGTGGTCTCAAGAGAGCAATCTCCTGGAAGGATTCCCCTTGCTCCCCGGATCATCAGATCTCCATCACCACAGACGTATCGCTGTAGGGATGGGGAGCTCACTGTCTCTCCCTCCACACTAAGGTGTATGGACTCAGTTAAACTCATCTCCACATAAATGTCCTGGAGATGAGAGCGGTCCCTCGATGCAATCCGAAGTTTGAAGGATGTCCTTGTCACAAGAACATTCTCCTTCAAGCGGACAACAAAGCAGTGATGTATTACATCAACAAGCAAGGCGGTGCTCATTCTTATCCCTTTGCAGGAAGCAATGAGGGTGTGGGAGTGGTGCTTGGAGCACTAAGTCTCTGATTCAAGCGGTTTATCTGCCGGGTATACAAAACGACTCTAGCAGATCACCTCAGCAGAACGGAGGCAGACCCTCACGAGTGGTCTCGATCCAGCCGTAGCTCGGTCCCTGTTCAAAGAGTGGGACGCCAGACCTGGACCTTTTGCATCCCCACTCAACGCAAAACTGCTCTCTTCTGCTCCAGAAATCCAGGGCCTGGCATTTTCTGTCAGGATGCGTTCTAGGCTGTGTGGACAAAACGCTTTTACGCCTTTCCACCGCTTCCTCTAATCCAGAGAGTATTCCTCAAGTTCGAGTCTCAGGGACCAAGATGATTCTCATTGCTCCTTCCTGGCCTCGGCAACTATGGTTTCCTCTACTAACAGTATGTTGGCAGCTCTCCGAGACTACTTCCTTTGCAACTCTTTTTTGACTCAGGGTTCGTTGGCCATCCTACCTGAAATCACTTCACCTTCATGCTTGGCTCCTGAAGAGATAGAAGTGAATCGGGTTCAACGCCTCTCGTAGAGTCTCAGACATCCTCTGGCTGCTGAAGCCAGCCACCCGAAAACGTGACGCTCTAAATGGAAACGCTTTTCTCTCTGGTGTGCAAAATCCTCTTGGAATCCTTTTCCTGTCCTCCTGGCAAGGTTCTGGAGTATCTTTGGACCTGTCAAACTTAGGTCTTCAGTACTCCACAGTTAAAGTTCACCTTAGTGCCATCTCAGCTGCCATGAGCCGGTTTCTTCCTTAACTCTGGCTCAGTTACCTATGGTGAAGAGATTTCTAAGGATTCTCCATACCAGACCCCCGTTAAGCGTCCAGTTGCAGCCTGGGACATTAACCTGGTGCTGGACATGCTCACTGAAGCCTTTCGAACCCTTAGCTACCTGTGAGCTAAAATTCTTACCTGGAAGACTGCTTTCCTGGTGGCTACCTCAGCCCGCAGGGTCTCTGAGATACATGCCCTGGTTACGGACCCTCCGTATACTGTATTCCATAAAGACAAGGTAGTTCTCCGTGACTATCCTAAATTTCTTCCCAAGGTTGTATCAGAATTCCATCTAAACCAACCTCTGGTACTTCCCGCTATTGCTTAATTTCCAAAATGAAGGGAACGAGCTCTTCATTCCTTGGATGTTAAGAGACTTTCATGTTCTATTTAGATAGAACCAAGGATGTTCGCAAGACTCAGCAACTGTTCGTTTCTTTCAGCGACACCCGGCTGGGTCAACCTGTCGCTATTAGATGCATCTCTTCATGGTTAGTGGCATGCCTTCGCCATTGCTATTCCATGGCTCAAGTTAAATTAGAAGGTAGAGTGTACGCCACCTACTAGGGCGGTCATGTATCCCTAGCGAAATTTAATGTTCCAATTGTAGATATATGCAACGCCTCACCTGGAGCTCAGTGCATACCTTCATAAGCACTATGCACTGGATGTTCATGCTAGGCGACATTCTGCATTCGGCAGAACTATCCTTAATGGGCTTCTATCTTAGACGCGTGAGCTCTGGCTCTCCTGCCGCCTCTTTGGGGATTATCAGCTTGGTACTCTCCTACTAGTGTGAATGAGTGGTGGAGACTTATGTCCAGGGAAGATAGGAAAATTACGTACCTACCGTGAATTTTGATCTTCTTGGACGAGTTCCACCACTCATTCACACGCCTACCCTCCATCCCCGAGCTCACGCTGTATTGGTCTTCACTCCCTCAAATCTTTAGGGTCAGAGGACTTCTTTACTGACCCTTCTTATTATCGGGTCATACGGACTATCTTATGTCCGTTTTTAATGTTGGGTTTACTCTTATCGTTAGTTGCGCTGCACCTCCTTGGTAAAAAGGTACTGAGGCGGTTGGAGGGTCGTCCGCGAGATGGTCATTACCGCCGAGCCGCTGCTCATGGGCGCTCGCATCTCGGGCGCTGCTCCTCGCACCCCTCCAGCAAAGTTTGCTCTCGATGGTCTTAGTGCCCGGCGCTAGTCCCACTAGTGTGAATGAGTGGTGGAGACTCGTCCAAGAAGATCAAGAATTACGGTAGGTACGTAATTTTCCTTTCTCAAGATCTACTGTTACGGTAAGTTCTACGTAACTGTACTTTTCTTAATGTTACGATTTGTTTGTCCTCACAATGACAGAGTTCGACAGTGTTACCAATTTATAACATCATTAGTCTCCCAGTACCAGAGCGATGAGATCAAGCATACGATTCATTATAATTTTCTTTCCAGGCTGAATACGTGCACATTCTGGTGTGTATGAGTGGCGCCCGTGCTTGATTTGCATACTGTTCTGTTTCCTTACTCTAAGCCCTACAGCTGTCTTGTCAATCGCCTGCTATTGAGCTGTCCATCGATCTTACTATTGATTCAGTGCACGAACTCGACGTGTTATGCAGTTCACACGCCTCTGGGTCCTAGACACGCCGGGTACATTGCACAGTATGAGAGTGCGATTTAATGCTTACATCTGTATCTTTCTGCCACGGGTGCACAGCCTATAGCATTCCGCTACTCTTTGCTTGCATCTCCAGGTCTCCTCATTCCGGTCGCACTGCTGCACCGTGTGGTTAGCTTTTTGGTAGTGCGCCAGCGCTCCTAATAGAGCACTTCTGCATCTTTCCCTGTCCGCTTCACGCAGTGCTGCACCCAGACTCATGGAGAGTCTAGGTACTACACAGGTGGGCTCTAATCGCTTGCTGCTACCTGGACACTTTAGGTTCCAAGACAAGTGGGCTCTACGCTGGCTTAATCACCGCTTCGCTTTCCGTCACATGATACGCTTGCACCACTCTCCTTCCTCGATTTCAGCATCATTTATTGTGCCATGTTACAAGCTCTATTCATGCAAACGCCTCGCAGTATGCAGCCAAAGGCAGACGAGGGTGAATGATTTCTGTGTTGGGATTCATTGGGTTGTTTTTTCCTGGCCAGCCATGCCCTAACTAGCAACATCTGGTATCATGCAGAAATAATTATTCTTGAAACTATCTTTGGAAGACTGACCTGTATTTTGAATGCATTACCAACCAGCCAATATAACTACATCCCTAGATTTCATTGCTTATACAGTTCAATTACTTACCCCAGCAAGGTAAATCATACTGAGGGAAACAGGACTGTTTAGAATTAAGTCTGTAGGATCATAAATGCAATCAGTATCTTCTCAGAATAAATGCAGGTCCAGTCTCAAGCAGTAAAGTATGTGATCATTTAATTTAGGAATACAGAAAACTGGATCAGAGGGCCACAGAATGAACATAAAACTTGCTTCAGCACTTCGACTCAAAATGAGTCTTCCTCGGTGCTTTTTTAGAATAATCTTGCACAGTCACACAGGTCACAGTATCGCTAATGTCATGGAGCCCGGCCCCAGAATTCCACTTGGGATCTTAAAAACAGAGCACAGGACCCAGCTAGGATGTATTAGTACACTGAGACACCAGAGATTGAATTTCAAGCCCCATTCCCACGCTCTGGGCCTCTGGGTTATTCACATGCTGTGTATGCAGAGTGCACGCCTCGGGGTTGAGATTGCTTACTTTGCTTTGCTCTCCTGTAGTTGGTGAGGAGCCTTAATGCAGGTGGACCACCCAACATGAGCTCCTCCTCACAATCTGGCATGAGCAGTGTGGCAGATGTGATTCAGCATGGAGTGGAGGAAGGGACAGCATGGAAAAACAGTAAATACTCTCATTCGATCACGAATGTTGCCTCCCCACCCTACAACATCCATTGCCCTGATCCTGTCTCTGCGGCTTCACTAGCACTAGAATGTAGTAGGTGAATGTTCCCAGGTGATCTCAGTCATGGCTGGGCCCCACTGACTGGGGGCAGCTCCACCAACAGCCAGTGTTCTGGGTAGGCAGGTCTCGGGGAGGGGAGACAAAGAACGGATGGGAACATAAAGTGCAGGAGAAGCCCAAACAAGCTAGCTATGCTAACTGAGGAGAGTTAGGAGGGTGAAGAGACTGTAAGAGAGCTGGAGTATTGTGTACAGTTCTGGAGACCTCTTCTGAAGAAGGACATAGCGCTGCTGAGAGGGTCCAGAGGAGAGCTGACCAGGATGATTCGGGGCATGGAGGGGAGGCCTTATGAGGAGAGACTGGGAGATCTTGGGCTTTGCTCACTGGAGGAGAGGAGGGATAGGGAGACGGATAGAGGTTTTCAAGTATGTAAAGGGAATAATTAGAAGTGGAACCAGGGAGTTGATTAGGCTGAAGAAGGGGGAGTGACCAGGGCCATGTGGAAGTTGGAGGGGAAATTACATGGGGAACGAGGAGGCATTTTTTCATGGAGAGGTGGTGGAGCCATGGAATGCACTTCCGGGAGGCTGGTGGAGGAGGGCACAGTGGAGGGCTTCAAGAAAGGGTGGGATATGTTCAAGGGAAACTGAATCTAGAGAAGACACTCTTGGGGGCTGGAGGGGTGTTGAGGCGGGCAGCTATTAGGTTGCTGGCTTTGAGCAGACAAGACAGACCATTTGGCCTATTCTGCTGGCTCTTTAGTATGTTAGTATGTAAATTAAGGCAAAAAATACAAGGAGCCTTGGGCTCCTTATTTTAACAGTGGGATACAATTGTAGATCACAGTACCACAAAGTTTAGACTTATAGGTGACAGGAAATACTTATGCCTGTAGGTGCCTTACCAATTTCCTTTTAGTTTCTGTCTTATATTCAAATGTGTTTTGTCTTTTTTTTTTTTGTTAAACAACCACATTTCTTATTCCTTATTAATTACCTAGAATTCTTCCCTACCAGCAGCTGCTGCACTTTTCAAACAGCTTGCATATTCTGTGATACTCAGACCATTCTGGACCTATTCAGATAAATAGCATCAAATGGTGTAACTAATGTCATGGAATGCCTTGGAAATATGAAACGAAAGAATAGCTGTGGAGGTGAAGGGATATAATGTAGATTTGAGGGTACTACAATGTTAGACCGTTAATATATCAAAATTGCTGAAAGCATATCACTATACATGGCTGACATAGAAAGGAAAACGGGGTATTTGACAGTGTAATAATTTTCTGTTACCGTTAATGTAGACACAAGCCGTTGAAAATGCACGAGTTAGTAGCATCTGACTCAAAATGCTCTGAATTTCTAACCTTGCAATCACCGTCACGTCACTAGGCTTACCACTAATGCCCAAATTGAAGCATACGCTTTAATTGGATTCTCTCTAACTACCCTGACTGAATCACTAAAGCTGTGGTGAATTTGGGCTCACTGAATGACCACACTATTACTTACTACATCTGGAGTTGCAAATGTCCCAGATCTATTCCTGTCTAGTTGTGTCAGGCCCTTTCATCAGGAAAATCTGCAGAGCTTATCTGGAATAGACTGCTTCTGATTCCAGATGTTAAGAACTTACTTCACTGGCAAAATACAGTCTCCAGGGAGCATGTACCCTCTGGAAAGTATATACTTAGGAGAAACCACCAAAATTGTATATCTTTAGATCTCCAGAAATAATTGTGAGACCACTAAGGAATGGAAGTGGTTCAAGTACATACATCAGAGTAGCGTTTGAGAGACTTAGTGACGCCTCAAAACAAATGCTTAAATCTTGTGAGGAAGGCTACGATCCAGTACTACAACAGTTATAGGAGCTTTAATATTCAGGTGATAAGTGGAGCTTGAATTCTCACACAGCAGAGTATTTCTGGGATGGGATTAACCCATCTCTGGTAGCACAGAGATCAGCGTGGGAAGTGGGCTCAATCACTTTACATCACATGATCCTATATTTGCAGGTTCCCTGAAAATAGCTATAGTAACACCGTAACTGATATTTTGTGAGTGCAACTATAACTCCAACCTCATGACACAAATCTACAACTGCTGTTGAGGACACTGCAGACAGGGTGACCCCAGTCAGCGTGGGTGCCCCAGTAGGAAGACACGGTCCCTCGTCTCCAAATAAAGTGCTCTAGTGCTAATGGGAAACGTGCCAAAAGTATTTAAGTACTTAAATGTACGGTCTGTTGTAAAAAGAATGCACCATTAGGTGTTAGTACAGGTAAAATTAATGGCAGTCATTTTAGTATAAAGCGATAATTTGTAGAAAACATGTATGCCATTGGGCATAAACTGAATTGGTGACGCTATAACATAACGCAAAAGGTACCCTTTTAAAATGAGGTATACATTAGCATAACGTAAAGGGTGCCATTAGTGCAGTAAAAGTTTAAATATGTATTAACATGCATAAGGTGCCTTATGATATAAAAATAAGTGCTGCTTACTAATACTAGAAAGAATATGCATTTGGTATACATGCTGCAATGACTTCTACAGACTGTAGTCACTTTTGAGGCTACAAACCCTGTTGGTTATTAATAAAATAGCAATAGGAAGATAGAATTGCATCCTGCCAATGAAGCTGCCTGGGGTACACTGTATATCTATATAATCAAAAGAGGTTGCAGCCTATGTAGTATATATTCTAAGCTTAGCAGGCTGTTTGTGATGGTCTTACTGCCATTAAGGCCCATGAGTACTGTGGTAAACATTTAGGAATGTCAAATACAGTTGCATTTTAAGGTTATATACTCTAGCAGTCTATTTATAAAGCTCTTTGTGTCTCAGTCTGTTGCCTGTTAGCATGCTGTATCCAGGCATATAGTAAATAAAGAAATAGACGCAATAACCAAAAGGAATCACAGCAGAGTTCATCCCCTTTCTAAAGTGTTTTTATTTTGTTCCTTTTCCCTGTCTTATAGTGCTTCCTGTGTTTTATAAAAAGAAGAGAGCCTAGCAGTTTATGTGGGTGGCTCTTGATGAGTAATTATAGAACGCCTCACTTACCTGGCCTAGAAGCTGTTGCAGCTCTCTACTGAGACTGTAAGTTCCAAGATTCAGTATAGGGCTGGCAGCCTCAGTCTGACTCTGTTTATTTGGTTACCCGAGAGTGATGTCACTCCTCAAGGGAGGAGCTTAGTCCCAATTAAAGCTCATTGGATATGTATATTGCTTTAATTACATTACAAACAATGAAATGTTATTGAATTCTAGCTAAAAGAACATAAGAGGCTATAAACTGTATATATGTGATGTCAGGATAAAACCAAGTGAAATAAAGCAAGTTATAATACTAATTAAGACAAAAGAGTGGCGCGATATAGATCACATGATACTGATGTCACCCTTGAATTATATATAAACCTGCCACTAGGGCTAGTTTTTAAATAGGGTGGTCAGTGTAGAACTGACTGTGAGAGGTGCAAGACCTCGAGAGAGTGTGCTGTCACACTAGCATTGAATGGCTAAACGCTTTCATTTATTTCTGTTCAAATTTTCTGTTACAATAAAATGATAAACGTTATATTAAACGCTTTCTATGCACCTTATTGCCTTCCTGAGTCTGATGTTTTTGTGAAATCCCACACCCATCCACAGACACCATTGCAGTAGACAGTGAAAAACAGTTGTGTACCTATGATCCGATTCTACCCATGAAACCCTACAGCCGTGTCTCATGTTAGGGAACAGCTACTAGAATTACACACTACTAAAAGCCCTGGAGCAGATGGCATCAGTATAAATCTACTCCGACTGGCAGCATACGATTTATCCTTACTTGACATTTCCTTTTCATTTACCTGCATTCCTAAAGTGCTAGAACAAACTGTGGTCACGCAGCTTCACAGGTTGGCAGACTAGAGATGTTAACAACTACAGTCAGATATCTGTGATATACAGCTGAAACAAAACCTTGAGAAACTGGCCCTTGAACTGTTTTATATATTTAGAAATTTCACACTGGGATGGTCTCCGTTAAATGCAACACATAGTTTCCAAGTGGGGTCCAGTTCTTCCAGGGTTCTTTCCTTGTTACTTAGCAACAACATCCTTACCAGTGCTTAATTAGAATTTAGCCCAAGCCATTTCACTGAAAGAAGGACATATGCTCAAAGCAGCATAAATTTCAGGCATTTATTCCACCATAGTAAGAATAACAGCTGGTCATGTCAGTGTGCAAAGGTGCAGTGGTCGCACTCCCCCAACATTTTGTGTCTTGTTGATGCCTGAAAAGTGCCTTGCTGAAGTGTCAGTGAGGTATAAAATGTTAGAGATTCTAGTCCTCTGCATCTTTGACCATCTGTTGGTCCAGTTGTTATTTTCATGATGGTAGAATAAAACTTGTGAAATTTATGCTACTTTGAGTGTGTTATCTTCTATAGTTCTGTTGATTACCATGCTGTGTTTGGAGTGTCTGGCAATACCTTAGATCCAGGCTGCTGTCTGTTTTTCTTGCATTCCCAAAGCATCCCACTATTACAGCTCTCTTGAAAGTACCTTTGACACAGTAAAACTTAAAGCCACCTTCATAGACCTAACTACGGTTTTAGATCAAGTGAGCCATGACATCCTAGGGTAAAGTCAACTATGGAATAAATAAATCAGGTAAAACCATGAGCTTGTTTCAAGATTATCTGACAGAAAGGACTCAAGGCTGTGTGCTGGGAGCAGTGTCCAGTGTGGATAAACTAAATCTGAGTTTCACAATGGTCAGTTTCTGTTTGCTGTTTTCATCAATGACTTGTATAAAGGCAGACCTTCAGCTTTAGGCAGACCATGTTATAACATATTCCAGTGCTGATACTTGCACTGACTTAAATCACAAGTTGGAGGAGGACTTCAGTAACATACAGTATCACGTGCATATCACAGAATGATCTTGTGCAAACAAAAATATTACTAGTAAGGCAGTCAAGGATCAGGAGCTCCTTACAAAACTTTCTGCTCCAATCAACTGGAAATGGTTAGTTGTTTCAGGTACTTAGGTATGTGGATAGACCTGCATTTATTTATCTTTCAAATACTGTGGTTCTGCTGCTGAGAGAGTTCCTCCACAGATGCATCCTGCTGCACACCCTTAGTGCTTCAAGAAACAGGTCTCCAGTTGGTCCAGTGGCACTGAGGGTTGAGGCGCTGGACACCACACCAGCGACCTGGGTTCGGGAATGAGCCCGGTGCTGAGGATCGTCAGGAGGGAGCAGGATTAAGCGCCTGGAGGACAGCTCTCCTCTCCCTGGGGTGGGATCCAGGGTCTTCCGCGCAGTAGAGACCCCTGGTGGAGACCGAGGTACTACTGGCACGGGACAACATCGGGATGAGCGTGTTAATATCTCGTGGGTTCCATGCTGGCTTCATTGTATGGCTCAGCGCTTTGGGGCAAGTAGAGGCAACCCATCTGAGATAGGCGAGGAGCACTCTCTGCCCACCGCAGACCACACTCCCAATATGGACTTTCTCTCTCCAACCCCTTCGCCCAGCCGCACACTAGATTCTGAGATGAAGGCCCTGTGGATAGGGCAGCCCCACCTTGGGGGCTCAGAGCCGGGGGTCTGCGGGCTGGGAGAGGAGCAGGAGGAGGTCACGGTGGGAGGTAGAGCCTGCAGAGTGGTGGCAGGATGCTGGAGAGAGTTCTCCCGATGGAGCAGAAAGAAAATCTAAACAAAGAAGCAGGTCTCCAACTGAGGAGACACTCCACAGAAGACTTCTTTCCTTCCACACATGCATGATACACATCATTGGGTCACTACACGGTATTCATGATGCAGGATGCATGCCACGCCCACACCTGAGGCTATAGGTTTTACAGGTATGGAGCAGGCACAGGGTGGGGTTGTCATGTGCCGAATCCACAGAGGTATGTTCGAGACTCTGAGGGCTGTCGGAGGCTACATTGCCCTAAGGACAGCAGTAGAGGATACATATCCCACTCCACATGGCCGTTATACTTCTTCACCTCCTGATCGGTGTCTGGACCACTCGCTTACCTGTCAAAGCCTCCACAGAAGGCTGGGGTCTGTACTGGTACCAGGGAGGTGTAACCTTAAAAATGTTTTGATTATTTGTGTGATTCGGAGCCCCACGGCTCATTCTGGTCTGATCTTTGTTGCTATACAAGGGTGGTGAGGGAGTTCCCTCTGCTGCAGGGTACCTTCTGCAACCGCTGACTTCAACGCTGTGTGGGGTTGAGGCACTGGTTCCAATGTAAGCTGACCGGCTGAGAGCCTCCTCAAGATCACTGAAATGTTTGTACCCCGTTTCCAGCAGGAGCCTCGACTGCGACCAGGACTTTATAATCTGTCGGCTGCTGAGCCGCCTGCTTGGACACATGAGAGAAAAACTGATTAATTTTTTGACTAAGTGAATGCAACCTGTGACTTAATGTGCAAACTGTGTTCTCCAATTGCTGCAAGTGGTGCCAAGAATCAAGGGCTTAAAAATTCTCTCCCACCATCCCCGCTTTCCTTCTCCCTTAAATGGTCGCTGACCATGCCCCTGTCTTGATGTGCTTACTTATAGGCTTAACCAACCCTCTGCATTATTTTGGTGTACCTCTGGTTGGTTGCCACGCTACTACTGTCTATCAGTGAAGCGTGGTCCAAGGCCACATGTTAAATAACCACCCATCCTGATTCCTCATCCCAACTCTCGTGGGGTTATCCTGTATGCATCACTAATGACAGTGACATACTACTTTGTTTTAGTTGTACTCTGTTGGTCCTGCCTCCCAGAGGGGATCTCTAGCTGTAGGGTATACTGTGGGAATTACTGAGTGACCACTAGGCTACTTGAGTTTGAGCCTATGCTGTATTTATGTATACTGAGGGACTTACTAGAAGAGCTATACTTCGTAATACTCAGGCCCTATCACAACCTAATTCGCTCTGAGTGGATTGGGCACTGCTCATCCTGTATGCTGGGCAGACAATTGAACATATAAGTATTGCCTGCCTGATTTGTAATGAGCATCCTTTTCCTGGTGCTGCTACTTTACATATTGTGTTTGGTCCCTGTTACTTGCGCTGTTGGGGCTTCCTTATGAGCCTGGCTCTCCTCCCACAGTGACCATTGCTGTGTTCTAACGTAAGGTAGTGCTTCCTTGGGCTGTAACTATGCTCACTTGTGGGGGAGTCTTCCACTATTGGTGGTGGCTGGCATTGGCCTGACGTCTCTTAGTTGCCCAGAGGACAATCAGAGGGTTAAGGCCGTCCTTCGCTGTGTCATGGGAGTCCTTGCCTAAAGTGGGCCCTGTCCATCATCCTTATAAGTTCCCTCACCATAGGTATGTTTACTGTGCCTTGGTCCTCTGCTGGCAAATCTTCTCCTGTGGGGCCATGGGTTGCACATGGCCAGCGTGAGGAGTTGGGCTTCATCTTCTCCAACCTTATAGCCAGTGATAGACCGTTTCCTGACTGTTGGCTGCCTTGATCAAAGATGCTTTCTAGGTCCTGTCATTATGGTCAGGCTGTGGTCACAAGCCACCAGCTAGGGGCATCCTCCTTTAAGGCATCTCCTCTGGCTCTTACTGGTGACCCTTGCTCTGGCAGGAGACATTGCGCCAACCCTGGTCCTCCCTATCAAGCCTTTCCTGCACCAGACTGCTGGAAGTCTGGCAAGGGCTAAAATAGCACACCTAAATATCATGCAGCCTCCTGCCCAACATGGCCAAACTCCTTGCTTGTGTAACTCTGCATAGGCCTGCTATCCTTGGAGTTACTGAAACTGGCCCATCCCGGACTCTGCAGCGCGCTTCCGGATATAATCTTGTCAGGTTGGACTGGCAGGGGAATAAGAGGGTGGTGGCATTCTGATATATTTCAGGTATCACTTCAACTTATCGATCCTACCCTGCCAACAGCCATTGCAGTCTCCCTGTGAGCTCCTACACACGGTGTTGATGCTGGGGAGCACAAAGAAGTTACATATTGTATGTACGTATAATCCTCCAACAGGGGTTTGTCGAGGTTGTCCTTCCTACTTGATACTGTGGGGTCAAAAACTGGGCACAACAGTTATTGCTATTAGGTGATCTCAACTTAAACTGGCATGGTGGAATACCAAGTTATATGAACCTTTGCTTGCTAGTCTGTCGCTGTCACAGCTCATTAAGGAGCCAACTAGGTGGTCATCCTCTGAGGGTCTAGCTGCCTCTTAGATTGGATATTGTCCAACAGGCCTCAGAGGATTAGCTCATCTGGTATCCTTCCTGACTCCATCTCGGATCACTCCGCAGTGTATGTGATGGAAGATCCTCCCTGAAAATTCCTCATAAAGTCATTCAGGTTAGGACTTCTCCAGGTTTGACCTAGGTTCATTTCATGCAGATCTTCTGCATACTGATTGGACAGAAGTGTGGAACGCACAGGACCACTCCTCAGCTGCTGGCCAGTTTCTCAGCACCTTTGGGGCATTGCAGGATAAGCACGCCTCATCAGGCGGAGGGTTAGGGGTCTGCAACCAAATGGCTGCATGGCAGCCTCCTTGCCCTCATGAGGTGCAGAGACAAGTGCTGGGCCAACTTTACGGTCACGATGGATCAGATCTTATTTCAGCAGTACAGGCAACTCAGAAATGAGTGTAAAAAGCAATACGAATGGCAAAAGTGAATTCTGCAAAGCTGCACTGCTGAATTCGCAAAGGATCCTAGGAGCTTTTGGAGGAGCATCAAGAACATTGTAAGTGGTTCCTCCTCTAGTGAGGTCTCTGATATACTCATCGATGGTTCTAGCTGTAACAACCGCTTATCATCGCTAATGCATTTAACATGCATTTTCTGACCTGTCTGCACTCACCTCTCAATTCTTCTCTAGTGGTGGTGGCAGTTCTGATCTGGTCACTGCATCATCCTCGGCTCCGGTCTCCCAGCTCTTCTATTTTAAGGCTGTGACATCAGATGAGATGCAGAGATTGCTCTCTGGTCTCTCTCCCCAACTCCAGTGCAGGCCATGATGGTATGGAGCCCAAGCTCCTTCATCTTGGCGCTTCTTATATAGCCACCCCGTTGGCTCATATTTTCAACTTGTCCCTCACTTCTGGGATTATCCCTGATATATGGAAGGTGTCCAGGTGGTCCCTGTCTTAAATCAGTGCAACCTTAAAATTTTGGATAACTACTGTCCGATAGCCATATTGTCTGGGGTCAGTAAACTACTTGAGAAAGTAGTAGCTGCGCAACTTTCGGAGTATATCCAGCATCACAAACTCCTGTCTCCAGCGCAGCAAAGTTTCAGGAAAGGGTATAGTACATCCTCTGCCCTTGTCTCTGTCTCCTCTGAATAAGAACAGCTGTGGACCAGGGTAGGCTCTCTGGTGCTGTCTTCATAGACCTCTCCAAGGCCTTTGACCTTGTTGACCATACCTGCATTTATGACAGCTTAGGACCTTTGGCCTGTCCCTCCGGTCCTTCAGTGGTTCTCTTAATTACCTACAGGGTAGACAGCAGCTGGTCAAATTCTGTAAAGTGCTCTCTGGGACCACTACCATATCCACAGGAGTTTCCCAGGGTTCAGTCCTGGGTCCCTGCTCTTCTCCATCTTTGTCAATGCCCTACCCTCTGCCACTGCCCACTGCAGTTCCACTCCTGTATGCAGATGATCTGGTCATCCTCACTCATTCGTGGATATTGGGGAAATTAACCATCAATTGAGTGAGGATTTCAGGAGCATCCAATCCTGGATCGTGTCCCATAAGCTGGTTCTCAACCTCAGAAAAACTCACGCCATGCTTTTTGGGTCTCTGGCCAAGATCAAGGCCTCCTGCCCCACTGTGCATCACTGGTCCTGATGGCGCTCCAGTCCTTGTCACTAGCACATCAAATACCTTGGAGTGACACTCGACCCACAGCTTGACCTTGGGCATCGAATCCAGAATGTATATAGCAAAGCTGTCAACAGTAAATTGGGTATGGCTTACAGAGCAAAGAGCAACCTCACCCTGCTGCACAACTTGCACTGACTCTTGGTGTGTTCTCCTCTGTCTGCTATGGACTCTTCTGTTTGCTCGCACTGCCAAAATGCACCTTACTAGATGGACCGCACATATAATAATATTTGCCGCTTTGTTCTTGTTGCCCTGCATCTCACCTATCACTGCGACCTGTACAGCAAGTTGAACTGGCTCTCTCCATCTCACTACTTAGACTTTGTCCTGGGGTGCTTTATGGGTAAGGTTCTTCATACTGGCACCCCCCCGGGCTGGCGGATCTCCTTGTCCTGGCTGTCTCCATTCACTACTCCCTCAGGTCCCTTGGCCCTGCTATTCTTAGGATACCGCCACTTGCACTCAAATAGGAGACAGAGCTTTTCTCGAGTGCACCTAGGCTGTGGAACTCTTCTTGTCCTGGTCCGCTTCTCTCCTCTCACGGTTGCCTCAGATCCTCCCTATGGAACCACCTGAAGATTTCTTCTGTGTGTGATTGTTCCATGCCCCTTGATCTCACCTGGCCCCGGCTCTGGGTGTGGCTTGTAAGTGTTGCCTTCACCCTGGACTTCACCCTGGGCATGGCTTGGTCTGTGGATCTGCTTCTCTTGGGTTCTATAGTCGGCACGGCCCTATCCGTGGTTCCACATTTCTAGGGTCCTATAGTTGTACTTAATTAGTACTGGGGGAGTCCTCTTTCCTGGGGTCCCATAGTTGTATATATAATTGTATTGATTGACCTCTAAATTTATGAACTGCACTGCTCATTTAATTACTTGTTCATGCAATGTGTGCCTTACTCTTCATACTGATTGTACCTATATGCTGTCCAATGTCTTCAAACTTGTATTTTCCTGTACTCTCCCGGGTCTTACCTGAAAATAGGCAAATGTCTTGTCTAGTGTACCTACCTGGTTAACAAAAGCTAAATAAATAAATACAATTTGAGGGATACAGCAGTCCTTGGAGGACTGCTGTATCGTACATCGCCTGTCTCCAGCGGAGTAAGGGAATCCAGTAATAGATAGCCCAGTTATATTATTGGATGCCCAGTGTCCACAGCCATTTCCATTGGCCTAGCCTGTCTACACAGCATTCTGTGTGCTGTTCCTATGTGGGCAGAGAATGTGGATGCCAGCAGGTGTGCCAGCTCACACTGGGGTGGAACTAGGCATCCCAGATACCTGCCATTCTCGCATGTCTGGGGTGCCTTTGTGCATCAGGCCCTTAGGTAATAGGAGTTTCTGTGCTTAATCCTGGTTGCTCATTACCTTCCTATTATTACATTACCTCATTACATGACTTCGTGCTCACAAAATAGATTCTTATGAATCTTATGAACTTTTATTTATTATTTGGTGTTTGTTAACTGATGGGTACACTAGGCAAGTGATCGCTTATTTTCAGGTACGACCTGGGAGATTATAGTAAAGGACAAAATACAGTTAGCATGATCATTTGTGAAAGCGACATTCTAGTAGGTGAGATCACAATACAAAGAACAACAATAGAACAGTGCAGTTATAATAAACAAATAAGTACAGAGTTGGTGTAAAGACTACAAAGTCAATGAAACAATATAAGGTTATTTATTTATGTATTTATTTCAATAGTTCGAAAACACCTTTGAGCAAATGCTCGCTTACAAAGGTTCCACATCTGTACAACAACATACAATCAAGTTACAGGAATAGACAGAAAATACAACAAATGCTATACAATTAATACAAAGGTTAGGAAGATCGATTGAAAGAGCACTGTCTGAGAAAGGTGAGATCAATGCACAACCAAGAACAGCAGAACAGTGTAGTTTTAGCAAACAGTAAGTACAAAATAGCCAGGTAAGGTATGCAGCTTGGCTACATAAAGTCACTGTCAAGTGATAAACAGAACACTGTGCAGATAAGAAGCAGTGGTCATAGCATAGCTAGACAGTGTATGCAGAATGGGGCTGTACTGTTGCAGTGCAGACAGAGATAAAGTAGATGGTTCCATAAAATCTGTTTGAAGGAGAGTAGCAGGCAATTGCATATTAAGGTGGGAAGTGGGTTCCATAGCCTAAGGGCAGAAGATGAAAAGGCCTGATCACCCATTTTGGATGCACATTTAGGAACAGTGAGGGTGGACGAATCTATGGATGGGAATGAGTAGGATGGGCAGGCAGTATGTTGCTTGAGGATACTGTTGTCAGGAGAGGTGAACCTGAGTAAGTTGTATACAAAACACCCTGCTAGTAGGAGTGTGCAGCAGATGGGGAGAGCCAACCCAGGGTTGGGTAAGGCAAGAGAGACAAACCAACAGATATTGTTGTAGGTCACATCCATTTATGAAGGGTTGGTTTAGGGCATTTGGGTAAATGAGAGAGCTATACGGCTGGCATGGAGAACACCAACTTTGGGATATAGCTAACCTTGCCTTAGGGAGAGTAAATTGTGGAATCGCTATGTCTTGCCTAGCCTGGAGTTGATAGCTTTGCAGTAATGTAGCTTGGAGAAGTCAGGGACCGGTCAAGGGTAACACCAAGATATTTCATTTCCTTAACGATAGAGAGAGAGAGCTGTCAGAGCAGCTGATGGATAGGAAGCTAGCACAGGAGAGCCTCCCAGCCTTTGACCCAAAGATCATGTCTTGTGCCTCAGAGGCAGTAAAGATTAGCTGTTTGTTAATAAGCTAGTTCTGTACTTTGTGGAAGTCTTGGTTGAGTTGTGCATTTAGCTGGGAGGGAAGGGAGAGCTGAAGTAAAGGAGAGTCGAAGTAAAGAGCAACGTTGTCTGCATACGTAATTATAGAGCAAGCTTTGGAGGAGGGATTAATAAAATGGAAAAGAAAAAGGAGTGGTCCAAGAATGGAGTCCTGGGGACCCCTCGGTTAATAGGAATAGTGTTAGAGGAGGCATCGCCAAATTTGACAAATTGACACCTGTCTGCTAGGTAGCTAGAGAACCAGGCACAGGCATATTAGGAGAGGCCAATTTCAGTTAGTTTAGAACAGAGAAGGGTGTCGTCACTAAATTGCAGGTTTTAGATAGGTCGATGATAACACCGATAGCCGGCCGGTGGCGCTGAGGATTGAGGTGCTGGGCGCCACACGTTGCACCATGCTGGTGACTGGGGTTCGGGACGGACTCTGGTTGTTGGGGATCAGCAGGGGGAGAGGATTGAGCATCCGAAGGGCTGCTCTCCTGTCCTGGGGTGGGTTTGTGGGGATGCCTCACTCTGCGGTGACACCGGTGGAGACTGCAAGGTACCACAAGGAACGTGCTGTTTCGGTGGGGCGCCGTCAGATGTGGTGAGGCACATCTTTGTGTGAGCGTCATTGCACATCTGGCATCTTGGGGCAACAAACACACAAGGTGGAAAAAACTTCGGTTGGTGGGAGGCGGCGGAATGCTTATGGCCGCCTCCACATACTCCAGTGCAGGCCTTGATCCCCAACTTGACTTCTCTGTGGTCGCCACCTCCCACATGGGGTCCGGGAGGGCAGCATGTGATCTCGATCGAGGGAAGGAGTTCAGGGCTGCGCAGAGTAGCCACTAAGCGGGCCCTGCCAGAGATGCCCCACCACCGTGACCAGAACGAAAATGTACAAAAAAAACCTGCACCAGTGAGAGAGCCTTTCCAGGGCAACCATGATGTTATTAGTAGTTGTATTACGAAGTGATAGTACTTTATTCTTTGTGGAAACCATGCTGAGAAGGGGTGTGAGAAGGTTATATTTCAGGAGGTAATCTGTCAGCTGGGAGGCCACCACCTTTTCAGAAAGTTTACTCAGGACAGTAGGAGGGCAGTTGGGCAGTACTGGGAGATGCACAGAGGATCACCCTTTTGGGGACTAGGATGGTTTTGCTAATTTACAAGAGGAAGAAACTGTGTAGTTGTAAGGGACAGACTGAATATGTGAGTTAGGGGTAAGCTGGGATGGGGCACGCAACATAGAATTTTAGGTTCTGTTCCATCAGGACCCAGACTGGCACCAAGGAGAAGGAGTCTAGCAGGGTAGCAGCTTACTTTCTCATGACAGTTTTCAGCAAAACCTGAGGGCTGCACTGGGGTACCAGTAGGGCAGCTGTAGCTGTGGGGTCTTTGGTACAGCAAGAGAAGTAAGCAGAGAGATCAGTAAAATGAGCATTGAAGGTGTTGGCAGTAGTGATGTGATTATTACAATGGTCTCCATTAGTGATCAGATTACCATGGCTGCTGGCTGGAGCCCCAAGGAGTCCCTTGATTTCCCGTAAACTCAGCGAGTTGCAGCAGAGGCAAGTAATTGTTCTTACAAAAGTACTCTTACGGAGCGGCTGCCTTTTGCATTGGTCCCAAAGATGCCTATAGGTGAGCCAGTCCTGGTTGTTGGAGAAGGCCTTATAAGCAGCCCAACATCAATCTCTATTTTGTATAGGGATAGGTCACTGTGTAACCAGTGGGTGACTATACTGTTAACCCTCCTCTCTGCGTGAGGGGTGAGTTGATCCTGCAGACTAATGTTGCAGGGCTGAAAGTGGTTGAGAGCTGTAGGACAACTCAGAGATGAGGGAGGAAGAGTCTTGACTTACTTAACTTATTCTTTGTCCAAGGTCCATGATACCATGCTGAGGGTATCCACTGACATGGTCACCTGCAGACCACTCTCTGGTACTGCAGCCTCAATGTTGCAACAAACCAGTGGCACTCAGGATTGTAACATGTTACACTCTAGCACCCAGATTCTGCTGCAAGCTTAGGGAACAGGTTCCCTATCTGATGCTAGTATGATGTCCTGTGTATGTTAGTCTGTTCAGTCCCCCTCGCCTCCTTTTTGGATCACCTATCACAAGTGGTAAAGGCCGTGAATCAGAAACTTGGAATCTTATACAGACATTATGAGTGTGCCCATCACAAAATCAAGAGGCTAGCAGCGTCATTAATTGCTGCCTTCCACATTTATTAGCATTTATTACTTAAGGAAGTATTATTGCCTTCATTAGAAAATTATGGTATCCTTGTAATGGATACCTAGCATGACCATGTCGAACAAGCTCACGCCAGTATTTAATATACTCTGAAGCTATGCTGTTGGTTGTAAAAGGCTGGTACATCACTATGACCTATAAAGTGAACAAGGACTCCTTGCACTGGGTGATCAGTGTAAATTCTCTAGCTACTATTGTCTGTGTAAATATCCACCATGAGTACACAGACTATTTATGTAACTGTTAAGAACCAACATTATATACAGACTGGTTTCAAGTAAAGGACCTGCTGCTTATCCCCAAATCAGAAATTCCATTGACAAAAGGCATTTGTCTGTGCTGCACCTCATAGTTGTAACGACCTTCCAGGCAATATATGACATCAAAATAATATTATACTTCACATCTGCCCTCTACAAACACATAATTAAGCAATACGGCAAGACAGGGTGTGGTATATCATGGGATATCACAACGCCTTGGGTGGTTGGGCACGAGGCTGCAGGAGGCGGCCCAACCACCCAAGAAGTGATGCTATCCCATGATGCACCACACCCTGGAGTGACTTATTACTATTATGAACTGTGTTTCAAGTTTTTAAATAAAAAATTAAAAGAAACAGGTTTTAAAATGTTTTATGAATGCATTTTTGGGTGGTGTATGAGTACATTTTGAAAGAATAGTTCTCAGACAGTAGAGAGCAAGGAGGTTGGTGGCTGACGGAACTTTTAGCCCGATATCATCACAGCTTCAAAGAGCTCTGGAAAATCACATTCCTCTATTTATGATCCTCAGTTCATAATCAGGCTTTGCACATGTTCAAGGTAGTGGAGTGTGAACTCTTATATGACATCATTAATTATAACACTTGTTTGTCTTCACTGCACTCTTTTAAGTTCACTCATGTACTCTGCACTTGTAACCCTGTGACTTAACGCTTGTCACACTTGTGTAAGTCTCATTGTCAAATGTTGTGTACCCATTATATCCTTGCTGTTGCAGTACTCTGCCCCTGGGACCTTTTGGAAATTAGGTATATCATCTGTACAGGACTATACCAGTGTGGAAACTTGTATCAGTTAAACCACCTCTTCTCTACACCTGTATTTCTGTCTTGACCAGAGACATTTTTAGGGTTTAAAAGTTTAGGACCCCACCCAGTGAAAAAGCAAATGGGCTGGGTTTAGTTTTAGGAATTGGGAACTTTTTGTTCAGGACTAATGTATAAAGATTTGGAGCTCCAGACCCTAATACTCACCCTAGTGATGTCTCTGAACCTGACCTTGAACAACTCCACTCTTAGAGATGCACAAAAATCAAATCTGGCCACTTTGTGGCACCAAGAGATGGGGATCTCTGTCGCACTTTGGCCACCCAGGTTTACACTCCTAGCCAGGACATGTGGAGTAGAGTTCATAAGAGTGAGGGAGGGCCCAGAGCTTCTCCTGAATGCGCCACTGTCATAGTGGCTCATGGTGGTAGTGTGTTGGAGGTGCCTGTGACAGCATGAGTGACCATGCACCTCTGGGCTCTCCTCAGGCCGCCTACTAACGGTGTGAGTTTGGATGGATGGGGAAGGAAAGTGGCAAAATTCCACACTTGCACACTGGATGACGACCTCCTGATGTTCCCCATGACAACGACCTTCTGGCACACCACTGTGGGACCCTGCAGCCAGGAATCCTCCTCTAGGCTAAGGGAGGACCCCAGCGGAGACAAGCCAGTAAGGGTGGTAGGAAGGAGGAAACCAGGAAGCACTGCTCCTCAGGCCAGTGGAGGCCAGCCCCTGGAATTTCTGTGTGGGCTGGAGATCTGGGAGTTCCCTCTATGGCAGTGAGGGCTAAGTCTGGTGGGTACAAGGGGCAGTTGTGAAGTCCGGAAGGGGGCTGGTCAGGATCAGGAGGATAAGTAGAAGGGCAAAAAATAAAATCTAGCACATCTGTGGCATTTCTCAAATAACATCTGTCTAGACTTCTACACAGGCAAGACTCTTACATGTCTTTATTACATCCCATATTGACTGCTGCAGATCTCTTCTCACTGTCCTTTAACTCCGTATCAGTAAACATCAACATAGCTGAAATCTGAGACTTGTCTCCTAGCAAAATGCTGTGCCGGTGGCCACAGTACTCAAACCTTCATGACCTGCACTTGTCCCAGTTCCACAGTGGTTGTACTACAGGGCAATATTGTCTAGTTGTTCGAGCATAGGCTAGGGAACTGTTGACACCCAGGCTCAGATCACAGCATCGCACTTTGCGCCATAAGTCACTTAACCTTCCTGTGCTTCAGCCATCCCAGCTGTAAAATTGGATTGGGGCAGGACCTTACTAAAATGAAATGTTGCGTGGTATCTGTTTGGCAGTCCTGGGTAATGAAGAGGTATTTTATTTGCAAGTTTTCTCTACTTACATTTGGATACCTATGTGATCTTTAATTACTAGGTATCTCCTCATCTCCTGATGTGCTACAGCTGTAACCTCTGCTCTGTTCCCCTTCATCTTATCTGTCCACAGTTAGTGCTTGTCCCTTCTCCTGCTAGGCTCTGATCCTGCAGATCAGTCTTCCATCTGATGACCACCTTAACCAACTAAAGTCCGTACTGATCACATGCCTTACTTCAGTTGCTGTAACAGTGAGCCTGTTGGGACGTTGAGATGCTACAGTCTAGTACTGTCATTTCATTGGAACAAATTGTTTACATTCATAATTTTGTAAATTGTTTGCATTTGTTTTTTACAGCTGGAATGTTTACAGTAAGTTTGGTGCCTACTATGAAAGATACTAGATGAAAAAATTGAGCTAGTAAGTAGGGTGTCACAGTGTGCCAGTATGATGGTATACCACAGTTTAAAACTGCACGGTATTGATACTGTGCATGTTTGTTTTCAAACTGCTATAGCTGTCATCCACAGTATACCATATGATATCAGTGCTGCAAGTTGCCAGCTGTTTGCCATATAGCTTGTTTCTGTTGTTTACTCCTATTTTCACCAGGTAATGCTTTCATTTGTTGTTTTCTTTTTAATAAAAGAATGCTAAACAGATGTGTCTGGTGTATTCTTTTTATCTTAGTCATTTTTCTTGTTTTAGATTCAGCAGCAAAGTGTATTAATCAGGCATTACTGCCTGCTGCATTCTAGCCCCAGGTCAGCAGTGCAATGCATTAGGACCACCCCATCATGCTTTATCTTCCTACCTGTTGCACAGTTTTTATTTGAACCTGTCTGTGTTAAAGTAAGAAAAGACTACAGTTACCCTCCACAGCACCCCAGAGAACTGCTGCCAGTGTGACAATTTATAGCCCCTCTGTTTTTGCCATTCTGTTATCTTTGTCTCGGGTTGGGAACAGGAGATGCTTTCTGTTCAGTTGTGTGCAGAATAGATGCAGACTCAGAGTGGTCTGAAGTTTAAAGGGCAGGGTAAGGTTTGCATTGTAGTTTATGTGAAAATAGGGACTGGGAGTCTGCACTGAGCTGAGCTTCATCGTTTAGTAGGAGTGGCAGAAGACTCTGAAATGTCACATGTCTCTTCTTGTTTCCTCCGAAGTTAGGGTTAAACAAAAATTGGCCAAAAATCACTTTACATTAAAGTTTAACAATGTTATACTTGTTTTGTCCATTACTTAATGTAACTGTTAAATTCAGGTAGAATACTGTAGATCTTACTTGAGAGGGCTCTTGCAGTAGTTAATTACATATAGGACTGACACGACGGTGCAGGACCCACGGAAAAATTTCTAGCTAGCGGTCCCTGAGATCGCCCCAAATCAGGTGACCGGCGTCATCTGACGTCGGTATCAATGGGTGGTCCCGGACGCCCGCCTTCCAGTTCTTTCCGGCTGTTAGCTCGTGCAGTATCAACTTGCGGAAAAGTTCGTTAGCTCGTCAGCCCTATTTCTTCGTCGGTTTCACAGAAAATTCGTTATTTTTCTTATAACGTCAGGTCATCGTCAGTGTATGTCGTCCCCTACACCTCCGAGCACAAAACAAGTCGACTTGTGAGCACCAACTGCCACACAAGGACGGCCATTCCCGTGCCTTTTCTGCCTAGGCCCCGATCACCTGGTCGAGAAGTGCAGCACTGCCTCAACTTCAATGCGGCTACCGAAAACGGCGCAACAATCCCTGGAAGCCCATCTTCTGAAGAAAAGATGAGTTCTGTGGAAAAGGAGCTCAAAAAACTGGAGGCAGGCATCCACTTCCCCAAAGGACATCGGAAAAAGAAGGACAAGGAAGGCACCGGGATAAGACCTCCTCTACGCAGTCTACCTCTGGAGCCGCATGACACAAGATAACGTCCCTCTCGGGGGACCGGGCCTCGACGGCTGCCTTGAGGTTTCGGAGGCGGCATCGCCCGCCTGTCTGTCTGGCCGCGCGCTGGGCGCCGGGCTATTGAGCCTCCGCCCCAGTTGCCGCGGCTTGCGGCCCTACTGGCATGGCGACTCCAGTAAGTGGGACATCGGCTCCTCCAGCGTCTGCATGGAGAGGGCGGTAGGCGCCCGACCGCCCGGGGCGGTGCGGCGGCACCTCTGCCCACCGAACCTGGCCGACCCTTCCACTCGGCCCGCCTCCGGTGTTGGCTTCATAAGCGGACGCCGGCCCCTCGCACCCGGGGCTCAGCTCTGCCGAACTGGCTCGTCCAGTGCTCAGCGGGCGACGGAACCCCCCACGTCCGTCAGTACCACGGTTCCCTGCAGCCTTCACTGCCGTCCGGGGACCCAGAGTCACCTCAGCCTGACCCGAAGTTTTCTCCTCCATCCCGGATGATGTAGGGATCTTCCTCCTCCATCAGACCCTCCTCCGTTGGAACGGACCTGATGTTGGCCCCGGACACGGCCCGATGCGCGGTACTTCCACCAGTACCTCTGGCGCCAGCCGGCGGTTCTACCTACCCCAGGAGACATGCCACTTCGGATGTCCCCTCCAACGGGCCCTCGGGTCCTCAATGTGGACCCACCCGTGGGGCTGCGGCTGGGCCGTCTGCCCGGCAGCTCCCCGGCTTCCAGGTACCCGCCCGTCTTATTCCAGCGCCCGTCGTTACCCGGGACGCAGTATCCGCGCCGCAGTACCAGATGCCAGTCTTCCGGCGCCATAATACCCGGCGGGTTTCCTGCAGCGGTTTTGATACTCTCCATACGGGTATAACCGCACCTTTCCCCCCTCCCTGCTCCACCGCCCCACAGCCGCGGTGGATCTGCAGGAGACTCTGGCCTCCTGGTGAGCCGAGGCCAAGGCTTAGCTCACCAAGGAGGTCGAGAGCTGCCTTACGGCGACAATGCCACCCCAGGTTCCCATACGTCTGAGGTGGCACAATCCCTCACCACCTTCGGACTCCAGGGCTCTCCTGTCTGGGTCCAGAGGGGCAGGACACGTGTTCACGGGTATTACAAGGAACCGTTCCTCCCCAGTCGGATAAGAGTCTTATTCTTCTTCTTCCTCTTCACTCTGGATTCCTCGGACTCGTCGAAGGATGCTCGAGAGGCAACGACCCGCTCTCCGTCGAAGCCCTGGCCGAGGACTCCTCGAGTCTCCTCCGGAAGATCCCTCTTTACGGAGTTGCTTAGAAAAATCCAGGAGGTTCATCAGTGGCACTCTCTGGAACCAGATCCTCAGCGACTGAAACTTGCTGAACATCTGGATCTGCCGGTGACAGCTCTACATTAGTGCCACCCTGGTTGAGCCTCACGCCCGACCTTGTCACCACGATATGGAAACAACCGTCGCGTTAGCCCCATTTCAAGGAAGTCAAGACAGGCTATACCAGGCTCCTGAGGGTGTTGACTGCCTAGACTCTCACCCTCGGCCGACTCGGTCGTGATCAGCGCGCCTCATGGCCGGTCGGCACACAAAGCATCTTAGCTCGCCCCTCCTGATAAGGAATCTCCTCTGGACTAGTATGGAAGAAAGATTTACGCTTCCTCCACACTGGGAATTCAGGCCCTGAACTATGTTGGCCACATGGGGGATTACCAGAAGGCTGCCTTACTCAGGTGGAATCCAAGCGGGACTCCTTGCCTGACTCCCAAGTCAAACAGGAATTAGCCGACCTCGTCCATTCTGCTTGTTCGGCCAGTCGCCACATTCTGCGGGCGACATACGATGCAGTGGACACTGCCGGGCGGACTCCGCCTTTCGCCGTGGGTCTACGGCGTCATGCCTGGCTCCGTGTCAGGTTGGTCCCAGAAGTGCAATCCGCTATTCAGGAGGCACCTTTCCGGAGTCGGTGCTTGGAGGTGATGTCAAGGACATCATCACCGATTGGCAGGAAGGGACAGCTCTAAAATCAGTGGATTCCATGTACCGTCCCCATCAACAGCAGCGCCCGTCCCTTTACGCCAGATGGATTGGCCAAAGCGAACCACAGGAAGGGGCCCACCAAGCGTCGGGCCCCTACGGCTGCTAAGCCCCTCCGCCCAAAAAGCAGCGGGTGCTTCAGCTGCGGTGCTGCCCACACCACCTGACTTCTTTCCTCTCCCACCGCCTCTGGACTTTCCAGAGGAACCGGTAGGAGGGAGGTTTTCCTCCACCTTCCGGGATGGAGAGGATAACCACAGATTCTTGGGTGCTCCAGCTTATAGCGGAAGGGCACTCCATAGAGTTTCTTCAGAAACCACCCGCCACCCTCTCAAGTCGTCCTATTCAAGGAACACCTTCCTTTGGTCCGGGAAGAAATCTCGGCCCTTCTCATGAAGCAGGTGATAGAACCCGTCCCCTTCATCTTCAAGGGACGGGTTACTATTCCATTTCTTCCTGGTCCCAAAGAAGACAGGAGATCTCAGACCCATTCTAGATCTCAGTTCCCTGAATCTTTATGTAGAATACAGAAGGTTCAGGATGCTCTCTCTGCAGAGCTTTCTGCCCCTCCTTCAGCGGGTCAATGGCTTTGTGCCCTGGATATGCAGGATGCCTGTCTGTACATTCCCATGCCTTTCCCATACTTAAGTATCTTCGTTTTGCATTTCAGAGGACCACTACCAATTTGAGGCACTCCCCTTGGTCTATCCTCGGCCCCCAGTATTTACCAAAGGCCTGGCTGTGGTGCGCCCACCTGCGCACAATGGGAGTAGCATGTGTCCCCTTACCTGGACGACTGGCTCCAGGCGCCTGGCCCAGGAGGAACTCCTGCATTTTCTCTCCCTCACCCAGCAGGTTTCACTTGCCTGGGTATTACCATCAACCATTCCAAGTCTCATCTGGACCCTTCCCAGAGGCTACAGTTCATCGGGCTATCCTCGATACGACCGTGAGCAAGGCCTTCCTGCCTCTGGACAGGGTGGCCTCTCTTCAAACCCAGATTTCCCTGCTATCAGAAGCAGGAGGGCCTCCGCGAGGTCGGTCCTTCTTCTGGGGCTCATGGCTGTCGGGTTATCTTGACGGGTCCCCCAGCTCGACCCACACATGAGGACCTCTCAGTGGACACTTTGCTCTCAGTGGATCAACTTGTGGATGACCTAGATCAATTAGTTCTGATCTCATCGCCGATGATGCGAGACTTGCAATGGTGGATGGTTTGAGAGACCTGTTTCAGGGGGTCCCTTTCTTTCATCCTCCCCCTCCCAGACTCTGACTACAGACACGTCAGGCGAAGGTTGGGAGCCCATCTAGGTCCTCATCAGACTCAGGGCTCCTGGTCCAGGCTGGAACAAGCTCTCCACATCAATGTGCTCGAGCTTCAGGCTGTGTTGCACGCTCTCCAAACTCTTCACCAATACATCCTCCCCGGATTGGGCAACACAACACGACCTTCACCCAATGGGGATTCATGTTCCAGGAGTCAACAACACTCTGGTAGACAAGCTAAGCCGCTCTTCTGCTCTGGCTCATGAGTGGGAACAGGACAAGGGGTACTAGGCGATATCTTTCAGCTTTGGGGACTCCACTGGGTAGACTGTCGCCTCCCCAAGCATAAAACTTCCCACCTTTTGCTCGCTCGTTCCAGAGCGAGGCGCTTTCTGGAGGCAGCTCTGTCTCTAGACTGGAAGGACAGATTAGTCTATGCCTTTCCCCAATTCCTCTGATCCCACAGTATTGCAGAAACTAGCCTCAGAAGGGCGAGAATTATTCTGATCGCTCCTTTCTGGCCCAGGCAAATCTGGTTCTCTCTTCTACAACAATATTCAGAGGATCCTCCTCTTCCTCTTCCTCTATCTCGAGGTTTTCTGACCCAGGATCAGGGGACCCTGGTCCATCCAGGCCTCAAATCCCTTCAACTACATGCATAAGCTTTTTCAGCTCTTTTCCAGGAATGGAAACATCTGCTTCTCTTCGTCTGGGCCTTCCTGGCCTGTGGCGAGAAAAGAACTGGAAGAAGCGGGCGTCCGGGACTGCCCCTTTATACCGGCGTCATAGCGCGGTCACCTGAGCGTAGGGGCGGTCCCTCGCCAGGGACTGCTAGCTAGAAATTTTCCGTGAGGTCCTGCCGCCCAGGCGGTGTCAGTCCTATATGTAGTTACCTACTGCAAGAGCTCTCTCGAAGATCTACTGTTACGTAAGTTCTTAGTAACTGTACTTTTCAATCGCCCCTCTCGGAAACACTGAAGGTCTTGGTCTCGGACCTCTTCCAGGTCCAACCGATCCGCCAACATCGGCGGTCTCAGCACCATGGAAAGCAGTGGCACCGCTCATCCTAGTCATCGTCCTCTTCGGAGGATGGCTCCAGTGCAAATTGTGTCAGCGCTACGAAGGATCTAATGTGGCAGCAGCCCTTTGACCGGCATAAGTTGACTCCATCGCCTGCGGCTGAAACAACCCCTTGTTGTAGTCAAGCCGGCACGGTTGTTTGGCCGAAACTGGCTGCACCACCCATTGTGGTGGAACCCCGCCTCCACAACCTAAAACTGGGGCCCCGACCAAGGATTCTCGGTCGTGTCAGGGTTTGCCCCATTGGTTGTTGGTCACCCTCACTCCCGATCGACCTCGGCAGGTGGAGGGTGGCTCAGGCACCTGGCAGCTGTTCGCCGACTCCTCGGAGTCTGCGACGATAACTTGTCCTCCAGGTAAGCTTGACCTGGAGTCCACCGAGGTCAGTCGGTGGGCGAGAGCCCATCCTCGTTCCTTGGAATGCTTGACTCATCTCAGAGTCCACTGGGATGAAGCTCGAACCCGTTTCAAAATGGGCCAAGTATCCCTCAGGAGATACTAGACCGAGGAGATTCCCCATGGAGGCCTTCCCGGTGGCGAAGCCATTGTTGGCCCAGTCCTGGAGCTGCGGCAGCCGCCAGCTTCTTGTCCAGCACCTTCGGCCAGGATTGCTCAGATGCTGTTCCCACTGGTTCACCTCCGGTTTCGGAGCAGCCCTCCACAGAGGGGCTAGTGACTGACAGCGCTTTCTGGCGTTCCAGGAATGCCGGGATGTGGACAAGCCACCCGATAAGAGTCCAAGAAACTGGACTACTCCAGGTGGAAAGTCTATGCCACTTCCTCCCTAGGCCTTCATCAGGCCAGCTCGGCCTTTCTGATGGCACACTTTTCACACATCTTTGGGCTCCCTGGATGAGGTGATTGCTCATCTCTGGCTGATCTCCAAACTGTGGTCAAACAGGTGCGGGATCAGGGCAGGGCAGTGGCCAAACAGCAACTCCAGACCTCCCTGGACATCAGCTGACTTGTGTGCCCGGTCAGTAGTGGCGCAGTGGCCATGCACCGCAGACTTGGCTGCGGATCTCCACCTTCACGCGAAACCCAGCACAAGCTGGCAGACATTCCTTCCTGGGTACCGACTTGTTCGGTCCGGGGTGGAGGGGCATCTTCAGCGGATCGAGAAGTCAATGCCACCTTGGACTCTGTCACGTCTGCCCAGAAGGACAAGGCTGCCAGCAGCAGCAAAGCCCTTTCGTCCTTCAGCCCCTGAAGCTCGTCCGGCCCAGCAACACCAGCATCAGGGCCAGCAGGCTCGCACTTGGCACCACAAAGCCAAGCCTGCTGCTTCCTCCAGCAGGAAGCCGGAGAGAAAGGTCCAGAAGGCTCCTCGGCTGGTCCTTCCTCCAAGCCTGCCGGGTTCACCCGAGGGGGAATGGCTCCGCCACTTCCTTTCCACCTGGTCCGATATCACCATGGACCACTGGGTGCTGGAAGTGGTAGGAGAGGGTCTGCCTCTGAGTGAGCAGTCCCCACCCTGCTCGAGCTGTCACCCAGAACTCACGAGTCACGTCGGCTCGTTGAGCCGACATTGCCCTACTCCTCTAGAAGGAGGTGATCAGGAGGTGGCGGATCCTCCACCAGACCCAGGGTTTGTGTCCAGGTACTTCCTGGTCCCAAAGCGGACGGGGGCTGGCACCCCATTCTAGACCCACACGACCTGAACAAGTTCCTAAGGTCTCGAACCTTCAGGATGGTCCTCTGGCTCAGATCATTCCATCCTTGGAGCGAGGTGTGTGGTTCTGTTCTGGACCTCAGTACACGTTCTTTCATGTCCCAATCCGTCCGTCCCACCAGCGATTTCTCTGCTTCAGAGTGGAGGGATCCCTTTCGAGTTCTGGGCCATGCTCTTGGCCTCTCTGCAGCTCCCAGGGTCTTCACCAAATGCATGGCAGTGGTGACAGCATTCCTCGGTGCTGAAGGGTCTAGGTGTTCCCTTACCTGGACGACTGACTGATTGTAGCCCCTCAAGCTGGAGGTGGAGTGGTCAGGGATCTGGCCCTTCAGGTCTGCTCTCAGATTGGCCTCCTTATCACAGAGGCCAAATTAGAACTCATGCCAAGCAGGTGATTCAGTTCATCGGGGCAGAGCTCGACTCTCTTGAGTCAGGCATGGCTCCGGGGACAGGGGCCGAGGTTCTTTCCTCCTTTGCCCAGTCATTTCTAGTTGGGCAGTTGTGCCCTGCCTGGGACTTCCTCGCCTCCTGGGCCTCATGGCGGCCTGCACCAGCATGGTCCGTTTGGCCCGCTGCCACATGTGTCCCTTTCAGTTGAGGCTGGCCGCCAATGGTCACAGCGCTCCGGTCCTCTGACCAGCTGGTGATAATGACCCAGGAGATGTGGGAGCTCCCGGTGGTGCTCGTTCCAACTCATCTGCAGGAAGGTATCCTGTTTGTCCACCCAGAGCCGACAGTCACTCTAATGACCGACGCCTCTCTGATGGATTGGGTGCCCATCTGGGGAGCTCAGGCGCCCGGCCTCTGGTCCCCTCAGAGTCTCGATGTCACATCAACCTGCTGGAGCTTCTAGTGGTCCACTAGTCCTTACTGCCTTTGCTCCATTATGACGTGGTCAAGTGGTCCAGGTCCAGACTGACAACACCACGACCATGTACTACCTAAACTGCCAGGTCGAACGCGCTCCTTGCCTCTGTGCAAGGAGGCTCTCCGACTTGGTCCCTCGTGAGCAGTCGGGAGGCGGATCTCCTAACCTTCCATGTGGCAGGAGCCTCCTCACTCTGGCGGACGCCCTCAGCCAGATAGGCACTGCATTTCACGAGTGGTCTTTCCTGCGGAGGTAGTACAAGATCTGTTCTCCCATTGGGGCACACCTCAGGTGGATCTGTTTACTTCCAGGAGAATGTGAAGCTGAGGCTGTTTCATGCCCACCCCTCAGCAGGGCTCACTGCAGGGGATACCTTTTGAGGCCGTGGACCCCAGGCCTCTTCTCACCTTCCCCATTTTCCTTGATCCACAAGGTGAGGAGGGAAAAGGTGCAAGTGATTCTGGTAGCCCCAGACTGGCCCTGTCAGTTCTGGTCTCCAAATCTCCTCAGGCTCAGCTCCAGGCTCGGCGGCTTCCAGCCAGCACGGACCTGATCTCAGTCAACAAGGGAAGGTACTCCACCCGGACCTTCAATCCCTGCTCTTGTGGCCTGGTTCCTGAGTGGCTAGAGTTCCAGGCCTTGGGTCTTTCCGGCGAGGTCCTCCAGCGTTGTTGAGGCATCCCATAAGTCGACCAAATGGAAGAGATTCTCAATTTGGTGTCAGGATAAGGGTTGGACCCTTCCTCCTAGTCTTTGGCTAGTATTCTGGACTACCTGTGGTCCTTTCTCAGCTAGGGCTTGGGTCCAGCGACCCTTAAGATGCACCTGGCAGCTCTCTGCTACCGGCGCGGGCCGGAAGCAGTGGTGCAGGAGAAGGTGGTCGGGCGCTTTTTTCAAAGGCCTTGATCACATATTCCTCCGGTCGAGAACGTCCCACCTCCATGGGATCTACTGCTGGTATTGGCTAAGCTCATGGGCAAGCCATTAGAACCGATGCACAGGTGTGACATCTCTACCTGTCGTGGAAGACCGCCTTCTTGGTGGCTATCACGTCGGCCAGAAGGATAGGAGAGCTCCAGGCACTTTCCATCCAGTCTCCTATCTGGTCTTCCACAGGGACAAGGTTGTCCTGCGCCCCCACCGAAATTCCTTCTGAAGGTGGTGTCAGAGTTTCACCTTAACCAGGTGTTTACTCTGCGGTGTTCTACCCAGTCACACCTTGGAGGCGGGAATAAGCTCCATATTCTGGACTCTAGAAGAGCGCTCTCTTATTATAAGGAACGGACGGCTGAAGTTCGGGGAGAGGTTCCCCAACTGTTTGTCACCTACGCTGAAGCCATACCTGGCAGACCTGCAGCCAAGCAGGCGATAGGCAGGTGGGTCACCTCCTGCATAGTTCTCTGCTACAGGTTGGCAGGCATGGAGCCTCCCAAGGGATAAGAGCTCATTCTACCGCCATCCGCTGCTTCGGTGGCTGCTTCCAGTGACGTCCCTATCCAGGAAATCTGCAGGGCTGCTACCTGGAAGTCAGCACACACCTTCATTACCCACTATCACATCGACCTTGACTCACCGGGATGCTGGTTTTGGGACCTCTGTTCTCCAGTCCTTATTTCCCAAGTAGGGGATCTGAGCCTTGCCTCCCTCCTCCCAGAGAACTGCTAGGGAGTCTGCCAGTAAGTGTGGATTGAACAACATATCCATGTCCCTAGAAATACAGGTTACTCACCTGTAACAGGAGTTCTAGGAATGGTATATGCTGTTCATCCACACAACCCACCGACCTCCCGCTTCGACGTGCAACCTGACTTCCAGCAGGCTAGATCTGGTGTCATGGGCGGAGCCGAGAGTTTTACCACCCAGGTGGGTGGGAGGAGCCAGCTTGAAGACCTTCCGCAAGATTTAAAGCGGCAAGGAACCTGCCAGTAAGTGTGGATGAACAACATATACCATTCCTAGAACTCCTGTACAGGTGGCGACCTGTATTTTTTCCCCTACATGCTGCTACCTCAGCCACTCCTTCAGGCTGGACAAGGCTGCATCCGATCCAACCTGTTCCCAGGCCCCGTCTCTCATATTGCAGTCATCCCCAGGGTAACCCGGTAACCGCTGTCGGCGGGTCCTCCTCCAAGGAAAGTACCAGAGACGGGCCAGCACAATACTTGGCCCTGAGGTACTGCTGAGAGACTGATGGCTCCGGGACATTGACTGCATCTAACCACCAGGTGGCTGTCATCCGGCTGAGCGGAGCTATTTTCCGTTTTCTGGTGGCAGTTCTCCTTGCTTTGCGCCTGCATTACCCCTGGTCTCCACCGGAGATCACTGCAGAGCGACACAGTCCCACTGCCCACCCCAGGAGAGGAGAGCAGTCTTAGACCAATCCTCTCTTTCCTGCCAGCCCCCAGCGGCCCGAAGTTCGCTTCCCAAAACCCAGGTCGCCATCGCGGTTCGAGGTATCGACACAAGAGTGGGCCCAAGGATGAACCGAGGAACTACAGACTGGTGAACCTCACATCCATCGTGGGTAAGCTGATGGAGACTATCTTGAAGGAGTGGCTGGTGGCCCTTCTAGTGGCCAAAGGACTACAGGACAGCAGACAGCATGACTTCATACGTGGCAGATCCTGCCAAACCAACCTGGTGGAGTTCTGTGACTGGGTAACTAGGCATCTGGACAGGGGGCCGTGCAGTGGATGTCCTATATCTGGACTTCAGTAAGGCATTCGATTCGGTGCCGCATGGGAAGCTGGGAAGTAAGTTAGAGGGCACAGTGGCAGGTGCAAAGCTGGTGAGATGGGTAGGAACTGGCTTCAGGGGACGGCAACAGAGGGTGGTGATGGGTGGGGCTCTCACACCCAAGGGTAGTGTGAGGCGGTGTTCCACGGGCTTAGTGTTGGGACCAGTGTTGTTTGGGATATTTCATTGCAGGCATATCATTGGACATCAAGAGCAAGATCAGTTTGTTTGCTGATGATACCAAGATGGGAGCGGTTGTGGATGACCTGGGGTTGGCAGGGTTGCAGGATGATCTGCAAAGCTTGAAACCTGGTCAGACACCTGGCAACTGGGGTTTAATGCCAAAAGTGCAAGATGCTGCATTTTGGGGTGAAGAACCCAAGGAGGAGTTAACAGCTTGGGGAGTGCAGCTAGCCCAGACAGAGGAGGAGAGGATCTGGGTGTGCTCATTACAGGGTCAATGAACAACTCAGCACAATGTAGGAAGGCAGCTGCAAAGGCCAACAAAATGTTGTGTTGCATTGCAAGGATATATCCTCAAGGAGGGAGGAGGTGATTCTGCCACTGTATAGGTCATTAATTAGACCACACCTGGAGTACTGCGTGCAGTACTGGCACCCATATCTGAAGAGGGGCATTAAGTTACTGGAGGGGTGCAGCGAAGGGTGACAGATGATCAAGGGGCTGTGGGCCTTATCATACGAGAGGAGGTTGAGGGAGTTGAACATGCACTCACTGGAGGGAAAGGGGGACATGATTGAAACCTTTAAGTACATGAAAGGAATAAACAAGACGGCACGGAGGGGCTGTTCAAAGTAAGGGATGGGAGGGACACCGGGGCCATGATATGAGACTGGAGGGAGGAAGGTTCAGGAGGGAGATGAGGAGACACTTTTTACAGAGAGGGTGGTAGCTGGGTGGAATGTGTTACCTGCAGAAGTGGTATCCAGTAGAACAAGTGGAATGCTTCAAAAGAGGATGAGACAGGACAAGGGGAATGTCAATAGGGGGAAAGGTGGAAGGGAGGAGGGCAGCTGCAGAATAAGGGTGCTAGCTGCACATTCGAGCAGACTTGATAGACCTCGGACCTTTATCTGCTGGCAAATTTCATATGTTCGTACATTTGTAAGTGAGCAGTTCATCAACACCTCCTCCCACAGATGTACAGTTTTGGGTAAAGAACACCAACCAGAAAGTGGGGAAAAGGCTGTTTCTTTGGTGGAAGACTACCAAATGGCTAGACAGATGCCACAGCAGCGAGGTAACAGCCAAGATGCTCTTTTATTTTATCCCATTTAAACTCCAAGTCTGATAAGAACTCTGGTGGGGGTAACAAATCTGTCCCCAAAGACTTAGTTTGCTAGAACTGTAATAAGCCAGGTTATATTGCAAGAAATTGCTGTAGTAAGAAGAGTGACACTGGAGCAGATTTGTCCTTAGCAAATTGGGGCAAGTACTTAACAGATGTGAAGGTGGAGATAAGACTGTGAAGGGACGTATAGATTCGATAAGCAGACAGAAATTAGTACATATTGAAGTGATGGGAAAACTGTGTCCAAAAGGACCAGGTACGGTGTCATCTGCATCCACAGGGGCACTCAATACTATCCCACCAGCCAAGTGACTCTGACTATTAATGGGGTGTTGCACCATATGAAATTGGGGTAGTACCTAAGTTACCTGTACCTGTGATTATTGGAAATGACTTTCCAGGATTTACTGAGCTCAACAAGAGGAGTAAATCCTGATGTTTCAGCAGCAGTGGTGACAGAGCTCAGGCACAGAAAATCTCAAATGGGGGACTGTTTCCTTTCTCTGATTTTGATTCGTACTTGTTTGAGCACAGCTCCAAGATCTGAGAAGTCCATCAAAGAAAGACAACACCTGAAGAAACAGTGGCAACAAAAGACTGATGGACATAAAGGGTTAACATATGAAATGCTGAAACTAAACTGATCACTGATTGTGATTTTCTTTCAAAACAATCCAACAATGTTTCTCTCAGGGTTATTTTAAGCAGCTGGGTGAAACCAAAACATGGTGAACCTATGTTTTGTAGTGGGCTACCGTACAGGGTTTGGGTTAAACCTCAGACACAGGACCAGATAAAACAATTGGTTATACCCCAAAAGTATAGATCTGAGTTGTTACAGATAGCACATGATAGTCTTATGGCTGGTCACTCTGGGAGGATCGCACCTTGCCAGATTGCTGTACAGATTTTACTGCCCTGGAATTCATGAAGATGTTGCTGCCTACTGCAGTTCTTGTGCTGAATGTTAGAAAGTAGGCCCAGTGACTAAAAAGACAAGGTGCCCTGGTGCGCTACCCTTGATAGATATGCCTTTTGAGAGAATTGCAGTGGATGTGGTTGGCCCTTAGACAGAAGTAAGGGTAACCGATTCATTTTGGTAGTATCGTCTCATGCTACTTGATACCCAGAGGCAGTTTCTATCGCCCTGTCACAACCCCAAAAGTGGCAACAGAGCTTGCCAAAATTTTCAGCAAGGTGGACATAACTAAAGAGATTATTCTAGGAGCGTGGATGTGTTGTTCATCCACACCTTTGGCATGTCCTTTCCCTTTAAATCTTGCGGAAGTCTTCAAGCTGGCTCCTCCCACCCACCTGGGTGATAAATACCTCGGCTCCGCCCATGGCGCCAGATCTTCCTTTCTGCTGGAAGATTCGGGTTCCCTCGTGCTACTTCTGCAGTACCGTAGGCCCTGGATTCTAATGGACTGTTTTCGCTGCATTTGCTTTCTTTGAAACCTCTTACAAGTTTACGATTCCGATCCGAGCACATTGAACATGGAGGACAAGTCATCCCTGGGTTTCACCGGTGTCCTTGCAGACAGAAAATGTCGCGCACCAATCTCCACCTCTCATGTGTCTGTTGTTTGGGTGTCGCACGACACCACCTCTTGCACCATTTGTCTGGCCTTCCATCCAACGCCCTGGATGACCGCAAGGTCGCTTATAACTAGGGAAACCGGAGCTTTGCAATCCACCGTGAAATTTAAGGAGGCCAAGTGGGCGGTTTCCATGGCTAGACGGGATCCGGCCGATCAGATCGAACAGATGACGGCCAAGAGGAAGTTGCTCAAGCTCGCCAGTCAAAGTTTTTCGTGCCGCTTAAACTGGGCTCCACTTTCAATGTGTCCTTTCTGGGAGCTGTGCCAGTCTCTACCTACCAACGGTGAGGTGCCCTCGGCTCATACTCCTCCCGCCCTAAGAAAAGGGACAAGGACCTAAATCTTCTTCTGTCCGAAGAAGACGTTCCTGGACCGAGAGTGGTCCGATTCTCAGGATCTTGCAGTCTCTACCTCGGTCGAGATTGCTTCCTCGACGCCGGCTTCTCGGACCTTCCGTCAGGCCAAGACACAGGCCGAGGATATGGCCGAACTGACTGAGATTTCTCGACCCGGTCGAGCCGCTGTCGCCCACCCGGTCAACGACTCCCTGGAGAGGACACCATCCTTTCCTTCCCTGACGAGGAGATCCGTCCCTCGGGTATCTCGATCGAGGGACAGGAGCCGAACCTCTGTTTTCACCGAATCCGGCCTCTCCTGATTGAGAGAGCCGACACCATCGGTCTTGATCGAGGACTAAGACCCCGTTGTCGAAAACCGGACGAGGAGAGACTTTGTGGAAGCTCTGTTGGCGTTATGAGGACCTCATGTGGCAACAGCTAATTCTGACTGGTCAAGCCGGCTACACTGCCATCACTTGGCCCCAGCCTCTTAGGCTGATGCCAACTCCCACTCCTCTGAACTGAAGACTCCTGCTCTCCTCCGCAGGACCGCATGCATTCCTGTTCAGCCTGTTCCAGTCTCACCACCAATTTTGGTGGAGCCACCGCCTAAGCAGCCTCAGGGAGGCTCCCTCGGAAGAGGATAGGACAGATATGGGCCTGCCCCATCGCCAGTCCATCACTGTTGTCCTCGGCGTATTGAAGGGGACATAGGTGGGAGACCCTGTATCCCACAACTCCTCGACTCTGATACCACTGGCCTTCACCACACCCTGATGAGTTGTCAGTGACAGGCCTGGAGGAAGGTCCTTCCTCTTTCCTGGGCATCCTCCGACTTATTTCAGAGTCCACTGGTATGCCCTTGGAACCTATCCAAAGAAGGCGGAATATCCTCTCATGGATATCCTTAAGAGGGTGATACTCGCAGGAAGCCTTCCCAGTGGTCGAAGCCATTGTTGGCCCAGCCCTTTGAGCTATGGTAGTGCCCTGCCTCTTGCCCGGCTCCATCTGCCCGCATGGCTCGCAAGTGCACTGTACCCGTGGGGTCCTTGATGGACTTCACAGAGCATCCCTCGGCCGAGAGCCTTGTGACTGCTTCTGTGTTTAGACGCGATGGGCAGCCTCAGCGGATACTGACCGCCCTCCAGACAAGGAGTCCAAAATATGGACCATTCTGCCCGGAAGGTATATGCAGCCTCATCCTTGACCTTAGCAAGCCAGCTCGGCAGTGATCATGGCACACGCCTCCACGCCTTCTTGGGGTCACTAGATGAAGTCCTCCGTCATCTCCCAGCGGACATGCAGACCACGGTTAAGCAAGTCCGTGACCAGGGCCATGCTGTTGCAAAACAGCAGCTCCAGACGCCCTTGGACATTGGAGATTCCTTGTCTGCTCATTAGCAGCCGCAGTGGCCACTTGCCGCAGGGCCTGGCTGAGATTATCCTCTTTCCGCGGATACTGGCACAAGTTAGTTGACATGCCCTTCCTTGGCACCGATCTCTTCGGTCCAGGAGTGGCAGGTCACCACCAGCGCATAAAGCAGTCCAGTGCCACCTTGGATGCCACTTCTGCAAAAGGTTCTTCAGGCAAGAACCGCAGAAGCGCAAGAAGAAGCCTTTCGCACTCTTCTCCCCGGCGGTTAGACAGCCCTTCCAGGGAGGTCAGCAGAAACAGCAGGCACAAGCTTGGTGCTCTAGGCCCAAGCAGGGTCCCCAACAGCCCCTGCAAAGGAGGCCGAGGTGCCGGTCCAGGAGTCCTCCTCCTCTAAGCAGAAAGTGACGGGTCGGGGTGGCCACCACTACACCCGCCACGCCAGTTCTGGGTCCTCCCTGCGGGGGCCGGCTCCGCCACTTCTTCTGCCTGGTCCGTATCATTTCAGACAGGAGGGTCCTGGAAGTGGTCGGTCGCGGATTGCCTCTAAAGTTCGAGCAGTACCCACCCTGCTGAGCCCAGCCCCACGGAGAGAAAGGATCCCAGTTGCACTCAGTCGGCTCCTTCCGGACGACATTGCTCAGCTCCTCTGCAAGGAGGCGTAGCTCCAGTGCTGGATCCTCCTACAAACCCAGGCTTCGGGACCAGGTACTTCCTGATGCCCAAGTGGACGGGGTTGGCGCCCATCCTAGATCTCCACAACCTGAATCAGTATCTCAGGTCTCGCACCTTCCGGATGGTAACTCTGAATCAGATCATACCATCTCTGGAGCAAATCGTGGTTCTGTTCACTGGATCTACAGGACGCATTTTCCACGTCCCAATCCGTCCATCCCACCAGCGGTTCCTCCGCTTCAGAGTGAAAGGGACCTTATACGAGTTCAAGCCATGCCATTGCCTGTCATCAGCCCCTCGGTTCTTCACCAAGTGCATTGCAGCGGTGATGGCCCATTTACGGCATCAAGGAGTTCGGATAAACCCCTACCTCGATGATTGGCTCCTGGCTGTTTCTCCCTGCAGGAGGTGGAGAGGTCCAGGGACTTGGCCCTCTGAACCTGTTCCCAATTAGGCCTCCTGATCAACGAGGGCTGTTGGAACTCGTGCCTCTCAGGTGATGGGCTTTATCGGGCAGAGCTTGACTCTCGCCAAGCCAGAGCTCGGCTTCCGGCAGACAGGGCAGAGGTTCGCTCCTCCTTTGCCCAATCATTTCTGGTTGGGCACTTAGCTCTGCCTGGGACTTCCTGTGCCTTCTGGGTTACATGGCGGCGTGCACCTCAGTGGTCAGTTGGGCCAGATTGCATGTACCCTCCAGTGGGAGCTGGCTGCTCAGTGGACTCAGTGTCAGGGTCATTTCGACCAGCTGGTGACTGACACCCAGAAGATGTGGGACCCCAATGGTGGACTGTCCCAGGTCATCTGCAGGAATGGATCCCGCTTGTCCGCCCGAGCCGACGGTCGTCCCTCACGACTGATGCCTCTCTCATGGGCTGGGATCCAGCTGGGGACCACAGAGCCCACCGTTCTGGACCCCAGAGGAGTTCCGATGCCACATCAGCCTGCTCGAGCTCAGAGCAGTCAGACTGGCACTGTCAGCCTCGCTTCTCAGCTCCGGGTCAAGTGGTTCATGTCCAGACGGACAATACCACCACCATGTACTACCTCAACAAACAGGGGTGACACGCACTCCCGCCTGCTGTGCAAGGCGCTCTGGATCTGGACTTTCGCCAGCCGGTTGGAGGTGGATCTTCTGGTCATCCAAGTGGCACGAGTCTCGAACCAACTGGCGGATGCTGTCACTGCATGGCCAGACATCCTACAGTGGTCCCTCCATCCAGTGGTAGCTACAATCTGTTCTACTGTTGGGGCAAACCGTGGTGGACCTGTTTGCCTTCAGGGAGAACACCAAGCTGAGGCTGTACCATTGCTGCCCCTCAGCAGGGCTCGCTGCAGGGGATGCCTTCTCAAGGTCGTAGACGCCAGGCCTCTCTACACCTTCCCTCCATTTCCCTTGATCCACAAGGTGTTACTCAAGGTGAGGAGGGACAAGGCGAAGGTGATCCTGGTAGCCCCAGATTGGCCCCATCAGTTCTGGTATCCAGATCTCCTCAGCCTCAGCTGCAGGGCCCTGAGAGGCTTTGTACACGCCCGGACCTGGTAGCATTGAACCAGGGAAGGTATTCCATCCGGCCCTTCAGTCCCTGCACCTCACAGCCTGGTACCTGAGCTGCTAGAGTTCCAGGCTCTGGGTCTTTCGAGGATGTCTTCACCGTGGTGGAGGCATCTTGTGAGATTCGACCAGGAAATGTTATGCCTTCAAATGAAAAAGGTTTTCCATTTGGTGTCAGGGGAAGAGTCTGAACCCCTTATCCTGCTCTGTGGCTAACAGTTTAGACTACCTTTGGTCTCTCCAAAGGGGTCTATGGTCATCGACACTTAGGGTGCACCTGGCAGCCATTTCCGCTTACCGAGCAGGGCTGGTCAGTGGACATTGGCACAGGAGACAATGGTCGGGTGCTTTTTCAAAGGCCTGAATCAAATATTCCTCCGGTGTGAACTCCACCTCCGTGATCTTGTTGGTTTGGGTAAAGCTCATGGCAAGTTATTCATTCTATGCACAAGTGTGAGCCTCACACTTGTCATGGAAGACTGCCTTCCTGGTCGCTGTCACGCCAGCCAGAAGGGCAGGGGAGCTCCAGGCGCCTCTCGGTGGACCCCTTATCTGGTCTTTCACAGGGACAAAGTTGTCCTACACCCTCACCCGAAATTCCTTCGAAGGTGATGTCAGAGTTTCACTTTAACCAGCTGTTGACTCTGCTGGTATATTATCCAATTACATCTCGGACGCCGAGTACAGGCTCCATACACTGGACCTTAGACATGCTCTCCTACTACAAGGAGATGACGCGGAAATTTGGGAGAGCTTCGCCAGTTGTTTGTCACCCACGCTGAAGCTGCTTCTGGCAGACCTGCAGCAAACACCAGCAAAGTCAGCAAAAACGCCAGCAAACACCTTCATTACCCATTACACATCGACCTTGAATCATGTCAGGATGCTGGTTTTGGGGCCTCAGTTCTCCAGTCTCTGTTTCCTAAGTAGGGGTTTGCACCTTGCCTCCCTCCTCCCGGAGAACTGCTAGGAGTCTGCCAAAGAGTGTGGATGAACAACATATCCATGCTCCTAGAAAACAGGTTACTCACCTGTAACAGTAGTTCTAGAAGTGGTATATGTTGTTCATCCACACGCACCACCCGACCTCCCCGGCTTTAGACGATCACCTTGCTTACAGCGGGCTAAGATCTGCGCCATGAGGCGGAGCTGAGGTATTTACCACCCGGTTGGTGGAGGAGCCAGCTTGAAGACTTCCGCAAGATTTAAAGAGAAAAGGGACATGCCAAAGAGTGTGGAAAACAACATATACCACTCCTAGAATTACTGTTACAGGTGAGTAACCTGTTTTTACTGATCAGGCAGTAATTTTGGTGCTGCTATACTGACTGCTCGTTATCACTGCAGAAGAACCTCCTTATCACCTCAGACAGACTGTCTTGTTGAGCTTTTTAATCTTGCATGACTCCACCCATGACTGCATTCTGACCTACCCACTTCCACCAAAAATACCATGACAATGGACCCACTTGGTCCTGCTTCTAGAGGGCCTCTCCCTGGTTTCAGTCTTACCTGAGCCTCAGGCTAGCTGTCACTCACTGGACTGCGCCGCTTGCACATTCCAGTCATAAATACTTTCTACAACAACTACTGTACTGTATGATTGCCCTGTAGTTACTATATTTATTGTATTTTGACACTGTACTGCATTGTCTATGACTGTTGTAATTATCCTGTACCACATCCACCTGTTGTACTTTACCATGCATCATCCGTAAGGTGTGACATTTCCCACACCACCATTTATACTGTGATGTCAGTACACTGTATGCTATGTATTGTTTTCTATGACGGAGCCTTTGTAAAGGAGTCTCTGACTCAAAGGTATTAATTCGATTGTATTCAATAAATAAATAAAAATAAACCATAAAACGCATGTTAAAAAGTTTAATGGGAAGAGAAAGACTGGGACCAATACTTACCTTACCTGCTTTTTGCTTACAGAGAAGTGCCACAGGCATCAACAGGTTTTTCACCATTTGAAATGCTGTATGGTAGACAACCTAGAGGGCCACTAGCTGTAATAAAAGAAACATGGAAGATAATCACCTTCAGAAACAATCTATTACATCTTATATGTGTGCCCTGAGAAAGAAGCTGGCAAAATATGTTGAAATCGCCATAGTTAGGGCTCCAGAGTTTTCTCCGATTCCATGGCTGCAGTCAACGCATGGAATTAACTATGGAATTTGTGCCCACCCAATGGAATTCGTGGCAGATTACGGAATTTGTGGTCAATTAATGCCAGTTACGCTGATCGCTGAACCCCCTACAAATGTCTCTGCTCGGCATTCAGGTGATCTCTTGTAGTAGCGCTCAGTGACCGAGACAGTTCTTGCTGTGTCAGGGTTTCACCAGATGCCAAAATCTCACTTGATAATTGTGTTAGCAAGCTATCTTACCCCTCCCCAACCCCACCCTGTTGAGATCCTGGGACTGTTGCCTGTCCCTGGTGGTCGGCTGAACCATAGAGGGTAGAGTGAAAAGCCCTATCCTAATGGCGAGCCCACACAATAAAATAACAAGCTCTAGTCTTAATATTGCACGCACACCTCTAGGATGTCTGTCTATTTTCTACATTTTGAAGATTAGCCCAAGTGGATCGAAGAACTACATCCCAGCAGCATTTCGCCACTTGCCTGGGGAGACTCTGTTTCAATGTTTTAATGCCCGTGCAGCACCCTGCAACTAACTGCACCCTGTAAAAACACAAGAGAGGTTCACTGACATGGTGGTAGGAGCTCCTCGTGGGCCTGCGGCTGCAGACTTAAGCCCTGTGGAGGGCAAAGCACCATTAACCGGAGGAATAAACTGATAGAAAGTTAAGATTATTTCTCCCGGTCCTTCATCACGCTCCTGTTGATCCATGGAATATTCCTGTTTTTATTTTAGCACCATTCCTGATATTACCACGCTTATAAAATGTCTGTGTTTGTAAAACACCTGTGGCTGTCTGCAATTGTTACCACTGTTCATTTGTATTTTAAAATATCACAAAAAATATCCCAGTCTTCCTCATTTAAATGTTTTTAGGTGTATTGAGATTATAAGAGATCATAACTGAGCTTGTTCTTGGATTGTGTTGTTGTACACCTACTAGCTGCCATGTCCTGGGCATTTTGCTTTTATTGTTTTCATTAAAGAATTTGATTCAATAGCCCTGGCTTTTAGGAGAGTTTGACTTGTTGTAAGAAGCCTCTCGCTCCTTCCTCCTTGTACATTTCAATACCTGAATTGTCGGTGGTGGTAGCGTTCTATTGAGGAATTAGATTTTTGACAAGTGAGCGCTTTTAAATATCAAATCATATTTAGGCTCTGACTTGGCACAGCAGTCCATACTTTACTGTGTTTAATTGTGAATCTTGTTTTGCCCTCTTATTTGATTTACACAACCTCAATTATAGATATTCTCAAAATAGAAATATAAATGTACACATCATGGAAATAAAAGCATACTCGATTAACGAACCGGCAGTATTCCTTGTGCTCTGCCTCATTGATTAATTGACCCCTGGTGCTGACTTTGATTTTGGTATTGATTTATGCTTTAATTATCAATTATTACTACATATAAGCATTTGGCAATTGGGATCAGCCAACTTTAAACTCATAAGCACGATGAATAATTATATTACTTATTTGGAGCAAATTTGCTATTCGGCCATTTAATTATTTGATAATTTAATATTAATAGGGAACAGCTGAACTAAATTGGGAGTTGCACCTTGGGATGATCTGGCTATAAAACCCTCTCCTTATTTGACCACAAGCGTTTGCTGTCTTGTAGGAGCAGAGCTGCACATTAGCCAGATCGTAGATCCTAGTTTTGTAGTTGTTTTCCCATCTGGTTTACCGTGCTCACTGTTCCTTCTTATCTGTCTTAAAAAGATTATAAGGACTTTTATGGTACGACAAAAGGAATCGCTTTTGCTTTGACGTAGTGCTTACTGCTGAAACTCTGACTTGTCAGCGAGCACGTATTCTGCAAGCAGCTTGTTTTATTTATTCATATGTTAATATGATTCAACGCCCATGGTGCCCTGCTCATTTTATTGGGTTTTGAATTTATCGGATCGTTGCACTAAATTATGAATTTTAGATATTTTTAAGTGCACATTTTATAAACATTGTGATTGTGTTGTGTTTGCTATGATTTATTTATATTTTGTAACCTATTATCGTGGTATTTTGTGCTTATTCATTGTTTTAAATTTTTTATGTTGTAATGGCCGATTCAATAAAATTTGAAATCTGAAATCTGATTTTTGGATGTGCAGTGGTTGGATGTGATGTGATTTATTTAGGCAGAGCTGGTTAATTGTGCTTTCAATGCCACAGAGAGTCAAGGAGGGACTACATAGATCTCATGATTCCAGTCTGAAGCCTGTCTATGCTCAGAAATGCTTATATTATATTGTATTTAAAATAAGTAATAACTCGTCCCAGGAAAGCATTGTTTGCAAAATAATTACGTGTACAAAACGTGCCACTGGCAGGTATGGTCCTACTTAGAGGGGTATTTTTTTTTTTTTAAATGGCTCTGTGAAGTTCAATTATAATACTGCCCTCTGGGCTGAATTATTTTAAAATAGTAATGCTCTCTTGTCCAGGTCCCCTACAGACATATTTCATATTTCATATGATGGTTCTTCTGGTAGCTAGCAAAGCATTAAATATAATAAATACTAATATAGAATACAAAATAAGGGATCTCTGGCCAGGAGATTATTAGAATTGTTTAAAATAATTCAGCCTGAGAGGGCATTAATATTAATAAGTATATTAACAAAACATGCCCCAGCAGGGATGGTGCCAGCTTGGAGGACCATGATTTTTATTTTAATGTAATTTTCTGCAGGTATATGGGTTGGAGTGCTAGGGAGGCTTCAGTCACAGTTTAGATTCCAGCTCAGCCATGAAGGGCATTGCTATTGTTAACATCACCACTCCCAGTGGGACTCTGCTCAGCCCTATTCCCCAGCCCTATTCCCAGTATTGGGGAGGGGTGTTACTGTGGCCTGGTGCCAGTCAGGTTGAGACACAAGAAATGTGCACATTGTCAGTGTAGCCAAAATGAGTTTTCTAACACTTGCTTTTCCTGAATGAATTTTAGTTCTACAGACAGCATGAATATTTGTTGTGTCCCTGTCCTGGCTGGCACACTGCCACAGTAATTGCCCTCCCTTGCTGGGACCCGGCTGAGACAAGTCCTACTGGAAGCAGGGATTTTACGCCTTTTGAGCTGAGTCCTGCTTAAACTGGATTTAATTTTAACTGAAGCCTCTGTGGCTCTCTGGCTCGAACTCAACCCGCTTACACATTAGGCTACAGTAACCAAAACAAATCCCCAAAAAATCTGTCTGCCTATCTATCTATCTCTACAGTAATCAAAATAAAAAAAACCTGTCTATCCTGATGTGCAACCATTCCAAATGAACCAACTGAACACCTATTGTGATGTAAAATAAATGTATGAAACATACAGAAATTAATATTCTCCATGTGTGTGTGTGTGTGTGTTCAGATTCTAGCTGTGTGTAAGGCTTGTCTGGTGTTTTAGGCAATGCAGTAAAATATTATGTGGCATGCATTAAATATCATAACTGTCATGAAGATATGTAAAGGTGGTGTGCAGTGACTGACATCTTTCATTTCACAGTATAAATAAAACACACATAGTTGTGGAATGGATTTATTAGCAGCTAAAACTTTTGTCTTAACGAAAGTGACATGATATGTACACCCACACGTTTAAACTTACAAGGAATACTGATCTGAAAAAACAGGTTACTCACCTGTAACAGTAGTTCTAGGAGTGGTATATGTTGTTCATCCACACTGTTTAGCAGACTCCTAGCAGTTCTTCTGGAGGAGGAAGGCAAGGCGTACACCCCCTACTTGGGGAACAGATGTTGGAGAACTGAGGCCCCAAAGCCAGCATCCGGTATGACTCAAGGTCGATGTGCTAGTGGGTGATGAAGGTGTTTGCTGACTTCCAGGTAGCAGCCCGGCAGATTTTCTGGATAGGGATGTCCTTGGAAGCAGCCACCGATGCAGCAGTATGGCAGATAGAATGAGCGCTTATCCTCTGGGAGCTCCTTGCCCACCAACTCATAGCACAGACCTATGCATGATGTAATCATCTTGCTATGGTCCATTTGGCTGCAGGTCTGCCGGAAGCAGCTTCAGCGTAGGTGACAAACAGCTAGCAAACCTCTCATGAATTTCTGCCATCCTGTCCCTATAATGGGAGAGCACATCTCGGGTCCAAAGTATGGAGCCTGTACTCTGTCTCCAAGGTGTAATTAGGGTAGTATACCGGCAGAGTCATCACCTGGTTAAGGTGAAACTCTGACACCACCCTTCGGAAGGAATTGGTGGGAGCACTGGACAACTTTGTCCCTGAGGAAGACCAGATGAGGGAGTCCACCGGCGCCTGAGCTCCCCTGTCCTTCTGGCAGACATGATAGCTGTCAGGAAGGCCATCTCCATGACAAGTGTGACAGCTCACACTTGTGCATTGGTTTTGAAGGGCTTGCCCATGAGCCTTGTCAATACCTGCACTAGATCCCATGGAGGTGGAGGTTCACACACGGAGGGGATATGTGAGCTAGGCCTTTAAGAAGGCGCCCCACCACTGTCTCCTGTGTCAATGCAGGCTGACTGGCCTGTGCCCGTAAGCAGAAATGGCTGCCAGGTGCACCCTAAGGGTTGATGACCGTGAGACCCCTTTGGAGAGAGACCAAAGGTAGTCGAGAATGTTGGCCACAGAACAGGATAAGGGGTCCAGACCTTATCCTAACACCAAATGGAAAACCTTTTCCATTTGAAAGCATAACATTTCCTAGTCTATTCCTTTCTAGATGCCTCCACCACTGTGTAGAAGACCCAAAGCCTGGAACTCTAGCCACTCAGGTACCAGGCTGTGAGGTGCAGGGATTGAAGGTCCGGATGGAAGACCTTCCCTGATTCAGATATCGGGTCTGGCGCGTACAGAGCCACCGGGGGCCTGCAGCTGAGGCTGATGAGATATGGATACCAGAACTGGCGCGCCAGTCTGGGGCTACCAGAATCACCTTTACCTTGTCCCACCTCACCTTGAGTAACACCTTGTGGATCAAGGGATATGGAGGGAAGGTGAGGAGGCCTGGGTCCACGGCCTCGAGAAGGTACCCCTGCAGTGAGCCCTTCTGGGGAGGGGGCATGAAACAGCCTCAGCTTGGTGTTTTCCTGGAGGCAAACAGGTCCAGCATAGAAACATAGAATTTGATGGCAGATAAGGACCGTTGGCCCACCTAGTCTGCCCATTTCCTACCTGTTTGATAAGCTGCAGATTCTAGTTAATCAACAGCTTACTTCCTCCTACCCCCCACTAGAATTGCCTTATGCCTGTCCCATGCATTCTTGAATTCTCCCACTGTTCCTGACTCCACAACCTCCTCAGGAAGGCTGTTCCATGCGTCCCACAACCCTCTCTGAAAAATACTTTCTAACATTACCTCTGAGCCATCCCCCTCTGTCTTCAAATTGGGCCCCTTGTTCTCGCACACTTCTCTTCTTCTGAAAGATGCTACCCTCTTGGACTTTAATTCCTTGAGATACTTGAAAGTTTCTATCTTGTCCCCTCTCCCTCCTTTCCTGAAGGGTATACATATTAAGCTGCTTTAGTCTCTCCTGGTATGTCTTCTAGTGCAGACCCTGCACCATTTTGGTTGCCCTCCTCTGAACAGCCCTCCACTCTATGTCTTTGCGGAGATGGGGTCTCCAGAATGCATGCAGTACTCCAGATGGGGTCTCACCAACTGTCTATACAGAGGGATAACAACTTCCTGTTTTCTACTGTTGATGCCTCTCCTATGCATCTCATTATCCCCCATCCCTCCTTACTGCCTTCTCACATTGCTTGCCTACCTTTTGGTCATCTGATAAAATTACTCCTAGGTCTCTTTCGATTTTTGTTGTTGTTATTAACCCCCCACATTGTGTACTCTTCCATTGGGTCTTTGTTTTTCAGATGCATTACCTTGCACTCTTTGCATTGAATCTGAGCTGCCACATATTTGACCATTCTTCCAACCTTGCCAACTCCCTTTCGCCCTATCCACCCCACCTTGTGTATCAACCCTGTTGCAGATCTTTTGTCATCTGCAAAGAGACATATCTTTCCTTCCAGGTGCTCTCCAATGTCACTTATAAAGACATTAAAGAGGACTGGTCCCGGTACTGAACCCTGCGGTATCTGGCTAATTACCCTCCTTTCTTCACAGTCAACTTTGTTTACTGTTACCTTTGTGTCCTGTTGTCCAGCCAGTTTTTTATCCAGGCAACCACCTTGGGACCCACTCCAAGGCTGGCTAACTTGTATATTAATCTTTTGTGTGAGACTGTGTCAAATGCCTTGCTAAAATCTAGGTAGGCCATATCCACAGCTCCTCCCTGGTCTACTACTTTGGTCACACAGTCAAATTGATTAGGTTCGCCTGACATGACCTTCCTGCTGTGAAACCATGCTCCTTGGGTCCTGTGCCCCACTGGCCTCTAGGTACTCAACAATTATTCCTTCAGAAGTGATTCCATCATTTTCCTACCACTGAAGTCAAACTAACTGGTCTGTAATTTCCTGCCTTTGCCCTGCTCCACATTTGTGAAGTGGAATCACATTTGCCCTCCTCCAGTCTTCGGTACCACCCTATCCTCCCATGATTTGTCAGAGAGTAGTCAGTGGTGTTACTAGTTCTACCCTTAGTTCTTTTAGAATTCTTGGGTGAATCCCATCAGGCCCCATTGCTTTGTCTGCCCTCAGTTTCAAGAGTTCTTTCAAAACCCTTTCTTCTGTGAATGGACTGGTATTGACCCCCTATTCAGAGTTTCTCCCTTGTTTAGTTTAGGTACCTCCCTCCCTCTTCTCATTAGGAATACTGAGGAGAAATATTCATTCAGTATCCCTGCTTTTTCACTGTCACCCTCTGCCCACATTCCTTCCCTTTATTAAGTCTCTGTATCCCTCCCTTGGTCTTTCTTGGCTCTCTAATGTACCTGTAAAGGTTTTATCCCCCTTCTTAACAGAGTTGGCTGTCTTTTCCCTCAGTTTGTGCCTTTGCTATTCTGACTGCCTTCCCTGCCTCCTCCTGCTTTAACTGATAAAGTTCTTTGTCCTGCTCCTTCTGTGTTTCCTTATATTTCCTGAATGCTGTCCTTTTCTCCCTTAACTGTCCTGACACCTCTTTTGAGAACCATAGTGTTTTTTTTCCTTCATTTGTTCTTCACACAAAGGCTTGTTGCCTCTGCGATGGCTGTTTGATTATTCCCCAGTGTTCCTCCACCCCTCCTTTTACCCGTTTGCTAGTGCTTTTCTGAGGCACTCTCTCATTTTCCCAAAGTCAGCCTTCCTAAAGTCCAGTACTCTTGTTTTGTATGGCTTGACTCTATGGCTGTGTTTGTTGTAAACCACACAGTTTGGTGAGTCACTTGTTCCCAGATGGCTACCCACTTCTAAATCTGAGATCCTTTCTCCTTCCCTATTTGAGAGTACCAGGTCTAAGATTGCTCCTCCCGAGTAGGTTTCAACACTAGCTGTCCTGAGGCATGCCTGCAGATCAAAGTGACCCTGCTCTTGGATGTGCTTACAGCATAGAAACATGGAAACATAGAATTTGGCGGCAGATGAGGACCGCTTAGCCACCTAGTCTGCCCATTGACTTTCCCTCAAACCCCCATGCAGGGGGGACTCTGACCCCCACCTATAGGATTCTCAATCCAGTCACAGTTGATTAAGGGTGGGAGTGAGGACCAGCAGACAGTGTGCCCCTGTCTCGGCACACCAACACAGTGACCTGTCGGCAAAGTATTGATTTTGCCAACAGGGATGTGGTTTGCTGTGCTGGTGTCAGGTATGTGGGACATACCTTTTTTTTTGTAATTCAGGAGAAGCTTGTTTGTGTAAACTAGTCCTCAATTGCTGCAAAACTATTTTGAAGTTCAAGCAAAGGTACTCCAGTTAATATCTGGCATATTCAGGTCCCCATCAACAATATCTCCCCTTTTCTGCCTTTTTAAGGATGCCTTCTATCATTTCTCGTCCATTCCTCCTCCTGGGATGGGGTCTGTACACAACCCCATGTGGATTGTGGTGCCATTTCCTGTCTCCAGGGTGACCCATAGTGACTCATCAACTTCCTGTTTACTCTTTAGTTCTGTTTCTTTTATCCCTTCCCTTATATAGAGACTCCTCCTCCTCCTCCTCTTTTACCCACCCTGTCCCTCCTATAGACTGTGTATCCTGATGTTGACATCCCAGTCATGGTTCTCTGTGTACTATGTTTCAGTGACTGCCACAATATCCAGGCATCCCTCTTCTATCAAGGCCACTAGTTCAGGGAGCTTGTTGCACAGACTGCGAGCATTGGTATACATCACCTTCCATTTGTTTTATGGCCTTACCTTTTAGCCCCATCCCTGTCCTTACTGCCTTTTTCTGCATTTACTCCCTTCCTGCTCCCTACTGACTTCTGTACCTTGGCTACTACCTCTCTAACTACTGTGTTTTGTGGGGAGGCTGGGATTTCCTGCTCCTTTTCAGTGCCTTCCCCTTAGCTAGTTTAAATGCTTGCCAATGAAGCATTTAAACCTGTCACCTAGGATACTGGTCCACCCGACAGATGCAGACCATCGCACCAGTATAATCCTGCATCCCTCCAGGTGGCTCCCCAGTCACCGTGAAGCCAAACCCTGATCTCTACACCAGTTTTCAACCATTCATTCAATCCCATGGTGCGGAATACCCTAGCATCAACCTTGCCATAGACAGGCAGCACCTCCGAGAAGGTTACCGTGCATGCTACTTGTCAAGGCCTCCCCAACTCCACAAACTCCTCTTGCACCACTCTGATTCCATTCACAGCCAGGTCATTTGTCCCTAGGTGGACAATGACATCCAACTCCCTCCCTCGTGCAGCTACTCCCTTGATCCTGAGGTAAGCTTCCCTGTCCCTCCGAGCCGTGGGCGCCAGGCAGGCACTTAAACTCCCCCACTTCTACCCCAATGATCAAGTCCCCACCAGGAGTTGTTTCCTTCCCTGTGGGGTCTCGGCCACCCTCCTGTGGGTCTCCTTTTGGAGGTTCCCAGCATCCTCCTTGGTCTCCACTGCAGGTGCCTCCATAGAGGAACCACTCTTTGCCAGAACAGCACATGAATTGTGGAAGGTACAGCTGGAGGATGCCCTCTGTTCCATCACCCTCTTCCCTCCCTGAGCCCACCTTGGTCCAACGCTCCTCTTTCTTTGCAACCTCCTGAGGTAGCGGTGGTGACCCTGGTGGTCCCTGGAATGGGGAAGAGGTTTCCAAATCCTAGCCAGGTCAGCCTGGAGCAGGGCAACCTCCTCCCTCAGACCAGAGGTGCCTGCAAAGAGGGCAGAATTGCAGTCTCAGAATGTCTCCCGTAACACTGCTGCCCTACAGCTATTGCACCGCACCACTCCCATCTTGACTTATTTTATGTCCCTCTCCTGTTGCTTTGTATGCTTACTGTCTCCTCCTCTATGTATTTTACACTTACTTTCCTACTGCCTATGTGCCCTTACAACTCATGCCTTGTTCTGGGACAGGAACTTTCTGTAGTCTTCAGTAGTCTCCTTCTTCCCTACTTGAATTCAGACTTCCAGCAGTCGGGTGGGGGAGAAAGTGTTATTTTTAGGTTCCTTCAAGGTTAATGAAACTAATGTGTCTCAGTGATCCTTCTCTTCCTGCTGTCAAATAGAAAGTTCTTGTTGTCAGTCAAATCCAGTGGCAATAAAAGTAGAACTAGCTTGGAGGGAGGTGGAGGTGGGAAGGAGGGCAATTAGTAAAATGTAGTTCTAGACTGCTGTTTCTTGCTCGGTTTGGTTTGCCCCAATGGGAGAAAGGCCGAAGCTACCTCTGGATGGAGAGACCACTCGTGGAATGTCTGGCCTAAGTGGCTGAGAGCATCCGCCACCTGGTTCGAGGTGCCTGCCACATGGATGGCTAGGAGATCCGCCTCCAACTGGCCTCTGAGGGTCCATATGCAGAGTGCCTCCTTGCATAGCAGACGGGAGTACGTGCCGCCCTGCCTGTTGAGGTAACATAGAAACATAGAAGTTGACGGCAGATAAGGACCGCAAGGCCCATCCAGTCTGCCCAGGTAGTACATGGTCGTGGTATTGTCCGTCTGGACTTGAGCCACTTGACCCCAGAGCAGAGGAGCGAAAGCTGACAGTGCCAGTCTGACTGCTCTGAGTTCCAACAGGTTGATGTGGCATTGGGATTCTCGGGAGTCCAGGGCCCGTGGGCCCTGTTGTCCCCATGTGGGCTCCCCAGCCCATGAGAGAGGCATCGGTCATAAGAAGCGACCGCCGCTCAGGCGGACAAACGGATCCTCCTGTATCTGGTATGGGGTGGTCCACCATTGGAGAGTGTCCCACATCTTCTGGGTTACAGTAATCAGCTGGTGAAATTACTGTGATGCTGAGTCCACTGGACAGCCGGTTTCCATTGGAGGTGCGCATGTGCAACCAGGCCCAACGGACCACTGAGGTGCACGCTGCCATGTATCCCAGAAGGCTAAAAAGTCTAGGGCAGGCAAGTGCCCAACCAGAAATGATTGGGCAAAGGAGGAGAGAACCTCCACCCTGTCCACTTGGAGCCGAGCTCTGGCTTGAAAGAGTGAAGCTCTGCCCGATGAAGCCCATCACCTGAGAAGGCATGAGTTCTGACTTGGCCTCGTTGATCAGGAGGCGAGCTGTCAGCAGATTTGGAGGGCCAGATCCTGGACCTCTCCACCTCCTTTGGGTAGAACCTGAAAGGAGACTGTATCTTCTGGCAGAAAGGAAGGTCTGGCGTCATGGATCGGAGCCAAGGTATATACCACCTGGGTGGGTGGGAGGAGCCAGCTTGAAGACTTCCAGCAAGATTTAAAGGGAAAGGACCTGCCAAACAGTGTGGATGAACAACATATCCACGATCCTAGAACAGCTTGTTTCAGATCGCTCTGTGGGTGAGGGGTATGAAAAGTAAGTTCTGACAGGGAGCTCCTGCCACTCTTTGAGGACAGACCTTTTTAAATCTGTTGTAACAGTTAATTTATTTCTAGCCTAATCTGTTCTTTACAATTTCTAGTCCATAAGGTTGGCCACCCATGGGCATCCTCCCTTTCTTGACTATGCTATAGTGTCCTCTTTAAATTTTCCTTTTCCTCTCAGGTCCTCATACAGGGAGGTTATTGTGGTGACCTCTGAGCTGATTTAGAACAACAGGCTGTGTTCCCTCGTAGTTGGATTAAGTATGTAATAGCACTATGATGACATAAAATACCTTGATGTATTGTATATACCTTATGTTTATGAAACCTGTAAATGTTGAAAATGCCATGGCACTAGGTGTTTTTGATAAAGGTAAAAGTACTAGTTGACTGTATTATAAAAATTTAGTTGTGCTATTTAAAATGCATGTAAATTGCTGTAAACTAAAACAATCTGAAATGTCATGTTGATTTACATATATCCCATGATGCTTTGCATTATGGAATTATATGTGATGTTGTGTTTCTTTGAGACTTGGCTTATTGTCATTGCCTTTGGGGTAACCTGTGTCTCAGTGCTTCTGCACAGAGGTTCTTTGTCTTTAGCTTTTTTTTTTTTTTTTTATTTGAGCCCCCACCACCCAAGCAAACAAGGCCCTCATAGGGGTGGAGGCTGACACTCAACTGCCAAGTTAGATCAGAGTTCAGTGAATCAGTAGTTGTTGATAAGTGCAGAGAAAGGACTCACATAGTCTGTTGCTGCAGGTTATCTCCTGTATTTTGAATAAACATCATGCAGAGATTGTGTGTTGAAACTGAAGTACGGTGTCTGGTCCATCTGTTATCCCACTACCTCTTCACAGACTTCAGGAGAAAAATATATAATTATTATGTCACATGACACCTCCAAAACAACAAAAATGTAAAACTTTTCACAGCATATGCAGTACGACAAAGAACACACATAGTTGTGAAAAGGATTTATTAGAGCTGAAAACATTTTGTCATTCCTGTAAGTGAAAGTAAAATAACAGATAAAGGATTTAGTGTAGGTGTTTATGTACATGGGGAAATCATCAGTTTTTTTTTCATAGCTGCGATCTCAGTCCAAGAAGGAAAATATATATAATTAGTATGTCACAACACCCAAAAATAAAAAATTAAAACTTTTCACAGCATATGTAACACTACCCTTTGGGCTCATGTCTTTATGTACTGAATGTTCAGGGTGAATGTTACGATATAAGCACTTTACTAAGAAAATGTCAGCTATGAAGAAAACAACAACAAAGTATAACAATAAAAGGAACAGTGCAACAGATTTGTGCCACAGAAATAACTGTCCACCACGCAGAAGTTCTGCAGCAAATGGCAAAACTTTGCTCCAGAGTGCTGCAGAAAAATCGGGCCTTGCCCGTGAGTTGTCAGGAAGAGGCCCAGAACCAGCAGAAAGGTGTATTATGACCATGGGGTAAAAGAAACAATTTTGAGCCAGGTGAAAAGGTCTGCTACTGTTACCTACTACAGAAAATAAACTGTTAATGAAGTGGCAAAGGCCTTATAAAGTGCTTAGATGTACTGGCACAGAGATTGAGACAGCTGGTAGGAAACATCCTATTAAGATATACCATGCTAACCTCTTCAAGAAATGGGTTGAAAAACACCCAAAGCTGGTTTGCTAGTTTTACAGAAACTGTTAAAGAAGATGTTGATGTAGCTATGATAGACTGAAACAAACTGTAAGTGCTAGTGCTGTAAAGGTGAATGTTTCCTTAGCCTCTGAAGAAACCGCAAAAATGTGTAACTTGCTAAAGGCATTGAACAGCACTTTTACCACAATGCTAGGTCGAAGTTAAAGGTGTCTGTCTAGCATGTAATAGTGACAAGGAATGCTCACCCTATTAGACAGAAGACGACAGATTACCAGAGCGCTTAAGAGCAGACATGGTTAAGGAAATACAAAAATGAAAGAACTGGGTATCATAGAAGAGTCAAGAAGTGCTTGGTCATCACAGAATCTGTCTTGATTTTAGGAAACTTAAGTGTCAGAATTTGACAGTTATCCTATGCCCAGAATATATGATTTGGTGGACAGACTTGGGAGTGCAAAGTATATCAATACCTCTGTCACACCAAGGGTTACTGGCAAATCCTCCTAGCTAAAGAATCCAGAGTCAAAACTGCATTTGCCACTTCTACAGGATTCTGTCAGTTCACCACCATGCCGCTTTGGTTTACATGGCACACCTGCTAAATTCCAGCGAACATGGATATAATTTCCTCCCCTCACACTGGTTATTGCACTGTGTAGCTGGATGATGTCATGGTGTACAGTCCAGACTGGAAAAGCAACCTGGAACACCTACGAGCAGTTGTCCAGTCGATCAAAAGGCAGGTCTAGCAATTAATCCTACCAAGTGTGAATTGGGCATACAGGAAACTAGATTTCTAACCCCAGGAATCACTCATTATGATTAAACTGATGCAGTCAGCCTCCTGTGTTGAACTGCAGAGAGAGATGGAATGCTGTGCAAATGATGGAACTCTGATTGGCTCGTGCCAATTAAAACTGCTGCACTCTTGAGTGCTTCAGATTCTTTACTGTGCCTGCCTAGTGAAGATGTCCCGCGACAGCCTCTTTCAGCTTACTTCAGACACTTTAAATTGGTCGATAAGTACTGTTTTAAGTTACTAATTTTAGATTGCTGCCCTTATAAGTTAGTTTAGTGTAGTTTTCTAGTGTTTTATTACTTTTTATCGCTTTTCGCAGTTCCCTCATGGTTCCATGGAACCGAGGGACTCGTGATTCTCGATGAGGTTTTACCTCGAATTTAGCATTAATTTTTGTATTTTCGATGGTTCTCTTTCAGTTCCATTGACCGTTTGTATTTTTATTTAAATTTAGCTTATTTTCGGTTCCCTCTTTCTCAAGGAACCAATTAGCTCGTTCCAGGAACCGCTAGCGGTTGTTTATATTTAAATTTGTCTGTTCTAGGGAACTGATTATTTTGCAAACATCTAAATTTCTGCTCTTGCTCAATGCCAGAGGTCCCTGTTGATAAATCTGAAAATGCACAGGACCCACGGGTTTAAATATTGAGTCTTGTGGTCAGCTTATAACAAAAGCAGACAAGCATTCTCTTTGTGTGTTTTGTTTGAAACTAGTCATATTTTTCAAACTGTGAAATTTGCAAAACCTTTTGTCCCAAGACTTTGAAGAAGAGATCTAAAAATAGAGGGAATGGCTTCTACATCTGCTGGTTCTGCAGAAGGAAACCCTCTCCCTCTGTCCCTAATAAGGACAGGGTGAGCCCAAGGATACTGACAAGGGGTCAGATAAGACTGAGCAAGGTAAATCTAAAAGAGCTGTTCAGACAGTAGCTGAAACTGTCCCACTTAAGGAAAATACAAAGAAAGACCTGTCACTGTGCCTCCAACTGAGAAGGCTAAGGAGCTCCCAGCAGACAACAAAATATGCCCTCAGCTGAGGACATTGGAAGGGCTTTACAAATTTTACAAGTCTTACAGGCTGTGGTCCCAGTTCCCACACTGTTACACAGGTCCCTGTGCCACTTCCAGCACCACAGGAACTGCTAACCTCTGTATTGTAATCCAGAGGAGGATGAAGAGAGTATGAAGGGGAACCTATAGAACCAGAGGTCTCCCCAGAACAGGACTTTGGCTCCTCCCAGGGGACAGAATACTACACCTCTCATTATGCCTTTGTAAAAAACATGGTGGAGATGGAGGAGGATATGGAAGAAGCAGAATTCTTGGATATGATGGGACTAGCTCCCAGAAAATGCCTTCTGTTGCCTATGCACAAATCTTTTAAAAGGCTGTGCTGCAGATATTACAGACTCCAACTTCGATACCTGGAGTGGACAAGAAAACAGATAAGAGATATCAGCTGGATAGAACCACTGCTGATTTTCTGTTCAGTCACCCTGATCCTGAATGGGTGGTCAGGCTGCTGCCTGTGATAAGGCCAGGATCCCTTAGCAACCCAATCCTCCTGACAAAGACTCAAGAAAGATGGATACCATGGGAAAAAGGGTATATGGCTGCCTCACTCATTGTTAGGCAGGCAAATTATATAGCCTATGCTGTCCAGTATCAGAAGGCACTATGGAATTCTGTCCTTGCTCTGTCGGATAAAGTCCCAGGTGAAGTGGTAGTTGACTTGCAGGAAACAGCAAGGGCTGCCCTGGATGCCACCAAATATTAGTACCACATGGCAGTGGATGCTAACATCACCACAGCCAGACTGATGGCTTTATCTGTCTCTCTCAGGAGATTTGCCTTTACTAAGAGCCACCGACCTAATCTTGGACACTCAAGCTAAGGCTATGGATTTTCCATGCGAGAAAAATTCTTTATTTGGTGACAAAACAGAGGCCTACATGAAAAGGGTGGAGGAGTATAAGGCCATCTATAGAAGTATTTCTAAAGAAAAGCCTTCCACCTCTTATAGGGCCCAAAATAGGGGAGGTAGGGTAGGGGATCCTATCCTAGATCCTTTTAAGCACAAACTTTGCAGGTCTACCAGCAGCTGAGAGGCTGTTTCAGAGGGAGGTGTAGAAAGGCCACGTAGACGGGTTTCTCCCTCGCCACAAATCCAGGCTCAGCCCACACACAATCCCTGGACGGGCTGGTACAGATCACTCCCCGACCACCGTGGGTGGCAGATTGGTTCATTACCTCCACGCTTGGCATGCCATCACCACAGACAATTGTGTCGGAGGTAGTGAGCCAGGGCTGTCACCTACTTCAAATCACTTCCCAAGTTGAGAGCAAGAACATTTGCCCCAGTCACCTCTGCAGACAGAATCCTGCTGGAGTCAGAGGTAAAACACCTCCTATCAATCAAAGCAGTGGAACCAGTGTCCCTAAACCAAAGGGGCAAAGGGTTCTACTCCAGATACTTCTTTACCAGAAAGAAAAATGGGGACTGGTAAACTAACCTGGACCCAAGGCTTCTGAACAACCACATTTTGAAACCAAAGTTCAAAATGGTGACCCTCTCAATAATCATACCCACACTGCACAAAGGATTGGTTAGGTTCCCTGGACTTAAGGGATGCCTATTTTCACATTTCTGTCAGATCAACTTGCAGAAAGCACCTAAGATTCAGACTGGCCTCAGGTCATTTACCAATTGCAGCACTCCCATTCGTCCTGACTTCTGCACCAAGAGCATTCACAAATGCCTAGCAGTGGTGGTCGAATACCTGAGAAAGCAAGGTGTGACAGTTTTCCCTACCTGGACGACTGGTTAGTTGTAGGCCAGTCACTGCAACATGCAAGGCAGTCACTTGCACTCAAAATCTACACTGGAATCCCTAGGTTTCTCATAAACGAAAGCAGAAATCATAACAAGAGCCAGTACAAGTGCTGGACTTCATTGGAGCAGAGCTGGACACCAGCCTGGGCAGAACTTTCCTACCGCAGGACAGAGTGGACAGCATCCTACACTTGCAAGTTCCTTAATGCTGGGCAGGCCCAAGCCAGCCAGGAATTTCTCAGGCTACTAGGACATATGGCAGCTGCCACCACAGTGGTGCAGGTTCCAGATTCCAAATGAGAGACATCCAGTTTCCGCTTGAGACTGTACTAGTCACAAAGGACAGACCCCATGTCCAAACTGGTTCCAGTCACCCACAGCCTACTGCAGGCACTTCAGTGGTGGCTGGCCGAACACAACCTCAGGGTAGGTGTACCTTTTCTAAGGGAACAGTTCTCCCTAGTTCTCACAGCAGATGCTTCCCTTCTTAGTTGGGGCACATATGCTGGATCACACAGCAAGTGGCACATGGTCTTCTCAAGAGTTCCTGTTGCACATAAATCTGGTGGAGCTCAGGGAAGTGTACCTGGCTCTGTTGGCTTGCTCCGCATCTGCAAAACAAGATGGTGCAGGTCAGGACAGACAACACCACAACCATGTACAGTATCAACAAATAAGGAGGGACCAGGTCAGCCCCACTTTGCACAGAGGCAATGAAGCTGTGGTCCTTGGCATATTCCATACAGCTATCTCTACCAGCCATACGCCTTCCAGGGAAGGACAACGTGCTGGCAGATTCTCTCGGCAAGATAAGTCAGAATCACCACGAGTGGTCTCTGAACCCTCAGATACTCAGTGCAGTTTTCAGAAGGTGGGGCACTCCAGATGTGGATCTTTGCCTCTGCAGAAAATCACCAATTGCCCTGTAATGCTGCAGCCCCTCACAAGAGTGCAGTTCCCCTGGATTAGACAGGAAAGTTTGTATATGCCTTCCTCCTTTACCAATGATGCTCAGGACCCTTCTGAAATTAAGGTCCCAACCAGCAACGATACTGGTGGCAGCAGACTGGGTGAGTCAACACTGGTACTCACTTCTACTGACTCTGTCAATGACCTCTCCAGTTCACTTGCCCAGGAGGCACAATCTGCTGACCTCCTCTCAGGGCAGGATCCTGTATCCCAACCTCAGATCACTGAGACTCAAGGCCTGGTTCTTGAGGACTTAAAGTTTGTGAGCTCATGCTGTCAGAACAAGTCCTGACAGTGCTTAGGGGTTCAGAAAACCTTCCACTAGAAAAACATATTCCTCTAAGTGGAAGAGGTTCTCCATTTGGTGCTCAGGTAATGGTGCTGACACATCCAGGGCTGACCTTGCTGTTTTCCTGGATTACCTGATAAACTTGCACTCATTAGGACTGAGGCCTCGACCCAAGGTCCAGCAGGCTTCAGTCTCTACTTGCCTGTCAGCTGGTAAGGAGAGATTCATGGCCTCTCATCCAGTCTTCAGGAAATACTTTAAGGGCCTCAGCCTCCTTCACCCTTCTCTGGGGAACCTTTTCCGGCCTAGAATCTAAATATCTGCATTGCCAAGCTGATGGAGCCACCATTCGAGCGTATGGCAGCGGCAGACCTGAAGTTTGTCACATGGAAAACTGTGTTTCTGGTGGCTATCACTTCTGCCAGGAGGATCAGTGAGCTGCAAGCCCTGTGTACAGATGTGGACTGTATTTCATTTCACAGGGATAGGTAGTCCTCAGGACCAATAGGAAATTTCTCCCCAAAGTGGTATTTGATTTTTCATTTGAATCAGTCTATGACTCTGCGGTTTTCTTTACAGAGAACTCAGTTCTCCAGAAAGGAAACTTCACTGCCTTGATGTCAAGAGGGCACTGAGCCATTACATTGACAGAACCAAGACATACAGACCAGGACAAACACATTTCTTCCTCACTTATGGTGAAGTGAGTAAAGGTAGAGCTGCCACATAATGTACAGTTGCTCACTGGATAGTGGCATGTATTCAGTTTTGTTACAGTAATGTGGGTACACCAGGCACCCCTGGGCCTAAGGGCACATTCCAGTAGGGGTGCAGCTACCTCAGTGGCAGCTTCAAGGGGTATCCCACTACTGGAAATCTGCAAAGCAGCTACATGGAAAACCGTGCACACTTTCACAAAGCACTACAACCTGGATCTACAATACAGAAGTGATGCCAGGTTTGGCACAGCAGTTCTGCAGAACCTGTTCCTCCAAATAGGTTCTCTGCCCAACCTCCAAAGGTACTGCTTGGTAGTCTGCATCAGTTTAATCATAATGAGCAATTCCTGGAGTTAGAAGAAAAAATTACTCACCATAGTAATCTTGTTTCTTCAAAGGGATCACTCATTATGATTAAAGCACCCACCCTGCCTCCCTACTAGAACCTTTAAAAAAAAAAAAAAGTGGAGGAATCTTTGTTCTGCAGCTCTGCTTTAAAGTGAATTTCGACCTATCTGAGAGCAGCTACCACTCACACATAGTGGTGGCTGCCCCATCGACCATCATTTTATCCTGGTTGTAATAATAAAAGGTATTTAGTACCTGAAGGATATGCCTCGTAATTTTGATTTTTAGAGTTCAGCCCTCCATGGTTTGAATGTCCGGGTTTGGCTGCCAGCGCTCAAGCACGTAATGACATATGTCCAGGAGAGCGCGGGGTACACCATTGAAATGAAGGGGCTGGATTTCTAATTAATTTTTAAAGTACAGAACGGTCACTTGGCATGATATCGAGGGACACACCGACTGACATGCCATTTTGGTCGAAGCGGTGTCCCTTCATTGCGTAAAACTGACATTCAAACTCAAGTAGGGCTGGAACTCTAAAAATCCAAATTGTGAGGCATATCCTTCAGGTACTAAATACTTTTTATTATTACAACCAGGATAAAATGATCACGATGAGGGCAGCCACCACTATGTGTGAGTAATCCCTTACAACGGAAATTTCCTTTAATGTTGTATTTATGCCTGGTAGAGACTCACACTTTAAACCAGTTGGTTTCCTTGTGGTCTCATTTTAGGTCTGTCTCTTGGGGATTTTTGATCTTGGGCGGCAGTTTTTCTTTATTTTGTTAAAATTAGGTAGTGGGTATTATACCCAGTTAGGGTCTGTAGAGAATCTGAAGCACTCAGAGTGCAGCAGTTTGAAATTGGCATGAGCCAATCAGAGTTCCATCATTTGCATAGCATTCTATCTCTCCGGCAGTTCAACACAGGAGGCTGACTGCATCCGCTTAATCATAATGAGTTATCCCTTTGAAGAAACAAGATTATTATGCTGAGTAATTTTTCATTTGGGCTGTGTTTTGGGAAATGGAGAAGTTAAGCCAGAGGTTTCAAGATAGAAGCTGTAGCTAACAGCCCTGTCCCCAAACAAAGAAACTTTTTCAGTTCATTTTTAGGGCTGGCTTGTTATCGGAGATTTGTTCCCAGCTTTGCTGAGTTAGCTACTCCCTCACTGAACTCACAAAGAAACAGTTCCTTAATAATGTGAATTGGACCCCAGAGTCTGACAAAGCTTTTCGGGTTATTAGGGCTGCATTATGTTCAGCCCTGTCTAATTTAAGAAGCCCAGACTTTGAGAAACAGTTTTTATTACAGACAGATGCATCAAAGGTAAGCCTAGGTGTAGTCGTGAGTCAAAATATAGATGGGACAGAACATCCTATTCTATATATAAGTAGGAAACTGCACTAAGAGAGAAAAGGTACTCAGCCATTGAAAAGGAATGCCTTGCGCAAGGTGGCCGTGGAGTCCCTTATGTTTTATTTGCTAGGAGCTGACTTTGTATTGATAACCGATCACAATCCTCTCTGTTGGCTTAACCAAATGAAGGATAACAATTCTAGAATCACATGGTGGTACCTGCACTACAGCCATTTAAATTAAAAGTGATGCACAAATCTGGGAAAAGAGAATGTTCATGCTGATTTTCTGTCAAGTTATGTATCAGGAATTGGGAATTCGAATGTTGGGGGATGTGAGAGTTTAAATTTCACTGTTTGCTGTACTGCATATGCAGTGAACTGTAAAGGTTATAAGCTAATGTTTGACAGGAATTTAATAGAACATTTTGAAAACATGTTTTTGTAAAACAGGTTCCCTCTTTTTATTTTTTTTATATTTACTATGCTTTTTCTGCCCCGGCTGCCTAGTACCTCAGCCTGGTCACGGACCCTTCAGCTTCCACTCTGTCATACTGGCGCGACTCCTGATACCCCTGGCTTGCCCCCCAGGGAGGGGGCTGCGTGCACTGGCCTAAAGTGCCGCATCCGACAGGATAGATCAGGGACCCGCCTGAGAGAGCTAACTGAAGCCGAGGGCAGGCTTCATCAAGGGCAGCTGGCAGCTATTTTCTAGGTTCCCCGCGGGGACGTGCAAGACGCCCAGCATCTGCCCCACCCCTCTTGTGTGTTGGCACCGGTCGCCTGTGGTTCCTCCAGCCTCCTCCAGGGGCCTCGGCGCCGGATATGTACACTCAAACCTTCTCCCCGGCTGGCCTCCGACTCCCCAGGTCCGCTTCCGAACCCGGGCGCCAGCTTCGCAAGTGGAAATCCAACCAATGTGCTGGTGGGCTAGCCAAAACAGGTTCCCTCTTAAAGAGGGTGTTTGTGACAGGGTCAAATAAGACTCTGCCCTATTGTTATGTAGAAAGAGTTTAAATGCAAGGATCTGTCCTATCCTCTCTTTTCTGTCTCTTCTCTGTCTAGTTGCAACCAGATTTTCTTGTGAGACTTAGAAGCTGATCACTCAGATGGTCTCGTAATTCTCCACCTCTCGCTATCTCTCTGCCTTCCTTGCTATTTCTGTCTTTATTTCCCTTGCATATCTGCAGATATAAAAATATATGAGACTCTTTATGTGGAAATATCACTGCTACTGGGATCCCTTTGTTTAAAATTGTATGTAGTTATACTGTTAAAATGATTGCAAAGCTAATCAGCTAAACCATCGAAAGTTACTAGAGGAAATAAGGCTGGATTGTGAGAGGTGGTCAGTTCTTCCCCTGTCTATCACCGCAGGGTTGAGACGGTAATCGAATGAACATTCTGCCCACAGTGCTTTTCCAGTTCAATTCCTTTCCCTGTGCCTCCAAGGAAGTGCTGGCAAGATATTCAGAGGTCAATCCAGAAGTTTGTTTGGGCCAGGAAGAAACCCAGGTTAAAATGGGCACTTTAAAATTAGAGAAGGGCAAGGAGGGTCTGGGGTTCTGGACTTTAAGGAGTACTATAGGGTGGTCCAGTTACAACACCTGGCAGCATACCGGGCTGCACTGAATAAACTCAGCTGGGTCACTATGGAACTGGAGTCTGTTGGAAGGGACTGGTTAGAGGCCATTCTTTATAATGGTAAGATCTTGGACTGGCTCCAGTGCCCTGCCCATACCCTGGCTTAAAAATGCAGTGAAGGTTTGGGATGCCTCATTAAGGGACTTTAGATTGGAGAAACCATTGCAGTGCATGGGCTAATTTCTTATTCACTGGATTCTGGACCAGGGAGGGATAATCCAATTTTCAAAAGATGGAGAAGGGGTGGACTTGGAACATTCGCTCAGGTATTTGATGAGGAGACCATAAAGAATTTCACCCAGTGAAGAGTAGAATTCCTCCTACCTCAGATAGACTTCTATGCCTACTTACAGTTGTCATTTTGCAGTCCGGAGCTAGGAAGGTTACCTCCAGCCACACCATTCCTTCAGGTACTTGAGTTCTTTCTGAGTATTGCAGAAGGGACGAGCCCAAGGCTCATTTGATTTCTATCACATACAAAACCTGTAAAGGCCCGCCAGATCAGTTCAGGGCGCCTATTCACCAAAAGTGGGAGGCAGAATTAAATTTACCAGAGAACACCATCAGATGGGATAAAGTATGGGGCTAGCTCAAAAAACACAGCTTTCTCCTTCTGGAAGAGTTTCGTGCAGTAATTGCCAGATACTTTAGAACTCCTGTAGTTACCAAACATTTTGGAGGTCCAGTGGGAGGAAGTGCTGGAGAGGATGTGGGTTAGAAGGCACACACGGACACATATTCTGGAGCTGCCCCAAAATTAATGAGTTTTGGATGTCAGTCACCAAACGCATGAGTGACATCCTACAAGTCCAGTCCCAAACAGTCCCTGCTTTGTAATCCTGGGAGAACCTCCTCCAGGGGTGAAGGGCACCCAGGCCAGATATTTGTTCCCGATCCTGATTGCTGGGACTCAGAAATCCATAACTAAGTTATGGTTGACAGATAAATCTCCCTCTAATCAACAGTGGCTGTCCATCTGCAACCAGACTAAATTAATGGAACAGATAACAGCCAATCTAAGACTGCAGCCAGATAAACACAAGACTCGATGGCTTCCCTTTTTGGAATTTCTGTGTAAAAGGGAGGGCATCTCTCTGATTGAAATGTTGTACGAAATACTCTTAGTTAGCTGGTTAAACTGTGAGGGGAGAATACTGGAGGACTGTACCTACCTAGCTTTCTAATATGTTAGGTTAAGAGTAAAGGGGGAAGCAGCGCTGCTGGGGTGGGGGTCAGTGGGGGGTTGGGGTTGTGTGTAAGGGTGTATTGTAGGTTGGTTGTTTGTGTCTGCATGCTGGCAAGGAGGCATGAATAACCAGTGGACCAACTTTACCAGAAAGTTATGCACCCAAAATACTGCTATGAATCCAGTTTGATTAGAAAGAGTTGTATATGAAATGTATTATTGGCCATTCACCTGTGTGTACTATTTGTTTGTTTGTCTGTCAAGTAATCAAATCAATAAAAATTGTAATTTCAAAAAAAATGATTGCAAAGCTATTTGGAACTCAAGGGTTTAACCTGAGATGCAGTTTATAAGCCTTTTGTAGTGGTGTAAACAAGAGGTCAGTTCTGGTTCACTGTGTTCTTTTGTTGCACCTGCATCGAAACTGAAGAACATTCTGTGAGTAGCAGGCTTTCTCAACGAGGCAAAGATTTGCAATAGAAGAGCAGCAATATTTTTGCCAGAGAGACAAGGAGAGGAGAGACTGAAACTGGGAATTGATATACTCTCAGATGAAGGATTTAGTTTCTCTGTACTGCCGTTGTAAATAGTTTTACTGAATAATTTTTATTTTTATTGTGCTGTTATTGAGAAAAATAAAATGCTATTTGTAATTTTGAAACTGCTCCTAGTTTTCCTGTGCTTCCTGACCTATACCTTGATGACAGGAAGATGGGCTGGATGAAGCCAAGGGCAGATAGATATGTGAAAGGTGGATTTCAAGGGCTTAGGCAAAAGTGGAAGTTGCATCTAAACACTCAGCACTGTTGCGCTCTGGGTTATCTAAACTGAGTCACTTTTCTTTTGTTGTGTTTCATTATTAATTATACAATGGAGTAAATACAAGCATCAAATCCTGCATTCTGATTAGCTGCCTGGCACCTTTTCAGCGTGGTAAATCCTCCAGTGTACCAACTGAAAAAAGTGCCAACCCGTCAATCCCCGCATCAGAAACTCCTCCTAAAAATCACCCAAGCGCGACAGCTAGGAACTGCAAAGACAGCAAGTGACTCCATTTAGATGCAGAACTCACAGTGCCGGGTTGTTACCACTCAAAAAAAAAAAAAAAAAAATCTCTGTCTCTCACTCTGTAAAGGTACAACCTCCCAACCTTCAAAAAAGCACCTTCTTTCAACCTATCCTCCTCACAACTCCCCACATCAAACCAAACCACCATCTTTGTCGCGCTTCAGAACCAGTGCCATGGTAAATAAAAAAAAAAAAAAAAAGACTTCCTCCTCGATTTAAACCTCCACTCGATTGAAGCATTGCACTCTCCTAAAATGTATTCTTTCTATCAGCTTTGAAAATCCTCATCTGGCTTGCGATCCATGTTGTGGAATTCCTGAAGTTTATTAGAAGTTACAGTACCTAACAGTTGAATTTCCCTGGTGGCTACTCCTTTCCTGTCTCCGAGCGGTAACCACCGCCCAGTAACCGCTTCCTCCTCTGGCCCTTCTGTTACACTAATGGCTTGCTCCTAACATTCATTCACTTCTGCCTTCCTTATGGTGACCACTATCTCTCCAGTCATCCAATATTCCATCTGTGTGGATCTGAGAGGGATGCACGCTAGCCGAACAATATACCCTCTATGAGAGGGAGGTGCCTCTTGCCCAAAGCAGTGTCTGCTCAGTATACCCTCCCCTCCCTCTCAGTGACTCCAGGACCCCAAGCTGGCAAACAAAAGAATGTAGGAAGCACAACGGCGAACCAGAGCAGCAGGTAAGGGGAAGGGGCAGGTGCAGGAAGGACTACTGGCTGAAACAGGGAAGGATGACAATCAATGAGACCCACACAGAAATCACGGGCAGGGGTTGGCTGGGTGGAAAAACACAAAAACTGCAGATTGGACTATTTTTGTGGCGAAAGAATACATGATAGAAAAATCATTTAAGATGCAAAAACAATCTTTCTGTATTTTTTCACACAAAAAATGAAGTGGGACATTGTATATAGCATATACCATTTCCAGGGTGTGGGTATATGGGTGGATTTTTAAGTCACTCGCCTACGTGTCTTCATGACCGAACCACACCAGGCGTGGTAATCCACCCATATACCCACACCCTGTTGTGGTATATTGCTTAAATAACTTTTTGCATGAGTCCTCTTATTTTACTTTTAAGTAGTCCTGCTTGAAGTCTTTCTTACCTGTTTGCCTCTAAACCAAATCACAGTTTGGTACCTCGCCCCTAATTACCTTTGTAAGCCTACCAACCACTTATCTCTGCGGCCTGCATATGCTACTTCTGTTATTCCCTACAGCTCAGTGCTGTACTGTGGTTGTGCCGTCTGTTGTAGATGGCAGTGGTGGGGCAGTTCAGGCACTGAAAGTACAGAATCAATACCAGTAGGTTGCATTGGGCAGACAGCACCTGGCCACAGAAGTATTTTTTCTCTTGCACTACATTCCTTAATGTTTCATTTAGTAGTATTTACTAGTTTTACAGGTAATATTTACTTAAAATTTGATATTTTATGTTTTTGCACTAGCATGCATTATGCTGTTATACTGACAGTAACTGTGGGTCACCCTGGAGACTGGAAATGGCACCACAATCTGCACAGGGTTGTGTACAGATCCCCATCTCAGGGAGAAATGGACAAGGAAATGATAGAAGGTATCATTAGGATGTCGGGGAGGGTATTGATGGGGGACCTGAACATGCCAGATGTTAACTGGAGCACCTTTGCTGCAGCCACATCCAAGAGCAGGGCCATTCTCAGTGTCCTACAGGGGCATGCCTCAGACAGCTAGTGTTGGAACCCACTCGGGAGAGCAGTCGAGACCTGGTAATCTCAAATGGAGACCGAGAGAGTATCTCGGATCTAGAAGTGGGTAGCCATCTGGGAACAAGTGACCACCAAACAGTGTGGTTCACGATAAACTTGGCTGCAGAGTCAAGCTATACAAAAGTGAGGTACTGGACTTCAGGAGGGCTGACTTTGTCAAAATGGAGAGTGCCTCAGAAAACACTAGCAAACAGGCATTAAGGAGGGTGGAGCAACAATGGAAACATCAAAACTGCCATCACAGAGGCAGCAAACCTTTGTGTGAAGCAAATAAACAAATCAAAACAAACAAAAACCCACTATGGTTCTCAAGAGGTGGTGGGGAAGGTTAGGAGAAAAAGATCACATTTAGGAAGTATAAGGAAACACAGGAGGAGCAGGACAGAGAACTGTACCAGTTAAAGCAGAAGGAAGTGGGAAGGCAGTCAGAATAGCAAAGGCCTAAACCGAGGAAAAGATAGCCAACTCTGTTGAGAAGGGAGATAAAACCTTTTATAGAGTCGTTAAGGGCGTAGAAAGACAATGGGAGTGATAGTGAGGCTGAATAAAGGGGACAGTGGGTGGGCAGAGGGGTACAGTGAAAAGCAGGGATACTGAAAGAATACTTCTGCTCAGTATTCACAAAAGAGGAGGGAGGTACCTGATCCAGTCAATAGAAGCACTCTGGATAGGGGTTCAATCCCAGTCCTTTCACAGAAGAAAGGGTTCTGAAGAACTCCTAAAACTGAAGGTGGACAAAGCCATACGGCCTGATGGGATTCACTCCAGAATTTTAAGAGTTAAGGGGCAAACTAGTGGCGCCACTGACTAGCCTTTAACAAATCATGGGAAAATGGTGTGGTGCTGGAGGTGGGCAGGTGTTATTCCCCTTCACTAAATTGGGAGCAAGACAGAGGTAGGAAACTACAGACCTGTCAGTTTGACCTCAGTGGTAGGAAATGATGGAATCACTTCTGAAGGAAAGAACTGTTGAGCATCTAGAGGCCAGTGGGGCACAGGACCCAAGGCAGCATGGATTCACAGCGGGAAGGTTCTGTCAGATGAATCTAATCGATTTCTTTGACTGGGTGACCAAAGTAGTAGACCAGGGAGGCATTGTGGGCGTGGCTTATCTAGACTTTAGTAAGGCATTTGACACAGTCCCACAAAAGGTTAATAAACAAATTAGCCAGCCTGGGAGTGGGACCGAGGGTGGTAGCCTGGGTAAAACATTGGCTGAACAACAGGACACAGAAGGTAATAGTAAATGGAGTCCACTCTGAAAAAAGGGGGTTACCAGTGGGGTACCACAGGGTTAAGTATTGGGTCCAGTCCGTTTAATGTCTTTATAGGTGACGTTGCAGAGGGACTAGAAGGAAAAGTATGTCTCTTTGCAGGCGACACAAAGATCTGCAACAGGGTTGATACACAAAGGGGGTGGAAAGGATGAGAAGGGACTTGGCAAGGTTGGAGCAATGGTCAAAGTATCGCAGCTTGGATTATATGCAAAGAAGTTCAGAGTAACGCATCTGAGAAACAAAACCCAGGGGAAGAATACACAGGGGGAGGGGGACGAGTAACAACAACAAAAATGGAAAGGGACCTGGGGTAATCATATCAGATGACCTAAAGATTAGCAAGCAATGTGAGAAGGCAGGAGGGATGGCTGGGGATACTGGGATGTACAGGAGAGGCATCACCAGTAAAAAAAACAGGAAGTTGTTATCCCGCTGTACAGACAGTTGGTGAGACCCGTCTGAGTACTGCATCTCAGCAAGGACATAAACAGTATGGAGACAGTCAGTGGGAGGCAACTAAAATGGTGCAGGCTCTGCAACAGAAGCCATACTGAGGAGAGACTAAAGGAGCTCAATATGTATACCCTTGAGGAAAGGAGGGAGAGAGGGACATGATAGAAACTTTTAAGTACCTCAAAGGAATCAGCAAAGTCCAAGAGGTAGCATCTTTCAGAAAAGAGATGTGCAAGAACAAGGGACACAATTTGAAGATATGGGTGGGGGAACGGCTCAGGGGTAATGTGAGGAAATATTTTTCACAGAAAGGGTGGTGGACGCATGGAGCAGCCTTCTTGAAGAGGTTGTGGGGTCAAAAACAGTGGGTGGAATTCATGGGACATACATAAGGCAATTCTTGTGGGGGTAGGAAGAAATAGGCTGTTGGTTAACTAGGATCTGCAGCTTATCCTGTAGGTAGGAAATGGGCAGACTAGGTGGCCAAGCGATCCTTATCTGCCATCCCTGTCTATGTTTCTATGTTTCTGTCACACACATGGTTATCATACTATCAAATTTTCATACTGTGACAACCCTACTGGTAAGTGTAGAAATTTGAAGCAATAAATGTAGATGCTGGTCAAATACATATCTACTTGGGCTATCTGGGCAGGCTACATGCTATTAACATAGGTTTGGAAGTAGACCCAGGATGCTGGTGATTGGGCCACTAGCTGGACATAGTGTTTCTCAGCCTGGGGCTGTTGGTGACCTGATCTGCCGCTGCAGAGACCCTGGCAGGGGTCTGAGAGCTTACCTGCACTTAAACCATCATGGGTTTGTGCACCACCACGGGAAGGGGAGTTAGGGTGGGTGGGTGGGGGTGAAGCACCTTTCCATCTAAGTGATAGTTCGCTGCCCTCTAGGGCCCTAAACTCTGTGGCCCCATTCCCTCTGTCTAGATGAGGTGGGGTTGCAGTAGATTGACAGGAGATAACCAGAGTCTAACCTGAAAATGGAGAGGATTGGCAAGGTAGAAGAAGAAGCTATGTATAAAAAGCAGTATTAGCTGCTTGAAAGTTCTCGATCTGAAATGGTCTGAAAATGTTTCAGTATTTGCTTTGTTCAGCCTCGATTAAAACAAAGTAAACTTGTTTAAATGTCATTTTGTTTGGTTTCTTTTTGTAGTGATGTTCATGCTGTTTGCTTGTGGGATGACAAAGGCCCAGCAAAATCCATCAAGCATTGAAAGAAGACATCCTTGATTTTATTAAACAAGCACAGGCAGTAAGTGAAGCAGTCCTTAATAATTTGATTTGCTTTTCCAGAACCATTGTGATCATCCTGTGCATAAATCTGAGCAGTGCTTTTGTTTTGCTTGGAAAGTTCAAAAAACAAAAAAAAAAAAACAGTTGTCTTAGGTTTTCAAGGGGTTGAAGTTGACAAGATCTTCATTGAGGTATCTCTTGCAGCAGGCCACACCTATAGGACTTCAGCCATCAGGCACTAGGACACATGGAAACTTTTCTAGCTAGCAGTCTACAAGGCACTTGCGAAGTCACATGCTGAAGTTGCTCCTGCTGTATAAATGTAGGGCGCCCCTGTACCTCCTCAATTATTTTCCTGCCATCGACCTGTGCATGTCTGACCCATGGAGATTACCATCGCTTCAGTTGACCGCCTTCTTTAACCGCTTTTATTTTCTTCTTTTTCTCCCTAAAGTATTCATTAGTTGACTAGGAAGACTCTGCATTCTAGGCGTGGATATGTTGTTCTATCCAAACTGTCTGGCAGGTATCTTGCTGCTTTAAGATGAGCCGGAAAGTCTTCAAGCTGGCCCATCCCACCCACCGGGTGATTAAACTCTTAGCTCCACCCCATGGCCAGATCTTCCTTACTGCTTGGAAGCATCAGGTTCCCTCCTTAGCACTCTCACATTTTGCAGGCCCTGGCTCTAAAACTTAGTTTTTCCTAAACTTACCTTGAAACTTGTTGAGTTCAGTCTTCACCCTCTTCCTTGCAGCTGCGATGGAGGACAAGACCGTCCCGGGTTCCACTGGTGCCCCTGCGGTCAGAAGATGTCACGCACTGACACCACGCCTCATGCGTTTATTGCCTCTGGCGACCACGCTCCGCAGGCGCAGGAGATGTGTCTGTCCTTTCTCTGTCTGTACTGCAAGACTGTGCTGCCCGACTCCAGCTGGGGTGACGGAGAAAGCGGTACCCACCGGTCAAATCGAAGGAGGCCCATTGGGTGGTGTCTGCAGCGGGCTCTGCGAACAACTGGAACAGCTAGAACAGCTCACGGCCCTTGAGAAGGAGGCGGCTCAGGCCCGGCGAGCTCCTCTTGCTTCAGCCTTTATTCCACTCCAACTGGGCTCTTCTTACTCGGCTTCCATTTGGGAGCTGTGCCAGTCCCTCTCGACTAAAGGAGGGTCCTTCTGAGTCTCACACCCCTCGGTCCCGGAAGAAGCATCCGAAAAAGTAAGACCCACTGTCGAGCTCTTGGGGCGGGAGAGATCTCATTCTCCGGACCGTTGGTTCTCGACTTTGGTCGATCTTTGCGGCGGGCTGCTGGTTTAACGTTGTCCATGTCAGACCAGCCGACCAAGATGCCTGTTGACACGGCGAGATTTTTTCTGAGCCCACCAACAGGTTATCGACCAAGGAGGCTGACAACTCTCTGTCTCAGACACCAGTGCTTCCGGTGCCTTCCGAGGACTTGCCTCAGACCGTTGAGCAAGTCCCTGTCTCAGGACCCTAACCGGAGGGCAGTAGGTTTCCCCACTCCTGCCTCGGCTCGCCCACCGGCATTTCTGACAGTTGAGGTCTCGGTCCTCCTCTGCATCGGAAATCCCACCGACATTGGCGGTCTCGGTCCCACATCGTGGAAAAGCGGCGCGCTCTTCTTCCTCATTCTCCTCAGCTGAGGAGGGCTCTGGCGCAGGTTGCATCGGCTATGAGGGATCTAAAATGGCAACAGCTCCTTTTGTCCGGCAGCAAGCGACACCAGCTTCCACACCGCAGTTAAGTGGTTGTCACCTGAGCGGCTGAAGCCGACTCCCACCGGCTGGTTCCCTGGTCGAGACCTGGTCCTGGCGCTCACGCTCTGCCAAAACCAGCTGCCCTGCCCATTGTGGTGGAACCACCACCCACCCAGCCAAGAAATGGGGCGCCAGAAGGATTCTTGGTCGGCTCGAGGTTTGCCCATTGGTTGTCGGTCACACTTACCCCGATCGCCCTTGGCAAGTGGAGAGTGGCTCAGGCAGTCACCAGCTGTCAGCGGACTCTTAGGAGTCTGAGACTCCTTGTTGCATTCCCATCCAGTCTACCTGGAATCCTCGGGAGGGTCTTTCTGTGGACGAGGCCCACTTCGTTCCTTGGTATCCTTCGGCTCATCTCAGAGTCCACGGGATGCCACTTGAACCCGTGAAAAAGCAGACCCAGATATCCCATATGGAGATTCTGGACAAGGGGACTTCCTCATGGAGGCCTTCCCGTAGCTGAGGCCATTATGGGCCCAGCATTAGAACTCTGGCAGCACCAAGCCTCCTACCAGCGCCATCGCGGATGGCCTGCAAATGCCTTGATCCTTACTGGCTCTCTCTCGGCTTCTCGGAGCACCCCTCGGCCGAGGGGTTGGTGCATATTCTGTCTTCAGGCGCTCGGGCAACATGAGGACATGGACAAGCCCCCAGATAAGAGTCCAAGAAATTAGACTACTCAGGAAGAAAGGTGTCGCTGCTGCCTCTTTGGGCCTTCACCAGGCCAGCTCGGCTGTTGTGATGGCACACTTCTCTCACGCCCTGTTGGGCTCCTGGATGAGGTGCTCCCTCATCTCGGCCAACCTCCAGACCATGGTCAAGCAGGTCCGGGATCAGGGTAGAAGCGGTGGCAGAGCAGCTCCAGACAGCTCTGGACATTGGAGACTCTTGTGCCCGTTTGATAGCGGCCGCAGTGGCCATTCGCCACAGAGCTTGGTTGCGGATCTCTACCTTCACGGCAGACACCCAACACAAGGCTCGCAGATGTTCCTTTTTGGGCATTGACCTGTTCAGGCCCGGTGTGGAGGGCCACCTCCAGCGCATTTAAAATTCAATGCTACCCTAGATTCGGTCACATCTGCACAGAAGGACAGAGGCCGCCATCAGTAGCTTAAGCCCTTTTGTCCCTCCGCCTCCTGCGACAAGACCCGCCCAGCAGCACCAGGGCCAGCAGGCACAACATGGCGCCCTAGAGCCAAGTCCATTGCTTCTTCAGTCAGGAAGCCCGGGGAAGGGCCCTGGTGGCTCCTCAGCCAGTCCTTCCTCTTCCAAGCCTGCCCAGTGACTGGCTGCGGGGTGCCACCCCAATCTTGTCTCACCTCTCCTGGGTCTCCCTGTGGGGGATGGCTCAGCCACTTCCTTTCCACCTGGTCTGCTATCACCACAGACCGCTGGGTGCTGGAAGTGGTCGGCAGGGAGCCTGCCTCTGGAGTTCGATCAGGTCCCTCCTTTGAGCTTGCGCCCGTGAGAGCTGCGGTCCGCAGCCTCCCAGTCAGCTCTCCGAGATAACATCAACCAGCTCCTCTGCAAGGGGTAGTCAGCAAGGTTGTGGATCCTCCTCCGTGCCCAGGGTTTGTTTCCTGGTACTTCCTGGTTCCAAAATGGACGGGGGCTGGCGCCCCATTCTTGATCTGCCCGACCTGAACAAGTTCTTAAGGCAATGCACCTTTCCGATGGTAACCCTGGCCCAGATAACACCATATCTGGAGCAGGGCATGTCTTCTGCTCCCTGGACCTCCAGGATCGTTCTTTCACATCTCAATCAGTCCATGTTATCAGCGGTTCCTTCGCTTTTGGGCAGAGGGAACCCTCTGAGTTCAGGGCCATGCCCTTTGGCTCTCATCAGCTCCTAGGGTCTTCACCAAATGCATCGTAGTGGTGGCAGCATTCCTGCGCTGCCGGGTCTACCCTTACCTTGATGACTGGCAGATAGCAGGTCCCTCCAGGTTGGAGGTGGAGCGGTCTAGAGATCTGGCCCTCCAGGCTTGCTCTCAGCTCGGCGTCCTCATCACGAGGCCAAGTTGGAACTCATACCCTCATAGGTGATTCAGTTCATTGGGGTGGAGCTCAACTATCTGAGCCAGAGCCTGGCTCCGGCAGACACGGCCAAGGTACTTTCCTCCTTTGCCCAGTCATTTCTGGTTGGGCACTGCACCCTGCCCGGGACTTCCTGTGCCTTCTGGGCCTCATGGCAGCTTGCACCAGCGTGGTCCATTGGACCCGCTGGCATATGCACCCTGCAGTGTGGGCTGGCCCACCAGTGGTCTCAGCACTCAGGTCATCTAGACCAGCCAGTCTCTGTGACCCAGGAGATGTGGGATGGCCTGCAGTGGTGTCTCGTCTCAGCTCATCTGCGGGAGGGATCCCTTCATCCGCCCTGAGCCGTGACCGGCGCCTCTCTGATGGGTTGGGGTGCCCATCTGGGGGAGCACGAGCCACGTACTCTGGTCCCCTCAGGAGTCCGATGCCACATCAACCTGCTGGAGCTCGAGCAGTCCGGCTAGCCTGACCACCTTTGCTCTGTTTGTTCAGGGTCAAGTGGTCCAGGTCCAGACAGACAACACAACGACCATGTACTGTCTCAACAGACAGTGCGGACACCTCCTGCCTCTGTGCTAGGAAGCTCTTCGCATTTGGTCTCTCGTGCTCAGCCTGGAGGTGGATCTCCTAGCCATTCATGTGGCAGGAGCCTTGAACAGTCTGGCTGATGCCTCAGCCAGATAGGCGATGTATCTCATGAGTGGTCTCCCTGCGGAGATAGTACAAGACCTGTTCTTCCACTGGGGCACACCTCAGGTGGGCGTGTTCGCCTCCATGGAGGCGCCAAGCTGAGGTGTACCATGCCCGCCCCAGCAGGGCTCGCTGCAGGGATGCCTTCTCCAGGCTATGGACCCTGGGCCTCTTTCTACGCTTCCTCCTCTGTCCTTGATCCACAAGGTGCTCCTCAAGATCAGGAGGGACAAGCTGCTGGTAATCCTGATAGCCCGAGACTGGCCTCTCCAGTTCTGGTATCCAGATTTCCTCAGCCTCAGCTTCAGGCTCCCATACCTGCTCTCCATCAGGGGAAGGTACTCTATCCGGACCTTCAATCCCTGCACCTGGCGGCCTGGTTCCTGAGTGGCTAGAGTTCCAGGCCTTGGGTCTTTCTGACAAGGTCCTCAGTGTCGTTGAGGCGTCTGCAAGGAGTCGACCAGAAAATGCTATGCCTTCAAATGGAAGGAGTCTCTCCATTTGGTGTCAGGACAAGGGCCTGGACCCTCGTCCTGTCCTCTGGCTAACATCCCTGGACTACTTGTGGTCCCTTTCCCAGCAGGGGCTTGATCGGCGACCCTCAAGGTGCACCTGCAGCCATCTCTGCTTGCAGGCGCAGGCCAGCAAGCAGTCGGTGGAAACAGGAGAGCAGGGTCTGTGGCTTTTTCAAGTGCCTAGATCACATATCCCTCCGGTGCGTGAACCACCACCTCCGTGGGATTTACTTCTGATGTTGGCCAAGCTCCTGGACAAACCATTCGAACTGATGCACAGGTGTGACATCTTCCACCTGTCGTGGAAGACCGCCTTCTTAGTGGCTATCATGTCTTTGGGAGCTCCAGGCACTTTCAGCAAGCTCCCTACCTGGTCTTCCACAGGACAGGTTGTCCTGCACCCCACCGAAATTTCTCCCAAAGGTGGTGTCGTGAGTTTCACCTGAACCAGGTGTTCTACCCCAGTCACACCTTGGAGGTCGATTACAGGCTTCATACTTTGGACCTGAGAAGAGCTCTCGCTACTACAGAGAGCTTATGGTGGAAGTTCGGAGAGGCTCACCAGCTGTTTGTCACCTCGCTGAAGCTGCACCTGGCAGACCTGCAGCAAGCGGACGATTAGCAGATGGATCACTTCCTGCACTGATCTCTGCTATGGGTTGATGGGTAGGAGCCTCCCTGGGAACATGGGCTCATTCCACCGTCATACTGCTGGGTCGGTGGCTGTTTCTAGGGACATCCCTATCCAGAAATCTGCAGGACTGCTAACTGGAAGTCACACACACCTTCATTTCCCATTACACATTGACCTTAAGTCACGCCAGGATGCTGGTTTTGGAACCTCAGTTCTCAGTCCTGTTCCTAAGTAAGGGATGTGTGTGTCTTCCTCACTTCTCCCAGAGAACTACTAGGAGTCTGCCAGACAGTGTGGATAGAACAACATATCCCCACCCCTAGAAATACAAGTTACTCACCTGTAACAGGAGTTGTAGGAGTGGTATATGTTGTTCATCCACATGGACTCACCGACCTCCCGGCCGGCGCACAACCTGGCTTCCAGCGTAGAAACCTAGAATTTGACAGCAGATAGGACCGCTTGGCCCACCCAGTCTGCCCATTTCCTACCTACTGGATAAGCTGCAGATCCTAGTTAACCAGCAGCCTGCTTCTTCCCTACCCACCCCTTAGAATTGCCTTATGACTGTCCCATGCATGCTTGAATTCCACCACTGTTTTTGACTCCACAACCTCCTCCGGAAGACCGCTCCATGCATCCACAACCCTCTCTGTGAAAAAATACTTCCTTAAATTACCTCTGAGCTGCCCCCCCATCTTCAAATTGTGCCCCTTGTTCTTGCATACCTCTTTTTTGAAAGATGCTACCCTCTTGGACTTTGTTGATTCCTTGAGGTACTTGAAGTTTCTATCATGTCCCCCTCTCCTCCTTTCCTCGAGGCTATACATATTAAGCTCCTTAAATCTCTCTTCATATGTCTTCCGGTGCAGATCCTGCACCATTTAGTGCCCTCCTCTGGACAGCTTCCATCCTGTCTATGTCTTTGCAGATTGGGTCTCCAGAACTGCACACAGTACTCAGATGGGGTCTCACCAGCTGTCTGTACAGAGGATAACAACTTCCCATTTTCTACTGGTGATGCCTCTCCTATGCATCCCAGTATCCCCAACCCTCCTTGCTGCCTCTCACATTGCTTGCCCACCTTTAGGTCATCTGATATGACTACCCCCAGGTCCCTTTCCATTTTGTTGTTGTTAGTATCTCACCCCCATTGTGTACTCTTCCCTGGGTTTTTGTTCCCAGGTGCACTACCTGCACTTCTTAACATTGAATCTAAGCTGCCATACATTTGACCATTCCTCTAACCTTGCCAAGTCCCTTCTCATCCTTTCCACCCACCTTGTGCATCAACTCTGTTGCAGATCTTTGTGTCATCTGCAAAGGACATACTTTCCTTCCAGTCCCTCTGCAATGTTGCTTATAAAACATCGAAGAGGACTGGTCCATCTCTGAACCCTGCGGTACCCACTAGTAACCCCTTTCTTAGAGTGGACTCCATTTACTATTACTCTCTGTGTCCTATTCTCCAGCCAATTCTTTACCCAGGCTGTCATATTGGGACCAGTGTTCCCATTACCCCCATCTGTACTTGATTCAAGTACAAATTATGAAATTCAAGTACATTTTTGTGTGGAAGGGGTACACTATACCCCATGATTCTGTTTGAAGTATATGTACCCCACAAAAATGTTGTACAGATGGTAGAATGAACCCTTTTAATTTATTTAGTACCCTGAACATTTTTGGAGAGGTGCAGTGCACCCCAGATCTGCAGCCTTATGGGGAACACTGCTTGGGACCCTCCCAGGCTGGCTAACTTCTATATTAATCTTTTGTGTGGGACTGTGACAAATGACTTGCTAAAGTCTAGGTAGGCCATGTCCACAGCCCCTCCCTGATCTACTACTTTGGTCACCCAGTCAAAGAAATCTATCAATTCGTCTGGCATGACCTTCCTGCTGTGAATCCATGCTGCCTTGGGTCCTGTGCCCTCTGGCCTTTAGATACTCGACAGTTCTTTCCTTCAAGTGATTCCATCATTTTCCTATCACTGAGGTTAAACTAACTGGTCTGTAGTTTTCTGCTTCTGCCTTGCTCCCACTTTTGTGAAGGGAATCACATCTGCCCTCCTCCAGTCCTCGGTACCACCCCATCCTCCCATGATTTGTTAAAGAGGGTAGTCAGTGGTGTCACTAGTTCTACCCTTAGTTCTTTTAGAATTCTGGGATGAATCCCATCAGGCCCCATTGCTTTGTCCACCTTCAGTTTTAAGAGTTCTTTCATAACCCTTTCTTCTGTAAATGGGCTGGTATCAACTTCTTTATCCAGAGTGTTTCTACTGTTTGTTTTGGTACCTCCCTCTTCATTTGTAAATACTGAGCAAAATATTTGTTTAGTATCTCTGCCTTTTCACAGTCACCTCTGCCCACCTCCTCCCCTTTATTAAGACTCACTATCACTCCCTTGGTCTTCCTTCGCTCCCTGATGTACCTATAGAAGTTTTATCCCCTTCTTAACTGAGTTGGCTATCTTTTCCTCGGTTTGGGCCTTTGCTGTTCTGACTGCCTTCCCAGCTTCCTTTGCTTTAACTGGTACAGTTCTCTGTCCTGCTCCTTCTGTGATTCCTTGTACTTCCTGAATTCTTTCTTTTCTCTTGAACCTTCACTGCCACTTCCTTTGAGAACCATAGTGGTTTCTTACATCGTTTTGTTTATTTGCGTCACACAAAGGCTTGTTATCTCTGTGATGGCAGTTTTATTATTCCCCATTGTTCTTCCACCCTCCTTCTTGCCTGTTGCTAGTGCATTCCTGAGCACTCACCCATTTTAGCAAAGTCAGCCTCCTAAAGTCCAGTACTTTTGTCTTTGTAGGCTTGACTCTATTGCTGTGTTTATTGTGAACCATGCTGTTCGATGGTTGCTAGTTCCCAGATGGCTACCCACTTCTACATCTGTGATCCTCTCCATCTCTGTTTGAGAGAACCAGGTCTAAGATTGCTCCCTCTCAGGTGGGCTCCAATACTAGTTGTCTAGGCATGCCCCTGTAGGGCATCTAGAATAACCCACTCTTCAAAGTGGCTGCTGCAACTGCACTCCAGTTAACATCTGGCATATTCAGATCACCCATCAGCAATATGTCCCCTTTTTCTGCCATTCTAAGTATACTTTCTATCATTTTCTTGTCCATTTCCTCCCCTGAGAAGGGGTCTGTCTCTAACCCTGTTCGGATTGTGGTGCCATTGCCTGTCTCCAGATTTACCCACAGTGCTTCTTCTCCTCCTGTTTACCCTTCTGTTCTGTTGCTTTGATTCCTTCCCTTATGTAAAGGCTACTCCTCCTCCTCCTCTTTTACCCTCCCTGTCCCTCCTGTAGATAGTGTATCCTGGTATGTTCGTCCCAGTCCTTGGTTTTGTGTGTACCATGTTTCAGTGACTGCCCACGATATCCAGATGTTCCTCCTCCATCAAGGCCACTAATTCAGGAAGCTTGTTACCCAGACTACGGGCATTGGTACTCATTGCTCTCCATTTTTTTATGGCTTTACCTTCTGTTGCAGCATCCTCCACTGACCTTTCTACCTCAGTCTTTTCTTATTTAGTACCCTGTTTTGTAGGGAGGGGCTGGGATTTTCCTGCTGCTTATCAGTGCCTCCCCTTGACTAGTTTAAAACTTGCCAATGAAGCATTTAAACCCGATTGCTCAACAGGCGTGTTCCCTTCCTGGACAGATGCAGACCATCCTGCCAGTATAGGCTGGTGTCCCTCCAGGTGGAACCCCAGTCCCAATGAAGCCAAACCCCGTGCTCCACACCATTTTTCAACCATTCATTAAACTGCATGGTGCAAAAGTACCCTCGCCTCCCCATGCCACTGACAGGCAGCACCTCTGAGAAGGATACTGTGTGTGCTACTTGTCTTAGGCCCTCCTCAACTCTACAAAGTCCTCCTGCACTGCTCTAATCTCATGATGAGCCAAGTCATTTGTCCCTAGGTGGACAATGACGTCCAGCTCGAACTCCTGTGCAGCTGTTCTCGTGATCCTGAGGATCCGCTTCCTGTCCCTCAAGCCATAGCACCAGGCAGGCACCTTACTTCAGTTTTCCCTGCTCCCCCAGTTCTATCCCCTAATAATTGGAGTCCCCACAGGAGCTGCTTCCTTTCCTGTGGTGTCCTCTGCCTCCTTCCTGTGGGCCTCCCTTGTGACAGTTGTCCTCAGCCTCCTTAGTCTCCTCTGCGGGTGCATCCATAGGGTAGCTATGCTCCCCAGAATGGTGTATGGATTGTGGAGTGGAACAACTGACTGGGTGTGCCTCTGTTCCACCATCCTCACCCTCCCTGAGCCCACTGTGGTCCAACTGCTGTGCTTTCTTAGCAACCTCTGAGGTAGTGGTGGTAGCTCTGGTGCTCCCTGGATGGGAGGTTCCCTTCCTACTGTCCAGTGTGGCCTTGGGAAGGTTCCTTACTACTGTCCAGTGTGGCCTGAAGCCCAGGGCAACTTCCTCCCTCAGGGCAGAGGTTGTCTGCAAATAGGGCAGCATCTCAGCCTCAGAAAAGACTCCCAGAGACTGCTGCCCACAGCCATTACATTGCACTAAGGGACACAGTACCACAACTGCCCTGATTACTGTAACCTCTAGCATAAGATCTGCCATGGACCAGGTAAACTGTCCGGTGCTATATTTATAGACTTATCAAAAGCTTTTGACCTTGTTAACCATGACCTTCTTGGGGAGCAGCTATGGGCTGTTGGTCTCTCCTCCCATGCCTTGAACTGGTTTACGGGCTACCTGAAGGGTAGAAAGCAGCGTACCTGCTTCAACAAGGTCCTCTCGAGCCCAGAGGCGGTGACTAGGAGTCCCCAGGGATCGGTGCTGGGCCCTCTTCTTTTCTCTTTTTATCAATCAACTGCCACTGGTGACCTCTCATTGCCAAGCCACTCTATCATGCAGATGATCTGGTGCTAGTGGCCCATTCCCACAATGTCGCAGCACTAAACCAGAGCCTGACTGATGATTTCAGCAGAGTCCTGGCCTGGGTTACTCACCATAGGCTGGTGTTGAACCTAATAAAACACAGGCCATGCTTTTGGTTCCACGGCCAAGATAAAGCCTCATCAGCCTTGCTCAACATAACTTGTGATGGTGGACCCTCGTTACTTAGCGGTGAACTCAATCAAATATCTTGGGGTTACTCTTGACCCCAACTTGATAAGGAGTCATATCCTCAACATCTATAGAAGCACACATTGCAAGCGGCTTGGCCTATAGGGCCAAATACAACCCTGACCGGGCGAGACTTGCACTTGCAGAGGAGTGCTTCTTCCCTCCCTCAGCTATGGATTCCACCTATTTGCCCAGTCCCCAAATTCACCTTGCCCGGTGGAACACGGTATATAACAATATTTGTCGGTTTGCACTAGCTGCCCCTAAACTCACCCATGGCTTTGATCTCTATGATAAACTCCGCTGTCTGCCTCCAGCTGAATATTTGGATTTGGTGTTGGAGCTTCTCCAAGAAGATGCTGCTACTGGCTCCCCACAGGGACTGGTGAATCTCCTCCAAAAATGGACACCATGCCCTACAAGCTTAGGTCCCAGTCTGCTGGACTGCTCAGAGTCACTTCCACCCGGTCTCTTATGGGGGACCGAGACTTTGCTGATACGTGCCCAGACTCTGGAACTCTCTTCAAACACCATGAAGTCTTGCTATATTAGGACTTCTTGCAGTCAGCCACGGCATGAACTGCCCGGAGAGGAAACAGTTAACTCAGAATCTGGAGTTCTGTATGACTGTGCAAAACTCTATCTGGACAGTTTCAAATGAAACTGCCAGATTCTTTACTCCGCTTCACTGAACAGTCGCTCCGTAGATCAGCTCCTTCAGCTCGGTTCATTCTCGGTTCAAGCGAGTATTTTTGTTCATTTGAACGGCGAAAATATTTATTTTACGCATTTAGGTTAAAGCTCTATCTGGTAACCGTAAGTACAATATTGAAAGTCTGTGTGGAAATCAATTCTCGGTTAGAGGTTTGAACCGATCGGTTCATAAATTAACGTTTTAAAAGTGTTTTGGGGCTTTTAGAGTGCAGTTCTTGGTTCTTATCGGTTCTAAAAACCTTGAATTTTAAAGGTTTTCAAATACCGTATTACGGTTAGGAACCGATAAAAGTGTCTTGCAGGCACTGCCATTAAAAGGAGCAAGTTGTTGGTTAGGCTGGCATCATGTCTGAGAAACCCAAAGAAAAATCGGGCCCACTGGGTTTCAACACTGTGATGTTTGTGGGGAAGCCTTTGCTAAGGCTGACCCACACACCACTGTGTTTATTGTCTAGGGCTGACCACCTCCTGTCAGACTGCCAGGTGTGTAAAATTTTCCTGCAGCCACCCTGGAAAGAGATTGGGCGGCTCAGGAATGAGAGGCCAAAAGTCCGCTGACCGGATGGCAGCCAGGTTCCAGCACCCACTGGACCAGAGGGTGCCCTCTGACCAGGAGGCGAGACTTCCTCGGGCAAAGGAAGGCTGGTTCAGAGGAACCAGTCCAGCAAAAGACAAAAAATCAGCAGGTCTGGAGTCCAAAATTGTCTCCCAACTGCTGCAGAGATAACTAAAGCCATACAGATTGTTCAGTCTTTGTCTCAGGGATCTATCAGACCCCTACAACTGGTAAAAGGTGGTTCGTTCAGTCTGATGGTTCAGGATTATGATGTTGAGGGTTTTATGAACCACAGGAGGAGGAGGAATTTGATCAGTATGTTTGTGACTGGGAAGGTCTGGGCGTGCCCATTGAACGGACATTTCTCCAGACAGACTTTTAGAATCTCCCCTATGCTGTCTGAGTCCCTTCTCATTTTATATTTTACAAAAGGTTGCAGAAACCCTCCAGCTTCCTTTAGAAGAGGCTGTGGATGAGCAAGAGGAGCCTGATTATGTTGAAATGATGGATATTCCAGAGTCTAGGAGGTTGTCTATTCCTTTGCATAAGTCATTTAGGAAGCAAACAACAAAGATTTTAAAAATCCTCATTCTGTCCCTCCTGTAGATAAAAAATGGACAGAAGGTATACTTTATCAGGCCCTGATACAGACTTCCTCACTGAGCAGTGTAGTCATGTAGGTGTGGTGCAAGCTGCAGCCTGTGACAAGGCTAATATTCCACTGGCCTCACATCCTCCTGATAAGGATTCCAGGAAGATTGATGCCATGGCGAAAAAACAATATATGGCAGCTTCTTTGGGACTCAGGCAGGCTAATTATATGGCTTATGTGGCTAGATATCAGAAATCTAGATGGGACACAATTTTGCAGTTAGCCAAGCAGGCCCAGGGCCAGCTGGCTAGTGAGTTGGAACAGGTGGCTGCTGATGGCATTGAAGCCTCTAAAGTTCAATTTCATGCTGCTGTTGATGTTAATGATGTTTCCTCTAGGGTCATGGCCACTTCTGTAGCTTTCCGTAGGTTGGCATGGCTCAGATGCACTAATCTGTCCCAAGATACTCAGTCAAAGGCTATGGATTTTCCTGTAGGAGAAATTCTCTGTTTAGTGATCAAACAGAAAATTATATGAAAAGATGGATGAATATAGAACTACGTACAAAAGTGCCCAAGCTAAGGAGGCATGCCACTCCACAAGAACCGCCCCCAGGGTAGGGGCAGGCCTTTCCACAGGCCCTTTTGCCAATCTCAAGCCTCCTCTGCCTTTTCACAGAGGGTTTTGAGAGGCAGAGGTAGGCGAGGCACAGGTGGGCCGTCTCCCTCCCCTCAGCCTAAAGCTGCTGCCAAGCAGGCACCCTGATGGGGTGCCCAGGGCGATCTCCTGTACCAGTGGGGGCAGGTTGGCTTATTTCAGCCAGAACTGGCTGTCCCTAACCGGACAGATGGGTTCTGGAGGTAGTAAGCCAGGGTCTGGTTCTCAGCTTCAAACAAGTTCCCAAAGATGAGAGCCAGGCTTTTTCCACCTGCAAATTCTACAGAAGCTCTTGCTTTGGAACCAGAGTTTCTTCTCTTCTGGACTGCAAAGCAGTGGAAAGGGTTCCCCTTGCCATCAGGGCAAGGACTGTACTCAAGATATTTTCTTACCCCAAAAGACAGGAGAATGGCGCCCATCTTAGATTTAAAGGTACCTGAACAAGCATCTTTTGAAACCAAAGTTCAAAATGTTAACTCTAGCAATGATTTTGCCTTCCCTGAGACCAGAGGACTGGCTAGCTTCTCTGGACCTCAAGGATGCCCATTTTCATGTCATGATCAGGCCTTCTCACGAAAGTACCTCAGGTTCAACTGCTGTCTGGCCATTACCAGTTCAGAGCAATGCCCTTGACCTCACCTCTGCTCCAAGGGTATTCACAAAATGTCTAGCTGTGGTAGTGGCTCATTTAAGAAGGCGGTGCTGTGTTTCCCTACCTGGACTGACTGGCTCATAGTGGGTCAGTCCCCAGATCAGAGTAAAATCCCACTTGCAAGTCACCCAGCAGCTTCTCACTTCCCTGGGTTCCTGCTGAATTTACAAAGTCAGTTCTGGAACCAGTTCAGGTACTAACTTTCATAGGTGCAGAATTCAACACAAAAGTTAGCCAGGGCATTTCTCCCTCGGAAAGAGTGGACAGACTCATTGCCCTGGCATCCTCCTTTACCCTCTGGGTCTCTCGACCAGCAAGGCACTTTCTGCAACTCCTAGGGCACATGGCTGACTCCACAGCTGTCGTGCAGGAGCAAGATTTCAGATGAGGGACATCCAGTTCCATTTGAGGTCCTATTGGTCTCAAAGGAGGACCCCCTCCAAATTAGTCCCAGTGACAAAACCCTGATCCTGGCCCTTCAGTGGTGGCAGGATCAAAGCAATCTAACACAAGGGGTTCCCTTCATACCCGTTTCCCTCCCTCACCCTCACCACGGATGCCTCCCAGTTAGGGTGGGGGCTCATAGGCGACCTTTCCACTCAAGGGTGTGGTCCCCTCAGGGATCTCTGCTCACATCAATCTTTTGGAACTCAGAGCTGTCCTTTTCGCTCTTCAGGCTTTTCAGCTGTTGTCCAGAACAAAGTAGTTCAAATCAGGACAGACACCACCACAACAATGTGGTACATCAACAAGCAAGGGGCACTCGGTCATCAGCCTTGTGCACCGAAGCAATGAAGTTGTGGTCTCTGGCTTACTCCTGAACACCTCCTGATAGCAATTCACCTTCCAGGGAAGGACAATGTCCTGGCGGATGCCTCAGCAGGATTTCCCAGGGCCATCACGAATGGGCTCTGAATCCTCAGGTCCTGGGGTCGGTCTTTGCCAGATGGGGCACCCTCAGATAGATCTCTTGCAGCCCCAGACAACCACCAACTTCCTCTATTTTGTTGCAGGCCTCCAGTGCTGGGCTCAGTCCCCTGGGCTTTTCTGTTGGATTGGAAAGGAAATTCTATATGCCTTTCCCCCTTCCCTCTCCTCTTCAGGGTATTGGTAAAAATCAGAACTCAGCCCTGCAGAGTGATTCTGATTGCTCCAGACTGGGCCAGACAGCCCTGGTATCCTCTTCTCCTGTCCCTGACAATCCACCCTCCCTAGGCTTGCCCAGGACCCATGACTTGCTGACCTGTGCACAGGGAGAGTGTGGTACCCGGACCTCAAATCCCTCCACCTCAAGGCTTGGTTCTTGAGGAATTAGGATGCTGATTTGCACCTTTCTCAAGGTGTCCTGGATATTTTAAAGGCTTCTAGGAAGCCTTCCACTAAGACCACTTACAATTCTAAGTGGAAGAGGTTTTCCTTCTGGTGTTCTGAGAAACAAATTATACCAGAATCTGCTGACTTGGCCATTTTATTGGACTATTTGGCCCATCTTAATTCCCTAGGCCTTAGACCAGCTACCTTGAAGGTTCATCTGGCAGCTGTTTCTGCTTTTGTTTCTGCAGGGAAGCCTGTTTCCTTTCCTCTCACCCTGTGTTTTCCAAGTTTTTAAGGTTACTTCACACTAACCCTCCCTTTGGGAACCAGCTCCTGCCTGGGACCTGAATGTTTGCATTGCTCAGTTAATGCAACCTCCCTTGAGCCCCTATCTTCTGCAGATCTCAAGTATTTAACATGGAAAACTGTTTTTCTAGTGGCTATCACTTCTGACAGACGTATAAGTGAATTGCAAGCCCTGTCAGTGGAAAAGATTTTATTTCTTTTCACAGGGATAAGGTAGTCCTCAGGACTAACAGAAAGTTTTACCCAAAGTGGTTTCAGATTTTCATCTGAACCAGTCCATCTCTCTCCAGTGTTTTCACTGAGCATTCTTCCTCGGGTGAAAGGAGACTGCACAGCTTGGGCGTCAAAAGAGCCCTAAGCTACTGTGTGGAACGTACCAAGGGTCACAGGTTGAATCCCTCAACTCTTCCTTACCTATGGAGAGGTTGGCAAGGAAACCTGCCACTAAGAGGACAATTGCAAGGTGGATTGTCTCTTGTATCCAGTTCTGTTACCAAAAACTAGGTGAGAACCCCCTCAGGACTGAGGGCCCACTCCTGGGGGTACAGCTGCATCTCTAGCGGCTGCTAGGAGATATTCCCATTTTGGAAATTTGTCAAGCTGCTACCTGGAAAACAGTTCACACCTTTACCAAGCATTATTCCTTGGGCGTTCAAGTCCAGGAGATCTTTCGTTTTGGCACAGCTGTGCTTCAGAGCCTATTTCCTAAGTAGGTTCTGACCCTCCTCCATGGAGGTACTGTTGTGTAATCTGCAAGAAGTCCTAATATAGCAAGACTTCATGGTGTTTGAAGAAAAATTACTCACCTTAGTAATTGCTTTTCTTCTCATGGAGTCTTGCTATATTAGACAACCTCCAACCTACCCCTCTCAGAACTTCTACTTGGGTAAGGGGTTGGCAAATTAGTGCAAGCACTGTGTCATGCCATTTACTTCCTCCCTACTCCCCCTTTTCATTGGGTTAGGGAATTAGGTAATCTGTTTGTTAAGTGGTATATGGCCCCCTTCCTGGACTTGAGTCTTTTTGGGAAGGAGGGTCTAATAGTGCTTGTTAGGGGTGATACTAATAATAATATTACCTACTTTGTTGTTGTTGTTATTCTGTTGTTGTTGTTTTTCCTATTAGTAGGTAGCCACTGGGCTAGTGTAGAGCTTTCCACACAGACTTGCTTCTTATTTCAGCTTCGTAAGATCTAGCAGTTTCATTTGAAACTGTCCAGATAGAAACTTCAACACGCGCCCTCGCTGTGAACTCAGATTCTCTGGGTTAACTGTTTCCTCTCCGGGGCAGTTCAAGTGCTGTGGCTGACTGCAAGAAGTCCTAATATAGCAAGACTCCATGAGAAGAAAAGCAATTACTAAGGTGAGTAATTTTTCTTCCTGACCATGTCCGCATGGCCCCCTCCCATGGGATCTTCGCTCCTCCCTGGTGCACTTAAAATTATCATCAGTGTGTGACTGCTTCAAGCCTCCGTAGTGAAATGTTTTCAGGCGAATTCTGCTGTCACTAATGTCAATCTGTGTAATCCTGTTATGTGGTGTAATTGCTGCTTGTGCATCTGTTTTCTACAATTGTTAGTACCTCCTGTAATAAGTTGTTCCTCCTAAGTTGCCTTGTATGTATCCTGTATGTTGTACTCTCCGAGTGCGTTCCTGAAAATAGGCATATTACTTGTCTAGTGTACCTACCTGGTAAACAAAAGCTAAATAAATAAAAATAATAATAAAATAAATAATTACTACTCCCCACATGTTTATCTACTTTTTTTGTGTGTGATTGGTTTGTTATATAGAAATATATATATTATACAATGTGTATGCTGATATTGTCAGTGCAGTGTGCTAGAGAGGATATGACAGTGATATGACCTTGCACTCTTGAGGAAGTGATGTCAGAACCCCAGGTACAAAGGAACTATTTCCAGGGTGGGTGGGCAGGGTTGCCCCTAAACTGTGCCCTCACGAAAACAATCAAGTAAAAGCTCTGACCCACCGCTGCGATGAGTGCCTTCCTGTCAGCAAGATGCCCTACACAACAGTTTGACAGAGAAAATACCCTGCTAATCAAACAGAGAAAATCCAGACATCCAAGTCAGACACAGGTAAACCTCACTCAGCCCCAAAACAGCCTGGTGGTTTGTGCTCTGAAGCGGTCAGCCCCAAAATAAGTCAGCTGTACTTTAAACTCTTCCTGCACTGAAAATCTTAAGAATTGGAACAAAAGTAAAGCTAGATCCACCTCCTCTGTTGCTTGAAAGACTGTCTTTCCTGGTAATTCTAAGTTCCTTATTTCACCTTTCAGTTAGAAGTAGCCTCCACCTGCAGAATATCTGCTACAAACCAAAGACAATTATGAGTTTGCCTCCTCTGTTGTGAGCACAACTTGCTTTCTTACAAATCTATGTTCAGTATTGCAGCTTCCAGCCAGAGGTAGCTTCACCTGAAGAATATTAGGCTAGATCTGGCGTCATGGGGCAGAGCGAAAGTTTCTTTTACCGAGTGGGTGGGAGGAGCCAGCTTGAAGACTTTCCAGCCCATCTTAAAGCAGCAAGGTACCTGCCAGACAGTGTGGATGAATAACATATACCACTCCTAAAACTCCTGTTACAGGTGAGTAACATGTATTTCAAGCAACATGAAGTCTTGCTATATTATGACATATGCAGTTTGTCCCAGCCTTAGAACTGCTCCGGTGAAAAGTTAACTTTCCATGCCAGGCATGGAATCTTGGAGCGTGAGCTTGGTTGAAAACTCTGTCTGTTATTCTTCAAACCCAAACTGTCAGATTCTTACTCCGCCTCACTGAAAAGTCGCTCCGGAGAATTCTCCTTCTGCTCGGTTCATTTTGAACGGTTGAAAATGTAATTTCTCGGTTTTTTAAACCGCATTTGTCTTATTTTAACCCGAACGGTCGGTTCAAGCTCTGTCTGTGGTAGCGTAAGTAATAGATAGGTTTACATTTTCTCTGTGTGAACTTAGCAAGCGTTATCGGTTCGGTTTGAACCGATCAGGTTGTTGTTAAACTTAATTAAATTGCATTTAGAGTGCGGTTCCGGTTCTTATCGGTTCTAAAAAGCGGTTTCATTGATTTTTCCACGACCCGTGACACGGTTGGGAACCGATAAGGTGTCTTGCTTGGCGATTTGCTGTAAAAGGCAAGTTTTTGGTTAGGCTGGCATTATGTTGGAGAAACCAAAAGAAACCGGGCCCACTGGGTTTCAGCACTGTAGTGTCTGTGGGAAGCCTTTGCCAAGGCTGACCCACACACCACTGTGTTTATTGTCTGGGGTTTGACCACCTCAATGCAGACTGCCAGATTTGCAAGAATTTCCTGCAGCTACCCTGGATAAGAAGTTGGTAGGCTCAGGGGCGAGAGGCCAAAAGTCCGCTGACCGGATGGCCAGCCCGGTTCGGTGCCAACCGAACGGAGGATGCCCTCTGACCAGGCGCGAGACTTCCTCGGGCAAGCGAAGAGCTGACTTGGAGGGCCAGTTCCAGCAAAGAGGACTAGAAAATCAGCAGGTGTGGAGCCAAATTTCCTTCTCCAACCGCTGCAGAGATAGCCAAAGTGATCCAAATTGTCCAGTCGCTTTCCCGGTTCCGACCGAACCGGCACCATCAGGTAAGCGGTCGGTTCGACCGGTTCAAGAATATGATATAGAGGAATTTATGAACGGAGGAGGGAGGAGGATTATGAAGAGAGTGAATGTGATTTTGAAAGTCTGGATGTTCCCATTGAACTGGACATCTCCCAGACAGACCTTCAGGAGTGTCTCCCCTAGGCTTTCTGAGTCCCTTCTCATTTTATGTTTTATAAAAAGTTGCTGAAATCCTCCAACTCCTTTGGAAGAAGCTGTGGATGAACAGGAGGAGCCTGACTATGTGGAAATGATGGATATCCCAGAATCCAGGATATTGTCTATTCCTTTACATAAATCTTTTAGGAAACAGACAATAAAAATGTTAAAAGCTCCTAACACTATACCTCCTGTGGATAAAAAATGGACAAGAGGTACACATTGTCAGGCTCTGATCAGAGTTCCTTTCACAACAATGCAGCCATGTTGGGTAGTGCAGGCTGCAGCCTGTGATAAAACAAATATTCCTTGGCTTCACACCCCCTGACAAGGACTCCAGGAGGATTGATGCCATGGCAAAGAAACAATACATGGCAGCATCCTTGGGACTCAGACAGGCAAATTATATGGCCTGTGTTGCAAGATACCAGAAATCCAGATGGGATACTGTTATGGCTTTAGCGAAACAGGTCCCTGGCCAGCTGCCAAGGAGCTGGAGCAGGTGGCTGCTGATGGTATTGAGGCATCCAAGGTGCAATTCCATGCTGCAGTGGACTCTAATGATGTATCTTCAAGAGTCATGGCTACATCTGTGGCTTTTGCAGTTGGCTTGGCCTCAGGTGTACTAGCCTGTTAGCCTGTCACAGGATACCCAGGCTAAGGCCATGGATTTTCCTGTTGTAGGTAATTCTCTGTTTGGGAGCAGACAGAGAATTACATGAAAAATGGATGAGTATAGGACCACTTATAGGGTGCACAGGCCAAGGAGAGGCAATCCACTCTCAGAGGCAGCTTTCCAGGGGCAGGGGCAGGCCTTTTCACAGGCCTTTTACCAAGCCCAGGCCTCCTCTTCAGCTTATGCCCAGAGGGGTTCTTCAGAGGGAGGGGCAGACTGGAGTGCAGGCAGGCCTGCTCCACCCCCTCAGCCTAAAGCCCCTGCCAAACAGGCACCCTGTTGGGATGCCCAGGGCCGATTCTCCATTACCTGTAGGGGCAGGCTGGCTTACTTCGTCCAGGACTGGGAGTCTTTAACATCAGACAAGTGGGTCCTGGAAGTAGTAAGCCAGGGACTGTTCTCAGCTTCAAAAATTTCCAAACATAGAACCAGATCCTTTCCACCTGCAAATCCATTAGAGGCTCTCGCTTTGGAAACAAAGTCTCAACCCTCCTGGCTCTCAGAGCTGTTGAAAGGGTTCCTCCTACACCAGGGCAAGGACTGTACTCAGGTACTTCCTTACCCCAAAAGACAGGAGAATGGTGGCCCATCCTGGATCTCAGATACCTAAACAAGCACCTTTTAAAACCAAAATTCAAAATGGTGACTCTGGGAATTATTTACCCTCCCTAAGGCCAGGGGACTGGCTAGCGTCCCTGGACCTCAAGGATGCCTACTTCCATGTTCTCATCAGAAGCTCCACGAAAGTACCTCAGATTCGAACTACCCTCAGGCCATTACCAGTTCAGAGCAATGCCCTTGGCCTCACCTCTGCCCCAAGGGTATTCACAAAATGCCTGGCAGTAGCAGTTGCTCACTTAAGAAGGCAAAAGATTGCCATCTTTCCTTACCTGGACGACTGGCTCATAGTGGGTCAGTCTCCAGACCAAGTCAGATTACACCTTCAGGTTACCCAGCAGCTGCTTACATCTCTAGGTTTTCTTCTCAATCTTCCAAAGTCAGTTCTAGAGCCTGTTCAGCTACTCACCTTCATAGGCATAGAACTGGACACAAAGCAGGCCAGAGCTTTCCTTCCTCTAGAAAGAGTAAAGACCCTGGTGGCTCTGGCCTCCTCCTTCACTCTCCAGGTCTCGACCAGCAAGGCACTTTCTACAGCTCCTAGGGCACATGGCTGCTTCCACAGCTGTAGTGCAAGGAGCAAGATTTCAGATGAGGACATTCAGTTCCATTTGAGAGCTTTCTGGTCTCAAAGGAGAGATCCTCTAACCAAATTGATCCCAGTAACTCAGACCCTGATCCAGGCCCTGCAGTGGTGGCAGGATCAGAGCAATCTGAGACAGGGGTTCCTTTCATCCTCAATCTCACTCCTTGACCCTTACTACAGATCGTCCCTCTTGGGATGGGGAGCTCACATGGGCGACCTCACCACCCAGGGATTGTGGTCCCCTCAGGAATCTCTGCTCCACATCAATCTGTTGGAACTCAGAGCTGTTTTCTAGCACTTCAGGTTTTTCTGCATCTGTTTCAGAACAAAGTGGTACAGGTCAGAACAGACAACACCACTACAATGTGGTACATCAACAAGCAAGGGCACTCTGTCTTCGGCCTTGTGCACCGAGGCAATGAAGTTGTGGTCTCTGGCTTATTCCTGAACACTTCCCTCGCAGCAGTTCACCTCCCAGGCAAGGACAATGTCCTGGCAGATGCTCTCAAGCAGGATTCCCAGGGCCATCACGAATGGTCACTGGATCCCCTAGTACTAGAGTTAGTATTTGCCAGGTGGGGCACCCCTCAGATAGATCTTTTGCAGCCCCAGACAATCACCAACTTCGCTTTTGTTGCAGGCCCCAGTGTTGGGCTCAGTCCCTCTGGATGCCTTCCTTCTTGACTGGGAAGGAAGTTCCTCTGTGCCTTTCCCCTTCCCTCTCTTGTTCAAGGTGCTAGTCAAAATCAGATCTCAACCTTGCAAGATGATTCTGTTGCTCCAGATTGGGCCAGACAGCCCTGGTATCCCTCCTTCTGTCCTTAGCAGTCCACCTTCCCTGTGTCTTCCCAGGAATCACAATCTGTTAACATGTGCCCAGGGGAGAGTTTGGTATCGAATCTCAAATCCCTGAACCTCAAGGCCTGGCTCTTGAAGAGTTAGAGTTTGCTGACCTACACCTTTCTCAAAGGTGTACTCGATATATTAAGCTTCTAGGAAGCCTTCCACCAGGGCTACTTATAATTCTAAATGGAAAGGTTTTCCATATGGTACTCTAGTAAGCATATTTCCCCAGAATCTGCTGATTTGCCCACAGTCCTGGATTATATGGTCCATCTAAATACTTTGGGGCTGAGGCCAGCTACCCTGAAAGTACATTTGGCAGCTGTCTCTGCTTTTATTTCAGCAGGAAAACTCTCTTCTCTTTCTGCTCACCCTGTATTCTCCAAGTTTTCAAGGGATTGCTTCACACCAACCCTCCATTCAGGATCCTGCTCCTGCCTGGGATCTTAATGTTTGCATTGCTCAGCTAATGCAACCCCACTTTGAGCCTTTGTCTTCAGCAGAGCTTAAGTACTTGACTTGGAAAACTGTGTTTCTAGTAGCCATCACTTCTGCAGGCACATAAGTGAATTACAAGCTTTGTCAGTGGAGCCTGATTTTATCTCCTTTCACAGAGATAAGGTAGTCCTCAGGACTAACAGGAAGTTCTTGCCTAAGGTGGTTTCAGATTTCCACCTTAATCAATCTATATCTCTTCCAGTGTACTTCACTGACTATTCCTCCTCTGGCGAGAGGAGGCTGCACAGTTAGATGTAAAGAGGGCCCTTAGTTACTACATAGAGCATACCAAGGGTCACAGGTTTGACTCCCTCCAACTGTTCTTCACTTATGGTGAGGTTGGTAAAGGAAACCTGCCACTAAAAGATCCATTGCCAGGTGGATTGTCTCTTGTATCCAATTTTGTTATCAAAAACTGGGTAGGTTCCCCTTCAGGCCTGAGGCCTCACTCTACCAGAGGTACAGCTGTGGCCAGGGACATCCCTATCTTAGAGGTATATCAAGCAGCTACCTGGAAAACAGTACACACTTTCACCAAGCATTACTCCCTGGACATCCAGGCTAGGAGTGATGCTCGGTTTAACACAGCTGTGCTTCAGAGCCTATTTCCTAAGTAGGTTCTGTCCCCCTCCATGGAGGTACTGCTGTGTAGTCTGCATATGTCATAATATAGCAAAGACTTCATGTTGCTTGAAGAAAAATTACTCACCTTAGTAATGTTGTTTCTTCTAATGGAGTCTTGCTATATTATGACCTCCCCAACCTGCCCCTCTCAGAACCTCTGCTCTTGGGATGTGGGTGGGCAGTGCAGTGTTAGTACTTAGTGATGCCCACCTTGTGTTTTCACCCCTCCTTTTTGGGGTGTTTGGGATGTATTTTATTTTATTTATTTTTGGATCCCTGACTTGATTCTTTGTTTTGGGACCAAAAATGTGTTAATATTTTAGTAGCCAGTTGGCTAGTGTGGTTTACAGCTTCCACACAGAATCTTAGTGAGTTTTGCTCGTAAAGATCTGACAGTTTGGGTTTGAAGAACAACAGACACAGTTTTCAACCGAGCTCGCGCTCAAGATTCCATGCCTGGTATGGAAAGTTAACTCTTTCACCTCTGGAGCAGTTCTAAGGCTGGGACAAACTGCATATGTCATAATATAGCAAGACTCCATTAGAAGAAACAACATTACTAAGGTGAGTAATTTTTCTTATTGTCCATCTCTCCTGTTGACTGTACACCTTCTCTTCAAGGAGCGACAGAAGCTGTGGAGTTCTCATGGAGGCTACCCTCTGTAAGCCTGCCACACCTGCTCTGGCAAAGATGCCCCAGATCACCCCTTTCTTCTCAGAAACCTGGGGCGATTTGCATTTTGTTACCTTGTTTCACAAACCTGCTGTTTTAGGGTCCCACTGTGGTGCCCCCGGGATGGTGACTTCTTTGCCTCTCCCATCCCTCCAGTCCCCCACCCCGCTTTCGGCGGGCCAGGGCCCAGTCTTCTGTCCTGGGTCAGTTTCTGTCTGGCCCACGGCATTCAACAGTGGTTCCCGATACCTACCCTGCCGATCCAGCCTCTGAGATGGTGACGGTCCTGCCTTCTTGCAAAGCGGCTGCCCATTCAGCTTCTTCCAGTGGGCCCTGACCCATCGGCGATGGCGCCCTGCGCTTTCCCTTGGCACGTGGGGCTCCCTCGCCTCCACGGGGTCAGAGGTATCTTTGGTCCTCAGGCTGGTAACGGCTTGTTCCTTGGGTGTTAGTATCTCCGCCTGGTGCCACCTGGCCTCCATATCACCATCTGGGCACCTCCGGAAGGCTGTTTGCCATCGTGGTGCTGTGCAACCCTAAGTGGCCTCCTAGAGATCAGGGTGGGGATTGCTGCCTTAGTCTGCAGGTGTTTTCTGATGGTGGTGCTCCTGCCTCCCCATCTGTTGCTTTCGTTGCCTGTGGTCCCACCAGGTCAGACGGACCCGGCACTCCTTGGATGACACCATGTAGGAGCCTTCTCTGGGAACACCTCTGTCCTCCTCTTGCTCCCTGCCACTATGCCTAGTCCCCGCAGTTCCAGCGTGGCCAGGCACAGTTTTGGAAGGGCTCCAGCCAGTTGTCTCCCAGGCTGCCCTCCCAGTCAGTAGCCCTCCCCTCTCCTAATCTGCTTGGAGGCCCTTTTGCCCCCCGGCCTGGGGTTAGCTGCATCCATCCCCCATCCAAGTTGTTACTCCCCCACCCCCGTGGCTTCTTTACTGTCTCACGGCTGCAGGGAACTGCGAGGCAGTGGCCTATATCTCTGTCTCCTGGCTTTCCGGCCTCTGATCGCTCACATTCTCTAAAATCTTTCCATCTTACTGATACACCCCTTTCCATTTCAACATGCATACCTAGTGATCTGCCTCAGCACCCCTTCCTCTTATTCCCTCATCCCAGCTGCTTTTCCTAATCCTATACCATCCAAACCCTTGGGTGGATCCCCTTTAACACCAACCCCCCACCTTTGACCCCTGATTTTCTCCTCCCTCCAACCAGCCCTGCTCTTACTACCTACTCCCTCCCCACTCCTAGGTCCCTCTTCAACCTGTCCCACTAAATCATACCCTGTAATTTTTAAGCTTAAGAACCTCAGATTGATGTACCCTTTATTACTCCAGTACAGAACTGTATGTAGTTTTGTCACTGTCTGTATACCGTATTCAGCAGATTCAGCTTGTATATTTGTAATTTTGTCTGTGTATGTTCTTCCTTAGCTGTTTACTATAATCTCATATGTAACCTGTCTGTTCTTTAGTTTTTCCTTTGCGTGGAACCTTTGCAAATGAGCTTGCCAGCTCAAAGTGTTAATCACAAAAGGGCACAAAACCCTGGCACAATATATCAGTTGGGGGTGAGGATATAGCATGCACCAAGCAGGAAAGGGATCTTGGGGTTATCATCTCTGATGACCTCAAGGTAGAAACAGTGTGACAAGGCAGCAGGTAAAGCAAATAGGATGCTGGGATGTATAGGCAGGGGCATCACCAGCAGGAAAAGGGAGGTCATAATTCCTTATACAAGACACTAGTGAGTCTCCACCTGAGTACAGTGTACAGTTGTGGAGACCATACCTACATAAGGACATAGGGTAGAGAAGGTTCAGAGGAGGGCAACAAAGATGGTGCATGGATTGCATCACAAGTCCTATGAAGACAGGTTGAAGGAACTGAACATGTACTCCCTGGAGGAGAGGAGGGAGAGGGATATGATAGAGACATACAAGTATCTTACAGGGAGGAACAGGGTGCAGGAATACACTATTTTAAGCGAAAAGATGTTCCAGGACTAGAGGGCATGGGATGAAGTTGGAGGAGGATGATTCAGAGGAAACATGAGGAAGAATTTCTTCACAGAGCGGGTGGTGGAGAAGTGGAACACCTTGCCAGAGGAAGTGGTGGGGGGCAGAAACAATCAGGTTTAAGAATGCATGGGATAGGCATAAAGGAATTCTGGAGGTCAGGGTAAGGGGCAACAGACTTCTAGGAAAACATAAACTGAACTTCTGAGCTCAAATGGGCAGACTGGGTGGGCCATAGGCCCTTATCTGCCGACACTGTCTATGTATCTATGTATCTGACAATCCATTAATAAATAAATAAAACATTGAGGGAAGGAGTTCAGACTTTCCAGTCACCACCCGATCCTTCATAGCGTTGGTTTCCTTTTGTGGGGATCCCAGCTCATTGCTTCCCAGGCTGTCTTTGTGGCGTGTTAACTACCACACTTTGTTCATAAGTCCGGCTCTGTCCTCCTGGGTTAGGGTCTTTGTTTGCCACGCTCACCCACCCAGATGTTTGAGGGCCATGTTAGCGGCCCCTCTGAGCATTGCCTGTGCCTTTTTTTTTTTTGGACTAGTCCTCCACCTCTGTCTTTCTGGGGCTCCTCCCTTGGCCCTCGGTAAACCAATGGGGATATTACCTGGGTTACAGCCATGCCGGGGTGGGGGGGCTGTTTCACCCACAGGCTGGAGTGCAGGGTTAGCCTGCTTTTTCTGTTGTGGCTGAGTCCCTGCCTGGTGCTCTAGATCACCTTCCTAAGCACTTCTTGGTGAAAGCCACGGTCTCTGCCCGTACCCTTCGGAGGGTCCCAGTGGCTGCTATCGCTTGAAGCCCTGCAGTCTGGGGCAAGGCAGGTGAGCATCTTTTAGGGTCTGCCTCTGCCCGACCAATGCCGCTACTAGCAGACCCGTGGTGTACATCTACCTGAGAAGGCTGGTGCCGCTGCAGTGGTGAAACAGTCACACCCTGAATGGCCCTCTTCAGTGGCTATCAGTTCTTTGGGATGCCTGTTCAGAACATCCTCCCTGTCCTGCAGGTCTTGAGCAAATCTCCATGGCCTGTCTGCTCCCTGCCCCACACCCAGTTAACATGTGGCTGGGCGCCTTGTCTCCAGGCCTTCACATAAATCCAAGCAGTGTACTGGTCCCCAGGGACAACACCCGCAGCTACCACACTACCCCTTCCTCCAACTTTCGAAAGAGGGTCCCAGGGAGATGATGGGTCCCGGCTGTGAGGACTATCTTGGATTGACTCCTTATCCGACTCCACCCTCCAGTCCTGTGGATGGAGGTGGTAGTGTCTCTTTTCCTCCTCTGACCAGGTGGAGGATGCTCCGAACAGATTTGTGGGTCCTACGGCTCATAGTACAGGGCCCACTCCAGAACTCATGGAGTGGCCCCCAGCCCAATCTCTGGTTCTTTCAGGCTACCATGGGATCCCACATCCCAGTGCTGCTGGAGGAAATCAGTCTGTTGCTGTGAATGCAGATCATTGAGCCTGTCCTCTCAGATCAAGGGAACAGGAGCTTCTGTTCTCATTCCTTTCTGGTCCCCACATGCATAGAATTGTAGAAACTGATGACAGAAAAGGACCCCTTGGCCCATCAAGTCTGCCTTTCCGCCTCCCCTACTAATCCTCCCTCCCCCTCTTAAGGCTCCTCCACCTCCCTCTATCCTCATGTGCCTGTCCCATGCTCTCTTGAAGCCTGACACAGTCTCAGCCCCCACCACCTCTTCTGGAAGCCTGTTCCAGGCCTCCACCTACCCTCTCAGTGAAGAACCACCTTCTCATGTTACCTCTCTAGTTCCCCCTGTAGTCTCAGACTGTGCCTCTATTGTTATGATGCCCCCCTTCCTGTGGAATAAATGCCCCACATTCACTTTGTTGATCCTTTGACACATTTAAAGGTCTCTATCATGTTCCTCTCTCCTTCTAGTCTCCAGTGTGTACAGCCCCAGTTCCCTACATCTCTGTTCATACGGCTTGTCTTTCATCCCCAGCACCATCTTGGTTTCTGTTCTCTGAACCCTCTCAGCCAGCTCTGTCTTTGCGCAGGATACGGCCTCCACAACTGGACACCGTGTAGAGGTCGCGGTCTTACCATGGCTTGGTACAGTGGCATCAGGACTTCCTTCCTCCCTACTTGTTATTCCCTGCCTATACTTGCCAGTGTTCCATATGCCCTCCCCGGCCCTGGTGCACTGCCTCCCAACCCTTGAGGTCACTGGTGACTGTTATCCCCAGATCCTTCTCCTGCTCGAAATCCTGCCCCAAAGTGTGTATCCTGCCCTCGGGTTTCTGTTTCCCATGTGCATTACTGCACACTTCTTGATGATGAATTTTAGTTACTGGGTCTCTGCCCACCCTTCCAGTGTCCTTAGGTCCTGCCTCATGTCTTCAACACCACCTGCTGTATCCACCCTGTTGCAGATTTTCAGATTGTCTGCAAATAGGGCCACCGCAACCTTTCAGACTGTCCGCTATATCACTTATGTAGCTTTTGAGGAGGCGGTCCCAGTACTGACCCCTGGGGAACCCGCTCGTCACCCTCTCTGTCCAGGAATACACCCGTTTACCACTACCCTCTGGCTTCTGTCTGCCAGCCAGTTTTCCACCCATCTGGCTATTTTGTCACCCACCCCTAAACTTTCAAGCTTGTAGACCAGTCTTCTTTGGGGCATGGTGTGAAGGCCTTGCTGAAATCCAGATAGGCCACATCCACGCCAGCCCTCTGGTCTATTATCTGTCATGCAGTCAAAGAATTTGATTAATTGGACTGGAATGACATCCCTCTAATAAATCCATGCTGTGTGTCATCCAGCAGTCCATTTACCTCCAGATATTTGGTTCCTTTCTCAATCCTTTTTGATGAGCACCTCCATGTTCTTGCCCACCAGTGCAGTGACCGGACAGTAGTTCTCCCTAGCTCCCTGCTTCCCCTTATGTATTGGTGCTGCAGTCACTCTCTCTTCCAGTCCTCCGGCACCCTACCAGAATCCATGGACAGGTTGAATAGCTTTGGCAATGGGGCTGCCAACTTCTCTCACAGTTCCTGGATCACTCTTGGATGTAGCCCGTCTGGTCCCATAGCCTTGCCCACCTTCAGCCTGCCTAAGCTCCTCTAACTCTCTCATTGCTGAAGGGTCTCTGGTCCTCGCCCTCCCCTTTGCTCTGGTCCCTTACCTCCCCCTCCTTTGTAAACACAGAGTAGAAGTACCTATTAAATTCTTCTGCTGTATCCCAATCCCCCTCTAAAAGCTCCTCCTTCCCCGCCTCAGCCTTGCGATCCCTTGGCCTGTCTTCCTGCTATCTCCCACATATCTAAAAACGTTTGTTACCTCCCCTGACCATATTATATCCTTTCCTCCGTGGTTGCCTTTGCTGTCTAATTACCTTCCCTGCTATCCTCCTCATTTCCCTATAAGTCTCCCTGTCCTCTTCCTTCTGGGTTCTCTTGTATTCCCTGAGACCCTCCTCCTGCCCCTGACCACCTTACTACCTCCTTGTTGAACCTAAGTGGCCTCCCTACTTCTTGTACCCTTGCCTTCGTAACACACGTTTGTGTGGCCTCCATCACCCTGTCTCTAATAGCTCCCCATAGCCCTGCCACTTAGTTTATTTCTCCATGCCTTCCAGCAAGTCCCTCACCATCTGCCTCATCCTGCTGAAGTGTGCAATGTCTGAAGTCCGCCACTGTTGTGCAGGTTCAGCACACCTCCGTCCTCGCTTTTACCCCTAAACCTGATGGTTCTATGATCGCTGTTTACCAGTTTTCCCCCACCTCCTCCTTCCACATTCTCTTGATCGTCAAGATCACATCCAGCAAGTTGTTCCCCTGGTTGGATCCTGACCAACTGCTGAAGGAACACCCTGAGTGCCTCCAAGATCCCTTGCTTCTAGCTAAAGCTGCATCTAGGATGGTCCAGTCTATGTCCAGGAGGTTTAGGGCCCCACTAGAAATGTTTCCCCTTGAGAGCCACCCTAGCAATGGGCTGTAACATTACGTCGTCCTGTTCTTTCCCTTGGGCGGTGGTACAGAAACAACCCCAAGTTTTAAGGTTCCCCTATCCTTCTGCCCAGTGTCCCCAGTGGAGCTCAGTTTCCCCATCCACTCCTGTCCTCCGTTACCTTTATGTCTTCCCGGATGTCTAATGCTACCCCGAAATCTCTCCTGTCCTTCCTGAACAGTCTGAAGCCAGGTATAGATGTCTCCCACGTATGATATTGTGTCCACCAAGTTTCTGTGACAGCAATTATGTCCAGGCTGTCATGCACAATGATGACCGTTAATTCCTCCATCTTATTTGTCAGGCTTCTGGCCTTGACCCCAAATCCCTCCACCACCGTTCTCCCACTCTTCCCTCCCTCCCTCCCTCCCCAAGGGTGTGCCAGAACCAAAATCCACTTCCCTATCCGGGAGGACAGAACCTAAGGTATTGTTCGGCTGAAATTCCAGCCTTCCCTTGTCTAGTTTAAATTCACTTCCAAAGAATTCTCCCAACCTGCATTTCAATACTGCTGCCCCTCTTTATTGAGGTGTAGCCTTTCAGGGGTGAAGAGGTTTTCTTCATCCCATGTTGCTCCAGTCCCCTACCATCCCATACCCCATCTACTTACACCACCTCGCTAGCTAGCTATTGAAATCCTTTATTCTTTGTTTCCTTTCTGTACTAGCTCGGGTACTGGCAACACCTCTGAAAAGGCTAGGGATTTGAAGCAGAGACCACCATAGTGGATCTCTGTCCCATTCTGGACTGCAGGAGTCTAAATGCCTTCCTCCAGTACACAGAGTTCCGAATGGTGACACTGTGGGGCCTGCTGCCCTTCTGCACCAGGGGATTGATGTGCTCCCTCAGCATGCAGGATACTTACCTGCATATCGGGTCTGTGCCCCCACAGGCAGTACCTCAGGTTCCAGTTCCACGGGGAACATTACCAGTTCCAAGCCTGACCATTTGCTTGTCCTCTGCTCCTCAGATCTTTACCAAATGCCTGATAGTGGTGTCAGCAACCCTCAGGAGGAAGGCCTCTATGTCTTACCTTACCTGACTAACTGGCTGCTCAAAGCACAGTCCAGACCCTGGCACATACCAGGCAGTTGTTCCAAGCTTTAGGCGTCACAGTCAGTGTGTACATGTCGGTCCTGATTCCTTGTCAGTGCCTGCACTACATAGGGCAGTTCTGGACATAGCTCATGGTATGGCCCTCCTGTCCCAGGGCAGAGCAGACCATCTGGTGGCTCAGGCCCGACTGCTGTTCCATGAAGATGTGTCCTTCCCTGTCAGAAATTTCCTCAGGCTCTTGGGCCTGGTGGCTGCAGCCATTATCATGGTTCCTGTAGCCAGGGTGCACATGAGGCTCCTTCAGTGAACAGTGAGAGTCCAGTGGGATCAGGACATGTATAACTAGAACAAGTCCTGGTCTCCTCACCTGTCAGAAAGGTGCTGCTGTGGTAGATCAATCAATCTGATTAATCAATCAATTGAAGTTTATTTGATGGCAAGTTGAGAGCAAGAGCTCTCTTTTTCAATTGCGTCCATTATACAAAGACTGAAACAGCGTGGGACAGCAAGAAATTACATATAGTTACAACACAAGTTTACAGTTGGCAAGAATTTGTTACAAATAAATGCACTGAGGAGTAGATTGAGCAACTGTAACGGTCACAGCGGCATTGCAGCAACCTACTTAAACATGTCTAGAATTGGGAGAGTGACACTATGGTAGTCATCTGCAAGGTCTTTCTAATGGACTCCCAGGTGCGTGGGACCATAGTTGCAGAGCATGCTCCCGCAGCCGTGTGACATTGGGGCGGTAAATTTCATAGGGAGGAGGATCTGAGATTGTAGGTGTTGAGAGTTTGTATTTACTTTACTTAGGAGGTAGCATGGGACCGAGTTTGTGATAAATTTATATACCGAGGTATACCAGTGGGCTTGTCTCCGGCTAGAGAGGTCCAGCCCACAGCCTCATATGGAGACAGTGATGATGGGTGTTCCAAGGCAGCCCATTAATGAATCTTAGGACACTGTGATAGAGGGGTCAAGAACTCCTAAGACTGTCTCTGAGGCAGTTCTAAAATGCAGTCTCTGTAGTCTAGCTTGGGCAAGAATCATGGAGTTGACCAGATTCTTTCTAACTGGTAGGCTAAAGTATACCTTGTTTCTGTAGAAGGCTAGGAGGCATTTTAGTTTGGTGGACAGATTTTGGATATGGGAGCTAAATGGTAGTTGCTCATTAAGGGAAATACTAAGGTATTTGTAAGTGACTACCCTAGAGGTTATCTCTCCCCACTGTGTTTAGGGAAAATTGGGTGGAGTCAACTGCTTTCTTGCTGAACATCACCCATTGTGTTTTCTTAGTGATAAGCAACAGCCTTAACTCTGATAGTATCCTCTTGATTTTATGAAAATCTCCTTGTTGATGTTCATCAGTGTGGAGGCATCTTTATTGTGTGTATATAGGATAGTGTCATCTGCATAAAGGAATAATTTTGTGTCTGGTGAACCTTGTTGTGGAATCTCATAAACATAGATCAGAAACAAGAGGGTCCCTAGGACTGACCCTGGGGTACCCCATTGTTGATAACTGCCACACCAGAGCAGTGATCCCCTGCCCTAACACATTGTTGTCTGGAACCCAGGTAGGCTGAGAACCATAGGAGTGTTGATGCCCAAGCCAGAAGTTTTGAGTTGGTTTTGTAGCATATTGTGATCGACAGTGTCAAAAGCTTTTGACAAGTCTAGGAAAATTAGAGGGAAACTAGTCCTTTATTAAAGGCACTAAACATGTCATCTGTTTCTGTGGCATACATTGTGTTGTGCCCTTTCTTGAAGCCCTGCTGGTACTTGGTTAGTACCTTGTGTGTAGAGAAGTAGAAGGTTAGTTGTTTAGGAACCAGAGTCTCTAATATCTTAACTATAGGTAGAGGAAACCCGACAATCTGTTGAAAGCGGTTCCTTTCTCATTCCTCCCTCAGCAGATTCTCACCACAGATGGCTCGGGACTAGGTTGGGGAGTTCATCTGGGACCTCATCAGACCCAAGGGATGTGGCTCAGAGTGGAGACAACCCTCCACATCAACATCCTAGGGATGAAGGCTGTTCTGTATGCTGTACAAGCCTTCCAACTCATCCGCCCAGACCATCTGCTCATGCAGACAGATAATATCATCGTAGTTCACTACATCAAAAACAAGGAGGGTCCCATTTGTACCCTCTGTGTCAGGAAGCGATGAAGGTATGGTACTGGGCTGTAGAACATTGTCTAGAGCTATCAGCTGTCCATGTTCCAGGTATCCAAAACGTCTTCACGGACCAGCTAAGTCTGTCACAGTCCCAGAGACATGAGTGGAAACTGCTGACCTCGGTCCTGGAAGACCTGTTAGTCAGGTGGGGTCATCCAGAGTTGGACCTTTTGAACCCCTCAACACAAAACTACCACGTTTCTGCTCCCTCCGGGCCCTTAGAGTTTTGAGGCGCGAAGCATGTTGTCCCTCTCTTGGAAAGGGAGGTTTCCTTACACCCTCACTCCTTCCTTCCCTCTAATACAGAGAGTGCTGATCCAGCTCCGGATGGAAGGGGCCACATTGATACTTGCCCCCGTCGGGCCTCGTCACATCTGGTTCTTCTTACTGCAGTTAGCGTTGGAACCTCCGGTGTCTCTGCCCTGTGCATAGGCTTGCTCCCCAGGAGCAGGGCACCCTAGACTGTCAAGTCACTTCATCTTCATGCCTGACTCCTGAAGATGTAGCCGCTGGAAGGTTTGTAGTCTCCCCAAAGTGGATGTACTGGTGGTTGCTGAGAAACCCTCCACTAGGGCCACTTACTCCATGAAGTGGGCGTTTCACCCTCTGGGTGCCTTCACATCATCTGGACCCATTTATTTGCCAGCGGGTTCATAATGTCATGGGAAAACCAGTGCGGCAAACAATGCCACAGTCAAAATGGCGTGTGCCAAAAACAAAGTCGGTGAAAACACCACCGAAACAAAAATAGCGCACACAGTGCAAATCAATGGCAGAAATTGAGATTTTCTTTTGTTTTCGCCCGCCCTCCCCGACATCAGGCGCTTCACCCACACACCCCGGAACTAAATAAACCAAGGGGTGTGGACCCAAGGGGTAAGGAAACTCTGAACAGGGTGGGACAAATTAGTTCATGAGCTGGTGGTCAATTTGACCACTAGCTTTCAGAGTCTGTAAGCCAAACCAATATTTGTAATGGCTATCCTTTTAAGGGCTCAAAAATCACTTTGTAGGCAGGTAGCCAAATTGGTCAGTAACTTTCAAAATCTGATAGCCAAACAAATTTTTTAAGTACAGGGTTTTAAATAACTACAAAATTGATTAGCACTTTCAAGAGTAAAACTGCTAATCAGTTGGGATAATGCATAGCTCGTGCCTCAATTTGTTTAGCAACGTAAACTACTAGAAAATGCATATACATACTTTTTTAATTGATTACAATGAAAGTACTAATCAATTTTGGCAGTTATTTAAAACCCAAGTAGCCATTGGCCACCTGACTACCTGATTTGTCCCACCGGATTCGGAAGGAAACTTAGTCTCTGACAGTACAAAGCAAAAATAAAACTATCGGAGGACAGGGAATCAAACCCTGATCCCCATGTCCACATGCCTCAGGTGTCTATGCCTTAGCCACTCCACCATGGGGCGACTCGACCAGGCACAGCACCTGAGGCTTCTTCAGCCCTTCCTTCAGTCTGCAGTCAGCGACAGGGATAGCTGTAGTCCCTACCGCTATTATACCCCGTCGTTCTAAATGTTTCCATGCTTTACACATCGCAGTTATTGCTGCACAGTTTCAGCAGCACTATATTGACCCAATGTCCATTTGCCCAGTGAGCCAGGTTCTTGAGTACTTGCCAACTTTCATACTTGGGCCTGACATACCCCACTGTTAAGGTGACACTTGTCAGCTAGTTCAGCCTTCCATTTGCCTATTGGTGGTCTGGCGGAGGCATAACTTAGAGGTGTCTCGTACCTTTTGAGAGGCATCCTTCATTGAAAGCCTCCTATCCACCATTCAGTCCCTCCTTGGGACTTAAACTTTGTGCTAGAAAATCTTTCTTTGGCTCCTTTTGAGCCGCCATGACATGCGACTACGATTTCGGCATGGAGAGCATTATTTATAGTTGTCATTACTTTACTTGGAGGATTTCTGAGCTCTAGGCTCTGATGTTCGAACCTCCTTCTTTGTTTTTCACAAAAGCAAGGTGTCTTTGCATTCAAACCGTAAGATCTTACTTAAGGTTGGAACTCTTGCAGCAGGCTACACCATTAGTACTATGCTGCCAGGCACTAGGACCCCACAGAAAAAATCTAGCTAACAGTACCGGCGGGACCGCCTCTGATGTCGGCCTGCCTCCAACATTAGCCAGTGGTATAAAGGGTGGCCCCAGCCACACCCAGTTCTTTCCCACCTCGGCCCGTGCACATCTGCTCCATGAGCGCCTCCTGCTATCATCACCACCATTTTATGCTAATTGCGTTTTCTTATTTTCTGTATTGTTCCAAAGTTTAATTGTGCATGTCTTCACCGTCTTCGACTTCACAGCAGTGGAAATTGAAGTGTGCTTGCGGAAACAAATCCCAGCTAAGGATGGCCATTGCCTGCCTTATGTGTTTAGGCCCCACGCATCGATTCGGAGACCTGCCTGCAGTGCCGCAGTTTCAACCACCAGACACACATCCGTCATCTGAAGGCCTTGAAGACCCACCTGTTGGAGCAGCAACTAGCCGTCATACAGAGGACCCCTTCCAGCCATGGTTCCTCCTCTTCCTCGGTCCGGGGTCTTCATCTTGTTTCCACAAGGATAAAAAGACCAGCGGAAGCACCACCATAAAGAGAAGGATAGACACAGGTCGGATTCCCGCCCAGGTCTCCACAATCGGAAGGCGGCTTCTTCGAGTCCACATTCCCCGCAGGAGATCTGACTCTGCCCTTTGGCAGCCCAAGCTTCCTCTGGGCTTCCATTGATGAAGCATCCCACCCTGGTCCGGACGTCCGGTGGGGGTCTTAGGCAAGGTCTTCTGGCCCTCTTCTGAGTCTTAGGCCCTTCAAACATTCTTCCAGGCATAAGCCAGAGGAATCAGCGGCACCTCTTGGGTGACTGACACAGGTCTGTTGTTCGCCAGGCCGGGCGTCCTCTTCATTGGGCTAAAGTCGAGGTCCAACGACGGAAAGACACCAGGAGCAGGATCACCAGTCTGGAATTCGCTCCCCAAAGCACAAGACAGATTCCCATTGCTTGACCCGTCGTCCTCATCTTTGACACCACCAGGTCGAAGCAGACAACACCTCCTCCACTGTCAGGGCTCCACGCCAGTTAAGCCGATGCTTCCTCTGCTGCCAGGTCAACTGCGCGACCAGACTACCGACCTGGCGTCAGACACTCTGCCACCTGTGGGACTGCCGCCAGACATGCCGAGTCCCCAAATCTGTCGACAGCATAATGAGCTGACAGGTCTCACACCTGGTGCACCCGACATACCGCCCTTGATGCCAGACCTTTCTGTGCTCCCTATGATACCACTGACGGACGTGAGGGTCCTGTTTAGCTTGTGGTGGAATACAGTAAAGGGGACCTCCGCCCATGGACGATCCCACCCCTTACTGAACCCTTCACCCTTGGATTAGCCACAGGGTCCATCTAGACCTCCTACTCCACCACCCAGGAAGTCGCCTCCCCTCGGAAAGTAACTCCTTCACGGATCATTCGGACGAAGGGTCCCCAGAGTGTCTGGCGGAGACACCACCATTTGTCCCACTCTTCCTGCAGATACCGCCACCGCTCCGTGGCCATCTGTCCTGTCACTCCTACACCCTCTTCGGACTTGTTCGGAAGGAGTTCCTCATCATCTTCCAAGTCTTAGGAGGATTCTCCTCCCTCCCCCTTATCCTGACTCCCATAGGGAATCTCCCAGTCGCCTCGGAATGAACCTACCTTTTTGGATGAGGTCGTCACATCCAATACCTTGATTAATGGGAAAGTGAGTTTGGACCCAGAGAGGAGGCTAGCCCATTTTCTGGGAATGAGTGACCTAAGCCTTTGGTGGTTCCACCGTTAGTAGCACCTTTCAGGATGTCACCAAACTAGCCTGAGGCACCTTCCTCAGCTGTATCAAAGAGCGAACAGGCTGTATAATACCCCTACAAACTAGCCCTTTCTGGGGAACTCCCAAGGCTGACTCCATGGTCCTAATGGCAGCTACGGCAGGACACAGCAGCCTAAGCACATGAGTTCACAGCCACGGACAAAGAATCCAGCGACTGGACCGATTTGGCCTTAAGGTTTACTCCTCAGCCACTTACACCATACGTTCGCTCAATTTCTTGGCGTATGGTGCAATGTCAGAAGTCCTTATGGCAGAAAGCCATAGAATTGGCTCAGAAAAGCCTGACTCTCCTCATAAGTCAGAGCTGTTAGGCGTGTGCAGTCTGATATTGATGTGGAAAACATGTCCTGAGGTCTTCCTGTGACTCTGCAGACACCGCAGCTAGGGCTGCCGCAACTGGCATCTGCCTTAGGAGATATTTTTGACTAAGAGTATCTGATTTCCTGCAGGACTTCCAGGACGCTATCCTGGATGCTCCTTTCAGGGGTCCATGCTTTTCCAGCAGGATACAGAGAAGATGATCAAGAACCTTCAGGACTCGGGCAAAGCTCTCCAATCCGTATGTCAGATGTACAAATCTGAGCCAAACCCCACAAGATGGAAACCTTTTCATTGTCCCAGGTGTTAACAGTCCAAGGGCAGAAATCAAGGGACCTCTCAGATATAAGACTCCCTCTCAGCACAATAGGTGCACAGGGACCTCGGAACACCAAGTCCTCCCAGGTTGCCTTGCCCACCCCTAGACCCAAGGTCTGACTCCTTGCCCGATTCCCCGCAGAGTCCTTGGGGAAGCGGTGGGAATCAGTTCTCCCTCTATCTAGAGGGTGGACTAGCATTACATCAGATGCCTGGGTACTTCAGCTAGTAGAAAGGGGCATGCGCTGGAGTTTGTCCAGTTTCCTCAGGACAATCCTCCAGTTCCTTTTCTTACTCTTCCTCCACCGCCCTGATTCAACAAGAAATCCAGGCCCTTCTGAGCAAGCAGGCGATAGAACCCATCCCACCGTCCTGGCGAGAGAAGTGGTTTTATTCCACTTCTTCTTGGTTCCCAAGAAGATGGGAATCTTTGCCCTAACCTGGACCTAAGCCTCCTGAACAGCTACATAGAGTACAGGAGGTTCAGGATAGTACCTTTGCTGGGCCTCATCCCCATGCTTCAGCAAGAGGATTGGCTTTGTTCCCTAGGTATGCAGGACACCTATTTATGTATTTTTTATTTATGACTTTGATAACGGTTAAGTGCACTGATCCAGGGACCGTTTTCAGGCATGACCGGGCCATGTCACATGGCACAGGATGGCAGTGACTACAAAGTGAGCAACTATACACATGTAAGAGATTAGATTCAGATACAGCAATTGAAGCACAATACATTGGTATGGTACAAGTCCAGTGAGTGACAGCGATACTATTTACTAATATGATGCATGGTGCACAAACAGCAGTGTAGCTCAAGCAGAGGTAGATACATAAGTAAAGTGGTTATGTTGTACATAGCACATACAGTGGGTAATGTATCTACAGTGTGTGATACATAGAAAAATATACAGTATGTACAAGGCTGCTGAGGTCTCACATCAGTAACATATACAATAAAACAAGCAGGAGGTCACAGTTGTAGTCTGGGGAGTTAGTTGACTAGTGTGGCTGGGTGGGTAACCCCTGGGAGTTAGGTGACTAGTGTGGCTAGGTGGGTAACCCTGGGAGCAGCGGAAGGAGGAGTTCACCAGGAGCCATGTTTTGAGGTGGAACTTGAAGCTTGAGTGAGTGTTGATGGCACGAGTTCTGCCAGCAGGCTGTTCCACTGAGAGGGGTGGCTGCAGACCAGGCCCTGCTGGCCATCTTGGTACATATCCTGGGAACAGCTAGAGGGTGGATACCAGTTGAGCGGAGGCTGTGGTGTAGAGTACGGGTTTTCAGGAGGGAGGTAAGGGGGATTCGGAACCCATGCGAATGACGCCCACCGTGCTGCAAAGGGCAAGGTCGAAGCGCCGAGACTTCTGGTATAGCTTCCAGTCCGATGGCAGTATAGCCTTTGAGCTCCTGACCCGCTCCTCGACTTAATTCAGTTTAGATAGCCGCAGCGGACAAAAATAATCTTTATCTGTTTAGGAATACATGGCATCCGACAGGCATTGAGGGAATACCAACAGATTTGCTTCATTCGACTGGACTCAGAGCTTTCAGAAGGAGGCGCCACAGACTTGGGGGCTTCTGGACTTTCCTCCCACCTCACAACCAAAGATGCGTGGCAAGAACAGGCCCAAAATACAACAATCCATTAAAATGGACACCAAACTGGGTAAAATATTAATGGAACTCCAGGAGTTCAAGTCCGATTTCTACCAATTCAAACAAGCACAGGAATCCTTTCAGAAGGAGCTTACTGACCTGCATTCTAACGTTTCTTTTCTACAGCGTGAAGCACAGGAGCAAGTCTCCACAACATCACAGCTCGGACTACCTTACAACAAGTAGTCCACCTTTGCCAGTTCTGGTGGAGCGTCAAGAAGATGCGGAGAACCGCAGTCGGCGTAAAACCTCCGACTCTACATGTCCTCGAAAATAGCGAGGGCCTGGACATACAAAAATTCACAGAATCATTACTAGGGAAACTCTGACCTAGACACAAGTTTCGATCTTGAAGTAGAGAGGATCCACAGGGCCTTGGGCCCAGAGCCCACACAGTCATCTGCCAGACCCAGATCAATAATAATAAGATTCCTTGATTCCAGACAAAGAGCGATTATTGAGACAGGCATGGGCTAAACCTCAAATTCTCTGGCAGGACATACGTATTTTTCTAGATAATGATTACACTCCGGCTATGATGCAGAGGAGCGGGCATACATACCTCTCTTTCCAATCCTGAGGCAACAGAAACTTAAATTTAGTACTCCTTACCCTAGCAAGCTGGTGGTATAATTCCCTCGGGACAACAGACGTACAAGAAGTGCTGAGGATGCCTGCGCAGATTTAAGGAACGTGGCCTACAGCTCCCGCCTTCAGTCCGGATACCCCAGAGAATATCATCGGACCAGAGGTCCACCAGCATGGCTGCCTCCGAGCACAAGACCAACAAGCCACGATGACCTCCATAAAACAGATGCTGGCGAATTCTCCAGACAGCCTAGCTGAGGCCCCTCTGACAGCGCCTTAGAACTCGAGTGAGTACTGAAGCGAGGGTTTAAAGAAGCCAGGGATGGACTGGTCACCATGTTTACCTCGGGGTTGCTCTTGGGTGTAGCCATGGAGAAATCAGAATGTGATTGAAGAATAGTTATACTGAGGTTGGGTGGGTGGGGAGGGTGGAGGGCGGGTTGACTCGGACTGGACCTGTACATGCCGTCCAGGTGTTCGCATGTGCTTTCTCCCATACAACTGAAGTTGGAGACTGGTCCAGATAATGATCGCCATGCTGTCCGGCCCCTGTTGCAGGTGGATATTGGCCTCAAGGTTAAATTGCTCTGCCACACAGAAGTGCCCTTAATATCACTTTCAAATCTCGTTAAATAGGGATCTCAGGGGTTCCCCTACTTGGGTTGAGACCAAGTACATGGTCGGATGTCTCCGCCCATCTGGTCGGTATTCTTCCCATAGGTTAGAATTGTACCCCCAAACTTACAACGTGGTGAGCTTAACTCCATTGACCTGCTAAATAGGGCCCAGATCTGGGGTCTCCTCAGCACAGGGGACCGGATGGTGTCTTTGGCTGGATCCCTGGGTGCAGCAGAGCCCAGCGGGTCTAAAAGATGACATGAGACATGTTTGGATTCAGGGGACAAGGATTTCCTACTTCTGATGTGGTGATGGTTGAGTTTGAATACATGCATAACTGGTTCTGCTGCTGGTCCTTCCTGCTGCCCCTCCTTTTCTTTTCCTTTATAGGGATCATTAGATCATGCCTGTTCCTCTATATATGGTAGCTCAGGCAACAGAAATTGTACTACCCTTGGTTTTCCTCCTGGTGTCCTTCCCTCTTCTTTGGTGGACTGGTGGTTTGGGGCCTCCCTTGTGGCTCTTTCCCTCTACTGGTTCTCAACTGCATATCAGCTTAACCTTCTTTCACGACTGACACGAACCTCAGAGAGAGAGCTAGTTTTAAGCTCTGTCTTTTCCTCCTTCTCCATTTCTGAACAAAACTCACTAGATTTTGGGAGACCTGGGATGGACACGACCTAAAGAGGAATATGTCTGGACCTTTACCGGACCCTTGAGGGTTCTGAATGGAGGGGTCAGAGGACTTCTGAGGAACCATCTGTGGATCTGGCATTCTCCCTTCCTTTACCAGCTACCTTTTATGGGTTAACCCCGGTCAACTCTCAACAAACTTGGACCTCCCTCGTCTTCTTTATGTAATAAGTTGGGTGGAGGCGGGTAATAGGTATTGGTTCTTATGCCATTCCTAAACTGGGAGTTAACGGAGCTACACCTTTTGCTCCAACTTCCTCTCCCCCATCAACTCCTTTATTTAGTTTTCAACCCCATAAATTATTATTTTTCCTATTCCTATCCCTCTCCTTCCCTAGAGTTAGGGGCAATAGTTTCCCCAGGATCCCACCTCACTTCAGTGTACTGGTGTCCACACTTGGACAGTCAGAAGATCTGTCCCTAATGTGCTTCCCTAGTGGATGCTGCATTGTTGGAAGTCAAGGACTACCTAGTTTTGAGGTTTTGTATATAGTTCTCCTTTCCCCTTTCACATTGTTTGAGATAACCTCCTTTGCATTACTTAAGCCCAGTTGGCCATTTTGTCTTCTTATGACTTGTGTTATAGGATATTTAATGTGTATGTTTCTTATGTCGACCACAGCACATCAAAGCATTGTAATACCATCAGCTAGCAAATATTTCATATGGCAGGAAATACAAATAAGCTATTCTTGGTCCTTGGGTGGCCTGGGTCCTGGGAGGTCATTATACTATACCTGGATAAAACCCAAACATGCAGGGAACTTTTAAAATTATTTCTCACAATGTAAATGGGCTGGCCGCCCATAAAGAGGTACCACACAATCTGTGCTCTTAAAAACTAAACCCAGGTGTACTGTTACTACAAGAGACCCACCTGTCATCAGTTGAGCACCAGAAATTACTCAAATTTGGTTTTGCTGATATAGTTGAGGCCTCTTATCAGAGAGGTAGAAGAAGGGAGTGGTGATCCTGATCCTGAGACAGTCCCAACTCCAAGTACTTGACTGGTATACAGATAGAGAGGGCAGGTTGGCGTTAGCTGTTGTCAAACTAAACCAACAAATCCTGACACTTTGCAGTACTTGTATCCCCCAGGTTCTAATGTCTCCACCATACAACAGTTAATGGACATTATTTTGAGTAGACAGCAGGGAATATTGATACTGGGAGGAGATCTTAATTGCCACCTTAATCCCTCTCTTGACTCATCCTCTGCACACCCTTCCCCGCAGTCTTGGTCAAAAACATCTCCGGCAGCTGCTCTGGGATGTTGGGCTAGTTGATATATGGAGACAACTCCACCCCTTACAGTGGAAATTTACCTACTACTCTAATGCATCTAAACATTATTCCAGACTAAATTATTTTTGCACAGTTAGGAATACTTAGATCAAGTTGAGTCGGCACAAATCCTTAATATCTGCCTGTCTGATCATGCTCTGTCGTCTTAGAACTTAATCTTCAAAAGAGAAGAAAAATGTGCAGTGGAGATTTAACCCATCCCTTTTGGGATAAGGAATTTAAAGACCTCCTGGAAACACTAATCCCGGAAATCATTAGAGATAACACCTCTACACAAGTATCCCCACAGACCCTATGGGACACAATAAAAGCTGTGCTTAGAGGCCATATTATAGCTTATGCTACACATAAGAAAAAAACAAGCTGAGGCAAAGTTGCGAGCACTACAGGAGAAGCTGGGTTTTCTCCAGGAGGCCCACATGCAGGGAGATTCAGATCTTCTTCCACTGATATCTCAGACACAGGCTGAGATACAGCGATTCTGACAGCCAAACGAACAGGCTTTGGCATGGCTAAAACAACAATATTATGAGGGTGGTGCTCGGGCCTCCAGACTCCTGGCCTACTGCCTCAGAAACCAAATTCAACAACGCACTATATCTAAGATTACAGATCCCATTTCAGGACAGACGCAGTACTTACTCAACACGTCTTAGACGCATTTAAAATTATTACCAAACCCTTTATTCTTCACCTCGGAGCCTGCCTCACATTTAATTCGATTTTCTCTCTCAGATTACGTCTCCCAGCCTCTCTCCTTCCCAGTAGACCCAGATAGCAGCCTCAATCTCTGAACTGGAACTCCAAAACTCTATTAAAGCACTCAAAACAGTAAAGCCCCAGGCCCTGATAGCTTTGGCGCTGAGTTCTATAAAGAACCTTGGATCTAATCCAGAGCCCTCTACTCACAGGGCCCTGTGGACTGGTCACCTCACTTCTACATTCCCTGTGTCATGGAAACAAGCCACAATCTCAGTAATCTTAAAACCACAGAAACCTCCACACTTGTGTGAGTCTTATCGCCCATTTCAGTACTCAATCAAGATAATAAGATCTATACTAGCATTCTGCCTCACAGACCCAACTCTGTCCTCCCAACCCTAATTCACCCAGACCAGTCTGGATTCATTAAAGCAGACAGACAACAGACAATATAAAGCGTACATTATATCTTATAGATCATGCCCAAACAGCTAGATCCCTCTTTAATACTTAGTCTCGACACCCAGAAGGCCTTTGACTTGGTCTCATGGAAGTTTTTACAAGCCACACTTAAAAATATAATTTCCTGAGTTATTCATGACAGCCTTAAGCAGCATGTATACTGGCCCAGAGGCAGTGGTTAGGCTGAGCAGGTCTCCTCTGATCGGTTTCGCTTATTCAGGGGCACTCGCCAGGACTGTCCTCTGTCTCCTTACTTGTTCGCCCTATTTGTAGAACCCATAGCTCAATTCCTTAGACAGACCCCAACCTACATGGGTACAGGGTGTCAGAATTCTCCTACCATAGATTAGCATACTATGCAGACGACCTCCTTCTTTACATCACCGCCGTGAAGAATCGCCACAGATCCTAACCACACTCTAAAAGACATAGAGACCATTGCCGGATATACCATTAACCCTGATAAATCTTGAGGCCTTACTGGTACAGCCCCTTGCCCCCAGGTGGTTGGGTTGTATCCTTACAAATGGGTTAGACCTTACATAACCTACTTGGGCATTAAAATACCTAAGAATCTCTCTGAGCTTTATTCATTAAATTACGCCTTCACTCTGTCTAAAATAAAATCGGATTTGACTAGATGGACCCCCTTCCCTTAATAGCTAGGGTTGGTCAGTACAGATGAACTCCCTGCCGAAGATATTATACCTAATGCAAAATATTCCCCTTCCCTTACCTCAAGAGATGTCCAGGATTGGGTCAGAATGATCAGTAAGTTCCTGTGGGCGGATAAACTTCCCAGAATTGCACTCAATAAGCTTCAATGTGCTATGAGAGAGGGGGGCTGGCTCTTCCTGCATTGTTAACTACGGGTTGGCAGCTCTACTATCGCACATATCAGGTTATTTTTACCCCAATCAGGCTCCGGTCTGGATTTCGGTTGAGCGACTAATGGCAGACAGCCTCCTGACTCACTCTCGTGTTTCAGCTCTGTAATATCTCCAGGTTAAGGCGGGCTTCTAGGTTTACTGAGGGCTCTACTCCTTGCTTGGAGAGGTTCCTCTCCTGCCCAACCAATAAATTCCTATCCACAAGGATGGGAATCCCTGCAGAAGATCCTTCATGGACCCCGCACAGCTAGATACTACCTTCTGAGTATGGGCATGTAAGGGGTTGAGACATTCATACCAATTCTATGACAAGAACATTTTCAAGTCATTTGACCAGATTAAGCAGGAATTCTCCTGACTAATGTGGATTTTTTAGATTTTGCAGATTCGCACCTTATGAGTGTCAAAATTGGCCTAGATGTCACGGCTCAGGTGGTCCCTCCCATTTGTTCCTTACTGGTTCAACTTGCAGAGGGTGGCGATCAAACCCATTTGATCTCCTAAGATATCAAGCCCTACAGGGGCTCCCTCTTCAGTTATGGATCTGGTACAGTTTCATTGGGAGGCTGAACTCCAGGAGGAGCTGTCCCGTGAGGACTGGCTCGCGATATGGCGGAGGCAACATGACTTCAAACTCATATATTTGGAAAGAATTTTCCTGGAAAATAGTCTCCAGATTCTTTGCACCCCTAAATATCTGCTAAATTTTCAGCTGATGGGGACTCTTCTTGCAGGAGAAATTGTGGTTGTGAGCTAGCCACGCATGCACACATTCTCTGGTTCTGCCCAGCACTTTCATCCTACTGGTCTTCGATTGGTACTTGGATATTAGATCTACTGCCTTTGGGTAATTTCACCCCAACCATGGGGATTCTCCTTCACTACCTGCACCATTTCAAGAACCCACATCACATTTATTTACTCAATATACTGCTGGGCACAGCCAAAAACTGTATTACGCGTTTGTGGCTCCGTCGGAACCCCCACTAAAACAGCCTGGGAGGACACAGTGTATGGCGTCTATACATTAGAACTAATGACAGCCAGGTTGCAAAATAAAATTCCAGAACTAATAAATCGGTGGAACATTTGGTTTCTTTATATGTCTCGGATTAGGCCAGATCAAGTAGCATAATGCTGTCTCATCTGGGTTGATGTCCCTCCCTTCCGGCCTTGGTGATGCTGGCCAGCCCCAAACATTCTTTTCCTCCTATGAGCCCCCACTATATAGGAGATCTTATATCCAATATTTACCTAATGATTAAAGACATTATCTCTCCTGGACCTCCCAGTAGATCTCCAGGCCCCTATGAGGCAACCGTAGATTTATATTGCATGGTTTAGTTACTGTCTGTTTAAGGATAGTCGTGCATTCTTTCAGATTAATGAGTAATAATTGGAACTTTTCTATCCATGGAAAATGATACCTGACTTTTATATATGTTGATGTAATTAACAGATATTATCAACTGTATGATCCATTATCTACACTGATTTTTTCCTGTACCTATGCCTTGTGGTCTATATGGGAAAAACATTGAAATAAAAAGTAGTTCAAACAAAAAAGGTTGAAGCATCCTTGCAGCGGTAGCCATCCCAGGGTATTGTAGTGCAGTGGTAGGTGGAGAATGGGGGCTAGTAAAGCAAAGCGACAGGCGCTGTTGTAGGCAGCAGAGAGTTTGACATGGCGGGCAGCAGAGGTCCTGGAGTATATGGGAGAGCAGTAGTCCAGAATAGGAGGAGATTTCCCTGGACAATGTCTAGTCTGGCTTCAGGGGTTAGGTATTGCTTGAATCAATTTCGGCACCCAATTTCTGATGGAACCTTCTGATAATGGAGTATACATGCTCGGTGAAGGTGAGAGTAGGGTCAAACAATACTCCCAAGTATTTATAAGTGTCAGCATCTTCTAGGGGCTGTCGGGGAGAGAATGCATAAGGGGTATGTGTTTTAGATTTAGCAAGGAAAGGCTTAGATCCGAACAGCATGGATTTCGTTTTCTTGGCATTAACTAAGAGGAGGTTTTTGAAAACCAGTTGTGGGCTCACGGGCCTGTGGCATAGTTGTGAAAGCATACTGAGGAGATAGCGGCCGTGGATTTGTAGCTGTGGAAGAGAACCAGGTCATCCGCATACAGGAGGGAGTGGCAGTTGAGGCAATCGGAGGAAGCAGTTGACAAATAAGGAGAAGAGAACGGGACCCAGGATTGAGTTTTGAGGGACCCCCCCACAGAGACAGGCAGTGTGGGGAGCAGGTTTAGCCTGATACACACAAATTGTGAGCGTCCAGTCAGGTAGTTGGTGAAACCAGTTAGTGACTTTCTGAGAACAGCCTAGGAGACTAAGCTTGGTGGTGAGGAGGACATGGTTAACCATGTCGAAAGCCTTCGAGAGGTCACGAGGACAGCCCTGGTGGCTTTATCATTATCCACGTTGGAGAGGATGTGGTCTGTCAGAAGGTCAAGGGCAGTGGCAGTGGAATGGTTCTTGAAAACCATGCTTTTGGTTGCATAGGAGGCTGTGCCTGCTTATGTATTCGCTATTGGTTGTGTACTGGTCTCTCAAGTAATTTACTAAGATAAGGGAGGATGGATATCGGGCGATAGTTATCAGTGGATTGGTGTCCCCAGATTTAAGAATGGGGATTATCTTGGCTATTTTCTAAGTGTCAGGCATGGAGGAGGTGGAAAGGGCAAGGTTAAAGACATGTGAGTGGTTTGGCTATGGCTGGAGAGACCAGTTTGAGGAATGCTGGAGATAGGCCTTCCGTACCTGGGAAGCCATGGCTAGGCAGACTTTGAGTAAGCTTAACGTGTTGCGTATGGAGAGGGCTTTGAAGTAGAAGGGGCATTTGCTGGTGACTGTCGTGGCTGGAGGTGGATCAGGTAAGGTGGATGGGCTTTGTTCTTGGACAGTAGAGAATTTAAGTACATAGATAGGTTGGTGAACTTACAGTTGAAGACACTGGCCACTCGAATGGGTCAGTGAGCAGCCCATCCTGAGAGCTGAGTTGTGGCAAGAGCATTGCTGGAACAGGGTTTATAAGGGAGCTTATTGAATCCCAGAATTTTCTAGGGTCCGAAGGTTGGCCCTTTGTAGGTTGTGGAAGTGGGTCAGTTTCATGGATTTTGTCTGTTTACATTTGTTCCTCAGATGCCTAGATGCCTGTATGCCTCCCAGAGGGCAGGAGAAGGGGTTGATTTGAGCGTTGACCAGACACTGTCTCTGTGTTTCATAAGGTTGTAGGTCACGGAGACCCAGGTGTACTCCACCCCTGACCGTCGGTGGTGACAGGGAAAAGCGGTCTTGGAGGGATAGAAGTGTCTGGGTAAATGTGGAAACCGCTGAGGCTGCGTTGGATGTAGAGAGAAGTGCAGACCAGTCTATGGGCCAGGTCTCCTTGAGGAGATTTGTGGTGTCTGGGCAGCTGAAATTTCTGAAGGATGGGTATTTGGGCGGTGGGCACTTTTAGTTTGGAGGACCAGAGAAGATAGGCTGATGAGTAGTCACTTATAGAGTCGGCCGTGGTGCTGGCATGTAATGCTCGGTCTTCCCTGTTAATGAGGATCCAGTCCAGTAGAGTCTGAGTGACTGTCCGGGATTAAGTCTGGTGGGGGCGTAATCACCTGCATCAGGTTGTGCTGCTTTAACAGGGATGCATAGTCAGGCTGCTGGCAGCTCAGCCAATTTAGATTAAAGCCGCCAAGAAGGATAGTTTCTCTATGGAGGTTAGAGTGCTCAGGCCCTGGAGGAAATTGGAGAGTCAGTGGTTCCGGTCGAAGGGGCTTGTAGCAGCAGCCAGTATAGAGTTTTTTTTAACAGGATCCCAGGGTCAGTTCAGAGAGTAGCCATTCACCTTGGCGAGGGCGGGTCAGAGTGCATGGCGATGCTGTCTGGAAGGTGTTCCTAAGGAGTAGGGCCACACCACTGCCTTTTTCCTGCCTGGCCTGTCTGGGCGTAGGTAGAATAGCCAGGTAGTTGGAAGGTGTTATCAGTGTAATGTGGTTTTAGCCATGTTTCGAGAGACACAGAATATGGGGCTTATAGAGCATAGTCCAAGCCTCGAGGTCAATGAATTTAGATGGAAGGCTGCAGATATTAATATAAGAATTTTGAGATCAAGGGCATATAGTGGAGGAGAGGGTGATGTGAGAGTTAGTTGGGCCAGGGTTGTACTCGATGTCCCCAGCAAGGGAGAGTAATGATATTAGGAGAATGTATGGGCAGGAGGAAAAGTGGAAGACCAGGAGAGGTTAGCCAGGTGTAGTGTCCCAAGAGGCGGCTTTCTCTTTGTAGAGGAACACAAGAAACATAGCCCAGTGAGGACATATCATCGGTAACTAGTGAGGTGGGGTGAGAGAGGGGGGACAGGAGAGGCATTGTTGGTCATGGCCAGCACCGTTGCACCAAGTCAGTCAGTACCAGTGCAGCAGTTAGGGAAGCGGCCCATAAAATATGCAGACACATGTTTCCGTGAGTGTAGTAGATGGAAAATGAGTTGCTGTCTTTGTTTAATTATGTGTTGGGCTAGGCAGCCAGTGGGAGGAGGGTCTGGAAGTGGGAATGATTTGAGTGTATTTAATCGGTGGAGGGTAGGGTTGGGTGGGGGCAGAAAATCTCGAATGTAGCAGGAGGCGCAGGGCTTCAGAGCATTCTCCGGTCTTTACCTGCACTTGAGAGCGGTGGGAGGGTGGTAGCAGGCAGGCTCGAAATCCTGCAGGAGTCAGGGCAGGACAGAAGTTGGTAGCTGGGGAGCAGTTGCAAGCCCGTGCAGGCGAAGCCTGCAAGAAGGGACAGAGGAGGGAATTAAAAAACCTACAGAAGTGGAGGGAGTAAATCAAATTAGCAATAGAACAAAGGACGGATTTACTGAGATTGGGGGCGGGTCTGAAAGCCTTGCTCAGGCCTCAGTCCGAGGATGGCAGGGGAGGGGGGCAGACAAGGATGGGAGACTTAATTTACAAAGAAATGATCTGGCGGGGTAACAGCGGGAACTGGCTATGAAGCTGGACAGCTAGCAGAACAAAAGAGACAGTGCTAGTGTAGCCAGAAAGGTTACTGGTTATCAGATACACTGCTAAATTAACAGACAGCAAAGGAACCATCCTGGCTGAACTGGCTAGCAATACAGTGAGTTTCATAGCAAGACTAACTACTGCGCACAGTTGACAGTCTAACAGCTCTATGCTGCAACACTGATTGCATTAGTTAGTACTACAGGCTTGGAAAAATTTAGGCAGACTGCGCTTTTCTAATACCGCAGTTTCCAGAAAAAGTTTGAACTTGGCACAGTCCGGCTAGAGCAGCAGTGCTGGGTTTCACAGCTAACCACTCGGAGGGCTTGCCAAGATGGCAAGCGACCAATCAGGACACTACAGAGTGATGGCGCCAGAAATTGAAAACTGGACCAAAATCTTGAGTGTAGCAGGAGTGCAGGGCTTCAGAGTAGTCTCTGGTCTTTACCTGTGCTTGAGATGGTGGTGGTGGCAGGCGGGCTCCCGAAATCTCGCTGGAGGAGTGGCCGGGCAGGACAGAAGTTGATAGCCATGGGAGCAGTTGCAAGCCCTTGTGGGCAGGAAGCCTGTGCTTGGCGGTGGGCAGGTGGCAGCAGGTGGGCTCCCGAAATCTCGCCGCAGGAGTCAGCGGGCAGGACAGAAGTTGGTAGCTGAGGGAGGCGGTTGCAAGCCCATGCAGGCAGGAAGCCTGTGCTTGAGAGTCTACCTCCATATCTTGGTGCTTCTGGCCTGCTGGAGGTTCCTGAGGTTTGCCTTTCAGGGAAACCATTATTAGTTCTGGGCCTTGCCTTTGGCCTTTCCTCAGCGCGGTGTGTTCACAAAGTGCCATGTGGCCCGGTGGCTGCGGCTCTCCGGAGACAAGGCCCTTCATCTGCCCCTACCTAGGCGACTGGCTTCTAGCAGCCTCCATAAGAGACCAGTTGCTATCCACCCTATCTGACAATTTCCAGCTGTTCAGGACTCTGGGAATCATCCTGAACATCCCAAAGTCATCCCCATGGCCCAGCCAATGAGTGCAATTCATTGGGGCCATTTTGGACACCGATGCAAGGAAAGGTCTTCCTTCCACATGACAGGGTGAGTGCGTCTCTGGGCACTGGCTCAGTGAACTTCCTCATCTCGCCAGATCCTGCCCGGACAATGCTTCAGCTGCTTGGGTCACATGACGCCGCCATAGTGACAGTGCCTTTGGCCGCCTTTACATGAGAGTTCCACAGTGGACTCTCAGGGTGCAGTGGGATTAAAGGGCAGGCGATCTCGACCAGCCCACCTAGATCTCCAGAGCAGTGACTCAGACCCTTTCATGATGGCTGGCGCCTCCCAAATTGGAGCTGAGGTCTCTTCTGGAAGGATTCCGTGCAACAGATACTTACCACAGACATGTTGGGTCTGTGTTGGCGAGGTCATTTCTGGGATCGATGAACCCAGGGAACATGGTCCTCATTTGAGCAAGTCCTCCATATCAACGTCCTGGAGATGAGTGTTTCTCTATGCTCTACAAACATTCCAGATGGACCTTTGTTCGGTCCCCCTCCTGATTCAGATGGACAACATGTCTATGTCTTCTGCATCAGCAAACAAGGGGTACTCACTCTTACTCTCTGTCAGGAGGCCATGAGAGTTCTGGGCCACCAGACAGAGTTTGTTCCTCACTCGGTCCATGTTCCAGCAGTCCAAAACACATTGGCCGATGGTCTAAGCAGGTCTCGGTCCAGAGTCCACAAGTGGGAGCTTTTCCAATTAGTAGCAGAGGGCCTCTTTGAAAGATGGGGTCGCCCAGAGTTGGACCTCTTCGTGTCCACATACAATGCCAAACTGCCCAATTTTTGCTCGCTAGATCCAGGGCATGGTGTTTTCTGGCAAGACACGTCCCTCTGCTGGACAGGGAGGTTTCTATATGCATTTCCTCTCATACAAAGAATCCTGTTCAAACTTCAGGTAAAGGGGCAGACATGATCCTACTCGCCCCTCTCTGGCTTAGACAAATTTGGTTCCCACTATTGAAGCAGCTGGCAGTGGAACCTCTGGTCCCTTGCCCCTGACCTCGCACTTGATCCCAGGAGAAGGGCACCCTGGTCAATCTGGACCTTTGGTCTCTACATCTGCATGCCTGGTTTCTGCAGACTTAGCCACGGCTCACTTTGGGGTTTCCCTGGGTAACCAAGGTCGTGGTAGCAGCTAGAAACTTCCACCAGGCCGCCTTATGCCATGAAATGGAAGTGCTTCAGCTTATGGGCCTCTGCTCATGGCCTAGACCCTTTGACCTGCCCAGTGAATGCTGTCCTGGAATACCTTCTCTCTCTGTCAGATTCTGGACTCCACTACTCCTCCCTTAAGGTGCACCTTTCTGCGATATCAGTCTGTCACGCACCAGTGGAGAACAAGTACATTGCCCAGTTGGACTTGTCCGCACTTTACTCAGGGCATGTTACAACTGAAACCTCCCATTAGGGATCCTGTTCCCTTAGGCTCTGCTATTTGTGTTAGAAAAACTTACTTTGCCTCCCTTGAACTGGCACTTAGATTGAGCTTCATTTTCTGTCGTGGAAAGCATTATTTTTTAGTTTCAGTTGCTTCCGCTCTGAGGATTTCCAGCTTCAAACTCTGATGTGTAAAAGAGCCTTATTTGGTTTTCACAAAGTCTTTGTGAACAAATCCTAAGTTTCTTCCCAAAGTGGTGTCCGAGTTCACCCTCAATCAGGACATCCACTTGCCTGTATTAGCCAGAGTATTTCAGTCTGAGGAGGCCTTTCTGCATACTCTGGATGTTCATAAGGTGCGTCGTTATTACATTGATCGCACCAGCCCTCAAGAAAACCCGACCAGTTGTTCATTTCCTTTGCCACAAGATCTGGGGTGCCAGTTACTTATCAGACACTATCCAAAGTGGCTAATGAACTACATTACTTTTTGTTATAACAAGTATGATAAACCCTTACCAGGCTCGGTTAAGGGTCACTCTGCTAGGGGTTGCCACTTCATTTGCATCCCTTAGGAATGTTTCCAGCAGACATCTGCACTGCTGCTACTTGGAGCTCAGTGCATACTTTTAAATAAACACTACAGCTTGGACATTGCTTCCTGTGGAGAGATGGCTTTGTTCTAGCAGTCCTCCAAGGATTCCTCTCTTGAATGCTCCCACTGTTTTAGTTCAGCCTCCCTTCTGACCTGGGTCTATTCTGTACTGCTTGGTACTCAGTCCTAATGGTGTAGCCTGCTGAAAGAGCACCAACTCAAGTAAGATAGTACCATACCATTACGTAAGAACTTACAGTAACAATAGATCTTGAGAAGAGCTCTTGCAGCAAGCGCTGCTTTCCCTCCCTCCTTTCCCTGGTCTTTATCTTCCTTTGTTTAGGAACATTTGAACCTCCTCGGTTCTCCATCTCTTTTTGTATGCCAGGGTCTCAGGGGAGAACTGAGGTGTGGCTGGGGACTACCCCTTTATACCATTGGCTAACATTGGGCCTGAGCCGATGTTGGCCGGTCCCGCTGGGTACTGCTAGCTAGATGTTTTCTGTGGGTCCTAGTGCCTGGTGGTATAGCCCTAATGGTGTAGCCTGCTGCAAGAGCTCTTCTTAAAGATCTACTGTTATGGTAAGTTCTTATGTAACTGTACTTTCCTTCCTCAGGTGGTGTCTGAGTTTACCTTAAATTAAACCTTCTGCCTGCCAATTTATTGTCCAGAGCATGCCAGTCCAGGGAAGCATTGTTCCATACCTTAAGATATCCATAGAATACTCTGGTACTATGCCCACCATATGAAGGACTGCAGAAAGTCCTCACAGCTGTTAGTTTCTTTCGCTCCTGCAGGACATTCTAGTTTCTAAACAGTGTTTGTCCAAATGGTTGGTCAACTGTATTACTTTTTGTTACTGTAAGTATGGGAAGAAACTTTCTGGTGCTGTTCATGACCATTCCACCATAGGCATGGCCACTTCTGTTGCTTGTTTCAGGAATGTTTCAGCTGCAGAGATCTATGCTGCTGTGACCTGGAGTTCTGTCCACACTTTCACAAAGCTTTACAGTCTAGACATTGCTTCAAGGAGTGGGGCTGGGTTTGGTCTAGCTGTGCCAAGGTCTTCTTTCATAGTTCTTTCATAGTCCTCTATCCTCCAGCACCCCAAACTGGTTCTTTGGTTTTCCCTTTTCTTCAGTTGAGTTGTAATGCCTCATAATCAACTAGCACCACTTTTCTCAGGACCTGATATGGTCGTTACCATTTGTCAGGCGTTTATCTTCAGAGGTAGGGAGCAAAAGAAGTACTCTGTAACCAGGTCTGAACTCCTGTAGCCTGGTCCCTTTGTTATATTGTCCTGCCTGGGTGTGCCGTTGTTTGAATACATTTTTCTCTGGCAAATCTGTCAGTCGTGTCCAATCTTTCTCATTTGCATTGCATATTGGCGCACCTTAAGGGGACTATGTGACTGTTCTTCCCATATCTCTTTTATGATTCAGCATCCCTCTAGGTTGTCATATGTACAACAGTTCAGAAGGTGAGAAACCCATGGATGATTGTGGCGCCTCCCAAAATAGACTGTACCAAGAAATACATGGATGAGCTGCACACAATAAAGTCTGATTTTCTTCTATTTTGTTCATTCAAGACACAGTCAAATAGTGTGTGGACGTTTCATGGCACAGCCATTTCATCAGGCCCTCTATGTCATTGAATGACAACACAGTGGGCCCTGATGAAATGGCGGTGCTATGAAACATTGCCTCTGTTTCACTGTGTGTCTGATTTTGTTTTTGGATGATCCAAGCCTGAGTAATTATTTCTTGCTTTATTCAAAAGGAGCAACCTGGATCCCCTCCCAAAATGCAAACATGAAATAGGGTAACAGTTCTTCCCAGTTTTTGTCTCAGCTGAAACCTATTTAGGCAGCATACCCATTAAGGATGTGTTAAATCTCACGACTGACTCATTGATCTGACGGTGATTTACTGATGTCTAGATGGACTTAACCGTCAGTAAAGCACTCACTTCCCCTTAAGCTTTGACGTAACGTTGGTGCCCTGATCAGTTAAGGTCTCCTTTGACAATCCAACTCAGGAAAACACCTTTAGCAGTTCTTTTGCTACTGACCAAGCTGTAGTGGAGCACATAGGAATAGCCTTGGGGTATCTGGTTGAATAATCGATTATCATCATAATATACTGATACTCTGTTGAACTTTGTACCGGGGTCCCACATCAACCCCATTTCATTCAATCAGAATATCTGTTATGGGCATAAGGATCACTGGGTCCTGGTTTGTTCTTCTATGGGCAACCAGCAGACCTGGCCAGAAAAACAGACAAGTATGTACTACTTAGTTTTCTTTTGGCCCATGTGACCCATAGTAGCTATTGTATGAGCAAGTCTTAATACCGCCCTTCTTGCAGACTAGGGAACCAAAAGCTGATAGTGTACAGTTTCCGTTTGTTTTCCTGTTCCACCCTCTACAAAATGTCTTTTTTTTTTTTTATTTTAATCATTTAATACTCCCCCAACGACCTCTCTGGCCATCCACCCGAACCAGGTCTTGTGGAGATAAACGCCCCATGCCACAGGAGTCAGCCGCCCCGGAGAAGGTGCGCTCGTGTTCAGGGCACAGCCATCAGCCACGAGACGCCCGCCATGTTTCCGCTGTTCTTTTGTCCCGAGGGAGCAGGGCGTGGCAATGGCGTCCAGACGCGTCCGTGCTGATGCCACCGTACTCCCCGCCCTAGCTCTGCTTGCAGACTGTAGTAGTGCTTGACCCCACCTGAAGCCGCTGCCACAGCATGGTGCATGACCCATGCTCACTCCAGAGGAAGGAGAGCAGTCGTAGGCTGCTCAATCCCTTCCTCTCCCCTAGTAGCCCCTGGAGGCCTGAGTCCTTTCGAACCGGGTGGCAGTGAATTAAGTGTGGCGTCTAAGCGCCCTTGACCCTCAGCCACGGGCTGGCTACAAAATGTCATTTTTAGTTTAAATCTTGGACATACTTGTGCATTTTTTTTATCAGTTACATTGTCATTTACCACAGCTTGGTTCTGGTAATCATTTTAAGATCCTCATCATTTATTTGTTCAGAAATTATAATTGACCAATTTTGAAACATGTCTGGCCTGACCTCCAGAAGTGGCTTGTGACCTCTTCTTTTTTCGTTGTTTGTTAATAATATTTTTATTTTTCAATAAGATTTACAAAACAAAATAAAAAAAAGCATGATAACCAATTAGTAAATATACAGACAGATAATAAACACAGTTCAATTTAGCTAAAAAAATCAATAAAAATGTTTGATGTGGTTGCCAGTTCCACATCGGAGTTACTTCTGACCTTTCCTAAACACAGGTTCTCTGTTTTTCTCCGTTCTGCAACTTCTTGGGTTTTCCTTGTGGGTCAGATGGTTCTGCACTGGTGATGGAAATATTTTTCTAATCCTCCAGGTTTACCTCCTCCCATGATACACTTTAAAAGGAGGGCATGAAAACCATCCCAGTCTTGGCCCAAGACTACTGGTCGAGATAGGGTTTTGAAATTCTCTCATTTATTATTACTACCTGGTTGCCCACTTTAACCACACTGGGACTGTAGGATATGCGGGTATCCCCATGTACACAGGCAGTTTTTATGGGTTCTTCCCAGTGGCTTATACTAGATCCTACCACAGATTCTTTAATCAGTGTCTGCGCACAACTCAAATCCATCAGAGCCAGAACTAGTCCCTCACTTGCACCAGGACCGTACATCATTGGCTGAAACTTATGGATGTACCTCACTTTACCATAGTGAAAACATATATTGGTAGTAACAGGTCATTGACCTTTGCGCCCCCCCTCTCCCCATTTGGGTGACTTGGGTTGGTCTTAAGACTGGGGGGAATTACACTAGATCCTGGGGCTGTAGCTTTTTGGCATGGAGGGGTAAGTATTATTTCACCATTTGACTACTTACCCATAGCAGTACACTTATTCCCTTCCCCATTGTCCTTGCTCCCCTTTTCTCGTAGATCTTCCCCTCTGGTCACCACCCAAGACTCGTCATGGGTTGCTCATGTTAGCAGCCACTGGTCTGTCGGCTTCCAAATAAGGACTTTGATGTTGACAGCAGTAGCTAGGGTTATTTGTTCATGATGACTCACCCAGTCATTTAGCAAAATGGTACTGCTCCAAAACATGTCAACGTGGCTCAGTTGGTAGCACATCCACCTCTGGGCCAGAAGATTGTGGGTTCTCGTCCCACACGGGATTGGACTCTAACCTAAATGCTGGCAGCCAAGTGCAGTATTGAGGGGTGCTATACTGTTGGGTGTGCCATGCCTCAGATAAGACATTAAACCGAGGTCCCTTCTGCCCATCCTGGTGGGTGTCCAGATGGAAGTAAAAGAACCCAAGGCATTCTTCACAAAGAGTAGGGGACTTTTCCTGGTGTCTGGCCAATATTTCCCTTCCCATAAAACGGTTCAAGCAATTGTCCAGGCTGTGTGGGGTGTTGATGGAGGGGTGGCTGTTTATGTCTGGGACGGGATACTATGTACCATGGAGGAGGGAATGAGGGAGGCCAGAAGCCATATGGGTATTGTTTCAAAGCCCTAAAGGTAAGAAGCCCAGGATGGGGGTGTTGTACAGGCTACCCTCACAAAGGGAGGAGGTGAATAGGAGCTGAGGTTAGCAAATCAGGAAGGTCAATGGCAGGGAAATACAGTTGTACTGGGAGACTTCAGCCTACCTGGGGTTGACTGGCAGACAGTAACTACAGCATAGCCAGAGAACAGGTGCTGCTGGAGGCTATCCAAAACAACAACCTAGTGCAAGTGGTGATGGAACCTACCAGAGAGTAGAACATACTGGATTTGGTGCTAACAAATAGTGATCAAGTCCAGGATGTGGTAGTACAAGACTCCCCTAGCAGGCGACCACCGCTCAGTGTGGTGGTTCCTCTCTACGTAGGGAAAGTCTTGCTTCACCCAGATACTGTCCGGTGCGTGCATCTCTTGCTGACTCCAACCTAGTACAACTCATCCAGGTACCAACATGACTCAGTACTTAGTCTGGCAGACAATTCTGCTTGATTGGATGGTCACTAATTGCCCTCAAAAGATTAAAACTGAAGACGTCCTCTCAGAGTATATAAGTGACCAGTCCCCTATCTTCTGTGTGTGGAGGAATAACTGACCCACCCCTCCCAAGATCTCTCTAGTTAGGGACATGTCAGGATTTGGTGTCAGCAGGTTCCTTACCTGTATTAATAACATGGATTGGTGCCCTTTTAAGCCTTTTCCAGACATAAACTTAGCTCTGGACTTCTAATTACTTCCCTTACCAAAATCATCGCTCATCATGACCCCTTGAAGAAATGCAGGACCAAAGGAGTCAAAGCAGCCTTGGCTCACAAAAGAAATTAGAGTGCTTATGTCATACCATGACAAGGCCTGGCAGACTTTAAAATAAGTGGACTGCCCTCCAGTTGTCAAGTCTATAGGCAATACAGAAATAGGTGCAAAAATTCAATCCATAAAGCCAGCGTCACCGTTTCAAATTGCTACAAACCAAGCACCTTAGCAACCCCAAAGAATTCTGGAGCGGGTCAGTTCTCTGGTGAGAGGAAGGGTTGCTGAAATCCTAGCTCCATATCTGCCAGCGGCACTACCCTAACCCGACCCCTTCCATTGCTTCGGGTTTAATGATTTTTCACAGATCTCCACAAATACACTTGCTCTTGGTAACTCCTACCCCCGAGGCACCAAGGGAGATTGGCCTGCGTTCCATTTGAAAATGGCTTCCTCAAAGAGAGGTTCAGAAGCTTCTTGCTAATTTAAAAGCTGAGTGCTGTTCTGGACATGACTCCTGGAGTCTAGATTTCTTAAATTGGGTGCTCCGCTGCCTTGACCAGTTTGTTGATCTGTTTAACCAATCATTCCTCTCCTGCACTGTTCCAGACAAATGGAAGGTGGCGGTAGTCGTCCAATACATAAGGTGGACCCAGTACCATTGTAGCTAATTTTAGACCCATTTTCATACTCTGCCCCTGGCCAGAATCTAAGGCTGAATTGTATACAGCCACCTTCAGAATTACCTGGAACATCACAATTTGTTATCCCCTATCAACAAGGTTTCGAAGGAAACACTGTACTCTTACAGCCCTGATAAGTGACCACAGCCATATTCCAGGCGATGGACACAGGTTCTGCCACGAGGCCAACTTTGTTGACCTCACAAAAGCGTTCGACCTGGTAAATTGTGATCTTCTGCTCCATCAGCTTCATGTCCTTGGTCTGGAGCAGGGTCAAAGTTACCTATCGTTCCAAAGTGTCAAGTTAGCTGGCTTTATCTCTAATCTTAGACCTGTAACACATGGTGTTCCTCAAGGCTCCATTTTGGGCCCAGTATTATTCTCTCTATTCATTAATGACTTTCTTAGCTCCTGTTGTGGGGCAACCGTTCACCTGTATGTGGATGATGCAGTCATGTATTGATCCTCCCGATATTAATTTGATTAACAGAGAACTTGCTTCTGACTTCTCATCCCTTGAGGGATGGTTTTGAACAACCATCTTGTTCTGAATATGAAGAAAGCAGCAATGCATCTATTCACCTGCCTTCCTCCTCCTCAAGTGCTCTTTCACCTCCTAGCATTACCTCTCTCAGTGGTGATACCCTTGAGTGTGTCCATTCCTTTAAATACCTGGGCATCACATTGGACTCCTCCTCTTACTTAAACCACATGTCTCCAGCGTTAAATCAGTGAACCAGCTCTTAGGCATCCTCTATATTGTCCTTTCTCCTCTCCTCTGCCTCCTGCCTTAAGATCGCCACTTCCTCCCTAATACTTCTCTAACCTATGGTGCTCCGTTACTGTTCTCTTTGAATACTTGGCCTTGTCTCTCCTCTCACAGGCTTACCATAGGGTGGGAAGGTTCACTTTGGGGTTAACACTACTGCGACATCCTCTCCTCGCTTGGCTGGCTCCTTATGCATCTATGCTGAGGTATTCTTCCTTAGCCTCTTGTTTAAACTAGTCCACAAATTTATAGCCCCTTGCCTCAGTGAGATAACACGTCTTAGACATGCTCCTCATGCCTCAGATCGGCCTCCCTCCCCTTCTTATTGAGCCTAACCTGCGTTTTGCTGTTGTCCATAAATCTTTCTCCTGTGCGGCAGTATCTGACTGAAACTCCCTCCCTCCCTCTGTCCTGTCCTACTCCACTCTCCCTAAGTTCCAAGCTACTCTGTATGCCTCACTCTTTGTCTCTGTATCTTGCTCCTACTTCGTTGATGTCTCTTCTACTCACTTTACCTCTCCTTCCCCTCCCATTACTGCTCCCCACCATCTCCTGTATCTTTCCCTTGTCCCCTCCTTCCCGTACCAGTAATTTTTTTAATTCCTTTGCCCTAGATTGGTAAACTGTAGCCTCACTTGTCAAATGCATTAGAACCTCAATATCATGTTGTGTATATACGTATTCTGCTTTGCCTTGCTTATGCATGATATTTTATTACATTTTCATTCTGTATGTTCATTTTTTTTTTTTGCTTCTCTGTTTCATTATATTATATTGTATTGTACTATTTGTACTTGATTCGACCCTGAAAAAGGGACTGCAGTTGTCTCTGTGGTCTTACCGGTTACCAAAAATAAAATAAATAAATAAAATTAACCCAGTGATGGATGCTGAACAGAAGTGGGCAATCATTAGGAAGGGGTTGGATGAGGCCATGAACACGTGTGCCAAATCTCAGAGTAAGCAGTCCAGGTCCAAAAAACCTAGCTGGTTCAGCAAGGAAGTGGAGTGGAAGGTGAGGGAAAAAGACTGCCTTCATTAGTTAAAAAAAATTGGGGCATGAGGAGGATAGAGAGGTGTTCACAAAGGCATCTAGGGAGGTGACCAGGTCAGTCAGGGCAGCCAAGGCAGCAGAGGAGCTGAAGTTGGCTCAGGGATCAGAGAGTGGGAAAAGGGGTTCTTTAAATTCATAAGGGAAAAAAGAAGAGTTGTAGAGATGACATTGTTAGAATCAAGAGGGATGGGGATGGGAGGAACAAAGTGAAGAACAGGCAGAGGCACTCAATGAGTACTTCTGCTCAGTGTTCACAAAGAAAGGGATGGCCCAGTACAGGGGGGAAAGGGGGGCAAGGTGAAAGGGGGGCATCAGATAACAGATGGGGTCATCCAAGAGGATAGAGTTCTGAAGGGCCTTAAAGCCTTGCAGGTGGACAAGGCACCAGGACCAGACGGTACACCAAAGGGTCCTGAAGGAACTGGCAGAGGTGTTGACAGCCTCTGATGGACCTCTCCACACCTCCTTGGATATGAGGAAGGTACCCAGGGACTGGAGGATGGCTCACGTGTCCCTTCACAAGAGTGGACCCAAAGTCCAACTGGGCAACTACAGACTGGTAGCTTGACTTCCATAGTGGGGAAGTTGATGGAGACCATTCTAAAAGAGAGGTTGATAACCTTTTGATAGTAATGGTCTACAGGATGAGAGACAGCATGAATTTGTCCTGGGAAGATCGTACAAACTAACCTAATCGATTTCTTCTCGACTGGTCACTAGGACAGTTGACCTAAGGCCATGTTGTGATGTCCTGTACCTGGACTTCAGCAAGGCTTTTGACTTGGTGCCCTATGGGAGGTTAATGAGCAAGCTGAGGGACATAAGGGTGAGGGAGAAACTGGTGGGGTGGGTTGAGAGCTGGCTGCAGGGCAGACAACAGAGGGTAGTTATAAGGGGAAGACGCCCAAGCCAGGGCCAGTAACCAGTGGGGCACCGAGGGTTCAATGCTGGGCCCTGTTTTGTTCAATGTCTTCATTGGAGACACTGCAGAAGGGTCAAGAATAAGATCAGCCTGTTCGAGATGACACTAAGATTTGTGCAAAACTGGACAATGAGGAATGGAGGCAGGCACTATGGGAGGATCTAGCTAAACTCGAACACTGGTCTAGGGAGTGGCAGTTGGGGTTTAATGCTAAAAAGTGCAAGGTCATGCACCACGGAGCAAAAATTGCAGGACCAGCTACTGGCTGGGGAGTGTAGGTAACAGCTTCAGAGGAGGAAAGGGACCTCAGGGTAATAGTCACAGGGGACATGAAGGTATCAGCACAGTGTAGGAGGGCAGCAACAAAGCAGATAGGATGCTGGGGTGCATTGCCAGAGGATCATCTCTAGAAAGGACAAGGTCATCCTGCCATTGTATAGATCACTGGTGAGGCCACACTTGGAGTACTGTGTGCAGTACTGGTGCCCATACCTCAAAAGGATGTGAGATTATTGGAGGGTGCAGCGCGGGGCTACTGAAAATTATCATGGGACTGGGGAGTTGCCGTGATGAGGAAAGATTGAGGGAGCTTAACATGTATTCGCTGGAAGAGAGAAGGGAAAGAGGGACATGATAGACACTTTTAAGTACTTGAAAGGCATAAACAAAGTCTGAGAGGGAGGATTGTTCAGCTTAAGGGGAAGGGTCACTAGAGGCGGAGTCGGAAGGGGAAGGTTCAGGAGGGAGATGAGGAGGCACTACTTTACAGAGAGAGTGGTTGCGAGATGTTACTCACTGTCAATCGAATTGAGTACAGTGGATACCTTTAAGCGAGGTTGGGATAGAGTCAAGGCAGGGTTAGTACAGACAAAACGCAAGGGAAAAGACCAGGAAAGGGGAGGAAGGAGGGGTTTGGGTGGGCTGGGGCAGCTATAGTAATATGAAACTAAGAGCTGCACAATCGGGCAGACTTGATAGTCCTGTGGGCGATTTTCTGCTGGCAATTACATATGTTAGTATGATGTGCAGTGTCAGTGGCTCAGTAGGTAGCACACTGCCTCTGAGGCTGGGAGATCAGAGGGCTGTGGGTTCAGTTCCCACATCTGGCACTGGTTGTATCCCAGTACAGACACTGTAGTGCAGCATGAGAGGGTGCTGCACTTCTGAGGTGCCATCTTTCGGATGAGGCGTTAAACGAGGTCTCATCTGCCTGGATTGGTGGTAGTTCAGGTGGATGTTAAAGATCCCATGGCACTTATTGAAAAGAGTAGGGTATTTTATTGAGAAAAGTTTGGGCTTCATTACAAAGAACAAAAACAATCATCCTGTACAATACATCATCTATAATGCAACACAAAGAAGAGCAAAAAAAAAAAAAAAAAACAGTCTGTAAAGGAAAAAGTACAATTTTGCCACAATAGATGAAATTTAGAACTGGGAAGAGTTTGAAATCACGCAGCTTAACTGAGTTCAAAGCTTGACAAATATTATTGAGAACTTCTTTCATAGTAAGTACTTTTTGATGTAATACTAACAAACATCGTGCTTGCCAGATGTAGTATCTAATAACAACAAAAACCACATATAAGGTATCAATATGATATTTTGAATTTAAAGCAGCATTAGTGCAAAACATAATCTGATCATAAGTTAAGAGATAAAATAAAGGTTCAAACCATAGATCCCTAATTTGACCATAATTCACTAGAAAAGGGACAGTCCAAAACAAATGCTGTTGAGTTTCAAGAACTTCATGACAGGACTCTCTAGGACAAAAAACGGGCATTGAGGGCCTTATGTTTATGATTTCCCTTGACTCCCAGTTTACCATGGTTACTTAGCCATACCATATCCCAGACAAATGAAGGAAGACGTGGATTATTAAGCTGTTGAACAACCCAGGTAGTACGATTTACAGGGCAACAAGGAAAAATGACAGGCTCAAAGCTACTCCGCCATATGTGTTCATAAATCATTTTCCTGGTAAAGTACAAAAATCTTTAGGAGAAACCCCAGGATAAGGCCAATTTGAAGCTTTCTTTTCCATATACTGGAATGATTAAGGAACGAGAAAAAAATTCTTATTTACAGGTTCCATTAACTATGCACGATGAGAACCATAACATAAGAATGGTTTCCAAATAGTATCACCAGGTTTAATGGCCTTACCAAAATTATAGGAAAAAAAATAAATTGTAGAAAAACCAATAGGGTGAACCATATTAGCCCCGCCCTCACTGATAGGTCTACTCGTTATATTACGTTTGATTGGGTTAAGCCGTGACCCCCAGAATCCGTGAAAAAGACCCCATTTAATTTAGTAAAGAGTACAGAAGGAGGAGGAAAACATAGCTAAGATAAAAAAAATTGGTATAACCAAGGTTTTGAGCAAGACCACCCTTTTTTACCGATTAAGCGATTTCAACTAGCAATCAAACCTTGACTTTTTAATAGCAATAAGCCAGTTATGGGAAGGTATGTCACCTGATCCAAATAAACCCCTAAATATTTAAAGTTCATTCATAACAGGAATCCCGGCATAAGTACCACTAGCCGGAGAATGGATAACTAATGGTACCCCAGGCTTTTATCAAAATTAACTTTGGGCCAGACACAGGACGCAAAGGTGTGAAAAATCTGAACCAGTGCGTCTTCTTTAAACTTCTATTCACGACCACTACCAAATCATCAGCGTATGCTAACAACTTGATCATAGGTACAGAAGGGGTCCTTGTAATCCAATAATATCTTGGCACAGTAGAATAGCCCGTATCAATGTAAAAATCATAAAGTATTGGGCAAAGGGCATTCCCTGCCGGACACCACGAACTAGTGAAACCGGATTTCCTAACCAACCGTTAACATTTGGGATGATAAGTGCATCCAGATACAATGACTGAATCAAAAAGAAATTTAACTGGGAATCCAAAAGCTTGTAGTACAGAGAATAAAAATCATGAAGTACTCTGTCAGAAGCTTTTCTCGATCTATACCAGAACCCAACCAGACACAATTTTCCTATCCCCAACACAAATAATTCCGTAGTAAAATTAGATTGTCATGCTGGTACCTGCCAGGGATACCACAGGTCTGATAAGGACTTAAAAGAAAGCAACTTTAAGTAATCTGTTTAGAAGAATTTTAGCTAATATTTTATAATCGACATTTAAAAAGACTGGTGGCCGCCAATTACTTAGATCAGTAACATCTCCTTTTAAAAATCAAAACTAGAATAGCCTCCTTCATTGATTTAGTGAGCCAATTCTGACGAAAATGTTTTAAAAAAGCGTGCCGTGAGGCCATCTGAACCAAGGAGCAGATTGTACACATAGTTTATTAATGGCTTGTATAACTTCAACCTCTGTAATATCAGCCTGAAGGTGTTCTTGATCAGAAACAGAAAGTTGAGGGAGATGCAGAGATTCAAAAGTTTTGGCAGACTCACAGTCAGGCTTACTACCTAACATGTTGAAAATATATTTGTTCAACAAGTTGTACTAAGTTCAGGGGCGTAATCAAAGGTGCCATTAGGAGACTTCAAACACTCTATTAATTTAGAGTTCACGACTCTTACATGCCTTAAAGGATCTAATCCTTTTTGTCTATCTTAGTCCCAAATTTGGCTTCTTGTCCCAAAGTACTAGCTCTATCATACTGCAATTTCCTCATCTGAGCGCAAATAATGGAAATCTGATCACTAAAATCATGTCGAGTAGTATCAGCAAGTGACAACAAATGCTGAAGCTGTCTAAGAGCTAAATACTTAAATATTTCCTGTTATTAGAAACAGCTGCTATATTTTGAAAAGCTATCTTCAAACGGATTGGAATCTTCCACCAATCAGCGATTGTGTCATAAAAATCAATGACAGATAATCTAGCCATCCATTCTTTATGCCATAATTTTACAAGGAGGGTTCTTCCAAGAGGAGTCATTAACATAGCAGTTCTTTTTACATCGAGTGCAGATTCCCACGAAAAAGATGCACACAAGGCGGCATGATCTGAGAATTCAATCCCAACAGTGCGACAAGAGAGGACTGCAAGATTTTAGATAAAAATAAAATCTATACGAGTCCATGAGGACCCTAAAAAAAGTAAAGCCTCATTTAGCATGACATTGCCTATATGCATCAATAAGCTGGGCTGTATTTACAATATCTTTCAGGGCTACTGAATACGCAAAACATTTTAGGAGTCTTAAGACCTCTGTCTTCTGGTAGCATGAGCCACAATTAAAGCCTACCAAAAGCATCAATCTGGAAGTATGTAAATAGGGTCTAATTAAGTTAAATAAGGAGACTCGTTGGGCTTTGGTCTGAGGCATAAACTGCCACAAAACGCTCCTTAGAATATGTGAAATCAAGCAGCAATGCTCTCCCGGTACAATGTCAACTAACCTAGAGACATGAAAATTAGAGTTAGAAAATAAGATGCCTATGCCATCACAGGTGTCAGGGCCAGAGGACCAAAAGGACGGTCCATTAATCCAAGCCCTTGAGGCCTGCTGTAGCTCGCTATGAGACTTGAGCCTAGTATCAACCAAACAAATGATATCACAATGTAGATCTTTAAGAGTCAGAAAAATACCACCTAATTTCTTTTGACCCTTAATACTATTTACATTAAGAGAACAGATTGACAAAAGTGCCATTGTTTTAAGTGCCAACAGGAGATTTACTCCTCTGACTTTGTCTGGTCCTTTTAGCTATAGGGTCTAATTCAGTGCTACTGTCCTGTTCAGGACAAGACCGAATTGAGGAGGTGTCAGTATCATTCCACGGAGTCATTATCTAGGAGTTCAGTAGCTAAATGGCAAATTTATTTGTGGATGCCATAGTACAGTAACAACATCTTTACCACGGCTGTTTACAGCCTGACCTTCCTAGTCCGTTTGTGGGTAACTGAGGTAAAACCAGAAGAATCTAAATCTGAAGCCAATTGTAAGGGAGGGAGGAGGGGCATCTCAACATCTAGCTTATCACTCACAGCAGATTTTGTAGTGGGATCTGAGACAAGGGGAAGTAGCTTCAACAGAGGTAACTATATCAGGGTACAGATCTGGGTTTCCATAGCTTGTGATACTATGGTAGTAGTAGGTTTTGCCACATTACGAGCAGTATTGGCTTGCATTTGCTGTGCAATAGTAATTAAGCCTTCATGAGAGGGACAATCAATTCTATTGTCTGCAAGCCCAAGGACAACGACGTAAGCATGGCCTGTACCATCACATAAATTACATTTAAAAGGGTTGGAACAGGCGCTGGAAGAGTGACCAAATTCAAAACAATGGCTACATTTCATGATGTCACAAGCTGAACTTAGGTGTGTTCGTGAGCCACATTTAAAACAGGATTTAGGCTGACCAGCATAATAAATAAGGCCCTTATCCTTACCTAAATAAAAAAACTAGGTAAATCTTTTGGTCCCGTATTAGTGGAAAATAATTTAACTCTTACCCTCCAGCTACCATCCCAAATTTGCTCACTATCTAACATAGGAGTAGGTCTATTAAGTACCTCACATCTTTTATTCAACCAAAATAAGATATCCTCCACATTAACCCCTTCGTTCTTAAAAATAATTGTGATATTCCTAACCATGAGGTCTTGTCAATGGGATAACTTGAAAAGGAGACCAAAGGGGAGGTCTGAGCGTTGCATACTGAGCCCAGAATTTATCCAGACTTGAAACTTGTTTAAAGCTAATGTCAAAATTATAATTACCAATATTAATTAAAGCAAATATTTCAGAAGCAGAAAACTTCATGGACCCCTTTGCAGTTGTCTTGCAATAAATAGGCGATCTGGAGGTTCCTCAACCCACCTTTATAGAGAGTCGAACTGCATTACGCCTAGGGCAGGCTCACCTTTGGAGTAAATGAGTCAGCTAACTTGAAACTACTAGGTTTATCTGCTGGAGACCTGCCATGAGTTTGTAATACAGGTTTGGATATAGGCCCTAATTCCACATTAACTTCAGAGGGTAAAACAGAGGATATAACCTCATGAGTGTTAGCATTCCTGTACCCTTTGAGGAAGCATAGGTGTAACTGCAGGTTTACAAACATTGTCATCAGAAACTACAGTAACAGAATCAGAATTCAGATGTGCACAATTAATACCCCAGAGTTCGTTGGAGCTCGAGAAGTGTCTAGTGCTGCCGCAGTAGTTGCCTTCTGCAACATTAACAAATATGCAGGGTCCTGGGAATCCGGTGTCAAACCCCCTTCCCTTTCTCCCAACCAGCGTTCTCAGGCGCTATCCAGAGACCAAGGCACGCCAGAGGAGGTTCAGATAATGAGTCAGTTCCAGGTTTTGTCCTTTAAAGTTACACCTCCTCGCTTACTCCAACCAGGAGTTTTATCAGCAGAAAAAATAAATACCTCTTTTCTGTAATCTGGTGTTCCAAAGTCTCGACTTGTTCAGGTATGAAGGAGACAGTGCCGTGACTAGAAACATTCTCCCCATTACCGGTGGTCAGGGTGAGGAGAAACAGTTACAGGCTGTAGGCACACAGCGTCCTGGGTGAAAAACTGCCAGCCTCCGTCGGATCGACCGCTAATGCGGAGTGGGCAGAAAGAGCCCCGTAGCGTCAGCGTCAGCAAGGGCTTACCAGCTGCAGCGGCTCCAGGGATAGTCGACTGTATAGGCGTCTTACAGCATGCCGTGATTTTACTGTCCAACTGCTGTACTTTCAGCAACAACGCCTGCCGCTGTTCCTCCAGGGCAGAACGAAGGGAGGAAGCAACAAATAAATCGGTAACCTCCTTGCTACCTTCTGACACTACACTGTCCACAACGTTAGCTTCCATAACAGTGCTACGCAAATGTCAGCAACAGCCAATTCCTCATCTGTGGCCTCAGTAGCTCCAGGCACAGGGAGAGGCCCACTTCCCTGTACTGCAACATCCATCTCCTCCAGGGTTTCTGCAGACTGGCTCAGGGCAGCCAGTAGCAGAGGCTCCACCTCGCAGAGTGGGGAACTTCCCTGGTGTCCTGGCCAAATTTCCTCATTCACTAAAAACACCACCAACAGCTTAATCTGGTTCAAGGTCAATTGGCATTCATCTGTATCCCCATCCCGGGTTGTGCCTGAAAATAAGCAGAATTTGTCTAGTGCACTTACCCGGTCAACAAGAAAAAGCTAAAATGGCTGCCACTACACATTCAGTCACTTCACTACAGTCTAGCATTGCTTATAAAGCACTTTGGGATACATTGTATATGAAAAGCGCTGTATAAATGCTGATGATGATTCTTCTTCAAAACAGTTAAATCCAAAATGTCCTCTTTAGAACATACAGTTGTGGCCAAAAATATTGCGCCCTTGCAGTTTTCTAATAATGCACCATTCCTTCCAGAAAATTGTTGAAATTAAAAATATTTTGGTATCCACATGTATGTATTTGGTTTGCAGTGGAATAAAACACAAAAAGCAGAAAGATTTACTAAGTCTTAGCTTATTCCACAGAAATCCTTAAATGGCCCGGACAAAATTATTGGCACCTCTTAGAAGTAGCTAGAAATAATTAGATTTCAAGCAGGTGATTCTCCTTCACTTTGAATTGAACTCACCTGTGGTGAGTTGCAAGTCTGCAATATAAAAATCACTCATTCATCCAGTTTGAATAGAGAAAATGACTCATTCTCCTGTTTTGTGCCACTGTGTGTACTGCAATGAGCATGGAGAAAAGAGACAGCCAGAGAATTATCTGAGAAGATCAGACAGAAGATTGTAGCCAAGCATGGACAATCTCAAGGCTACAAATCAATCTCCAGAGACCTTGATGTTCCTGTTTCCCCACGTCGTAATGTTATCAGGAAGTTGAAGGCCCATGGCACTGTAGCCAACCTCCCTGGGCGTGGCACTAAGAAAACTTGATCAAAGATTGCAGCGCAGGATTGTTGGAATGGTGGAGAAAGCACCTCAATCAACTGCCAAACAGATTCAAGCTGACCTTCAGACTAAAGTGCGACTGTTTCAACTCGCACCATCCGTCGTCAACTCAGTGAAAGGGGTTGTATGGTAGGAGGCCCAGGAGAACCCCACTGCTGAGAGAGAGAAATAAGAAAGCCCGACTGGGGTTTGCCAAAACACACCTGAACAAGCCAAAATCCTTCTGGGAGAATGTCCTGTGGACAGATGAGACCAAATTATAGCTTTTGGTAAAGCACATCATCTCTATGTTTATAGAAAACAAATGAAGCCTTCAAAGAAAAGAACACCTTCCACAGTCAAACATGGAGGAGGTTCAGTGATGTTTTAGAGTTGCTGTGCTGCCTCTGGCACTGGGTGCCTTGAACATGCTGGCATCATGAAATCTGGAGATTACCAGGCCATTTTGGCGCAATGTTGAACCCAGTGTCAGAAAGCTGGGTCTCTGTCGAAGGTCATGGGTCTTCCAGCAGGACAATGACCCCAAACACACTTCAAAAGCACCCAGGAATGGTTCAAGACAAGACACTGGACTGTTCTGAAGTGGCCAGCAATGAGTCCAGATCTAAATCCCATTGAAAACCTGTGGAGAGATCTGAAAACAGCAGTTGGGAGAAGGTACCCTTCAAATCTGGGAGAACTGGAACAGTTTACACAAGAAGAGTGGGCCAAACTGCCAGTAGAGAGGTGCAGGAAGCTCATCCGTGGCTATAGGAAGTGGTTGATTGCAGTTATTTTGACCAAAGGCTGTGCTACCAAATATTAAGTCTAGGGTGTCAATAATTTTGTCAATGCCATTTCTTTCCATTTTCTGATTTAAAAGGATATATTAAATTCTGAATCAAAACAAAGGTTCTGTAATATTAACAGAGAAATAAAGAATTGTGGAGACCAAATACTGTACTGTTGTTAATTTCAGCTTATGTTTAGAGAAATTGTGAGTTATTTGAAAAAGTGCAAGGGTGCCAATATTTTGGCCACGACTGTACCTCTGGTTTTAACCACTGGGTATCCAAGTCTTTCAATTTTGGAGCCACCACTGTGGGTCAGGTTTGAGCTTTAAAACAAAGTGTTTGTTCCATAGGTAGCTGTCTTCTGTTATCCTAATCCAATTGAGAATCGTTACCTTCACCTGGTCATAGTCTCTGGCAGTGGCATCATCTAGGCTCCGATAAGCAGCTTGTGCATCTTCAGTGAGATATGATGCAATGTGAGTGGCCCAGTTTTCTCATGACCAGACAGTGGTACTGGCAATTCTCTCAAAGTCAAAAAGTAAACTCTGTGAGGTTATCGTCAGGGCTTCCACCATGCGAGCACACGTGTACTGTGAACGTCCGTAAAGCTGATGGCACAGCACCGCCAATTATTGTGCCGCCGCTGGAGTAAACTGTGTTTTCTGTGGGGGCTTTTACCCTCCTGCATCCCCGGACTTAAGGCCAACCCAACTCCAAGTCGGAGTTGGTTCGGGAGGGCGAACACCCCAGAGGCAGCAGTGTCAGCAACCCAGTGAACTGTTGGAAATGTCACTGTAGTGGTCTTTGCTGTATTCCTGTCACTTTTCGACATGATACCCTTATCAGGACCCATTTTTGTTAGCCATGGGGTGAGGTGCTACAGCGACTGGATTCCTGTGACCTGGAGCTGGGGCACAGCTTCTTTCTGTGTTTGTAACATCTGCTTCATAAACTGCTGCTGTTGCTGGTCTCTCTGTGCCTGCTGTTGCCCTTGCTGAGCCATCCAGTCCCTTTGCATCTGGACCTGTTGTGCTTTCATCTGGGTCTGTTACGCTTGCTGTTTGCCAGTCATTTCAGTGGAAAACATAGGAAAAAAGATGGCAGAAGGAGACCAAAGGTCCATCTAGTCTGCCCATATGTTCCTTGGACATTCTCAAATCCCAGGCCCTAACCCCTTTCTGCCTAATGCCTCTACTGCTCCTGTTGCTTTTGATCACGCTTTAGCTTTGTCCAACCCAGCTTGAATGATGTCATGGACTTTGCTTCCATTACTTCAGCTGGTGGTTTATTCCTCTCCACCCACAAACACACTTTCACTGCACTTCTAGTGTTAAGAGTCGGAGACTGTTGAACAGGTCCGAGAATGGCACCTTATTTATTCCTGTGAGGAACTTGTTTGTTTATTTATTTATTTAGTTTTTGTTGACCGGTAAGTGCACTAGACAGATTCTGCCTATTTTCAGGCACAACCAGGAGGGGATACAGATGAATGCCAACTAACTTTGAACCAGATTAAGCTGTTGGTGGTATTTTTAGTGACTAGGGGAAATTTGGCCAGGGCACTGGGGAAATTTCCCCTACTCTTCGAGAAGTGCCATGGGATCTTTAACATCCCCTGAACTACCACCAGATCAGGCAGATGGGACCATGGTTTAACGTCTCATTTCAATCATGTTTCCTTCTCCCTCCTTGTCTCCAGTGAGAACATATTTAATGCTTCCGGATGCTTCTCGAACAGAGTGCCCTTGAAGGCCCTGGATCATTTTGGTGCTCTTCTCTGGACAGCCTCCAACCTGTTTATATTCTTTTTCAGAGTGGACTCCAAAACTGAACACAGTACTCCAGATGGGGCCATACAGGGTCCTGTAGAGAGGCAGTATTACCTCCTTCCTCTTGCTGTTGAATCTCTCCTTATGCACCCTGGCATTTTGTTGTCCTTACTATATGCTTTGTTGCATTGGCTTGTCCATTTAAGGGTGCTGCTTATGAGCGGCCTGGTGGTGCTGAGGCTTGAGGCACTGAAACCACAACTCATGCCATGCGGTGACCCGGGTTCAGAAGCGAACCTGTCGCTGGGGGTCGGCAGGGGAGAGAGAGCATCAAGCATCCGGAGGACTGCCTCTTCTCTCAGGGGATCAAGGGTTCAACCTGGACAACAGCGGCCCCCAGTGGAGACCAGAGGCACTGCACTGCTCAGTGCTTAGTTAGTGGGTTGCAGAGCTGCGCGGACGCCTCCGGCATCATTGCATACCGGGCTCTGCTGGGTGGGAGGGGAGAGGTGTAACCATAAGCTACCAGAAAAACCTCTGCCTCTTGATAGGTGGCGGAGGTCTGGGGGTGCCTGTCTACCACGCCCAATGTTGGGCTCCTCCTCTCCTCCATCTCAAGGTGCCCGACTGGATTCTAGATAGAACGCCAGGAGGAGTATCTAGTGGTCCCACCCATGGGACATAGAGCTGGGGCCTGTGTGGCCATTGGGAATGGTTGAGAGCACGATCCCCGGAGGAGCCAGAGGGAGCTTCAGGCAGGCGGGATCAAGGCGGTCACCATGAGTCCAGTCCTGAAAGAGTTCAGGAGGTAGAGTGATAAGTGTGTTTTTTTAAAAAAAAAGGTGCTGCTTATGATGACACCTAGATCCGTACTTCTCTGCGTGGCGCTGTGGTGGTACTCTCTCCTTAGGTTCCTTTACCCAAATGCTTCACCTTACATTTTTGCCAGTGAACTTCAGCTGCCAGAAGTTGGACCATCTTTCTAGCCTCTGTAGGTCTTTTATAGGTCCTTAACCGCCTCCTCACTGCCAACTCTTCCTCCTAGCTTGGTATCGCTCACGATTAGGGCCACTGCTCTGTCCTAGTTCATCTACCCTATTTAGATGAGGGTAAGTTTGATCCCACCACTACCACACTAAAACAGTGTTGTAGCAAGTCAAGGCTTTTGGGGTAACCCTCAGAAAAAGCACTAAATAAGGTTCAGGCTGCTTTCTTTGGGGAGAAAAATGGGAAACGCACACACACCAAGCTTGGAGCAAAATGGTAAAATGTATTGTTGCATAGTAGGAACACCAGTAGGCTACCCTACATATAAACACTCTGTGTGGCTTCTTTGGGAGAGGGTGGGGTGGACTGCCTCTCCTTCCTCTGCACCAAGGCACTATTGATGTCTTTTTCTAGCAGCACAAATGATGGGCCTAGAATGGAGAAGTCTTACAATTTATGAAGGTCCAAGGTATTTATTTTACAGTGAAAATGAACTTTGCATGAGCAAAACAAGGTGAAAAGGCTCTGGTATGGAGCAACATGGCGCTAGCACTCTTGGGCCTGCCATTTCTCAACTGCTCAGTGGTGTCCGGTACACTAGATAAATCAGTGGCAAAACTAGCTGGTACCCTCCCGATGGAATCCACCATGATGGGAAATCTCCTGTGGACTCCCTGGAGACTACAGTGATAGAAGTGGGATGTTGACAGGGCTAGGAGGTGGCCAGGGCACAGGTGAGTAGTATCTGTGAGGATTAAGAATATGATAAATGACATTATTTTCATCAAAACTTGAAAATTGCAGTATTGAGAGGTGAGTGGATCAAACAGTGCAGCAGCCAATGGAGATTTGTTCCCCATTATACATGGGCTGCGACTTTTCTCTTGATTTATGCTTCAAATTTTTGAGATATGTGGTAATTATCATATGTGTTAATTAAAACATCAGACTCTCACAAGTTGCCTATGTAAAGCCACAAGCGATATAAACAAAATAATGACATTTTCCTTTGATACCCACCATGGGCTATGAATTTATTTTTGTGTTTTGTTTGTTTTTTCTCCCAGAGAGTATTGAGTCACCAGGATGACACAGCTTTACTGAAAGCCTACATTGTAGAATGGCGCAAATTCTTCACACAGTGCGATATTCTGCCCAAACCATTCTGTCAGCTAGAGATTACTTTAATGGGCAAACAGGGCAGCAATAAAAGTCCAATGTAGAAGATAGTATTGTGCGAAAGGTAAGCAGTGTAAATAGTCTCCATGCAGCGTTTCCTTGCATAATTACTGTATGTAACCTTAATGGCATGACTGCTGATACCAACATTTAAACTTTCAGGTGGCAGCATTAGACAAACTATTCCTTCAGGCAACTGCATTTTGTATACTGAAAGGCAGAACTCTCTGAAACATAATTGCCCTTGTTTTAAGAAGAAATGTAATGGGGGTTGAATGGGAGAAACTTTGAAAACTGGTCCAGGGTTGTAGGCAAAAAAAAAAATTAAACAAGTATGATTTTGTATTTCTTTCTGTAACTCCACACATTGTCAGTGGGTATTCATAATAAGTAAGCAATAAGACACGAGGGTGTGTGCATTAGGCATTTCTTTTTTTAACTTTATATTTATTTATTTTCTTTACAAGCAGACAATTAATATCTACACACTCTCATACATGGCATAGAAATTTTGTAAATACATCCCAGAAAAAAAAGATATGCATATATATGAGTCCATGTAATCTTGTACAGAAGGAGGTGGGGGTGATCCTGGACTTTTGTCCAAATTAATAAAGTTATTATTATTATTATTGTTATTTAGTTGTTTAACCAGGTATAGCACACTAAGCTGAAAGCTTTTTTACAGGGAGCGACCTGGGAGCACAAGTTCTCAAAGCTTTGAAAATTGCTAGCCTCTTCAGCGGTTAAGGTGTGTCCAATAGGGAGAGTACAAGCATAAAATAAGATCTTACTTGAGAGGGCTCTTGCAGTAAATAATTACATATAGGACTGAAGCCGGCAGTCGTCAGGACCCCATGGAAAAATTTCTAGCTAGCAGTCTCCTGGCGAGGTTCGCCCCTCAGGTGACCGGCATCAGGAGATGTCAGTATAAAGGTTGGTCCCTCATGCCCTGCTTCCAGTTCTTTCCCCGCCGTTGGCTCATGCCAGCGCCTCATGTAAATTTCTTGCTCGTCAGACTCTAATGTCGGTATTTTCACCGAGTATTTTCAATTTTTTTCCATCATTCGTCAGGTATTCATGTGATGTCGCTCCCTACACCCTCCGAGCAAAAAACAAGTGCGACTCGTGTGGCGCCAACTCCCAGACAAGCACGCCCATTCACCTGGCCTTTTTTCGCTCAGGCCCCACCCATCTGGTGGAGAAGTGTCAGCACTGTCTCACTTTAACGTAGCCACCAAGATGGGCGGCAGCTACCCTGGAGGCCCATATTTTGAAAAAGAAAATGAGCTCCATGGAGAAGGAATTAAAAAGCTCCGGCGGGCCAACCTCCCTGAAGGCCATCACAAGAAGAAAGATAAAGAAAGCACGGACAAGGGCTCCTCCTCCACTGTGAAATCTTCGTGAGTCGCCGTGTTAAAGGTAACATCCACCCGGGGAACCGCTCGGCGGCTGCCTTAGACTTCAAGGTGGTGTCGGCCCGCCCATCTGGCTCGCACTCGGTGCCTTGAGCGCCTCAGGCTTAGGCCTCCGCTCCCGTTAAAGCCGTGATTTGCTGCCTACTGGGTGTGAGTGGCTCCGAGTGCGGACGAGCCCCTATTCCGCCTGACCAGGCCGCCCCCATCATAGCCTGCCTCTGAAGATGGGTCTGTTAAGTGGACGCCAGCCCCTCCGGCGCCAGCCCGCGGATCCAGCTGATAAGCTGCACGTCAATTCCCGATGTCCGTACAGGCGGAAGAGCCGTATGAGACCCTCCTGAAATCCGTTTCCTGGCTCCCCACAGCCTTCGCTGCCCTCTGGGACTTTAGTCACCTCAGCCCGCACCCAGGATTTCTCCTCCATCCCCCGGCTTACCGGAGTTCCTGTTCCACGTCCAGACCGCCCACCTGCTTGTTCGACCAATCTGATGTCGACTCTAACGCGGCCCTCGGCCGCCGCATTGCCGACTCTGGACGGTATATCCCGCCTGGATGCCACCCCCAACGCCAGGCCCTCGCCCATCAGCGCTTTCTGCTCCAGATCCACCTGGGCTCTGACCGGGCCGACGTCTGCTCCTGCAGCCTCCCTGGTTCCTGGGTATCCAGGCGCTGATCTATTCGATGCCGCAGTACCCGGCGCTCAACACCCGACGCCGGGCTTATCGTCCGTCTGGGTTATGGATACGCATCTTATGGGTATAATCCATACCCGTATCCTCCTGCTCCACCGCTTCCAGCCACCAGTGGACCTGTAGGAGACTCTGGCCTCCTGGTGGCTGGGCCAGGCTCAGCTCACCAGAGAGGTAGAGAGCCATCTCCGACGAAGGTGCTGGTTCCGGTTCCCGTACGTCCATGACGACAAACTCCCTCCCCACCTCCGGACACCAGGGCTAAACCCTCTGGGTCCAGAGAGGCAGGACACGCTTCCCGAGGGATTCCCAAGAGTCCGTTCCTCCCCTCACCAGGAGAGGAGTCTTCTACATCTTCATCTTCATCTTCTTCTCAGGCGCTTCCTACGGTTGTTCCGAGCAAGACGATGAGCCACGCCTCCGTCCAAGCCCAGGCCAAGGACTCCTCCAAGTCTCTGGAGGATCCTTCCTTCACGGAGTTGCTACGCAAGATCCATGAGGTACATAAGTAGCACTCCTTGGAACCAGACCCCAGCGTAAAAACTCACTAAGCATCTGGATCTGCCTGTGACAGCTCACACCTTGGTGCCACCGTGGATTGAGCCTCATGCCACCTTATTATCACTATATGGAACAACCGCCGGCCTTAGCCCCACTTCCTAGGAAGTCGAACAGGCTATACCAGGCTCCGAGGGCGTTGACTTTTTAGACTCTCAGCCTCCAGCTGACTCTGTCGTGATTAGCGCGCTTATGGCTGGTCAGCTCATCCCAAACATCTTAGCTCGCCTCCACCTGACAAGGAATCCAGGCCCTGGACCAGTATGGCAAGAAGATTTTCGCTTCTTCCACTCTGGGTATTAGGGCCCTGAATTATGTCGGTCATATGGGGGATTACCAGAAAGCTATTCTCAGTGAGGTGGAATCTAAATTGGACTCCTTCGGACTCTCAAGTCAGGCAAGAGTGGCTGACCTTGTCCCTCTGCACATTAGGTCCCGTCAGCACATGCTTCGTGAGACCTACGATGCAGTGGACACTGCTGATAGGAGCTCAGCTTTTGGCTGTAAGCCTCACGGTGTCATGCTTGGCTCTGAGTGTCAGGGTTGGTCCCGGTGCAGTCGCCATTCAGGAAGCGCCCTTCCGGGGTTCGGGGTGATGTGAAGAACATCATCACCGACCTGCAGGAGAAGGGATGGTACTAAAGTCTGTTGACTCTATGTAGCATCCCCATCAAATCTGGCCTGTCCCTTTCACAGGCGGAATCGTCCCAAAGCGAGACCCCAGGGAAAGCGAGCCACTAAACATCGGGCCCCTCAGCGCCAAGCCCCCGCCAAAAAGCAGCGGAGCTTCAGCTCTGGCGCTGCCCACCACCCTGACTCCTTCCCTCTTCCACAGCCTCCGGGCTGAGGAACCGGAGGAGGTTTCCCTCCACCTTCCGGGCTGGGAGGGATAACATCAGATTCATGGGTGCTCTAGCTAATGCAGAAAGACATTCAATAGGTTTCTACAGAAACCACCTCGTCACCCTCCCCAAGGTCGTTGTATTCTCGGGAACATCATCTTCTGGTCCAGGAAGAGATTTCAGCACTTTTGCTAAAGAGGAGATAGAACCCGTCCCCTTCCTCTGCAGGGAACGGGCTACTATTCCCACTTCTTCTTGGTTCGAAGAAGACAGGAGATGAAAGGCCTATTCTGGAGCTCAGTTCCCTGAACTTATTTGTGGAATACAAGAGGTTCAGGATGCTCTCACTGCAGAGCCTTCTGTCCCTCCTTCGCTCAGGAGAGTGGCTGTCGCTCTGGATATGCAGGATGCTACCTGCACATATCTATCCGCCCTTCTCACCGAATATCTCCGTTTTGATTTTCAGGGGACCACTACCAGTTCAAGGCACTCCCATTTGGCCTTTCCTCAGCTCCCCAGTATCTACCAAATGTCTTGCGTGTGGCGTGCCTACCACATACCGGGATTGCAGGTTTTTCCCGTACCTGGGCGATTGGCTTCTGGCAGCCTCATCCAGGGGAGGAACTCCTGCGCTCCCTCTCCCTACCCAGCAGGTCTTTGCCTGTCTGGGTATTACCATCAACCTTTCCAAGTCTCACTTGATCCCATCCCAGAGGCTCCAGTTTATAGGCGATACTGGACACGACCCTGGGCAGGGCCTTCCTGCCATCGGATAGGCGGCCACACTCCAGACTCGGGTAAGCCTGTTGTCTGGCTGCAGGCGGGTCAGTGCAAGGTCGGTTCTTGCCTCCTCGGCTTATGGCAGCTGCTATCCCAACAGTCCCTCGCACCGGCTCCACATGAGGGTCTTTCAGTGGACGCTTGCCTCGGTGGGATCAGTAGGCGGACGACTTGGACCACTTGGTCCTAGTTTCCTCGCCCATGGTTCAAGACTTGCAGTGGCGGATGGTTCGAGAGAACTTTCTTGAGGAGTTCCATTCTTCCTTTCTCCCCTCCCAGACTCTGACCACAGGCCTTTGGCGAGGTTGGAGCCCATCTCGGTCCTTATTGGACCCAGGGCTCTTGGTCCAAGCTCGAACAATCCCTGCACATCAATGTGCTCGAGCTTTGGGCGGTGTTCTGTGCTCCAGGCTCTCCACCTGTATCTTCTTCCTGGCCACCTAGCTGTTCAGGCGGACAATAGGTGTGTGGTATGGTACATCAACAAACTGGGAGGGACTCTGTCCTACCCTCTTTGCAGGGAAGCGATGAGAGTTTGGGATTGGGCAGCACACCGACCTTCACCTCACGGCAATTCATGTTCCGGGGTCGAGAACACTGTAGCAGACAAACTAAGTCACTCGTCTGCTCAAGCTCATGAGTGGGAACTGGATCGGGGTCCTAGGCGATATCTCCCTACATTGGGAACACCTCAGGTGAACCTGTTACGCTTCACCTCTCAGCAAAACTTCCGACTTCTGCTCGTTCGTTCAAAACGAGGCATTTTCTGGAGAGAAGCTCTGTCTCTAGATTGGAAGGACAGATTCGCTCTATGCCTCCCACCCCCCCGATTCCTCTTATCCCGTGTGTCTTGCAGAAATTGGTTCAGAAGGAGCACTAATGATTCTGATCACTCCTTTCTGGCCCAGGCAAGTTTGGTTCTCTCTTCTGCAACAATACTCAGAGGAACCTCCTCTTCCTCTGTCACAAATTTTACTGACCCAGGATCAGGGACCCTGGTCCATCCAGGTTCAAGTCCCACTTTGGGGTTTCTCCCAGGTGGCTGAGATCTTGGTGGAGGCTAGGAAACCCTCCACTGGGTCTGCTTATGCCATGAAGTGGAAACGGTTCACAATCTGGGCCACTTCAAAGGCTTGAGCCTTTCTCCTGCTCGGTCAGGCGACTGCTGGAGTGCCTCGCGCCATCTCTTTGACCTGGGTCTTAGTCACTCATCTCTGAAAGTACACATGGCGGCCATTTACATACTATGTTCCCTTGCAGACATAACGTTTGCTCAACTGGAAGTCTCTAAGACTTTCCTCAGAGATTCTTCACTTGAGACCCCCTATCCGAGTCCGCCCTCCTTGGGATTTGGACTTCGTTCTTGAAAACTTACTTTGCCTCCTTTTGAACCGGCAGCCTCTGCAGACATGAAGTTCCTTTCATGGAAGGCGCTTTCCTAGTGGCCATACCTCTGCTCGGGAGGATTTCAAAGCTCCAGGCCCTGATGTGCAAAATCCCATACTTGATTTTCACAAGGAGCGTGTGGCTCTGCGCACTAATCCTAAGTTTCTCCCAAGGTGGTAGTGGAATCTACACTGAACCAGTCCATAGAGTTACCCGCTTTCTTTACGCAGTACTCTAATCAGGGGAGTATCTACTTCACACTATGGACCTTCACCTTCTGAGATACTACACTAACAGAACAAAGGATCTCAGAAAGACTGATCAACTGTCTCTTTTGCCCCAAAGAGAAGGCAATGCTGTTTCAAGCAATGCCTGTCTAAATGGTTGGCTCATTGCATCACCTTCTGTTCGACAAATTACAACAAGACCCTTCGGGTCAAGTAAGAGGACAGTCCATCAGAGGAGTCGCTGCCTCGGTGGCATGTTTCAAGAACGTGTCAGTGGCAGACATCTGTGCTGCCACCACTTGGACTTCTGTCCATACATTTACAAAACATTATAGTTTGGATATTGCCTCTTCGTCGAGAGCAGGCTTCAGGCTCGCTGTTCTGCAAGGCCTCCTGTCTTAAGGCCTTCACAGCTAGAGGATCTGCTTTTGGGTAGCTTTAGTCCTCCCGTGTGCTTCTTGTTCCAGACTGCTTGGGACTCAGTCCTATATGTAATTACCTACTGCAGAGCCCTCTGATAAGATCTGCGTAACTGTACTAACTTACCATAACAGTAGATCTTTAAGAGGCTCTTGCAGTACACTTCCTGCCTCCATCCCCTAAACTTTTCAGCTCCTTTCCAATGAGGAAATATTCACTTCTCTTTGGCCCGTGGTGGAAAGAACTGGAAGGGGCGAGGACTGCCCTTTATACCCGACATCTCCTGGCCGGTCACCTGACATGGGGCGGTCCTCGCCAGAGACTGCTAGCTAGAAAGTTTTCCTGGGTTCTGACACCCTGCTGCCAGTCCTATATGTAATTAACTACTGCAGGAGCCTTCTCAAGATCTACTGTTACGGTAAGTTCTTACATAACTGTATTTCACGCAGTACAGAGACTGCAGTTTCAATCTGTTGCATGACTAGGGAGAAAACACAATATATTAAGCACACCTTCAGAAGACACCCCCCCACACACACACACATATAAGTATGGCAAAATTCAATATTCAGTACAATTTTACTAAGGCTCTGAATAAATAAGCATAACCCTGATTTATTGATTATAGTACACAGCAAAACTTTGAAACTCTTGAATCATGTAGCACATTAAGCAGTATTCCACCATGGAGCATATTATGAAGGATGACGGCGTTCGAGCAGGAAACCTGCAAAACTGCACGTGACTTAACTACCACCAGTATTACCATTACTTAGCTAAATGGCCCCTTCAGTTATGTCCCAGATAACCTTTCTAAATAACTGATGCGGGGAATAAACACAACACTTCCCCTCCTTACACCCTAACCCAACAAGAAAACATTTCAAAGTGGGGATTTATGCTGCACAGTCCAAAACTGGGCGCCACAGTTCAGACTCACTGCTCAAGTGTCCTCAGGTGGAACTCTGGGGTTCAGATAGAGCTTGTCGAGCTGCAAATTCTTGCTAATCTTCTCCGTCCAGTGGCCGGCATCCTGAGGATGGTAAACTGCCACGTTTTCCTCCGCAGACCACCCTGAGTTTGGCAGGCAAGAGAAAAGAATGGATAATTCCAAAGCCTCTGAATCGTTGATGCACTGCATCAAAGCTCTTGCATTTAGCTCTGGTCTGGTAGGAGAGGTCCAGATATAGCTTAATATCGGCTCCATTGAACTCAAAAGGATACACCGCTTTGGCAGCTGCAATTAGCACATCCCAAATCTCTGACCCAGTTGATTTCCAGCAAAATGATGCGTGGCTGGGTGGTATCCACTGAACGAACCGGGGAAGCTCTGTATGCCTTCATGGATGGTGTCCCATAGAAATCCTTCAGCAGGCTGGAGTTTGTTTTAACCAGTCCAGTAGGGATGTAAGCAAGGATATCCCTTCAATCCCCTCAGAGAGCCCCACAATTCAAATCTTGCCAACTCGAAACTCATTTTCAAGGGCCTCCATGCACCCGCTGAGTTGGCCACTTTCTTTTGTTAAAGATGTCACAGCAGCAAGGGTAGACACTGCCCATTTCTCTGACTCTGCAAGAGCTCGAAGTCTTGGATGGTCGCATCATGATGCTCTAACTTTTGTAGGGTCTACTGATTTTTGAGTCCATGGCCTGTATGAACTCAAGCATGGTCTGCCAGGGAGGTTCTGGCCAGTGTCCGAGGTGCCAGCTCCATTACTGCTCGAGGAGCCCACGGCCTTGGTGGATTGAGTGGCAGTTCTTTCTGTGGCCTCTGTTGTTGCACCTTCATTCTGCCTATCGTAAATTCATTATCCTCCGATACAGATCAGGTTGCTGAATTTAATGCAAGAGTCAGTCTTTTAGTAAAATTGCTGAAAATTTCAGTATTTCCAAATTTCACCACCTCGTGTGGGAGAGCTTATAAAGTGCTTCCAACCTGGAAGATGGCTGTCTAGCACCCCTGCATTAGACATTTCTAACACATGGCCAGGGGCATAGTGAGGAACAAGGCCACAGACCGAGTGCCTTCAGCCCTGACCGCATTAGAAATGTTTAATGCACACCGGAGTGTCTTATTGAGCTTCTAAATGAACTGTGTAATTAATATGGTGACAGAGATGAAAAACACTTTGTCTTAATGAAAGTGACATAATATGTACACCCACACGTATAAACTTACAAGGAATACTGATTTGAAAAAACAGGTTACTCACCTGTAACAGTAGTTCTAGGAGTGGTATATGTTGTTTTCCACACTCTTTGGCATATCCTTTCCCTTTAAGGATCACTGGAAGTCTTCAGGCTGGCTCCTCCCACCCACCGGGTGGTATATACCTCGGCTCCTCCCCATGACACCAGATCTTAGCCTGCTGGAAATGGGTGTTGTGCATCCGCAGCCGGAGGTCGGTGGGTCGTGTTGATGAACAACATATACCACTCCTAGAACTACTGTTACAGGTGAGTAACCTGTTTTCTAGGATCATGGACATGTTGTTCATCCACACTCTTGGCAGACTCCTAGCAGTTCTCTGGGAGGAGGGAGGCAAGGCACACACCCCTACTTCAGGGAACAGAGATTGAGAACCGAGGCCCCAAAACCAGCATCCCGGCATGACTCAAGGTCGATGTGGTAGTGGGTGATGAAGGTGCTTGCTGACTTCAGGTAGCAGCCCGGCAGATTTCCTGGATAGGGATGTCTGTGGAAGCAGCCACCGATGAAGCAGTATGGCTGGTAGAATGAGCTCTTATCCCTCTGGGAGGCTCCTTGCCCACTAACTCATAGCACAGACCTATGCATGATGTGATCCATCTTGCAATAGTCTGCTTCGCTGGGTCTGCCAGAAGCGGCTTCAGCGTGGGTGACAAACAGCTGGCGAACCTCTCCAATTTCCATCGTCTCTCCTTATAATAGGAGAGAGCACGTCTTGGGTCTAAAGTATGGAGCCTGTATTCGGCATCCGAGGTGTAATTAGGGTAGTATACCGGCAGAGTCAACACCTGGTTAAGGTGAAACTGTGACACCACCTTAGGAAGGAATTTCAGGTGGGGCGCAGGACAACTTTGTCCCTGTGAAAGACCAGATAAGGGAGTCCACCGAAAGCGCCTGGCGCTCCTGTCCTTCTGGCTGATGTGATAGCTACCAAGAAGGCCATCTTCCATGAAAAGTGTGACAACTCACACTTGTGCATGGGTTCGAGCAGCTTGCCCATGAGCTTTGCCAGTACCAGCACTAAATCCCATGGAGGTGGAGGTTCATGCATCGGAGGGATATGTGATCCAGGACTTTGAAAAGCACCTGACCACTGTCTCCTGTGCCAATGTCGGCTGACTGGTGCACCCTAAGGTCGATGACCATAGACCCCTTTGGAGAGAGACCAAAGGTAGTCGAGAATGTTAGCCACGGACAGGACAGGACAGAGGGCCCAGGGTCCAGACCCTTGTTCTGACACCAAATGGAAAACCGCTTCCATTTGAAGGCATAACATTTCCTGGTCGATTCCTTTCTGGATACCTCCACCACAGTGTAGACATCTTGGAAAGACCCAAAGCCTGGAACTTTAGCTGCCCAGGTACCAGCTTGTGAGGTGTAGGGATTGAAGGTCCAGATGGAATACCTTCCCTGATTTAGTGATATCAGGTCGGACATGTACAAAGCTGCTACGGGCCCTGCAGCTGAGGCTGAGAGATCTGGATACCAGAAGTGGCGTGGCCAATCTGGGGCTACCAGGATCACCTTACGCCTTGTCCCTCACCTTGAGGAAGCACCTGTTGATCAAGGGAAATGGAGGAAGGTGTAGAGGAGGCCTGGGGTCCACGGCCTTGAGATGGCATCCCCTGCAGCGAGCCCTGCTGGGGGCGGCATGAAACAGCCTCAGCTTCATGTTTTCCTGGAGGCAAGAGGTCCACCATTGGTTTGCCCCAATGGGAGAACAGGCTGTAAGCTACCTCTGGATGGAGAGACCACCGTGGGATGTCTGGCCTAAGCGGCTGAGAGCATCAGCCAGATGGTTCGAGGCTCCTGCCACATGGATGGCTAGGAGATCCACCTCCAGTCGGCTCACAAGGGTCCAGATGCGGAGCACCTCCTTGCACAGTAAACTAGAGTGCGTACGGCACTGTTTGTTGAGTTAGTACTTGGTCGTGGTGTTGTCCGCCTGATTTGAACCACTTGACCCCGGAGCTGAGGAGAGAAAGCTGACAGTGCCAGTCTGACTGCTCTGAGCTCCAACAGGTTGATGTGGCATCGGGACTCCTCGGGGGTCCAAGGCTGTGGGCCCTTTGTCCCCAGCCCATGAGAGAGGCATCAGTCGTGAGGTTGACTGTCGGCTCAGGGCGGACAAACGGGATCCTTCCTGCAGCCAGTCTGGGGGCGGTCCACCATTGGAGCGTCCCACATCTTCTGGGTTACAGTGATCAGCTGGTCGAATTGACCGTGGTGGTGAGTCAACTGGGTGGCCAGCTCCCATTGGAGGAAGCGCATGTGCCACCGGCCCAACCAGGTGCACGCCCGCCATGTAACCCAGGAAGGGAGAAAGTCCCGGCAGGCTCAAGTGCCCAACCAGAAATGATCGGGCAAAGGAGGAAAGAACTCTCCACCCTGTCTGCCGGGAGCTGAGCTCTGGCTTGACAAATGAAAGACATGAGTTCTGACTTGGCCTCGTTGATTAGGAGGCCAAGTTGGGAGCTGGTCTGGAGGGCCAGATCCTGGCTCTCTCCACCTCCTGAAGGGAGTGACCTGCCAAGCCAGTTGTCGAGGTAGGTAAATTCTGATCCCTGACGCTGTAGATGGGCTGCCACCGCTGCACTGCATTTGGTGAAGACCGTGGGGCCAATGACAGGCCGAACGGCATGTCTCAGAACTTTTATAGGGTCCCGTCCGACCCTGAAGCAGAGGAACCGCTTATGTGACGGGCAGATTGGGACTGGAAAGAACGCGTCCCCAGATCCAGTGAACAAACTACATGTTTTCCAAGGATGGAATGCTCTGGGACAGAGTGACCATCTGAAAGGTGCGAGCCTGAGATATTGATTCAGTTTGTGGAGATCTACAATGGGCGCCAGCCCTGTCCGCTTAGGTACCAGGAAGTACCTGGACACAAAGCCTGGGTCTGCTGGAGGATCCACCACGGGAGCTATTTCCTCCTTGAGGAGGAGTGAGCAGCGTCGCCTCAAGAGCCGAGTGGGTGTGGCGGAATCCGTTCTCTCCGAGGGGTGCGGGCTCAGCTGGGGTGGTCCTGCTTGAACTCTAGAGGCAGTCCCTGACCGACCACTTGAGAACCCACCTGTCCAAAGTGACAGTGGACCAGCTGGAAAGGAAGTGGTGGAGCCGACCCCCAGGAGGACCCAGAGCTGTCATAACAGGAGTAGGGGTGGCAGCCCCACCCCATCACTGAGCAGGCTTGGAGGAGGAGGAGGAGGCTCCAGGACCTGAGCCTCAGCCTCCTTTATAGGCCTGTTAGGTCCAGGCTTGGGCCGAGGCGCAAGCTTGAGCCTGCTGCTGGTGCTGCTGTCCCCTTGGAAGGAGGACTGCTGAGCCGAGGGGAAGAATGATAAAGGACTTCTTCTTCTTCTGCTGGTTCTTGCCAGAGGAACCCTTGGCAGAAGTGGCATCCAAGGTGGCATTGGACTGCTCTATGCGCTGAAGGTGACTGGCCACTCCTGGGCTGAACAAGTGGGTCCCAAGGAAGGGCCGCGTCAGCTAATTTGTGCTGAGTATCCGCCAGGAAGGAGAAGAGCCTCAGCCAAGCCTTGCGGTGAGAGGCAACTGCGGTGGCCATCGAGTGGGCACAAGAATCTCCAATTTCCAGGGCCGTCTGAAGCTGCTGTTTGGCAACAGCTCGGCCTGGTGTCAGACCCGCTTGACCGTGGTCTGCATGTCCGCAGGGAGATGTGGGAGGACTTCGCCCAGTGACCCAAGAAGGGCATGAGAGAAGTGTGCCATGATGACGACCGAACTTCCTGACTTAAGGCCCAAGGAGGAAGCCGATAGACCTTCCTTGCCGAATGGTCCAAAAGTTTGGACTCTTTGTCGGAGGTTGGTCAGTATCTGTAGAACTGCCAGTACACATGAACACAGAGGTGGTCACCAGGCCCTCGGCGAAGGGTGCTCTGTGAACTCCGTAAGGGATCCCATAAGCACCACATACTTGCGGCCATGCGGGCAGACAGAGCTGGATAAGAGGCAGGGCGCTGCCAAAGTTCGAGTGCTGGACCAGCAATGGCCTCGCCATCGTTAGTATCCCTTCTCTTAAGGATGTCCATAAGAGGGTACGCCTTTTCTGGATGGGTTCCAGGGGTATCCCTGTGGACTCAGAGATGAGGCAAAGGATCCCTTGGAAGGAGGAAGGACCTTCCTCCGTCCCTAGGCAAACGGACGACTCATAATGCCAGGATGAGAGTGAAGCCGGGTGACGTCCGGTGGGATACAGCGGCTTGCCACCCAAATCACTCTTGACATGCTGAGAGCAGTCAGGGGTGACCGTGACCCGATAAGCGCGGGGGAAGCCTGGAGTCCGGTCTGTCTTCCTTGAAGGGCCCCCCTCCATGGGCTGCTTAGGGCGGTAGTTCCACCAAAATGGGTGGAGAAGCCGGTTTAGGCTGAAGAAGTGGCTTTGCTGGCCTCTGGGTGTGAGAAACGAAGACTTCTGCCCAGTTGTTTTGGCTTCGCCTAGGAGGCAAAAGCTAAGTAATGGCCAGGAAGGAGCCGGAGTTTGCTTGTGGCCAGATAAGATCTGCTGTTGCCACATGAGGTCCTCATAGCGCTGATGGAGTATTTGCCAGAGCCTCTCCTCATCCGAGGAGGACGAGGATGACCCTCTTGTTAGAACGCTTATGGCTCTTCCTTGGCCTGTCGGTCGGACGGGTTCTGAGACTTTGACCAAGATCAGGTGGGCCAACTCGGTCGCTCTGGAGACACTGGTGGAACCCGTGACTTCTGGGGGTCTGGTACGGTCCCCGATGGGAAACACCAGCAGGCTGGGTCTCCTTATTGGGGAAGACAAGGACCGAGTCCTTTCCAAGGAGTCGTATCTGGAGCCGCGACAGAGGGTCGATGGGGTCTATAACAATCTCAACCGAGGTTCGAGACCTCATGCTCCTGGGACTGAGGCCTCTCTCGGTCCCAAGAGTATCTTCGCCGAGACAAAGACTTGTTCAGTTCCTTCTCCCACTTCGGGATCGGTAGGAGTTGCGAGCCCGAGGCGCCTCTCCCATGTGGGAGAGACTGGCACAACTCCCAGAAAGAGCCGAGAAGGTGGAGCCTAGGTTGTGCAGAATGAAGAAGCTCCGATATTTGACTGCATGAGCCGCTTTTCCTCGAATGTCTCCATGCATTCCAATTTATCGGCGGAGCCCGCAGCCTTGAAACCGCCCACCTAGCCTCTTTGGGCTTCACCAGAGGTTCCTTTCTCCGGTCTCCCCAATTTCAAACGTGCCAGGCGGTTGTGCAGAATGTTGGGATGGAATACCAAGCAAAAGCTGCAGGATGAGGTGTCATGGCTGACACCTAGGCAGTAGACATGTGAAGTGGGGTTGTGCGCGACATCTTCTGGCTGCAAGAACACCAGGCGAAATCCGGGGAAGATTTTTCTTCCATAATCGGCGCGATCTCTAACTTTCGAGCGAGTTTTAATTTCGTAAAACTGAGGTTTTGAAAACTAGGCCTACAAAAATGCAAGAGCACGAGGGAGGCAACTTGAATCTTCCAGTGGAAAGGAAGATCTGGCGTCTGGGGCGGAGCCAAGGTATATACCTCCTGGTTGGGTGGGAGGAGCCAGCTTGAAGACTTCGGTGATCCTTAAGTGGGAAAGGACATGCCAAAGAGTGTGGATGAACAACATATCCACGATCCTAGAAATATTTTTCAGTTTTTTTTATGTCAAATAGTTCCTCTGCCTGCATTAGAATTCATATTGACTTAATGTTTTGACCAGTTATGGTCACCGTGGTGAGTATATATATAGTTGCTATGGCTTTTCTGCCTCCCCAACACACACATACACACACACACACATATATACGCAGTCATAAAAATAACATTTACAGTTAAAAGATTGTGCTGGTAAATGTTGTCTTACTGCAGTACTTTTCATTCTTCTACCTGCTCGTTTAAAAGTGACTTCAACAGTTGTGTGCTGTGAGTAGACACCCAGACGGCATGTACTGGACAGGAGTAAAGCTGTTCAGTTCACAGCAGAATGCGAACATTTACTGTACCGTTAAATTATGCTGGCAAGTGTTTGTTGGCTTAGTGTAGTACTCTTCTTCCTGCACTCTACACGTTAAATGAGGTTGCGTACGTGAGCAACTGAGCAGGCGGGCCATCCACCTGGCACGAGGAAAGCAGTTAAGCTAACAGACCAGTCCCTATATGTGGTGAGTGACTGTTGCTGACCAAAGAAGGTGAGGAGCAAGCTGCTGTATGGGGATGGTCAGTGGGACTGATCGTGATTAGGTATACTTTCCTTTGCCGAGCGATCAGGTAAGCTTGGCGAAACTGATCAACCGGACCACACTATGGAATTTGTGTGTGTGTGTGTGTGTGTGTGGTGTTTGGGGGCCTGGTGGGTGCCGTATCAGGCAGCTCAGGATTTGTATATATGGATGTAGCAGCAGCCAGCAAAAAGCATGTGGGCAGACTGTGGTAAGGGATGGGAGAAGGAGCTAGGCTGTGAGTACATGAAGATTAAAAAAAAAGTACTGAAATGAATGGGTAGCTTCATACAGATGTTTTCTGTGGTTTTTCAGTGACTGCGGGAACTGGCAGGGACTCATCAGGCTTGAACAGAAGCACAGTCCTTACTCCTTAGCTGATTTCATTGCTAAGACATGGGGAAAAATGGCAGCAGTTTAAAACATCAAGTGTTCTAACTGCACATTGATTTATGTTGTACTGCGTCCAGTTTTAGTACTTGTTTTTACCTGTGCATTGGAAAGATCTAATGTACAGGTAACAACTAATCAGGACACAGGATTTCCTCTCCCATTTTATAACTGGGTATAATGCACCTCAACAGGAAATGGCACAGCCAAGCTTTAGAGTGTTGGGCATATGAGAATTCCAAGGCAAGCAACTCCAAAGTTCAGCTGTGCCATTGAAAGGGGAAACAGCTACCTTTATCTTCTCTCAAGACTCTTCCAACATTTAGGTTGGAGCTGCAATTCTGCATAGCAGGTTGGGGCTGCCTGGTTTTAGGAAGCACCCCAGTTTAAGAGTGGTGCCTGTTTAGCTGCGGCTTTCAATTGGTTAACTGTCTTTACCCATTCAAACAACATGAAGTCTTGCTGTATTCTGACTATATACAGGTAGCCCCAGCACTTGAACTGCTCCTGAGAGGAAAGGGTTAACTCTGTGCCAAGGCATAAAACGTTGAGCTCGAGCTCGGTTTTCAAACCTCTGTCCCAGGTACTCCTCAGTGTAACCGTCAGATTCTTTACTCCGCCTAACTGTGAAGTTGCTCCGAGATGATCTCCTTCAGTTCAAGTAAAATCGGTCAGTTTTCAACTGTTTTATTTTTCGTATTCAGATCTGTCTACTGTACAGAAAGTGTGTTTAGTAAGTAGTTAGAGTTTTGTTGGTAGAAACTGTTTGTTGTTCGGTTTCTTTCTGGTTGGGAACCGAAGCAAATTCTTTATTGGTTTTTCTTTGTATTTTTCTACTTTTGTACTGTGGTTAGGTACCTATCGGATCTAAAAAAACATCATTTTCTTTGTTTGTTTTTTAACTGTCCCATGTCACGGTTGGAACAGATAGGTTTGTACTTGCCTGGCTTAACCGCTGGTAAAGGGTAACTTATAATTTTAAAGGCATGTGTAGGAAACCCAAAAGAAAACCGGTCCCAGTGGGTTTCAGCACTGCTGTGTGGGAGGCCTTTGCTAAGGCTGATCCCCACCCTGTCTGTGTTTATTGTCTGGGGCTTGACCACCTCAAGGAAGACTGCCAGATTTGCAAAAACCTTTCCCAAAGCCACTTTAGATAAACATTTGAAGTAGGCTGAAGGAAAGAAGGCTGAAAAGTCTGCTGACCCGGATGGCCAGCCCGGTTCTGTTCCAACCCACCTGAGGGGTGCCCACTGACCTGGGCAATACTTCCTTTGGCAAAGGAGAGCCGATTCTGCAGAATCGGTTCTGTCTAAGAAAAGCGCAAGTCAGCCGGGTTTGGATCCCGGTCCCCATGTTCCACCACTGAAGAAATGGCTAAGCGATTACTATTGTACAATCGCTTTGCCCAGTTCGACCGAACTGACACCGACTCAAAGATTATCAGTTTGGTCAGAAGCTTCTGCTTCTGAATATGATCCCAAAGCATTTTATGAGGCAATTGGGAAGGAGAAGAAGATTTTGAAGAAGAGGATTATGAGGGCCTGGATAAGCCAGTAGAGCCTGACATTTCCCCAGAAAGGCCTTCTAATGTGTCTCCTCCCAGACTTTGAGTCCCCTCCATTTCTTGTTCTACAAGAAAGTGGCTGATACTCTTCAGCTTCCAGTGGAAGAGGCTGAACAGGATCAGGAGGAACCAGACTATGTTGAGATAATGGATGTCCTAGAGTCCAAAGGGTTTCTATCCTCTGCACATAAATCCTGGAAACAGACAAAAAATTCTTCAGTTTCGAACATCCATACCTCCGTGGATAAAAGATGGACAGGAGGTATACCCTGTTAGGTCCCTAGGACAGAATTCCTTACAAATCATTGCAGCCATGTTGGGATAGTGCAAGCTGCAGCCTGTGACAAGGCTAACATTCCCTGGCATCGCACTTCCCAGATAAGGATTCAGGAAAGTGGATGCCATGGCAAAAAACAGTACTTGGCATCCTCTTTGGGGCTCAGGCAAGCTACTTGCATGTCATATACAGCCAGATACCAGAAATCTATGTGGGATACGGTTCTGGGCTGGCTAAGAATACACCTCCCCAGCTGGCCAAGGAGCTGGAGCAGGTGGCTGTGAATGGTATTGGGGCATCAAAGGTCCAGTTTCATGCTACTGTCGACTCAATGATGTACATTCCAGGGTTATGGCTACATCTGTCTCCCTGATGAGATTTGCTTGGCTTAGGTGTACCAGTCTATCACAGGATACCAAGACCATGGATTTTTCTAGTCACGGGTAATTCTCTGGGGAGCAAACAGAGGCTTACATGAAAAGATGGATGAATACAGGACCACCTACAGAGTGCTACAGCCAAGGAAAAGCAGGTCACGCCTCAGAAGCAGCAATCTAGAGCTGGCAGGGCAGGCCTTTTCCTAGGTCTTTTACCAAGCCAAGGCCTTCTCTTCTTTCCAGCATAGGGGCTTCTTTAGGGAAGAGGCAGAAGGGGATGACCAGGACTCCATCCTCATCTCAGTCTAAGCCCTCTGCCAAACAGACACCCTGAGTTCTGTCTGCCCCTCTTGCTGATTTTACTTTGCCTTAGGTGTCTCCAAGTAAACAAATGCGCCATGCTGGTGCAGCGCTGGCGTTCAGGGGTTTAAAATGCTATTTCTTTAGTTAGGCATGTATTCTTTACAAATTATGTAGTCTTAGAAAATGTACAATAATCCAGAGTTCTAACTTGTTCTTATAAGTAGAGTGGCATTATAAAAGCGTTTGTAAACTCATGCAGCCATTAGTGAACTGAAATATAGGTTGTAATGCTGCAAAACTTCAGACATTCTTGAAGTTAATTAAGCTCCTTGTAAAATACCTTTTATTTTAATCCCAGTCTGGTAAATTCTCTAGGCAGTATTATTTTTTGCTTTATATCTATTGCAGTGTACTGTAGGTTTACCTTAGTGTTTCAGTTAGCAGTCCCTCCACAATGTTAAGCCAGTAAGTTAGCCTTCTCTATAGAGCTGGCGGCTGGGCTTTGTCTATATTTAAAGGTATATACAAGGAGGTGGAGCTCTTTTGGGGCACTTTAAAATTTCTTTTTACAATTATTGTTTTATATTTAAATCTGGAACCAGAGTTATGATCAAAAAGGTAGAAAATGCATTATGAATGTGTTTTGGTACGAAATTGTTGTTTGCTTATAAATATAATGTGTTTAAACTGTCGAAAGAGGGAGGACTTGGGTATCACATGATTAAAAGACTATTTAAAGAAATCTTTTGGTTCATTTTAGCAGATAGTCTGGTGAGGTACAGACCTGTTCTGAACTCATAGTATGTACTTACACTAGTGGATTTCTAGTGTTTGTTTTTTCAGCCTTGGTTTTGCAATTTTATTTTCTTTTGTAGCAGCTTGAAGTTCGGCTTTATTTTATTTTGTTCTTATAAATAAACTTTTGTGTGAAGCTTCTGTTGCTGTGGCAAGGCGTCCTTATTGATACCCACACCCCAAGGCGGTAGGACGTCCGACCCTCCAGGCGGCACGCAGCCTCCACTCCACGGACCAGGCCGATCACTCTACTCGGCCGCCTCCGATGATGGCTCTCATAAGTCGGACGCCCGGCTCCTCCGGCGCCCGCCAGAGGCTCCGCCCCAAGCCTCACGTCGGCTCATCCGATGTCCAGCTAACGAAGGAACCGACTCACGGACCCCCCGTCCATTGTACCGGTTCCCGCAGCCTTCGCTGCCTTCTGGGAACCAGAGTCTCCCAACTTGACCCTGGGGATTTTCTCCTCCATCCCGGGCAAAGCTGGGGATCTTTTGCCCGTCAGTCCTTCCGCCACCTGGTGCGCGGACCTGGCGTCGGCTCCCCGGATGCCGGCTCAGGCGGCCGGCCCCTCCGACTGCTCGGCCCTGGCGTCGGCCTTACCGGCGCTGGGAGACATTCTGCTCGCCTGGGCCCTCCGGGGCTCCCACTATGGACCGCCCATGGGGCCACCAGCGGGCCATTTGCTCGGCAGCCCCCGGCTTCGGTACCCTCCGTCCCATCTGGCGCCAGAGTACCCGGGACCGCGGTATCCGCACTACAGTACCAGACGCCAGGCTTTCCGACGCTGTAATACTCGGCGCCACAATACCCAACGCCGGCTACCCGCAGCCGGGTTTTGATACGCTCCATACGGTTACAACCATATCCTTATCCCCTCCTCCTCCGCCTCGCGGCCTCCAGTGGACCTGCAGGAGACTCTGGCCTCCTGGTGGGCTGAGGCCAGGCTCAGCTCACCAAAGAGGTTGAGAGCCGCCTTCTGGCGGCAGTGCCGTCCCAGGTTCCCGTGCGTCCGGCGGCACTCCCTCACCACCTCCAGACTCCAGGGTTCTTTGTTCTGGATCCAGAGAAGGGCAGGACATGCTTCCCGGGATTTCCCAAAGGGTCCGTTCTCCCTGGTCGGAAAGGGAGTCTTTCTCCTCTTCATCCTCCTCTTCACCCTCAGAATCCTCGGACTCTTCTGACGGTTTCTCTGAGAGAGACGCATTGCAAGGACTCCACCAAGTCTCCTCCGGAGGATCCTTCTTTACAGAGTTGCTTTGGAGAATCCAGGAGGTTCATCAGTGGCACTCCCTGGAACCAGATCCTCAGCGTCTGAAACTCGCTGAACATCTGGATCTGCCCGTGACAGCTCCTACCTTGGTGCCACCCTGGATAGAGCTGCCCGACCTCGTTATCACAATATGGAAACAGTCATCGGCCTTAGCCCCACTTCCTAGGAAGTCGAACAGGCTATATCAGGCTCCAGAGGTGTTGATTTTCTGGATTCTCACCCTCATGCCGACTCGGTTGTGATTAGTGCCGCTCCACGGCCGGTCGGTGAACCCCAAACATCTTAGCTCGTCACCACCTGATAAGGAATCACGCCTTCTGGACCAGTATGGGAGAAAGATTTATGCTTCCTCCATGCTGGGGATCAGGGCCCTGAACTATATCGGCCATATGGGGACTACCAGAAGGCCATTCTGACTCAGGCGGAAGCCAAATTGGACTCCTTGCCTGACTCCCAAGTCAAGCAGGAGTTGGCTGATCTCGTCCGCCTGCTTGTTCGGCCAGTCGACACATGCTACGTGTGACATACGCCGCAGTGGACACTGCTGGGTGGAACTCAGCTTTCTAGAGCCTACGGCCGTCATGCTTGGCTCCATGTGTCAGGGGTTGGTCCTGGAGGTGCAATCTGCTATCCAGGAAGCACCCTTGAGGTCGGTGTTTTTGGGGTGATGTCAAGGACATCATCACCGATTCAAGAGAAGGGGATGGCACTGAAGTCAGTTAATTCCATGTACCATCCCCATCAGCATAGCGCGCGTCCCTTCGCCAGATGGAATCGCCAAAGGCGAAACCCCAGGGAAGGCGGGCCAAACGCTGGGCCCCACAGCTGCCAAGCCTCCCCACCCAAAAGCAGTGGATGCTTCAGCTGCGGCGCTGCCCCACACCACCTGACTCCTTTCCTCTCCCACTGCCTCCGGACTCCCCAGAGGAACCGGTGGAGAGAGGTTTCCCTCCACCTTCCGGGATGGGAGAGGATAACCACAGATTCTTGGGTGCTCAAGCTCATAGCAGAAGGACACTCGATAGAGTTTCTTCAGAAACCACCCACGCCACCCTCTGAAGTAGTCGTATTCACGGGAACATCTCTCTTGGTCCAGGAGGAAATTTTGGCTCTCCTGCTGAAACAAGCAATAGAGCCTGTCCCCTTCATCTGCGAGGGACGGGTTACTATTCCTATTTCTTCCTGGTCCCAAGGAAGACAGGAGATCTCAGAACAATTTTGGATCTCAGTTCCTGAATCTTTCGTAGAATACAAAAGGTTCAGGATGCTGTCTTTGCAGAGCCTTCTGCCTCCTCCTGCGGGTCAATGGCTTTGTGCTCTGGATCTGCAGGATGCTTATCTGCACATTCCATTCGCCCATCTCATCATGGAAATACCTTCGTTTTGCGTTCCGGGGGGACCACTACCAGTTCAAAGGCGCTCCGTTTGGTCTATCCTTGGCCTCCAGGTGTTTACCAAATGCCTGGCAGGTAGTGGCGGCCCTGCGTACCAGGGGTACAGGTTTTCCATCCTGGACGACTGGCTCCTAGGCGACTTCGTCCAGGAGGAACTCCTGCGTACCTCTTCCTTACCCAGCAGGTTTTGCCTGCCTGGGTATTACCATCAACCATTCCAAGTCTCATCTGGACCCATCCCAGAGGCTACAGTTTATTGGGGCGATTCTCGATACGACCACGGGCAAGGCCTTCCTGCCTCCGGACAGGGCGTCCACCCTTCAGACCCAAATAAGTCTGTTGTCCAACCACAGGATGGTCTCTGCGAGTCAGCCCTTAGCCTTCTCGGGCTCATGGCAGCTGCTATCCCGGCGGTGCCTCGTGTTCGACTCCACATGAGTATTTCTTAGTGCACTCTACGCTCTCAATGGGATCAGCTAGTGGATGACCTAGATCACCCAGTTCTGATCTCCTCGCCAATGATTCAAGACTTGCAATAGTGGATGGTTTGAGAGAACCTGTTTGGGAGTTCCTTTTTCATCCTCCCCTCCCAGACTCTAACCACAGACGCCTCAGGCGAAGGTTGGGAGCTCATCTAAGCCCTCATCAGACCCAGGGCTCCTGGTCCAAGCTAGAACAGGCTCTCCACATCAGTGTGCTTCGAGCTTGGGCAGTGTTGTCACTCTCCAAGCCCTTCAGCAATACATCCTTCCTGGCCACCTAGCCGTCCAGACGGACAACATATGCATGGTGTGGTACATCAACCAACAGGGAGGGACTCGGTCCTACCCTCTTTGCAGGAAGGCAATGAGGGTTTGGGATTGGGCAACACAACACGACCTTCACCTCATGGCAATTCACATTCCAGGAGTCAACAACACCCTGGCAGACAAGCTAAGTCACTCTTCTGCTCTGACTCACTGGTGGGAACTGGACCAAGGGTCCTAGACAATATCTTCCAACTTTGGGGGAGCACTGCAGGTAGACCTGTTAGCATCCCTAAGCGCCAAACTTCCGTCTTCTTCTCACTCGCTCCAGAGCGGCGCTTTTGAGCGCGCTCTGTCTCTAGACTGGAAGGACAGATTCGTCTATGCCTTTCCCCAATTCCACTTATCCCACGAGTCTTGCAGAAACTAGCTTCAGAAGGAGCACGAGTGATTCTGATCGCTCCTTTCTGGCCCAGGCAGTTTGGTTTTCTTTTACAACAATACTCAGAGGATCCTCCTCTTCCTCTTCCTCTATCTCGAGGTTTGTTGACCCAGGATCAGGGACCCTGGTCCATCTAGGCCTCAAATCCTTCAACTGCATGCATGGCTCCTGCAGACTTAGCCCAATCCCGTTTTGGAGTGTCTCCCAAAGTGGCAGATACTTTGGTGGAGGCCAGAAAACCCTCCACCAGATCCACTTAAGCCATAAAGTGGAAAAGATTCACTATCTGGGCGCTTCCAAGAACGTGGAACCCTTCTCCTGTTCAGCGGGCTTCTGCTGGAGTATCTATGTCATCTGTTTGACCTGGGTCTCAGCCATTCTTCTCTGAAGGTACACATGGCAGCCATTTCGGCCTATCATGTTCCTTAGCAGACAAAGCTTTGCTCAACTGGAGGTCTCTAAGACCTTTCTTGAGGGTCCTCCATCTGAGGCCCCCATCCGTACTCCTGCTCCCCTTGGGACTTGAATTTTGTTCTCGAGAAACTAGCTCTCCCTCCCTTCAACCTGCAGCTTCTATGGATTTGAAGTTCCTTTCATGGAAGTCTCTCTTCTTGGTGGCCATTACTTCTGCTCTGAGAATTTCTGAGCTCCAGGCCCTGATGTGTAAAACTCCATTTGATTTTTCACAAGGAACGTGTTGCTCTTCGCACCTAATCCTAAGTTTCTCCTTAAAGTAGTAGCTGAGTCTACTCTAAATCAGTCCATAGATTTACCTGCCTTTTTATGCAGTACTCTAATCAAGGGAGTATTTACTCCATACTATGGATGTTCACGGATTCTGAGATACTACACCAACAGGACGAAGGATCTCAGAAAGACTGATCAATTGTTCATCTCTTTTGCTCACAAAGAGAAGGCAATGCTGTTTCAAGCAATGCCTGTCTAAGTGGTTGCTCATTGCATCACTTTCTGTTATGACAAATACAACAAGACCCTCCGGGTCAAGTCAGAGGCCACTCCACAAGAGGAGATAGCGCTTGTTTCAAGAATGCGTCTGTGGCAGACTTCTGCGCTGCCGCCACCTGACTCCATCCATACCTTTACTAAACACTACAGTTTGATGTTGCCTCTCCTAGAGCAGGCCTGGCTGGCTGTTTTGCAAGGCCTCCTATCTTGAGACTTGCACAACCAGAACTACTTTTGGAGTAGTTTTCCTCCTCCCGGTGCCTCTCTTTGTTCCAGACTGCTGGGGATTAGTCCTATATGTAATTACCTACTGCAGAGCCCTCTCGAAGTAAGATAGTACAGTTCACGTAGACTTACCGTAACAGTAGATCTTGAGAGAGGCTCTTACAGTAATACCTTCCCTCCTCCATCCCCCAGGCTTTTCAGCTCCTTTTCTATTGAGGGAAATATCCGCTTCTCTCTCGTCCAGCCTCTTTTGGCCTGTGGGGGAAAGAACTGGAAGGCGGGCGTCCGGGACCACCCTTTATATGCAGCGTCTCTGACGCTGGTCACCTGACGGGGGCGGTTCCTCAGGGACTGGGGTTAGCTAGAAATTTTCTCCTGGGTCCTGCTGCCTGCCGCATCAGTCTTATATGTAATTACCTACTACTGCAAGAGCCTCTCTCGAAGATCTGTTGTCACGGTAAGTTCTTACGTAACTGTACTTTTCATGGCACACTTAAAATATCAGTAGCTATGCCATTGACTTGTGTGATTGTAGAGCATAGCCAGCATTTCTGCGGCTATGAGGCTGGTTTTCTGATTTCTGTGGCCAGCACTGATTTCTGCAGCCACTGCTGCAACCTGCAGAATCGCAGAATACACGGGGCCCTGCTGGTAGCCATTACCTCTGCCAGGAGAATCGGTGAATTACAGGCTTTATCAGTGGAACCTGATTACATTTTATTTCACAGGGATAAGGTGGTCCTTCGAACAAATAGAGTTCCTCCCAAGGTGGTATCAGACTTTCATTTGAACCAGTCTGTGTCATTGCCTGTATTTTTATGCTGACCATTCTTCCTCTGGGGAGAGACGACTACACAGTCTTGATGTAAAGAGGCTCTTCGTTATTATATAGTACACACTAAGGCCCATAGAAATGACCGGTACACAGCTGTTTCTCACTACGGGAGAATTGGGAAAGGTAAACCTGCCACTAAGAGAACTGTTGCCTGGTGGATTATCTCCTGTATCCAGTTTTGCTATTGAAGTTGGGGAAAGAGCCACCCTCAGGCCTGAGGGCTCACTCCACCAGAGGTGCAGCTGCTTTGGTCGCAGCAGCCAGAGACATACCCTAGTGGAAATCTGTAAAGCAGCCACCTAGAAAACTGTTCATACATTTACCAAGCATTATTCTCTTGACATCCAGTCAAGAAGTGATGCTAGGTTTGGCACAGCAGTACTGCAGAGTCTGTTCCCAAAATAGGTTCTGTAACTCCTCCTTCAAGGGGTACTGCTTGGTGTTCTATAGTCAAAATACAGCAAGACTTCATGTTGTTTGAAGAAAAATTGCTCACCATAGTAATGTTGTTTCTTCTAATGGAGTCTTGCTGTATTCTGACCTTCCTCCCTGCCTCGCCTCCTGGAACCTAGTAGTTTTGGGATGTGGGTTGGCAGGCGCAGTGCTGCACCCCAGAGGTGTGCCTGGGTTACCTCTTCTTAGGATGAGGTTTTGTTGTTATTACTTTAAATATATATTATTAAGTTTTACTACCTACTTGGATTCTTGTCTTGACGAGTCATTTGGACCCTAAAAATCTGTTGTTGCCTTTTGGCACAACAATTTAGAAACAATTTCTATTTAGTAATTAGTTAGCATAGTGCTTATCACGAATCTGATGGTTACACTGAGGAATATCTGGGACAGAGGTTTGAAAACCGAGCTCGAGCTCAACATTCTATGCCTTGGCACAGAGTTAACCCTTTCCTCTCCGGAGCAGTTCAAGTGCTGGGGCTAACTGCATATAGTCAGAATACAGCAAGACTCCATTAGAAGAAACAACATTACTATGGTGAGTAATTGTTTCTTTCCGTTCATGGACTAGGAGCTACTTCTGTCATGCTAGGTGTTCTGATGGTCTCCGTTTTAAGAAAGAAAAAAAGTGCCACAGGTAGGTACATTTTACTTACCAGCATTTCTTGGGTAGGCGTAGGGATCCTGGGGTTTCCTTGTCTCTTGTGTCTGTTGTCCCTCCCCCAACTGGTTTCTCTGTGACTAATTTTGTTTCAAAAGAAAAATTATAATCCTAGGGAACTTGTGCCTTGGGATTTTGCCTGGCTTCTCCCTGGCAGTCTGCAGACATGTTCCTTGGGCAGTATTTCTTTGCTGAGCTGTTGGGATTTCTTCACTTAGCTAAGTGCTTGTGTTATCTGTTACTGGTTTTATCTCTCTTGTGTTGCAATCAGAGGGTCTTAGGAGGTTTCTTTACCTTAACCCTCTGAACACCTTTTTAATGGTAGCCATTAAGCCATGGTGACCGTTGGGCGTCACTTCTTCCTCCAGTGCGCTTTCCACGCTTGGGTTTCACATGCCAGAGGTGCTGGCTGGTGACATAGCACGGTAGCAACACAATCACCTAGCTTTCCCATTGTGCTATGCTTGCGTATTCTCAAGCGTGTGCTCGCTCGCACTTAGCACACCAACGCCTCATAGGACATCGTGAGGTTCTGTGTGCTCCTGCCTTGAGCGCACACTCCTAATTAGCTTGTTCTAGTCACGCTGATCCCTGCCTGCAGCTTCAAGTTTGAGAGTCTTCAGAGCAGGCAAGCTAATAGGGCTAATAATTTTTCTCTGGTAGTTATTGTTCTTCAGTACTTTTGCCATTCACAATTATAAACATGTACATGGCACTATGGCTTATCAGAAACCATTAATTATGAAACGATGCAAAGGGTGATGAGGCCCTCCCCATGGGTTCCTGTTGGCATCTTCGTGTTGCTCAGCATATTATTCCCTAAGGGTTCCCCTCAAGCTGGTCCTCGAGCTGGCGAGGGCACCTAGTTTTCAGTTGGCAGTGGCAAGCAGAATTGTAAAAATGACTTTTGTTGCTCTTGGGTGAACTTTTGGGCCCCGATGTTCCATGGACATCCCTGAGACACATCCGACTCCTCAGGAGGGGACTCACACAGGCACATCCGGTTGTATCAAGGCGAAAAAGGCTGCGTAAGACAGATATGTGAGACAGACCCTGACCCTGACTGCCTAGAAGGTCAGGATGAGGATTTCAGGATCTTGGGGAAGTTCCTGACATATGTATGATTTGCTCTCTAAAGAAGAGGACATCCCATCTGAGGAAGAGGAAGGGAGTGGACAGAGCCCTGGTGAAGGATTCCATTCCTCCCTGTTGACAACAAGTACTTGTCTTTTTGATAGCTGAGACACACATGTCCTTACAGCTCAAGGAGGAACAGTTCGTAGAGACAGTGGATGTCCGTCCGATTCTGTCTACGACATCCTCTGCTCCAAAGTGTTTCCGAGTTTTATTCTCTGTGACCAAATTATTGAGCAAGAATGGGCTGGTATGGATCAGAAAGTATGTACCAAAACCGAAGACACAGCCTTTTCCATTTTAGAGGAAAAATCTTGCAGATGGGAAGCCACTCCACTGGCAGACAAGGCTGTACATCATTCGGTCAGACACACGCCCTGCCTATCGAAGGTTGTCTGGACTTAACAGATTCCCATGACAAATGAGTGAATGCCACATGTAGGAGAATTCACCTCTGATGGCACAAATCTACAGTATGTACTTCTTACACCTCCTTATTGTTGCCAGAGCCTTAAACTTGTGGTCACTACTCAGGGTAGTTTCGTTTCTCCTTATAAGAAGTGATCATTTGGCAGTTAGTTGCTATGGCCTCCATGTTTCTGGGTGATTTTACAGTGGAGAATTTACACAGGTCTTTCATTCGACCTTCCACCTTGTGTCGGCCATGCAGAGCATATGGCTTGGGCATTGGGCCGCTGATCACACTTCAGAATCTAAGCTGTTTAACTTCCCCATCAGGGAAACTTGTTGTTGGTTCCAGCCAGGATGCTATTTTAAAGGAACCTGTAACCAGAGAATACAGAAGCCTACTCGGGTAAAAAGATTACAGTACTAGAGGGACCCTGGCTAGACACCATGCAAGAGGCCCAACCAAAAGCCTGGTACTTGCTATGAGGGTTGCATGGGCTCATCTCTGCCACCAATTTTTCTTGGTGGAGACTACAGGAATTTTACTCAAGGTGGGCCCAAACAACATCAGGCGCCTGGGTTTGGAAATTCTAGACCTGGGCTATGCCATAGAATTTTCAACAATCTCCTCAAAGGGATGTTTTCTGCCATCCCTGGCCTTCCAGGATGCTGCAAGAGTCAAGCAGTGTCAGAGACCCTGAACCATCTCATTCAAATCGGGGCCATTGTGCGGTCCATAGCGAGCAAGGTCAAAGTTCTACTTGAGCTACTGTATTTCATAATTCCCAGAGAATTTTGGATTTTCAGGCCCATCCTGGAACTGAAGCATCTGAACAAGTTTGTGTGCCACATGACCTTCAATATGGAGCCCCTGAGGTCATCACCCGAGCTGTTCAGCCAGGGGACTTCATAACGATAGATCTGATGGATGCCTACCTCTACATTTCCATCTCTCAGTCTCACCAGAAGTATCTTAGGTTCTCCATACTGGGTCAACATTTCCAGTACAAATGCTTCCTTCGAACTTGTAACAGCCCCAGGGTCTTCTCGGGTGCTGATAATCCCAGTGGCTCAATTTCGACAGGAAGGGCATCGGGTCTGTCCTTATCTAAACGACCTGATTATTCGTGCATCGACATTACCCTTGGCGAGGAAGTCGGTGCTCAGGACTCCGGAGATGCTTGAGTTCCACAGCTGGGTGGTGAACCAGGAGAAACACTCTCGATTCATCTGGGACCTTAGAACACCTGGGGAAGTGTTCAGCATGAAACAAGGGAAGATCTTCCTCTTGCCTTCCCAAAGGGGACTTTATTGACAGAAGTTCAGTGGCTCAGGACTCTGTCATCAGCCTTTGCCCTCAGCCTGCTATGTATCTTGGGCCTCATGGCAGCAGCGATAGATCTAGTCCTGTGGGCTTGCTTTCATATCTGGTCCCTTCAAATGGGATTGCGATAGCCGCTATCCGACATCGGAAGATTATCAAGCCAGGTGTCATCAAGACTTCAGTAAATAAAAAAATCTCCCTCTCTCCTCAAGTTAGACCTCCCTATGTTGGTGGGTGAGTGTGCAGAATCTGAGCAAAGGGCCCCAGCATGGCACTGAGAGCACACTCACTGAGAAGATGTGTCGTGCAGGAACAGCATACCCACATAGATGTTCTGGAAATGAAAGCGGTTCACCTGGCTCTTAATCTATTTCAAATTCTGCTGCAGACCAAAGCAAAAAAAAAAAAGGCAAGACAGCACCATCACAGTATCCTTGACAGGGCAGTTGAGCGTTTAAGCGGACTGGCTAAGTCACAAAATGTTCATCCTGGGGAGTGAAGGTTGAGCCCAGAGTTGTTCAGCCTTGTGTGCAACAGGTTCAGTCAGCCACAGATTGATCTGTTAGCATCTAGCTACAGTGCTTGGACTCAGAGGTTCTTCAGCCATCATTGGTGTCCACAGCGGAAGCAGTGGAGGCTCTGACTCAGGAGTGGACCTTCAACAGAGCATATGCCCTCCCTTTCTGCCTAGTCTCCACAAGGTCATATAAAAATGAGACATTCAAGAGAAGCTTCCTCCTAGTAGCTCTGAGTGGCCAAGAAGCCGTTGGCTCTGAGACTTAGTGAACCTAGCTCACCAATCACCCTTTGTCTTCCAGTGCGAGAGACTTTCTGTCTCAGGGTTCCATTCTGCACCCAAATCCAGGAGCGATGCAATTGCGGCCTGGCTTTAGAAGGAGGAGTCTCCTAAAATTAAGTTTCTTTAGAAAGTAGTGAATTCTTTAATGGCTGCCAGGAAAACTTCTGCTGCCACAGTTTATGCTAATGTATGACCACCTTTATGTATTGGGCTGGGGAGGATCTTAAGCCTTCCATGGCCTCAATTCCTGATTTTTGGATTTCCTACAGGAAGCTGTGGAGAAGGGTTGGCTTGAAAGCACTCAGAGGGTCAGGTTTCCGCTCTTGAAGTTTTCTTGGCCATTTCTCTAGGGGTCTAATGGAGAGGTTGTTCTGTTTTCTGCCTGTGGTTAGCAGTTGTCCTGTGTTTCAATCCCCAGTTCCTCCATGGAATCTAAATCTGGTTCTGAATGCTGTTTGTAAGGAGCCTTTTGAAACACTGTCATCCATCTCGCTGGATGTGTGTTGCCTTACAAGGTGTGTTTTTGGTTCCTATGTGCTCAGCCAAGAGTATTGGTGAGCTCCAGGCCTTATCCCATAAGGAACCATACCTTGTCATGCTAAGGACAAGGTGGTACTCCATGTACTCTAGAAAATATGGCTTCCAACCTTCTGTCTGGAACCATCTCGCCTCAGAGAGAGAAGGAGTTACACAAGTTGAATTTACGCCGGGCCATTAGGATATACCTTAAACAGATGCCTGAGTTCCGAAATCAGATAGCCAGTTCTCTTAGGAGGCGGTCAAGCAGGGTAATCAAGCCTCCAAGGCTACCTAGCTAGGGGTGATGGCTTGCATTGCTAAGGCTTATGTCGCAGAAAAGGCAGGCCTCCGTCCCTCAAGGCCCACTCCACCAGGGCTATGGCCACGTTCTGGGCGGATAGAGGTGAAGCATCAGTTTTAGAGTTATGCAAGGTAGCTCGTGGCCCTCCATCCATACGTTAACAAGCACTACAGATTGCATGTTCAGATTTCTGCTGATGCAGCTTTTGATCGCAGTGTGTTGCAAGCATTTTGCAAGTAATTTCTTTGGTACTTGTTTTTGGCATATGGGATAATATTCTCTCCCTCCAGACTGTTCTGGGTACTGCTTCTTAGAATCCAGTTGTTATGAATACATTGACCATGTGGAGCACTACAGAAAGAAGAAATTTCTTCATACTTACCGTAGTTCCTTTCTGTTGCTCCAACATTCAGTGGGACCACCCAGGAGTCTTGCTCCTGTGGGAGAAAATTATCTAGTATTCCAGTGGAGGTGTCCTTTCTTTGATCAAACCCCTATTATGACTTTATTGGGGCATCCCTGTATTATTCTGCTGTGCTGTATTCCTGTAAAAAAAAAAAAAAAAGTTTTTAATCAGACTGCAACCACTCATGTTAATAGGTTTAGCTGTCTATCACTAAAAGTATTTTTCCTTGTCATAGGTAGTCTCACTGCATACGGTTTCGTCTGCAAAGTTCACTGTCAACGTCAGACTTCAGAAGATTGCTGGTGCAGGTTGTTCCTTGTTGGTGGTTAACCTTTTCCACAAGGGACCATCTTGACCAAACCTTGTGTGTAATATAGACATGCCTTCTTTCGGAGGTCTGCCAATAAGGTAAGACAGTTTCTGCTTAGTGTAGAAGGAACATTACATACAAGTAATTAGTTAATTGTTATCTCTTATAAAAATAGGCAAATATGGTAGTTTATTGAGGCACTGCGAGGTTGGTAGTGACTGGGGAGTCCTGCTGCTTGGAATCCTCATATGCCCAATATTCTAAAGCTTGGGCTGTGCCATTCCCCGATAGGACTGCACTGTACCCAGTTCTAGCCCTGGAACAACTCTCCTTCTTCCTGGACTCATCCTCCTTGTTCACCCCTTTCCAGTCTGGGTTTCTCAAGACCACTCCACCACCTCCACCTCCCTCATCCGACTCATTGACTTCATTCTCTCAGGTATGGATCAGAGATGCATCACCTCTGCCATCTTTGTCAACTTGGCCAAGCTTTCGACACTGTCTCCTCCCTTCTCAGCAAGCTATCCATGACCGGCCTCTCTTACTCAGCCACTAGCTGGTTCCAGTTCTACCTTGTAGGCGGACTCAGTCCGTCAGAGTAGGCAGCTCCTCTCTCCTCTCTCCCAATCAACACTGGTGTCCCCAAGGCTCAGTACTTGGCCCCATATTGTTTTCTATATTCCTGAATGACCTCCTAATGTTTGCACATCTTCAAATACACACATGTACGCAGACAATACCGTGTTGTTCTCCGGGAACACCCCTCCATGGTGTCAACCAGCCTTCAGCTGAATTTTAACAATGTCCAACACTGATTTATTACAAACCAACCCTCCATGAAGGTAAAAAAAAACAGTATCCATGACCTTTGTCTCCAGGCAAAACTAGCCAGCCTTGTTTCCACTCCCACACCCTCTCTGGCTCAGTGCTCAATGACGTCACCTCGTTTAAGTACCTTGAATATGGCTAGACAAAAATCAGACTTCCACAAAAATTACCCTAGACTCTGAGCTCTGTACAGACACTGCAACTGCCTCCTGCAGCACACCAGGAGAGAAATCGTCCAGAAGATGATTCTCCTGTCCTGGATTTTGGGGACATAGTCTATAGCTCTGCCCCCAAAACCACCCTATCCAGACTGGACACTCGCTTCAATTCCTTCTGTCGCTACATCTCTGCTGCCCCTTGCTTTCATCACTGTGAACTCTATTCCTCGCCTCCTTTCCCTCCCTCCAAGCCAGGCACATGTCACACATTGCTAATCTTGTTGGGAAGTTCTGGCTTCGCTCTGCTGCCCTACGTGTCCTCCCTCTTATCAATACCCCTTCCATCCAGATATACCTCCTCACCTTCACCTATAGAACCCTTGCACTCCCACCACAGCGCACCTCATTGGGCCACTCCTCCTCCTCCTCTCTTAAACTTCCCGATATCTGAACTCCCTACTGCTAGAAATCTGCTGTGCACAGTCCCGCCACTCAATCTCACTCCTCTTCCACAAGCACACTGCTCATGTCTCTAACTGCACCTAATACCCTTCCCTACAAATCAGCTTCCCAATGCCCCCCACCCTCGCTCCAGCCCCTCGACTTCCCCTCCACCCCGTCGACACCCCTCCTCTATCTCCACAATGTCCACCTGCTCCATCTCTGGGTTTACGCTGGTTGGGCCCTCCTGCCCCCCACTACTCCCTCTGCCCCCTACTCCCCCTCCCCATCTCTTTCTCTTTTCCTCCCTTTCCTGCCAGATCCTGTCCCCCGGGGTTCTTGACATCCTGAAGGGAACAGTTTTAGCTTCCCCTCTCCCTCCTTCCCTTACCTAGCCAGGCCCAGTCCTCTTGTGGGGTTCTCAGCATTTGAAGGGGATAGATTTCTTAGTCTCCCCATCACCCCCTCTTTCTACCCTTGCCAGGTCCTGACCCCTTGCAGGGACTCCAGCATCCTGAGGGGTATAGTTTTGTCACCCCGCTCCCCTCCCCCGTCAACTGGGTCCTGACCCTTGCAGGGTTCTCAGCATCCTGATGGTGTTTTAGTTCTTGGCTGTTCCTCCTCAACTCCCTCTTCCCTTTAGCTTGCCCCACCTCTCACTTCCCCTTATCTGCTGGTGCCTCTTGCTGTGTTCTCAGCACCTAGAAGGGTTTTGTCTTGGCTTGCCGCCCACCTCCTCCCCCGCACTCTATCCTCTCCCTTTCTTTTCTACCAGATCCTGTGCCTTGCAGGTTTTCAGCATCCTGATGGTGAGCTCATTCATAGCGTGCCCTCCGTCCTTCCCTCACTCCCTCCCTGTTCCATCCACCACTTGTGTTACACTCTTTCCTTCCTCTATCTCCATACAGGACTTTGTCCCCTTTTTGATAAATAGCACTTATTTGTCTCTGTACTCAGCCTGCTACTCCTTGTTCTTCTTCTGGCCTATACCTTCCAGGTCACCTTTTCCTGATTGCTACTATATATGTATATCTGTGTATAGCACTGCTTGCCCTGGTATGTCTCGCTCATTGTCTCCAATCATTACCTTGTTTCTGCTACATCTGCACATGACACTGTCCGCTATCTAGGTATTCATATACACACTGTATTAGTTCCTCTCTTTATAAACTGAATTTTTCTGTATGTATTGTATTTGTATTATGTTTTTGCACTGTATGTATTGTATTTTATTACATTTATGCTCAGTCTCCCCTTTATATAGTCCTTCCCCCCAGGACGCTTCTGGAAATGAGCTGTCACAGCTCATGTTGTCTCTCCTGGTGAATCCTTTTCAAATAAATAAATAGTAAATAATTGTTGTGAATACCCATTGACAATGTTGGATCTAACAGAAAAGGAAATTACAGTGATATAATGAAATTTCTTCTTTTTTTAAATGTATATATTTTACTTTACATTGATAGCACACAGCTACATAACTCCATCACCAACCAGTTTTGCCACCAAATGTCCTGCTACAGGGGTGGAGGCCATGATACTCCACACATTTATGTACAGAAATATATTTATATAATTAGAAATAACTGGCAAAATTCCATGCATCATTAAAATTCCACATTGCAGCTATTCGTTAAAAATACTTTATGGCCATTCCTTTTTCCTCATATTCTTGACCTTGAATGTCTAGGCTAGTTAGATCTTTTCCATTGGATGGTTCCTATTTTGTACTGAGATGTCTGACATTGGGATATAACTTGTTATTGTATTTTTAAATGCAATAAATATAAAGTTAAAATAAAAATTACAATAGCCAGTAAAAGAGCACATTAAAACAACAGATGGAACTACATTACAACAATAAAACAGGTACTACAATTATTAAATATTCATTTGTCATTACTAAATGCTTCTAACCTTGTCTCAGTACTAAAGTTACCACGGGTTTAGAAACTGCCAAGTTATATGGTGATGAAAATGATGTTTGACTGTTTTCTTCAATGTTCCTTCATCATAGAACATGATGTCATAAGATGCAATTGAAATAGTCTGTTATAGTAATTTCACTGAGTTGTTTCATAGATTTCATAGATGTTTACAAGCAAGTAGACTTGCGTCCATAAAAGCTGCCCATTTATATCATACACAAACTGAAATTTCTTTTCATCACAATGCAGGTCCAAGTTATTCTTAAACTGATTCATACTTCCACTATTAATTATTGCCCGAGGTAGAGCATTCCACGAGAGTAACCCCTCTGGCTATACCAGTACTTTCTTATTGTGTCTCCATTTAGATTGTATCAGTTGTTTGTTGTGCCTTCTACTACCATGTTCATCTATTCTTGGATAGATTCCAAATTCAGTGCAATAGCTGCCGTCTCCAATTATCTTATACAAAAGGCACATATCTCCCTAAAACCTCCTATAGCATAAAGAATACAGATTAAGAGACACTAGTCTATCAGGATAAGATAGTTCTTTCATCCCTTGAATGGCTTTAGTGAATCTCCTCTGAACAGATTCAATTTTAATAATATCCTCCTATTTTGTGGAGACCATACCTGGATGGCATACTCCAAATGAGGTCTGATGAGGGCTATATAGGTGGGATTAGAACTCTGGCCTCCCCTAGCAATATATCGCAAAATACAGTTTTAAGTTTTGGGTGGCTTTCTTTGTCTGAGATCTACAAGGTATGCTGAACTTAAAATCTGGACCAAAATTACCCTTAATCTTTTCTTGATAGTACTAGTAAGTGGTAGGTTGGCAAGTGTGTAGTTGTTGAATTTGTTTATTTTTCCCATGTGCATTATTCTACATTTCACAACTTTCAACACTAGTTTATTAGTAATGGTCCAATCTGAAATTTTATCAAAACCTTCTGTAATTCCAGCACCTCATCTTGTGTATTCACAACTGCTCCTAACCTACAGTCATCGGCAAACTAATATAGCCAAACCTTAGAGTTATCTGATTGCAGGGAGGCTATAAAAATATTGAACAAACAAGGTCCCAAATGGAACCCTGAGGACACCACTGGTAATTTTAGACCAGTTTGAAAAAGTTCCTTGATGGATACCCTCTGTTGTCTCCCTTGTAGCTATGCTGATACCCAGTTACAGATGTTAGGGTTCAAATTAATCTCTTCCAGTAATTTTAATAACTTCGATATGGGTAATTTATCAAAGGCCTTAGAAGTCAAGTATATCACATCAACTGGGTTTCCCATTTCCAGTTCCCTGTTTACATTTTCATAAAAGGCCAATAAGTTTGTCTGACAGGATCTGGACTTGGTGAACCTATGCTGTGATTGGTCTACCATACCATTTACTTCCAAATGCCTTCGATATGATCCTTTATTACTCCTTCCAAAATCTTACCCATTAATAAGGTTAGGCTAATTGGTCTAAAGTTTTCCAGTTTGTCCTGGCTTCTTTCTTAAAAATAGGGACCACTAAAGCTAGTTTCCAGTCCGGTACTATACCATGATCTAGGAAGTCTGAAACACATGTGTAAGAGGAGGCTAAAACAGTTGCTAATTCCTTTAATATACGGGATGCACATCATCAGGACCAGAAGATGTAGTAGTATCTATTCTTGATAACCTAACTTGAATATCTTTAACTTCCACACAGTTTTACCAGGACTAGAGCTATAATTTCCAAGATGTATATTAGGATTACCAGTATTGAAAACTGAACAAAATTATTGTTTTGAATATCAGCTGTCTCTTCTGGGGTTGCCACTTGTTCTGCAGTATTAGTAAAGGGTCCAATCATACTATTGTCTTTCCTTTTGCTATTGACATATGAGTAAAGGTTTTTACCATCCTTAACATTGTCTGCAGTGATAATTCAAAATTTTCTTTAGCTCTCTTTATTTTATTTTTAGTCTTTCAGATATTCTCTAACACTGATAGTTTAAAGGTGATCCATGACTCTTGTATCTTTTGAACAGTCTGTTTTTTATTTAGTAACTTTTGGATAGATCTGCTCATCCACATAGGTTTATTCCTTTTGGGTCTGTCATATTTAGGATTGTGTGGTATGAATTTCCCAACAAGTTGTTTGATCCTGGCTAGGAGTGTCCCACATTTCTTGGACAGACATACCAGCTAATTCTACTACCCAGTCCCAGTGAATAAATTCTTTCTTTAGGCCAACAAATCTCCTTTCCCAAAATCCAGTCTAGATGTAATTCCTAGAGTGTTTCCAAGACCAGTGTCAGAAATATTAAAGTGGACAGTAGAGTGATCACTGCTCCCTAATGGACTTTTTATTAACACATTACTAATTGAATTACCCAAATTGGTATGGATCAAGTCTAATACATTTGACCCCTAGTGCTACTATGCACCAACTGCACCAGTTCCATCAGTTTACTCATGTCTAGACATTGCTTATTTATATTTCCAGTAGCCAGTGACGATTTCCAATCAGTGTTGGGCAAATTAAAATCACCTGCCAGAATTATTCTATCCGCTGGATCTAATTTGTTGATTATGTGAGTATTTTAATGTAATCAGAAAGGGTGTGGAAGGTGCCTATATAACAACCCTAATATAATTGTGGTACCTTGTTGAAATAATTTAACATACAGAAACTCCAAATTAGACATATCCACTGGATTTCTTCACATTTAATACTTTCATGCCGTAAATTGCCATACCTCCCCTTCCTGGGTATTCTGGATTTTGAGAACACAATAAAACTGGGACTTTTTCCCATTTATCTTCATTCGTCCCCGAAGTTTCTATGATTAATGACAGTTGTATGTTCTTGGATTGCAACAGTAGGCTGAATTCATCAAATTTCCCCACAAGGCTCCTGGCATTTATAAGTACTGCCTTCCACTCTAGATTAATAGGGGTAGACTTGTAACTGGTTTGCTTAAAGATTCATTTGCCAGAGCCCCAACCCAGTTTAAATAAATTGGATAACCGTTCACTTTTGCCTAGTATCCTAGTACCTGCATAGCTTAAATGAAGACCATTATGTTTAAAAACACCTTTCTGTTGAAAGTCATGGAGTTATCCATAAATCCAATATTTTCAGTTTTACAGAACTGTCTTAACCATGAATTAATATAAAAGATATGCCCATGTTTATAAGACTGATGACCAAAATTGGTAGAATGCTGGAGATAATTATCTCCCCATTTTATCTAAGATTTTTTAATTATGGTTTTATATTCTCGTGAATATGTTCTACAAAAAAAAAAAAACCTCAAATATCGTAAGGCATATTGTGGGTGACCATACACAAGCCCGTGTTCCATCAAGAGGTTGAGATTACAGCTTATGGAACTGGAGAGCTGAGGACTCTCCTGGCAATACCTCGAGCGCAGTTGCACCTAGCCAGCTAACTGCAGTTGCACCTAGCCAACTAACTGCTATAGTTACTAATGCTAAAGGACCCCTTGGAATAATTTTTTCTTGTCCTTCTGTAAGTACTGTCTTCTACATTTATTACCTCCAGTTCCTGAAACATGGTAGGCGCCTCAGCTTCTGGCCATTGTATTGGTCTGCCCTCCCACCATTTCTTCTGCCTCTTCCTTGTTCTCCACCTGCCTCCAACACATTATTGGGGAGTTATCTAAACAATTCAGAATATAATAGCTGGACAGAGAAAACAAATCAGACAAATGAAAATAGAGGCAAACTAAAAGCTGACTGTAACAACATACTGCAGCTTAGTTGAGAGAGAGAGATGCATTTTTTTCTTAAACTTAAATTTGTATTATTTTTCTCCTATAAATTAACATAATACAGTGACAGTGAGACATGTCAGGTACACAGAGACAGTCAAGCTTGATCAGAGTTAATACAGCAATACATGGATATGATACAGTCTGGGAGCAATAAATCCATTGACAGAGAAGCCCATACCATTGAGGATTCATCCGAATGCACATTGAACAATCTTAGATCCATCTGGGCACCAATGTAGGAAAGCTGTAAATAATGACCCCAATATACCCGTCTGTCTCATAATGCTAGTAATATATTCTATAAGTAGGTGTATCATGGTACAAAAGGGGTCCAACAGTGTAGCATACAGGACCCACTTCCTTCAACTTATTTCAAATGAGGCATCAGGCTTTAAGCCCCTGGAAGAAAGGCGTTCTAAGGTATAGAGCTCCTTCACTATCCCAAACCAATCAAAAGCGTAGGAGGGTGTGTACCCCATAAATGTGTGATAGCCTTCTTGGGTGCTAAAATATAAGGTACCAGTAGGGATCCCTTCTGAATCTGAAGCCCCTCAGGTGGGACTGTAATCAGCACCAGTTCAGGAGTAAGGACTGCCTCCACCCTTAACTCCCCAAAGCTAGGGCTATGTCTAGCCAATAGGCTCTAAGCTTTGGGCATGCTAGAAAATAAGAAAATGACCTGCCTTCAGTTCCCCACATGCTCTCCAGCATTTCCCATGTGGTTCTCCTGTAATTTTAGCCGCCTTAGCTGGGGTGTTAAAGAATCTATTTCTGGTTTTCCAGGAGAACTCTCTCCAGTAAGGTGCAAAGGGTACCCTCATAGAAAACCTTGTGTATTTATGCCAATCCCCTCAAGACTGGGACTTCCAGTTCTCTATTCCAAGCCTCTAATATTGAAAGGGTGGACTCTAGAAAGCTCCTGTAGTCCCTCATATATAATTTGCCTATGAAATCGTCATTGACTGTTCATTCAAAGTTATAATAAAAGGTGTAATATCTTAGGAGAAGATTGGGCAAAGCACTTCTGCTGGGACTCCTCTGCATTAAAAGGGCACTAAGGAGCTGGTATAACTGATGATCTATCTATTGTATTCCATATGTTTTCCATAAGTTAAAAAAAATGAGAGAATGCCCTCAGGTTTCATCAATTGGAACAAGAATTTCAGGCCTCTGTTACTCCACTGGTCCAGAATCTGTACTGAGTGTGATGGTAAGTGAACTATTTCTGACTTAATAAGTTTAAGGAAAATATGCTACTGTCTGAAATTCCCTCGACCCCCTCAGATAGGAACTTGCAGGGCAGAGACGGACCCCCAAACAGCAGGCAGTCGGACAGGTCGCGAGGGCCAGACTCCTGAAGCCCTCCCTCCAGCCTGTGCAGCGGACCCCTCAGGTACAGATGGCCACAAATTACCTTAGACTCCTGCCTTTGTGTGTACAGAGGAGGGATTTTGGCACCTTTTTCTTTTAAAAAGAAAACAAATCCTCTGCTTGCACTTAATATTACTGTTGGTGTATGAGTGGAAATAAGTCTCCCACCCACAGCTTCCTTAAGGCTATATCTTTGTCCTTGATTTGTGCTTAATTTGTGCTGAATTCTACCTTAATTCCTTAATGTGGCAACGGAATGAAAGCATAGGGCTGGCTCCAATTTTCGTTTGGTGCCTTTTTCAACACTTCTCAAAGCGGAACCAATGCCCCTGTGGAGGTATCTTAGGAACCTGCACGCAAACTTTTAATTTCGAGCCACATAATTTTTAACTCCCTATAATGCTGATACTAGTAAGACCCCTGTATAACAGCTGCTGGAAGAATTCCTGAGCTGCACTTTCTTCCTGATTTGTTCTACTGTGTAAAAGTTGCCTCCTTCAGTGTGGAGCTGCAGATTTGCCTAGATATTATTAATTGTCCTGCTCCATTCCTGTTAGTGAACAGCTGCAGATTTGTTTAAAGGTTATTTCAGTGCGGAGCTGCAGATTTGCCTAGATATTAATTGTTCAGCTCCATTCCTGTTAGTGTTCAGCTGCAGATTTGTTTAAAGGGTTAATTTGAACTGCTCCGTTTCTGTAACCTTACCATTTCTCTCACCCTCCCCTCTTAGGCAAACAAAGGTTGCTCCTACCTTATCTGATCCTCTCTCCCCTCAGATCAGAACTTGCAGGCAGGAATCGGACCCCAAAAAAATAAACAGCGGTCGGACGGTCGCGGGGCCAGACTCCTGAAGCTTCCTCCCTCCAGCCTGTGCACGCGACCCCTCAGGTACAGGCTGCCACGAAACTACGCAGACTCCAGCCTTTGTGTGTGCAGAGAGTGGCCCTGCCGGCCCTTGTCGTCGACTCCCCACTGCCCACACCACCACCCTTGGTCAGCTCTTCCCTATATAAAGTGTTACGGATGGTTGAACCCGTGATAATTGAACCAATGGGGTTGGGTGTGTCAAAAACCTATCAGCTCACTTTTCACCTGCAGATTATAGCTTTCTTCCACTTGGGGGCAGCATCTCACACTCCTCCAATAATCTCATCCCTCTCACCAAAACTGTAAAACATCAAACAAAACTCAATACTCATCAATTGCTGTATCACTCACAGCAATTTTCCCCATTGGACAGCCAAATCTATTTCTCCTCTGTCTCACTGTCTCTCTGCATACTTATAACCTCGTACCTTCCCATCGGTGGCCACTGGGCCCACAAGTTAAACTAATTCAGATTGCTCTGCAGTAAAAAAAAAAAAAAAAGCTCTCAGCTTTTATATTCTCTGCCTTCTAACCTGCCCTGAACCATACATGTTCACCTCCACCACATATGCCTCATCCTTATGTCCACCCTGGGTTCAACTCCACAGGCCGGATACCTCCCATGCCCTTTGTGGACCACACCTTTACATCTTCCAGGAATTGACCACCCCCACCCTGGCATCGCACCCTGGACCCCTGCATCCACTACCTAGACGCTCATCCCTTCCCAATCTCCCACCCTGGCCCCCGTGCCTTCCCTACCCTCAAACCCTGCCCATCCCATGCTCCATTTTACTCCCCCTCCCCACATTGTACTCCCTAAAGTTAACTATCTACCACCCCATGATCAGATCCTTGATCCTTCTACTTCTCCTCTTCTCTGGCAATATCCACCTAATCCAGGCCCTCCAACCTCAGACCACCACCAGATCCCTTGGACTACACATTGCTTCCTTAAACATCGCAGCCTGCCAAAAAAATCTATAAGCGCTCCAGTGCTGGGCCACCCTACACCAACCTGACATCATTGCACTAGTTGAAACCTGGCTCTCTAAATCCACTCCGACACCCTTGTTCTCTCTCCCGGTTACACACTATACCAGGAAGACAGGGTGGGTAGACGGGAGGTGGTTGTGCAGTCTACATCAGAGATCACATTATCTGCCACATGCTCCTACCACTGAAACTCAAAAATGGGCACAGGCCCTCACCCTAAAATCACCCTGGACCCCTTCAGGGTCCATTTACCTCAGTCTCCTACATACCCCCAAAGAACCAAATGCCAGCCGTCACATCCCTCACTGAATACCTCACTACCTCCGCACAATGCTGAGCAGATGCTAGTTGGAGACCTAAATGTCAACTGGCTTGGCCCCACAGCCACCCCAACTAAGGACACCTTTGCTGCCCTCGACATGGTCCAGCTGGTTACACAACCTACTAGACTTCATCCCACTACAGGTTCCAGCACCCTCCTAGATATCATTATCTCAATCCGTCCCACAAAGTCCATGACATAAAAGTACTTCCGACTCCCTAAGTGACCACTCGCCCATCCTATTCCTCTGGACCTCCTCCACACCCAAACCCACAGCCCAAACCTCCTTCCACAGGTGTCTCCACCGAGGGTTAAAAACAAACAACTTCCGCTCAAATGGACTGGTCCCCATCAACCTAGCCCCCACCGTTGACCTTGTGCTCCATCTATTCACTCAGGCCTTCACCAAGGCTTGCGACCTCTATGCTTCACTCTCCAAACACACCACCAAGAGACCAAATGCCCCTGGATCTCCCCCATCGCTACTCCAAAAATGAGAAAGGGACAATCTATGGCACATAGCTACAGAATCTGGCAGGCTTACTGACAGACAGTCCTATAATGCCGCTTCTAATAGATGCACTGAGCCATCCATAAGGCCAAAGCAGACCACTATCAACATACTCTCACCCACCACATGGGGGTCTGCGGACCTTCTGGAGCAGTATCAAAGAACTTAATGGGACATCTCGATCCTCACCTCCCTCCCGGCTCACCATAGATGGCACCATTTCCACTGACCCACGTACCACAGCAAACTACCTAAACACCACCTTTCGGTTCTCAGCACTACCCTCCCCAGCTGTTTCTCTGACCCGGTCCCAGTCCCAACCCCCAATCCTTCAGCACCCACATTTCCTCCTCACAAAATATCTACCGGGAAGCCTGCCGTTACCTACAGAAAGCACTAAACAACAATAACCCTATCAACGACCCGTATATGCCAGGCTCCTTCGATTGGTCCTCGATGATGTCCTAGGCCCACTAACAGACATACTCAACAAATCCCTCTGCCTGGGGCAATTCCCCAGCTCCTGGAAGTCAGCTGTCGTTACCCCCATACATAAAAATAGTGACAAATCCATAAACAGTAACTATCGACCCATTTCCATTCTCCCCTCTCCCCCAAAGCCTTAGAAAAGAGGTGGCTACACAGCTCACTGAATACCTAAACAAGTATAACATACTGTGCACAGAGCAGCATGGTTTCCTTCGGGACATAGCACTACCACAGCCCTCCTAGAATTCACAAACTTCCTAGACTCCGGTAACATTGCTGGAGCTGTGTTTATAGACCTCTCCAAGGCCTTCAACATGGTTTGTCATCCCTTCCTTCTTGACTCCCTCTACCAAATTGGTTTCTCCCCAGGCCCCCTTGCATGGTGTGCCAGTTACCTCTCCACCCGATCCCAATGCGTCCAAAATAAATGGGACCCTATCCGACACCCTACCTGTCCGCTCTGGGGTGCCCCAGGGCTCCATCCTGGGTCCACTTCTTTTCACCCTCTACCTTAACTCCTTGCCTAAGGCCTGTTCCGAAAAAATGCTACTTTATGCAGATGACACGTGATCTATGCCTCACACAAAAACACTCTCCCTCAGGACTCCCTTCAACATGCCTTCCCTTGAGACCGAAACATGGTTCAAAGATAACAGACTGGTCATAAACCTGAAAAAGACAAAATCTATGCTTTTCTCCCACCGTCAAAGCGTAGCGAGTAGTGCCCTCTCCTCATCCTCCCCACACCTAGCACCCCTCGAACAGGTTTCCACCTACAAATATCTTGGACTTACCCTTGACTCTGCATTTACCTTCCATGACCACATAAACTCTCTAGCAACCACCACAGACACCAGGCTTGGACTCCTCTACTGGCACAGGGACTGCTCCCTCCGGATACCCTCAGGCTTGCCATTACCTCCTCAATACTGTCCCTAGTAAACTCCGGGCTCCTGTGTATGGGGCAGCAGATAACTCTGCACTCTAGAAAATTCAGACCACCTTCAACAAGGCATGCAGGCTCCTAACGGGTGCCCCTAGACTCACCCACACCTGCTCCCTCTATTCCTCTACCAATCTTCTCTACCTCAAAGAAAGACTCCACTACAGACCTGCCTACTGACAAAAAATTCTACTCGGTCCTCCCCTCCCAGGGTCACAGCCTCTCTCCACCTCGCTACCACCCCATCATCACCTGCAACTCAGAGAAGCTATACTAGCTGTGCCCAGATTAAAACCACCCTGGCCTAGAGAGCCTCCACCACAGGGCCCGGCTTGGTTTAATGTGCTCTCGGTCACCATCACTGGCTCACCCTAGATCTCCCATTTCAAAGTTGCCCTCCATACCACCTCCTCAATGTTCTCACCTGTAACTGCAACTAGCCTGTGCTCTCAAGCCCACCATGACCCATGCCTCTGTCAAAATCCACTTGGACTGCAACCTCTCTACACTTATTCTTATCTCCTTTCTCCCTGCTATGCCTCTGTAAGATTTTCTTTTTGACCAACTTGTATATATTCTATGTTGACAATGTCTGTAAAACCATACCAAAAGCTTCCTCTGTCAGTTGTAACCTGTCTGTTTTCGTATTCTGTCCTCCTTGTGACAAGGTACCTTTATAAATGAGCTATATGGCTCAAAGGTTGTAAATCCGATATTTCAAATAAATAAAATAAAAATATTTAGGTTTTAAAATTATATGTTGTTTGGTGCAGAGCCGATAATAAGCTCAGCCTGTCACCAGCGTGGCACTCTAGCGCCCCTGATTATGCAGTTTGTTTGTTTTTGCAGTTACTTTCTTTCTACTTGCCCTGGGCAGCACACCTTCTTGCCAGATCCCCAGCCCGTCCCCGCTCCGCGACTTACCTTCTGTTGTCTTCACAACTTGCCCCCCCCATGGCAGGGTGGCCTGGATCCCTCAACCCGCTGGAGCGGATCCGGTCACGGAGGTTGCCGCTATTCACGGGAGGCGGGCCTGTGGGGATCGGCTGTCATCATGCCGTGCCCAGGACTCACTTTTCCTCTTTCTCCCCTTAGGAAGAGGGTGCAATGACACCCTATGGAGAGGTGTTGCATCGCATGCGCTCCTCCAGGCGTCTGCCTCCTCACTCCCCCTTTCTAAGTGTCGGTATGCTACCCCCAGCTGCTGCTGGGGCCAGTCAACACTGACTGCTGGTGGCCCCCCTCCGGAGAGCACCACTGGGCCGACCTAAATATGCAGATCTTTAATTCAGCAGTCCTCTGCCACTTTGCCACTACTACAGCTGCTACTTTCCCCACTCAGCCACCATTTTACACCCAGTAAAAAAGCTGTATTAGCCTCTACAGCAATTAAAATTGAAACAACTTACTGCTATGATTTATTAACGACTGTCAAACCTGCTAATGTGCAGAGAGAAATTGAAATAACTCTGAACCTGTTCAACAAGGATATTGTCGGAGACTCCCAGTCCTGATACGCATAAAAGCACAATTAAAGAATAGGAAGCACAAGCCCCAGTTCATAGGCGGATTTACAAGTTCAGGAAGCTGTAAAACCTTTTGTAGAACTAGCCACCCATATGTATCATGGGTGGAATTCATATTTTTTTCCCATATGTGCCTTTAGTCTGTTTTTAAATATTGTCAAGTTTTTACTATTGACTACTTGCTGGGGAGTGTACATTGTAACTTCCCTTTGGGTGAAGAACTTACTCCTTTTAGTTGTCATATTTTTTTCGCCTTTAATTTTATAATTATTACTAGAGTAGATCTAATACTTTTGTATCTTGGGATCCCTATTGTTTAACTCATGTAATCATCTTTTATAGTCTTATATATTAGGCAGATGTCTCCTCTAATTTGCCTATATTTAGTAGAGAACACATTTAATTTGGCCAATCTATCAGTATAGTTGAGATGTTGTAACAAACTAACTTTTCTTGTGATCTTCCCTGTACACTTGATCAGTTTTCTGCTTTTCATAGCAGTTGGTGCACTAAATTGAGAGCAGTACTTCAAGTGTTTGGGGGTATCAAACTAGTACAGAGTGGCACATTTATTTCAGCTTCTCTACTTTTATATTGCCCAATATAGATCTGTGATTTTATGACATTTTTTACTATTACAGAGATATTTCTGTCAAGCGATAGATCGGTGATCATTATCCTTAGATCTTTTTCTTCCACTATACTCTGAAGTGTAATGTTATTTAATTTATAGTCAAGTTGTGGATTTTAATTCCCGAAGTGCATAACCCTGCATTTGTTTTCATTAAACTTCATTTTGTTTTCCTTTGCCCAGCCAGATAACTGGTCAATCTGTTTTGTAACAGTCTACTGTCAACTTCTGAGCTTACAAGTCCTCAACCTTGCAATCATCAGCATACTTGCTTATCCAAGCATTATCTGTGACTGTCATTGTGGTAGCTATAATATTAAACAGAGTAGGGCAGTACTTATCCCTGGGGACACCACTCATCACATTTCCCCAGTCTGATAAGTGTCCCTTTACTGATACTTTATGTTGAAGATCTTCAAGCCATGACTGTACCCAGCTAATAATATTAGGATGCAACTTTATTTTTTGTAGGGTTGTAAGAGTATTGATTGGATACTTTATCGAATGATTTGGCAAAATCTAAGAAAATAGCGTTGACAGATGTTCCTTTATCCAGTGCAGCACTAACCAGTTCAAGAACTGAATTAGATTAGTAAGGCAAGATCTACCAGATAGAAAGCCATGTTGAGTGGTGTCCACTGACCCTGAACTATTGATATGTTTTATTGTGTGTCTTTGTAGCAGTCTGCCATTATTTACCTGTAACGGAGGTAAGGCTTATTGAGCGTTAATTACTTGGATCTGTTTACTACCTCCTTTGTGAATTGGAGTGACCAGGCCTCTCTCCATTTTGTATAATTTTACCTTATTTTATAGCGATCATTAAATAGGAAGGTAAGTGGTCCCACAATTTATTTGTTTAATTCCTGTAAGAATTTGGTGGTAATACCGTCAGACCCATCTGAAATGTATAAGTTTTGCTGCGTTTTATGATTTGTTCAACCTTATTTATATTAAAGGTTGGGATGTTATCTGTATTTTTGGCACCTGTATGAATGACTGGTTCTTTTGAGTCGTATACACTAAAAAATAGTTATTCAATTCACATGCTGTCTCTTTCTCATGGGTTTATGATTCCTTATTAGTTGCTAAAGGTCCAATGGCCTGATGTCCACCATTTAATGATCCTATATAATTATAAAACTGTTTTTGTTATCCTTAACTTTGGATACTAAGTTGGTTTCTAGTCTGCTCTTAGCTTTTTGTTTATCTTGCATTTAGTTTTATGCAGTGCTTGAATTTAGACCAAGTTCTAGGTGAATGATTCTTTTATACTTTTTATAGTCTTTTTTCTTTTGTAATTGTTTTCTAATGGAGTTATTCCACCATGGTGGAACTCGTCTGCTGTTATATTTAGTCCTATAGGGTACCCATTTGTCTATACAGTACCTGAAATGTTGGTTTATCACTGTCACATAGTTTCTAAATGTAGGTCCTCTAATTCTTCTTGCCAATTCCTTTTAGATAAATAAGTTTTTATTTTGTCATATTCAGCTTTGTTATAAGCTTTTATTTTGGTTTTGCCTCTAGTATGATTTTGGACAGCTTTATAATCAATTTTTACCATACAGTGGTCACTATCTCTAAAAGGGGGCAGTATATTAATATCCTGAATCTTATCTTCTACATTTGACAGTACTAAGTCTACTATATTTTTTTCTCTTGTTGGTTTTGTGATTAATTGGTCCAGATTTTGTTGAAATGTAATATCTAAAATGTTTTCTACTGATGTTTTACCATTAAGTGTATTCCAGTTGATTGTTGGAAGTTAAATCTCCCATTAGTATACAGTCACCTATTTTATTTTTTATTTTTTAATTCCAACAAAAGCTTATCATTCTCAACAGCTGTTAAATTTGGTGAGCAGTAGACTACCTCTAAAGTTAAGTTAGTTTGTGGTAATTTAGTCTGAGCCCAGATTATCTCATTTCCACCATTTGAATTACGTTTTCTTTCATGAGCTGTCAAACTATTTTCTTTGTAAGGGCTATACCTCCACCATTTTGTTCTTTTCAGTTTCTATAGATCCTATAATACCCAGGGATTTCAGGGTTCCAATCACCGTCTTTGTGCCAGGTTTCTGTGACCCGCATATTGCTATATTGTTTTCTTTCATTATATAAGCAACTTCATTGATTTTAGTATGTAGACTTTCGCATTTAGAAGTAGCATTGTTAGCACTGTTAGTTTTTTCATTAGATGGCTGATCTACCAACTTCTCCTTATTTATTTTATCTATTTATTGAAAGTTTCACCAGGTAAGGTACACTGAACAACAAGTTGCTCATCTCCGGTATGATCTGGGGAAAGGTGCTGGAAGTTACATAAGTAGCAGTGAACGCATAAATTACACAGTAGCATGCGTACATGGGTATAAGTGAACCACACATAACAAGCAGCACAAATGAGGCATAGTAAAATCCAGTAGCTATGCCCTCATGTAGTGGCAATCACTCTAGTAACCTAACAGCAAGAGGGACCAAAGGACTGGCCACTGCAGATTTATATGTAACACAGAGCAGACAAGTGATGGTGGGATAACATGGTGGTAGAGGAGATACTACGCCTAGAGCTTGGAAGCAGAACTATAGAGAGAGAGAAAGAAAGAAAGGGGAGGGATAAGCAAGCATGCAAGATGGGTTGGCTCGAGACTGTAAGTGCATAGATTGGTTGGAAGGCAACCAGAGCAACAGGCAGAGTGTGAGATGGAGCTGAGGGCAAGTGCAGTTTACAGAGAGGAAGTTGTGTAGAAGCTTGATTTAATGAGCCAGGCGAGGAGGAGGATCGGATCTGGGTAGGAAGAGAGTTCCACAGTTGAGGGAGGCGGTAGGAGGGAGAGCCTGTCTACTAGAGGTGGATCTCCATGGAACAGAGAGAGAGTTCTGTGGTCGTGGGATCTTAGAAGTCGGGAGGGGTGGGTGGGGGAGATTAGGGGAATTTAATTAGGGAGGGTGTGCCTAACCAGTACTTAGGTGGAATTTACACAGTGATGCAGTCGCCTGTTTGTCAGGGAAGGCTAGGGCTCAGTGTAAGTGGCAGTGGTGGGTGAGGGAGGTGCATCTAGAGCAAACCGACAGAAGGAGCTGAAGAAGGTATCCAAGTTAGCTAAGGAGGGGCAGGGCAATAGCGATGTCACCATAGTCAAAAAATCGGGAGGATCATTTTTTGGACCAATTCACATCTAGTCTGGGGCGGCAGGCAGGAGGCGGTTTCTGTATAAGGTGCCAAGTTTGGAGGCGAAGCTTTTATAATTGCATCAGTGTGGGCTGAGAAAGAGATGTTGATCCAGCCAAATGCCCAAGTACCTGAGCGACTCAGTGGCAATTATGGTTGCACCGTCGAGGTAGTGAAAGGAGGAGGGGCTGGGTTTGACAGTTTCTGGCCAAATGTCATGGACACGGTTTCTTGGCGTTAAGGAAGAGTTGGTGAGATTGAAACCATCTCTGGACATTATTGAAGTCACTTTGGAGCCTGGGCGACATCCCGAGTGAGGACCCTGGAAGCGAAAAGAATCGCATCATCGCCATGTGAAAATCAAAGCTATCAGGAAGAAATATCTGAGGTACATTGATACTCCCTTTATACTGATGGGTGATTTCAATCTTCCAACTGTCAACTGGGACAATTATACATCAGCTTCAAATACTGAAAAGATGTTTATGGATACTTTTCTTGAATCTAACCTAGAACAAATAGTTAATAAACCTACCGTGGTAACAATATCCTTGACATTGTAGTCACCAGTGTTAATGAGAAAATTGATAACATCAAAATACTTCCTTCTCTGGGTAACAGTGATCATTGCATGGTCAATTATGAATACATAGCAGACTTTCCAAGCACAAATGGCATTACTAAAATCAAAAACTTTAATAAAGCAAACTATAAAAAAAAATGATTTTTATCTAAATGGAATTGGGAGAGGAACTAAATAACCTAAATGTATTACAAATTTGGGATTTGATTAATAATAAAATCAATATTTGTCTCTCAAATTGGGTTCCTTATAGAATGAAGTACTGCAACAATAAGCGTGTCCCTCTTTGGTGGTCCTCAAAATTAAGAAACAATTACAAAAAAAAAGAAAACTATATAGAAAATATAAAAAGTTAATTCCAACAGTCTCCTGGAATAATACAAAATTGCAGCCAAAAAATTAAAACACATGATTAAATCATCTAAATCTAAAATTGAATTAAACTTAGTTACTAAAGTTAAAGACAACAAAAACAATTTTATAATTATATTGGTTCCATGAAAGAAAGAAATCATACAATTGGACCCTTTAACATCAATGATGTACCTATTTTAGATGAAACAACTACTGCTACAATTCTAAATGAGACATTTCTAAAAGTTTTGAAACTAAGGAAGCTACAAATCGCCTCTTCTAGTAAATAATTATAGTTTCCTGTTTTTACAAAAATGGAGGTTGCAAAACAAATTAAATCTTTAAAATCAAACAGCTCTCCTGGTCCTGATGGTATTCCACCCAGATTTTACAAAAAATTAGTCATTCAATTTCTGGTCCTCTAGCCGTGTTATTTAATTCATCAATCAGAGAATAAAGTTGTTCAGGCTTGGAGGGAGGCTATAGTTACACCTCCATATAAGGGTGATCCAGACATGACCCTTAATAATTATCGTGCCCATAAGCCTGACTTCCATCATAGGCAAAATTATGGAAAGATTGCTTAAAGCCCATATTATAGATCATTTAGAAAGAAATAAAATAGTAGATATCTTTCAACACGGTTTTGTGACTGAAAGATCAGTTTTGACCAACCTACTACATTTTTTGAACCAGTAAGTGCTGCCTTGGACTTGGGTATTCCGGTAGATGTAATATTTTGGGATTTTTCAAAACTTTGATAAAGTATCACATAAAGTCTTACTACAAGAATTGGTCAAAATTAAGTTGCAACCTAATATTATAAACTGGATACAGTCATGGTTGGAAAACAGAACTCAGCAGGTATCAGTCAAGGTCACCTGTCTACGATGGGTGTGGTGACTAGTGGTGTTCCCAGGGCTCCGTCCTGGGTCGATACTGTTTAATATTATGGTCTCTACACTGCCTACTACTGATAAGATATGGGTCGTAAAATATGCTGATGACTGTAAAATGGGAAGTTTGGTAAGCACCTTTCATGATAAATGCTCCATACAAAATCATTTAAACAACCTATCAAACTGGGCAAAAGCTATGGTATTTTTTTTTTGCTTCTATTTTATCCCCCCAGGGCCACTGATCTGCTTACCTGCTACTCGTCCTGGCATCCCCATGGGTCTGTCCGGCCGCCCGTCCCCTTGGACTACCCCCAGCCACCTAATTTAGGCCACACGGCTACCCCTGCGGCTTGCACCCCGCGAGCGGGGTAGGACCTCCCTCAGAGCTCAACCCACCCATTACCAGATCCAGTATTGCCGCACACCCAGGTACCGGAGAGTCCGTGCGGAGACAGCCATCATGCGCCGCAATCAGTGCCCCCATTTCCCACTTTCTCCCCAGAGCCGACAGGCATGCACTGGCACGCATGGCCATGGCGTGCGTGCTTCATACGTTCTGGCAGGCGTCTGCCTCGGCTGAACTTGTACTCCCAGCGGCGGAGTACCTGCGGTCTCCACCGAGGTCTCTCCTGGCCGGATGCCCTGGATCCCCAGGGAGGAGAGCTGTCCTATGGCTCGATCCTACTCCCTCCCTACGACCCCAGCTCCGGGCTGCGTTCCCAAACCCGGAGTCGCTGGCGTGGCCAGTGTGGCGTCCAGCGCCTCAACCCTCAGCGCCACCGGCCAGCTTTATGGTATGTTTTTAATGTTGACAAATGTAAAGTCTTACATTTGGGCAAAATAACATCCTTCAATTATTCCTTAAACAATGTTTATCTAAAAGTATTTTGGAAGAAAAGGATTTGGGTGTCATAATCTCAGATAACTTAACTTCGAAAAAAATAACATAATTAAAGTTAAAAATGTAATAAAATAATTGGCTCTATTTTAAGAAATATCAAAAGTAGAGACTTCAAGGTTATTATGCCACTCTACACCAGTCCAAGTGCGTCCCACTTGGAATACTGCTCTCAATTTTGTGCACTAACTTCTATAAGGGGTTTAAAACTCGCTGAGGGTGTTCAGTGTAAATTCACTAAAAAGTATCATCTTTACATAGTAGTAGTTATGAAGATAGATTAAAAAACTTAACCTATTTTCTGTAAAATGCAGACAAATAAGGGGTGACTTAATATTGGTATATCAAACCTTAAAAAATGATTATCTAAGAACCACAGTTGGACTTACTACCCTCCAACGTCAAATCAACTAGAATCATGGTTATAAACTCATTGGAGAGAAATGTATATCCACTAGAAGGAGTCTATTTTTCACACAGAGAGTTGTGGGTTTGTGGAATACCTTACCTGTAAGTATCGTTAATAGTGATAATTTAAATATCTTTAAGCAAAGATTGGATAAACATAGGAAACAAAAATTTGACTTCCACCCATAGGACATATGGGTGGTGAGTGATCTGATGGGCATCCTTACGCATGCCTTCATTGCTCGTACACTTCTATGAACCTATGTATAGAAAATGAAGTACAGACAGCTGGCAGGTCATTTAGAAAGATGGAGAAGAGAATCAGATCTAGTATGGACCTCTGAGTGACACCAGAGCATATAGGTAGAGGAGGAGAGATGTAGTGAGAATTTTTACCGACTGTGGCGGTCATTGAGGTGCGCTGAACCATTTAATGGCGTGATCAGACAGCCTGGCTGAGGAGAGGAGTAGAGCAGGAGGAGTGGAATATGCTGTCAAAAGCTTTGGCGAGGTCAATAAAAATGGCAGTGGTGATGTGATGTGACTGTAGTCCATACCTGTCAGGATTGCATCTGTGATTGGAGTAGCGAGTGGTAGTGGAGTGATGTTTACGGAACCCAGCTTGGTATTGGGTGAGAAGTTTGTGTCAGAGAGTGACGAGGATAGTTGATGTGGACTAGTTCTTCTTGTAGTTTGGCTAGTGTCGGGAGGAGATATGGGGCAGTAGTTTTGGGGGAGGAGGTCTCGCCCTTTGGGAGGGAGAATGATTGCATGTTTCCGATCAAGAGGATTTCCGCTAATTGAAATGAGAGATTAAGAAGGTCAGTCAGCGGGGGCAATGGCTGAGGCAGACAGGTTTAGTAGCCGGGTCCAACCCATCGAGAGTTAACTTTACATGGGTTGAGGGCCTCCAAAGCCGTCAGCATATTAGTAGTCAAGTTTTGGTGAAAGAAAAACCGGCGGTGGAGCTGGTGGGCTCTAGTGGATGCGGAGGATGAAGTGTTTATGGTTGGGAGGAGCCAAGCAAGGAGTGGCGCAAGAGGTGAAGTGTGAATTAAAAGCTGCAGCAACACTTGGGTGGTCGGAGATGACAGTATTTAGTTGGAGATGGGGGAGGGAGAGCCTGTGGGGAAAAGAGTGGATTACCTTCCAGAATTTGGATAGGTTGCTAATGTTGGCGTTGAAAGTATTGCTGAAGTACTCTGCTTTGGCCAGCTAAGTGGCTTTTGTGCATTTTGTTTCTAAGGAGCACGATAGCCTCGTAGTCTTTAAGAAGCATAGTACTTTTATAGCTCTGCCAGGCAGCATCACGCACCCTTTGGCAAGCAATGAGTCCTGAGGAGATCCAGGGAAGGTGGGTTACCACGTCTACGCGAATCCGGCGTAATGGAGCATGTCGATTCCAGACTTCAAGAATCGGTCATGGAAGTATTTGGCTGCATCGTTTAGGTTACTGGCAGCAGATATGGGTGACCAGTTAGTGGTAGCCAGGTCATGGAGAAGTGGGCGATGTTGAGGGATTTGTAAGAATGGATAAGTAATGTTTTGTAGAGGAACTTTGACTTTGTGACCTCTGCGCACCAGAAAAGTCATGCAATGGTCACTGAAAGGTGCCGGTTTGATAACCCTATGTGTGTGAGTAGTAAGGGCCCAGTCAATGATGGAGTGGTTACCGTATTATGGTTTAGCCTAGTCGGAACTTTGATAATTTGGGTTAGGTTGAGTGCATGTATAGCATTTAGCACTTTGCTAGGAATGGTAGACCAGTTTATGTTGAAGTCCCCCATTATATATAATTCACCAGCGGAGGAGTGGCTAGCTAAGTGGCAATGACATCAGTGGCAATTTTGGGTTTTGAGCCAGGTTAGCAGTAGGCACCTGCTGCAAAGATAGATTTGGAGAAGGGGAGACAGATTTGGCAACAGAGCCTCATAGGCTTTAGGTACCACACTGGAAAAGATGGATGTGAAATGGATAGAAGAGGAGACATAGATGGCTACACTGCCGCCTCCCCCAAGCCTGTCCTGGCGCAATATGATGAAGCCAGGGAGAGCCAGGGACGAGTTGCAGATTTTGTAATTTAGCCAGATTCAGAAATTATGATTATATCCGGGTGGCGTGGCCACCAGTGGCTGTAGCAAGTCAACTTTAGGGAGGAGGCTACGTATATTGATGTGTAGGAGCTTAAGGCCACTTGGAAGAGCAGTGGGGTGTGGTTCAGGTCTATCCACAGGAGATGGTTGGGGCTGGGCCAGGGTTAGGTTTATGTCACCAGACAATAAGAGTAAGAGGCAATAATAATATAGTGTAGTCTTGCACTCTTGAACCAGGAGGGGTTACTTGAGTGACAGGAGCTGGGGCATAGACTGGACACAGGGGCCAGGTGCTAAGCAGCCGTATAAGAGTGATGTATATGGGCAGCGGGGCAAGGGAGGCAGGGGCGAATAGGTGAGTGAGTCCAGGAAGTAATAATGGGAGAGGAGTTAGCCTGAGGTATGCAGGAAGAGGGATGGCGTTAGGGTTTTGCAGAGGAAAGGGGATGTAGGGGTAGAGGGAGCGAGCGCTAATACCAGCAGCGCCCGCCTCCCCCTTAAGAGTGTATGATTTTTCTTTACTAGACTTCAGTGATCGAGTTTTTGATTTATTCTAGAGAGGTTTTATGTGAGAACCTCTCCCTCTATTTTTAGTTTAAACAATTGTTGATAAATGAACTAAGCCTTTCACCTAGTAGTTTACTGCCTTTCTGGCTGAGATGTAAAGCATCCTGGCAGTAGAGACTGGCCCTGCCATAGAATTCCTCCCAATGGGTAATGCAGTGAATATTTTGACCCAGATACCATCTTCTTAACCAGTTGTTTATGCCTCTTATCCGCTTCTGCTAGATATCAGATGCTCGGGGATTGGGAGTATCTCTGACATCACTACCTCGTAGCCTAACTCAAGCAATTTAGTTATAGCTACAAAGTCTTGTTTAATTTTAAATAATGGTCAGAAAATGAATTATTGGCCCTGGCATGAATAATTACTAATGGGTTGTCACCAACATTTTGAATTATGGTGTTAGTCATACCAGTAATGTCCGTAATTTTAGCCCCGCTAAAGCGGGACAAGGACCTAGTGGATTTATCTGGATTACAAATTGCCCTATCCAAGTGTTTAATTATGGAGTCTCCCAGTACAAACATTTCTTTGGGTGTTTGGGTATTCTTTCTGCATCCCTCAGTGTTTAGGTTAATATCTGGTCCAAAGTTAATCAAAGGCTCACTAATTTGTGTTGGAGTGTTATATGGGGCACTGGGTCTGGTGTTATTATTTGGGCACAACATCTGTGAACTGAAGATGTTCAAGGAATTCTGTTGTTGGTTATTGTTGTCCTCTGGGGAAAGTCAGCTGGAGTATTGTCTACTAAGTTGATTAAGGGATTAAAGTGATTTAGTAGTGGCAGTGAGTACTGGTCAGCTCTATGGCCCCTGTTCACTGTTTTGGAAATTTGTACTGCTACCATTCCTTCTCTGAGTCCTCCAGGGCTCTTCCTCTCTGTTCCTTTTTTTTTCCCTTGGTTTTAAGGCAGCGGTATTCAGTTTAGTTTTGGGGTTTGTAGATTCTTAGGTTTAGCTGTGTTCCTGTAGTATTTTTAGTGGTGTCATTAGTATTTAAGGTACTACTATTCATGGGTTCATTTCCCTTGTTGATGCCACAAGCCTATGAGACATCTCCTTCATACTGCTATACAGTTAGAATCCAGGACATAGTGTAACTCTATCTGTTCTGACCAAAATAGCATTTTGCATACTAGTCAAAACAAAGACCGAAGTTAGAGAGTCATTTAACTGTGACAGTTGCCAGCATAAAAGATTCATAAGTTCAGTCAGAGTCACCGTCCTCTGGGCTCTCCACATCTGGCTCATTTGACGACTTTGGCGATGTGGTGGGTAGCTTAGCTGCGAAAAGCCCACTGTCTTCCGTCTGTGTAAGAGTACATTTTATCCAAGTAAAGTGAAGTGAAGGTGAGCAGGAAAGAAATTCTATACACAATACCTGCTACTTTTAGTTTTGTAGCTACCCCCTCAAGCATATGCGGTGCATCATAAGTCGCATATGGGTAGTCCGCAAAAATGAGGATCTTACTATCCCCAGCATAACTGGCAATGACTCCCTGGTGGCTTTGAGATCTGATCCTGGAGTATGGATGTCATTGTAGTAATCAGTGCATTCTGAGGACCCTCCGCATTATTGATAGCTCTTGGAGCGTGATTCTGTATCTTAGATGATAGGCACCGCAAAACCAAGTCCCAGTGCCTTGGGAAGCCATCATTCAAAGAGATCAGAAGATTGCCCTTCTCTGTGTCCTCAGGTATCCCCAGTAGCTGGACATTCACAGATTGGGCTAAGCTCAAGTTGCTCAAGTCTGCTGCGTATCAGGGCCTGCTCCTTTATCACCATGAAAGCTGCCAGGGCTTTTCCACTGTACATTTATGGTCGGGCGCACCTGTAACACATCTAACAGCTGCTCCATCACCACAGTTTTTCATTTTGCTTGTCCAGCTTTTTGTCGAGTTTCTGAATGGTGCTGGTAAGTAGATTAATAGCTCTTTGGAGGAGTCAAATTAGCATACTCCCGTTTTCTCTTCTTGCAGCCTCTGTCGGTTGTTTCGCGGCCCGAAGAACCACCAGCTGTTTGATTTTACAGATCCTTTTGGCGCCCCATCATAAAACAGCTGCTACTCTGTAGTCTTGCGGTTATCTATACCACTTTTATCCTATCGAACTGTGAAAAAATTAAGCTTTTGCAATTTTTAATTAACTTTTCCAATCAAAGTCGTGGAGCTTGAGTCTTGTACATCTTTCCCACTAGGCTGCTGGCCAGAAAAAGTGCGGTTCTAGACAGTCACCTCTGTAATTTTAATGTAAGTAGGCTACAGTAAGGATGCACACAGACCTTTGTAACTGATTTTCTGAGCCAGTGGGTGGAAAGCCTGGAGTACAGTGATAAACTTTTAAAAACTTCTGTACTTTTACCTCACCTTGGTAAGTCAGCAATAGAACTATAGGATGTGGAACTAGAAAATGGAACTCACTAGAGCCAAGTTGGGGCCGAATAAATGGAGGGCTGCACACAGTTAAAATATAATGTACTTTTGACAGCTCTAAATGTAAACACAGAGAATGTATTTATTTCCTTACAAAACTTTGACATCTAGTTTTACATGCGCTTCATTGCAACAGCACTGAAGTATTTAGTTACTCTGTTTGACTTGTCTGATAATACAGACACACTGACTTTGTTATACAGGGTATGTTTTATAGAAACATGACTTTAAAAAGTCAGTCAGTCTGAATCACTTAATCTGCATAACTGCTATATTTGCCAGTGATCTTTAAGTGCAAAATGAAAATTCTTTGGTGGCAGCACTTTCTGTGTGACCAGAGAATTCTTGACTCGTGACCAGAAATCTGCCTCCTTGCTAAGCTGGGCACCTGGGGTTTTGGGGTGACCAAGAAGGTATTTCTGGGCCAATTTTCAAAAAACAAACACTAGAATCTAGCCAAAGGGTACCACTGGTTCAGGTGTTGGTGTTTTTGAAAATACATGATTGTTGTGTATTTTACAGCTTTTCTTAACAAAAAAAAAGATGGCAGCTGTGACGACCTAAAATAATTTCTCGTGCCCTAAAACCACAATAGTCATGACCTATAAACAACTCACTAAAGAAGACTGTTTGGGCCCTATTAGAGGATTATTAAAGGGTTTTCCTGTAAACCCTGCTAAGCAGGCTCAGAAGCCACATTTCAAAACCTTATATAACTCTAGAACCACAAAACCTTCAAAGGCACTTCCTTGGCACAAGCACCTTATGCCCTGAAAGTTTTGGGAAAAATCCCCTACACGCCTTGGCTATAGGTGAGAGCAAAAGGCCATAAACTCTGCTTTTATGTATTTGTAATATTTCTGGATCTTTGAATCTGGATAAGTGTTTATCCGAAACTTCCCGTCTCAGGAACTTAACCACCCGACAGTGCCTGCCAGATTTTGTGCAGTTTTGTTGAGCATACCAAAGTTTATTAAGGTGCAAAGATGTAGGGTTTAACATTGAACACTCCACTGAACCCTGCAAACATTATACTGTCTCGGTAGTGCCAATATAGTTAGGGTTGGTAGGGTGTTTAATGTTAAACCTCAATTTTGCACCTTAACTTTTAATTAATCGAAATAAATGCCCAAAATCTGGCATACATTAACATAGAGGCAAGCTCTCAAGGTGTGAGAAGTTTCTGATGGCAGTTTGTGCAGTTTCTTGGAAACAGAATGCTGGTTTTAACAAAACCAAATGTTTTTCTTTACTTGTTACACTTTTTGTTTGCCGTCATCTACAGCCTGTACGGTATGGAATTTTTCCTGCAACATTTAGGATAGTAGTGCCTTTCGAATATTTTGTGAAAAATATTAATCAGTTCCAGAGTTATGTTTTTTTTTTCTGAGCATGCTCAGTAGAGTTTTAGGATAACCTTATAAACGAAAGATTAATTTACCTTTCACAAAATTTGAGCATTTCATTTTGTGAGAAAAAAAATACAGTTCATGATGGGCGCCATCTTTTCCCCAAACTAAAAACATGGAAAACACATAAAAATGAGGCACAGTGATACATTTTAAAAACTTGCTGTTTTACCTCACCTTGGGTAAAGCCAACTGTAGAACTACAGAAAATGGAGCTGTCACTAGAGCAAAGTTGGGGCTGAATAAACAGAAGGCTGCAGCCATTCAGTGCGTGTCTTACACTCAGGGATAGAAATTAACTTTTTGCGGTACCTGCACTACGGTGCATGTGGCGACAAAAGTTACATGCACCAGATCAGGCTACCTGCACCGGTAGACAAAAATGAGAAAAAATTGAAAAAAAATACTGAATTTTGAAATAGTAGTATATGGAACAACTGCAGTATATTTATATACCGTTCTACATTTCAGTGTCTTCTTCACTTTCCCAGCCTTTTTCTTCCTCTTTTCTTGAACCATAAGGAGCAATCTGAGGTCTCCTTGTTCTCTTTCCTGATGTCCACCACCTAGCTCTGGCATTATCTGGTGAGTATGTGGACATGGTCTCACTGCTCAGATTAATGGCCATTAAAGCTGACAGTTTGTGATCTCAGGTTTGCCCTCCAGTCATTTTTATTTGTGACATTAACGAGAAACCTCGTTCACATTCCACAGTTGAAGATGGAATTATAAAAATATTTTCAGCAAAGCTAGAATATCTTTGAGGTCATCCCTTTCTTCCGAGAGAACTCTACCCACATAGCAGTGGAATCTAAAGGTGGATGGTAAGCTGCATTTAGGTTGTGGATATATGCTTTCAGTTCCGCCACTGCAAGAGTGCTGAAACAGCACTGTACCCTTTGGTTCCAGAATGTCACTGTAGTAAGAAAATAATGACTTGACTTCTGCGTCTCCATACTCTGCCAAGGAATCTTCAGAGTTAGGCCAGTTAGACAAGTTGAAAATTCTCATTTCAGCAGTGATAGGATCACTGACAAATTCAGAAAAACAAATTTCCATTTGATTTAATGTGGAATCCAGCACTTTCTTTACAATAGACAATACGCTGCTCTTGGCACTGTTTGCATCTTCGTCATGATCTGATCTGCTGCTGCGTCTTGCTGAACCAGAGGAACTAAGCTCCACACCTTTGTAATGCAGCTTACCATCCACAATACCGATTCCTGTTTCAAGGCAATCAATAGTCTCTGAATCTGTAGTAGTTCTTAGTTTCTTCATGAGAGACAGAACTTTAGCTTGCACAGAGTCTACCATTAAGTTATTTTGCTGGAATGTCAGCGTTAGTCTGGACATGACTGCTATGTAAATTCTGGAAGTTGACAAAATATAATACCTTAGGTGATTTTATCTGCTTCAGAATTGCAGTGGCCTTTCTCTTTTATCCCTGTACCATTTACCGATGGGTCCTCCAGATGTGTAACAGTAGCTGGATAATTTGTCTGCATCACTTTAACATGCGCTGGTGGTGTGGCAGCCACCTTGTTCCCCAGTATTTACAGGGCACAGTACCCTGATGCCCGGTGCCTCTCCCCCAGCCTGTAAGCCTGACCAGTTTAAAGCAGAGTGCTTATAGAAACTGTGCAATGAGGAAAGCAAATCCTCCACTGCGGAGTACAGGGGTGTCCCCTTGATCACATATTTAGTGACCAACTCAAGTCTATGTGCACAGCAGTGCACCACTTTTAAAAGTCTGGCCTCCTCTTTCAGCCTTGTGGCTACTCCGGTTTGCTGCCCATCATGACTGATGCCCCATCAAAACAACAAGCAACTAACTTATTTCTCCAGTCTGGTATTTGGAGGTCAATTTCCATGGTATTTTGTAATGTTGATGTTATACTTTCTGTGTCTGCCTTTTCAAGAGGCTTAAGTGCTACAAATTTTGTAACAGGGATGCTCTTCTCCAAGATGGGAGATAAAACTACCTCCTCTTCTGTAATACTTTTGTCTGTTGAGCCATCTGACAAAATAGAAAATAAATCTTGCGATTTCACCAATGTGATAAGATCTTCCATCTTATCTTTGTAAATATATTCCGTGAATGCTGTCAGCTTGTTTGTAATTGCAGTAGGTGTCACTGACCGAGACCCCATTCGCACATAATAAGTTTATTTCTTCTTTTAAATCAGTAAAGGCCGTGCTTTTTAGCAAGAAAAAGTTGTTCTGAATAGAACCTTCATTTGTTCAAATTCTTTTCTTCCATTTTTGGACAAGTTTCATTAATGGCTGCTCTGCAGTGGTTATAAGTGAGCAAAAATGCTTTTCTGGATGCCTCATGTAAATCAGATGACTCATGAAACTCTACATTTGTCTTTCTAAATGATGAACACCCATCCATCATTATTTTTCCAGATTTCGACCCTGCTTACACTGTGCATGTGCATCTGTGGCTGCAGAAGACAGAAGAACTGTTGTAATATTTATATCTGTGGCTGCAGAGGCCTGTACTACTGAACACAGAAGTAGTGCTATTATTTGAGTAGCATGGATTTCTGTCTACAGCCAGTAGTGATTGTGTATGTCTTCGGTGTGCATACCACAGATACAAATCCATGAAGGTGGTACATAAGTGCTGCTGCACTTGTGTCATCTGGAAACAGGTGTCTGTCTTACCGGTGATGGCTGTCTGGTTACTTGTGTGGTCTTGTCCTTTTGCTGCTTGGGAGGAGTTAGGGTTAGAAACCCTAATGCCACACTTACCTACTTCCGTGGTAGTAAATTGAACCCTAACTGGTGCATTAACACAGGTTTTGCAAAGAACAGATATGTACTGTATATGTGTTGTAATACATCAGTGGCCTACCCGACCAACAACATTTAATAAATAATTCACTGTGGTCTGATATCGCATGTCTTAGGTGTGTTGTCAGGCATGAGGCTCGCAGGCCAAGTGTGTTAAGCTATCCAAGGCATGCATATATCCGAGCATGACCACATGCTCTGTAGTGGATTATCTGTCTTATAAAACATTCAGAAGGTTCTAAGGATGAAAAGAAGGGCAGGTGTGTGCTGTTGTTATGGAATAATAAATGCATGGTCATGTAGTGTGTTTCATGCAATCGTGAAACTGGATTTTCACAGATTTTCTTACCCATTTTATTTTTTTATTCCAATGCTTTATTCCATAAGCGGGCGAGGCCCGCGACCTCCGGCTGCCCGTCACCCCGGACCTGGTTTGGCGCGTAACACGCTTCATCGTACAGGGCTGGCCACACACTAACGAAGGCACCTCTCAGACCGGGGCGAGGGCACGCCATCAGCTGCCGAGGTCTCCTGCCTTTCGCTTTCTAGCCTCCTGGGAGCCGGACGTGCAGTGGTGTCCAAGCACGCCCGCTGATGCCCGCCGCCCCCTTGCTAGGCACGCCACATTAGCGCAGCTGGCCTCCGCCAGTCGGTGCTGCAGCGCCGATGCGCCTTCCCACCCTCCCCAAGCGGAAGGAGAGCAGTCGGGGCGCCAATCCTTCCTCTTCCCGTGCCAGTCCCTGGCGGCCTGAGTCCATTCTCGAACCGGTCGCGGTGTGGCGCGACCTGTGGCGCTCCAGCGCCTCAACCCCAGCGCCACACGGACTGGTTTCTTACCCATTTTATATATAAAATATATAAATATATATATATATATATATAAATAGGGGTATGCTACGACATCACTGAAAATAATCATTTTTTTTTTTTTATGAGTGTTTGTAATTCAGTGACCTCATGTGGCATAGTCACGGTGAGTCATCAGGTTCTGGAAGCATGAATGAAAAGAAGCTCGATATTTTTAGTGAAGCCGTAACATATTCGACTTATGCAGTGGCCTTAATTTTCACTTTTTGCGGGCACTGATGCATGCACAGGCTTTATTAGAGCTAGATTTGTGTGTTCCTTTGTGTATGTTAATATCATCATAGAGATCACTCTTATGATTTAAGAGTGGTTTCACATGCTTTCTTAGGATACGAGAACTGCAAACAGAAGGTGAGTTGTTCTGATACCCTAAGACTTTATGAGGCCACTCTTACAACCATAAGTGGTCTCCGTGGTGGTATCAATATATTATTGATTGAGCTTGATCAGTGGTAAATTTTAAAAACTTACCGGGAACTGGATGGCTTATTGGATTGGTAGCGGGTTATGGAGCCTTTTGCCTCTAGGTCACAGGCTCAAATCCAACACAGGTTGATAGTGATTGAAATCCATTATCCCCTGAGGGTTGGTCAGTGGCCTATGTGAAATGAGTTGTGGTGGTCTCAGTCTGGTTCCTAGTAGGCAGATGTCCATGTCACAAGACTACCAACACAGTTGGCACTAATTATGACCCTTGTTGGCAGTTTCACATGAGAGGCCACTGATTGAATGGGCATGAAGTCTGAACTACCCTCTCACCTACATGGTGGTCCCTCCATGGCAGGATTGAGGCACATTGGTGGGGCATTGTGGGAAGCTCGAACTGTGCTTGGCAATGCTGTACCTGTCATGTGGATAAATAGAGAGTTCAGGTTCCAGTGCTGTCAGTCAGCACCTTTCACAAACACTATTTTTACAAAAGAAAAACAAAAAAAAAGAAAAACCTTACCTGAGCGAGGTCAGTTTTCCAGGGCAGCTAAATGTCAGATACTTCACAGAATGAGATGTGTCTCAGATGCTAAGGAATGGAGCAGTCCAATTGGTTGGAAGCACTCCCTCAAGCAATGATACATTTTATATCATACTGTTTGTGCTTCACCAGTGTACTTCCACCTTATTCTGCCCATTGCTCCATTGTTGAATTTTCTTCTTCTTCTCATAGCACAGTCAGAATGTTGACATGTAATATTCAGAGTCATCTTGTGAATGTTTGAACAGTCTATTCCAAATCAAGATCCAGTTAAAATTTTGGATTATTTTTTTTAACAAGTGATGACAGGCCAACCGAGAGAATAAATGCTGCTGATAGGTCAACTGAGAGAATAACCTGTTTAATTCTTTCAGTTGCCTGTCATAGCAGAAAATAACCATGTTATTTGTGCAGATGTAAAGATGAAAGAACACGTCCTGGAGATCCAGAGAACAAAACCACACGCTTAGTTCCAAGGATGGTATGATCTGAGCCAGAATGACCATCCTGAAGGTGCACGGCCTTAGGAACTTGTTCAGGTTGTGCAGATCGAGAATGGGGGCGCCAGTCCCCTGCTCGCTTTGGGACCAGGAAGTACCTGGACACAAACCCTGGGCTTGGAGGAGGATCCGCCACCTTTCCTGATCACCTCCTTTGGAGGAGCAGAAGGCTATGTCGGCTCGGCAGGCGACAGGAGACTCTTGGAACCGGTAGCCCCAGGGGCAATGGCTCGAAGGAGGATCTACTAAATTCCAGAGGCAGATCCCTCGCCAACCACTTCCAACACCCAATGGTCCGTGGTTATAGCAGACCAAGCAGAAAGGAAGTGGCTGAGTCAGCCCCAATGGAGGGACCTAGAGGAGGAGTAGCGAGGTTGGGGCGGCACCCTCAACCCGTCACTGAGCAAGCTTGGAGGAAGGGGCAGGCCGGGAGCCACCAGGACCTTTCCCACGGGCTTCCTGTTGGAGAAAGCAGCAGGCTTGGCCTTGGGGCACCAACCATGAGCCTTCTGGCCCAGCTACTGGTGCTGCTGGGCGGTCGTGCCGCAGGGGCAGAAGGGCAAAAGGCTTGCACTGTTGCTGGCAGCCTTTGTCCTTCTGGGCAGACGTGACTGAGTCAAGGTGGCACTGGACTTCTCGATCTGCATGGGTGGCCCTCCACCCTGGGCCCGAACAAGTCGGTGCCCAAGAGGGGCGTCTGGCAGCTTGTCCTGGGTATCTGCCGTGAAGGTCGACATCCGTAGCCAGGCTCTGCAGCGCATGGCTACTGCGGCTGCTACTGACCGGGCAAAGAGTCTCTGATGTCCAGAACAGTCTGGAGCTGGTGCTTGGCCACCGCCCTTCCTGATCCGCACCTGCTTGACCGTCATTTGAAGGTCAGCTGGGAGATGAGGAAGCATCTCATCCAGGGAGCCCAAAAGGCGTGTGAAAAGTGTGCCATCAGTAGAGCCAATATAGCCTGTCGAAGGCCTAGGAGGTGGCAGCATAAACTCTAGCCTGGAGTAGTCCAGTGTTTTGGATTCCTTGTCTGGAGGCTTCTCTACGTCCCTGGCATTTCCGGCGCGGAAAACTCTATTGTCACCAGCCCCTCAGCCGAGAGGTGCTCTGAAAAACCGGAGAGTGAACGGTGGGACTGCGTGCTGGGGCCATCCTGGCCGGCGCAGGACAGGGAGGTGAGCCGCTGCCACAACTCCAAGGCCAGACCAACAATGGCCTCGGCCATGAGAAAGCCTCGTGGGGAACTCCCTCAGTTCAAATTCTCCATGAGGGATATCTGGCCCATTTCTGTACAGTTTCGAGCTGCATCCCAGAAGACTCTGAGAAAAATACAGAGGAGCAGTGGGCTCTCATCCACCAACAGACCCCGGAGGATTCCAGGTCGAGGGGCCTGGAACACAGTGAGAGTCGTGCGGACTCAGAGGAGTCCGTGAACAGCAGCCGGCGCCTGAGCCACCCTCCACTCGCCCAAGGCCGATCGGCAGTGAGGGTGACCGACAACCTGTGGGGCAAGCCCTGACCCGACCGAGAATCCTTGATCAGGGCCCCAGTCTTGGTTGCGGGCGGTGGTTCCACCACAGTGGGTGTAGCAGCCAGTTTTGGCAAAGCAATGGGCGCAAATCCGGCTCCTCGACCAAGTAACGGTAGAAATTTGTGACCGCCGACGACACGGCGGACGCTAATTGCCAGGGAAGGTGACGGAGTCAGCTTGTTGCCGCCAACAAGAGCTGCCACATCACAGCCTCATAGCGCCAACGCAATCTGCGCCAGAGCCTGTCCTCTGAAGAGGATGATGAGGAAGAGCGCAATGCTGCTTTCCATGATGTCGAGACCGAGACTGCCAGCATCGCAGGACTTGCCCAACACAGAAGAGGACCGAGACCGCCAGGGTCACCGACTATGGGTCGAAGAAGAGGCGGGCAAACCCGCATCCTCAGATCAGGGTCCTTGACCGGGACTTTGGCTCGGGAGGCCGAGAAAGTCCTCGGTAGGTGCTGGGGAACCGCTGAAAGAGGGTCGTTGGCCTCTCAGTGGACAGCCCGTCTAAGGGTAGAAAAATCTCGACCGCATCAATGGGTGTCTCGGCCGGCTGACCTGGCGGGGACACCGAAAACCAGCGGCCTTGGCGCCAACGCCTCGACGAAATCGATCGGGGCGAGATCTCTCCGCTCCCGAGCGTCAGCAGTGGGACTTACCTTTCGGGTTCTTCTTCTTTGACCGACTGAAGTGGGTCCCTAGAGGCCCCTCTCCCTTGGTGGAGAGGGACTGACAAAGCTCCGAAAGGAAGCAGTGTAGGAGGGAGCCCAAGGACAGCAGGATAAACGCCGAGGAAGATGAAGGCAGCGGTCTGGGCCACCTCCTCCTCGAGAAGCGTTAACTGCTCCAGCTGCTCCATGAGCCGCAGCTACGGACACCGCCCAGTGGGCCTCCTTAGACTTCACCCGGCGGAAACCGTTTCTCAGGCGCCCCGGTGGAGTCGGGCAGCGTGTACTTCAAGAACTGAAACCGAAAGGACTTGCAAAGATCGCAGGGCTCATGGATCAGTAGTCAAGTCCAAAGCATTAGATGCACGTGGCGCGGCGGGTCAGTCCGAGACATCTTCACGTTCGGGGCAACCGACGGAAGCCAGGAGTAGATTTAGAATCCATCGCAGCTGCAAAGGAAGGAGAAGATCAAGTTGCGAAACTTCAACACGATTTTCGGAAAAAACGAAGGTTTAGGATCCAGGCCTAGAGATGCAAGAGCGCTAAGGAGAAACCTGAGCTTCCAAGCGGCAAGGAAGATCTGGTGTCATGGGGTGGAACAGAGGGTTTGCCACTTGGGTGGGTCGGAGGAGCTAGCTTGAAGACTTTCCGGCTCATCTTAAAGCGGCAAGGTACCTGCCAACAAGTGTGGATGAACAACATATACCACTCCTAGAACTCCTGTTACAGGTGAGTAACCTGTATTTCTAACATCAGGAATCCATCAGTGTATTTGCGAACATACGAACATATGAAATTTGCCAGCAGATAAAGGCTTAGAGGTCTATCAAGTCTGCTCGAATGTGCAGCTAACACCCTATTCTGAAGCTGCCCCACCCTTCCCCTTCATTAACCCTCCCCTTGTCCTGTCCCATCCCCTTTTGAAGTATTCCACTGTTCTACTGGATACCACTTCTGCAGGTAATGCATTCCACCCAGCCACCACCCTCTCTGTAAAAGTGTCTCCTCATCTCCCTCCTGAACCTTCCTCCTCCAGTCTCATATCATGGCCCCTGGTGGCCCTCCCTCCCTTACTTTGAACAGCCCTCTGTACCCGTCTTGTTTATTCCTTTCATGTATTTAAAGGTTTCAATCATGTCACCCCTGTCCCTCCTCACCTCCAGTGAGTATATGTTCAACTCCTTCAGCCTCCTCTTGTATGATTAGTCCCCAGCCCCTTGATCATCTTTTGTCGCCCCTGCGCTTGCACCCCTCCAGTAACTTAATGTCCCTCTTCAGATACGGGCACCAGTACTGCACGCAGTACTCCAGGTGTGGTCTAACTAATGACCTATACAGTGGCAGAATCACCTCCTCCCTCCTCGAAGATATACCCTTGCAGTACAACCCAGCATTTTATTGGCCTTTGCAGCTGCCTTCCTACATTGTGCCGAGTTGTTCATTGACCCTGTTTTGAGCACACCCAGATCCTTCTCCTCCTCTGTCTAGGCTAGCTGCACTCCCCCAGCTTGGTAACTCCTCAGTTCTTCATCCCAAAATGTAAAGCACTCAACTTTGGCATTAAACCCCAGTTGCCAGGTGTCTGACCAGGTTTCAAGCTTTGCCAGATCATCCTGCAACCCTGCCATCCCCTATAGGTCATCCACCACTGCGCCTACCTCGGTATCATCAGCAAACAGAGTGATCTTGCTCTTGATGTCCCATGATATGTCCGCAATGAATATCCCAACAACACTGGTCCCAGCACCGAGCCCTGTGGAACACCGCTCGTCACTGCCCTTGGGTGTGAGAGCTCCCCCACCCACACCGACCACCCTCTGTTGCCTTCCTGAAGCCAGTGTCCTACCCATCTCACCAGCTTTGCACCCGCTTCTGTGATTACTAACTTCCTTCCCAGCCTTCCATGTGGCACCAAGTCGAATGCCTTACTGAAGTCCAGATACAGGACATCCACTGCATGGCCCCTGTCCAGTTGCCTAGTTACCCAGTCATAGAACTCCACCAGGTTGGTTTGGCAGGATCTGCCACGTATGAAGCCATGCTGTCTGCTGTCCTGTAGTCCTTTGGCCTCTAGGAGGGCCACCAGCCTCTCCTTCAGGATAGTCTCCATTAGCTTACCCACACGATGGATGTGAGGCTCACTGGTCTGTAGTTTCCGTTCATCCTTGGTGCCACTCTTGTGGAGGGGCACCACATGAGCCATCCTCCAGTCCTGAGGTACACACCCTGAATGTAGTGAGGCATTAAATAGGTCTGCCAAAGGTCCTGCAAGGACCTCTGCCAGCTCCTTCAGTACCCTGGGGTGGATGCCATCTGGGCCTGGCACCTTGTCCACCCTCAGTGCCTTCAAACCCTCTCGAACTCTGCCCTCCATGATTTCCCATCTGTCACCCAGGGATGCGCAGCCCTGGAGATTGGAACTCATGCTAATTATGGAAAATTAGAATCAAGTTCAAACTCTGCTCAGTGGTCATGCCTCACCCTGCTTCCTAATTTCAGATTGATTTCTCTTCTGAAGACAGCAGCACTCGAAGTCATCTCCACTCTTCTAGCCAGTATACAGTTTGTTTTATTTTAAGTAATAAAAGTCTTTTAGTTATTTCCCAATAACTCTGTGTTGGGGAGTAATTTGTATAAATTGTTTAATTACTGGTTTTGGGGCGGTTCCTGATCAGTTCCCAGGAACCGAAAAGGCCGCTAATTCAGACATGAAGTCTTGCTGTATTCTGACTATATGCAGTTAGCCCCAGCTTGAACTGCTCTGGAGAGGAAAGCGTTAACTCTATGCAAGGCATAGAATGTTGAGCTTGAGCTCGGTTTTCAAACCTCTGTCGCAGGTACTCCTTAGTGTAACCGTCAGATTCTTTACTGCGCCTAACTGAAGTTGCTCGAGATCCTCTCCTTCACTTTGGTTCAGTTGTGATAAAATCAGTCAGTTTGATAAACCTTCTTTATTTTTCGTTCTTTACATCTCTGTCCTGGCACAGTAAGTGTATTAGTAGGTAGTAGTGTGGTTTCTAAAGAAATTGTTTTTATTTTTCGGTTTCTTTCTGGTCGGTCCAGTTGGGAACCAAAGTGATTTATTGTTTTATTTCTACAGTACACTTTAGTGTGGTTTCCGTATCTATCAGTTCCTGAAAAAAATGTTGATTTCTCTGTTTTTTCATCTGACCCGTGACACGGTTGGAACCGATAGGTTTTGATGGTTGCCTGGCCTGAACGCTGGTAAGGGTGACTTTGTTATTGAGGCATGTCTGAGAAACCCAAAAAGAAAACCGGGCCCACTGGGTTTTAACACTGCTCTGAGTGTGGGGAGGCTTTTGCCAAAGCCGATCCCGCCTCATCTATGTTTATTGTCTGGGGTTTGACCACCTCAAAGATGACTGCCAAATCTGCAGAAACTTTCCTAAAGCCACTATGGATAACCGTTTAAGTAGGCTGAAGGAAAGGGAGGCCGAAAAAATCTGCTGACCCAGATGGCCAGCCTGGTTTGGTTCGACTGAACCTGAGGGTGCCCACTGACCTGGGTGATGCCCCTCGGGCAAGAGGAGACCGATTCTGCGGAATCTGTTCCTGCAAAGAGAAAGTGCCAGTCAGCCAGTTCGGATCCTGGTTCCCATGGTCTGACTGCTGGCCAGAGATAACTCAAGCGATCGCTATTGTGCAGTTGCTTGGCAGCGGTTCCGGCCGGAACCCCAGCACTGGCAGCAGAGGCGGTCTGTTCGGTCCGGACTTGTCTGCTTCTGAATATGACCCTGAAGCATTCTATGAGGGCGATTTGGAAGGGATGAAGATTATGAAGACCTAGATGAGCCTATTGAGCCTGACATCTCCCCAGACAAGCCTTCTAATGTGTCTCCTCCCAAGCTTTCTGAGTCCCCTCCCACTTCTTATTTTACAAGAAGGTGGCTGAGACTCTTCAGCTTCCAGTGGAAGAAGCTGAACAGGATCAGGAGGAGTCCAACTATATGGCATATCAGCCAGATACCAGAAGTCTAGGTGGGATACGGTTCTGGAGCTGGCTAAGAATGCCCCTCCCAGCTGGCCGAGGAGCTGGAGCAGGTGGCTGTGGATGGCATCGTAGCTTCAAGGTCCAGTTTCATGCTGCTGTGGACTCGAATGATGTTCATTCTAGGGTCATGGCTGCATCTGTTTCCATGAGGAGATTTGCCTGGCTTAGGTGTACCAGTTTATCTCAGGATACCCAGACCAAGGCCATGGATTTTCCTGTCACTGGTAATACTCTGTTTGGGGAGCAAACAGAGATGTACATGAAAGATGGGCGAGTACAGGACCACATATAGGAGTGCTGCAGCCAAGGTAAAACAGACCACTCCTCAGAGGCAGCAATCCGGGGCTGGCAGGGGCAGGCCTTTTCACAGGCCTTTCTACCAGGCCCAGGCCTCCTCTTCTTTTCAGCAGAGGGGTTCTTTAGGGAAGAGGCAGAAGGGGATGACAAGGGCTGCATCCTCCTCTCAGTCTAAGCCCCTGCCAAACAGACACCCTGATGTGTCAGTCAGGGTCACCTCCCCAATTCCTGTAGGGGGCAGACTGGCTCACTTCTTTCAGGCCTGGAAGTCTGTCACTTCAGACAAGTGGGTCCTGGAAGTGGGCTGGGTCTTGCTCTCAGCTTCAGCAGGTTCCCAAAGTTGAGAGCAAAGGCTTTCTGTCCTTCCTCGGCAGAGGAAACACAGGCCTTAGAAATAGAAGCTCTCTTCTGTTGCTTCTGCAAGCAGTGGAGAGGATACCTCTCATCCACAGGGAAAAGGATTGTACTCCAGGTACTTCCTTACCCTAAAAAGACAGGGAGTGGCGACCTATCCTGGATCTACAATACCTAAATAAGCCCATACTAAAGCCAAAGTTCAAGATGATGGCACTGGGAATTATTCTCCCTCTCTGAGACCAGGAGAATGACTAGCCTCCCTGGATCTCAAGGATGCCTGTTTCCACATACCTATCAGGCAGTCTCACAGAAAGTACCTCCAGTTCGAACTGCCCTCAGGCCATTACCAATTCAGACCAATGCCTTTCAGCCTAACATCTGCTCCAAGAGTATTCAAGTGCCTAGCAGTAGTGGTGGACCTCCTTAGAAGACAAGGCATCTTATTATTCCCATACCTGGATGACTGGCTCATAGTAGGTCAGTCCCCAGACCAAGTCAGGTCAGCTCTAGGGGTCACCCAAAATCTTTTGGACTCCCTAGGATTCATTCTAAACCTGGAAAAGTCTGTTCTGGAACCAGTTCAGGTTCTCACATTTATAGGAGTGGAGCTGGACACTGTTCAGGCCAAGGCCTTCCTTCCTCTCCAAGGTTCAGTCCCTCATCACTCTGGCTTCCTCTTTTAGTCCATTTGTGTCTCGGCCAGCCAGACACTTCTTGCAGTTGCTAAGCCACATGGCAGCCTGCACTGCAGTAGTGCAAGGCAAGGTTTCAGATGAGGGATATTCAATTTAATCTAAGAGCCTTTTGGTCTCAGAGAAAGATTCCCTCTCCAAGTTGGTTCCTGTGTCTCTAACTTTGGTTCAGGCCCTCCAGTGGTGGCTGGAGCGGACAACTTGAGACAAGGGTTCCCTTCCTCAGTCAGGTTTCCACAGTGATTCTCACCACAGGCGTTTCCCTGCTGGGATGGGGATCCCATCTGGATCAGCATACTGCTCAGGGGACTTGGTCTCATCAGGAGTCTCTTCTACACATAAACCTTCTCGAACTCAGGGCTGTCTTTCTGGCACTTCAGACATTCTCAAATTTAATTCAGGGAAAGTGATGCAGATCAGGACAGACAACACCACAACTATGTGGTACATCAACAAGCAGGGGGGGCACTCGACCTTGTGCAAAACGAGGCCATGAAAATATGGTCACTAGCTTATTCCTGCAGGTTTCCCTGATAGCTGTATATCTCCCAGGGAAGGACAATGTACTTGCAGATGCTCTCAGCAGGATTGCCCAAGGTCACCACGAATGGGCCCTGAATACTCTCATTCTTTCAGATCATTTTCAAGAGATGGGGCACTCCAGAGATAGATCTCTTTGCAGCCCCAGACAACCATCATCTCCTCTGTTCTGCTGGGGTCTGTTCCTCTAGATGCCTTCCTGTTGGATTGGACCAACAGGCTTCTCTATCTTTTCCTCCTTTCCTCTGATATTCAGAGTTCTGGTCAAGATCAGGCCCCAACCCTGCACTGTGATTTTGATAGCCCCGGATTGGGCCAGACAGCCTTGGTATCCTCTACTATTGTCACCATCAGTGACAATTCCCTGTGCCTTCCCAGACAGTTCAACCTCCTCACCTCATCTCAGGGGAGGATATTCCACCCACTCTTCACACCTCAGGCTCAAGGCCTGGTTCTTGAGAACTAGAATATGCAGGCCTGCATCTCTCCACAATCAGCTCTGGATATCCTTAAGGCCAGTAGAAAGCCTTCCACTAGAAAGACCTATGATTCTAAATGGAAGAGGTTTGGGTTCTGGTGTTCCCAGAGCACATCCAGCGGATTCAGCTGATATTGCCACTGCTTTAGATTATTTGGTATATCTTAACAATTTAGGCCTTTGGCCTACCACTCTCAAGGTGCATTTGGCAGCTATTTCTGTTTTCTTTCGGCTGGGAAGGTCTCCTCTCTAGCCTCCCACCCAGTTTTCAAGAAATTCTTCAAGGTTTGAGCCATATCAATCCTCCCTTCAGGGATCCTACTCCTCTGTGGGACCTGAATATTTGTACTGCACAGCTGATGCAGCCTCCCTTGAACCACTTTGCTCAGCTGAGCTCAAATACCTGACTTGGAAAACTGTATTCCTGGTTGCTATTACTTCTGCCAGGAGAATCGGGTGAGTTACAGGCTTTATCAGTGGAACCTGCTTTCATCTCATTTCATAGGGATAAGGTGGTCCTTCATGCAAATAAGAAATTCCTCCTTAAAGTGGTATCAGACTTCCATCTGAACCAATCTATGACACTGCCTATGTTTTCACTGATCACTCCTCCTCTGGAGAGAGGAGATTACACAGTCTCGATGTAAAGAGGGTTCTGAATTACTACTTAGAATCCACCAAGCCCCATAGACATGACTGTTCCCGCAGTTCCTCAGCTGTAGGGAGGTGGGTAAAGGTAAGCCTGTCACCAAGAGAACTATTGCTAGGTGGGTTGTCTCCTGCATACAGTTCTGCTACTCAAAATTGGGGAAAAGAGCCACCCTCAGGCCTGAGGGCTGACTCCACCAGAAGGTATAGCTGCTTGGTCACAGCCGCCAGAGACATACCCTTAGTGGAAATCTGTAAAGCAGCCACCTGGAAGACTGTTCACACATTACAAGCATTACTCCTTGACATTCAGTCAAGAAGTGATGCCTAGATTTGGCACTACAGTACTGCAGAGCCTGTTCCCAAAATAGGTTCTGTAGTCCCCTCCTTCTTAGGGGTACTGCTTGGTAGTCTGCATATAGTCAGACTACAGCAAGACTTCATGTTGTTTGAAGAAAAATTACTTACCTTAGTAATTGTGTTTCTTCTAATGGAGTCTTGCTGTATTCTGACTTCTCCCTCCCTGCCTCCCTCCTGGAACCTAGTTGTTTTGGGATGTGGGTGGGCAGGCACAGTGTTGCACCTCAGGGGTGTACCTAGGTGCCTCCTCTTAATTGAGGTTTTTCTTGTTCCTATGTTTTTATGATTGTTTGCTCTATTACCTACTTGGATTCTTTTTGGGAGTCTCGACTTGAGTCTTTGGACCCTAAATTTATGTTTATTGCCTTTTGGCAAAAGACTCTAAAAACAGTTTCTGGATTGTTAGTATAGGGCTCGTAAGAATCTGACGGTTACACTGAGGAGTACCTGGGACAGAGGTTTGAAAGCAGAGTTCGAGCTCAACGTTCTATGCCTTGGCATAGAGTTAACTCTTTCCTCTCCGGAGCGGTTCAAGTGCTGGGGCTAACTGCATATTGTCAGAATACAGCAAGACTCCATTAGATGAAACACCGTTACTAAAGTGAGTAATTTTTTCTTCCATGGCATGGAAATTTCATTAATATGTCTGCCCTCACCCCTAAATTCCATATCCAGTGCCTGTGGAGGAGGGTTAATTGTATTTTGAAGAGGAGGGGAACCTCTGGAACCAGATGGTTCTGCTGAGCAAGAAATGTGGCCCTCCTACTAGGCCTTCAGAGGACTTTACATCTCATAATCCTTTGTAAGGTAGATGGTGAACACCTCAACATCTCCCTTCATGAAACTGAGGAAGATGAAGAGGAGGTGGAGTTTGTAGATATGACAAGACTAGCTCCCACAAGGAGGTTGCTGCTTCCCATTCACAAATCCCTTAAGAAAGTCTGTAACAAGATCATGTCAGCACCCACTTCAACAGCTGGCATTGACAAGAAAATTAAACAAAGTATCAAGTGGACATATAGGGGTTGAGTGACTTTACTCCCACTCTTATGAGGGGTGGTCCAGACTGGCGTTGTGATGAGGCCAGGTGCCCCTCTCCTCCCAGCCTGCTGAGAAAGATTCTAGGAAACTGAATAGTATGGTCAAAAAGTATATACATCAACATCCTTGCTGCTTAGGAATACAGCTTACTAGCCATAAACAGCTCAGTACGGAAGGTTCTCTAGAAGCACTTCATATTGGCACTGGGCGGAAAAGCAACTGGTGACTTAGTACAGGACAAGGCTGAAACAGCTAGACCAGCCATGAATGCTACAAAGTACCAATTTCATATGGCAGTGGACACAAATGACACTGCTTCAAGGGTTGTAGCCTCACGGTCCTTAAAGAGGTTTGCCTGGCTTAGGACTACCACTTACCACAGGACACCAGAGAAAGACTATGGATTTTCCCTCTGAGGAAACTACCTCTTTGGTGATGAAACAGAGGCTTAAATGAGAAAGGTAGATGAGTATAAAACCACATACAAGAGAAATACTGAAAAAGAAGAGGTCTCCACTTCTTACAGGCCTTACAGAAGGGAGGTAAGGCTGCTACCATTAACCTATGCCCCTATGAGTACCCACCACAAAGGGAGCGACTGTAGAGGGCAGGGGCAAAGGAATGCTAGGCATGCAACTGCCACTGCAACCCCACCTCCTAAGCCCCAGCAGAAACAAAACCTCTAACAACTCTGCCCAAGTACTCCAAGAATAATCAAAGATCACCACAGATAAGAGGATCCTGGAAGTAGTGGGATGAAGGTGTATCCCTGCAGTACAGAAGCTTCCAAAACTGCAGAACCTAGAGGTTTTTCAGCCTCCACACACCAACAGAAAAATACTGTTAGAACTGAAGTGAATAAATTACTGCAGTCACAAACAGTGGAGAAAGTATGTGCTACACAATGAGGCAAGGTCTAGTCTCCAGATACTTTCTGTCCCACAAAAAATGGAGAGTGGTGACCCATTTTAGACCTGAAATATCTGAACAAATACATAAAATAGGAGAGGTTTAAGGTGGTCACACTGGGCTCAGTCATACCATCTCTACAGTGGGAGACTGGTTGTACCATCTCTACAGGTGGGAGACTGCTTGTGGTTACTGGACCTAAAGGATGCCTATTTTCACATATCAGTCAGACCCTTTCACAGAAGGCACCTCAGGTTTATACTGGGGACCTGCCAGTTACCAGTTCACATCCTTCAGGGCTTAACCCGGCACCAAGGGTGTTCACATTGTGCCTAGCTGTGGTGGCAGCATATCTGAGAAGGCAAGCTGTGGTGGTTTTCCTACCTGGATGACTGGTTAGTCTCGGGAAAATACAGCAAGAAGCAATGTCCCTCTGTACAGCTGGTAAAGAACACCATAGAGGACCTAGGCTTCCTGATAACCCTTCAGAAATCATGAACAGAACCAGCCCAAGATTTGGACTTCATTGGTGCAGAACTAGGTAACCTGCAAGGGAAGGCCTTTCTTTCTCAAGCAAAGGGTACCAAACCCAATTTCAGCTGCAAAATCCTTCAGAGCAGGTCAGACAAGGTCTGCAGGAGACTTCCCACAGCTATTGGGACACACAGCCTCATCAGCTGCAGTGATACCAGGGCCGGGTTCCAGATGGGATACATCCAGTATCAGTGGTCCCAAAGATGGTGCAAGTTGGTGCCTGGCATGTCAAAAACCTTGATAAGGGCACTGGAATGGTGGCAGGAGGAAGACAGCCTCAGGGAGGGAATTCCCTTCCTTCAATAATCCCCTACAACAGTTCTCACAGCACATGCCTCCCTCCTGGGGTGGGGTGCCCACCTGGAGAATCTCACTGTAAGTGGCACCTAGAACACACAGAATGGAGCAAATCAGCCTCCTGGAGCTCAGGGCAGTCTTCCTAGCAATGCAGGCCTTTTCCTCCCAGATCCAGGGTCAGTTTGTTGATGTTCGAACAGACATCACAGCAATGTATTACAGAAATAAGCTGGGAGGAACAAGCTCCTCAAGGTTTTGCTTAGAAGCCGTAAGAACTGGAACCCAGCCTGTCTCCTGGGGTAGGAGCTATCCATAGTACACCTGCCAGAAAAGACAGTGTCTTAGTAGACTCTCAGCAGAGTCAGCCAGGAAAATCACCAGACGTTGAGTACACCAGAAATAGACTTGTTTGTTTCCTGGGAGAACAACCAAGTCCCATTCCTCAGTACTGGGGTCAGTTTCAGAGAATGCACTGATCCTGGACTGGACAGGGACATTTCTCTATGCTTCCTTCTGTTCCCATTCTTACTGAGTGCGCTCATAAAAGCTAAGGAGGGAGTCCGCAGTGATGATTCTCTTAGCACCAGACTGTGCCAGACAGACCTAGTACTCCTTAATCTTTCTCCAACAAACCTCCTAGCAGTCTGCCACTGATCTACAACCTGCTGTCGCTGTCTAAGGGCAGGATAACATTCCCAGACCTGAGAACTCTGTGCTGCAGTGCATGGTTCTTGAAGAACTAGAGTTTTCTGACCTAAATCTTCCAGAGAAGTAATGACAGTGTTGAAGGTTTTAGACTACTAGCAGCAAGGAAAATATATGCTTCACAATGGAGAAGGTTTTCTTTTTGGTGTGCTCTCAAATAAATTGACCCCATGTAGGCAGGTCTGTCTACAGTTCTGGATCATCTGGTTCACCTTCAGTCACTGGATCTGAGGCCATCAATGTTGAAGGTGCATTTGGCAGCAGTGTCAGCTTACACATCAGGTGGTAAAAGACTGATCAGTGGCCCCACAACCTATTTTCAAAAGTTTTCAAAGACCTTAATCACCTGTACCCTTACATGTATGTATTTCCCAACTGCTGCAGGCTCCTTTCAAGCCTATGGCCACTGCTGTACTGTAGTATGTCACTTGGAAAACAATTTCCTAATGCCAGTGACATCTGCTAGAGCATGTGAGCAAGCTATAACCTCTCTGCACAGATCCAAACCACATAATTATTCATTGGGACAAGGTAGTCCTGAGGACAAACAGGAAATTCCTCCCTAAAGTAGTGTCTGAATTCCATCTGAATCAGTCAGTTGCCCTTCCTGTTTTCTTTACTAGAAAATCCAATTCTGGGGAACAAAAGCTTCACTGCATGGATGTCAGAAGGTCAGTGAGTCACTACCTGGACCGCACAAAACATGTGAGGTTCACTAGCACTCAGCTGTTTATAGATAGATACTTTATTTATATAGTGCCCTTTTCTGAGACTCGAGCGCTTCAAATATCAATTAAACACAATGCACATACAAATAATAAACAATACCATAAACCAGAACCAAATAGAGCTAACAGCAGCAGACTTAAAAATCTATCTGACACTCTAAAATACATCACTGAAATATATTTATTTATAGGTTAAAAGTTTGGTTAAATAAAAAGGTCTTAAGACCCTTTTTAAATGTTTCCACAGTATGGTTAGGCAGTGAGTTCCACAGGGTAGGCGAGGCAACAGAAAATGCACGGTCACCTGAATGCCGCAGCCTAACCCTGGGAACCCTAAGAAGGCAACCTCGGCGGAATGGAGAGCCCGGTCGGGCGATGAGGAACGAGGAGATCCTACAGGTAGACTGGTCCCTTTCATGTAGGGCCTTATAGGTCAGCAGACCAACTTTGAAGACAATCCTCCACCTAACTGGCAGCCAGTGCAGTTCGATGAGGACAGGCATATCGATCACACCTTTGTCCGCCTGTCAGTAACTTCCGCCACTCGTTCTGCACTAGCTGCAGCCAGCGGATATGCCTCCAGATAACCCTAGGCACAGGGCATTGCAGTAATCCAACCTGGACGTGACAAAAGCATGTACTAGTGTGGTCAGGTCCTCGGATGGTATAAGGTTCCAGATCCGGGCGATATTCCTCAGATGGTAAAATCCAGATTTTACGACAGCAGCTTATCAACAATGGTGAAGTAGGAAAAAGTCAAACCAACATCCAGGAGAACTGTCCTTTGTTGGATTGTCTCCTGTATACAGGGCTGCTGTGATAGAGCTGGCAAATTGCCCCCATAGGCCTCCGAGCACATGCTACAGAGAGGCATGTACCTCTGTGGCAGCATCAAGGGGTATCTTCCTGTAAGAAATTTGCAAAGTAGCTACCTGGAAGCGGTACATACCGCACAAAATATTATTTTCTGGACATACAGTCTGGGAGGGATGCCAGCTTTGGCACTGCTGTCTTACAGAAATTACTCCCTTTAGGCAGCGATGGACAAATCGACTCCGGTTTTCGGGCGGTGCTCATGTGGGCAGAAAATGTCCAGGATGGATCCGCTCACGTGCGTCTACTGCCTTGGCCTGGACCATGACCCCAGGCCCTGCGAGTTATGCTGTTTGCTTTCGCGGCCAGCATCCTGAAGACTGCACTGCCCGGTTACAGCTTGGGCGCCTGGAGAAGCGCTACCCACCGTGAAGTCAAAGGAGGCCCGCTGGGCGGTGTCCGCAGCTGGCTCGGCTGAGCAACTCGAGCAGATGATCGCCCTCGAGGAGGAGGTGTCCCAGGCTGCATCTTCATCTTCCTCGGTCGTGGCATTTATCCCGCTTCTCTGGGATCCTCCTACACAGCTTCTTTTAAGGAGCTTTGCCAATCCCTCTCCACAAAGGGAGAGGGCCATCGGGATATTCTTCTCGGTTCAAAAACAAGGACTCGAAGGTAGAGTCCACTGTCGGCGTTACGTGGGGAGCAGGAGAGGTCCCTTCCTGGACAGTTGACACTCGACTTTGGTCGAGGTTGCGCTGGCTCCACGGTGTCCCGTCAGGTCAGCCGCCAAGACACCCGTCGATGCGGTCGAGATTTTTCTCCACGTCGAACGGGCTGTCGACTGGTAAAGCAGACAACCCTTCTTCACTGGTTCCCCAGTGGAGACCGAGGACTTGCCTACACCTCCCATGCTGGAGTCCCTGGTCAAAGTTTCGAGCCGAGGGAAGAAGCGGGTGTCCCGCTCCTTCCCAGACCCGTCCTCGGAAACACCGAGGGTCCCGGTCTCTGACCTTGTCTTGGTCCAGCCGATCCTGCCGAAGTAAGTGGTGCCTCCGCGTCCTTGGAAGAGGAGAGGCTTTGGCGCAAACTGCGCCGGGCGCTACGAGGACCTAATGTGGCAGCAGTTGCTCTGCTCTGGGAATGTCCGACGCCGCCGCCTCGCCATCAAGTGGCTGTCACCTGAACGTGCAGAAACAACCCTCGCCAGTCGAGGGTGCCCAAGCCTGGGCCAGTTGTTCTGCCGAAACCAGCTGCCCCACCGATTGTGGTGGAACCTCCGCCTGCACAACCGAAATCGGGGTGTCGACCAGGACTGTTTGTCGGGTCAGGGTCTGCCCCACAGGTTGTCGGTCACCCTCACTCCCGACCGCCCTCGGCAGGTGGAGGGTGGCTCAGGCCCCAGGCAGCTCTTCGTGGACTCCTCGGAGTCTGACGGCGACTCCTCCCTGTTTTCCAGGCCCCTTGACCTGAGTCCTCCAGGGGCAGTCGATGGACGAGAGCCCATGGTCCTATGTGGGTCCGCTCGGCCCATCTCGGGAGTCCACCGGATGCAGCTCGAGCCCGTATCCAGGCGGGCCAAGTACCCTGGACGGAGATACTGGACTGAGGGATTCACCCACGGAGGCTTTCACGTGGCTGAAGCCATTGTTGGCCCAGCCTTGGAGCTTTGGCAGCTGCCAGCTTCCTGTCCTGCACCCGCCAGGATGGCCAGGAAGTATCCGGTCCCTACCGGCTCTTTGTCTGGTTTTTGGAGCACCCTCCACCGAGGGGTTGGTCACTGATAGCGCTTTTCCCGCGTTTCGGAATGCTAGGGATGTGGATAAGCCCCCAACAAGGAGTCCAAAAGTCGACTATGCTGGGCGCAGGTGCACGCTTGCATCCTCCCTTGGCCTCCGCCAGGCCAGCTCGGCCTTGCTGAGGCACACTTCTCCCACGACCCTCATGGCTCCCTGGATGAAGTGATCCCTCATCTCCGGCCGACCTGCAGACCATGGTCAAGCAGGTACGGGACCAGGAAGGGTGGTGGCAAAACAGCAGCTCCAAAGCGGCTCTAGACATTGGATACTCCTGTGCCAGATCAGTTGCGGCTGCAGTGGCCATGCGCGCAGAGCATGGCTGAGGATATCCACCTTCACGGCGGATACCCAGCATAAACTGGCGGATGTCCCTTCCTGGGGGCTGACCTGTTCAGCCCTGGAGTGGAAGGTCACCTCCAGTGGATCGAAAAGTCCAATGCTACTCTGGACTCTGCTCACCTCCGCCCAGAAGGACAAGGGCCGTCAGCCAACAACATAAGTCCTTTCGCCTCTTCTGCGCCTCGGCGTACGTCCCGGCCCAACAGCACCAGCATCAGGGGCTACAGGGCCGCGCTTGGCACCCCAAAGCTAAGCCTGCGGCTTCCTCTAACAGGAAGCAGGGAAGAAAGGCCCAGGGAGGTCCTCGCCGGTCCCTCCTCCAAGCCTGCCCAGTGACAGGTTGAGGGGTGTCGCCCAGCCTTGTCACTCCCCTGGGTTCCCCCCACCGTGGGGGACGGCTCCGCCACTTCCTTTCCACCTGGTCCGCTATCACCACGGACCGCTGGGTGTGGAGGTGGTAGGAAAGGGCCTGCCCCTGGAGTTGAGCAGGCCCAGCCCTTCAGAGCTAGCCCCTCAGGGGGCTCACAGGTCCACGCCAGTCTCTGTCGGCTCACCGAGCCGACATCACCCTGCTTCTCGAAAATAGGTGATCAGGAAGGTGGCGGATCTTCCACCAGACCTGGGGTTTGTGTCCAGGTACTTCCTGGTCCCAGCGGACGGTGGGCTGGCGCCCCATTCTAGATCTGCATGACCTGAACAGGTTCCTAAGGTCTCGGACCTTCAGGATGGTCACTCTGGCTCAGATAATCCCATCCTTGAGGAGGCGGCATGTGGTTCTGTTCTCCGGACCTCCAGGATCGTTCTTTCACGTCCCAATCTGTCCGTCCCACCAGAGATTCCTCCGCTTCAGGGCAGAGGGATCCTTCTATGAGTTCGAGCCATGCCCTTTGGCCTTTCCTAGCTCCCAGGGTCTTCACCAAATGCATGGCAGTGGTGACAAGCATTCCTGCGGCGCGAAGGTCCCGGGTGTACCCCTACCTGGACAACTGGATTGCAGCCTCCTCCAGAATGGAGGTGGAGCAGTCCAGAGATCTGGCCCTGCAGGTGTGCTTTCAGGTTGGCCTCCTCATCAACGAGGCCAAGTCGGAACTCGTGCCAAAGCAGGTGATACAATTCATCGGTGCAGAGCTCGACTCTCTCACGAGTCAGAGCACGGCTCCGGCGGACAGGACCGAGGTTCTTTCCTCCTTTGACCAATCATTTCAGGTTGGGCAATTCGGCCCTGCCGGGACTTCCTGCGCCTCCTGGGCCTCATGGTGGCCTGCACCATCGTGGTCCATTGGGCCCTTTGGTACATGCATCCCTTCAGTGGGGCTGTCCAGCCAGTGGTCACAGCACTCGATCCTCTGGATCAGCTAGTGACAGTGACCCAGGGAGTATGGAATGCTCTCCAGTGGTGGACCGTTCCAGCACATCTGCAGGAGGGCATCCCATTTGTCCACCCAAGCCGACGGTCTCTCTATCGACCGATGCCTCTCGATGGGTTGGGGTGCCCATCTGGGGAGCACAGAGCGCACGGTCTCTGGTCCCTCGGGAGTCCCGATGCCACATCAACCTGCTGGAGCTTCGAGCAGTTCATCTAGCCCTCACCGCCTTGGCTCCATTTCTCACGGGGTCAAGTGGTTCAGGTCCAGATGGACAATACCACGACCATGTACTACCTAAACCCGACAGGGCGGGACGCCGCCCATGCCTCTGTGCAGGGAAGCTCTCTGCATTTGGTCCTCAATGTGCAGCCTGGAGGCGGATCTCCTTGCCATCCATGTGGCAGGAGCCTCCAACATTCTGGCCAATGCCCTAAGCCTGATAGGAGCCGCGTCCCATGAGTGGTCTCTCCTGCGGAGGTAGTACAAGATCTGTTCTCCACTGGGGCATTCCTCAGGTGGACCTGTTTGCCTCCAGGAGAATGCGAGCTGAGACTGTTTCTTGCCCGCCCCCTCAGCAGGGCTCACTGCAGGGATGCCTTCTCGAGGCCGTGGACCCTGGGCCTCTTCCACGCCTTTCCCCATTTCCCTTGATCCACAAGGTGCTTCTCAAGCCGAGGAGGGACAAGGCGCAGGTGATTCTGGTAGCCCCAGACTGGCCCCGCCAGTTCTGGTATCCAGATCTCCTCAGTCTCAGCTCCAGGCTCCGGGGTGACTTCCAGCCTGCCGGACCTGATCTCAGTCAATCAGGGAAGGTATTCCATCGGACCTTCAATCCCTGCACCTGACGGCCTGGTTCCTGAGCGGCTAGAGTTCCAGGCCTTGGGTCTTTCCGACGAGGTCCTCAACGTTGTTGAGGGCGTCCCGTAAGGAGTCAGCCAGAAAATGCTACGCCTTCAAAATGGAAGAGATTCTCCATTTGGTGTCAGGGCAAAGGCCTGGACCCTTCCTCCTGTTCCTTGGCAAGCATTCTGGACTACCTGTGGTCCCTTTCTCAGCAAGAGCTTGATCCGGACTGACCCTTAAGGTGCACCTTGCAGCCATCTCTGCTTACTGGGCAGTCCAGGAAGCAGTCCAGTGGCGGAGAGGAAGTGGTGAGGCGCTTTTCAAAGCCTTGATCACATATCCCCTCGGTCGCGAGAACCTCCACCTCCGTGGGATATATTGCTGGTATTGGCTAAGCTCATGGGCAAGCCGAAGTCGAACCAATGCTCAGGTGTGACATCTCTCACCTTTCGTGGAAGACCGCCTTCTTGGTGGCTATCGTCCAGCCAGAAGGATGGGAGAGCTCCAGGCACTTTCCATCGAGTCTCATTATCTGGTCTTCCACAGGGATAAGGTTGTCCTCGCCCCCACCGAAATTCCTTCCGAAGGTGGTGTTTGGAGTTTTACCTTAATCAGGTGTTGACTCTGCTGGTGAGCTACCCCAATCACACCTCGGAGGCCGAATATAGGCTCCATACTTTGGACTCCTAGAAGAGCTACGCTTAATAAGGAGCCGGACAGCTGAAGTTCGGGAGAGGTTCACCAGCTGTTTGTCATCTACGCTGAAGACGACCTGGCAGACCTGCAGCCAAGCGGACGATAGGCAGGTGGGTCACCTCTGCGTAGATCTCTGCTATAGGTTGGCGGGCATGGAGCCTCCCAGAGGTATAAGAGCTCATTCTACCGCCATACCGCTGCATCAGTGGCTGCTTCCAGGACGTCCCTATCCAGGAAATCTGCAGGGCTGCTACCTGGAAGTCAGCACACACCTTCATCACCCACTACCACATCGACCTTGAGTCACGCCGGGATGCTGGTTTTGGGGCCTCGTTCTCCAGTCCTTATTTCTAAGTAGGGGTGTCGCTTGCCTCCCTCCTCCGGAAAACTGCTAGAGTCTGCCAGACAGTGTGAATGAACAACAGATCCATGTCCTAGAAATACAGGTTACTCACCTGTAACAGGAGTTCTAGGAATGGTATATGTTGTTCATCCACCATGACTCCCACCCGGCCGGCCTTGCAACCTGGCTTCCAGCGGGCTAGATCTGGCGTCATGGGGAGGAGCTGAGAGTTTTACCACCTGGGTGGGTGGGAGGAGCCAGCTTGAAGACCTTCCAGCAAGATTTAAAGTGGCTAGAAACCTGCCAGACAGTGTGGATGAACAACATATACCATTCCTAGAACTCCTGTTACAGGTGAGTAACCTGTATTTCTTTGCTGGAGTGGGAGAAAGATTGAAATAATTAGTGATAGCCTCAGATGAAGGACTTTGTTTTCTTTGTTTGTACTGTTTTTATAAGAACCATCCTAAATAGTTTTACTTTTTATTTTACTGTAAATAATAATACAACACTGCTTGTGAATTTTATGACTGATCCTGGTTTTCCTGTGCTTCCTGACCTTTGCCTGTATGACAGTGTGCACACTGAGAATACACTAATGGATTCTTGGGGTTAGAAGAAAAAAAAAATACTCACTGTAATAATGTTTTTCTAAGAGATCCTTCAGTAGTATTCACAATCCCTTACCTTACCTCCCTTCAGAACCTGGGAATAGGTTTAAACAAAAATCCTCGAATCGACTATGGAGGAAAAATCTTCCCCAGGATTTACGCGGTGCCTGCGCCAGAAGATGTTATGCACTCGATCCCACCTCACGCTGCGTTTACTGCCTAGGTGTCGGACATGACACCTCATCGTTCGTGATTTTACTTGGCCTTCCATCCCAATGTCCTGGATGACTGCAAGGCACGCTTGAAGCTGGGGTGACCAGATAAAAGAAACCCGCCGGGTGAATTCAAAGGAGGCTAGGTGGGCAGTTTCTGCGGCTGCGGCATCTGCCAAACAGCTGGAACAGATGAAGGCATTCAAGGAGGAAGCAGCTCGTGCTTCAGCCAATCGAAGCTTCTTTGTCCCACTGAACCTAGGCTCTACTTTTACGGGCTTCTTCAGGGAGATGTGCCAGTCTCTCCCACTCTGGGTGAGGCCCTCAGGCTCGCACTCCTTCCACTCTTGGAAGAGGGAGATGGTCCCGTTGTTTTCGTCTCGATGGAGATGCTCTTGGGACGGGAGAGGTCCGAGTCCCAAGAGCACCGATCTTGACCTCATTCGAGATCGCATCCTCGACCACTGACTTCGGACCTTCAATCTGGCCAAGGGACTGAGGAAGTGGCGAAGAGTTGAAATTATCCTTTACCCGATTGATCCCTTGTTGCCGGCTGTGCCCGGCGACTTGTTGGAATGGACTCGGTCCTGGTCTTTCCAGATGAGGAGACCCATCCTGCTGGTGTCCCCATCAGGACCCCATCCTGGACCATCCGGTATCACCGATTCCGGTGTCCCCCGATCGACCGAGTCAGCCTCCTCGGTCTCGGTCCAGGACCCCTCGGACGAGCGACCGAGGAAAAGCCATAAGTGCTCAAAAGAGGCGTGCCACAGGTCCTCATCCTCCTCAGATGAGGAGAGGTTCTGGCGGAAACTCCGCCGGTGCTATGAAGACCTTATGTGGCAGCAGCTGATCTTGACCGGGCAGAAACCAGTTCTGCCACCTACCCCCGACCATTACTTGGTTCTCGCCTGTAGGCGAAGCCCGACCCGCCGAACCGAGCCCTCAGTTCCTCCACCCGTGGGGCGGGCCATCTCCCAGTTAGCTTACTCTGGTCTGTCCACCGATTCGGTGGAACCACCGCCTAAACAGCCCGAGGGAGGGTCGCGCTTGAAAGAGGATCGACAGGACATCGGACTTCCCCGGCGTCCTGTCGATCACAGTCACCCTGGACCGCCTTCTGTAGATCGAGGGGTGACTTAGGCGGGCAGACCGCTGTATCACCACTCTTCAGACTCTGGCGCCACTGGCTTGCACTCACATCCCAGGGGTGATAAGTCGTCAGTTGATGCAGGGATGGAGGACCTTCCTCTTTCCAGGGCATTCTCGCCTCATTTCCGATTCTACCGGAATGCCCTGGAGCCTATCCAGAAAAGTGAGTACCCTCTCACTGACATTCTTAAGAGGGGATACTCCGTCGGAGGCCTTTCAGTGGCTGAGGCCATTGTTGGTCTCGGCTTTGAACTTTGACAGCGTCCTGTCTTCTGCCCAGCACCATCTGCCCGCAGATGGCCTGCAAGTACGCTGGTGCCCGTGGGGTCCCTTGTGGGGTCTACAGAACACCCTTCAGCCAAGAGCCTGGTGACCGCCTCTGTGTTCAGGTGTACCGTCTGGTTCGGCCGACACTGAGTGACCCCAGACAAGGAGTCCAAGAATATGGACGACACTGCCCGTAAGGTTTATGGCCTCTTCTCTGGGCCTTCGTCAGGCCAGCTCGGCTGTTATTATGGCACTCTTCTCTCATGCCCTTCTTGGGTCATTAGACAAGGTCCTCCCTCATCTCCCACGGACTTGCAGACCATGGTCAAGCAGGTCCGTGACCGAACTGCTGTTGCTAAACAGCAGCTTCAGCGGCCTTGGATGGCGAGGATTCTTGTGCCTGCTACTGGCAGCTGCAGTTGGCCCTGCTGCAGGGCTTGGCTGAAGCTTTCTCCTTCCCAGGCGATACTCAGCATAAGCTTGCTGATATGCCTTCAGGCACCAACATGTTCAGTCCAGGGTGGCGGTCACCTTCAGCGTATAGAGCAGTCCAATGCCACCTTGGATGCTACTTCTGCCAAGGGTTCTTCGGCAAGAACCTGCAGAAGAGAAAGAAGAAGCCATTTCAGCACTCTTCCCTGCGGTCTGACAGCCCTCCTGTCAAGGAGGACAGCAACATCAACAGCAACAGCAGGCTTAAGCTTGGTGCCCTTGGCCCAAGCAGGGTCCTCAGCAGCTCCATAAAGGAGGCTGCGGCTCAGTCTTGGAGCCTCCTCCTCCTCTTCTAAGCCTGCTCAGTGGCGGGTTGGGGTGGCAACCCCTACCCGTCACACCAGCTCTGGTCTTCCCGTGAGGCGGCTCCACCACTTCCTTTCCCACGTGGTCTGCTGTCACCCAGGACAGATGGGTTCTGAAGTGGTCGATCAGGGACTGCCTCTAGAATTTGAGCAGAACCCTCCCAGCCAAGCCTGCCCCTTGGGAGGAACCGATTCGCATGCCCCAGTCGGCTCTTTGAGACGACGTAGCCAACTCCTCCACAAGGAGGCAGTAGCTCCAGTGCTGGATCCTCCGACAGACCCAGGCTTTGTTTCCAGGTACTTCCTGGTGCCCAAGTGGACGGGGGTTGGCGCCCCATCCTAGATCTCCACGACCTGAATCAATATCTCAGGTCCGCACCTTGGATGGTGCTCTGAACCAGATTATACCATCCCTGGAGCGTAAACATATGGTTCTGTTCACTGGATCTACAGGACGCGCGTTCTTCACATCCCAATACATCCAGTCCTATTAGCGTTTCCTCACTTCAGGGTCAAGGGACCCTGTACAAGTTGCAAGCCATGCCGTTTGGACTATCATCGGCCTTGAGTCTTCACCAAATGCATTGCGGTGGTGGCGGCCCACCTTTGCTGTCGAGTAGACAGAATCTGCCCTTATCTCGACGATTGGCTCTTGGCAGGTTCCACCCAAACAGAGGGGGAGAGGTCCATGGATCTGGCCCTCAAAACCTGCTCCAACTCTGCCTCCTGATCAATGAGGCCAAGTCGAACTCATGCCTTCTCAGGAGATGGGCTTCATTGGGACAGAGCTCGACTTTTGTCAAGCCAGAGCTCAGCTTCCGGCCGGACAGGGCGGAAGTTCTCTCCTCCTTGCCCGATCATTTCTGGTTGGTCATTTGCGCCCTGCCTGGAACTTTCTGCACCTTCTGGTTTACATGGTGGCGTGCACCTCGGGTGGTCTGTTGGGCCCGTGGCACATGCCCCTTCAATGGGAGCTGGCCACCCAGTGGACTTAGCGATATGATCACTTCAACCAGCTGATCACTGTAACCCAGAAGATGTGGGATGCTCTCCACTGGTGGACCACCCTAGACCGGTTTCAGGAAGGGATCCCGTTTGTCCGCCCAAGCCAATGGTCGTCCTCACGACCGATGCCTCTCTCATGGGCTGGAGAACCCACATGGGGGACAACAGCACCCCGTGGAATTGGCATGCCACATCAACTGTTGGAGCTCAGAGCAGTCAGACTGGCACTGTCTGCTTTGCTCCTCAGCTCCAGGGTCAAGTGGTTCAAGTCCAGACTGACAATACCACGACCATCTACTACCCTCAACAAGCAGGGTGGCACGCACTCCCATCTGTTGTGCAAGGAGGCGCTCCTCATCTGGACCCTTGTAAGCCAGTTGGAGGTGGATCTCATAGCCATTCATGTGGCAGGAGCCTCGAACCAGCTGGCAGATGCTCTCAACCGCATAGGCCAGACATCCCACAAGTGGTCTCTCCATCCAGAGGTAGCTACAGCCTGTTTCTCCCATTGGGGCAAACTGATGGTGGACCTGTTTGCCTCCAGGAAAACAACAAGCTGAGGCTGTATCATTCCCTCCCCTTAGCAGGGCTCGCTGCAGGAGATGCCTTCTCGAGGCCATGGACCCCAGGCCTCCTCTCGCCTTCCCTCCATTTCCCTTGATCCACAAGGTGTTACTCAAGGTGAGGAGGGACAAGGCGAGTGATTCTAGTAGCCCCAGATTGGCCGCGCCAGTTCTGGTACCCAGATCTCCTCAGCCTCAGCCTCAGCTGCAGGCCCCGGGCTGACTTTGTACCGCCCGGACCTGATATCTCTGAACCAGGGAAAGTATTCCATTTGGACCTTCAGTCCCTGCACCTCACAGCCTGGTACCTGGGGCTAGGAGTTCCAGGCTTTGGGTCTTTCCGAAGATGTCTAAACTGTAGTGGAGGCATCTAAAAGAATCGACCAGGAAATGCGCTTTCAAATGGAAAAGGTGTCAGGGTAAGAGTATGGACCCCTTATCCTGCTCTGTGGCTAACATTCTTGACTACCTTTGGTCTATCTCCAATGGGGGTCTCACGGTCATCGACCCTTAGGGTGCACCTGGCAGCCGTTTCTGCTTACTGGACATGGGCGGTCAGCTGACACTGGCGCAGGAGACAGTGGTCGGGTGTTTTTCAAAGGCCTAGATTACATTTCCTCGGTGCGTGAACCTCCACCTCCATGGGATCTGTTTGTTGGTTTGGCAAAGCTCATGGGCAAGCCATTGAACCGATGCACAAGTGTGAGCTGTCACACTTGTCATGGAAAACGACCTTCCTGGTGGCTATCACATCAGCCAGAAAGACATGGGAGCTCCAGGCACTTCGGTGTACTCCCTTATCTGGTCTTTCACATGGACAAAGTTGTCCTGTGCCCCCACCGAAATTCCTCCCGAAGGTGGTGTCAGAGTTTCACCTTAACCAGGTATTGACTCTGCCGGTTTACTACCCTAATTACACCTCGGATGCTGAGTACAGGCTCCATACTCTGGACCTGAGATGTGCTCTCTGCTACTACAAGGAGAGGATGGTGGAAATTCGTGAAGAGGTTCGCCAGCTGTTTGTCACCTACACTGAAACCGCTTCTGGCAGACCTGCAGCCAAACTGACCATAGCAAGATGGATTACATCATGCATAGGTCTGTGCTATGAGTTGGCAGGCAAGGAGCATCCCAGAGGATAAGGCTCATTCTACCTGCCATACTGCTGTATCAGTGGCTGCTTCCAGGGACATCCCTATCAGGAAATCTGTCAGGCTGCTACCTGAAGTCAGCAAACACCTTTATCACCCAGTACCACATCGACCTGAGTCACGCGGGATGCTGGTTTTGGGGCCTCGGTTCTCAATCTCTGTTTCCTAAGTAGGGGATGTGCGCTTGCCTCCTTCCTCCTGGGGAACTGCTTGGAGTCTGCCAAACAGTGTGGATGAACAACATATCACGCTCCTAGAAAACAGGTTCTCACCTGCAATATTGGATTCTAGGTGGTATATGTTGTTCATCCCTATCCTACCGACCTCCCTGGCCGGGCGCACAACCTTGCTTCCAGCAGGCTAAGATCTGGCGTCATGGGGCGAGCCGAAGAATATACCACCGGGTGGATGGGAGGAACCAGCTTGAAAACTTCTGACAAGATTTAAAGTGGAAGGGACATGCCAAACAGTGTGGATGAACAACATATACCACTTCTAGAACTACTGATCTTACTTGAAAACAGCTCTTGCAGCAGGTTACACCATTAGGACTGAAGCCAGCAGGCGCCAGGACCCCACGAAAATTTTCTAGCTAGCAGTATTCAGTGGGGACCGAATCTGGCGTTGGTCCCGCCCCGACATCAGGCGTAGTACATAAGGAGGTGGTCCCCAGAACCCCAGTTCTATTCCTGCCGCTCGACTCGCCAGCATCAGGCTCTCGCTCTCTACCTAGCATACGACAACTACAGAACTTCTGTTTTCTAACTGATGTCCTCTCCGACTCCTTCGCCTGAGGGTCACCTTTCGGAAATGTACCTGCAGCAAACAGATCCCTTTCAAGGATCCTCACTCCTCCTGCGTGGTGGTGCCAGGCCCAGACCACGATACCAAGGCCTGCACTTTTGCCAAGGTTCAATAGCCGCACCAGGATCCATCGTCAGAAGGCACTCCAGGCGTATCTTCTTGAAGAAAAATTAAGGAGGATGGACCAAGAACCTTCCTCCAGGGGAGACTCGTCCTCGAAGGCCCATAAGCACGGGAGAAAGTAAGGTCCAGATCCCGAACGGGCCTCGGACTCCTGCAGCTCAGGCTCCACCAGATCGGACGCTCTCCCTCCAGGGCTCGTCAGAACCCCTCCTCCAGTTAAGTCCGGGCTTCAGCGGCTCTTCTTCGCTCCAGCCTCTTGAAGACTTGAGGCCCTCGGCTTCCTCCACTCCATCCAAGGCCTCTTCCAAGTCTTCCGAGCACCATAAATCATCATCTTCCACCCGGCGTGGGACACTGACTCCAGGTCAGTCTCCCAACCTCCCAGAGGTCCTGATCCAGCTCCCTGGAAAGACCAAGAACTGACATCCCTGAAGCGGTCGTCAGACTAGCGTAGGCAAGCACCCAACGTCAGCTAGGCATCTAAAGTCGTCCAAGCGCGCCCGAGACCGGCGACACCAGTCGCCGGCAAGGCGTTCGCCGGATCCGAAGATGTCGGCCAGAGACTGCCGCCGCATCGCACTCTCTGAGCGGAAGACCCCGTCACCGTGGACGCCGGTCACAGGGAATTGACTGAGGAGGACACCACACTGCCCGAAGACCAGGCGGGCGACACCGAGGATGCCGGGCTGCCACAGGAATCTTCCCGAACCCAGAGACACCGGGGAACCCGACACCCGACCCCAGCAACAGACCACGGTGCCAGGCCCGTCGTCGGGCATGAATATTGAAGAAGGGCTTTCACTTTTTGGTGGAACACCATCCGAAGGATGTGGTCCTGTTAAACCTCCTCCTCCTCCCTCCTCCCTTCACTTTCTCGCCCCTCCTCCACCTCACGGGGCCAGCAGGGCGACCACCAACTCCCAAGGAGAGACTCCGCCTCCTAGGGGGCAGATCCAAAGACAGGAGAAGGCCTCCCACAAGATCTCCATCAGGGTCTCCCAGCCCAAGCGACCCAGATGGCGTCAGTACACTCTGTCTGGGAGGACTCCAGATCTCCTTCTCACTCAGCATCTCCTCTCCTGACCACACATGACCTCCCAGGTCTCCTCGGATGATCCCCTTTCGCTGAGATCATGGAGGCACATCCAGGACAACATGGGGTGGGATGCTGAAGACCTTGACCCCGAGCGACAGCGCCTTGCCCGCTATCTTGGCAGAAGAGACCCAAAGCCTGTGGTAGTACCACCCTTGGTAGACACTGCGTGGGCGTCACCAAGTCTGCGTGGGAGCGTCCGCACTTCCTCCCGCAGTGCTGAAGAGGCTGACCGCCTGTACAAGGCCCTGAGAGGACCAGTACTTGGCCCAGCCACCTCTGGCAGACTCCCTGGTCATCACGGCCTCACATGACTGGTCTCAAAGACCACAACATATGTGCACATAGCCACCGGACCAGGAATCCAAGCAACTGGATGCCCTGGGAGAGCGCATTATCACGTGGCTGCTGCATGCGCCATCAGGTCTCTGAACTACCTCACCACGTGGTACAGTTTCAGAGCGCCCTGTGGGAAGCAGGGCCAGGACCTGCTCAGTAAGCTTCGGATGATGATCAGAAGGTGGAGCTCCTAGTCTTCTTCGCACAGGGTCAGATGTGGGTACCCAAGTGCTTCGAGGCAGCACATATGATTCTGCGGACTCATCTGCCAGAGCTGCAGCTTCAGGCATTTGTCTCGAGAGACACTCTTGGCTCCGTGTCTCTGGCTTTACCCGGATGTACAGAAGAACATTCTTGATGTCCCATATAACAGCAGTGCTCTTTGGTGAATCCTCAGAAGGTCAGCACCAAACTCCAGGATGCGGGAAGGCAGTCCGTTCTATACAGGCCATGTACAGATCCAGGCCTGGTTCCTTCGCGTAGGAACCAGAGCCATTTCGCAAGCTGGCAACAGAGACAGCAGCCACGTTCAACCAGCACCAAAGGGCACTTTTCAGCGTAAAGCCCAGGCCGTCGTCCCCAGGCAGAGGCCAGCGTTACATGAAACCGGCCCAGCCTGCAGGGACTAGTGCTGCCACAGCATGACTCCTTCGCCCCCACTCCTCCTCCGGATCAGCGGGCACAAAAGGTCGGGGTCGCATCGCTCGCCACTTTTCAGGGTGGCAGTTGATCACCACGAGAGGTGGGTTCTTCAATGGTCAAGAAAGGCCATTTCAGAGAGTTTCACCACCCACCGGCAAGACCTCCCTGCTCGCCTGCCATTTCTGGTCAGCATGCCCTGCTCATACAGCAGGAGGTGCTCGCACTTATGGAAAAGAAGCTATAGAGACGTACCACTGAACCAGAGGGGTCTAGGATATTATTCTCACTTCTTTCTGGTTCCAAAGAAAACAGGGACCTTCGTCGATACTGGACCTCAACGACTCGGTCCTGTACAAATACTTCTGCATGGTGACCCTCCCAGGTCTGATTCCCATGCTCAAGCAGGACGCCTTCCTAGCGTCCCTGGATACATAGGATGCCTACCTATACCTATTGCCCAAGTGCCCAGGAAGTTTCTGCGCTCGAGTTTCAGGGTTGCCATTATCAGTTCCGAGCCCTTCCCTTGGACTGTCATCGGCACCTTGGGTGTTTACGAAGTGCATGGCGGTCGTAGTGGCATCTCTGAGGAGACAAGGCCATTCCCCTACCTGAATGACTGGCTTCTCATGGTGCCCTCCGGGAGGTCCTGATGTCTGCTATTCACTGCACTCAGTCTCTGTTCAAGGCGTTGGGCATCATCATCAATCACGAAGTCACACCTGGTTCCGTCCCAGACTCTGCAATTCATAGGTGCAGTTCTGGGCACCGTCAGGGAAAGCTTTCTTCCCGGACAGAGCGGAAACATCAGATCCTCATCAGAGACATTACGGTGAAGAAGACCGTTCCTGCCAGACTGGTCCTTACGCCTGCTCGGACACATGGCTGCGGCCATTGCAACAGTCCTGCTAACCCGTCTCCATGCGGGTAACCCAGTGGATGTTAAGGGTCAATGGGATCAAAAGCAAGACCATCTGCAGCATCCAATCCAGATCACGAATGCCGTAATCTGAGATTGGCAATGGTAGCTAGTTTGAGGAATCTTTCGGTGGGGAGTCCTACTTCTGCGCGCCGTCTCCGGACACTCTCCACGGACGCCTCAGGGGCTCGGATGGGGCGACACTGACGGTGTTCAGTCTCAGGGCCTGTGGACAGACCAAGAGACTCGTCTCCACATAAATATCTTGGAAATGAGGGCAGTTCTTTACGCCCTGCAGGCCTTCCAGTCGGAGATCCCACCGGTACACTTCTGTTTCAAACACAGTTCTGCGGTGATGTATTACCTCAACAAACAAGGAGGCACCCATTCCTACCCGCTTGCAGGGAGGCACATGAGTGTGGGATTGGGTCATGCAGCATAGTGCAAACCTCATTGCCGTTCATGTTCCAGGAGTGGACAGTGTCGCCAGGCGGCCTGAGCTGCTCTCAGCCAGAGTTCCTGAATGGGAACTACTCCAGGAAGCAGCAGGGATCTGTTTCGCAGATGGGGTACTCCAGAATGGACCTTTCGTGTCCCCATCCAACACAAAACTGCCCAATTTTGCTCGCTAGATCCAGGGCCTGGTGTTTTCTGGTGAGGCGTGTTGTCCATCTCCTGGGCAGGCAGATTCCTCTATGCCTTTTCCATTGATCCAGAGGGTTCTTTTGAAACTTTGCAGAGAGCAAGCGATGCTGATACTTATCGCGCTGTTTTGGCCCAGGCCAATCTGGTTCCTCTTTGCATCAACTGTCCCGGAACCTCCAGTGCCACTGCCAATCAGCTCCCACTTACTGTCTCAGGAGGGGTTCCATGGTCTACCGGACCTATGTTCCCTGAACCTGCGCTTGTCTCCTAGAGACATAGCCATGTCGACCACGGGATCTTGCAAGAGGTAGCAGACATTCTTGCTGCTGCTTGAAACTGGCTACCCATCGACCTACGCCTTGAAGTGGTGCAGGTTTTGTTTATGAGTTCAAGCATGCGGTTTTGCCCTTGGATTGTCCAGAGAAGTTGGTTTTGGACTACTTACTGTCCTTTTCCAATCAGGTGTGGCTTACTCCTCGATTAAGGTACACCTCTGTGCCATCTCTGCCTATCACTTCCTATAGGCCAGCACTGTAACTCGATTGGATACGACACGTGCCTTCCTGAGGTGTGTCCTCCACTTAGGCCCCGATTAAGGATCCGATTCCACCATGGGATCTACCCTTCGTCCTGGAGCAGCTTCGCTGCCATCCTTTGAACCAGCCGCAGATTGCGAGCTACGTCTTCTCTCTTGGAAAGGCTTGTTTTAGTTGCTGTCACCTCGCCAGAAGAATTTCTGAACTCCATGCACTGATGTGCAAAGAGCCTTATTGGTTTTCCACCAAGACAGGGTATCCCTACGGACTAATCCTAAATCTCTGCCTAATGGTGGTCTCAGCTCTCACCCTTAATCAGGATATCGATCTACCAGTGTATTTCCCTAAGTACTCTAATCGAGGAGAAGCCCTTCTGCACACTTTAGATGTGCATAGGTGTCTCAGATACTACCTGACCAGAACCAAACACCACTGAAAATCGGACCAACTTTTTGTCTCCTTTGCCCACAGGATGATGGGAGCTCCTGTTTCAAAACAGTCACTGTCCAGGTGGCTCATTCAGTGTATTACGTTCTGTTACCAGAAAGCGCAACAAACCCTTACCGGGCACAGTTAAGGGTCATTCCACGGAGGGTGGCTACCTCTTTTGCGGCTTTAAAGAGCGTATCCACCTCAGCTATTTGTGCTGCAACTACTTGGAGCTCCGTGCACACCTTCGTCAGGCATAACAGCCTGGACATTGCATCGAGGCGAAGAGCAGGTTTTGGTCTAGCAGTCCTTCAGGGACTTCTGTCCTAGGCTCGATGTCATTCAAGGATTTCTACCTTCCCTCCTCCCAATGGTGTGGGATTTCCAGGATTACTTGGGAATCAGTCCTAATGGTGTAACCTGCTTCAGAGCTGTTTCTCAGTAAGATAGTACAGTTACATAAGAACTTACTGTAACAGTAGATCTTTGAGAACAGCTCTTGCAGCAGGTACTTTCCTCCCACCATCCCGCTGGAGGTAGATTCTGGTTCCAACATCCTTCTCCTAGGACAAGGCGTTCACAGCCTTTTTCTGATTGCCATTTGATGGCGGATCCTCAGTCTCCTCTTCTGATGTCATCCAGCGGCCAGGAACCTCTGGCAGGGAGAACTGTGGATTCTGGGGGACCGCCTCCTTATGTACTACGCCTGGCGTCGGGGACCCGGCGTGGAGGCGTCCGCTGAATACACACAGCTAGAAAATTTCCGTGGGGTCCTGGTGCCTGCGGCTTCAGTCCTAATGGTGTAACCTGCTGCATGAGCTGTTCTCGAAGATCTACTCTTACGGTAAGTTCTTGCGTAACTGTACTTTACAGGTGAGTAACCTGTTCTTTCTGTGCAGTCTAATTGCCTTAAATTTCTTAAGTGCTGGAAGAGGATCATAGTCTTCAACTTCAGCTCCTTTTTGGGCTATCTATACTGAGTTTGCTCACGGTGTTAGCCTTTAGAGAACTTCTACCTTTTGTTTTTATTTTGTTTTGCACAGAAAATCCTCTTTCACATGCCACTGATGTAACAGGTGATGCAAGTAAAATCTTGGCCATTGTGAGAAAATGTGGTAATGCATCTGAATAGTTCTCAATAAAGTTTTAATCTCTGCTAAGCAAAGTCAGTTATTTTTATGTTAGCCATGCGTGCTAGCAAGTCGAACATTTTGCTATATACATGGTTTTAAGTGGTGTGTACGGTAGTTCAATGCAGAAGACTCTACAAGGGCTTGACCAATAATCAGCAAGCTTCATCGTGACACTGTTCAGGCATAAAAAGTGCGTGCACTGGAAAACAATGTGCCGACAGACACGTTCAGAAATCAGCTCTTTCAGCAAGCACAGCTGATGATCTCATCATGTGCTCTTAACCTGCCTGACCCACCAAGCATTTTATATATATATATATCACACACACACACACACACAGAGTCTGGTTATACAGGTCCAGCTGCAGTCTCTAGGTACCTGAGGCCAGCCATAGAATTATATTTTTCCTTGGAATCGGGTGTGGTGAGACGTAACAGAACTTCACTTTATCTTTCATGTAACGTTCCAGGGATTGAAACTGAAACTGCTCACTTTGCTAGTGTGTGTGTCTCTCTCCCCGCCACACACACACACTTGAGACAGGTTACACATGCAGTGGTAGGCTGCTGATAGAGTGGAAAATGGAACATTTAAGTACATTACTGGTCACTTGGCTACTAGGGTAGTAAACAAGTGACCAGTTCAATTAATATAGGGTAGATCAAACAATGAAATAAACTGTGGCTGGCATTGCTTTTTAAATAATGGTTGCCTATAAAACTGGAGTTTAGTTTACCTTCAAAGTGCAACAACTTGCAAATTTGAACACTTACCATAAACAATTTCTTGGGGTGGACTCCATATTCTCTGTTTAAAGCAACTTTTTCAGTACCCTCCCAAAGCATAGAAAACCCTTACGGTCTCAGAGTTCACTGATGTTATGAATCCAGTTTTATGTTGCCCCATTTAGGAAAGGAAGTCGTAATTTGGCTCTGTGGAGCCGAGCAGCACTGATTCCTTCCACTTCCTATACCACTTTAGTCTGCTGTCTGACACCCCACGCTTCGTCATTTGTGAAGATCACTATTTGTAGAGCATGGGGGCGTGCACCATATACTTTAATGGGGCGTTTTTTAAAGTAACATTTGGTACTTTAGATTGCTAATAGGAACTAAGCATGGCCACGTAACTAACAAGTCCTTATTAATTAAGCGGTGGCCATGCTTAGTCAACTGGCAATCTCAAGGACACCTAACAGAACTTTGCTTTATCTTCCATGTAAGCCTTAAAATGCACCACAGAGCATCTAAAATCCCAGCGCTTCTGGGGGCTGCTCATAACACTGACAATGTGGTGCCCAGACCCTCAGTGTTTCCACCTGAAATAAAGAAAACCCTCACTTGTAGTTTAATTTTTTTAAATTCAGCTATAAAAATAAAATATCCATCAATGTCTGTTGCCCCCCACCAAGCCCAGTCCATATTAGTCTTCCGGCATGGGACTCTGCACTTAGATCAGTCCTACAGCAATACCAGCGGCGAACATCCGGCATTGACAAATGCTTGTTTAGATTTCAGAACAAGTCTGAATTGTCCGTAATATTTCTGAGCCCTTTCATGGTCAGTAAGTGCTGGCAGTGTTTCTTCTTTGAAGGCTGTGTCTTGGAAATAAGGGCAAACATCCTTCAGTTCCTGCAGTCCATGGTCCATTATCTTGGAGTCATCAGGGAGACACTTAAGATTTATTAGAACATTTAAGTTATGCAGCAACTCCATTCAAAAGATGTCTCAAATATTGTGTGAATGTTTTCAGTGAGCTATGTCCGGTATTCCTGAGATGCCATGTAGAACTGCATGCGCCAGTACCAGTTTGTCATGCACTTTTTGGTCTACCACATGCGGGCGATGGTGTCAAGTTCTTGTAATGTGTTCTGTAGCTCTACCCCATTCTTCTCTTTGATCTGTTGTAGTCTAATAGTGGCTTCTATCATGCTGCTGGCCACTGAAATGTCAACAGTGTCCGCTGCATGACTAGTAAGCAGTAAGACGATGGGGTATCGTTAGACAGTCTTAATACACGGCTTGTGATGGGTGTAGTAAGGCATGAGTCATGAGCTGAATCGTCCAGCCCTAGCCGTGTTTAGAACTAGCACATCCCAGAGTGGCTTATTGCGCTTATAAAATGGGACTGTGTATTCTGCTGGGGTTTCTAGTTTTAGAGATGCATTAGATACTTCTAACACTCCGTTACTGACCAATCAGAATAGCGAAATCCCTTCTCCAATTTTATAAAACTGCTTATTCACCACATCCAAGACATCCATGATAAAAGAAGTGTAAGATAAAGCAGATAGATTTTATTTTGTCTGAAGGCACTTTGCTTCTTGGACACCTTTTGCTGCATCATGCTCTGAGGCTTGTAACAGTGCAGGGTATGATCTATAAATTGCTTGAACTGCAGTATGCAGTGACAGCCACAAGCTTGCAGGTCCTTTTAGAGACAGATATCTAATATTGTCATCATTGAGTGTTTCATGGATGAAACACAAGGCATATCTACATACCGTGCGGCTGAGTTGCTGTAGTACCTGTACACATTTTTATGGTTACTTGATATTCATTGAAAACAGTGTTGTCCCATCATACGGGTCCTGCTGCCAGGGCCAGTCTGTGGGCAACACAATGGATCTGACTCAGCCTTGGATTTACTTGCTGCCTTAACTTTATACCCACCCATTCGCATTCCAGTTATTACTCTTGCACGTAACTCGTTAGTGTGATGATCTTTGTAGAGTCAGCTGCATTAGCAGAGCAAACATTTAAGAGTTCTGCTACATTTGTCTCTGTCCTCCCATCAGGTATTGTGACAATGAAATGAAATGAATTTTGGACTGTGCATTGAGTATGCACTTTACATATATGTTCAGTTTTCTGTGAATGGTTGCATCAGTGGTTTCATCCACTATTACCCCAAGCTGAGAACCTGCTAAGCGGGCTTTGATTTCTTCCTGTGTGATTTAGTTTATAGAGTCCAGCATGTCATATCTTTTATCCCAACTAGAGTAGATTGTGCCATTGTCTTGCAACACTGGACAGCCATTTTGCTTCTGTGAATGTAAAGACAAACATCAGATGTGATTGCACAAATATAGCCCCAGAGCCCACTCCAAAAAATCTGATAAGATTCCTTCCTAATTCCTAAGCTCACTTGTAGAGATATCAGTGTTTCAGACTGGTTCAGTGATTGCCCTTGTTTAGTAAGGTAGTAAGTACATTGTCATTAATTGAGCTACTTTACTGTCACCCTTGCCTCGGGACCTGTTACCAGCTTCTCAAATGCCACGCAAATGTTCTCTGCTTCTTTCATGTTTGTAAAAACAAACACTTGCAGATTGGTTGTGCCAGTTGTGGCAAATGGATTGCTTTTCTACCTTTTTTTTTTTTTTTTTTACCTAACTACGCTTCCCAACAGTGTTTTCTGTAGCGCTCCACATTGTCAATGGTAATCAACAACTGAGTATAGTGCACCCTACTAGGGAATGGCACAGCTAGGTTTTAGAATGTTGAGCACATGAGGATTCCATGCAGGAGCAGCAACTCCCCATAAGCTGTACCATTCAAGGGGACAGAACTACTTTCTCTTCTCAGAAGATTTCAGGTTTCAAGATTCAAGACTTCAGTTTGGGGCTGCAATTCTGCTCTGCAGGTTGGGGCTGCCTGTTTACAGGAGCACCCATAAATTAAATTGTGCCTGTTAAGCTCGGCTTTCCAATTGAATAACCTGCCTTTTCTCATTTCCTGGGGAATTGGGAGCCACATTTGCCTTGCTAGTGTCTTTTCTATTCAAATGACCTACAGACTGCCTCACGTCTGTCACCAGTTTTTATCTAAGTTAATGCCTGGACTGTGTCTGCAGTACTGTATTGTCAATAATGATTGTCTGTATGTTTATTCCTGTGCTTGTTTACCCTTCTCCCTGTATCTTACGTGGAGCCTTTGCAAAAGTCTGTGACTCAAAGGTTGTAATTCGATTCTATTCAATAAATAAAAATAAATAAATAAATTAAATAGTGTGTTTTAATGGTCTCCTGTTTGAAAACTTTAAAAGGAAAAAAAGATGCCACAGGTAGCTACAGGTTTAAATTATTGAGGTTTAAGGTTTCTGGGGGTCACTTGTCTTTAAGCATTGGTTCCTTGCCCCACCCTCCAGCTTGAGGTTTTTCAATGTTTTTACTGTTTCAGGACAAACTGATGATTGGGACAACTCAGGATTTTTTTTGGTGAATTTTCACCTCACCTCTGTTTTTTACTGTTTGATGCGGCCATTAGAGATGGTCGTCACTTTATCATTCCTTCAGCTTCTGCGCCAGTGTCCCAAGTGGCAGCGGCGCAGCACTAAAGCATCATTGACTTATGTTGTGCAAGTGTGCCGCATAGCACAGGTGTGCACACTCATCGCACTTTCGCCTGCTGCCTCCACGAGCACAGGAGCGCATGCACATATAGCATTTTTGAGCGTGCAGATGCTGTTTGGCAGTTGGCTTGGCAGTTTTAAAACAAACAAGCATAATTAAGTAAAAATTTTGGGTTTTTTTTCCTGTCATAAACAGTAATACATTTAAACCTTAGGTATTTTTAGTAGTGTATCACAGGATTACGCTTGCCTTACTGGATTTAAGCTCATCTAACAATGGGGCTAATTATTATATTATTATGGCTAAAATAAATTCAGCAGTCCTTGGTTTGCTTCCCGACCCTCTCTTTCTCTCTCTCATAGTCCAACAAGTAATAGGGATTATAATTATTACATAGAAACATAGACTTTGACGGCAGATAAGGACCACTTGGCCCACCCAGTCTGCCCATTTCCTACCTATTGGATAAGCTGCAGATTCTAGTTAACCAACAGCCTACTTCCTGCAACCCCCCACTATAATTGCCTTATGTCTGTCCCATGCATGTTTGAATTCCCACTGTTTTAGACCCCACAACCTCTCCAGGAAGGCGGTTCCATGCATCCACCACTCTCCGTGAAAAAAGAATTTCCTCACATTACCCCTGAGCCGTCCCCCTCTAACTTTAAATTGTTCCCCTTGTTCTTACACATCTCTTTTCTGAAAGATGCTACCCTCCTGGACTTTGTTGGTTCCCTTGAGGTACTTAAAAGTTTCTATCATGCCCCTCCTGTCCCTCCTTTCATCAAGGGTATACATAAAAGCTCTCTAGTCTCTCTTCATATGGTTTCTGATGTAGACCCTGCACCATTTTAGTTGCCCTCCTCTGGACTGTTTCCATCCTGTCTATGTCCTTGCATAGATGAGGTCTCCAAAACTGCATGCAGTACTCCAGATGGGGTATTTTACCTCACAGTTGTTATTTGGCACAATTATATTCTTGGCACCATGACTTATCTGAGACCATTAATTAGGAAGTAATGTAAGTCCTGCAACAAGGGTGATGAGGCCCTCCTCCACAGGTTCTTTTGCCCTTGTTGTTTTGCTCAACACCCCCAGTCGGTTCTCTGATCTGGGATGGGGAGCACTTGATTCTTCAAGGCAGTGGCAGCAAGTTGCAAAATACTACCTCTGTGGCTCCTGTGTGAGGTTGAGCCCGATGCCCGTGGGACATCCCTGCAGATACACCCGACCCCAGTAGGGCCCCTCAGGTCAGGGGCCCTGTCCAAGCATGTCCAGGTGCAGCACAGTGGCGTGAGCTGTGATGACTGATGTGCAGGCAGCCCCGACCCTGCCTTTCCAAGGTCAGGTTGATGATTACAGGGACCTTAGGGAAGGTTCTGACCTTAAATTAAGTTTAAAAAAAAAAAAAAAAAGACTTCGATTACCGTCACCAACAGCACTGGCAGCCCTAACCGCAGACTCTTACCTCTCCTTAGCGAGAAAACTCTCTACACAGTCTCTGTCCAGTAGAAGTGAGCAAATAATGCATAAATCGCACAGTGGAGCTACCTGGTGAAGAAAACCGAATGAAAACCTAAAATTAAAGAACAGCCATCCTGTTTTGAGCCCAAGAGTTCAGCCAGTGAAGGATCGCCGACAAGCATGGCAGAAGGAGACACAGAATCGGAAATGGAAACCCTGTCTCGTTCAAGGTTCAAACTCTACTTTCAGAAATTAAGCAACTTAGAAATTAAACTAAGCAAGAATTCAACAAGTTACACACAGATCTTAAATTAGAGGCAAGGGTGTCTACAGCGGAAGATCGTATCTCAACTGCAGAAGACGACTTAGTACGCATTTCCAGGGTAACTGAAATCTTGGCCCAACAACAAGAGTTCACGCATGCCAAATGCTTAGATCTGGAGGCCCGTTCACACCAGGACAATTTAAGAATCTATGGCCTACCTGAAACAAGTGAAGCAGGAGACATAGCTGATTTTTGGGGATCTCCTGCCCATACATCCGATCTGCCTCAGGCATTTTCATTTAAAATCGAGAGGGCACACGAGCTCTTGTGCCTAGGCCTACATCAAATTCTGCCAGGCCCAGATCAAATGTGGCCAAATTCTCCAGCTACCTGACAAGGAAACAATATTGCGAACTGTGTGGAGATGGGAAAATAGAGTACAATGGCTCGAGATTATTTTTGATCAGGATTACCCTCCTCCCATTCAACAGCAACACTTAGCATATGCACCTCTCCTCCTTAGCTGAAAGAACTGGGCATTAAATTCCAGGCTTCATATCCCTCACGATTGAGGTTCATTGGGACACAGGCACTGAGCTATACCATATGCATGAGGAAACCCTACAAGCCATGGGGGAAAAAGGCATGAAGTTACATTACCAGCCTATCGATCAGATCAACCCTCTAAGCCCCAGAATACCAGGTGATCGGAAAGAAATCTGCGAATACTACTCTACAGGATATTAAATCTATGCTGCACAAGCTCACCCATCACCAGAGCATGGAGAAGATGACCAATGAACAGGAAAAGCGACACCTGAGTGAGAACAGTATCACCTTGGATTTTAAACTAGGTCTACTCCTCTCCCTGAACTCGGAGGACTGTCCCTGCTGATACCGATCATCTTTAATGTGATTTATCACTACCACACAAATTAAAGGCTGAATTCTGGGGATATTGTTAACTTTAAACAGTGGTAGTTACTTTTTATCTTTTATTTTTGTTTTGAGAGATGAAAGGAGGGGAGGGCGAGAGAGAGAAAGGCACCTTGGCGTCTTGGTGGTCGATCCTACAAGTGCTCCTGGCGCCTTTTTGTTTATTGTTGCTGCACGGACTCAACTTATTCTGATGGTGGATCTTCTGAACTTACATCAGCAATACTTTAAGTACTCAGAGAAGAGTTATGACATAGACATTCTGACTCTTCTGCTTACTATTTCTTATTTTTCCTCATTTCTGGCCCTGACATTTTAGAGCACAATTGAATACCAGCTCTGTGGATTAACATCACCCTCTGTATTCACGAATAAGCACATGCAGCGCTTACACTACTGGGTCACTAGAGGGGCAATCTGAGCAGGATACAACCAATAAGTTTGGGTTTTATGGTATTAATTAGTATACAATTGTGGGGGTAATGTTCGTTTTTCTTTCTTTATTAGGAAATGCAGCTACGAGCGATGCAGCCATGGTTTAAGTTGGCTGGCTTTATAGCAGTGATTTTAATCCATCTCTCCCTAGTTTTTACAAAGGAACACTTCCAAAATGCATTATACTGGGCGTGCAGCTAATGATGATAGGCCACTCCACAATGGTCAAGACCCGTTTATTTAAGGGTCAAGGAGGAACGAGCCATTAATTTGGCCCTTCTCCTCCTCGATACTCATTTGTTCTGGGGACTAGGAAACACGATATGATGTTTCCTTACCTTGAGGGTCTGCTGCACATAGTTTGTTACCTGGAGCAGAGGCATGCCCTGTTAGCGCCCACCAAGGAAAAGTTGGTTATTATATGTTATAGATGTTGTTGTGGTTTTGTTTGGTTATATTTTTCACTTACATTATGAAACTTATCTGGCATTGCATCCGTGGCAACATCGGAAGAATACAGATTCCTGAACTATAACTGGAATATTTGGAACAATAAGGAAAGAGGAGGTCAAAATACCAGAGAGATTATAGAAGTGAAGTGGGATTAGGCAGAGTCCAAGTAATACAATATGAATATATCCCCAATAATCTAGATGGCTGATAAGATGAGTATAAAAATTATCTCCCATAATATTAATGGGCTGAATAACCTGTTAAAAGACATAAAGTCTTGTCAGCCATTAAGAAACAAAAGCCATCTTCGTCCCTACTACAGAAACCCATCTTGCAAGGGCTGAGCACCAGAAATTGGGAAATCTGGATTTAGCCAAGTAGTTTCTGCATCCTATGGAAAAGGGAAGAGAGGGAGCAGCGGTTTTGAGTGCATACGTGGGACACAGTTTCAATCAATATCATCATATGCTGACCCCAAGGGCGGTTGGCTGTTCTGACTGGTAATCTGGAGGGTTCCCCTATCACCTTGGCATCCTATACCTCCACCAGGCTCCACAAAGGGTTGTCTGGTCCCTACTGCAAAAGTTGCTGAACTAAATAGGGATGTTAATACTGGGGGAGATGTAACCAACTTTGGGAACATTTAGATACTTCCAGAGGTGTAACATTCAGGCAAAATCCAGCCAGTAAGTGATCAGGAACATCTAAAAGGGCCTTTTGGGTAGATGCATGGAGAATGCAGAATCCAGGTAGGAGAGTATACACACTACTCTTATCCCCACGGCTCCTATGCATGAATTGATTTTTTTATATCTGGGAGCATCAAGGTCAGGTGATGGACTGTCAGCAAATGCCATCAGCCCTTTCCGATCCTCTCAACTGCACTTGAGGTGAGTGGAATATGGCTAGGGACAAACTCTTTGGAAGTTTAATAATTTCTTGTTGAACTTGGAGGAGTTCAACCATGGCCAAAACACGAATAGCACAAATAATACAGGAAACGACTCACGGACATTTCTAGAACCACTTTATGAGACACCATAAATACAGTCTTTAGGGGGATTGCATCAAGTATGTGGCCTGTTTAAAGCCTGCAAACCCAGCAGCTAGATAACCTCCAGAAACAACTACAGGATTTACAGAGCCAGCATGTCAGCGGAGATACCTCAGTTCAGGCTAATCTTCAGGCAACCAGACAACAGATCCAAAATTGTTAGAATTAAGACAGCGCTTAGGCGCTGCAAGCGTCTCACGTCAGGTACTATGAAAATGGGCCTAGGGCAACTCGTTTTAACTAGCACACCGGCTGAGACAATTAATATCTCAGACTACCATTACCCAAATTCGGGACCATAAATCTGGTCAACTGGTTAGATCTCCAGAAAAGATATTAACTAGTTTCAGAGTTTTATCAGACTCTTTACACCGGAACACACCCCAAATGCTTCACAAATAGAGACATACCTGGCGAAACTTAAACTTCCAAGTTGACACTGGACCTAAGGGATTTCATAGATGCTCCATTACCTCATCAGAATTGGATACGCAATTAAAACTTAAAAACAAACAAGTCTCCAGGACCGGATGGATACACTCGGAATTTTATAGGTTTTTAAAAAGTACTTAAACCCTCTTTATTAGAGGCATGTATAACAGCACAGTTGGGAGAAACATTTCCAGATACCTGGAATTACGGTAATTTCAAGCATACCTAAACCAGGCAGGGACATCACATATTGTAAATCCTTTTGTCCTATATCTGTCCTTAATGTTGACTATAAACTATATGCATCAATATTGGGGAAGCGATTGGAGACGGTGCTCCTGATCTAATTGATCAGCGACCAGACAGGTTTTGCCCAGGTAGGCAGACCCAAGACAATATTAAAGAACTTTACATATATTACACCATGCTGCCCGGTCGGGGTCTTCCGTTCTGCTTTTAAGCCTGGACGCGGAGAAGGCCTTTCACCAGGTGGCATGGGAATTTTAGGTTAGACCCTGAATGGGTTTGGCTTCTCAGAATCCTTCATTAAAATTATAAATAATATATATTTCAGTCCCAAAGCATATGTAAAAGTAAACAGGAGAATATCACCATCAATACCCTAGAGCGGTACCAGGCAGGATGCCCCTCTCCCTCTTCTTTTTGCTTTATATCTTGAGCCTCTGGCACAGGCAATAAGACAGTCGGAAACAATACAGGGTTGGGAATGGGGTGGAGAGATGCACAAACTAGCCTTATATGGCGATGACCTGCTAATTTACTTTAAAACCCAGAACAGCCTCTAACATCTTTATCGCTGCTTAATAGAGTTTGGTTGCGTGTCAGGATATCAAATAAATAAAGCTAAGACTGAGGTTTTACAACTCAATATGAACCCTCTGAGAGGATCCAGCAGACTTATCCTTCGGATGGAATTTACCTTATATAAAATACTTAAGGGTCCTTTTAGCTCCCGATCTGACCAATTTTACCCGATACTAGCTAAAATTAAGCTGGAATTAGATAGATGGGCACGGTTCCTATCCCTTAACACAGAGAGTAGAGGCGTTAAGATGATACTTCCCAAAATTTTTATATCTAGTGCAGACCATCCCTTGCCTCTTCCAGATTCATATTTTAATTTACTCAACAGGGAGTTTCCGCTTTTTTATGGGGGAAGCAGAGACCAAGAGTCCGCTCTCAGTCCTCCAGATTCCAGAGAAGGAGGGAGGTTTATCCTTACCCAATTTTAAATTATATCATTATACTGCTCAGCTACGCACAGCCTTTATTGGCTAGACACTGCATATCAGGGTAAATGGAAAATTTTGGAAATAAAGGAGGAAACTCTTTACAAACTTAAACAAAACTCTCTTTGGGCAGATGATAAAAACCATCCTCAGACTGAGGAAATCCCTATACAATTTCTAGTTTGGCCATATGGCTTAGGATTCTCTCGGATAAGGGGCAAAGGGTTGGAGACATCTCCTCTGGTCTGTTCCTTATATGGATTCATTTACCTCTGCAAGGTGGGACTCAGGTTTTAGGAACTAGGAGGGAAAAACCTGCATTTGATATGGCATTTCCTTGAAGGAATGAAATAAAGTCATTTCAAACATTGGTTACCAAATTTGATATACCCTGGCGAGACAGATTTAGATACTTTCAAGTTAGAAATCTTATCAGATCTATTCAAGCCCAATTAAAGATGGAATTCCTTCTCCCCACTAATTGCTAATTTTTTAGGATGGCGTGGAAGGAAACCTCCTACAACTCATATTATCTCTGTTCTTTATAAAGCCCTGCAGTCATGGAAGGACTCACTCTTTCTATAAGGAGGGCATGGGAAAAGGAACTGGATACTGGATTCCAGATGAGTTATGGACCTTGACTTTGGCCAAGATACACTGGGATTTATCGTCCTGTAGCTGGCAGAAATTTTCATGGAAAATTTTATCAGATTTTCTGAACTCCGGCAGTACAAATTAAATACCAAAGGGAACCACCTCGACCTGTTGGAGGAATTGTGGACATGCCTCAGCAGCACTGGCCCACATAATGTGGGGTTGCCCAACCTGGCCCTTTCTTTGGGGAATTACAGCAGTTATTACAGGCTAGTATAGATACTGATCTACTCCCAACACCTTGCCTTTATTTTTTCTGGAGTTACAAAAAATACAGGGATGCCTAAGTAAGTTTTAAGGACAGCCTGTTTGGCCACACAAAGGCTATAACAAAGAATGGGCTTTTCCAACAGGCCCCTACCCTTCGTTATGGCATGATATCATGATAAATATTTATAGAATGGAAGCTTTAACTCCAAGCTCAATAAGAGAACCACTCAATGTGAGATACTTTGGTGAAGGTGGGTCTTATTTATGGACAAGGAGAGACCAGATTTTATTCCATGATCTGGTCAACAGAGGCTAATGCCCTGAATTCCTTATATAATATTACCCTTTTAGTGCTGAGTAGATCACTATTTGAAGTGAGTGCCTGCCTGCACCACCCTTTGTTGGGGTGGCGAATGTTATGGGTTATTAGAAACTTCATAATGGAATTTAGGTCCTCCAAACAGGAAATATGATTGTAAATGTAATTCTTTTATGCAATAATGTGTTCTCTATTGATGATAACTCTCCTATTATTTATAACACTTATAAGTTATTTACTTTTAACCAGCCAAATGGATATCAATTTGTGAACTAAGTGATACCTGTATTTATGTTCCTACCTCTGTGTATGTATGCTTTGTCTGTGTGCAATGCAAAATTATAAATAAAGTTTAAAAAACAAAAAACAAGGATGTTTTCCTCCCTGATTCATAATAAGCCCTTATCTTATCTGTATCAGTCTCACCATTCATCACCTTTGGGTACCTGGCCAAAGGTCATGACCGATGGGAGCCCTTTTTTGAATGGGCGAGTTGGCGCACCATTGGCGCCAGCCCTCAAGGCGGCCTTGCACTGCGCCTGGCAGCTCGCAGGTTGGCGTTAGGTGATGTCGACGATGCCCTCCCACCAGTTCTTCATCTCCGCCATCGAGGTCACCTCTTGGGACGCTTGCTGAAGAAACTTCTGAGGTCTACCTCAAATCTTGCAGTTTGAGTACTCCGTCACCGACCAACATGACCGTTGCCTTGCGTGTCTTGGCCCTTCCACGACATGGATTGATGCGGCGCCTGTTTCTCCATGGCCCACCGGGTCATCGAGCAATGCACATGGAAAGTGGGGTGAGCTTAGCCAACTTTGAGAATTCGAGTACGCGGCGGGCCATCGCCTTCTCTCTACCTTTCTCGGGGTCCCCTCCCAGTTCTGTACAGACCGAGGAGGAGGGGCCTCTACCTCTTTAGCCTAGCCGTGGCAGAGACCCTTCCGGTGCTGGAGACCAGTCTGTCCCAGGAGACAGGCGGGAGGCTCATGGCAATACATCACTTTGGAGGCAAAGGCTCAGAGGGCCTGGGTTGGCGCCGTCCTCGATGCAGTCTATGGCCACTGGCGCCGTGCGCAGTGCCATGGGCCTGATGGCGTCGGCGCCAGTCCGGCGCTTGGCGCTATTGCTGCTGTCGGCGCCGTGCGGCGGCACTGATGGTGCTGTTGGTGCCGTGGGAGGCTCTCGGTGCTGTCTGACTGTTTTTCTTCATGGCGCCATGGTTGAGCATGGCGCGGTGTTCAATTCTGGAGCGTTTGCGGCTCAAAAGCATAAACGCAGCGCCATGGGAGTTTTGGAGCTCGGCGGCGAGGCGCTGTCGGGGGTGTCGTCGGGGCCATCTCTGTCCTCGGCACCACTCACGGCGCGAGTGGGGCGGGTGGCACCATGGAGTCTCCGGCCTCAGCGCCGTCCACGGTGCCGAGAGCATGGTCAGGGCTGTTGTGGGCGCTGTTGATGGTCTCGACACGCTTGCAGCGCCGTGAGTCGGGACGGCACGTGACAGACTCCAGTTCGAGGCTGCTGCCCTTGTTAGAGCTGTGTCCTCTTATGGCACCATCCGCGGTGCGGAGGGGTGCACCGACTCTGGTGCAGTCTCTGCTTCTGGTGCCCTGTTCAGCTGGGATGGCATTGGGCGTCCACGCACTTTTGGCACAGGACTTGATCTCCACCTCTTGGGAGGAGGAGGAGTCGGACTCTGGGTCAGACAGGCAGTCTGGCTCCTGGAGTTGGCTGCTCACGTGGACACCCTGGTAGTGTCCTCGACAGGCTGGAGTCAGACCCCTCTGAGGGTGGACAGTGACTGCGGGGCAGGGTCAGGGTTCTGAGCAGCAGGCAGTGGTGCAGGCCACCATTGCCCTGCAACCTGGCCTCGGAGGTTCTCTGACCCCTCAGTGGTGGTACCCGTCAGGTGGTGTGCCTGGATCGCCCAACTTTGGGGCCGATTAGAGCACCCACGGGAGGGAGGTGCTGCTCCTGGATAGCCCTTCAGGGGCCGACCAGGGCTTCCAGCTGCCAGCTCTCTTGAGGAGGAGGAGGGCACTGTCAGATTCCATGGGGTTGAGGGGCATGGGGTCTGTGCAGCGCCTTTTTCCGAACCCGCCTGGGCTCTAGAAGACAGAGTGTGGATCTCTGCCCATCCCTTCAAACAACATGAAGTCTTTCTGTATTATGACATATGCAGTTTGTCCCAGCCTTAGAACTGTCTCGGAGGTGAAAGAGTTAAATTCCATGCCAGGCATGGAACTTAGAGCTCGAGCTCGGTTGAAAATTCTATCTGTTGTTCTTCAAACTAAAACTGTCAGATTCTTTACTCTGCCTCACTGAACAGTCGCTCCGGAGATTCCTCCTTCTGCTCGGTTCATTTGGTGGTTAAAGTATAAAAGTTTTCGTTTTTTAACGAAATTAAACCGCAACCGGTCGGTTCAAGCTCTATCTGTGGTATTGTAAGTACTAGATAGGTTTTACATTTATTTTCTGTGTGAAACTTGTAAACAATTTTCATCGGTTCAGTTTGAACCGATCAAATTCTCTATTACATTACAGTCTTTTGAAGTGCGGTTCCGGTTCTTATAGGTTCTAAGCAGTTTATTACGGTTTTCCACGACCCGTGACACGGTTGGGGAGCCATGAGAGAGTCTTGCTTGGCGGATTGCCATAAAAGGGCAAGTTTTTGGTTAGGCTGGCACTATGTCTGAAAACCCAAAAGAAAACGGGCCCACTGGGTTTCAGCACTGTGTTGTCTGTGGGAAGCCTTTGCCAAGGCCGACCCCACACCACATGTGTTTATTGTTTGGGGTTTGACCACCTCTTTCAGACTGCCAGATTTGCAAGGTTTCCTGCAGCTACCTAAGAGAGTTGGTAGACTCACGGAGCGGGAGGCCAAAAGTCCGCTGACCGGATGGCCAGACCGGTTCGGTTTCAACCGAACCGGAGGGAGTCCCTCTGACCAGGGCTATACTTCCTCAGGCAAAAGGAGCCGACTCTGAGGGTCGGTTCCAACAAAATCTAAAAATCAGCTGGTGTGGAGTCAAAACTTCCCTCTCCAACCGCTGAAGAAATAAGCTAAACCAATAAAATTGTTCAGTCACTCTCCCGGTTCGACCGAACCGGCATCATCAGGTAGCGCTCGGTTCGGTCGGTTCCTCCGGTTCAAGAGTATTATTTAGGAGTTTTATGAACCAGAGGAGGGGAAGAGGAGTATGAGGAGAGAGTGTGAATGTGGTTTTGAAAGTCTGGATGTGCCCATTGAACCGGACATCTCTCCAGACAGACCTTCAGGAGTGTCTCCCCAGGCTTTGTGAGTCCCTTCTCATTTCATGTTTTATAAAAGTGGCTGAAACCCTCCAGCTCCCTATGGAGGAAGCTGTGGATGATCAGGAGGAGCCTGATTTTGTAGATATGATGGATATCCCAGAGTCTAGGAGACTGTCTATTCCTCTGCATAAATCTTTTTGAAACAGACAGTAAAGATTTTAAAAGCTCCTCACACCATATTCAAAAGGTATGCATTATCAGGCTCTGATCGGAGTTCCTTACACAACAATGCAGCCACGTAGGGGTGGTGCAGGCTGCAGCCTGTGACAAGGCAAATGTTTCCTTAGCCTCTCACCCTCCTGACAAGGACTCCAGAAAGACAGATGCCATGGCAAAGAAACAGTATATGGCAGCTTCCTTAGGACTCAGACAGGCTAATTATATAGCTTATGTTGCTAGAGATCAAAAATCCAGATGGGATACTGTTTTAGCTCTAGCAAGTAGGCTCCTGGCCAGCTTGCAAAGAGCTGGAGCAGGTGGCCGCTGATGGTATGAGGCATCCAAGGTGCAATTCCATGCTGCAGTGGACTCTAATGATGTATCATCCAGAGTCATGGCCACATCTGTGGTTCTCAGTAGAATGGCTTGGCTCACATGTACTAGCCTGTCACAGGATACCCAGACTAAAGCCATAGATTTCCCTGTTGTGGGCAACTCTCTGTTTGGGGAGCAAACAGAGAATTACATGAAGAAAATGGACGAATATAGGACCACCTATAGGAGTGCACAGGCCAAGGAAAGGCAAGTCACTCCCCAAGGCAGCCTTCCAGGGGCAGGAGTAGGCCTTTTCATAGGCCTTTTACCAAGCCAGGCTTCCTGTTCAGTTTTGCAAAGGGGTTCTTTAGAGAAGAGGCAGGCGGGGTGCAGGCAGGCCTGCTTCCACCCTCAGCCTAAAGCCCCTGCCAAACAGGCACCCTGATGGTGTGCCAAGGGCCGATTCTCCACTACCTGTAGGGGCAGGCTGGCTTAGTTTGTCCAGGACTGGGAGTCTCTAACGTCAGACAAATGGGTCCTGGAAGTAGTAAGCCAGGGACTGGTTCTCGGCTTCAAAAATTTCCAAAGATGAGAATCAGATCCTTTTCACCTGCAAATCCTTCAGAGGCTCTTGCCCTGGAGGCAGAAGTCTCTACCCTCCTGGCTGTCAGAGCTGTGGAAAGGGTTCCATCCCTACACCAAGGCAAGGGTTGTACTTCAGGTACTTCCTTACCCCAAAGAGTCAGGAGAATGGCGGCCAATCCTGGATCTCAGGTATCTAAACAAGCACCTTTTAAAACCAAAATTCAAAATGGTGACTCTGGGAATTATTTTATCCTCTTTAGGGCCAGGGGACTGGCTAGTGTCCCTGGACCTAAAGGATGCCTATCTTCATGTTTTCATCAAAGCTCCCATCGAAAGTACCTCAGATTCGAACTGCCCTCAGGCCATTACCAGTTCAGAGCAATGCCCTTCGGCCTCACATCTGCCCCTAGGGTATTCACAAAATGCCTGGCAATAGCAGTTGCCCACTTAAGAAGGCAAAAATTGCCATCTTTCCTTACTTGGATGACTGGCTCGTAGTAGGCCAGTCCCCAGACCAAGTCAGGTTACACCTTCAAGTAACTCAGCAACTGCTGACTTCTCTAGGTTTCCTTCTCAGTCTTCCAAAGTCAGTCCTAGAGCCTATTCAGCTTCTCACCTTCATAGGTGCAGAACTGAACACAAAGAAGCCAGAGCCTTCCTTCCTCTGGAAAGGGCAAGTACCCTGTTTCTCTGGCTTCCTCCTTCACCTGCAGGTCTCTCGACCAGCAAGGCACTTTCTACAGCTCCTGGGACACATGGCTGCTGCGACAGCAGTAGTGCAGGAGCCAGATTTCAGATGAGGGACATCCAGTTCCATTTGAGAGCCTTTTGGTCTTGAAGAAAGGACCCTCTAACCAAATTAATTCCAGTGACTCGAACCCAGATCCAGGACCTTCAGTGGTGGCAGGACCAGGGCAATTTGAGACAGGGGTCCCTTATCCCTCAGTTCCACTCCTTAATCCTTACTACAGATGCATCCCTATTGGGGTGGGGAGCTCACATGGGCGACCTCACCACCCAGGGATTGTGGTCCCCTCAGGAATCTCTGCTCCACAGCAATCTGTTGGAACTCAGAGCAGTTTTTCTAGCACTTCAAGCTTTTTCCAAATCTGTTCAGAATAAGGTTATTCAGGTCAGAACAGACAATATCACCACAATGTGGTACATCAGCAAGCAAGGGGCACTCGGTCTCGACCTTGTGCACCGAAGCAATGAAGTTGTGGTCTCTGGCTTACCCCTGAACACCTCCCTTGTAGCAGTTCACCTCCCAGGCAAGGACAATGTCCTGGCAGATGCTCTCAGCAGAGTTTCCCAAGGCCATCATGAATGGGCTTTGGATCCCCTAGTTCTGGAGGTGGTATTTGCCAGATGGGGCACACCCAGATAGATCTTTTGCAGCTCCAGACAACCACCAACTTCCCCTTTTTGTTGCAGGCCCCAGTGTTGGGCTCAATCCCCTGGATGCCTTCCTTCTCAATTGGGAAGGAAAGTTTCTCTATTTTTCCACCTTCCCTCTCCTTTCAAAGTGCTAGTCAAAATCAGGTTTCAATCCTGCAAGATGATTCTGATTGCTCCAGACTGGGCCAGACAGCCTGGTACCCACTCCTTATGTCCTTAGCAGTCCACCGTCCCTGTGTCCTTCAGGAATCACAATCTGTTATCCTGTGCTCAGGGAGGGTTTGAGTGAACCTCAAATCTCTCAATCTCAAGGCCTGGCTCTTGAGGAGTTAAGTTTTGCTGACCTACACCTTTCCCAAGGTGTATTGGATATTCTGAAGGCTTCTAGGAAGCCTTCCACCAGCTACTTATAATTCCAAATGGAAGAGATTTTTCCATATGGTGCTCTGGGAAGCATATTTCCCAGAATCTGCTGACTTACCCACAGTCCTGGATTATATGGTTCATTTAAATACTTTGGGCTGAGACCAGCTACCCTAAAAGTGCACTTGGCCGTGTCTGCCTTCTTGTCAGCAGCTAAGCCCTCTTCTCTTTCAGCTCATCCTGTATTCTCCAAGTTTTCAAGGGTTGCTTCACCAACCCCCATTCAGGGATCCTCCTGCCTGGGATCTTAATATTGCATTGCCCAGCTTATGCAACCTTTTGAGCCCTTGTCTTCAGCAGAGCTCAAGTACTTGACTTAGTAAACTGTGTTTTGGTAACCATCACTTCTGCCAGGCACATAAGTGAGTTACAAGCATTGTCAGTGGAGCCTGATTTTATCTCCTTTCACAGAGATAAGGTAGTCTTCAGGACTAACCGAAAGTTCTTGCCTAAGGTGGTATCAGATTTCCACCTTAATCAATCTGTTTCTCTCCTGTGTACTTCACTGACCATTCCTCTTCTGGTGAAAGGAGACTGCACAGTTTAGATGTCGAAAGATCACTTAGCTACTACATAGATCGTACCAAAGGTCACAGGCTTAACTCCCTCAACTGTTCCTCACTTATGGTGAGGTTGGCAAAAGGAAACCTGCCACTAAAAATATCCATTGCCAGGTGGATCGTCTCTTGTATCCAATTCTGCTATGAAAACTGGGTAAAGTTCCTCCCTCAGGCCTGAGGGCTCCTCCACCAGAGGTACAGCTGCGTCTCTGGCTGCTGCCAGGGACATCCCTATCCTAGAGATATGTCAAGCAGCTACCTGGAAAACAGTGCACACTTTTACTAAGCATTACTCCTTGGACATCCAGGATAGGAGTGATGCTCGTTTTCTCACAGCTGTGCTTCAGAGCCTATTTCCTAAGTAGGTTCTGTCCCTCCTCCATGGAGGTACTGCTGTGTAGTCTGCATATGTCATAATATAGCAAGACTTCATGTTGTTTGAAGAAAAATTACTCACCTTAGTAATGTTGTTTCTTCTAATGAGTCTTGCTATATTATGACCTCCCAACCTGCCCCTCTCAGAACCTTACTCTTGGGGATGTGGGTGGGCAGGGCAGCGTTGCACTTTTAGATGCCCTCCTTGTTTTCACCCCTCTTTTGGGGTGATCTTTGTTGTGTTTGTCATTTTTGGGTCTCCGACTTGAGTTTTCATTGTGGCACCAAAAATGTGTTTATTTAATTAAGTAGCCAGTTGGCTAGTGTAGGTTTACAGCTTCCACACAGAGTCTTAGTGAGTTTTGCTCGTAAAGATCTGACAGTTTTAGTTTGAAGAACAACAGATAGAATTTTCAACCGAGCTCGAGGCTCTAAGTTCCATGCCTGGCATGGAATTTAACTCTTTCACCTCTGGAGCAGTTCTAAGGCTGGGACAAACTGCATATGTCACAATATAGCAAGACTCCATTAGAAGAAACAACATTACTAAGGTGAGTAATTTTTCTTTCTGTTTCCTTGAGAGGGCTTGTTCTTTGGAGGTAGGGACCGTCCTTCTGGATCTACATGTCCCTAGTGCATCACAGGGAGGATTCTTCAGGGCGCAGCCTAGGCAATTACAGTTTGGTTGATCAGCTGACCGCTGTGGAGTTTTCGAGCTCCTTCCTTCCCTAGGGCTCCTGGTGCTCTCCCTAGCCCAGGCGGAGGTCAGCCAATTCCGTTGTCGGCTCTGCCCCATTCCTCTGCCACATTTTCCTGCTCTCCCAGGCGTTCTTGGTCCTAACGGGCCTCTCTCCTGGGAGCAGTTCAGAGCTCAGGCTGCTCAGTTTTCCACTTACGTTAGTGCTATGGGCAGACAGGTTTTCCACCATCCCCTGAGCAACCAGCTTCTGAACCTTGGGGTCCTCTGACTCTTCATCCCCTCTTCTGGGGAGAGGGCCGTCTGTCCACATCTCTCCAGCTGCTGATCTCGTTGAGTATCAGTGATTCCTCGTGAGGATGTTGGAAGACCTGCACATCACCCTCCTACTCAACACAATCCAGAACACTCAGTGCATGCCTTTCTAGGCAATTTCAGTGAGGACACCCTCATGGTGCCCCTCTGGCCTGCCCCATTTTGGGAGGCGTCATTACGTTCCTGGCAGAGACCCTTTTCCGGAGTACCTGCCCTAGGGATCTCTGCCAGTGGTATTGTGCCCCAGTCTCCAGGTTCCATGCCTCATCCTCAGTCAGGATTGATGCAACTGGACACTCCTGATGGGCTTCAGCGCCCTCACTGTTACCGGCCCCCAGATCAAGACTTCTCGGTTTTGACTTCTGGGGAGGAGGACGTTCTACTCAGCACAGTTGCTGCTCTCTATTGCAGCACATCAGGCCCACTATGCAACCTATGACAGGTTCCTGTGGTCCAGGTTGGGTCAGCTCCTATCCTCCATGGGTCAGCTCCTAGCCTCCATCTCTGACAGAGCAAACCAGACAAGGCATTGCTCTCTCTGCACATGGCCTGGAGCTAGCAAGGTGCAAGCAAGGCATCGTATGATGCCAATGAGGTAACTACTGAGGGTCGTAGGGACAGCAATCTGCACTAGGCGGATGGCATGGCTGCATCCTTCCCGGTTGTCACCCTTGGCCTGGCGTGGGGTGATTAACTCCACTCACCAGAGAACCTATCCCTTCTCCCGTAGAGTGGAGGCGTCTGTCGGGCAACTTCCTACCCCCTCCGGGGTCCCGTCTCACTCTTCCCACTCTTGGGCCTCTCAGATCCATGAAGGTTCTCCCTCTTGAGTGTGGCACCACTGAGCTAGATACTCTGCCTTAGGGTTATAAGCCCCCTTTTGGGGGCTCAGCACTCACCAAAAGATGATGAATGGTGAGACTTACACAGATAAGATATAGAGTATGTACCTACCATAATTCTGATCTTTCTGTGTATCTTCACCATTCATCCAATCCACCCTCCATCCCTCTGGGGCCTCAGTTTCTGGGTCCCCTCCCTCTCTGTGCCCTCTCTCATCATCTTCCTTTCTGTTAGTCAGGAGTGGGGTAAACTGGGGCACATGGGGATACTTTTCTTTAGGGGCAGAGTGGTCAGGATTGGGGACACTCCTTCTTCAGTGCTTTAGCTCCACCCCTGTGGGTGGGGTTGGCAGTTGCCCTCTTTCTTTCCTTCTCCCCGTCAGTCCTTTGATTTCCTTGTCCTGTGGACACAACCTCAATTAACTTAGAAACTAGGTTTCTTACACCAAAATCTCCTTTTGAGAGGGGAGATACCCCGGCATCCTTTCCTTTCTTCCAGAATAGCCGATTCTGCTTTGAGTAGGAGTTTTGCCAGTGATTCTGTGCCTTCAGTTCTGGCAGTTAGCCTCTTGGCTACTCCTTGCATTTCCTATACAAACTGGAGACAGGTCAAGGTTACAGGGTATGTTTCTCCTGTCTTTCCCTCTCACTCTTATCCTTACTTCTAAAAATCCTTAACCTCCTCCCTCCTCCTTTTCTACTTCCAGAGATTGGGGCCCCTACCCATTCCACATTAGTCTTGAACTTCTTCTGTCCTCTGTCGTTTATTTCTCCTTTTAGTTTTGATATCTTTTCCTTTGTCTGTCCCTTGGACTTCATTGTCCCACCCTCCAACCCTTTTCTAACCTCTACTGCAACTCAGAACTGGTGGGAGGGTGGAGTCGACAACACCTAATGGCCAACCCGCGAGGTGCCACGCGCAGGCATCGGCCTTGAGGGCGACGCTGATGGTTGCTCGACTCTGCCTGTCCAAGAAAAAAAAAAAAAACTCCTGCGGGGTCATGACCTCTGGCCAAGTACCCAAAGGTGATGAATGGTGAAGATACACAGAAAGATCAGAATTACGATAGGCACGTAATTTCCAGTTTTTTTTTTTTTTTTTTTTTTTTTGAATAGCTGAGGCATGTGTAGTCCTTTTCAGCTCAGGAGGTCAGTCTGTGGAGATAGCGGATATTGGTCAGTCTCTGTCTGCATCTTCTCCGGCTACAGTGTGACCAAAGTTCTTGAGCAACACTGGGCAGGTGTGGATGAAAAAGTGTTTTCCCATCCATGCCATGGTTTTCCATTAGAAAATTGCCTTGTGACTTCCGTTTACGTCACTGACCCTGCATGGCTGCCTTCTTCTAAGCTCGAGATAACCCCACGCAATAAAAATCCCACAGAGCAGCGTGATTTTGCAAAAAATATATCTGCAGCACTGAAAATGGCTGGGGATCGGCGAGCAGATCCCAGGCGAAATTCAAAAATTAGGCGGATGACAATGGATTAATAGATCAGGAGCACACCAGCGGAGCTCCTCGCCAGCCAATGTCGACCACAGATGCTGACACTGACCAGGAGGCAGCGCGGTTGACAAGATCCCACTTTGAATCTCTAATGACAGAAATCAAGGCCTTTCGTGTGGAAAATAGAAGTTTCATGCACTCCAAGGTGGAATTCAGCAGGTGGAAGGCAGGGTTGAGGCCACTGAGCAACAGTATAGCAGAGTTAGAAGAACAGACTATCAGAATACAGACAGCCCAGGACTGCCTGATAGATAACCAGGCATCCCTGCATGAGAAAATTAATTGATCTGGAAGCCTGCTCTCGGCAGGATAACCTGTGGCTATACTGCCTTCCAGAAGGTGCTGAAGTAGGGAAGATGGAGGAGTTCATGGAGGACCTCCTTCGGGACATACTGAACCTCCCAGCCACATTTCAGTTTAAAATAGAGAGGGTGCATAGATCTCAATGCCCACACCAGCAGACCCAATGGCCTGCCCCAGGTTGATAGTAATGAAGATTGCCAGCTATCGAGACAAGGACTTTATACTAAAACAGCCTGGATGCAACAAATAGTTAAGTATAATGCAGTCCGTCTTTACTTTGACCATGATTACCCGATTGAAATTGTCATAAGGTGCTCTGCTTATTCCTCCATCCTCCTAGTTCTTAAAGACAAAGGCATTCGCTTCCAAACTCCGTTTCCTGATAAGCTCGAATTCACTGGGACTCTGGAACCAAAATATCGATTCCCGGAGCAGGCCAGACAGGAACTTCATGCCAAATGTTGGGCTATTCCCTGGACCAACAAGAACACTCACAGTGGTCGCTTTCCATGCGCGAGGAGGAACAGAAGACAGGCTCAGCAGTCAGCACCTAAGACCTTGCAAAGTGAAAGCTCTGCTTAGCACTACTGAGGCCTGGAATACTTCAACACCAGATGGACATTCAGCAACCCTGCCTGAGCTGAGTACAAACTGTATCTTACCACTATTTTGTCCTAATTTGTTTAAATTGGTTGCTCCCCTTCCGTGTGTGTGGTTTCTTGATCACGTGGGGGAACAACGATAGTTTTCTCTGAAAACCACAGCGAACCCTGCTGGGAGGAGATTCTTTCACACTGTCACTAATTCCTCTCCCTTACAGACAAACAGAATTGGATAGCAGTGGCTGATGTATCTTCACATTCAGTTGATGGACTTGAAAAGGGTTCTACTTGTTTTTCTTTTTCACAACCCAAGTTATGTGGTTGCTGCTTTTGGGGACAGGGTGAGAGATTGAGCACTTTAAGATCACTCCCTAGTTATGTTTGCTACGGTTGATTAGAGTTGCAGCAGATTAAAACAGGACACCTCTCTCAATTGGGGAGGGAGAAAGGCCTGACCCAAAGATGCGACTGCACAATAGATTTGATATTCAGTAGCTCTCATACCACTTTCCATCAGCGGAGGCTTGGCTGCGAGCAGCTATGCGAGGCATTAGATTTATTATACTTTCCCAAGCAGCCGTTCCTCCTGCCATGGAAAGGAGAGATTTGGGGGGCAATAATCAGTTTAATTTTCTCGGTTACCGAATATAAGCGACTAAAGCTCTGAATTGACAGAGTATGGGATCACAGTTCTCAAAATTCTGTATTGTGGGTAACTGAGCTTACTTTTCATACATCTGAGGACATGCTCTATTGCCTTGGCTCAGAGGCATTGAAGGTGATGTTTCATTTACTAACCTTAACATCTACAGACCTGCACTTAAGGGCCGAGGGGTCGGGTGCGATGCTAACCTACCTCACCTCAGCAGAGAAAGAGCAGGCGCTAGCTGGTGCCCTGTCTTACTCACTTAGAAGCACAAATTTAAAGCTCTCCTACCTTGAGTCATCCTGTATATAGTTATACACGGTTCTTTGTTTCTTGTGTTATTTGTTATTTCAGGCTGATGTAGAATATTGTGCTATTAAGAGACAAGTGGTTTAATACAGCTGCTTTACAAATGAGGAGAAGAATCGGAACAGCAGAATGATCTTTGGAACCGGGAGGGATCGGAGGAGGGGGTCTGGTTTGCAAGGTGTCTCGGAGAATCTTATGAGACTTAGACAGGGAGGACTGGGATGCTCCCAGTTTAACGCAACAGAACAATAGAGGCAATAAGGCAAAATGAATCCCTCTCGGACCTTATTAATCAGGTCACTAAATGTGAACGGATTGAACAATCCAGTTAAGAGGTATAAAGTTCTTAGCTTCCTGAAAAAACAAAAACCTGGTTTATTTTTCTCCAGGAGACACATCTGAGCAAACCAGAGCACCTCAAACTTACTAAATTTGGATTTACAGATGTCATAGCCTCAACTTTCAAGGAGGAGGCGAAGGGACAATGGTTCTTGTCCCCAGGGCTACCCATTCCACCTTACCAGCTCATAAGCTGACCCTCCACGCCGGTTAGCAATAGCAGTGGGCATCCTTGAAAGACAACGGATCACACTAGCCTCTCATTTATATCCCCGGGACTAAAGCAGATGAAGTACGCCCACTGCTACAGAAAATTACAGAGATTCAGCAGGGGTCCTGGTACTGGGTGGGATCATAACCAAATGTATGACAGGTTAGACACCACAAATGTTAAAACCCAGAGACGGACTGCCACACAAAATGCTGTGCTAACGTGACACAAGGGAGATGCAGTGGCTTGGCGTGTGGAGAGCCCAGCTCCCACCAGAGGGTTACTCTCAATACTCCCCATAAAATCTATTCTCTAATGGATTACTTTCATATCACAGGGAACATTATTATAGAGTAAAGGATTGTTCAGTGACACCTCCCTCTCTGATCACTCCCACCTACTGCTGCGGTTATAGTGGCCATCTGAGCACAGAGAGACTCTCTGGATTTTTAATAATTACTTTTAAATTTCAAAGATTTCCAGGATTTAATCACATGCGGGTCCCCAAATAATCTCTGAGAATGCACACCCAGACTTGACCAATTCGACCCTATGGGATACCATAAAGGTTCTCCCAAGGGAAATAATTCAATATGCTTCCTACCAGAAGAAGCAGCAGTCGGCTAGGCAGGAGACCTCCAGAGACAACAAGGAACTACAGTCACAACAAGCAGCAGGGGATCAGGGAGTTTTCCCCTTACTACAAGCAACTAGTGATCAATTACAAAGGCTTCTAGAGATTAAAACAAAACAGGCCGTGCAGAGACTGAAACTCAGATACTATGAAGGAGGCCCAAGGGCCACAAGACTGCTGGCACACCGCCTTCAGCAACGGCTGTGCAAACCACTATTACCCAAATTAGGAGCCACTAAAGGAAACTAACCACTCTACCACTGAGGATAAGAGAGGCTTTTGTGACCTTCTACAAACAATTATATACCCCATGAAAGAGAAGCAGCACCTGACAAAATAAAGGACTTCCTAAGTAAATTAAAGCTGCCCTCACTAACATTAGCACAAGAACAATCCTTAACCCAACCTATAGCAGTCCAAGAATTAGTAACTGCATTATCAAAAGTCAAATGAACAAAAGCCCAGGCCTGGATGGATATACAGGAGAGTTTCTCAAAGCATTCCGGAGCCACTTCTGCCCATCCTGCTGGCAGTATGTTGGGAGGTCCAGGAGAGTGGGGCCCTGCCCCTTATCTTGGACTATGTAACAAGCATCCTCAAACCAGGAAAGGACCAAACCAATTGCTCCTCCCACCGACCAATTTCAGTACTCAACACTGACTACAGACTGTTTGCATCAGTCTTAGCCAGAAGGTTGGAAGCACTCCTGCCTGGCCTGATTGATATGTATCAAACTGGGTTTGTCCCGGGAGGCAAACACAGGATATCATCAAGAGGACTCTGCAGATCCTCTACCTGGCTGCTCTGTCGGAGGACCCTCTGTTTCTCCTTAGTCTGGACACGGAGAAGGCCGACAGGGTGGCCTGGCCTTTCTCTTCAGGCCCTGGGAAAACTGGGTTTCCTGGACGGTTTTATGTAGATTATCAAGACAATATATTCCTGTCCCCAGGCCTATATAAGGTGAATGGAGCAGTCTCTCCTCCCATTCCTCTGGGACGTGGCACAAGACAGGGTGCCCTTGTCCCCCCGTTGTTTGCCCTGTACCTAGAGCCCTTGGCTCAAGCTCTCTGACAGGAGGGGCAAATTGAAGGAATCAATATACAGGGTGATTGCCCCATAAATTAGCTCTGTATCCGGATGACCTGTTAATATATTTAACTGATCCGGCACACTCCTTACCCCCTCTCTGGAGAAAATTAGAAGAATATCAAGAAGTGGCAGGATATAGATTAAATCAAACTAAAACCGAGACTCTCCAGATTAATTATGTCCCTCTGCCCTCATCAAACAACAGTTTCCCTTTAAATGGGACTCCCCAGCATTAAATATCTAGGGTTCACCTTACCTTCCCATGACACTATGTTATAGTGTCGATTACCCTCCTACACAAATTAACAGCTGAGATAAGAGACTGAGGGTGCTACCCCCACACAAAAGAATAGACTGTGAGAATGGTATTACTTCCTAGATTCCTGTACTAGCGCAGACAATCCCAATCCCAGTCCCTAAAGGTACTGTATAGCCCTTAACAGAAAGATCTTTTGGTACATATGGGACAGCCAGAGACAAAGGACCAGGTTTTATATCTTGCGACTTCCCCAGGAGGGAGGACTTTCCCTACCAAATGTTGAACACTGTCATCACATAGCTCAGCTACGCACAATACTGTATGGCTTCACCCTTTGTACCAAGCCAGATGGAAAGATTTGGAGATACAGGCAGCAGACCTGACACAGCTGCACTGTCTCCTCCCATCTGGCTCAAAGGGGAAGACACAAAAGAAGAGCTAATTATTATACAGACACCACAGTGCATACCTGGCATAACATAATGCAGTCCAGAATTTGGCCCACTGGAATCCTGTCCTTGTTTAGCTTTTTTTTTTTAATATAATTTTAATCTTTGGTAAGCGGGTAGGCCCACTAGGCACAAGTGCCTTTTTCAGGAGCGACCTGGGAGCACTGGGCTTCCACATCTAGAGGACTGCAAACCAGCACTAATGGACCTGGGTTTTCGTCATTGAGAACAGCTAGGACTACATATGATATTTCAGTTTGTGGAGGGAGGTGCAAGTCCTAGTCTCACTGATTTAGTTACCGGTATGGGATACCCTATCAGGATAGATTTAGATATTTCTAAGCCAGAGATTTGATTAAATCTCTGCTTAAGACTTTAGGGGCTGAGACCCCCCCAACTAATAGAAATCATGAAGAAATCCTAGTAAATGGAGCCCCTAGAACACATGATTTCATGCCTATATGAGGCAATTAGTACAGTAGAAGGGAACTCCACAGACCACATTAGGAAAGCCTGGGCCACAGACCTTAACCTGCCCATATCCACTGAACTCTGGGAAAAACATCTTTGAAGCCTGTACAAAGGGTTTCAGCTATTTCATGGAGAGAGTCTGCATGGGAAAAACATGATTTGATTTTTAGAACACCAGCAGTGACAGCTAAATATGCAAAAAGAATGTGGGTCAATGTAGGAGGGGTGCAGTACCTCATCAGCCACTCACGGACATATTTTCTGGAGCTGTGCCAAACTCCATCCTTTCTTAGAAAACATACAACTGGCCTTATCACAAATTTTGCCCCAATTTAAATTTCTCCCCTTCTTTTTTGATCTCTGACAAGCCCCAGACTACAGAGATCCTAATTCAGCCAAATTATTAAATATTTTTATATTGGCAGCCAAAAGGCAGTTACCAAGAAGTGGCTTTTGAGGGAACCTCCTCCATTACTCAATGGCAAGATATTGTAATGGAAATCTACAAGATGGACAGATTAACAGCAGTGCTAAATAAGACCCAAGATCAGTGTGAGATAATATGGAGGAGATGGGTGATATACCTGTCTCCCTCTGACCAGATTTTGTCCCATGATCTGGTTGGACAAGGGCAGCTGACCCCAGAGGTTAATGATGAAGTGAGTTCTAAGAAAGATAGATTGCTCTGTCCCAGGATTTTCCCTGATTGTCCATACTAGATAAACTTTCATAATAAATGAAATGTAATCTTCGTTCTTCTTTGTAACCCTCCTTCTTCCCAAGTATTATATGAAATGTCTGGAATGCATTAATAACAAGCCTGATTGTTATATGTTATATATTAATAGATAGTAATGTGTATTTGTATGTTTGTCTTACGGAAAATCTGAAAACTTTTAAATAAAGAGTTATACAAAAAAATAAAATTGTCTACGTGGTTGGGAAGCTCCTATACTGGAAGACTGGAGTCGTTTCTGTATTTCTGAAATGACGTCAACCTGCTATAGATGGCTCTGGCTTTATTCGATTTTCATGATTAAGCAGGTGAACCCGTGTATAGGAGTGGGGTTCCCCTGTATTAACTACACAACAGTGGTCGTCTTGTGTGTATTTTATTGGCCAGAGCCTTCAACATATGAGTCACTACCCTGGCCAATTTCATTCTGCCTTTTCCCATGGGCTAGTCTTTTGCAATTCATGGCCATGGTTCCACCTTCCAGGTGGTTATTTACTGAGATGTTTGGGCCAGACATCACTCCCTGAGACAGCCATGAGAGCCATGTGGTTTGTCATTGGGTCTGAATAAACTTCATAGCTAACTTGTTGATCATCACCTTGAGAGAGGCCTATGGTCTGATTCCACCCTTGAGGCTATTTAAAGAGGCAGAATACCATAACCCAGTGGGGTCATGGTAACTGCCGCACAGACAGTTCTGAGGGAGTTCTGTTCCTTTGGAAATTGGCTCCTGGAAATGGAGGAGCCTACTCAGGTGACCAGGTTACAGTATCCGAGGAGCACTGGCTAGACGTTGTACAGGGGCCCAGCTTCACAAGCATATTGCCTCATTGGTAGATTAGAGAGTTTTTTCTCAGATGGGCCAGAATAATGTCAGGTGCCTTATTGAGGTCACTTCTCTGCCCCAGTTTTCAAGGGCAGTGGAAAGGCCAAATATCAGAGCTCTCAGCTCTCTTGAGCCAAGTACAGGTCTCGCTATTCAGTGAGCTCAGGAGTCCCGTGATTGAACAACCTGCTTATTCATGCAGGAGGCGTACTCAGCACTGTGGATGCCAGAGTCACACGGCCAAGGGTGAACTGGAAGCAGAGCTCTTCCAAGCTGACTCCAACCTTTTGTTATTGAATTCTTGGATAACAACATTGAGCAGATGCTTGTTAATTGGTTCCACATCAGTTGAATTACAAACTGGTACAAAATACAAGAACAGAAGTACATATGCATATAAAGTGGAGGGTACACATTACACTTATTATACAAGGGTAGACACTACTGAGGTATAGTACAATGTATGCCTGCATCCTGGGATACAACAGCAATTGGAATGAATATGGGAAGAAAAGAGCTGATAGGGCTAGACTTAGGGTAGCTGGAGGGGAAGGTGGGGAAGATAAGGCGGGAGGCAGTAGATTGGGGTGGGGTGTGGTAGTGCCATAGAGGAAGGGCAAGGAGGCGTAGAGGAAGTGCTGAGTCACTGCTACTCCGGGGTAACAATTGACTGGGTGAATAAGTGCTAGTGGGGATTACTGCCTTCACCAGTTGTAATTACTGACTTCAGAAATTGTAGGTTAAAGTCATTGATAGGAGCTAGCGAGGGCAGGTCAGTTATCGTGGCATGTAGGTGTTGATGAAGCTTGTGCTTGAAAGGCCCAATCGTTGCAGTGTCAGAGATGCCTTGAGTGGCGCATTTGTCCAGAAAGGAGCACGATAGGTGAAGCCCGTTTAGCCAGTGTATGCGACACCTTGGTACATGGAATACTTGAGAGGTGGCACTTCTGGTCTGTTTTGAGCCCTGAGATACGGTCAGAAGGTTCTGTACCGGGTGGCAGAAGGTTAAGGGAGACTTTTTGGCAAGGAGGCAGGTCTGATATCTGATTCTTCTACCAAGCTGTAGTCAACTTGCCATGGCATAGAGATCATAGGTGTGCGTGAGTCTGGCAGCACCTGTGTGGAGACAGCACGCTTTATTTAGGACAGTTGAGATGCGGTGGAGGGCTGTATCTGTTGCAGATCCGTGAACCGCTAGCCCACAGTCGATGAGAAATACAATAGAGCTATGAATGGCCATGTTCAAAGCTTCATGAGTAAGACAGTGCCTGTGTCAGTATAAGATCCCAGTTCTTGTATTAATTGCCTTTGCAGTATTGTCTGGTGGTAACTTTTTGGCACAAGGTCAGGAAAGGTTTGCAGCCTTTTTCCTGGGCAGTGACTTTTGTCAGTGGCCCACTGGCTCACTGATGTTAGGCCTCAGGATAGGCATATACAGGTTTAATCGCATGGGCCCACTTCTAGATCCGCCTATTTAGTAGGTTTATTATAGGCCTGGGATCCCTCAATGGAGTATCAGCCAGTTTTCTCTTTTACCCTTAGCTTCCTCACTCCCTGAGATAGTGAATGGATGTGCAAGATCTGAGCAAGTTCCACTAGAACTTCCGCAGTTAATTCTCACAACAAAATGTCAGCCTAGCTGAATGGGGACAGGTCGAGCCATTTTCCCTCAGGGAACCTGACCAGCCTACAAGAGTGACCTCACATCAGTGTTTTAGGAGATGACCGCCTAGCTCCCCTTAGTGTGCATTCATGATGCTACTGATGGCAGAGCACTAAATGCGTAACCGTTAAGGCACATGAGATGTTTTGAGAGGTCCCAGATTGTTGACAGTTCCCAGGCAGGGGTGTTGAACCTTGCTTGGACTGCTTAGGTTGCATTCTGTTCATCCCGTGCAGTAGAAGTTGGGCGGAGGTGTTTTCAAACCCCTGTAGAACCGGTTTGGTCGACTGCAGATCAATCTTTTGCCCCCAGCCACAGGGCTCTGATCTGAGTAGGTTCTTCAGTTCATAGGTGACCACAGACAAGGGCAGTGGTCGCTCTGCCTCAAGAATGGGCCTTCAGCAGAGTGTATTTTCCTCTACTGTTTTTTTTTCAAGGGATACAGAGATAATAAACAATTGAAGAAATCAGGATGCTCTGAGAGGAGATGTTCCTTGTTACTTGTTGAGCAGCGAGTAGACTGTAGTTCTCAGACATAGAGGATGGTGTTCAGCAAGCACTCTTATGCCTTCTTCTGTGCAGAGACCTGCTCAGGGTCTCTCTCTCCACCCAAAAATCCAGGAATGATGAAGCTCGCACCTTGGCTCCTAGAGGAGGCCATAAAAAAAAAAAAGAACATAATATAGTTTTCTCCAGGAAGACTACTTGACTCCTTGATGGCTGCCAGAAATCATCTGTGACTGCAGCCTGTGCTCCGATAAGGGCCACCTCCTAATTTTTTCCCTTGGGCCAGTTGTGAAGGGTTCTTCTTCAAGCCCCCTGTTTTGCACTTTTGGTTTTCACTTTGTCACAGAAAACCGAGCAAACTCATCACATAAAGTGGTTGGAAAAAGTCTTCCTTGGCTGTAGACAGGCTGGGTGAAGTAGCATATCCACGGTCTGAAAAAGCTGCGATCTGTCTTCCTGCAGCAATTTCTCTGGACAGGAATTCTGCCTTCTTACAGGAATTTGCCCCTGGTACTCACCGTAGTGAGCATGCAAAAGCCAGTTTGTCCTCCTCTGACTGAGTCTTCCGCCAGCAACATTGCAACATCCAGCCCCTGATCTTCATCGCTGAGATCCCCCATCAAACCAGGGGATCTGAGTGAGAGGATCTGGGTTGTATACGCAATGCTGCAACAACGGCAAGCATTTGGGATACCACCTTATTATAGGTGGCCACCTCCTCACCGTGCCAATCGCACATGCAGCGTCTCAATTCTAGATAAGACCGCTAATGCCAGCAGTCCTCTGGGGACAGACCTCAAAGGTCGGTAGCTAACCATCTTGACAAGGAGGGACTTTCAGGGGGCCCTAAGCTGAATTTCACTGTGCAGTGATCAGACCAAATGACATGATCAATCTTGAGGCTCCCACCTCATGATCCAGTTGAAACACCAGATCGTGACTGTGGGTTGCAGAAGTATCAACTTGTGCTAGGCCCAGTGATGGCATCAACTGGAGGAGGTTGTAACCAAATTACGAGGATTCGCTGTCGACCCAGGCATTGAAGTCCCCAGGATTAAGGTAGTGGAGGTGGTGAGGGCAAAACAAGAGGCACACCAGAGGTATAGGAGAATGGGAAAGGAAGGGGACAGGCAGGAGTATGCAAGATGGTCCAGGAGGTGACCAGAAAAGTAAGAGAAGCCAAGGCCCAGAGGAGCTGAGATTAGTACAGGGAATTAACGGGGAGGGGAGAGAAAGACTTTTCAGATACATCAGGAGAAAGCAAGTGCAAGCAGACAATAGTGAGGATAAAAATGGGTGGGGAGAGGACGAAAGGGGAGGAACAGGCGGAAGCACTGAATGAATACTTTGCTCAGTGTTCATGGAAGAAAGGGGGGCTGCTACTACCATGGGCTGGGAGAGTGGAGACGAGGGAGAGGAAGTGACAGATGGAAGAATTGAGGGAGGTAGGGTCCTAGAGGGACTGAGGTAGACAAGGCACCAGGGCAGGATGGTATCCACCCCAGGGTGCTGAGAGAGATGGGAGCCACTGGTGGATCTGTACAGCATCTCACTGGAGTCGGGATGTGTGCTACTGACTGGAGGATGGCACATGTAATGCCATTGCACGAGCAGACCAAGGGATGAACTGGGTGATTATCGCCGGTAAGTCTCACCTCCATAACGTGCAAACTCATGGAAATGATACTAAAAGAAAGACTGGTGTCGTACCTGGAGGACAACAGCCTCCAGGATGTGAGGCAGCATGGGTTAATTTCAGGAAGTCTTGTCAAACCAGCCTGATACAATATTATGACTGGGTGACAGGTGAGCTGGATAAGGGTCATGCAGTGGATGTTCTGCTGGACTTCAGCAAGGCCTTGATTTAGTGCCTCATGGGTGACTTGGGGGTAGCTAACTGGTGTAGGGTGAGGGCAAACATGATGAACTGGATTATAAGCTGGCTGGTAGGAGGCTGCAGCAGGTGGTGGTGGAGGGGCTCTCAACTCCAAGGCCGGTGTTGAGCGGGTGCCACAGGGCTCTGTGCTCGGACCGGTTATTTGGGCTGTTCATATCAGACATTTTACACGGGTTGGTGAGCAAGGTAAGACTGTTCGCAGACTACACCAAAATGGGATCAGTGGTGGATGGAGTGGAGGGATGGAAGTAGCTGCAGGGAACCTAAGCAAGCTAAAGGAGTGGTCAGAGGGGTGGCAGCTGGGGTTCAGTGCAAAGATGTAAGGTTATGCACTTTGGGGCGAAGAACCAAGAGAGAGAATGCTGGTTGGGAGGGGTTAAGCTGGGGATCATTGAGGAGCAGAAGAACCTAGGGTATATGGTAACAGGGACCATGAATAACACTGCCCAGTGCAGGAGAGTGGCTGCAAAAGCAAGCAAAATGCTTGGGTGCATAGTGAGGGTGTTTCGTCCAGGTGAAGAGAGGTGATCTTGACCCCTACAGGTCGCTAATAAGGCCACACTTGGAGTATTGTGTGCAGTTTTGAAGGCCATACCTGAAACGTGATATCAGGCTACTGGAGGGGTGCAGAGGAGGCACGAATATGTGGAATGGAGGAGAGACTAGAGAGCAGGCTGGGAGACCTGAATATGTACACCTTGGAGAGGCGGGGGACATGATTGCGACATTCAGGTATCTGAGGGAATCAGTAAGGATGGAGCAGATGGTGTCTTTAAGCTGAGGAGGGAGGGACACCAGGGCACAGGCTAAGAATAGAGGTGGAAGATTTAGGAGGAAATGAGGAGACACTATTTCACGGAGAGGGTGGTAGCAAAATGGAACACACTACCTGAATGGTGGTGGTATGTAAATCCGTGAACAGATTTAAAAGGGCATGGGACGAGGAGCGGGGAGTGAGGTAAGGAAGTGGGGGTGGCATTGGGGTGACAAAGGGGAGGGTGGGGCAGCTAGAGTAGGGGTGTTAGCTGCACACTTGAGCAGACTTGGATAGACTGGGTGGTCTTTTTCTGCTGGCACATTCATATGTCCAACACCTGGTTGACCACAAAGTCCACAACCTCATTCAGGAATTTCCCACCAGACCCCAGAGGTTGGTAAATAAGGAGCAGGGTTTTAAATAATTGATTAGCAGGTTTTTCTTGGGACTATACTAACTGTACAGAAAGTAGTTATATAGATTTTCTAGAAGTGCTGTGATTGTTAAACACAGTGAGGCAAGAGCTATGCATTTTCACAAAGATTTAACACTTTTATGAGCAAAACGCTAGTCAATTTTAGAGTTAAATAAATCCCTGAGGAGAATCCTGCAGCCTGCACCTGGATCCCCATGCATAGCCGCACTCAAAAGATCTGGACATTCCAACTGGATGCACAGTGAAACCCAGGCTGGGTCTGCAAGATGGCCACTCCCCACCCCTGTGTTCCCTCGGACAGTGCACTACAGAATACCCAGAGGGGACAGCTGCCTCTAGAATGGGGCTGGCATCATTGCCCAGCCAAGTTTCTGTGATGCAAGCCAGGTCGACAAAAAAAATCAAGTCTGCAGTAATTGCAGTCTTGTTCCTTATTGATCTGGCATTGCATAGCACTGTCTGAAGGGGATTAGTGGGTGCTGCCAGCCCGCCAGCTGTGCCTACTCAGTCTGGTGGGATGGTACGGAAACCAAGCACGCCTGGCATCTCTCAAGGTTCCGCTTAAACCCAGGGCGCCTCCTGCACCTGACTACTTCAGTACTGCTCACTTCCGCTACCCCAGCTGCTCCCTGCCACCGCCGACCTAATCGCACCTCGTAATCCGACCTCCCTGCAGCGCCTAGCTGCAGTAGATGGAACGGGACTTCGGCAAAAGGCGGAGGTTGTGCAGCTGGGAAGCAGCATAGGTGACTTGCACAGAGCCACGGTCCCAACACATCCCCACCTAACTTGTGCTACCGACTGGATTACGTGAACCTACTAAACCTTGCCAACTCAGTACTAACATACTAAAATGCCAGCAGAATAGGCTAATGGTCTTCGCTCTCACTGCTTGGTCAGCCCCCACCCTGGGAGCTGATCTTGCTGCCCCTTGCCTTCTCTGGCTTCTGCCTTCCCAGTTCCGGATATTCTCGCTGCATTGGATTTTGCTTCCAGAACCCTTCCACTGTCCCACCCCTCTTGAACCCCTCCACCGCTCTGCCTCCACCAGCCCCCTAGGCAGCGCATTCCATGGCTCTACCACCCTCTCAGTGAAGTAGCACCTCCTCCTTTCTCCCTGAATCTTCCCCTCCAGTTTCCACCCATGCCCTCTAGTGGCCCCCTCCTCCTTCCTTCAAGCACCCTGACTGTTCCTCCCTATTTACCCCTTCATGTACCTGAAGACCTCTATCATGTCCCCCAGTCCCTTCTCTCTTCCAGTGTGTACATATTTAGCTCTTTGAGCCTCTCCTCATAGGTCCTGTCCCCAAGCCCCAAATCATTTTGGTTGCCCTCCTATGGACCCTCTCCAGGAGTTTAATGTCCTCTTTAATTGTGGCCTCCAAAACTGCATGCAGTACTCGAGGTGTGGCCTCACCAAGCAGTTATACAGAGGGAGTATCACTTCCTCCTTCTGAGGTGATCCCCTAGCGATGCATCCCAGCATCCTGTTGGCCTTGGCTGCTGCCCTCCCACAAATCCGAGTTGTTCTTCTTGACATCCACCCCACCCCACGGTCCCTCTCAGCCATCGAGAGCTTGTAGCATCCCCCCAAGGGTGTACAATTGGCCTGGGTTTCTGGCCCCCAGGTGCAGTACCTTGCATTTCCTGCATTGAACCTCAGCATCCACTTCTGGACCATCTTTCCAGAGCCTCCAGATCCCACTGTAGGGCCACCCTCCTTCTTCCTCATCCACCACCGCCCCAGTTTTGAGTCATCCACAAAGAGACTCATTTCACTCCTGATACCTGTCCTTATGTCAGAGACGTGGCGTTGAACAGGAGGGCCCAAGGACTGATCCCTGTGGGACCCCACTGACCCTCCTGGGGATGAGACTATCCCGCCAACTACGACCCTCTGGGTCCGGTCCTGGAGCCAACTGCCTATCCATCTGATCATCTGGTTCCCATCCCATTTCTCCCAGCTTATCCAACAGGCCCACGTGAGGAACAGAGTCAAATACCTTGCTGAAGTCTAGAAGGGCGTCCACTGGTCTACCCAGGTCCAAGGCACTCTTCACCTAGTCATAGAACTCCACAAGGTTTGTCTGACACGATTTCCCGAACGAATCCATGCTGTCTATCGTCCAGGCACCCTGACTTTTCCAGGTCCCCCAGCCTCTCCTTGACAATGCCCTCCATCACGTTGCCCCACCACCGATGTCAGGCTGACAGGCCTGTAGTCCCTGCCACCTCCCTTGATCCCCCTTGTGGATAGGCACTATATGCGCCACCGTCCAGTCCTGGGGCACCCACCCTTTCCCGAGAGATGGTGAAAAGCTCCATGGGGGTTTAGCCAGGACATCCATAAGTTCCTTCAGCACTCTGGGATGTAATTTATCCGGCCCGGTGCTTTCTCCATCTTAAGGGACCTGAGGGCTTCCTTCACTCTGTCTGCTGTGATTTCCACTTCTGCTACCTCTTCTCCCTGCTTAGCCTTCCCCTCCTGCTTGTGATGCCTCCCCTCTCCCCAGACCCGCCCGATCGGTAAGGGTCCTCCCTCCTCAAGTATCACTGTCTCCTCCCATGTATGATGCAGCACCCCATTTTCCTTGGTGAAACTGAGGTGAAGTACTCATTTAGTACCTCAGCCTGCTCCCCGGGTCTTAGATGCACTAAATAAAAATTCCTGTCCAAACACACCACACAGTCGCTCAGCTTTACAAAATTTTACTAACCACTCACACCACCATCCCTCCACCCTCCCGACCATAAACCGTTCCCCCACTTAATCACAATAATAAAATAATTAAATTTAAAATAAATTAAAAGGAGCAATCAAAAGTGCAGTGTGCTGTAATTTTATTCTAATTCACTGCTGGAATTGGAGAAAATTTTTAAGTCTTTAAAAGTGTAATGTCCAAAGACAACAATCCATCCAGTCCTGTTATTAAACTCCACAAGGAAACTTCAGAGCTCAGGAGCAAACGGACAGCGGTGCTCACACCACTCCGGTCCAAAAAATCACTTAGCTACTGAAGCCAAAGCAAACAGCGGTTTTGAGGAGCAAATTCAGGGCAAAGTTGCGTTTAAGCACTCCTCTCACTAGTACAAAGTCAGCAGCGATAAGATACATCAAAGGCCTCTAAACCACCCTTAGCTAGGTGGGTGAGAGCCTGGGTTGCTAAGGCCTAAGGAAAGGATGTTACATATCTTAAATACAATTCCACTTACATTATAAATGTATTACAAAATAATCAACATACAAACAACATTCATAATAAATATAAATAACATACAATATTGAAAATACAGCATAACATTGCACTACCTCTCTACCTACCAGTCATTATAATGTCATTATTTATCTCTGAAAAACTTTAATCTTCCTTGACCTAAACCAACTCTTGATCTGTCCCTCTTCTTTTACCATTTTGACCCTAATCTGTGCTGGTAATGAATTCCATAATGATGGTCCTTGATGGAAAAAATGGCCTTTCCCCATACTACTATCAACAATAAACTGGGAATCCTAGATGCATTTAACAATCATTTTGCCTCAGCTGGTCTAGCTTCGACAATTCCCTTGCATCCCTGGTCTGCTCCCAGTTAAGTGTCCCATGCTCAGACTCTCCGCCCCAGTACCCGGCTTCTCGATCCACCCAGTGTCTCTGAAAGAGGTTGAAGACCTCATGCTCTAATTGGATATTAAGAAAAGTGCTGGTGTTGATTCTTTGGATCCTTATTTCCTTAACATGCCTATCATGTCCTAGCTGTTCCTATCACCCATTTATTTAACTTATCATGGTCCCAAGGGCTTAATCCCCAGATCTGGAAAATTGCTCATGTCATCCCCTTGTTTAAATCAGGGATCCTACGACCTTAACAATTATAGACCAGTTTCCTTCTCTCAACTTTGTCGAAACTTCTGAAAAAGATTGTCAGCAACCAACTAAGGACTACTTTGAAACTAATAACCTACTAAACCTATGCAATCTGGCTTTAGAACTAAATACAGCACTATTTGACCCTTGCCAAAGTAACAAATGATTGGTACAGAGAACTGGACAGCAGAAACTTTGTGCTGTACTTCTGAGACCTTAGTAAGGCTTTTGATACAGTGGATCATAGCTTGCTTCTCTCTTCTCTGAAGAGCCTAGGCCTGGAGCGGTTTCTTTACATTGGTTTACTGAGTACCTTGTAGAACAGCGTCAGCAAATTAAGGCTGAGGGTGAGTTATCCCCACTCAAACCTCTACTGAGGGAGTACCAAGGATCCATACTTGGTCCTTACTATTTGCTATCTATGTTAATAACATTGATGAGAGTATTAACAAGGCCAACATTCACCTGTTTGCTGTCACACGGTTGTATATACAAATCGTCCGACACCTGAAGCGCTTGTGCTTACCTCCAAGGGGAATTTAACCAGCTCCAGAACCAGCTCCTCCATAAAAACAACTTCTAAATGCTAAAAAAACAAAAGCAATTTTTTCTAGCCCCTATAGCCATGTGATGAATCCGGTCAGCTCTGGAGCACTACCTCAGATTACCACAATTCTTGGAAGAAACTGAGTTTGTCTCAAAGTTTAAATACCTAGGTGTGGTTAGACCATAATTTATCATTCACTAAGCACATCGAGGATCTTGTAAAGAAGTTAAGGCAGAGGCTGGGGCTGTTCTTCAGAATTAACCAGTTTCTTACTAGAGATGCAAAAGTGCACCTTGTCCAAACTACTTTTCTTTGCTGATCGATTATGCAGATTTCTTTACAGTCAATGTCCCAAAGCCTCACTTGCAAAGTTGGATACACTTTACCGCAGGGCCATCCGGTTTATTACTGGTCTCCCATCTCTACCCATCATTGTTCCTTGTACAAAGCTGTAGGGTAGTCCTCTCTTATGTTTAGGTGTAATAGAAACGCATGATCCTTTGGATTTATAGAGTCTTCTTGAAGCGGCTTCCACAGTAAATAATAGACTGTCTCCCACTAAATGAGCCAGGAACGTATGCCCTAAGAAGCGCATCCTACATCACATTATGTATCCCCAAGGCTTCCTCTCGCTATGGCAGAGTGGCCATTAGTTTCCTGTTGCCAACATTGTGGAACAGAGTACAAAATTATTAAAATTAAGCTTCCTCCTCAGTATGAATGCCTTTAAATCTCTATATGCTCAGTATGCGTGTGAGACATACAATTGTTACCCCAGCCCTAATTTTTTTCTGAAGCATCAAGCTGCTGCCCTCTGAGCATAATTAATTATGATCGCTTGTAACCTTTGAGTGACCTTAACTCTGTGAGCTCTTATGCCTTAAATGTTTTTCCTCTAGAAATCCCTGTGAGGGTTATTGTCTTTCCAGGACTTCTCGCGGTCGCTACACCTTACTCACCCTGCTCTCTTTTACATATTGCTTAATCTGCAGCTCTTATTCTCCTACCCTGTACCATTTAACTGCCCTAAATCATGTTTGTATTACCATTCCACTCATACTATCTCTTTCCTCTGTCACCTAACTCTCTTCCTTGCGTAGACTAGCTCTTCAGGGCTCTCTGCCCCTCAGGTGGGAGAAATGCAGATACTGAGCGGTTGTCGCTTCCATAGCCACCTGAGGCACCTAGACCAGACTCCTTACTAGCGAGGTGCGGCATTACGATACCAATCAGAACTTGAGCCTTTTCTGCTCTGGCGTCTGATTGGCTCCTGCAGTCTGCTCCTGTGTCTCCTCAGTACTAAGCTAAAGTCTGATTTTCTGTCTAAAACTCGCACAAAAAAGAGCTGTACTTACTGCCTGACAGTTATGACCTCTATTTTTCCTGTTTAGAGTGTCAAGAGTTGGGACTCTGTTTGATTACATTCCTTTCTGAATTTCTGTGGTTGGGCCAGTCTTTAGGCGTCAAGGAATACCAAATTCTGTTGTCCTGCTGTTTTGGTCCTCCCACTGGTTCAGATGTTCCATTGTCCATGGCCCAGTACTTAATACCGACCCTTCCTCCATCTCTTGTCAAGGATATGCTCTCCATGGGCTCCTGCCCATAGTAGAAACCTGGCACCAGGCGGTCGGCGCTGCCTCCACCGCCGCCTGAGGACCTAAGCTCAGACTCCCTATTAGCAAAGCACAGCATTATCAGCCATCCAATCAGAACGCTGAGTGCTCTTGGCGTTAGCTTCCGATTGGTTCCTGCAGTCTGCTTCTGTGTCCGTTCTAAACCAAGCATAAATCTGATTTCCATGCTGAAATTTGCTATAAAAGAGCTGTAATTACTTTTCTCCTTGACTGTTAAGACCCTTATCCTTCTGTTTAGAGTGTTACATTTAGTGATGCTGTGTGATTACACTACTTTTGAAATTCTGTGCTTAAGTCAGCTCCCTATCTGAGCGATCACTTCTCCTGCTGAAGTTCCTACTAAGCCTCATCTTATGTCCTCCGTAAATATTACAGAAGCACTCTGAACTGAAATGACTGATGTAACATTGAGTACTTACTTGCATTAATTGTTTTTTACTGGTGTTATTTGGCTCTAGTGTAAATATCTCTGTATGCATTGTACCATTTGATCTGGAGCTAACCAGGTCCATCTTGTAAATGAGCTTGCTCAACGATGTTCACCTGGATAAATAAAGATTTTGATTGATTGATTGATAGATATGCAGATCCCACCCCTCAGAGTCCAGTGAGATAAGTGCACAGATGACCTCGACCAGTTGGTCCTGGTCTCAGACCCAGTCTTGAGGGTTCTAGCCTGGTGGCTGGACTCGCCAATTTGCTCGGGAGGTTCCTTTCAGATCTCAACCCCTGGCAGGTTTTGACCATGGATGCCTCTGGCCTGGGATTGGGCACCCATCGGGCCCAACCATCAGGCTCTGGGTACCTGGTTGTACATAGAGCAGACTCTTCACATCAGTGTTCTGGAGATCGGGAGGTTCTGTACCTCCTGGAAGCCTTCTTGTCCCATCTCCTCCTGGCCCTCTTCAGGTTCAGATGGACAATATGTGTCGCCTGCTACATCAACAAGCTGGGAACTCGCTTTTTCCTCTGTGTCGGAGGCAATGAGAGTCTGGTACTGGGCCATCGGGCACAGTCTGGAGTGCTCGGCTGTTCATGCTCCACGCGCGTCCAAAGCGTGCTGGTCAACAGTCTTAACCGCTCCAGGTCTTGGGCTCCGAGGGAACTTTTCACCTCAGTGGTCAGAGACCTCTTTGACAGGTGTGGTCGCCCAGAGTTGGACCTGTTTGCATCCCCACTCAACGCAAAACTGCCACTTTTTTAAATATCATTTTTTTTTTGTTGAAGCACATTCAGTAGTAGTCATGATACTCACATATACAGCCTTTGTATAATAAAATTAGTGCATAAATAGAGTCCGGTGGTGCTGGTTGCTGCACCTCATGCCATGCCGGTGACCCACGCTTGGGAACGAGCACGGACGTCAAGTGGTTGGCAGGGTAGGCGGTGGATCGAGCATCCAAGGGACTGCTCTGCATCTCCGGGAGGGGGCACCTACAGTCGGCGCGCATGATTGCCTCCTGGCAGAGGCTGGGGACAAACATGCTCCACTGTGCAAAAAGGTGGAGCTGGGGTGAGGCGTCTGAGGAGCGCAGTGGAGGCTGCGTCCCCCTTCTCCACCAACGTCGTTGCACGTCCCTGGTTCTTGGGGAAGTACTAATCTGAAAAGGGATGGCACCTGTTTCAGAGTGGCTTGTTGGCCGTCCAGCGAGTTTTGCCATGGTGTGTGCACCAGTCTGGATCGTGTTCCATGGGGGTTGGGGCTCCCTGCAGCCCCGCTGCAGGGGTAAGACGCGGGAGTTTGGGTGCCGGGCTGATGCGGTAGAGGCGGACGGCGGCTGGAATCTCCAGCAGAGGATGCATCGACAAGGGGAGCAGACCAGGCAGCCAAGGAGGTAAAGAGATAGCAAAAAAAAAAAGGTAGAATCACAGACACAGTGGTAATATCTCCATCAATACATCATGGATGAAGACAAATCTCCAGTAAACTTTAGATACTTCCACAGAACTCAACTTTATACTGTCAAAATTAACAAGAAAAGACAGAACGGACCTTCCCCACTCCCTGTGGCAGCAGCACCCCATCTCATCCATAGTAAATCAAAGATCAAGGGACAAATCCTGTATCTATCTAGGCCACATACCATACCCAACTTTGCCATTTCAGTATTAAAAGAGTTGCTTATCATGAAGCCCAGCGGTTAGTGTTTCCCAGTGATATATTTCCATGATAATGTTATGCCATTCAGTTATCGTTGGAATGGTTGATGTCATCCATCTGTGAGCAAGGCATAAAATAAGTGGGTTCACATCCAATTCGCGAATCAGTTTCAGTTTTGATTCATGGTAGGTGCTAATCGAATTTTTCCAGGACCGCGGGGCTTGGAATGCATGAATGGCACTATTTTAGCCATCTCCCCACTTTCTGGACCTCCCACTGCTAATCAACTTCGACCAGTTGCTAATCATTTTTCATTTTGATTAGCAAAGGCCGCTAATCAAGTCTCTGACACTAATTTATGCCCTGGCGAGTTATGGCCTTCTTAGCAGATAGTATGTATATTGGCATAATGTTTTATGCCAAGGGGATGATATTGAAGAACTGTGAATACTACTATTTCAGCCGTTAATTCAACTGATTCACCCATGCACTCCCCAGTTCTTCTGTAAAGTGCACCAAAAGGGTGTCAGAAGCGGACATAGCAAAACTGCCACTTTTTGCTCGCTTGATCCTGGGCCTGGAGTTTTCTGCGAGATGCATTGTCACTTTCTTGGAAGGGAGGTTTTTGTATGCATTCCATCCCTTTCTGCTCCTGCAGAGGATTCTGCTCAAGCTCCAGCTCCAGCTGGAGGGAGCAGAGATGGTTCTCATAACTCCCTTTGGCCATGTCAGATTTGGTTCCCATTGCTACAGCAGTTGGCAGCAAAACCTCCAGTGCCGCTTCCTCTGTGCAAAGGCTTGCTCTCTCAGGACCAGGGCACTTTGGTCCTGCCGGATCTCAAGTCCCTGCATGTCCATGTGTGGCTCCTGTGGAGCTAGCTATTTCCTGCTTTGGGTTTTCATCTAGGGTCACTGATGTCCTGGTGGCTGCCAGAAAACCCTCCACCAGGGCCTTTTGTGCTGTGAAATGGAGCTTTTCCATTTGGGTTGCTGCTTGCCATTTGGATCCTTTCAACTGCCCTGTTAGTCAGGTGCTGGTGTACCTCCTTTCCCTTCGGATTCAGGACTGGGTACTAATCTCTTAAGGTGCACCTTTCTGCCATCTCTGCATACCATGCACCTATTGAGGGCAAGGCTGTTGCCCAGGTTGAGGTATCCACACATTTCTGCAGTGCATTCTGCATCTGAAGCCTCCCATCCAGGACCCTGTTCCCCAGCTACTTTTAATATGGCCCGGACCAGGTCTTAAATCAGTATTCTCAGCTGTTTTGTCCATCAGTTGTTTAAATATCACTTCTGTCGTGACAGAAATTAACTAATTAGGCAGCAAGCAGTACTCTTTGACCTTATAGAACAATAGGTGTTCTAAAACAGCTGTAAATACTAATGAAAAGTCCGAGCTATGTTAAAGGAACTCCTTTATTATTTCAAACATGAAAAAAGTACTAAAGCAGACTCAGATTGTGGAAAGAAGGGTATTGTACAAGTCAGTAGATAAGGGCAATCTAAAATAGCATAAAAAAATAGATCAAATTTTCACCCCAATTCTTGCGCTGCTGCTTTTATATTAGAGAAACTCACTTTACCTCCTGTAGGCCAGCCCACGAGTTGCAGGCTCGCTTTCTGTCGTGGAAAGTTTTTTTTTTTTTGTTGCTATTACGCCTGCTCAGAAGATTTCCGAACTCCAGACTCTGATGTGTAAAGAGCCTTATTTGTTTTTTCACAAAGACAGGGTGTCTTTGTGTATTAATCCTAAGTTTTTGCCTAAGGTGGTGTCTGAGTTTACTTTAAATCAATCCATCCACTTACCAGTTTATTATCCTGAGTATTACAATCAGGGAGCCATTGCTCCATTCTTTGGATGCTCTGAGTGTTGTGGTATTACACGAACCACACACGTCTTTGAGGAAAACTGACCAGTTGTTTGTTTTGTTTGCCCCAAGAGGGAAGGTGCTCCTGTGTCTAAGCGGTGTTTGTCTAAGTGGTTAACGCAATTACATTGTTTATTGCTACCGCAAGTACAACAAGCCTCTTCCGGGAGGTCAAGGCCATTCCACCAGGGGTATGGCTGCCTCTACCCATGTTTCAGAAATGTGTCTGCTGCTGATATTTGTGCAGCTTCCACCTGAAGTTCTGTCCACATTTTCACCAAGCACTACAGTCTGGACATCGCCTCTAGGCGTATAGTCAACTTTGGACTGGCAGTCCTTCAGAGCATTCTGTCATGAGTTTTGACTGCTGACTTTTCCTTCTCTTGGTGATTCTTTCCTGGTGATACTGGTATTGCTTGGGATTCAGTCCAACTGGTGTGATCTGCTGCAAGAGCCTTCCTTGAAGAAAGATAGTACAGTTACGGAAGAACTTATTGTAACAGTAGATCTTGAGAGAAGCTCTTGCAGTAAAACCCTTTCCTCCCTCCTTCCTCTGTTCCTCTTTTCTTTTGCTCAGATTCTTTGTGTCAGAATAACCTCCATGGTTCTCTACAGCTGGCTGTGCAGTCTCCAGCGGAGAACTGAGGTGGGCGAGGGCCCGCCTCTTCCTATATAGCCTAAACTTACATCAAATGACTGCCGCCTGGGGGCCTTGTCGACGCCGGCACCATTCCTCTCCTGAAGACCGCCCCACGCTGGACCCAACACACTCCAGGCCTCCTATTCCCACGCCCACTCATGGGCCTTTTCCAGGGCCTTCCGCCCATCTGAGCCCCTGGCACCCGGGTATACGCGCCATCTAATCTGGGTCCGCAGTATCCAGCGCTGCAGTACCCAGCACCTCAGTACCCACGCTGGGCTTCCTACCGCTGGCTATGGATACTTCCATATGGATATCCTCAATATCCATACCTCTCTCAATCCCCCCCGCCCGCCGCCGGTGGACCGAGGGAGACTCTGGCTTTCTGGTGGGCTGAGGCCAAGGCTCAGCTCACCAAGAATAGAGAGCTGCCTTCCAGCGCTAGAACCTTTTCGGACCCCCGTCATGAGGGCAAGAGACCTGCTCTCCCCTGCTACCTGGAGGTTTCCCTCCTGGTTCCAAGACAAGAGGTAGCACGTGCTCTGGGAGCTTCCCAAGGTCCATTCCTCCCTGAGTGGGAGGGTCTTCAAACAACATGAAGTCTTGCTGTATTCTGACAATTTGCAGTGAGGTCCAACCTTGAACTGCCCCAGAGATGAAAGAGTTAACTTTCCATGCCAGGCATGGAACGCTGAGCTCGAGCTCGGTTGAGACTCTGTCTGTTGCTGTTTGAACTCAAACCGTCAGATTCTTTACTCCGCTTCACTGAACAGTCGCTCCGAGATTTCTCCTTTTATGAGTTCAGTTTGTCGGTTAAATACCGTTTTTTCGGTTTCGACCGAATTTAAACCGCAACCTATCGGTTCAGTCTCTGTCTGTGGTATTCGTGAGAACTAGATAGGTTAATATTGTTTTCTATTCTGTGTGGAACTTGTAACGCGTGTCATCGGTTCAGTTTGAACCGATCAGGTTGTTTAAAAATCTTTACTTCTACTTTTAGAGTGTAGTTACGGTTCTCATCGGTTCTAAAAAATGGATTTTATTACGCTTTTTCCGACCTGTAACTACGGTCAGGAACCGATAAGAGTGTCTTGCCTGGCTGATTGCCATAAAAAGGGTAAGTTTTGTTTAGGATTGGCCATGTCTGAGAAACCCAAAAGAAAACTGGGCCCTGGGTTTCAACACTGTAGTGTGTGTGGGAAGTCTTTGCTAAGGCTGACCCCACACCACCTGTGTTTATTGTCTAGGGTTTGACCACCTCGATTCAGACTGCCAGATTTGTAAAATTTTCCTACAGCTACCCTAGAAAAAGAGTTGGTAGGCTCAGGAAAGGGAGGTCAAAAGTCCGTTGACCCGGATGGCCAACCCGGTTCGGTTCAACCGAACCAGAAGAAAGTCCCCTCTGACCAGGCGAAACTTCTTCGGGCAAAAGGAGAACCGATTCCGAGAGTCGAGTTCGGTTAAGAGAACAAGAAGGAAAATCAGCGCTGTGGATCCAAAACTTTCCTCTCCAACTGCTGATGAAATAGCCAAAGCGATAAAAATTGTTCAGTCGCTATCCCGGTTCCGACCGAACCGGCACCATCAGGAAGGCGCTCAGTTTGGCGGTTCCACCGTTCCGGATTATGAGTTAGAGGAATTTTATGAACTGGAGGAGGAGGAAGGAGAGTATGAGGAAAGTGAATGTGATTATGAAAGTCTGGATGTGCCCATTGACCGGACATCTCCCCAGACAGACCTTCAGGAGTGTCTCCTCCTAGGCTTTCAGAGTCCCCTCCCATTTCATGTTTTACAAGAAAGTGGCTGAAACCCTTCAGCTTCCTATGGAAGAAGCTGTGGATGACCAGGAGGAGCCTGACATGTTGAAATGATGGATATCCCAGAGTCCAGGAGGCTGTCTATTCCCTTCACAAATCTTTTGGGAAACAGACAATGACAATTTTAAAGACTCTAATTCTGTACCTCCTGTGGATAAGAGAATGGACAAGAGGTATACTCTTTCAGGCTCAGATACAGAGTTCCTTACCCAGCAATGCAGCCATGGTGGGTAGTGCAGGCTGCTGCCTGTGATAAGGCAAATATACCCTTGGCTTCACACCCCATATAAGGACTCTAGGAGGATTGATGCCATGGCAAAGAAACAGTACATGGCAGCATCCTTGGGACTCAGGCAGGCCAATTATATTGCCTACACAGCTAGATATCAGAAATCTAGATGGGACACTGTAATGGCTTTAGCTAAACAGGTCCCTGGCCAGCTTGCCAAGAAGCTGGAGCAGGTAGCTCGGATGGTATTGAGGCATCCAAGGTGCAATTCCATGCTGCAGTGGACTCCAATGATGTTTCATCTAGAGTCATGGCTACATCTGTGGCCCTTAAGTAGGATGGCTTGGCTCAGATGTACTAGCCTGTCTCAGGATACCCAGACTAAGGCCATGGATTTTCCTGTTGTGGGTAATTCTCTATTTGGGGAGCAAACAGAGGATTACATGAAGAAAATGGATGAATACAGGACCACCTATAGGAGTGCTCAGGCCAAGGAAAGGCAAGCCACCCTCAGAGGCAGCATCCCAGGGGCAGGGCAGGCCTTTCATAGGCCTTTCTGCCCAGGCCTCCTCTTCTGCTTATGCTCAGAGGAGGTTCTTTAGAGGGAGAGGCAGACGGGTACAAGCAGGCCTGCTTCCACCCCTCAGCCTAAAGCCCTGCCAAACAGGCACCCTGATGGGTTTGCCAGGGCCGATTCTCCACCACCTGTAGGGGCAGGCTGGCTTACTTTGCCCAGGACTGGATGTCTTTAACATCAGACAAATGGGTCCTGGAAGTAGTAAGTCAGGACTGGTTCTCAGCTTCAAAAATTTCCAAAGATGAGAACCAGATCCTTTCCACCTGCAAATCCTTCAGAGGCACTTGCCCTAGAGGCAGAGGTCTCTTCCCTCTTTGCTCTCAGAGCTGTAGAAAGGTTTCACCCCTACACAAAGGGAAAGGATTGTACTCCAGGTACTTCCTCACCCCAAAAGACAGGAGAATGGTGGCCCATCCTGGATCTCTGATATTTAAACAAGCACCTTTTAAAGCCAAAGTTTAAAATGGTGACTCTGGGAATAATTCTACCCTCTCTAAGGCCAGGGGACTAGCTGTCTCCCTGGACCTCAAGGTGCCTATTTCCATATTCTCATCAGAAGCTCCCATCGAAAATAGCTCAGGTTCGAGCTGCCATCAGGCCATTACCAATTCAGAGCAATGCCTTCGGACTAACCTCTGCTCCAAGGGTGTTCACAAAATGCCTGGCAGTGGTAGTTGCCTTCCTAAGAAGGAAAAGAATTTCCATCTTCCCCATACCTGGACGACTGGCTCATAGTAGGCCAGTCCCCAGACCAAGTCAAGTTACACCTACAGATAACTCAGCAACTGCTCACTTCTAGGTTTCCTTCTGAATCTTTCAAAGTCAGTTCTAGAGCCTGTACAGCTCCTCACCTTCATAGGAGCAGAGCTAGATACAGTAAAGGAAGAGCTTTCCTTCCCTGGACAGGGCAAGGACCCTTATTACACTGGCCTCTTCATTCACCCTACAGGTGTCTCGACCAGCAAGGCATTTTCTGCAGCTCCTGGGGCACATGGCTGCTTCTACAGCAGTGGTGCAGGGAGCAAGATTTCAGATGAAGGACATCTAGTTCCACTTGAGGGCCTTTTGGTCTCAGAAAAGGATCCTCTGACCAAACTGATCCCAGTGACTCGAACCCTGATCCGAGCATTGCAGTGGTGGCAGGATCAGGACAATCTAAGACAAGGAGTTCCTTTTGTCACTCAGTCTCACTCTCTGATCCTTACTACAGATGCCTCCCTCTTGGGGTGGGGAGCCCACTTGGGAGACCTGACCACCCAAGGGTTGTGGTCCCCTCAGGAATCTCTGCTTCACATCAATCTATTAGAACTCAGAGCAGTGTTTCTAGCACTTCAAGCTTTTTCCAAGTCTGTTCAGAACAAAGTAGTTCAGCTCAGGACAGACAATACCACCACAATGTGGTATATCAGCAAGCAAAGGGCACTCGGTCTCGGCCTTGTGCACAGAAGCAATGAAGTTATGGTCTCTAGCCTATTCCCTGAACACCTGTCTTACAGCAGTACACCTCCCAGGCAGGACAATGTCCTGGCAGATGCTCTCAGCAGGATATCTCAGGGCCATCACGAATAGTCACTGGATCCCCTGGTTTTGAAGGTGATCTTCTCAGATGGGGCACCCACAGATAGATCTTTTGCAGCCCCAGACAATCACCAACTTCCACTCTTTTGCTGCAGGCCCCCAGTGTTGGGCTCAGTCCCCTGGATGCCTTAGTTCTCAATTGGGAAGGGAAGTTCCTGTATGCTTTCCCCCTTCCTCTCCTGTTCAAGGTGTTAGTCAAAATCAGGTCTCAACCCTGCAAGGTGATTCCGATTGCTCCAGACTGGGCCAGACAGCCCTGGTACCCTGTCCTGTTGTCCTAGCAGTCCACCTTCCCTGTTTCTTCCCAGGAATTACAACCTGTTAACCTGTGCTCAGGGAGGTTTGGTACCCAAATCTCAAATCTCTCAATCTCAAGGCCTGGCTCTTGAAGAGTTAGAGCTTGTTGATTTACATCTCTCTCAAAGGTGTTATGGATATCCTAAAGGCTTCTGGAAGCCTTCCACCAGAACCACTTATAATTCCAAATGGAAAAGATTCTCCATATGGTGCTCTGGGAAGCTATATTTCCCCAGAGCCTGCTGCCTGCCCACAGTCCTTGACTATATGGTTCATCTGAATAGCTTGGGACTCAGACCAGCTACACTGAGAGTGCATCTGGCAGCTGTCTCTGCTTTTCTTTCAGCAGGTAAGCCTTCTTCCTTTCAGCTCATCCTGTATTCTCCAAGTTTTCAAGGGATTGCTTCATACCAATCCGTCATTCAGGGACCCTGCCCTGCTTGGGACCTTAATGTTTGCATTGCTCAGCTTATGCAACCCCTTTTGAGACCTTGTCCTCAGCAGAGCTTAAGTACTTGACTTGGAAAACTGTTTTCTTGGTGGCCATCACTTCTGCCAGGCGCATGCAAGTGAGTTACAAGCCTTGTCAGTGGAGCCTGATTTTATCTCTTTCCATAGAGATAAGGTGGTCCTCAGGACTAACAGGAAGTTTTACCTAAGGTGGTTTCAGACTTCCACCTTAACCAGTCTATGTCTCTTCCTGTGTTCTTCACTGACCATTCCTCCTCTGGTGAGAGGAGGCTGCACAGTTGGATGTGAAAAGAGCCCTTAGCTACTACATAGAGCTGCACGAGGTCACAGGTTTGACTCCCTCCAACTGTTCCTCACTTATGGTGAGGTTGGTAAGGAAAACCTGCCACTAAAAGATCCATTGCCAGGTGGATTGTCTCTTGCATTCAATTTTGCTATGAAAAACTAGGTAGGATTCCACCTCAGGCCTGAGGGCTCACTCTACCAGAGGTAAAGCTGCTTCCTGGCTGCTGCCAGGGATATTCCTATCTTAGAGATATGTCAAGCAGCTACCTGGAAAACAGTTTCACACTTTTACCAAGCATTACTCCTCTGGATATCCAGGCTAGGAGTGATGCTCGGTTTGGCACAGCAGTGCTTCAGAGTCTATTTCCTAAGTAGGTTCTGTCCTCCTCCATGGAGGTACTGCTTGGTAGTTCATAATTGTCAGAATACAGCAAGACTTCATGTTGTTTGAAGAAAAATTACTCACCTTAGTAATGTTGTTTCTTCTAATGGAGTCTTGCTGTATTCTGACTCCCCCACCTCACCTTACCCTCTCAGAACCTTTGTTTTTGGGATGTGGGTGGGCAGTAGCAGTGTTGGCACTCAAGAGGTGCCCCATCTTTTATTATCACCCTTTTTCTTTGGGTGAGTGGGTGTTGTGTTTATTTCATTTTTGGGTTTCCTGACTTGAGTCTTTGTTTTGGGACCAAAAATCTGTTTATTATATTTAGTAGCCAGTTGGCTAGTGTAGGTTTACAGCTTCCACACAGGGCACTCAGCGAGTTTAGCTCGTAAGAGTTCTGACGGTTTGAGTTCAAACAGCAACAGACAGAGTCTCAACCGAGCTCGAGCTCAGCGTTCCATGCCTGGCATGGAAAGTTAACTCTTTCATCTCCGGGCAGTTAAGGTTGGACCTCACTGCAAATTGTCAGAATACAGCAAGATTCCATTAGAAGAAACAACATTACTAAGGTGAGTAATTTTCTTAGTCTCCTCCAACTTCCTCAGACGACTCAGACAGGCGTTTTGACTTGATGGCACAGGCCACTAACTCCAGACAAGCTCCCAGCCTAGGACTCCTCCTCAGTCCCCTCCAGAGGATCCTTCCTTCACGGAGTTGCTACGAAAGATCCAGTCGCTACATCAATGGAAATCTTTGAGCCAGATCCACAGCGGCAGAAGCTGGCTGCACATCTGGATCTGCCGAGATCTCTCCGTCCTTGGTTCCACCCTGGATCGAGCCTCATGGGACCTTGTTTCCATCATCTGGAAACAACTGTCAGCCATAGCCCCCTTCTGGGGAAGGACAAGCTATATCAGGCTCCAGAGGTGTTGATTTTCATTTCACACCCCAAGGCTGACTCGTTGTGATCAGCGCCTACGGCTGTATAGCCAACCCAAAGCATTTGAGCTCGTCTCCACCTGATAAGGGAGTCCCGCCTTCTGGACCAGTATGGGAAGAAGCTCTCTTCCACTCTGGGTATTAGGCCGTGGAACTACGTTGCTCACATGGGGATTACCAGAAGGCCATCCTTAGCGAGGTGGAAGCTAAATTGGACTCCTTCCCGAGTCGAGACCAAACAGGAAGCGGCAGACCTGGTCCGCTCGCTCGCCAGTAGGCACATACTATACGGTACTTATGGTGCAGTGGATGCTGCTGGATGGAGTTCGGCATTCGCCAGAAGTTTGCTGACGCCATGCTTGGCTCAGAGTGTCAGGTTTGGTCCCAGAAGTGCAGTCCGCTATCCAGGACGTGCCTCAAGGGTTCGGTCTGTTCGGTGGTGATGTCAAGGACATTATCACCGGCCTGTGGGAGAAGGGCACTGCTCTTAAGGAAGTTGACTCCATGTACAGAGCCCCTCAGCCTCGGTGCCATTCCTTTCCACAAATGTGCACGGGCCAAAGCGAAACCCCAAGGAAAGCGGGCCAACAACGGACCCCTCTGGCTGCGAAGCCCCCCCCTGCCCAAACGGGCAGCGGGAGCTCCAGCCGCAGCACTGCCTCTCACCTCCTGACTCCTTTCTTCTCCCACAGTCTCTGGGCTCCCAGAGGAACCGGTAGGAGGGAGGTTCTCCTGCATCTGCCGGGTTGAGAGAGGATCACTTCCGACATTTGGGTTGCTCCAGCTGATAGTGGAAGGACACTCAATAGAGTTTCTTCAGAAACCTCCCAGAAAACCCTCCAAGGTCGTCTTACTCCCCGAACACCTTCTTCAAACACCATGAAGTCTTGCTTATATTAGGACCTTTGCAGTATGCCCCCTGGCTTTTGACTGCCCCGAGATGAAATAGTTAACTCCAGAGAAATCTGAGTTCCACAGCGAGGGCTTATTGAAAGCTCTGTCTGGGTTGTTTGAACCCAAACTGTCAGATTCTTTACTCCGCTTCACTGAACAGACGCCCGAGACCAGCTCCTTCATTCGGTTCGTTTTCGGTTTAAAGTATTTTTATCGGTTCATTTAACCGAGAAAGTGTTTAAAATTACCGCGTTTTCCGCTTAAAGCTCTATCTGGTAAACTGTAAGTAAATAATTTGAGTCTGTGTGGAAACTCATTATCGGTTCGCTTCTGAACCGATCAGTTTGCTTTAAAAATTGTTTTCTTTGCATTTAGAGTGAGTACCCGGTTCTTATCGGTCCTAAAAACCTGCAATTAAAAGTGTTTTTTTCAAATACCCGTGACACGGTTAGGGACCGATAAGGGTGTCTTGTCCTGGCAAGGCCTGAAACAAAGGACAAGTTTGGTTAGGCTGGCATTATGCCTGAGAAACCCAAAAGAAAAACTCGGCCCACTGGGTTTCAACACTGTGATGTCTGTGGGAAGCCTTTGCCAAGGCTGACCCACACCACTTGTGTCTATTGTCTGGGGCTGACCACCTCCTGTCAGACTGCCAGATATGTAGAATTTTCCTGCAGCCACCCTGGAAAAGAGATTGGGCAGGCTCAGGGAACGAGAGGCCAAAAGTCCACTGACCGGATGGCCAGCCCGGCCCAGCTACGGCTGGACCAGAGGGAGTGCCCTCTGACCAGGGCCATACTTCCTCGGCAAAAGAAAGGCTGGTCCTGAGGAACCAGTCAAAGCAAAAGGACAAAGAAATCAGCTAGTGTGGAGTCCAGTTTTGTCTCTCCTTCTGCTGTAGAAATAGCTAAAGCATACAGATTGTCCAGTCTTTGTCTCAGGGACTTGTTGAACCTCTCTGGTTGGAAAAAGGGGTCTTGCTCAGGTCCAGTGGTTCAGGATTATGATGTTGGGGATTTTATGAACCACAGGAGGGGAGGAAGATTTTGATGATTGTAATTGTGATTGGGAAGGTCTGGAAGTGCCAATAGAACTGGACATTTCTCCAGACAGACCCTTTGAGTCTCCCCTTATTGTCTGAGTCCCCATCTCATTTCAGATTTTATAAGAAAGTAGCAGAAACTCCAGCTCCCTTAGAAGAGGCTGTGGATGAGCAAGAGGAGCCTGACTATGTGGAAATGATGGATATTCCAGAGGCTAGAAGGTTGTCTATTCTTTACATAAGTCATTTAGGAGACAAACTACTAAGATTTAAAAATCCTTTTCTGTCCCTCCTGTAGATAAAAAATGGACAGAAGGTATACGTTGTCAGGCCCTAATACAGACTTCCTTACTGAACAGTGTAGTCATGTAGGTGTGGTGCAAGCTGCAGCCTGTGAAAAGTTAATATTCCCTGGCTTCATATCCTCCTGATAAGGATTCCAGGAAGATTGATGCCATGGCTGAAAAACAGTATGTGGCAGCTTCTTTGGGACTCAGACAGGTTAATTATATGGCTTATGTGGCTAGATATCAGAAATCTAGATGGGACACTATATTGTAGTTGGCCAAGCAGGCCCATGGCCAGCTGGCTAGTGAGTTGGAACAGGTGGCTGCTGATGGCATTGAAGCCTCTAAAGTTCAATTTCATGCTGCTGTTGATGTTAATGATGTTTCTTCTAGGGTCATGGCCACTTCTGTAGCTCTCCGAGGTTGGCATGGCTCAGATGCACTAATCTGTCCCAAGATACCCAGTCAAAGGCTATAGATTTTCCTGTTATAGGAAATTCTCTGTTTGGAGAACAAACAGAAAATTACATGAAAAGATGGATGAATACAGAACTACTTACAAAAAGTGCCCAAGCTAAGGAAAGGCATGCCACTCAACATAGGCATGCCCCAGGGTAGGGGCAGGCCTTACAATAGGCCTTTTACCAATTCCAGGCTTCTTCTGCTTTTGCACAGAGAGATTTTTCAGAGGCAGAGGCAGACTGGGCACGAAGCAGGGCCTCTCCCCAACCTAAAGCTGCTCCTGCCAAGCAGGCACCCTGATCGGGTGTCTGGGGCCCACTCTCCTGTACCGGTGGGGGCAGACTGGCTTATTTCTGCCAGAACTGGTTGTCCCTATCCTCGGACAAATGGGTTCTGAGGTGGTAAGCCAAGGCTTGGTTCTCAGTTTCAAACAGTTTCCAAGATGAGAGCCAGGCACTTTCCCCTCAAGTCTTTTGAAACCCTCGCACTAGAAGCGGAGGTTTCTCTCTTGGGACTGCAAAGCAGTGGAAAGGGTCCCCCATTGCCACCAGAGCAAGGGTCTTTACTCAAGGTACTTCCTGACCCCAAAAGACAGGAGGCCCATCTTGATTTAAGATTTCTGAACAAGCATCTTGTAAAACCAAAGTTCAAAATGCTGACTTTAGTAATGATTTTGCCATCCTTGAGGCCAGGGACTTGGCTAGCTTCCTGGACCTCAAGGCGCCTACTCCATATTCTAATCAGGGCCTCTCACAGAAAGTACCTCAGGTTCGAACTGCCTCGGCCACTACCAGTTCAGGGCAATGCCCTTCGGACTCACTTCTGCTCCAAGAGTTTTCACAAAATGTCTAGCTGTAGTAGTGGCCCACTTAAGAAGACAAGGATAGCTGTGTTTCCCTACTTGGACCCACTGGCTTATTGTGGGTCAGTCATCAGAGCAGGTAAAATCCCACTTGCAAATCACCCAGGAACTCCTCACCTTTCTGGGGTTCCTGCTGAATGTTCCAAAGTCAGTTCTCGAACCAGTTATGGTACTAACTTTATAGGTGCAGAGCTGAACACAAAGTTAGCCAGGGCATTCCTCCCTCCGAAAGAGTGGACAAACTCATTGCCCTGGCATCTTCTTTCTCCATGCAGGTCTCTCGACCAGCAAGGCACTTCTGCAACTCCTGGGGCACATGGCTGCCTCTACAGCTGTTGTGCCAGGGCAAGATTTCAGATGAGGGACATTCAGTTCCACTTGAGGTCCTGTTGGTCTCAAAGGAGGGACCCCTTACCAAATTGGTCCCAGTGACCAAGACTCTGATCCTAGCTCTCCAGTGGTGGCTGGATGGAGCAACCTGTCCTCAGGGGTCCCATTCCTTCCTGTCCTCACTCCCTCATCCTCACCACGGATGCATCCCTGTTGGGTTGGGGGCTCACCTGGGCGACCTTTCAACTCAGGGAGTTTGGTCCCCTCAGGAATCTCTGCTTCACATCAATCTGCTGGAGCTCAGAGCTGTCTTCCTAGCTCTCCAGGTTTTTTCAGAAACTGTCCAGAACAAAGTTGTTCAAGTCAGGACAGACAATACACAACAATGTGGTACATCAACAAAGCAAGGGGCACTGCTCTTCAGCCCTATGCACCGAAGCAATGAAGTTGTGGTCTCTGGCCTATTCCCAACACCTCTCTGATAGCGGTTCACCTCCCAGGAAGGACAATGTCCTAGCGGACGCCCTCAGCAGGATTTCTCAGGGCCATCACGAATGGGCTCTGAACCCTCAAGTGCTGGGGTCAATCTTTGCCAACTGGGCACTCCTCAGATCTTTTGCAGCCCCAGACAACCACAAACTTCCCTGTTTTGCTGCAGGCCCCAGTTCTGGGGTCAGTCCCCTGGATGCCTTTCAGCTGGATTGGGAGGAAAGTTCTCTATGCTTTCCCTCCGTTCCTCTACTCTTCAGGGTTTTAGTAAAATCAGAACTCAGCCTTGCAGGGTGATTCTGATTGCTCCAGACTGGCCAGGCAGCCTTGGTACCCTCTTCTTCTGTCCCTATCATTCCACCCTCCCTACCTTGCCCAGGGCTCATGACCTGCTGACCTGTGCACAGGAGAGTGTGGTATCCGGATCTCAACTCCCCTCACCTCAAGGCTTGGTTCTTGAGAGTTAGAGTTTGCTCATTTACACCTTTCTCAAGGTGTCTTGGATATTTTGAAGGCCTCCAGAAAGCCTTCCACTAGAGCCACTTATAATTCTAAATGGAAGAGATTCTCATTTTGGTGTTCTGAGAGGCAAATCACCCCAGAATCAGCTGACCTGCCTATTTTGTTGGACTACCTGGTCCACTTAAATTCCTTAGGCCTCAAACCAGCTACCTTAAAGGTTCATTTGGCAGCTGTTTGTTTTTATTTCTGCGGAAAACCAGTTTCTCTTTCTTCTCACCCTGTGTTTGCCAAATTTTTCAAAGGGTTACTTCATACTAATCCTCCTTTCGGGAACCAACCCCTGCATGGGACTTGAATATTTGCATTGCCCAGCTAATGCAACCTCCTCTGAGCCTCTGGATTGGCAGATCTCAAGTTCTTAACTTGGAAAACTGTTTTTCTAGTGGCTATCACTTCTGCTAGGCATATAAGTGAATTGCAAGCCTTGTCAGTGGAAGAGGATTTCATTTCTTTCCACAGAGATAAAGTGATCCTCAGGACTAACAGAAAGTTTTTACCTAAGGTGGTTTCAGATTTTCATCTTAACCAATCCATCTCTCTCCAGTATTTTTATGAGCACTCCTCTTCTGGTGAGAGAAGCTTGCACAGTTTGGACGTAAAAAGAGCCCTTAGCTATTATTTGGATCGTACCAAGGGTCACAGGTTAATCCTCCAGCCTTCCTTACCTATGGAGATGTGGGTAGGGAGGCCTGCTACTAGGAGGTCGATTGCTAGGTGGATTGTCTCTTGTATCAGTTCTGTTATCAAAAACTGGCAAGGAGCGCCTCAGGTCTGAGGGCTCATTCCACCAGGGTATAGCTGCATCTCTAGCGGCTGCTAGAGATATTCCCATTTTGGAAATCTGTCAAGCTGCTACCTGGAAGACAGTCCACACTTTCACTAAGCATTATTCCCTGGACGTCCAGTCCAGGAGAGATCTTCGCTTTGGCACAGCTGTCCTGCAGAGCCTATTTCCTAAGTTAGGTTCTGACCTCCTCTATGGGGTACTGCTGTGTACTCTGCAAAGGTCCTAATATAAGCAAGACTTCATGGTGTTTGAAGAAAAATTACTCACCTTAGTAATTGCTTTTCTTCTCATGGAGTCTTGCTATATTAAGACAACCCTCCTCCTACCCCTCTCAGAATCCCTACTTGGGTATGGGGTTGGCAAATTGGTGCAATCACTGTGTCATGCCTGTTTAGCTTCTAGCCCCCTTTTCTTTCTTGGGTTAGGAACTAGATAGTTTCTGTTTTTGTTAATTGGTAGCTGGGCCCTCTCTGGACTTGAGTCTTTGGGCAGAGGGGCCTTAGTAGTGATTGTCAAGGGTTATCCTAACAATAATCGTGATACTGTTTTTCTTTATTGGTGTTGTGTTTTGTGGTTCTACTGTTAGTAGGTAGCCAATGGCTAGTGTAAGGCTTTTCCACACAGACTTGCTATGTTAGTTTAGCCTCGTAAAGAACCTGCAGTTTGGGTTCAAACAACCCAGATAGAGCTTTCAATAGCGCCCTCACGCTGTGGAACTCAGATTTCTCTGGAGTTAACTATTTCATCTCCGGGCAGTCAAAGCCAGGGCATACTGCAAAGGTCCTAATATAGCAAGACTCCATGAGAAGAAAAGCAATTACTAAGGTGAGTAATTTTTCTTCTGGTTGGAAGAAATCTCCACCCTTCCTCTGAAGGCAGCGATAGAACCGTCCATTCCCCATCTCCAGGGCGGGTCACTATTCTCAGTTCTTCCTGATCCCGAAGAAATCAGGCGATGTGAGGCCAATCCTAGACCTCAGCTCCCTGAATTTGTTAGTGGAGTACAAGAGGTTCAGAATGCTTTCTCTGCAGGGCCTTCTGCCCCTCCTTCAGCTGGGACGGTGGCTGTGCGCTCTGGACATGCAGGATGCCTACCTGTATATCCCTATCCTCCCATCCCACCATAAATACCTTCAGTTTTCTTTTCAGGTAGACTACTACTAGTTCAAGGCCCCCCTTTGGTCTCTCCTTGGCCTCGAGTGTTTACCAAATGCCTTTCTGTGGTAGCGGCCCACCCTCGTACCCAGGGTTCAGGTTTTCCCATACCTGGACAACTGGCTCTTGGCAGCCCTGCCCAGGAGGACCTCCTGTGCTCCATTTCCTTACCCTGCAGGTTTTCACCAACATGGTATTACCATTAACCAGGCCAAGTCCCATTTGATCCTATCCCAAAGACTCCAGTTTATCGGGCAGTTCTGGATATGACCTCCAGTATGGCCTTCCTGCCTTTGGACAGGGTGGCTACCCTCAGGCTCAGGCAAGCCTATTGTCCAGCCGCAGGTGGGTCACTGCCATGTCAGTCCTTCGCTTCTCTGGCTCATGGCTGCTGCCATTCCGACAGTGCCTCATGCTCGGCTCACATGAGATCTCTCAGTGGATGCTTCACTGTCAGTGGGATCAATGGTGGATGACCTAGATCGGAGATCCTGGTCTCCTCTCCGATGATTCGGGACTTGCAATGGTGGATGGTTCAGGAGAACCTTTGCGGGGAGTTCCTTCTGTCTTTCTTCCCCTCCCAAACTCTGACAACAGATGCCTCGTGCGAGGGTTGGGGAGCCCACTTGGAATCTCAACGGACCCAGGCTCTTTGTCCAGACTGAGCAGACTCTCCACATAAATGTGCTCGAGCTATGGGCCATGCTGTAGCGCGCTACAAGCTCTGCATCTGCTTTCTGGCTGTCCAGACCGACAATATGTCGTGAGTGTGGTACATCAACAAACAGGAAGGAACTCGTTCTTACCCTCTTTGCAGGGGCGATGCGGGTTTGGGATTGGGCAGTCTCACAACCTTCACCTGGGCGGTTCATGTTCCGGGATCGAGAACATTGGCAGACCACGTCAGCTGGTCGTCCGACCTAGCTCATGAATGAAACTGGATCAGGGGTAGTAGACGATGTCTTCATGCTGGGGAACCCTCAGGTAGACCTGTTTGCCTCTCCTCTCAACTCAAAACTTCCTGCCTTCTGCCCGCCGCCTCCAGGGCGCTGGAGGTTTTTGTAGAGACACTCTGTCTCTAGACTGGAAGGGCTGAGTCATCTATACCTTCCCCTGATCCCGATGAGTCCGAGGGTCTTACACAAACTCTGTTCAGAAGGAGCTCACATGATCTTCTTTCGCTTCTGTTCTGTTCCAGGCAAGTTTGGTTCTTTCTTCTGCAACAATATTCAGAGGAACCTCCACTTCCTCTTCCTCTATCACAGCTCTTGTTGACCCAGGATCAGGGGACCCTGGTCCATCCAGGACTCAAATCCCTTCAGCTGCATCGTGGCTCCTGCAGACATAGTTCAAATCGGTGCGGGGTTTGCCGCGGGTGGCGGAGATTCTAGTGGAGGCCTGAAAGCTTTCCACTTGTTTCACCACGCATGAAGTGGAAAGGTTCTCCATTTGGGCCGCTTCCAGAGCTTTCGAGCCATTCTCCTGCCCTGTCAGGAGGCTCCTGGATTACATCACGTCACCTCTTAGACCTGGGTCTCAGTCACTCCTGTTTGAAGGTTCACATGGCGGCTATATCCGCTACCATGTTCCTTTGGGGACAGATTCATGCAGCTGGAAGTCGCTAAGACCTTCCCTATAAGGGGTCTTCACTTGAGACCCCTATTCGTGAATCTGCCCTCCTTGGGACTTGAATTTCATTTTCAGAAGCTTACCCTGCCTCCTTTTGAGCCAGCAGCATCTGCAGACCTAAAGTTCCTCTCCTGGAAGACTCTCTTCCTGGTGGCCGTACTTCCCGCTCGACAGATTTCGAGCTTCAGGCCTTAATGTGCAAAATCCATTGTGGATTTTCCCACAAGGAGCAGTGTGGCTCTCACGTACCAACCTAAGTTTCTCCCTAAGGTGATAGCGGAATCTCGCTGAATCAATCCATGGAACTGCTTCGTTTTTCACGCAACATTCCAGTCAAGGGAGTACCTCTTACATACTTTGGATGTTCACTGGATTCTGAGATACACCAACAGGACAAAGGATCTCAGAAAGACTGATCAACTGTCTCTTTGCTCGCAAAAGAGGGCACTGCTGTTTCAAGCAATGCTTTTGAAATGGTTGGCTCATTGTATCAGTTTCTGTTATGACAAAGTATCACAAGACCTTGCCAGGTCAAGTCAGAGGTCACTCCACTAGGGTGTCGCTGCCTCTGCTGCTTGTTTCAAGAATGTGTCGGTGGCTGACATCTGTGCAGCACAACTTGGACTTCTGTCCATACCTTCTGACATTACAGTTTGACATTGCCTCTCGCCGCAGAGCTGGCTTCAGGTTGGTTGTTCTGCAAGGTCTTCTTTCCTAAGACCTTCACAGCCAGAGGATCTGTGTATGAGTTTCCTCCTCCCATGAACTTCTCTTTGTTCCAGACTGCTTGGGACTCAGTCCTATATGTAATTACCTACTGCAAGAGCCCTCTCGAAGTAAGATAGTACAGTTATAAGAACTTACTGTAACAGTAGATCTTGAGAGGCTCTTGCAAGTAATAACCTCCGCCCTCCATCCCTCTTAGCTTTTTCAGCTTCTTTCCAGGATGGGAAATATCCGCTTCTCTCTCATCTTGCCTTTTGGCCTTTGGCGGAAAGAACTGGAAGGTGGCGTGGGGGACCGCCCTTTATACTGACGTTGCATGATGTGGTCACCTGACATGGAGGCGGTCCCCACCAGAGACTGCTAGCTAGAAATTTTTCCTGTGGGGTCCTGATGCCTGCTGGCTTCAGTCATATATGTAATTACCTACTGCAAGAGCCTCTCTAGAAGATCTACTTTACGGTAAGTTCTTACGTAACTATGTTTTTCTGTCAAGTAAAAAGTATAGTTAGTCTGGGTCATTTATTCACCAGCCCCTTCCCCAAGTTTGATTTAATTTTTGTTACTAGGTTTCCTGAGTCTTTTGGATCATTGAACAGGTAATGTTTGTTCAAGCATATTACTTTAAGCCTGACCCGGAAATTGAGGCCGGTTTGACTCTAACGAATGAAGAGTTGCTTTGATGCCATCAACCCCTTTCCTCTGATCACTCATAGCAAAACCGGGTCCAGGTACAGTGAAATATTTCTGCTACCTCCAGGTTGATAGGGCCCATTTTATTACTGCCAAAAGAACCATGTTCCTCTCTGCTTCCGTTCCCAAGATGATCAAAAAGGTTCTGGTTCCTCTGTTCCTCTTAACTGCCATCTTGGAGTGGTCTGATACGCTCTCGATTGTCGGTGACATTTCTAGCTGTAAAGTACTCACCAGCCATTCTTCCAAAAAGTCTCGCCTGTTCACCTCGGAGGCTTCTGGCAGACCCAGTACCCTGAGATTTATTGCTCGGGTCTTGTTCTTCAACACTTCCAGCGGAAGTGTAATAGATTGTTTTTTGAGCCCCCTGCTGTCGAGGCAGCTCTGTGTGAGCCAGCGGCTTCTGTGACCTCTGAGAGTGGCTGAGGATTGGGCTTCACAGACAACCAGGTGATGATTGGATTCTTGCAGTTTGCTATCTTTTATAGCTACCCTTAGGTCCAGGCACGTGATTGATCTCATCACATTATTTAATGTATGTCTTATCATGAAATATTTTGTAACATACCTGTATTGAAAATCTGTTTATTTTTGTTATTCCTGTTCCCCAAACTTCCCGGGTTGCACCTGGAAGCAATTTCAGCTCAGTGTGCCTTTCGGCTACCAATCTTTAAATTAATAAATAATATAAAGGTCTTGGCCTCTGATTTGTCCTTTGTTGACTGTTTGGTGGTACACTCGCCTAGCCACCTGCTGTTCTTGCCACCATCCGCTTTCAGTTGCTGCTTTCTTGGGTCCCCTTATCGAAAATGCCTCAAATTCACTCTGGATACTCGTGACATTAGACTTTTAACAATTTTGGTACAGCCAGAATCAAAGTTCTAATAAAATCAAGTTTTATTTGGATGGATAGAGTTCCTTGAAGGAGGGCCGTCAAGACTCTCATCTACTTTCGGTGACAGTTGGCCACACCCCAGGGACTATTTATCTGTCATTTGTTCTTATAGTTTTGGGGAAATGTGCAGTTTAAATAAAATGAACACACTGAATGCATCTTTTATTTTCTACCCATTTTATAAGTGTGATGAAATACTTCAGGGCATTTGTTTCTATGGATAAGCCACACTTCCAGGTGTTCAAGGTACTTGGTGTAAGCGCGCATGCCTCATAATGCAGCTGGGCTTGTGGTTTACAAATACAGACCACACCCCGTCATATCTTATTGCTTACTTGTTTTCATGTCTTTTAATACAACGTAATAAACAAAATATAAAAAGACAGTAATATATTTAAGAGTTTAACCATCCTGCTTTTAATTTCGTGGTTGGCAACGTGACAGTTACACCTGGGTGTGCCTCTTTACCCATGGTGCCTCAGAGGTGTATGCAACAGCAATGCACACTCAATTATGTGAGACTGTTGTTGGCAGACAGCCGCTGGATTTTACCTAACATAAAATACAGCCTTATACTACTTCTGCAAAAGGAGGGTTCTGGTAATTTTAGGATCCTGCTTGCAAAGCACTCCGCTACCTCACCAAAGTCTATGGAGTGACAGCAGTCATAGAATGTGTTTTTCAAACAAGGCACGGTCTTAAGGCCAAAAGAGGGCTGATGGTCCCCTTTCATTCAAGCGGAATAAAGATGGAATAGGACAGAGATGCCAAGGTAAATCAAACTTTTAAAGTAAGTCATTAATAATATTGTTTCTTTTGAGGATGTATTTGTTTTTAAATTTACTGAGCTTTCTCTCCTATCGACCTGCACAATTGGCCTCTCTCTCTGTCCTAGCCCTTCACCCACTGTCCCTAGAACTTAACCTCCAACCTTACAGTTCCCCAGGAGGCGGAACCCCTGGGTTCCCAAGCCCAGAAGGAGTTGAGCTCAGATGCTGGTTAGCTGCCCAGTGAGCAATGCGGCGCCTATGCAGGAGAGAGAGGCTGTGTCATTTTGCTGCAGTTGAGGGATTTTCTTATTGCCATGGCACCTCATAGGTTAGTACTGAGTGGGCGACAGCCGCCAGGATGCTGACATGCCAGTCAGGAGGAGCCTCACCCACCCATCGTGGCTCTGCTTGCACTGTCACCTTTGGTTACCCAGGTGGCAGTACTGCAGCAGAGCTCACAGACCTCCCTCCCAGAGGAGGAGAGTGTCCTGTGAGACACTCAAGCCTCCTCCTCCCCTGGCCATCCCCTGACAACTGTGGCTCTCTTCAGGCGCGGGTGGCTGGAGTCACAGCAGTAGTGCTACCGCTATGCTGAGAGGCTGGCAGAGAATGTATTTAATTACTGAATCCAAAGTTTTGCTCACTAGATTACCCCATGAGGAAGTGGCTCCCAACAGGCAGCAGCCAAAAGGTTTATCCTTCATTTATTTAAATGTATGATTAGGAAAGGTACACAGTGCCTGAGCTTTGTTTTGGATGTGACCTGGGGGTTGTAGTGGAGGGAGAATACAACAAGCAGAGAAACAAAGCAAGGTGCATGTAACAAAAAAAGAACAAAATATAAGTTCACAGTTGTAAAGGAATTGTTATACCTACAGGTTACAAAGTTGAGGTGGGTCTCTGGGAAATGTCAGAAGGAGTAGAAGTGAGACATTGGGGGCACTGTGGAACAACAACATGGCAGCAGCTTTTTAACATAGCTCCGTTGTCAGTATCTTCACACCTGAATTACTACGAAATATCTCACCTAACCTGAGATTGTATACAACTAAAGTCAGTCAGAAGGTTCCAATAACAAAATGAGCCCAAAGAAGGATCCTAAACATTCGTACGCAGAGTCTGGATGCCTTATCTTTCTGCTCAGAGCTCTGCTACAAGTTCAGGGCCTGCAGTTACAGGAGATCTGGTACGCAGAAGCTTCCTTTGGCAGAATACTCACAGTGCTGTCAAGATCCAGGCCACTGGAGAAGAGACCAACAAATGTCTGGCAGCCATTGAGGCAAAATTAACAGAAAACGACTGGACCATTCAAGAAAATGCCATTGCGATTAAGGACCTACTGGAGGGCAAGGAACAACAATCTGATATAACGTGGCCTTTGTCCAAGACCTTACCTTGCTGAAATGTAAAATAGAAACCCGTGAAAACACGAAAGGCAAGCCAATATTTGGATTGTTGGATTTCCCTCAAAGTATGTGGGAACTGCAGACATACTATCAGCTGTAAATAGATTAATTTTTCAGGACTTAAATTGTTGCCTTTGGATTCTGGGGTCAAGATCCTGAAAGTGTTCGCTACTCCCCAGTGGTCAGACCACGAGGTGCCTCACAACAACAACGTCAGTCATTGCCACATTATCTGTGGTGGCATCTCGGATAGCTGTCCTTCAGGTCGCTCGTTCTCAGGAAGAAATATTCTAGGATCGTGGATATGTTCTGTCCACACTTATTGTCATGTCCTTTCCCTTTAAGATCAAGAAAGTCTTCATGCTGGCTCCTCCCACCCACCCAGTTTGTATAACCCTTTGCTCCATGCATGCGCCAGATCTTCGTTTCCGCTGGAAGATACAGGTTCCTTCTTCTCGCTCCTCGTGTAGTAGGTTCTGGCACTCTAAAACTAGGTTTTACCGATCAAGATTAGCAGAATCTCTCTAGATATTCAAAATAAGCGACTACAATGGAGGACATGTCCTCCCTGGGTTCCATGGTGTCCCTCCGGGCAGAAAATGTCCAGGACTCTGACCCACATCGTGTACTGCCTGGGTCTTGATCATGACACTCAGGCCTGTGACCTTTGTCACTCTTTTCATCAAATGTTTTGGATGATCGCATGTATCGTCTCCTGCTCCGATGTCGGGAAAAACTGCACCCCGGTCAAATCAAAGGATGCCTGCCATACGATCTCTGTGGCCACAGGGTCCACGAAACAATTGGAACAGATGAAGGCCTTCAAAGAAGAGGTGAGTCACGCTGCTGAGCTCTCGTCTTACGTCCTCGGTTTTGTTCCACTAAAACTGAGCTCCTCTTTTAGGTTCCTTCAAGGAGCTGGTCCAATCCTTTCCCACTCATGGGAAGGCCCTGGCTCCACAGCTCCAGATCACTGTAAGAAGGAAGCGAAGGAACCGAGAGAAACCACGTCTCGTTGGCGTCGCTTTTGGAACAGAAGGCGAGCTCTGTCCCAGGAGTCTCCTCTTCGACCCGGTCGAGTTGTAGCCTCGCCCGACCTCACGGTGCCCCCATTAGGTCAGCTGGCCCAAGCGCTGGGCGGACGATCCGGTCAGGATAATCCTCGACCTGTCAAGATCCGTTGTTTGACCAAGGAGGCCGACAACTCCTTACTTAGGACTCCGGTTCTTTCGGACCTCACTCATGAGGCAACCCAGCCAGCTGGGAAGCTCCAGGCAGTGGTGGGTCCCTGACCTGGAGGAATGGGGGTTCTCCTGCCTTCTCCCAAGCGTCTCCGTCGGTCCCCCGTCGGTCGGCGTCAGGTCTGGGACTACCTCAACTGAAAGACCAAGGTAGTCGATAAGCGGCACTCTAAGAAGCAGCCACCACCATTCATCCTCGTCCTCCTTGGATGAGGGAAGCTCCTGCAAGTTGCGCTGGCGCTATGAGGATATTCTGTGGCAACAGCTTGTTCTGGCTGGGCTGAAGGCGGTCCTTCCACCCCAGTCATTACCTGGCTGTCGCCTCCCAGGCGAAGTCAGACACTCTGGAGTCGGTCTCGCCCCCGCTCGCGGAGCCAGCGACATCACTCCCAACTCTGCCGACACTGGTCTCTCCACCTATTCCCTTGGAGCTGCCACAGAAACAGCCTTCTTCAGGGGCTCCCCAAGGAGTCTCGGCCTGCTTTAGGCCTCCACTCAGGCTGTCGTTACTCTGACTCCCGACCGCCCGCAATGGGTTCGCAGTGACTCTGGTGGCAGACCACTGTATCTGGACTCCTCCAGAGTCGGCATCCCGTTCTCGGGACAAGCGATGCCATGAGTCTATCTGCCGAGGAGGGGCCCACTTCCTTCATTGGCATCCTCCACCTCATCTCCGAGGCTACGGTGTGAAGCTCGAGCCCATTGAGAAACGGGTAGAATACCCTAACTGATATTCTCAGGAAAGGATCTCAACCCAGGCTCTCCAGTAGCTGAAGCCATTGTTGGCCCAGCTCTGAACTCTGGCAGCACCCAGCCCCTGTCTCGCACCATCCACAAGGATGGCCTGCAAGTAGCAGTACCTACTGGCTCTCTTCGGGATTTTCACAGCATCCCTCGGCTGAGGTAGTGGAGACAGAGTCTGTGTTCAGGCAGGTTGGGAACTCGGAGACTCCGATAGACCACGGACAAAGAATCCAAGAAGCTGGATAACTCCGTCGAAAGGTCTGTGCCTGCTTGCTGGGCCTACGTCCAGGCGAGCTCAGCTGTAATCATGGCACACTTCTCCGCGCCCTGTTGGGCTCCTTAGATAAGTGCTTCCTCACCTTCCCGCGGACCTTCAGACCACGGTCAAGCAGGTCAGGGACCAGGGCGGGCTGTTGCCAGACAACAGCCCCAAACGGCCTTGGACATCGGGCATTCCTGTGCCCGCTCGGTTGCAGCCATGATCGCTATGCGCTGCAAGGCTTGTCTGTAGGTCTCAACTTTCACGGCTGACACCCAGCACAAGTTGGCAGATGTCTCATTCCTGGATACCAGCTTGTTCGGTCCAGAGTGGATGGTCACCTGGAATGTATCGAGAAGTCCAGTACCACGTTGGACTCCATTATGTCTGCCCAAAAGAATCCCAGGGTTCCAAGAAGCAGAGGGAAGAAGCCATTTCGTCGTACTGCCCTTGAGGCCAAGCAGCCCCAGTTTCAATCTGGGCAGCAGCAGCAGGCCTAGTCTTGGCGCCCTCAGCACAAGTCAGGTGCTCAGACTTGCAAACCGGGAGGAAGGCCATCCAGTTCAGTTCCGACGAACCAGAAGGGTGCCCTCTGACCAGGGCGATATTTCTTCAGGCAAGGAGGGCCGATCCTGAGGGATCGGTTCCTACAAAAAGGAAAAGGAAAGACAAATCAGCTGGTTCGGATCCAGAGGTTCATGTTCCGACCGCTGATGAGATTGCCTAGCGATTCGGATTGTTGAATCACCTAGCCTGGTTCCGCCGATCCGGCTCCATTGGCTAGGGGCTTGGTTTGGTCGGTTCCACCAGGTTCAGGAATATGCCCCTGAAGATTTTTATGAACCAAAATTTGAGGAGGAGGGATTATGAACAAGAGGATGATTATGATGGAGCAGAAAGTCTGGATGTGCCCATCGAACTGGACATCTCCCAGATAGACCTTCTGGTATTTCCCTCCTAGGCTCTCTGAGTCCTCGCCCCACTACATGTTTGACAGGAAAGTGGCTGAAACTCTTCAGCTCCCTGTGGAGGAAGCTACAGAGGATCAAGAGGAGCCTGATTTTGTAGAGATGATGGACATCCCAGAGTCCAGGAGACTGTCTGTTCCCTTGCACAAATCATTTGGGAAACAGACACAAAAATTTTAAAGTCTCCTAATTCTGTACCTCCTGTCAATAGAAGAATGGACAAGAGGTATACTTTATCAAGCTCAGACACAGAGGTTTTCTACAAGCAATGCAGCGATGTTGGGAGTCGTGCAGGCTGCAGCCTGTGACAGGAGCTAATGTTCCTTGAGCTTCACACCCCAGATAAAGACTCCAGGAGGATGGATGCCTTGGCAAGAAGCAATACATGGCATCCTCTTTGGGACTCAGGCAGGCTAATTATAAGGCGATACAGCCAGATACCAGAAATCCAGGTGGGACACTGTACTGGCACTGGCTAAACAGGCCTCCCCAGCTGGCCAAGGAGCTGGAGGAGGTGGCTGTGGATGGGATTGAGGCATCTAAGGTACAGTTTCATCCTGCTGTATACTCCAGTGATGTGTCTTCAAGAGTCATGGCTATATCTGTGGCTCTTGAGATGATTTGGCTCAGATGTACTAGCCTCTCACAGGACACCCAGGCTGAGGCCATGGATTTCCCTGTGGAAGGTAATTCTCTGTTTGGGGAGCAGACAGAGAATTATATGAAAAGATGGAAGAATATAGGACCACTTATAGGAGTGCACAGGCCAAGGAGGCAGGCAACTCCTCCAAGGCAGCATTCTAGGGGCAGGGGCAGGCCTTTTCATAGGCCGTTCTACCAAGCACAGGCCTCTTCTCCCTTTTCACAGAGGGGGGTTCTTCAGAGGAGGCAGAGCATGGGTGAGCAGGGCTGCATCCACCCCTCAGCCTAAGCCCCTGCCAAGCAGACACCCTGATGGGTCTGCTGGGGTCAACTTTACTGTCCTTGTAGGGAAGACTGGCTTAATTCATCCAGGACTGGGTGTCTGTTACTTCAGACAAGTGGGTCCTGGAAGTAGTAAGCAGGGACTGGTTCTCAGCTCAAAAATTTCCGAAGATGAGAGCCAGATCTTTCACCTGCATGTCTGTCCAAGACCCTTGCCCTAGGCAGAGGTTTCATCTGTTCTGGCCTTAGAGGCCATAGAAACTCCTACCCTACACTGGGGAAAAGATCTGTACTCCAGGTACTTCCTTACCCCAAAAGACAGGGAGTGGCGCCCATCCTAGATCTAAGATACCTGAACAAACATCTTTTAAAACCAAGGTTCAAGATGGCGACTCTGGGAATAATTCTTCCCTCTCTAAGGCCAGGGGACTGGCTAGCCTCCCTGGACCTCAGAGATGCCTACTTTCACATCCCCATCAGGTGCTCCCACAGAAGGTACCTCAGGTTCAAGTTGCCCTCAGGCCATTACCAGTTCAAAAGCAATGCCCTTTGACCTAACATCAGCTCCAAGGGTTTTACAAAATGCCTGGCAGTAGTAGTGGCCTTTTAAGAAGGCAAAAGATTTCCGATTTCTCTCTCTATGGCCTCTAAGGCCCAACCCACTATGAGCTATATCTGGACAACTGGCTCATAATGGATCAGTCCCCAGGTCAAGTCAAGTCAGACTTGCAAGTCACCCAGCAAGTGCTCATTTCCCTGGGATTTCTTCTCAACCTTCCCAAATCAGTTCTCGAACCAGTGCAGCTTCTTACCTTTATGGGGCAGAGCTAGACACTGTCAAAGCAGAGCCTTTTTCCCTGAAAGGGCAAGAGTTCTTATAGAACTGGCTTCTTCTTTCAGTCTTCAGGTGTCCCAAGCAGCAAGGCATTTCCTTCGACTCTTGGGCCACATGGCAGCTTCTACAGCAGTGGTCCAAGGGCAAGATTTCAGATGAGGGCATTCAGTTCCATCTGAGGGCCTTTTGGTCCCAAAGAAAGGACCCTCTTACCAAACTGATTCTAGTGACTCAGACAGTGATCCAAGCTCTTCAATGGTGGCAGGATCAGGACAATTTAAGGCAAGGGGTCCCATTTGTCCCTCAGTCTCATTCAGTGGTTCTTACCATGGATGCTTCCCTTTTGGGGTAGGGAGCTCATCTGGGGCTCTCACAGCTCAGGGACTGTGGTCCCCTCAGAGTCCCTTCTCCATATCAGTCTCCTAGAACTAGGGCAGTTTTCTGGCCCTGCAAGCTTTCTTTGTCTGTGCAGAACAAGGTGGTTCAGAGTCCAGAACAGACACCACCACCACCATGTGGTACATCAGCAAGCAGGGAGGCACTCGGTCCTGGCCTTGTGCACGGAAGCCATGAAATTGTGGTCCTGGCTTATTCCTGCAGACCTCTCTGATAGCAGTCCACCTTCCAGGGAAGGACAATGTGCTAGCAGATGCACTGAGCAGGATCTCCCAGGCCATCACAGAATGGTCCCTGGATCCCTAGTGTTGAAGTGATTTTTCAAGGTGGGGCACTCCAGAGATAGATCTCTTTGCAGCCCCAGACAATCACCAACTTCCTCTGTTTTGTTGCAGGCCCCCAGTCTTGGGTTCAGTCCCCTGGATGCTCTGGTTTTGAACTGGGAAGGAAAATTTCTGTATGCCTTCCCTCCCTCCTTTCCTCTTCTGTTCAAAGTTCTAGTCAAGGTAAGGTCACAACCTTGCAAAGTGATTCTGATTGCTCCAGACTGGGCGGACAGCCTTGGTCTTTCCCAGGAATTATAACCTGTTAACCTCCTCTCATGGGAGGATTTGGTACCCCAATCTTGATCTCTCAATCTCAAGGCATGGCTCTTAAAGAGTTAGAGTATGCAGATTTGCATCTGTCTCAGGGGTTCTGGACATTCTCAAAGCTTTCGAAGCCCTCCACCAGAAAGACTTACAACTCTGAATGGAAAAGATTCAGCATTTGGTGTTCCAAAGCATATTTCCCCAGACACTGCTGAGTTGCCTGCAGTTCTGGATTATATAGTCCATCTTAATGGCCTATGCCTCAGACCAGCTACTCTCAAGGTACACTTGTCAGCTGTCTCTGCTTTTCTGTCAGTGGGGAAGTCTTCCTCACTATTATATCATCCTATGTTCTGTAAATTTTCAAGGGATTGCTTCATACCAATCCTCCCTTTAGGGATCCTGCCCCTGCCTGGGACTTAAATGTTTGCATTGCTCAATTTATGCAACCTCCTTTTGAGCCTATGTCCTCAGCAGAGCTTAAGTACTTGACTTGGAAAACTGTGTTTTGGTAGCCATTCGTCTGCCAGGCGTATCAGTGAGTTACAAGCCCTGTCAGTGGAACCTGATTTTGTCTCCTTTCATAGAGATAAAGTGGTCCTTAGAACCAATAGGAAGTTCTTTCCCAAAGTGGTTTCAGACTTCCACTTGAATCAGTCTGTCTCACTTCCTGTCTTCTTCACTGATCATTATTCCTCAGGAGAGAGGAGGCTACACAGTTTAGATGTTAAAAGAGCCCTTAGCTACTACATAGAGTACCAAGGGTCACAGGTTTGACTCCTCCAGTTGTTCCTCACTTATGGGAAAGTGGAAAGGCAAACCTGCCACCAAGAGATTATTGCCAGGTGGATCGTGTCTTGTATACAATTCTACTGTGAGAAACTGGGAAAGATTCCACCCTCAGGCCTGAGGGCTCACTTTGCAAGAGGTACAGCTGCTGCCAGGGATATCCCTCTCTTAGAAATTTGTCAAGCAGCCACCTGGAAAACAGTCCATACCTTTACCAAGCATTACTCTCTGGATATCCAGGCTAGGAGTGATGCTCGGTTTCAACACAGCAGTACTAGAGCCTATTCCCAAAGTAGGTTCTCTCCCTCCTCCATGGAGGTACTGCTTGGTAGTCTGCAGATTGTCAAATACAGCAAGACTTCATGTTGTTTGAAGAAAAATTACTCACCTTAGTAATTGTGTTTCTTCTAATGGAATCTATATTCTGACCTCCCTCCCCTTTCAGAACCTGTTTTGGGAAGTGGGTGGGCAGGTGCAGTGTTTCACCCAGGGTGTCTTCAGCACCCCTCCATGTTCCTGGGTGCTTTGTATTATAATCTTTATTTTAGTTAGGTTTTGGTTTTGGGTTTCTGACTTGAGTCTTCCTTTGGGAATCCAAAACTTTCTGTTATGAAGTTGGCTAGTAAAATTTACAATTTCCACATAGTGTAGTTAGTGAGTTTTGCTTGTAAGAATCTGGTGGTTGGGTTTCAAAGGGCTGCAGACAGAGACCTGAACTGAGCTTGAGCTCAGCGTTCTATGCACTGCATAGAAAATTAACCCTATACTCTCGGGAGAGTTTAAAGGCTGGAGCAAACTGCAGATTGTCAGACTAGCAAGACTCCATTAGAAGAAACACAATTACTAAGGTGAGTAATTTTTAATGCATGAAGCCAACTGTCATCCTTCGACCAATGTCTCTGTCATGGGCTGGGGAGACAAATGGGAACCACAGGATCCACGGCTCTGGAACCCGAGGAATCCCGATGTCACATCCAGCCTTCTGGAGGGAGCTCTGAGCAGTGAGGCTGGCGCTGACTGCATTAGCTCAGTTTCTTTGGGGTCAAGTGGTTCAGGTCCAGACGGACAACACCACGACCATGCACTATCTCAAAAGCAGAGTGGACGCACTCCGGCCTCTGTGCAGGGAAGTGCTCCACATCTGGACCTCGTGAGCTGACTGGAGGTGGATCTCCTCAGCCATCCGTGTGGCAGCAGCCTCGAACCAACTGGCAGATGCCCTTAGCCATGTAGGTGAGGCATCTCACGAGTGGTCTCTTCACCCAGAGGTAGTTTGCTGCCTGTTCTCCCTGTGGCACCCCTCAGATGGATCTGTTCGCCTCCAGGAGAACACAGAGTTGAAGCTGTTTCATGCCCCCCGTCAGCAGGGCTCACTGCAGTGGGATGCCTTCTCGAGGCTGTGGACCCCAGGCCTCTTGTCGCCTTCCCCATTTCTGTTGATCCACAAGGTGCTTCTCAAGGTGAGGAGGGACAAGGCAAAGGTGATCCTGATAGCCCCCACTGGCCACGCCAGTTCTGGTATCCAGATCTCCTCAGCCTTAGCACAGAGCTTCAAGATGTCTTCCAGCACTCCCGGACCTGATATCTGTCAATCAGAGGAAGGTATTCCATCAGATCTTCAATCCCTGCACCTGACAGCCTGGTACCCAAGCAGCTGGAGTTCCAGGCTTTGGGCCTTTCCAACGATGTCCTCAAGCGTGGTTGAGGCGTCTTGGAAGAGTCGACCAGGAGGTGCTGTGCCTTCAAATGGAAAGGTTTTCCATTTGATGTCAGAACAAGGGTTTAGACCCTAGTTCCTGTTCTGTGGCCAGTATCCTCGACTACCTTTGGTCCCTGTTCAAAGGTGGTCTCTGGACAGCTACTGTTACTGTGCACCTGGCAGCCATCTCCGCTTACCAGGCGCGGGCCAGTCAGTGGATGGTGGCACAGGAGGCGGTGGTCTGGCGCTTTTCAAGGACCTCGATCACATATCCCTCCAGTGCATGAACCTCCACCTCTGTGGGATCTACTGCTGGTACTGGCTAAACTCATGGGCAAGCCATTAGAACCGATGTACAGGTGTGAGATGTCACATCTGTCGTGGAAGACCACCCTCCTGGTGGCTATCACGTCAGCCAGAAGGACTGGGGAGCTCTAGGTGCTCTCAGTGAAGTCTCTGTATTTGGTCTTCCACGGGACAAGGTTGTCCTGTGCCCAACCTGAAGTTCCGTTCAAAGGTGTTGTCAAATTTCATCTTAACCAAGTGTTAACTCTGATTGTGTTCTACCTGAACTACACCTCCAAGGCCAGTACAGGCTCCATACTCTGGACCTCAGATGAGCACTCTCTTATCGTAAAGAGCGGATGGCTGAAGTTCAGGAGAGGTTATGCCAGTTTGTCACCTACGCTGAAGCCACACCTGGTAGACCTGCAGCGAAGTGGACGATTGGCAGATGGATTACATCATGCATTGATCTCTGCTATAGGTTGGCAGGTGGGAGCCTCCCATAGGGCTACGGTACCATTCCACTCGCCATACCACTGCGTCGGTGGCTGCTTCTAGGGACATCCCTATCCAGGATATCTGCAGGGCTGCTCCCGGAAGACAGCAAACACTTTCATTACCCATTACCACATTGACCTTGAGTCATGCCAGGATGCTGGTTTTGGAGCCTCAGTTCTCCAGTCTTTGTTTCCCAAGTTGGTGGTGTGTGCCTTGCCTCCCTCCTCCTGGAGAACTGCTAGGAGTCTGCCAATGCGTGTGGATAGAACATATCCACGATCCTAGAAAACAGGTTACTCACCTGTAATGGTACTTCTAGGAGTGGTATATGTTGTTCATCCACGAACCCACCCAGCTTCAGCGCACACCAGGCTTCCAGTGGGCAAGATCTGGTGTCATGGGGCGGAGCCGAGGTTATACCACCCAGGTGGGTGGGAGGAGCCAGCTTGAAGACTTTCCAGGTGATCTTAAAGGGAAAGGACATGCCAGTAAGTGTGGATGAACAACATATACCACTCCTAGAACTACTGTTACAGGTGAGTAAACTGTTTATATAGGAGGGCAGCTGCTTTTCTTTTTCCCAGATCTATCGGCACAAGCAAGCCAGAAGAAGGAGCTACAGATAGTAAAGAAGGAGCTATTACAACATGGCATCGATACACGACTCAGTTTCCTAAGCGCAACTACAGATCCAACATGCCTCAAAATCACATGTCTCTGTGGATCCTGTGGCAGCCTCTGTTTTTGCTGAGAAACTTACTGGGAACATAACCCCCCGGTAAACACTCCGGATGAAGAGGATGAGGCATAATATGCTGGTGTAGGAGCTTATATTATGCAAAGATATGGTAACCTAGATGGAGACTGGATCCAATACTTAACATTATTTGTTCCAGATTATATGCAATTTGGGTAATTTTGGAAGTTCTTATCTGCCTATCTTGTTAAAGGGGCAGTTTCCTGGATAAGTTTTATCTATGTAAATAACATGCTATAGTTCCTTTTAAAATTGTTTGTATGCTGCTCTAATGTAATGTTTTTGACCATGTATCATTTTAGGCTGATTCTGTAGTCCATAACATGTTGGTGCATGAAGCACCTCTCAGTTTGTGAGCTGGTTGTGCCTTTCAATTCAACTAATGAGACCAGGCCATCTGTTTCAACGCGTCTCTACAGATAATTAAGCCACTCCCGAATAAGTCCTACATAGGAACTCTCTACCTGCTTATATGGACTGATCATATTAATTAGTGGTGAGTGGCAGCGTTCTATAGGCTGTTCAGTTCGGACTTTACTCCTATGATAATCTGCTGGCAATCTTCACATTGCTTGGACTTAAGAACTTTACAGAACTGAATTATTGTACTCCAGTACATGTGATGTGGAGGTTTCGTACCTCATTACTTCTCTTTATATGAGATACAGTATCATGCTGCAATATCATAAAATCTGTAAATAAAAAAAAAAAAAGGAGTAGAAATAACAAGGTAGATAATACCAGTGTGTACCTGGGTTTGGCTAGCTGCAGGGGAATGGCTTTGAGTAGTGCACGAGAAAGAGGTTTGAGGGAGTGGAGTGAGGATGATGGTCTAATAGGAAGAGGGATGTTACTGAAAGCAGATAGACAACACAGACTGGCTAGTTGTCCATTTACAGTGCAGGATATGGAAGGAGTGAGCATCAGATGAGTGGAGGTAGTAGGGGAGTCACCGTGGAAGGGCAACGACAAAGGAGAGCAGGAAACAATGGTGAGTCAGTATTTAGCCTGGAAAGAAGAGCAGTACTAGAGGCAGCGGATACTAGGAAAGGACAAGGTGGTGAGCAAAAGAGAGCAGCGACGGGTGGAAGCACCAAGTTTGGTGGAAGTAAATCTTACGACACACCTGAACGGCGGCTACACATCCGATGCAGGTATTGAGCCGCCTAAGCCTCAGTGTTTTCTGTAGGAGCTGTGCTCCCCACACCCCCATGGGGGCTCTGCCTCATCAGCCTGGACTTTAGGATTCTCAACTCCAGGTAAGAGTTGGTCTGGGGAGGGCAGGACATCGGGGAGAGCGAAACATGGAAACGGGTCCATTACAGCGACTGTCGATGTAGTAGTCATTTTCTGTGTTTTCCCGTGGATGTTGGGCAAAAAGGGGCCACCCGCAACAGGTAAGAGGTGGTGCATTTAGGTCAAAATAATAGAATGAGTGGAAAGGGTGTGGGGGTCCTGTCTAATAAAGGTGGACCTGGGGCCAGCACTGTAAACCACATTTGCATAGTCAGACACTAGCTTTATCATCTTGAGGATGATCATTTGACAGACCAGTAGTGGAATTCAGGATTTTTGTGTTGCAGTGCACCAAGCTTAAGCAGGAGTATTTTATGCATGGCATTAACCCTTGCTGTGCTGCAGACTGATACATCAGTCCAGAATACCTATATGTTCTAAAGCCAATGGCAGCCTAAGGGTTAATGTGGGTGGTAAAAATGAGGTTCTGGTCCAGCCACACAGTGATACATGAGGTGGTGTACCACTTCCAAGTGGGTCACCATCCAGAGTTATAATGACTGGGGTATGTTGGAGCTTTGCTAGTCTGTGCCTGGTGTTAAAGGTCATGGCAGTCTTCTCTCGGCATTTTCGAGAGCAGGTTTGAGCACAATCAGCACTGGACATTGTCAGAGTCCCACTAGAGCAACGACTCAAGCTCTAGGACAGAAGCACCAGAGGCAACTAGTACTGTGTCATGCATACATGTGAGTATGTAAGGAGATGAAGATGGGGGGTCATTTAAGAAATGCAGTAGAGGATAGGGCCAAGAACAGAGCACTGTGGAACACCAAACCTGATTGGCAGAGGGTGGAGAGGGCATTGCCAGCATGGACTGACTGGTGCTGGTCTGAAAGGTAGGCACTGAACCTGCCAGCTGCTAAACTGGATAATCCCACTTTTCAAGCTTATCCAGAAGGGTGGCTCTCACATTATCAAAGCTTTGGCCAGATCAGTGAAACTGGCAGCGATTAATTTGACCCTGTTCCATGCCTTTAGCAAGGTGCCCGTGACTGAAGGAGGGAGGAGACAGGGAGTGATGTTTGCAGAAGCCAGACTGGAAAGTCAAGAGGATGGACGTGGTGTTGAGGAAAGGAATAGCTGAGCGTGTGAGTTTTTCTAGCACCTTATCTAGGGCGGGAGATGGGACGGTACTTCCTAGAGAGGAAGTCTCACACTCTTAGTGTAGTGGGGGGACTTTAGCCTTCTTCCAGACTGGGGCAGTCCTGGGTTAAAAGGAAAGATTTAACATTGAGGCAGGATGAGCAGTGATGGCTGGAGCCGAGACAGAAATATATATGAAGGAGATTTGTGTCCTGACCATTGGGGGCTGTGTCCTTAGAGGATTTATTTATTTATTTTATTTATCAAGTCTTGGATTACAACACCTTTGAGCAATACAGCTCATTTACAAAGGTTCCACGTCAGTAGTACAAAACAAAACAAGATAAACAATAGATAAGTAAATAGCGGACATCAAGAATATACTTAAAAAAACAAATGCATCGAAAGCAATTATAGCACTGAATGTTACTCAATATACAGTAGAGTGGGCTAGAGGAGAGGCAGCCTGGGAGGCCTTGTTAAAATCTAAGAGAGAAAGTAATGGGGGTGTAAAGTAGGGGATAGAGAAAGCGGGGGTGAGGAGAAAGAGTTGCACAGGAGGTGGAGTGGGAAGGAGCGAGTTGCAAAGGAGGTGATGAGGATAGAGAGACGAGGGTGGGGAGGTGGAAGGAGGGGTGCTGGTGAAGTGAGGGAGAAGACAAATTAATAGTAGAGGGAGAAGAGGTGTTTAGCCAGGGAGGGCAGCCTAGCAGTCCTTGTTCAAAAATCCAAGAGGAGTAATATGGATGGGAGAGAGGCAGAGAGCGTGGGGAAGGAGGGAAGAGTTTTGCAAAGAGGTGGCATGAGATAACAGAATGGGTGGGGATGAAGTGGAAAGTTTAGGAGGAGCAGGGAAGAGCTCAAGATGCATGAGCAGGGAAGAAGGCAGGGTGAGGGTGGAGGGAAAAGGCTCGAGGATAGGATTGAATTGAAGTGCCAAGAGTTAAAAGTGCTGAAAGGTATAAGTACAAGATAACATAAGCAGAAGGCTGCTAAGGATGGCAGTCACATATACTGTTTGCTAATAGATGTTCAGAAGATTGAAGGCAGTAATACAGTAAGGGTAGTCCTGGAGGAGTTGGAGAAAGAATACGTGGTGAAGGTAGGAGGTGGGAGGATGCAGAGAAGGGGGAGAAAGTGAAGGTAGGTTGTAGGTGGAGTGGAGTAGAAGGAAAGCAAAGAAGATTAAAATTGATTAAATGTGGTATAAAAAGCTGACCAGATCGAACTTGATTGGTTAAAACACAGCACCTGATCATCTACCTAGAAACTGCAGTTTACTAACCTGCCTAGTCTACCTAGCAACAACCTAAAAATGAAAATAAAACCATTTTCCATTAAAATGTGTGTTCCCTTTTAAACACAAAACCCACAACAGGGCTTACGTTGCTTCAAAATAAATGCAGTTCCTGAGTTAATTCAAAGGCACTTAGCCTTTGTAACCAAACTCACATTCTACCTAGCAACAACCTAACTAAAGGAAAATAAAACCTTTAAAAGCATTTTCCATTTTATATGTGCATTAATTCTCTAGAAACGCATACCAAGTTGTGGGTTATTGCTTACTTGTGATGTCAGATAAGGCAGAGATTAGTGAGTTTCTAGTTTCAGAACAGTTTGTGGACGGGGCAGGGGGCTGGAGAAGGCAATGATGCTTATTTACTGAGCTTTCTAATGTATTTACAGCATTTGTTTTTACTTCTGCTTCTGATTCATGATTTTCTTTTGTAGCTTATGTTAGACACATGGAATGAATCAATTTTTCAATATAAAGAATCGCCTTCAAGACAGCGCGATGAAATTGGTTCATGCTGAAAGATTGGAGAAGCATTTGACTGCATACTTCGTCATTGGAGTCAGAGATCATATGGTAAGATTTTGTCAATGCACTGTTGGATTTTCCATGTTGTCTTACAAATAATACTGGTTATCTGAATATTATACGCTAATATTGTCTGTGTTATGCCGGCCCGCCAGCGCAGTGATTTGGATTTCCGTTTGCGATGCCGGCGACCTGAGTTCGGGAATGGATCTGGGAGTTGGAGGGCTGGCTGGGGGCAGAAGACTTGAGCGTCTGATGACTACTCACCTTCTCCTTGGGGGTTAGAGCCTCGGCGTTTGCTGGCCCCTGGTGGAAGCCGGAGGCACAGTACCATGTCGGCCCGCTGAGGAGGGCTGATGATGAACGCCAGCTTAGGCCTTGACATCTCGTGGCACTTCACACCCCGGACAGAAAATGGAAAATGGCCCCAGCCTGGCGGATGATGGCGTCCTCCTCCCACCTCACTGGTCCACGAGTGCTATGTCCCTGCCCTGGGGCACTGTATCCCAATTCTCCTCCCTTTCCCCACAGGAGGGCCATCCTGGTAGAGTTAGAGCCGAGACCATCGGGTGCGGTGCATGCAGGACCATGACCAGCGGATGGGAGGCAGCGCAGGTGAGATGGCGGGCACAGAGCTATGCGGGCTCGAAGGAGGATCAAGGCTGGGGCCGGTGGAGCATAACAAAAGAAATGTCTGTGTTAGCTACAGAATACAGTGCAACTAATTTGTAAACAAAACTCATTTCCTCTCCCTCTCTCTTCATACATACTTTTGCATGTGTGCCAAATCTGAACTCATTGCGATAGGTACGTAGGAGAGAATATGAAAGGTTTGAGCAAATGCCTTCCACAGGTTCATAAAATTTGAAAGTCATTGAGAAATATAGTGGTCTCACCTGTACTGCCTGAAGTTCCAGATATGTTAAATGCGGTTCTAGATTGGAAATCGTGTTCTAACAATGCGACTTAGAACTGCTGAGTCAGCCTTGTGCATCATCTTCTGCTGGTGCATGATGCCTCGGAATTTGGATGTTTTTTCAAAGATGTCTCTCACTGCACTGGTCTTGACCGCCCCAAGCATTGTAATGGCAAATCTTTAAGCTGAAGATGCCAGGGGACTCGAGACCTAATTTGAAAAGATATTCTCATTATAACAATTTGGATTCCAGATGCAAAAAGTTTTAATGCAACAGAACAACAACAGTCATTAAAAACTCAAGCAAATAATGCCTGATTCAGAAGAACCTGCTTACCCAATCCTAACAAGCGGAGGCAGGAAAGGCTAGTTTGACTGGCAGTTCTAATTCTAATCCAAAGATGTTACTGTGATGAGATAGCGCCATATATTTGTACTGTTCAGATACAGTATGATATAAATACATGGATGGTGTTTTAGAATTAAGCCACTGGCCCTTTAAGCATCCTATGGAAAAAACACTGGAAGATTTCTTCCAGCTGAGTGCTGGGATAGCCCTCAGACAGGTTTACATATCAAAGGACTGGAAGCCAGGAAATGGCTTAAATGAAATAATTTAAAACTTCATTTGTCTTTGAATGTCCAGACCTCACAACCAGGAGAATGGTGACGTGACATCTGGGGTCCTTTGTAATATATGCTGTGTATTTACTGAGATCAAAGGACAGAGAAGTATTTTACCAGAAACTCTTCATCAGAGGTCAACATGCTAAACTAAGCTTGTTGGACCACAGCAGGGCTAGAATGGTGAACAGAGACCCCAGTTTGAAGGATTTTCTGGTATTTTATACTCTGGGAAACTAGGGTGGAGCGAGAGAGACTCCTCCAGGAAAAAGGATGAACTGTTGAAACATCCCAGCCTAAATAGTTGACCAATCAAAAGGGTAGGCTGGAATGACATCACTTGAGATATAAAAAGGAATATAGCCAGAAAGCAGTGCTTTTGGTATAATTTTGCAGAGTGTTAGCTTTGGGTAGTTTTGTTTAAAAAGAAGTACTGATTTGTGAGGAGAACTTTGCTTCACTGAAGAAAAAGAAAAACTCTTGGGAAAGGAGCTTTTCTCTGAAAAACCCTGAAGTTTTCTGAAGAAGAAAATTCAGAGAGACTTATCTTGCTGAACTTTTTGAAAACTATTTTCAGAACACCTGAAGTTTTCTGGCAGATGGTACTTTTCATATCTTGGACTGCAAAGATCAATAAGGTAGAAAATGCTAGCACTCATAGTGTGTAGATTTATTGTTCAAGTCCACATTTTTTAACATTGTTGTCTGCAACCCAATACCCTAAATTGTGTAGAAGAATTTTTTTTTAAATCTCTATTTTATCCCCTCCGTTTGTGCAGGCTCCACATCATCGGGAGCACCATGAAGTCTGCCCTTCAATACATACCTGAATCCTCCGGTCAACCACCCATGGAACCACGGTTCTTCTCTCTCCCGGTGGGGACGGGGTGGGGGTGGGCTGACACCGAACATTTCAAGTTTCGTCGGGTGACCACAGGATCAGCCAGGCAGGAGCAGTTGGGGTCTGCCTCGGTGCTCCATCTTCTCGGAGCCTGCAGTGTAATTTTCCCATGTTCTTGTTGGGGGTGAGTGTGCGTGCCTGGCAGGCATCATCTGCCGACGCCGTCCACTCTCATCCCCTAGACATCCATCTCCGCTTGCCGTGCCTCCGGCTTCTGCCAGAGGCCAGTCAGCGCTGATCATAGACCCCCCTTCTGGGAGAGAGGAGAGCTGTCCTCGGGCACTCAGTCCTCTCCCTCCCTCCTACCGACCCCCAATGGCCCCAGGCTTGTTCCGAACCTGGGTCACGGTGTGGCGAGGTGTGGCGTCAGGGCTTCAACCCTCAGTGCCCCAGGCGGCTCAAATTGTGTAGAATATTTAAATGTGTGTTCTTGCTTTAAGTAAACTTTTGAGTTTCTTATCAACTCAAAAGTTTACTTAACTAAAGCAACCATTAAATATTCTACACAATTGGAGCCGCCTGCTGGCACTGAGGGTTGAGCTTTGTGTGGTTTAACATTTAAAGTGAAAAGGTTTGTCCATTCTAAGATTTATTTGTTCAACAAAAGCCTTTACAAAACATACAAACATAAAATATTTGTGCAATATTTCATTATTATGTCCCTTTAGACATCATCAATATAAATAAAACCTGCATACACTAAAATATACATAGCATACTTATTAAAACTTCAGTTAATCATTACTTTCAGTAATCAGTATCAGTACTTTGTGCTAAATATAACTAACTCATTTGAGGCATTTCTTGTCATAAAACTAGCACAATACAAACATATCAGAGATATCAAAACAGCCAATAACTATGACCATCTTCTAAAATGTTCTCTAAATGACTAGTAAAAAGCCTAAATTATGTTTCAGCCCTACAAATAAGGAACAATTATCTAGGTCCAGAGAAACACAGTGAAGAGACCTATTTCAGATGAAAAAGCCTAGCTAAAAAGTGCATGTATTACCATACCGTTCAGCTTTACGTGTTACTCTTCTGTAGTCTTTTACGTTACATAGACTCTGACTACAATACCTGGGGACCTCAAAATAAGGAACCCACGGTATGCCAATAGAACAAACTTATATGGTCCACTAACTCCTTTGGGTGATACTAATCCCATCGATCTTAGATCACCACACATTAGGAGCAGGACCCTAAGAGCCCATAGGCTGTTTAGGCATAGAATTGCTTTTAATCCCATTCTAACATGTACAGTTCATCTCTGCAAACATTACTTGATTCCACAATTTCCAGGCTTAGCATCATGGCAACAACTCATAGATTTCAGCCAAAGCAAATCTCTTACTTTAGGGAAAATCATAGCCTTTCCTGCCACATAAACAGTTTCTAACAGAGGAAATTGGCAATAAATCAGAGCTATACCAAACCTGTTGCTTTATAATCATGAATTAACCAACATAGGTCCAATTTAATGGCCCAAGTATAACCAGTGAATATGGGTTTAAACACTGATAATGGTCTTTAAACAGTAACATTTCTTTATAAATACAGTAGCTGCTTAATTTTAGAAATGTTATTCTTATGAGAATATGGATTGCCATGAGCTATAATTCAGACTCTGACTGTTTTGAACCATCTCTAATAAGGGTTACCAATCCAAACCTCTTTCACCTGCAGGCATAAATATATTACTAAACAAGCATTTGTCAATGCTGAATGTTTGCTTGCTGGCATTGGTAGTGCAGGGTTAAAGAGATGCATAATAGGAATGGCAGTGAAGTATTTAACTAGCCAGCCCCTACCCTGCAGAGACTAAAAGGTGTTTGGGGTGTGCCTTTGGGTGCGTGCCATATAGCATATGCCATTCCACCTCACCCCACCCAATGTTGAAAATCTGGAGTGAAAATATTAAAAATTGGTGAAGTTATGAGCATACATAGAAAATGCACGCAGCACCCGTAATGCAGTCATTTTGGGAATTTTTCACCAGATTTTTAACATAGGCTTTTAGGACCCACCCCATGAACAGTGGTACTGTCGTTTTGTTATTTGTCCCGAAGGTCATTCTGCATAGTGACCGCAAAATCACCTTTCGGGACCGAGAAATGAAACAGTGACATGTTCACGGGTAGGGTCCCAAGAACCCCATGTTGAAAATTTGGGGCCAAAATTCTTAAAAAGGGCTAAGATATCAACCTAAGTTGAAACCTCTAATGACTCCATTATATAGCACTTACCTGATTCTTGGTTCATAGTTAGAGCTTTGAAGAGACCAGATGTGTCCTGGTCCACAGAAGATCACTGCTTCCGACCTCGGAGGTAAGTATGGGTGAGGGGTGCGGGAGGTGGGTGCACAAAGAGGGTGGGGAGGGGAATGGGGAGATGACGCTGGACAGTTTTCTGTTTTACAGTTTAAAACAAACCAAAAAGACTCGGGGACCGCTTTTCTTTATTAGTAGGTTAAATAAATTAAAAAAAAACCTTTGTGCTTTCTGGGATGGGCTCCCAGTGTGCCACATGGGTTTTGTTGGGGGCAGGATGCTGACGAGGTTGGACACCCTGTCGGCAAGTTTGGGGGAGGGAAGCATGATGTCAGCAAACAAATTGAGCTTGGGGGCATCCGACACTGGGAGTGGGCATCCCGATGGAGGATTTAAAAAATGGGCACACTGGGGTGGGCTCCCAGTTTGCCACAGTGTGGCTGGGGGAGGAATACATGCTGACACGGGATTGGCCACTCCCAATGTAGGCTTGCGGGGTGGCGGTGGCTGGAGCACGCCATTGTTGAAAGGCATGCCCATGGCTCTTTTATTTATTGAAATGTTTCAGCAGAGTTGGCACACGAGCAACTGCCGTATCCCGACCATGCGCACATTGCACTGTATCGCGACACAGAGTCTACTCATCGTCATTGCACGACTTAAACTGCACCTGATTGCAGCGCAGATTAGTTTCAAATTTTGGTCTTCTTTGAAAAAGCCGTCCATCGCCAGCATGCTCACTAATTGGTAGCTGAGAGAGATGAACCCACTAAATCGTCACCTGCATTGGCCACAACACTGACACACCTCTGAAATGTGCTACTACCACAAGATGTTTCTTGCACATGTGTGCATGCAAACATAAAAATAATTAATTTAAGACACTAAAAATGAGCAAGGTGCACAAATGTATAAATGTCATTCAGCAGACCTGTAAACATAAATGTGTTAGGCCACTCGTTCATCATTTAACAATATTTTGAGTCTAACATTCTGCAAAGCAGCATTATGGCTCCACACTTTCAAGTCCGTAAATTTTGAATCGGGCATTCAGTGCTCCATTTTTTCAATAGTCCAAAATTTATAAGGTAAGGCCTTCTGGCTCCATTCATATTCAGGAGTCCACAAGACAAATGAAGACCAAGTGAAATCAAATGAAGACCAAATGAAGTCTCTCCTGGTTAAACAATTGGAGAAAAAAAACACTGTTTGAGAGGCCCCATCCGTCAGTAAATCAGTAACTTATCAGCCAAATATTAGCCATTTAAACATTAGCCACTCAAACCCAAATTAAAGAGTCAAACTTGGGGCTTTTTGTTAAATGAAACAGTTGCGCTTTTGAACTGTAGTGGTTTCATGCAGGCATACAACAATAAGTACACAAGAGTATGAGCTCTGCAAAAGGAATTCAGAATCCTTGGAGAAGTTAGCTCAACAGCCAAGATCCATAGATTTACACAGCAGTCTAGATTAGATTTTGGGCCTGCATCTGCTTATTGTTTGAAATTGCCAGTTCTTTGGCCATATTATGAAACTCAGGTGTGCTCAGTAGAGTCAGTCGCTAGCTCAGTCTTTATATTTACAAATCATCCCCAACAGCAGTGAGAATGCTTTGACTCATCAAAGTTTAGAATACGAATTAAGTCTCTGAGCCGCAGTATACTGTCTATAAATGTATCTTTGCGGTGCCATAAGTTTAAAAAGAAAGGTATATCTGCAGATTGGTACTAACTCATAGCTTCCATCCACATCTTGCAAAAACAGATGGAAGTGTGGTTTCCACAAACTTCTAGGCCCCCACCTCGAGGTCCAAACTAAACTGTCGCACAACCCATCTCACTGCCGAGGCTGTAGGCCACAGCGCTAAATTCCTTACCGTCGACAGATTTCTGTGGAGATAAAAAACAAAATATCACTCTTCTGAGTGTAGCATCTTTATTTAAAAATAAAAATAACTTGATAACCCCCTTTTCCCCAGGCAACAGCAGCATACCTGTAGTAGCTGAATATAGTGCATGTCAGCACCTGAAGTGCTTTTCCAAGGGTATTTTCTTCCATGCTCCTGGGCCGGAACAGGCTTGGGCTTCATTTTCCTTTCTTCCTCCATTTATTCTCTCCTTCCTTTGTAATCTGGTTGTATACATTTAAATTCAAAGCCACAAAAGGGCGTCAGAGTTGGCAGCCACTCGGTCAGAAATGCAGCACAGCAATCCGACAGCTGCCAAAAAGGCTGTCTGAGTGGATTCCAGCAGCGTGGTAAAAGCAGAGCAGCAGTATTTAACAGCGGGGCATAGCTCGGACACACAGCTCCTCTCTGTCGGCACTCGCAGAAATAAAAGATCAATACAGCAAACCACTGCTAAAATAAGTTTAGTTTAGGAGATTTAGAATGAAAGCAAAATAAGGAAGTTCTTTAACAAAATACTTATCAGAGCCGTTTCAGACATGGAGCTGCAGAGAGCAGAACAGTGTTGTGGCCATCTTGCTGCTCCGCTCCACACGCCACCCTTCTTCAAAGGTTTTGTCAGACTGATGTCTCATTATAGTAGGATCGTTCGACTGTTAACTACCGATTTTTAGGGAAAAAGGCTCCTTGGGTAGAAGGAGAGGCTCTCAGTCTTGACAGTCACAGGATTCATCAAGTGGGAGGGTCTCCTGGGAGTAGGGGATCCGGCTGTGCCTAGGGGTGAGCTCGTGACAGTTACTCGGTGAGTAAATTTTCCTTCTGGCAGGATGAATTAGAACTACCCTGTCACACTTGTGCAGATGTCAAACTGTACCCCAAGTTGGGTTTTGGAGTACTTTGGAAATAAGTTCTGAAGTACAGAAATCCCAAACCGGGCATCGTCTCTTGCCTGTGTGTCCCAAGAAATAGTGAGCTATGACTGTGGGCTGTAGCACCCCCACCACCACCAAATTAAACTTTTCTATCTCCCTTCCATCTACTGGTGGTACTGCCACCTTTGGTTATGGCCACTAGCCATTCTCTGGCACATCACCTCCATTGTTGGGACTGCTTCTGTACTGTGGTGGTTCTTGGGGTCTTAGATCAGCTTCATAGGATTAGTACACGTGCATTAGCGTTTAACCATTTTGACTTGATTGGTATTTAAACATAACCAGAGTTTCCATTGCCAATAAAATAAGAGTCCAATGATTCCTTGAACTGCTTCACATTAGGACTGTTCACCACTTGATCTGGTAGGCGTTCCAGATGGAGACTACACTCTGATTTTACCCATGCTCCTCTTAAATTTTTCTTAGTTTTCACCCTTTAACTGCCCGCTATGGAACCTCTTGCCTCTACTATGTCCTTTTGCAGCTAATCCTATGCATTCCTTAGGTCCTGGTTGTAGCGTGCCTTATATGCCATACATATATCTCTCTGTATCCTCCTATATTTTAGTGTAAACATGCCCAATTCTGACAGCCTTTCATGGTATGACAGATCTTTAATATCATCTGACAGTTCTGTTGCTCTTCTCAGACATCCTTCCAGCCTTTCCATCCTCCTTTCTGTGTGGTGCTCAGAGCGTCCCCAGTACTCAAGTGTGGCCTCACAAGTGCTGAGTACAATGGGATCACCACTCTCCTGTCACTACTCTTAATATTTCTGCTAATACAGCCCAAAATTCTATTACCTTTGTTCACCACGTTCTTGCTTGAAGATCAAAGATGAACCTATTAGAAACCAACCCTTTGCCTCTAATGCAGGAAATGAGCAGCCAACTGGTTGCTGTCCTGTGTCTGGACTTCAGCAAGGCCTTCAACTCTGTGCCTCATAAGAAATTGGTCAGAAAGCTGGAGGACCTGGGAGTGGTGGCTAAGCTTGCTGGATGGGTCAAAAGCTGGTTGCAGGTGCTCAGTCCAGTGCTGTTTAACATCTATATTTTCATAAGTGGCGTGGCAGATGGGATCAAAGGTAAAGCGTGCCTGATTTTCCAAGAATCACTCTTCACCATTTATTCCCATTAATGGATCTGTGCTGGAGGCACTAGGACCTTCTTGAGGAGCAGATTCTTTTGTGTTGTACAGCTAGGAGAAACAACATTGGTGCTGGTACCACCCGTGAGGAAAGACGTACTGACATGGTGCTTGTGGGTGGGGCCTCCACCTTCCTTAGTTCTGTTTTTTCCAATGTAGAGTGCACACACTGGAGTGCTTCAGGTTGTCATGTTGAACTGCATCACACTTCTTCCTTGGTTTGCCACCATTCCTTCTACACTATACCTCACCACCACATCGTCCCTATCAATGCCGACTTTATTTTTCTCTCCCTGTGTGGCACGGAACATTTTGTATTCTCTCTTCTGTTATTTTCCATACGGCACCATGTACATTTCAAGGAGCCTAAAAGAAGTCTTCAAAGAAGGCAGGAGAAGGACTGCCCCTGTGTGTCGGTGCTCCTCAAGGGAAGACATTGCCATCTGGGACTGGCACAGTGTCTTTTGGACCTGCCTCATCACCAGCGACAACATGGACAACTGCAGCCCTGGCAGAGGACCTGGCCTGGTCATGCATAACCCTCCTCCTCCTCTTCCAGGCATTCTTGGTCCTCTTGGCCCTCTTCTGAGAGCAGTTAGAACAGTTCAGAATGACTGCTAGTGCTTTTCCCAATACCACCATTGGGCAAACCAGGCCATTTTCCAGCCTCAGCTCCTTGCACCTCCACCTCCACTCTCAGCTCCTCATCTTCTCCCATGTCCTTTTCTAAGGAAGGGACACTTCTATTCATCTTTCCTCTGGGCTGAGTACACCCAGTACAAGCAGTTCTCCAAGGAAGTGCGCAAGAGCTGGATCTGTGACATTTTCTCGGTTGCAGTCCTGCTGCCTTGTCACTGTCATTCATTGGTGAATGCAGCAGAGATTCTGATCATCCCTCTGTGGCCTCAGCCTTTTACAGGGTGTCCAGGAACATCTGGCTCTGTCCGTCTCAGCCCTGAGGCATGTCCAGTGCTGGTATTGTGCTCGATGCAATCTGCAGGTGCCATGCCACACCCGTCTTCTGGGATTCTGCTCTTGGACACCACCTCTGGGCATAGGCACCCATACAGAGTGCCCCTCCGCATGACTGAGTCTACAGAGTTTGACATCTGGGCAGGCGGGTTTTCTTTGACGCATGCACCATGATGTGCATTCATGACACATTAGGGACCATCTGGTGGCCTATGGCAGGTGCCTGTGGATGACACTGGGTCAGCTCCTAGCAGCACTGCCAGACAGCAAGGCAACCAGACAGGCAATTCGCCTTTCTACCCAGGGCTCATGAGCACCAAGTAGGGGTGTCTTATGACACCAGTGAGATAGCTTCCAGGCTAATGGGAACCACAGACTGCATTCAGCAGATGGCATGTCTTCGCCTTTCTCGTTGGCACCCTTAGCCTGGCGTAGGTTGCTCAGCTCGTGTTTCGGAGGACTTGTTTCTTTTCTTCTGCAGGGTCAGGCATGAGCTGTTGAGCACCTTCCTGCTCCCAGGCTGTGGGAGCCTCTGCCTTCCTGACCAGTCTCTGGTCTCTCTGACCCTTGAGGAGTCTGTGCCTCATGTGGTTAACCCCCACCCAAAGAGGAGTAAGGAACACTATTTCCTCAGGGTGAGCCAGCAGTACCCTTCCTGAGTGATAAGTTTGGTACTCGGACCCATTAGTGAGAATAAATGGTGAAGACTGATTCTTGAAAGATATGAAATTAAATACTGTAATTCTTTGATCTTCCAAAATATTTTCACCATTAAACACAGCTGCCACCATCTCTACTCAGATAGGAGTCAGGGTCTCTGGGCAGCTCACCCTTTGTTTTTTCCTCATCCTCTTGCCACTACCTTAGAAGATTTTTTTTGGGAGGGGGATGTTCTTTACTGTAGCCCCCATCTTATGTTTAAAAAATGAGGAGAGTAAGGAATAGGACCCCATTTTGGGGCCCAGGCCCTTTGCAAAAAAAAATTTTTTGCATGGAAGCTAAAAACAAGCAAGCATTTGTCAATGCAGATGTCTTGCTGGCATTGGCATTATGTAGTGCAGGGTTAGAGAGGTGCATAATAGAAACTACAGATGAGAAGATTTAGGAATTATCATTTCAGACAATGTCATATACTAAACATCTGCATGAAGCCATATGTAAAACAAAGAAAGTTATGTGGTCTATTTTAAGAAATATTAGTTCTAGGACTCGGAGGTGATGATGCCTTTGTTTAGGGCTTATGTCAGGCCTCATCTGGTGTATGCCTCTAGCTATGGTGCCCATATCATAGATATGATTGTAATTCACTAGAAGTGGTACAGAGGAAGTTTACCAAATGCTTATTAGGGTTTCATACTATGTCTTATGAGACTAGGTTGCAGTCCCTAAATCTTATGCGTTAGCAACTTGCCGACTTAGGGTGATCTATTGTTGCTTTACGACATAGTTCAGGACCATTATTTATTATCGGATTGGGACTACAATTTAAAGATCATTCCCATGATACTCGTGGACACCCTCTTCAGCTGGTGGGCAAATCTTTTCATTCCTCCAATCGTAAATATTTTTCACCTTAAGAACCAAAGGACCGTGGAATAGATTGCCTTTGTATGTTGTTGTGAGTGAAACCAAAAGCATTTTCAAGATATCGACTTGATAAGTTACTTACCTCAGGTTTTGTCCTGTCTTCTTCTTATCTGGTTTAGTATAAGAGCAATGATGGACTTTGCCTCGCTCTTCATTTCCCGTAGTAGTATGAATGGCATTATGGCAGTGGTAGTGCACTGGCGCCAGCCCTACCCAATCCACAGAGACTGACAGGCAGTGGGTGAGCCTTTATGTCACGGCCATAACACTCACGCCGCTTTACCTCACCCACCCTGCAGACACCGAGAAGTGTTGCAGTGTGAAGTGGGGTCTTTGGGCCTAACGCTCACCCCATTCCATGGGAAATACGCTGAGATGGGTGCAGTATAGGACAATGGGGTGAACTTTGGGGCGAAGAGTCCAAGGCACACCTCGATGCCTGTCACTGGCTGCAGGGTGGGGGTGGAATGGTGCGAGCATTACAGCCGACAATCCCAAGTCACACCCTGACACCTGTCAATCTCTACAGGGTGGGGTGTTACAGTTGAAACCCTAACGCCCGGGCATCGTTGGTATTTTCACTCCAAATTTTCAACATAGGCTTTTTGTGACCCCACCTCATGAACAGTGGCACTATCAGTTTGTTAGCCAAAGGTGATTTTGCACAGCGACTGCGCCAGAGGTGCGGAAACACATGTCGGGCAGGATGTGAAAATGACAGCTGTACTGTTCATGAGGAGGTGTAACAAAATAGCAATGTTGAAAATCTGGAGAAAATATGAAAAATTGGTGAAGCTCAGCATGCTTAGAAATTGCGCAACACACGCCTGTAACGCAGTTATTGGGGATTTTTACCAAATTTTCAACCTAGGCATTTTGGGACCTCTGCTCCTGAACACTGTCACTGTGATTTTATTTTTTGTCAATCTGTTCTGAGCGTTGATTTCCCACAGCGACCGTGCATTGTGCACCACATACACAAAACATTTCAGGCAGGATGTGAAAAATGACGCTGTACTGTTCATAAGAGGTGTGAAAAATGGCAATGTTGAAAATCTGGAGTAAAAATATTAAAATTGTCGAAGTTATGAGCGTGAATGGAAACTTTACAACTACACTTATAACAGTCATTATTTGGAATTTTTACCAAATTTGCAAGATAGGATTTTTGGGACCTCACCTCATGAAAAGTGGCACTGTTGTTTCATTAATCGGTCCCAAAAGGGTATTCGCAGTGACCATAAAATGAACTTTCAGGACGAATAACGAGATGACAGTGCATGTGTTCATGAGGCGGGTCCCAAGAACCCCATGTTGAAAATGTGAGCCAAAATTCAGAAAAATGGCTGAGATATCCACTTAGTTGACCCCCCATTTATGCCATTATACAGGTTACCGCATTTCTTCAGTTCATGATCGGCTTTGTAAAGTCCAGACATGTTCCCACTTCACCGAAGATCACAGCGCCAGACCTCCAGAGGTAAGTATGGGGTGAGGGTGTGGGAAGGTGGGGTGCACAGAGGGTGGAGTACGGATTAGGGGTGCCATGGACAATGGACCGTTATCTTTTTCAGGTACCCAAAAAAAAAAAAGACACTGCTTGATAGGACAGATTTCTTTCTTTACAGGTGAGAAAGAAAACAAATGTTGGGCACACTGGGTGGGCTCAGTGTGCTCCATGACTGAGGGGGTAGCATGTTGGCAATACTGGGTGGGCTCCCAGTGTGCCACACAATGTGGGGAGGGCAGACAAGCCGACATGGGGGTTGCACCCTGATGTCCACTTCTTTGGGGAGCTGCCGCCATGTTTATCCACTCTCCAAGATGGAGCTTGAATGCTGCTCCTTGTGCTGACTATGAAATGTTAGACACACAGTGGAAAGAGATACAGCATTGCAGCGGTGGTGGCAGAGCGTTGGGAGGACCGCAGGAAAGCAGCAGCTATTAAAGTGAAAAGATGGCTTCCAGCCCCCTTCTCATTGGCTACATCTCCTCCTGGCAGTGGAGCCAATTCGACCCCAGGAAAGACTCATCCTGCCCGAATACCCCTATAGGACTGGAAATAAGCCCAACAGTGTCTGCCGCCCAGTTAACTCCTTCAAAAGGCAGTAATCCTTGCACATTCAACCCTTCACACCTCCTACTGCCCCAACATTCTGTAAGCAGACCCCCTTACCCTCTCTGCTAGGGAAAGGAAAGGGAAATTGTTTAACCAGGAAAGGCACACTAAGTCAAGCTTGTTTCCAGGTGCAACCTGGGAGCACAAGGAAGTTAAATGACTTGCTCAAGATCGCATAGTATGCAAATGCTAGGGTAGTATTATCTGCTCTGATCAACTTCGCTGCCCACAAACTCCCGCACCGCTGCCCTTGATAGTGTCCAAGGCAAACAACCAAACAAAACCTTCCTAAGCAATGGGCAGGATCATACACTTGACTTACCCTTCTCCAAAATAATGTGGAATGCAATCCAACTTTCAGCCCCAACTACAAGGTGCTCTGAGACCACCTCTGGCAATCCCACTATGCCACCCTCTGCCATCCCACAAGAGCAGGGGACGAAGTTAAACATACGCCTGCTATCCTGCCGGTTCAGCTGAATATGCTGATAGTCACCACAAAGTGAGGAATAAAATAGCCAAGTCCCACAGCAAGTCTTATCTATTGAAACATTTAAAGCTACGAGCTCTTAGAACTGCCTGGCTACTACTCCTACTCGGGAACGCTCACCCAAACCCTGGACCTAGTACTAGTGCCTCAATACCACCAACAGACGCAAGGTTGGTGCAGTAACTATTGCATCTGTTAACATATGCAGCCTGCTAGCAAAATTTGATGCTGTCCAGGTATGGATGGCCCAACATAAACAGATGTCATCTCAGTCGTGGAGACCTGGCTCACTCCTAGAACCCTTGACTCTGCTATCCAGCTTGAGGGCTACACAACCTTTCAGGGTGGACAGGCGAGGAAACGAGGTGAGGATGTGTCATTTTATGTTAATTACTCAATTCAGTGCAGGGCACTCTCCATCCCACCCCAGCGTGGAAGATCACAAATTCTCTGTTCAGGTTCAACTTGGATCCCAGGGAAAGTGGTTAACTATAATCTCGGTGTACATACCCCTAAAGATCAAGAGGCTGGTTTCAAACTAGCACTTGATTATTTATCTAGTAATCGCCATCAATCTGAAATCATAATGTTAGGGGACTTTAATATAAATTGGTTATCCCCAGATGCTGCACCTTACCAGGATGCAATAGCGCCATAGACATGGTCCAACTCATTCAATCCTCGACTGCAGAATAAACTATCGCACCAGTTCATGTACTCTCACAGACTGGGTACTAACCAACTGGCCACAAAGAATTACTAGAACCACTGTGCTAGCCGACTCTATCAGTGACTACTTGCCAGTCTTATGCTCATGGACAAACAAAACCCTGAACCCCTGCCCCAAAAACAATAACCTCGAGAATTATAAAGCTGGACATCTTGCCTCACTAAAATTCTACCTCCGCCAGCTAAACTGGGAGGGGTCCACGCTGCCGCCAACGTGAATGCTGTTCTGGAGTGCTTTATCGACAAGTTTACCACGCCTGCAACATCTTTGCCCCTCAAAAATTAGGAAAATTAAAGGAACCAGCAAATCATGGATCACACCACAGCTCCTTGAGCTTGTGGGGGTCAAAGATAACCTGGCATAGGGCTAAGAGCACTGGGTCCCCCTCTGACATACAGAAATACAAACCAGTCACGTAATAAGTGCACTCAAGCCATCCGCCTTGCAAAATATCTCACTTTAAAAGTGAACTGGACAACTCTTGGCACAACATCCATGATTCTGGGACAATATAAAAACCCTAACAGGCAGAGCAAGTAAATCACCACCGTTGCAAATAAACTTTGAGGTGCGATTACCCAGGATCCCAAAACTATGCAGATGGCTTCAACAAGGCCTTCACAGACCTTAGTGGGGTCCTTCCTCCAGACTATCTCAACCTGTGCCTAGCTCCAGCCATTAGTTGTACCAACATCCCTCCAACACACACAGCACCTCCCTTCTACCTGAAGGTAATCGCTACAACTGGGCAAAAAATACTTGGAAAAGTTCTGGGAACACTAGATCCAGTGGGGACCGCTTGATCTAAAGATTGTAGCTCTCACCTGGATGTGTTACTCTCCCTCTGATCTGGATCCTAAATCTCTCACTAACCACTGGCATGTTCCCTCAATGCTGGAAAGCTGCGGTGGTCACCCCAGTCTTTAAGCGAGGACAGAACCTACCTGGCCAACTACAGGCCAATGTGGTTCTGCCCCCTTCCAAGGCACTAGAGAGGATAGTATATGATCAGCTAGGTACGTGCCTTGATAAGTACAACCTTCAATGCCAGGAACAGCATGGCATTGGGCACATAGCACTTCAACAGCATTGGTTGAGTTTACCGATCATATCCATGAAGCACTTGATCAAGGGCTCTTGGTGAGAGCCACTTTCATCGACCTCACCAAGGTCTTTGACAGTCAGCCACGACTTGCTTCTCACACAACTGTCTAACATTGGTATATCCTGTGTCTCTCTAGGCTGGTTCCAGAGTTACCTCTCTAACAGGACCCAGCAGGTCAAGATTCTTGACGTTCTATCAGACCATCAGCATGTCAACACAGGGTGCCCCAAGGTTCCATTTTGGGCCCCCTGCTGTTCAGCCTGTTTCTAAATGAACTCCCCAAAGTCTGCCAGTATAAGATCCTTCTGTATGCAGATGATGCTGTTCTCTACGTGTCACTCTACTCTGAAAGAGCTGAAAAATGCATGCAAGATGACTTTACTGCTGTGGAAAACGGTTCCTTCAATCTAAGCTCTTGCTCAACTACACTGACTAAAACAATGTTGTTTGCCTCCCATCAAAACCGTCATAAGTCACATCGCCTCAATATCTACAATAACAAGTTTGATGCACTCGAAATGGTCACCACCTTTAAGTACCTTGGTGTCTACCTTGACAGCTCTCTCCTACAGCCAGCACATAGATCATGTTGCCAAGGCAGCTAGTGCCAGACTAGGTCAGCTCTACCGGCATAGGCAGTGCCTCACCGAAAGTGCCATCCATAACTCTACATGCACGCTCTAAAGCTCAGCTACCACTATAAATTGCTTGTCCACCTAAGTTATGCTCTTAGTACTGTTGCAATAAAGTTGACCTCTCCTACCTGATGTATTTTAACTGTACTTGCTTGAATCTGTATTTGTATGTACCATAATGTACTTGCCTGCTGTATACCCCTATTTGTTTTGTAATGTCTACTTACCTTGTCTATTGCCTTATGACGTGGAACCTTTGTAAGCGAGCTTTTAGCTCAGAGGTGTTATCAAGATTCCAATAAATAAATAAAATTCCTGCAGAGAGCGTGTTTCCATCCCTAATGCAAAGAAAGGGGTGTTTTGTTAGATGCTGGCAGGTAGGTGAAAATCTAGATAAACACAGTGAAGATGAGAAAATGACCTGATTGAACCCTTGAAGCAACCAAACAAATGGCTGGCTGCTAGAAATGTTTCACCAGGAAAGGCATGTCAGGGGCGTGTCATCTGTGCTGCTGCATGACGAACTTGTCTCTGATTGCAGCAGCACTTTTCTTATAAGTTGTGTCCTTTACATAATTCTGGTGTCAGCATTAGCATGCTGGCTTATTGGGGAGTGAGGAGCACTACTAAATCGTGCCCTGCATTCGCAACACTGACACACCTCTGAAATGTGCTACTAGCACAAAATGTTGCTTGCGCTGCATGCAAGCTAACATAAAAGGAAGATTTTTCTCTTCCTCTGAATTTTGTTTCTTCTCTTCTCCCATCCTCCTCCTTATGTCCTTGATCTCTGAGCTACTTACCTCTCAGCTGTCAGGCTTGCCCTGTACTTCCCAACCTATGGGTTGTACAATCTAGTAATGTTGCCCCGACTCTGCCAAACCTCATAACCTTTGTGGCTGCCTAGGCTGTTGACCTGGTGAATAGGATATGAGAGCACCCCATTTTAGGCTCTTGTAGGGGAGTGGTAAGAGGACCTCTTCCCTTTTCTTTCCTTTTCTTTCTTTCTGCTGTATTTGTACCATGGTACAACAATTTATACAACCCCTAGTAATACCCTCTGTTCTTTCTTAACCTCCTAGAGTCCTTTACCTGGGCTACTGCTCTTGCCTCCATCTAGCAGGTGGCTGGTTGGCTCTGGTTCCTGCCCTTTCTTACCCATTACCTTGTGCCTTTAGACACACTTCTTAGTTCTCTAAGGTGGCAGTCAGATTTTATTCTTTTTGTGATTTTATATCCTCGTCATTTTTTTATCCTCTGGGCTAGCTTTCTTAGTCCCTTTCTCTCTGTTTTCCTCTCACACTTGTTTCTTTCCTGGCAAACAGAACTGAGGAAGGCAGGGGCCGGCATTGGTGACTGGCCAGCCACAAGCGCCACATCAGTATGTCTGCCACATTGGCGGACATCGGTCCCCTAGCTGTAGAATGAAAAGGCTTTGCTCCCATGGGGTTCTAGTGCCTCTGGCACACACCTAATAGTGGTAATTAAATGGTGTGGATATTCTGAAAGATCAGTAATTACAGTGAGTATATAATTTTCATTGCTGTGTGGGAGGGTGGACAAGGAGGAGGAGGAGGAGACAGAAACCGGGAACACCTGGCTAGGCTAGAAAAGTGGTCTGGAATTTGTCAGCTGGGGTTCAAGCGCTAAGAAGTGAAAGGTGCTACTCCTGGCGGGCAAGAACTCTGGGACCAAATACTGGTTGTGTGGTGTTTATTTTATTTATTTATTGTAAAATCGGAATTACAGCCTTTAGCTAAAAGCTCATTTACAAAGATGTGCAGGTAACCAGGTCATAGGAAGGAAAGGACCTGGGAGTAATCATCCTGAGTGACCTGAAACATTCAGCTCACTGCAGGAAAGCAGCACAAAGCAAATCGGATGCTGGGCTGCACAGCCAGGGGTTGTGAGCCAGAAGGTGGAGGTCATTCTGCCGCTGCATTACAGGTCGCTAGTGAGACTGCACCTAGAGTACAGTGTGCAGTATTGTGGTGCCCTTGTCTTAAGAAGGATATCAACTTGCTGAAAATTGTCCAGAGAAGGGCATCCAGGATGATCCAGGGCCAACAAGGCATCACCCTACGAGGAGGCTCAAGGCTCAACATGTACTCTGTTGAGGACAGAAGAGGGGACATGATTGAGACCTTCAGGTGCCTTAAAAGGTGTAAACAGGGTGAGCACATTGGGTCTCTTCAACCTTAGTTGGAAAAAGGACACTAGGGGCACAGCCTAAAGCTGGTGAGGAAGGTTCATGAGGAGATGAGGAGGCAATTTTTCACTGAGATGGTGGTAGCAAAGTGGAGTAAGTTGCGGAGGTGGTCTCCTGAAAATGGTAGACAGCTTCAAGAGGGGTTGTCTCTGGACCTTTGAGCAGGTGTGTTCTGCAAACTGTCTGTACAAGGGATGAGTTGGATAATGAACCAGTGGAAATCATCCACGAAATGGCAGCAAAAGGGTAAATGCTGCTGATGGGGACTTCAGTTTGCCTGATGTCAATTGGAGCACCTGTACTGCAGCCACAATAAGGAGCAGAAACATCCTAGAAGCCCTCCAGGGGCAGGACTCAGACAGCTAGTGGTTGAACACACCCATGAGGGGCAGTATTGGACCTGGTCCTCATCAGCGGGACAGAGTTGGGAGCGTAGAAGTGAGAGTCACCTGGGATCCAGCGATCACTGTACAGTATGGTTTATTTTATTTATTTATTTCCATTTTAGGATTAATAACTTTATGTCAAGGACTGATTTTCAAAGGTTCGAGTCAGTTAAATGAACAGATATAGACTACAAAACACATATAACACAGTAGTGGATTACAAAATAAGGTTACAGAGGGCTGAACATACTTTTAAGTTTAACTAATACTGTACATAGGAGTCTAGGTTTCACTAGTACATAAGAGTCTAACATTGTAAGTAACAGCACTAAGTGCGGGCATAGTAGTGATAGAAACAGAAAATAGGGAGAGGCCAGGGATTGTGTCTCCGCTGGGAAGTAGAGGGGCAATGAGGGGGCATGGGCGGCAACGGAGTGGTAGGGTTGAACTCAGCAGAGGTGGTCAGGGGTGGGGTGGGGGAAGCAGCCCAAGGTAGGTATTGTCAGATGTTAGCGTGTATAGTCAATGGAGTGGGTGATCTGTTATGGGAGGGGGGGACAGTTAATTGTAATGTAGACTATGCAGGGTAGGTTTTTGTGGGTAGGGGGATTTGTTGAAGAGAGCAGGGGAGGAGTGTGAGGACAGTAAGAAATCCAGCCACACAAGGGCAAGGGTCTTGGATTTCAGAAGGGCATATTTGAAGAACTAGAGGTATGTCTGAAGAAAGCCGTAGTGGGAAAGAGGGATGTAGGGATGCAATGGGCACTTCTAGAAGGAATAATAACAGAAGCCATGAGACTATGCTTAGGGAGGAGAAAAACTCTGGTTCTACAAAGAAGTGGCAGGGAGAGTGAGGGGAAAAGATTAGCATTCAGAAAGTACAAAGAAACGTGAGGGAGGAAGGCAGAGGAAAGTATCTGGAAAAGCTGAAGGAGGCGGAAGGCAGTCAGAAAAGCTAAAGCACATATAGAGGAAAGAATAGCCAAGGCAGTAAAAAACAAGCATTTGTCAATGCCGAATGTTGCTTCTTCTATGTGCTGTTTAGGTATTGGAAGTCATTGGAGTGCAAATATTGAAAATTCACAAACTTACGAGCATGCGTAGGAACTGCATACACTTGTAAAACAGTCATTTATAGGAATTTTTCACCAAATTTTCAACACAGCCATTTTAAGACCTCTGCTCATGAACAGTGTCACTGTGATTTTCTTAATGTGTCCATACATTGAGTTGAAGTACACCGACTGCGCCATTATCGCTACATGAGCAAGCTACGTTTTGGGCAGGATGTGAAAAATGACAGCTGTACTGCTTTCGTGAGAGGTGTGGTAAAATGGCAATGTTGAAAATCTGGAGTGAAAATATTGAAAATTTACGAAACTTCTGACGTGCGTAGGAACTAGCAGCGCCACGCTAGTAAAAGTCATTTTTAGGAATTTTTTCACAAATTTTCAACATAGGCTTTTGAGACCCCACCTTATGAACATTGGCATTGTCGCTTCCTTAATCGGTGCAGAAAGGTGATTTCGCGCGGTGATCATAAATCACCCTTCGGGCCCGAGTAACGCCATGACAGTGCAAGAATTATGAGGAGGGTCCCAAAAACCCCATGTTGAAAATTTGGGACCAAAAATCCCAAAATGCTTGAGATATGCAACAAAGTTGAAAAACCCTATCTATCCCATCATACAGCTTACTGGCATTTCCTCAGTTCATGGTCGACTTTGAAGAGTGCAGACGTGTTCCCGGTCCACCGATGATCATCCGCTTCGAGCTCCAGAAGGCAAGTATGGGGTGAGGGGGTGGGGAGGCAGGGTGCGCAGTGGGTGGGTCTGGTGTGTGGGGGCAGGAGACTACGAGGGACGTTTTTATTCATAGGTTTTGTTTTTAAGACGATGCGCGGGCGTTTGCCACACTGGGGTGGGCTCCCAGCGTGGCAGCAGGAAAAAGCTGTTTGGGGTGGCAGTGGAGCAGAAGGGGGTTGGGCACCCCTGTCGGCCAAAACAAGATTTGCCACGCTGGGATGGGCTCCCAGCATGGCACGGAAAGCTTTGGGGGCGTGCAGCCTTGGAGCCGACGGGATTGGGCACCCGCTCGGCTATAACAGTTGTTGACCACGCTGGGGTGGGCTCCCAGCGTGACACCTGGACAGCTGTTGGGGGCATGGAAGCCGACGGGGATTGGGCACCCCGTGCTGCCATACAGTGTGTGCGTGGGAGCGCATCAGCACGCAATATGCGTGCTTGCGCGTGTGTGGGGGGGCTCTGCTCACTGGAGCGGGCTCTCCTTTCAACTGTATGCCACTACATTTTGGAGCTGTCATAGACAGCTGTAGCACTCATTGGGAACTGGGGCGCGCCTGCAAACACACTGACTGCATTGGAAGAGGGCTGACAAACCTCGAAAACTCAGATGATGGCACTATGTTTCTTGCACATGCGTGCAAGCAACATAAAAAGGAGATAAGGCCTTTTGTAGATACAGCAGAAAGAGAAAAAACCAGGAGTGGGATTGTGAGACTAAAAAGAGAAGGAAATTATCGGCTGAAAGGGACCAGGAAAAGCAAGAAATCCCTGAACAAGTATTTTTGTTCAGTATTCACATGGAAAGGATGGGAGGATCCACAGCTAGTGGGAAGATGCACTGGGGGAGGGTTATAGATACAAGTCCATTTGTAGTTGAGGGAGTTCGAAAGGAACTAGAAATACTGAAGGTAGATAAGGCAGTGGGGCTGGATGGAATTACATCCCAGAATTCTAAAAGAACTTAGGAGCTAGCAGCACCACTGACAGCCTTGTTCAAATCATTAGAAACAGGTGTGGTGCTGGCAGACTGGAAGAGAGGCGAATGTTGTCCCTCTCCATAAGAGCAGAGTAGGAGGAGGCTGGTAACTATAGGCCTGTCAGACTAACCTCTGTGGTGGGAAGTTGATGGAATCATTACTTAAGGAAAACATTTGACATACCTTCAGTCCAACGAGCAGCAGGATCCGAGACAGCATGGTTTCACAGCAGACAGGTCTTGCCAAACAAACCTAATAGAGATCTTACCGCCCGAGTGGGAGCTCTTGCTTGCAGCTATAACCATTAGGACTAACGCCATGAGCCTCACGACCCACCAAAAAATCTTAGCTAGCAGTACCCAGCAGGGACCACCCCTGGCGTCTGCTCCACCCCGGCGTTGGTCACATTATATATAAGGGACCCTGCCCACCTCAGTTCTTTTCCCACTGCGACCCGCTCACGTTGGGAAGTTTTTGCTAGCCAGCAGTTCCAGCTAAAATTTTGATTTCTTTCCGAAAATCCACAGTTTTTCTGCCTTTTCTCTTTCTCGACTTCAGTCCGAGTATGTCGTCTCCATCATCGGTCTCCTTCTCCAGGCCAAAGAGGAACAAGTGCGACTGTAGCAGCCAGATACCATCGAAGACTGTCACTCCAAGTGCATCTTCTGCCTGGGTCCAGACACGACAGCGCTGCCTGCAAGATCTGTAGAGGTTTTACCAGCAGGACACGAATTTGACACCGAAGACCAAAAGCCCATCTTTTGGAGCAGGAGATGGATGTACTGCACACTTGGTGGACAAGGGTAGCAGCTGGGACAAGCCCATAAACACTTCCGGACAAGGACAGTAGCCAGTCACATCATTGGTCCCGTTTCCGCTCGCCCGAGGGAAAGTCTCTTGTTCCTTGGACTGGGGAGCACTGAAACATCCTAGCAGGAAGACTCCAGTAAACTGAGCCTTCCGCCAAAAACAACGCCGGTCAAGACTGGACCGTTGATGGGGACCAGTGAATCCTAAGGTGGCGCCGCCGTCTGACCCAAAGGCGTCTTGGCTGAAGCCTCGGCCCTGCCCAAGAAGCCCTCGTTTTCGCCTGGTTCAACAAGCTGTTAGGTGACAGACACCCGGCACTGCACCTCCTGTAGAAGCGGCGCTGGCGCAGTACTGGCCGGGGAGGTTCCTCTGGTGGGAGACACCCGTGGAAAGGGCAGCTACTAAAGTTCTGGCGACCCCAGATCTTCCACCCTACTGGGCTCTTCTGGGATTCCCCATCCATGCCCTACCAGACCCTCCAGCTTCTCTGTGCCCTTTTCCCGGTACAGCGGCCTCTGTATTTAACAAAGAGGAGCTGCACGAACTCTTCTCTTTTGGTGGAGTCAGGTGGCCGGGACCAACACGGTTCCTGACCGGCTGGACAGCCGTGAGCCTGAGAGCCTTCCTGCTGCTTCTCTGCAGAAGACCCCAGTGGACACTGCCTTGCCCGCCCTGAAGACTCGTTCCCGGTCGGAAGACCGTTGTTGATGCCCTTCTCGATCGGGCAACTGTCGTCAGTCCTGGTCTCAGCCTGGGCCGATCCCACTCTCCCAGGCAGGCCCGCTCCCGATCCTTGGGCCGGCGTTGGTCGTTGCTCTGTTGTCAGTCCCATAGCTGGCCTGACATTGGTCAGGTAGTCACCGTTGGCAGTGAGGGGCCTCCTAGGCGCGGCTCAGGGTATTCTAGGCCCAGTAGCAGGTCATCACCTTCTCCTCCTTCTTCTGCTTTCTTCTCATCCCTTTTGGGGGTTGGGGGTTCCCCTGGGGAAAGGACCAACCCGCTCGCCTCCTGATGATCCGACCTTTATGGATGTCATGAGCACATCGAAGCCTCAATGAATGGGAGATGGAGGACCTGGATCCAGAGCACGCCTTGATTGGCCTGTTACCTGAGGCAGAAGGAGCCCAAGAGTCTGGTGGTGCCTCCTTTGGTGGACACCTTCCAAGACCTTACCAGGATAACTTGGAAGCATCCAGCATCAGTCCTGGCCATTCCCAAAAGTCAGACAGGCTGTACAGAGCCTCGAGGGATGAGCCTTTCCTGGTGAAACACCATCAGGTGGACTCATCGGTCATTATGGCTGCTCACGACAAAGTCCAAGCAGCCTAATCACCTCAGCTCTCCGCCTCCTGACCCAGAATACCACTACTTGGACTAGGTGGGCAAGAAAGTCTACTCTGCCTCCACCTGCTCCATTAGATCCCATAACTTCTTGCATTTGGTCCAGTAACAGAATACGCTGTGTGAGAGGAGCAGGAGCTAGCCAATGCCTTGTCAGACTCCACACAAAAATGGGCTTCTGGACATACTGAAATTGGACTCGGATGTTGCTTGCGCATGTCTCCGTGCCTCGTGCGACACTGCGAATCTGGCCAGGCGTCAGCATCAGATGTCTGCCTCCGGCGCCATGCCTGGTTGAGAGTCTCAGGTTTTCACCAGGATCTGCAGTCCGAATCCGGGACCTCCCTTCCAGGGTCCGTCCTATTTGGGCAGGAGACAGTCTCTTCTCCTGATCTCCAGGAGTCAGGCAAATTTATCTGGTCCATCAGGCAGATGTACAGAGGGACCAGAAACACATGAAATGTCGGCCTTTTAAGTAAGCTCTCAGGTGCTCAAACCCATTGAAACCAACAGGGCCAGAGGTGGCTTCAAAGAAGCCAGCAACCTGGAGGTGCTCTTCGAGGCCCCAAGCCCTCCCAAACTTCTCTGCCCACCCCGGCTCTGCCCAGTGACTCCCCTCCTGACCCCCTCCCCTCCTCCACAGGAGGTACTGGGGCAAGCAGTAGGGTGTCGCTTCTTCCTTCATCTGAAGGGTTGGAGCTCCATTACAGCGGACCAGTGGGTCCTGGACATTATAAGGAGGGACATCGCTGGAGTTCACGAAATCCCCCAGATACTCCACCAAGGTCCTCAAGATATACTCCTCCTCACATACCCCTTATAGGAGGAGATTCAGGCCATCTTGCAAAAAGGCGATAGAACCAGTTCCTCTGCAGCAGCGGGAAAGGGATTTAGTTCCACTTTTCTTGGTTCCAAAAGACACAAGATCTTTGGCCCATCCTGGACCTCAGCTCCTTAAACAACTTTATAGAGTACCGAAGATTCAGGATGGTGACCCTTCCAGGTCTTATTCCTTGGCTGCACCAGGGAGACTGGCTCTGCTCCCTAGACATGCAAGATAAATACGTGCACATCGGGGTCTTTCCGTCACGGAAATACCTGAGGTTCCACTTCCAGGGGACATTATCAGTTTGGTTCTTCCGTTAGGCCTCTTCTCCGCTCCTTGAGGCTTCACCAAGTGTCTGGCAGTGATTGCTGCAGCTCTAAGGCACCAGGGACATTCGTCTTCCCTTACCTCGACGATTGGCTGCTTGCATCCCGTCGACGATGCGCCTCCTTCAGTCTCTCGGAGGCACCTGTACTCTGTTCGAGGGTGGGGCTCACCCTGAACCTTCAAAATCTTCCCAGAGCCCAGCCAAAGACTCGTCTTTATAGGGTGGTCCTGGATTCAGTCAGGGCATGGATTTTCTACCTCAGAGAGGGAAATCACCTGTGGGAGATAGTCGGATCGGTCCTAGTAACCCCTCAGGTCCAGGCCAGGACCTTCCTCAGACTTCTGGGGCACATGGCAGCAGTCATCCCAGTCACTCCTTTGGCTCACTCCACATGAGAATCCCACAATGGATGCTCAGGGTGCAGTGGGATCAGTGCTGCAATGACCTAGACCACATGGTAAGGGTCACAGAGCCGGTCAAGAGGACCCTACTTTGGTGGCTGGACCCTCTCAATCTAGAAAAGGGTCCCTTCTGTCAGGATCCCCAAATCAGACCCTACAGCGGATGCATCCGATTTGGGATGGGGGCCCACCAAACACAAGGGGTCTGGACCCCCAGGAGCACAACCTACATCAGTGTTCTGGAAATGCAATCGGTCCTCAATGCTCTGATTGCCTTTCAAGAGGACCTGTCCCAGGCTCTCTCCTAGTTCAGACGGACAACATGGTGGTCGCTCTTTACATCAACAAGTGGGGGAACACAATCTACCCCCTATGCAGGGAGATGATGAGAGTCTGATACTGGGCTGGAGCGTTACATTTATCTGTCTGCAGTGCACATTTCAGGCATCCAAAATAACTTGGTAGACAGTCTAAGCAGGTCTCAGTCTAAGGTGCACTAGTAGGAGTTGCTACAATCAGTAGCGGACGAGATCTTGGCACATGGGATCATCGGAGCTGGACCTCTTGCGTCCCCACGCACTCAAACTGCCAATTTTCTGCTCTACAAGAACGCGCCAGGTGCTTTCTGGCGAGACGTGTTGTCCCTTGTTGGGCAGGGAGGTTTCTTTATGCCTTCCCTCTCATTCAGAGAGTACTGTTGAGGATACAGGCCGAGGGAACTCGGGTGATTCTAATGCCCCATTGTGGCCTCGGCAGATTTGGTTCCCACTACTTCAGTGGTTGTCCTCGGAATCTCCAGTTCTGCTGCCAGTGTGCTCGCAGTTGCTTTCCCAGGATTGAGGCAAGCTGGTCCATCCAGATCTCTGATCTCTGTACCTTCATGCTTGGCTCCTGCAGACATAGCCAAATCCAGGGATGGGGTCTCCCAAGGCAGATGTCCTCGTCTTAGTGAGAAGCCCTCTACTCGCTCCACTTATCCTATGAAATGGGCGTTTTTGTTTATAGGCGTTGTCTCACTGTCTAGACCCTACCTGCCCAGGTGAACTCGACATTACAGTATCTCTCTCCTTATTCCAGCAAGGCTCAAGCTACTCTTCCACAAGGTGCACATGTGGGCTATTTCTGCATATCATGTCCTCTTGGGGATAGAACCTTAGCCCAACTGGGCGTGGCCCGCACCTTCTTCACGGGTATTCTGTATAGAGACCTCTCATTAGGGATCCCATCCCATCCCATCCCTCCCTGGGACCTCCTGTTTGTGTTGGAGAAGCTCACTCCCCAAAAACCAGCGGCTGACTGTGAGCTCGTTACCTTTCCTGGAAGGTTCGTTTCTTAGTTGCTGTTACCTCAACTCGAAGAGTTTCTGAGCTCCAGGCTCTGATGTGTAAAGACTTTATTTGGTTTTTCACAGGGAAAGGGTTTCCTTAGAACAAATCCTAAGTTCCTTCCTAAAGTGGTCTCGGAGTTGACCTTAACCAATCAGTTGACCTTCCAGTTTATTTTTCTTCTCCTTCCAGTAGGAAGCTCTCCCTACACACTGCATGTTCACCAGGTGCTGAAGTACTACCACATAGCGCACAGCTACAGACTGTAAATCAGACAATTGTTTGTGGCCTTGCACCACAACACTTGGGCAAACCGTGTCTAAACAGACTATTTCTAAGTGGCTGGTCCTCTGTATTGTGTTTTGTTATGAGAAGCACAACATCCCCTTCCAGGCCTGGTTGGGATCACTCCACCAGGGAGTTTCAGCTTCCTTTGCGCCTTAAAAATATATCTATAAGAGACGCCTGTGCGGCAGCCACCTGGAATTCTGTGCGCTTTGTAAGACTACAGCCTGGACATTGCCTCCAGATGCCGTGCAGTTCGCTTGGCAGTCCTTCAGGGACTCCTGTCCTGAGTTACTGTGTTGTCAGCATTATTCCATCCTTCCTCCTCCGAGGTTAGGCACCTCCTTGGCACTGGACTGCTTGGAATTCAGTCCTAATCGATTATAGTCTTGCTGCAAGAGCTCCCACTCAAGTAAGATAGTACAATTATGTAAGAACTTACCATAACAGTAGATCTTCGAGAGGAGCTCTTGCAGCAGGTGCTGCTTTCCTGCCCTCCATCCCATGGGTGAGGTGTTTGGCACATCATCGCCAGGCTTCGCTTCTTTCACTGGCTGGGGTCCATTCACGGGTCTTTGGGAGGGGGACTGAGGTGAGCGGGGTCCGCCCCTTATGTAGCGTGACCGACGTCGGGGTGGAGTCGATGTCAGAGGCGGTCCCTGCTGGGTACTGGACTTTAGGAGGGCTGACTTTGGCAAGATAGGAGAGTGCCTCAGAAAAGCACTAGCAAACAGGCTAGAAGGAGGTGTGGAGCAACAATGGAGAATCATCAAAACTGCCATCACAGAGGCAACAAGCCTTTGTGTGAAGCAAATAAACAAATCAAATGAAAGAAAAGCCACTATGGTTCTCAAAAGAGGTGGCTATGAAAGTCAGGAAGAAAAGATAGCATTCCAGAAGTATAAGGAAACACAGAAGGAGCAGGACAGAGAGCTGTACCAGTTAAGGCAGAAGGAAGCAGGAGGGAAGTCAGAATAGCAAAGGCCTAAACTGAGGAGAAGATAGCCAACTCAGTTAAGAAGGGGATAAAACCTTTATAGGTACATCAGCGAACGTAGAAAGACAAAGGAGGGATAGTGAGGCTGAATAGAATGAACGGTGGGTGGGCAGAGGGGACAGTGAAAAGCGGGATACTGAACGAATATTTCTGCTCAGTATTCACAGAAGAGGAGGGGAATTGCCTAATCCAATTAACAGAAGCACTCTTGATAGGGGTCGATCCAAGTCCTTTCACAGAAAAAGGTTCTGCAAGAACTCCTAAAACTGAAGGTGGACAAAGCAATGGATCCTGATGGAGTTCACTCCAGAATTCTAAAAGAATTAAGGGAGGAACTAGTGAAACCACTGGCTACTCTTTTAATAAATCATGGGAGGATGGTGTGGTACCCGAGGACTGGAGGAAGGCGGATGTGATTCCCTTCACAAAAGTGGGACCAAGACAGAGGCAGGAAACTACAGACCTGTCAGTCTGACCTCTGTGGTAGGGAAAGTGATGGAGTCACTTCTGAAGGAAAGAATAGTTGAGTACCTAGAGGCCAGTGGGGCTGGGACCCAAGGCAGCATGGGTTCACAGCGGAAGGTCATGTCAGACTAATCTAATAGATTTCTTTTGACTGGGTGACCAAAGTAGTAGACTGATGAGGGGCTGTGGACATGGCCTACCTAGACTTTAGCAAGGCATTTGACACAGTCCCACACAAAGATTAATAGTCAAATTAACCAGCCTGGGAGGGTCCCAGGGGTAGCCTGGGTAAACATTGACTGCACAACAGGACACAGAAGGTAATTGTAAATGGAGTCCACTCTGAAGAAAGAGGGTTACTAGTGGGTACTGCAGGGTTCAGTGTTGGGTCCAGTCCTTTTAATGTCTTCATCAGTGACATTGCAGAAGGACTGGAAGGAAAATAATGCCTTTGCAGATGACACAAAGATCTGCAACAGGGTTGATACACAAGGAGGCATGGAAAGGATGAAAAGGACTTGCAAGGTTGGAGGAATGGTCAGAAGTATGGCAGCTAGGATTCAATGCAAAGAAGTACAAAATAATGCACCTGGGAAACAAGAACCTGGGGAAGAATACACAATGGGTGGGAGGTAGTAACAAAACAAAAAAAGGAAAGGGACCTGGGGAGTCATATCAGATGACCTTAAGGTTAGCAAGCAATGTGAGAAGGCAGTAGGGAGGGTTGGGGTATACTGGGATGCATAGGGAGAGGCATCAGCAGCAGAAAGAGGAAGTTGTTCCCTCTGTACAGACAGTCGGTGAGACCCATCTGGAGTACTGCGTCCAGTTCTGGAATCCCATCTCCGCCAGGACATAGACAGGATAGAGGCAGTCAGGAGGGCAACTAAAATGGTGCAGGGTCTGCAAGAGAAGCCGTATCAGGAGAGACTAAAGGAGCTTAATATGTATACCCTAGAGGAAAGAAGGAGAGGGAGACATGATAGAAACTTTTAAGTACTTCAGTGGAATCAACAAAGTCCAAGAGAGTAGCATCTTTCAGAAAAGAGACGTGCAAGAACAAGGGACACAATTTAAAGATAGAAGAGGCGGTTCAGGGCAATGTGAGGAAGTATTATTTCACAGAGAGGTAGTGGAAGCATGGAACAGCCTTCCTGAGGAGGTTGTGGTTCTAAAACTGTGGGAGAATTCAAGAATGCATGGGACAGACATAAGGCAATTCTTGTGGGGGTAGGAAGAAATATGCTGTTGGTTAACTGGGATCTACGGCCTTATCCTGTAGGTAGAAATGGGCAGAACTAGATGGGCCAAGTGGGCCTTATCTGCCGTCAAAGTCTATGTTTCTATGTTGACTGCTAGTCAAGATTTTTCGGTGGGTCCTAAGGGCTCATGCATTAGTCCTAATGGTTATAGCTTGCTGCAGAGTCTTCTCGAAGATCTACTGTTACGTAAGTTCTGCGAACTGTACTTTCTTCGACTGGGTGATGGGGAGATAGATCAAGGAGGGGTGGTAGATGTGGCTTACCTGGATTTTAGTAAAGCCTTGATACCGTCCCACATAAAAGGCTAATAAACAAGTGGAATAGCCTGGGAGTTGGATCAGGAGTGGAACTGGGTTAGAAACTGGTTGAGTGGTAGAGCACAAGGGTGGTAGTGAACAGAGTTCAGTCCGCTGAGGAGGAGGTGACCAGCGGGGCACCTCAGGGGATCAGTGCTAGACCCAGTCCTCTTTCATGTCTTCATAAGTGACATTGTAGAGGGCTGGATGGTAAGGTGTGCTTCTTTGCAGTCAACACAAAGATCTGTAATAAGGTCAACACACCAGGGAGGGGATGGAAAAAATGAGAAGGGACCTGGGTAAGCTGGAAGAATGGTCAGATACATGGCAGCTGAGTTCAGTGCGAAAAAGTGCAGAAGTATGCACTTGGAGCACAGAAACTCAAGGGAAGAGTACTTATGGTGGGGGATACTGTCAGTCACTAGACAGGAGAGGAATCTAGGAGTGATTATATCTGAGGACCTAAAGGTGGCGAACAGTGTGAAAAGATGGTAAGAAGGGCCAGTGGGATGTTGGAATGCATTGAGAGAGGCATCACAAGCAAAAAAAAAAAAAGGAAGTGGTGATACCACTGTACAGATCATTGGTAAGACTTCCACGTGGAGTACAGTGTCAGTTTTGGAGGCCTCATCTCAGGAAAGACATAGACAGAAGTGGAGCAGTACAGAGAGGGCCATTAAAATGGTACAGGGGCTGCTCGAAATCAAATGAGGAGAGGTTGAGAGACCTTAATATGTATTCTTTGGAAATGAGGAGACAGAGAAGGGGACATGACAGAGACGTTCATATACTTTAAAGGTATAAATAAGGTACAGGGGTAGCATCTTTGGAAAGAGGATGCACTAGAACCAGGGATGACTTTAATTTGGAAGGAGGAAGAGTCGGGGCAATGTGAGTAAGTACTTCTTTACAGAAAGGGTGGTGGATGCATGGAATTAGCCTCCTGAAGGGGTGGTTGGGGACAAAATGATGGAGGAATTCAAAACGTGAGGGACAGACATATGGGAATACTGGAACCAGGGAAGGGTGGCAAAGCTGCAGATCAGCTACAGTCTACAGCGTAAGTAAAGGTAGGAAAAATGGGCAGACTCGATTGGCCAGGTGGTCTTTATCTGCCGACAAATTCTATTTATTTATGTATGCACAGGGTGAAGGGAAAGTTGCAGGTGGAACAAGGACAAGTTGGGGGTTTGTGGTTGGGTTCAAGGGAAATGGGGAGGAGTGATTCCTAGTATAAACACAACAGGAATTACACACTCGAACAGACTAGATAGACCATAAGGCCTTTATCTGCTGACATGTTCATAGTCAGGAGCCAGAGAAAGGCGAAGCCTGACCTGATCTTTAAAGCAAGTATGGATGGCGCAAGAGAAGAATTGGCTGACAAAACCCTAAAATATAAATAAGCTCTTAAGATGGCTTGCTGTCAAACAAGTTGAAATGGAGAACAGTGAGACAGAGGAAATAGAGATGAGTGCCAAAGACAGGACCAGAGATAGGCTGCTGCTCTGCAGAAGCCTACAAACAGTAGGGATAGGTCACACAACTGGAGGTCCTGGTACCCTAAGGACATTAAACCTGCACAAAACTGATCAACACAGATGACATTGAGGCTTACCTCATAGCGCTTAAGTGCATTGCAAGGGCCTGTGCTTGGCCTTAAGAGCAGTGGATATTGTGGTTAGCCCTATATTTAACTGGCCGTGCCTAATATGCATATAGCCATATGGACAGCAGCGATGCTGAGAATTATGACTTGGTTAAAAGGAGATCCTGAGGCATTTCAGCATCAGCACAGAAAATTACCAACAGCATATCCAATCCCTTCTGTACCAAGCAGCAGGCACCCCATAGGAAATTTACACCATACTGAAGGAATTGTGTTTAAAGTGGCTCCAGCCTGAAGGCAAGACTATGACACAGATAGTTGAGATGCTGGTGACAGAGCAGTTCCTACAGATCTTGCCACAGGAGGTCGAGATATATTGGCGAGCATATACCTGAAACAGCGGAAAGAACCATCTCCCTTGCAGAGAACTTCCTGCAGCTAGACAGATGAGCACCAGAGGGTAGCAAAGAACAAGATCACCATTGCCCTCTACCAATATGGTAAGGCGATCTCCTCCTATGCTTATTCGGTTCCCAGTAAAGTCCAGTGTAAAGCAGGCAGTGAACAAGGAAAGGGAGGAAGAATCTTTCTTCCTGACATTTGCCATAACTGTCAAGGGGCAGGTCATATTGCCCAGAACTGCCCTAAAAGAAAACTAGAGTTCACCCACTTAGCTTTAGCCAACTGTGGACACTATTTAACTGATGTGAGGATTGCTTCCAAACAAGTCATAGGGCTTATTGATTCCAGGAGCAAACCGATTCTAGTCTGATCACATCTCCTGGAGTTTGGTCAACCTAAAGTGCCGTGTGTACAGGGTTGTATGTATTCATGGAGACACGCATCACTATCCTACAACCCTAGTGAATATGAATGTTGAAGGAAAAACATCTTCTAGGAGCGTGGATATGTTGTTCATCCACACTCTTTGACATGTCCCTTTCTCTTTAAATCTTGCCGGAATGTCTTCAAGCTGGCTTCTTCCACCCACCAGGTGGTAAATACCTCAGCTCCGCCCTATGGCGCCATATCTTCCTTTCGCTGAAAGAATCCGGTTCCCTCATGCTAACTCTAGCCATCGAGGCCCTGGATTCACATCGCCGGTATTTACTGAATTTATCTCTCAAACTCGCCAGAGTTTTTGATTCCGATAATAGCGCCGGTTATGGAGGACAAGTCTCCCCAGTTTTCGCTGGTGTGCGTGCGGCCAGAAATGTCACGCACCGTCCCCACCTTTACCCGCGTACTCGCCTAGGTGTCGGTCATGACACCACCACCTGTACCTTTGCTTGGCTTTCCATCCCAACATCCTTGACAACCGCATGGCACGCTCTTAAGCTGGGGAGACCGGAGAAAAGGAACCTACCGTGAAATTGAAAGAAACGATAGGCGGCTCTCGGCGTCGCTGGATCTGCCGAGCATCTAGAGCAGATGAAGGCCTTCGGGAAGAAGAAGCTGCCCAAGCCTGCCAGCTGAAGTTTCTTTGTGCCTCTCAACCTCGGTTCATCCTTCACAGGTTCCTTCAGGGAGGTGTGCCAGTCTCTCCCACCAGGGTGGAGGTGCCCTCGAGCTCGCACTCCTCCTGCCCTCGGAAGAGGACAAGGATCCAACGTCTTGAAAAGGAGACATTCCTGGGACGAGAGGGTCGAGACCCAGGACACTGCGACCTTGACTTGGTCGAGATCGCTTCGGCCGCCGACTTCACAGATCTTCCGCCTGGCCAGGCAGAGATCCGAGGAATCGGCTGATCCGGCCGAGATTGTTCTCAAGCCGATTTCACCGACCCGTCGATGATTCTTTAGAGAAGACCCTGGTCCTTTCTTTCCCGATGACAGACACTTCCTTCGGGTGTCCCCATCAAGGGAATTGATCCGAGCCTTGATTTTCACTGAGCCCAGTTTCTCCGATCCTGGTTGATCCGTCGGTCTCGATCGAGGACTCTGTCTCCTTCTTGGTAGAAAACCGAAGAAAGGCCACGGACATTCAAAAAAGAGGTGCCGCCACAGGTCCTCATCCTCTCAGACGAGGAGAGGCTTGATGGAAACTCCGTCGACGCTATGAGGAGCTTATGTGACAACAGCTGATTTTGGCCGGACAGAAGCCGGCTATGCCATCTACCCGGCCATTACTGGCCTGCACCTCAAGGGCGACACTGACCCCTTCGGACCCGAAATCTTCGGTTCCTCCACCTGTGGGGCCAGCTGTTATTCCTAAGCCCATACCGGTCTCACCACTGATCAGAGTGGAACCTCCGCCTAAACAGCCTATCTCGGGGCTCCTCGAAAGAGGACCATCCAGACACCTGGCTTCCCGGACGCCTGTCCATCACGGTTACCCGACCACCCTCGGCGACGAGGGGAGAACGTGAGACCGTTGTATCCCGACTCTTCGGATTCGGATGCCACCGGTCACTCGGCAGGCCTGGAGGAAGGTCCTTCCTCCTTTCAGGGCACCCTCCACCTCATTTCCGATTCCACCTGAATGCCCTGGAGTCTATCCAGAAAAGGGGTACCCTACGGATATCCTTAAGAGGGGGATACCCTGCCGGAGGCCTCCGGTGGCTGGAAGCCATTACTGGTCCAGCCCTTTGAGCTGGCAGGCCCAGCCTCCTGCCCAGCACCATCTACCCGTATGGCCCATAAGTATACGGTACCTATGGTATCCCTACCCGATTCACGGGCCATCCCTTGACCGAGAGCTTGGTGACTGCTTCTGTCTTTAGGCGTACTGGTACCTCGGCCGACACCAACCGACCTCCGGACAAGGAGTCCAGGAACATGGACCACTCTGCCCATAAGGTCTGCGGCCTCTTCCTTGGGCCTTCGTCAGGCCAGTTCGGCTGTAATCATGGCACACTTCTTCCATGCCCTCCTAGGGTCATTGGATGAAATGCTTCCTCACCTCTCCAGGGACATGCAGACCACGGTCAAGCAAGTCCGTGATCAGGACCGTGCAGTTACCCAGGCGGCGCTCCAGGCGGCCCTGGACAGCGAGGATTCTTGTGCCTGCTCTTTAGCAGCCGCGAGTGGCCACCCGCGCGCAGGGCTTGGCTGCGGTTATCCTCCTTCGGCGGATACTCAGCACAAGTTAGCTGATGTTCCTTTCCTTGGTACCAACTTGTTTGGCCCAGGAGTGACAGGCCACCTTCAACGTGATTGAACAGTCCAGTGCCACCTTGGGCGCCACTTCTGCTAAGGGTTCCTTGGGCAAGAACCAGCTGAAGAGGAAGCCTTTTCGGCAGTCCTCCCTGCGGTCAGGCAGCTCTCCTATCAAGGAGGTCAGCAGCACCAACAGCAGCAGCAGGCTCAAGCTTGGTGCCCTAGGCCCAAGCAGGGCCCTCAACAGCCCTGTAAAGGAGGCTGAGGCTCTGGTCAGGAGCTTTCTCTCCTCCTCCTCCTCTAAGCCTGCTCAGTGACAGGTTGGGGTTGCAACCCCTACTCCCGTCACGCCTACCCTGGGTCCTCCGTGGAAGTCGACTCCGCCCTTTCTTTCTGCCTGGTCCAATATCACTTCGGACAGGTGGGTTCTAGAAGTGGTCGGGCAGGGACTGCCTCTGGAATTCAAGCAGTACCCACCCAGCCGAGCCACGCCCTCGGGAGGAAAGGATCTCAGCCACAGCAGTCTGCCCTTTGGGACGACATAGCTCAGCTCTCCAAGGAGGTGGTAGCTCCAGTGCGGATCCGCCTGTAGACCCAGGCTTCATATCCAGGTACTTCCTGGTGTCCAGGTGGATGGGGGTTGGCGCCCATCCTAGATCTCAGGTCTCACACCTTCTGGATGATAACTCTGAACCAGATCATACCACCTCTGGAGCAAAATATGTGGTTTTGTTCTCTGGATCTGCAGGACGTGTTCTTTCACGTCCCAATCCCAATCCATCCATCCCAACAGCGGTTCCTCTGCTTCAGGGTCGAGGGACCCTGTCGGAGTTCGAGCCATACCGTTCGCCTGTCATCAGCCCAGGGGTCTTCACCAAGTGCATTGCAGTGGTGGCAGCCCATCCTCGGCATCGAGGAGTTCGAATCTACCCTTATCGCGACGACTGGCTTCAGACGGGTCCTTCCCTACAGGAGATGGAGAGATCCAGGGATCTGGCTCTCAGAACCTGCTCTCAGCTTGGCCTCCTGATCAATGAGGCCAAGTCGAACTCGTGCCGTCTCAGGTGACAGGCTTCAAAGAGGCAGAGCTTGACTCTTGTCAAGCCGGAGCCCAGCTCCCAGTGGACAGGGCGGAGGTTCTTTCCTCCTTGCCTGATCATTTCTGGTTGGGCTCTTGCGCCCTGCCGGGACTTTCTGCACCTTCTAAGTTACATGGCGGCATGCACTCAGTGATCCATTGGGCCAGGTGGCACATGCACCCTCCAATGAGAGCTGGCGCCCAGTGGACTCTGCGCCATGGTCAATCTCGACCAGCTGATCACTGTAACCCAGAAAATGTGGGACGTTCTCCAGTGGTGGACCATCCCAGAACGGTTGCAGGAAGGGATCCCGTTTGGCCACCCGAGCCAATGAGTGCGTCCCTCCGACTGACGCCTCTCTCATGGGCTGGGAGCCCACATGGGGACAACAGCGCCCACGGGTTCTGGACCCCGAGGTCCCAATGCCACATCAACCTGTTGGAGCTCAGAGCAGTCAGACTGGCACTGTCAGCATTCTCTCCTCAGCTCCGGGGTCAAGTGGTTAAAGTCCAGACAGACAATACCACGACCATGTACTACCTCAAACAAACAGGGCGGCACACTCCCATCTGCTGTGCAAGGAGGCGCCCGCATCTGGACCTCATCAGCCAGTTGGAGGCGGATCTTGTAGCCATCCATGTGGCAGGAGTCTCGAACCAACTGGTGGATGCTCTCAGCCGCCTAGGCCAGACATCCCATGAGTGGTCCCTCCATCCAGAGGTAGCTTACAGTCTGTTCTCCCATTGGGGCAAACCCGTTGGTGGACCTGTTTTTCTCAGGGAAAATGCCAAGCTGAGTCTGTACCATGCCCCTCCCCTCAGTAGGGCTCGCTGCAGGGGATGCCTTTTCGAGACCGTGGACCCCAGGCCTCCTCTATGCCTTCCTCCATTTCCCTTGATCAACAAGGTGTTACTCAAGGTGAGGAGGGACAACGAAGGTGATTCTGGTAGCCCAGATTGGCCGCTCCAGTTCTGGTACCCAGATCTCCTCAGCCTCAGCTGCAGGCCCCCAGAGCGACTTTGCACATGCCCGGATCTGATATCATTAAACCAGGGAAGGTCTTCCATCCCGACCTTCAATCCCTGCACCTCACAGCCTGGTACCTGAGCGGCTAGAGTTCGGGCTCTGGGTCTTTCGAGGATGTCTACACGGTGGTGGCATCGACCAGGAAATATTATGCCTTCAAATGGAAGAGATTTTCTATTTGATGTCAGGGTAAGAGTCTAGACCCTTATCCTGCTCTGTGGCTAACATTCTAGACTACCTTTGGTCTCTCTCAAGGGGTCTGGGTGCTGGAAACCCTTAGGGTGAAGCCTGGCAGCCATTTCTGCTTACCCGGTGCGGGCCGGTCAGCCGACGTGTAGCACAGGTGATGGTGGTCGGCACTCTTCAAAGGCCTGGATCACATATCCTCCGTGCATGAACCTCCACCTCCATGGCTCTCTTGCTGGTTTTGGCAAAGCTCATGGGCAAGCCATTCGAACCCATGCACAAGTGTGAGCCTCTCACTTGTCGTGGAAGATGGCCTTCTTGGTGGCTATGACGTCAGCCAGAAGGGACAGGGGAGCTCAGGCGCTCGTGGACTCCTTATCTGGCCTTTCACAGGGACAAAGTTGTCCTGTGCTCCCACCGAAATTCCTTCCGAAGGTGGTCTCAGAGTTTCACTTTAATCAGGTGTTGACTCTGCCGGTATACTACCCTAACTACACCTTGGATGCCGAGTACAGGCTCCATACTCTGGACCGAGACGTGCTTTCTCCTACTATAAGGAAAGAATAGCGAAATTAATGGAGCGGTTCACTAGCTGTTTGTCACCTATGCTGAAGCCGCTTCTGGCAGACCTGCAAAACAACGGACTGTTGCAAGATGGATTACATCATGCATAGGTTTGTGCTATGAGTTGGCGGGCAAGGAGCCTTCCAGAGGGATAAGAGCTCATTCTACCCGCCATACTGCTGCATCGGTGGCTGCTTCCAGGGACATCCCTATCCAGGAAATCTGTCGGGCTGCTACCTGGAAGTCAGCTAACACCTTCATTACCCATTACCACATCGACCTTGAGTCACGCCGGGATGCTTGTTTTGGGGCCTCAGTTCTCCAATCTCTGTTTCCTAAGTAGGAGTGTACACCTTGCCTCCTCCTCCAGAGAACTGTTAGAGTCTGCCAAAGAGTGTGAATGAACTACATATCCACGCCCTAGGAAACAGGTTACTCACCTGTAACAGTAGTTCTAGGAGTGGTATATGTTGTTTATCCACACGCATCACCCGACCTCCCGGCTTTAGGTGCATCACCTTGCTTCCAGCTGGCTAAGATCTGGCATCATGGGCGGAGCCGAGGTATTTACCACCCGGTGGGTGGGTGGGTGGGAGGAGCCAGCTTGAAGACTTTCCGGCAAGATTTAAAGGGAAAGGGACATGCCAAAGAGTGTGGATGAACAACATATACCACTCCTAGAACTACTGTTACAGGTGAGTAACCTGTTCTTGTGTACCTGTAAACCTTGTTGTCGGACTTCCAGTGCCAGTCATCATCGGGCATGATTTTCCTGACTTTGAGACTTTGCTAAAAAAAAAAAGGATGGTACCTTTCTGCAGTGACCACAAGGGTACAGGCAAAGTGGGGAAGCTGCCCTGCATGACATATTTTCCTTTGAAGAGGATGTCGTGGAATCCCCAGGTAAAACAGACACCTGAAAAAGGAAAGAGGAGTTTGAAGCAGATTTGGGCTTAAGAACATAGTGAACTCCTGTCAGAGTTACAGATTGAAAAGACATTTACATTGGGACAGAACAGCGAAATGATAAAACACTAACTTCTTTGTTTCAGCAGGTGGGGAAGGATACAAGTGAAGGTTCCCAGTGTACAGTATATGGAAAGGGGGTCTCTTGTACAGAGTTTGTATCAACTCCAGTACAGGAAACTGTGGAACTACTGGCAGTCTCTGAATGGTTTTGCTCTCAGTAGTTGTATTTAGCCCATGACTTGCCATTAGCCGGACACATTGGGAGGTATCGATTTTGGCCGCTTGTTACAAAGATTTTTCTGGTCCAGTATACATGAGCAAGTAGCTGACTATTGTTGGGCATGTATCGGTGCCAAAAGGTAAATCAAGTTGGAAAAGAGATATGGTACCCTTGTGCCTTTAACTCTGGTAACCACAACTTTTGAAGGATAGCCATGGATATTGTGAGGCCTTTGGAGAAAAGCTCTCAGGAGAGTCTATTTATACTTGCTGTTTGTGATTATGGCACTAAATATCCAGAGGCTATAACTTTACATTCATTCACCACCCCTAAAATTGCAGAAGAACTTGTGAAGCCTTTTAGCAGGTTGGGAATCCCAAAAGAGATCCTTACAGACCAAGGGAGCAGTTTTAATGCCATGCTTCTTAAGAGTTGTATCGATTACTGGGGTGGTGGCAGTTCAACATCTCCATATCATCCTCAAACGGATGGTCTGGTGGAAAGATTTAATCAGACACTTAAAAATGCTCAGTAAGTTTTTCCACAAGGAAGAGAATGTTTGGAATTAGTATTTACTGTTACCGTTATTTTGCATCTCGAGAGGTACCCAAGCCACAACTGGTTGTTCCCTCTTTTCATTGTTGTGTGGGAGAAACCCGGGCTCCTTGGACGTGATAGGAGTACTGGAAGAAGGAAAGGATTTACAGTAGCATCAACAAGTGTGACAGATTACATGGTGCAGCTTAGAAAACAGCTAATTAAATATCACGGAAGCTGCCCATTAGAATAGTGCTGAGCCCAGAATGAACAAAAACAAACATGCGATCAAGGGATCTCATACAGAGTTTTAAGAAGGGAAAAGTCATGTTGTTACCATCAACTGAAAGTAAATTACTGATGAAATGGCAGGGGCACTGTCAGGTAATCAGGCAAAGGGGACCTGTGACATATAAGACGGAGATCACAGAAATTAGGCATTCTAGAAAAATCTCTCATGCAAACCTCTTGAAAATATGACATGACAGGCTTCGCCCTCCTGCTAATTTATCCTGAAAAAGAGGTTAGAGAATCGAGTGGTTTAGATGAATTGGAAATAAATCCTTCTTTAATGGTTACACGGCAGAAAGAGTAGCAGCATGTATTGCAGACCTATGAAACCATGTTCATGAGTATCCCAGGGAAGGCTAAAGGGTAGGGCACACGATAGTGGTGATACAGACCAAGCCCATCCAGCAAAAACTTTATAGACTCCTAGAAAGGGTGAGAGGTGAAATCATAAGCTGAAGCCAGGAAGCTAGAAAGATTTGGCATCCTTGAACTATCACCTAGTGCTTGGGCTTCAACTGTAGTGGTAGCAGTGATGAAAGTGAACAGGAATGCGAGGATCTCAGTTCCTGTACTTTTTGTAGCAGGAACAGAGTTCCTGTACTTCTTCTCACTGACACTGGAACTGAAATTCTTAAACCAGCAACATAATGACAGTTTCTGGCCCTGTGACCTGAAATCAGGGTTTCCATAACAACAATTGACTTGTACAACAGTGCTGTTTTGCTAGAAATACTTCAATATCTCTAACTGAATCTACCAGTGTCTAAACAGATAGGCGTGTCTTGACACAGCTATTCTTAAGATTGAGGATCTTCATTCTGCATTTCATATTTGCCAATGCCTGGGTTCCTGTACTTCATGTCTACCACTTGCACCACTGAGTGGTAGTAGATAAAAAGGAAGGTAGGATATGACTGTGTCTGGACTTTCTTAAGCTGAATGCTGTGCTCTCTTAAATGGTTTCACACCAACGATTGATGATATTGTAGCTAGGCTAGGGAAAGTCAAATACATCACCGTGATTAGACCTTACAATAGGTTATTGGCAGGTAACGAGAAAAGAGTCCAGGGCTGAAACCGCTTTTGCCACTCCTTAGGTCTGTTCCAATTTGTAGCTATGCCATTTGGCTTGCATGGAGTCAAGTTACCTTCCTGCACTTCATGGACCAGATTGTGACCCCCACATGCAGTATTGTTCAGCATATTTGGATGATGTGATATACAGTACAGACAGGGATACACACCTCAAACACCTAGCTGTTGTTTGCAATCCATTAAGAATGCAGGACTAACAGTGAATCCCACAAAATGTGCGGTTGCCATGACAGAAATGAGATACCTAGGGATCATTTGTGTGATGGACAGATTAAACCAGAGATAGAAATATTAGAGACCATGGCAAAATGTCCAAACCAAAAATGTGTGAGCTGTTTCTTGGGACTGGCAGGTTATTATAGGAGATTCATTCCCAATTTTGCCATCATTGCAAGTCCTTTGACTGATCTTATTAAGAAAATGTGTGCTAATAAAAATGGAAGGCTGAATGTGAGGAAGCCTTTAGGACTATAAAGGTTGCCCTCTGTTCTGCCCTCTTTTGAAATGTCTTGACTTCTCTTATAGGTTTGAAGTCAAAACTGATACCTCCGGTACTGGAATTAGAGCTGTTCTGAGCCAAACTATAAAGGGGAAGAACATCCTGTCATTTTATTAGTCACGAACTACATAAAAGTGAGCAAAAATATTCTACAGTAGAAAAGGAATGTTTAGCTGCAAATGGGCCATTGAGACACTTAAGCTTTTATTTATAAGGCACCTAATTTAAGCTGGTGACTGATCATAATCCTCTCGGTTGGATTCAGCAGATGAAAGGTAAGAGTCCCAGAGTTATGAGGCAGTATCTCTCTCTCTGCCCTACCGCTTTACCGTTCAGCATAGAGCTGGTGCCCAACATGTAGACTTTTTTGTCCAGGTATGAGGCTGGTGTTGAGAATGCAGGGTAAAACATATTGTCTTTTTTTTTTTTTTTATTTACTTATATTAAAATGTTCTGAGACATATGATGATGTGAAGTTGTTTACTCATGGTAAAAGTGTAGTACAAAGTATGTACTGACACCCCAGAGTGTATGTATGTTATGTATGGAAATCTCTGTAACTGAATCTGAAAAATAAGGGACCTGGGGCGGAGCTTCTGAAGAAGGGTGTGGAGGCGCCATTACTTCATATCCTAAGCCCAGGATAAGGATGTAGGAAACCAGTCTGCATACTGATAAACTGGTTCCCTCTTGAGTGAGTGGAGTGTGTGTGTGTGTTCTCTCTGGGGTGACAGGGCCTGTTTTCCCTGTCTCATGGATTAGTGGAAAGCCGCCATGTAGGGTTACCAGATTTTGGGGTCCCAAACGAGGACACTTAGTCCCTTACCCGATGAGCCCTTGTGCCTGGCCCCAAGTAAATGGGTGAAAGCCTCCCCTGCCTTACGTAACTCATTTACAAGGAAGTCTTGGGTAGGAGAGAGTTAAAAAAAATAATACAAATACAACAGGTCAGAGAAGGTACACGCCAACATTTGTCTGAGAAATATAAAATAATACCATTACAAATTCAAGAAACAAAAAACAAAAAAGCTAGAATAAGTGGCAGTGTGGTAATGTGAACCTATGAGAAGTGAGAGAGAAAAAGCAAGCTATAAACATGATGATATAGTAATGTGTCAGCAGAAAAGGACTATCCTGGTCCATCCAGTCTTCCCATTTCCCACCCGCCCTACTTGTCTCCACTTCCAGGGATATTTTCTCTGCCCACTAGCCAACCCCTTGTGTCTGTCCCATGCCCTCTTGAATTCTCCACTGTTTCTACACATACCACCTCATTAGGTTATCTGTTCCAGGGTTCTACCACCCTCTCAGTGAAATAACATCTCCATACATTGCTCTTAAATCTTCCCCTTCCAATCTTAAATTATGACCCCTTGTTATAACTCCTGCTTTCCTTTTGAATAAGCTACCCTCATTCACTTTATGTATTCCTTCATATACTTAAGTCTCTATCATGTCACCTCTATCTCTTCTAACCTAAGCGGGTACAGATTTAATTCTCTCCATCTACTCTTGTTATGGCTACTCTTGCATACCTTGTACTATCTGTGTTGCCTTCTCTGAACTCTCTCAACCCATCTATATCCTTTCTTAAATGAGGCCTCCAGAACTGTAACCCATATTCCAGGTGTGGACTGACCGTGGTCATATATAAAGGCATCAACACCTCCCTCTTCCTACTTGCTATACCCTTTCCTGTGCACACCATCTTTCTATTAGCTTTACCTACTGCCTTACTGCATTGGTCTCCTACTTTAAGGTTGTTTGAGATTATAATCCCCAAAATCATATTTCATGGGAGTACCAAATCTGAGGAGTTAGAAGCATTCCCAGGTGTCAACACAGCGAGACCAAGGACGAGGAGTGAATTTATTTTACGTGATTTTGTGAGGTGTTCCAATGGGAGGAGGAAGTCCAGCTGAAGTATTTTTTTTTTTTACAGAGGTGGTACTATTCCAAGTGATTAGAGAGTGCTGTCCATCACTGTCCAACAGTAGTGAAGCGAGAGTTCGACTCTGAGCCGAGGATCAGATCCGCAGCCTCATCAGAACAACTTTGAAACATGAAAAAATAAAAACACTAGATCAACAACCGCACCGATGTACATTTTGGGCAGGCAGGAGGCAGTGGGGATCTCTGATTATAAATCATTCATTGATTCAGTTTCTAACCAAATAACTTGGCGCATCACGCCTCCGCTCTATCAAACTCCACATAGGGCAGGCTAGTCAATCATTGGGTTACAAGGCTGCAGTGCTGTCCGCCTGTCAGTCTCTTTCAGTCACAGGCTCAAATTGTAATAATTTGGGGGTTAGTCCTCCGGAGTCTTATGATCGGGACAGGTATATTTCTAGCAGCTAGCAATTCCAGTCCACATTCTTCTGCATAGCCAGTCCTTACTATCTAAGCATGGGTGATGCTCTGTCATGCGCAGATAACAAGGCTGGACCACGATGACAAGAGCAATCACTTTTTTTCTTTTCATCTGCAGCTGTGCAGCGGGACCACTTATCAGTTTTGAATGGTTGCTTGTCAGCAAACAAGTTGAAGTTCAAGCCCAAAACCAGACAAAACAGCACTTTAGGAAAATCCGCCCAGATGCAAATAATGCACCTTATAAAAGGGATTTGTCTGGGTAAACTGGACGTGGTGAATCCTGCCACCATGACAAGGCTCCTTGTAATGGTGTTGATATGAGACTGTACTACTGTAGCAAAGTGTTTAATAAACCAGGGACTTTCTTATTTTTTCTGTCTGTTGCAACATCATGCTTCCACCTTTGCTATCCTTTACTGTCTCCAGCTTGTTCTGCCAGGATGGCCATCTGCATAAGCCCCTCCCCTCTTTTTCTGTACTCTGTTTCTCTCCTCTACTTTTCTACCTCTCTTCCTATATTTCCCATAGTCCCTTATGGTGTGTAGTAGCAGGAAAACAAAGAGCAGCAATAAAAAAAAAAAGTATAGCACATGCTGTGAACATTGCTAAAAGAAGGTACTGGAAAGTACATGGAGTTACAAAGTGACGGTTGGAAAGTCTCAGTTTGCTCTCTGTCAGCATTCTATATAGCTTTAATGTTTGCAAAATGCATAATGTGAATATCAGTCGACTAATGAAGGAACTAAGAAGGAAAAAGTGCAAAAATAAAGTGCAGTATGGCAATATGGAGAGAGGAGTAACAACTAAAAACATACATATAAAATTACCTGAAAGTTTCACTCTGTCCCTCATAGTTTGCCCCAAATTAAATAGCTACTGAAGCCTCAAAATAAAAAAAAAAAAAACACAAAATAATCAGGTACAATTCTGCTTGCATTCTATATAGTTCTCCTTCCCATTATTTATTACTTAGGAAAGTTGCATGAATACATGATCTTTAGCCTAGAGTTTGCGGCCTGGTGGCACAGAGGGCTGAGGCGCTGGACCCCACACTTGAACCACGTCGGTGACCCGGGTCGGAGACGAGCTCGGGTTGCTGGGGGTTGGCCAGGAGGAGAGGATTTAGCGTCTCAGAGGACAGCCTCCTTTCCTGGAGAGGGTGGAGGTTTAGAGCTGCTGCAACACTGGCTTCTGGTGGCAACCAGGTGGTGGTGCGTGGTAGCTCAGAGTGCATGGGATGGCGGGCAGGCGTCTGATGTGCAGTGTGGGTGCACACACGCCTGCGACATCCCAGATGTCATTGCACACCTGTGCCAGAAGAAAAAGGAGACAAAAGGTATCCTCTGGTGCGATGAAGCCTCGGTCTACTGGTGCCACACCAGATGCACCAAGGATTCTCCCTTCAGCCTGGCTCACCAGGAACTCCCAGTGCATAGGGTACATACCCACTGGGTTGAGACCTGGGTTGTGTGCAGGGGAAGAGGTTGAAAATGGGAGCTGGGTCGGTGGGGCCCAGAGGTCGCTGGGCTAAAAGGCACCAAAGGTAACACCCCAGCTGAGGAGGTAGGAGCATAAAAGTATAAATATAACAACAAAAAAGTTTTTAGAGTTCATCTCGCTGCTATAGCTACTCCCCACTTTAAGTCATAATCCTGTATGACATCACAACCTGTTGCCATAGGAGTAACTGTGATGTCACAAGAAGTGGATTATGACCTCAAGTAGGGAGAAAGCAACAGGAATAGATGACCTCTTCAGGAGCATAGATCCTGTTTTCATACAGATGACCTCAGTAATAAATAATGGAGAGGAGAAATTTAGAACTAATGTGAAATACAAGCCTGTCTAAATATTATGTTTGGTTAAAGTTCTCCTTAAGGTGTCAGCTGCTCTTTAATTTTCTTTTTCTTTTGTTTGCATTGTTCTAAACAAAACTGTGTTATAACAATACTCACTTTTATGGGTGTGTGGCTACTTCCTGATTTGTCCTGCCATTTTGGAAGATGGATATATAGTTCCCTGTTCTGTAGCGCCCCTTGTGTCAGGATATTTGTCCTTGTAGGTAAAGGTGGGAAGATCCATGACACCGGAGTCATGGGAGGAGCTGAACTTCATTTAGGCTTATTGTGTTCGCTTTTGTTGCTCCTACCCTACAGAATTCTCTACCTTATCGGATAAGAGAGTGCCCGACCATGGAGAGCTTAAATCTGTCCTCAAGACATTTTTATTCTCCTTGACTTATCCTGTCAATTACATTATGGTCTTTTGCAATTTTACTGGTTTTAAACTTATCGCTTTATGCCTTTGTAAAAGCGCTTTGGTATTTATTGAATTGTACTTTCAATAAATAAAGCTTATTATTATTATTATCTTTATTTAGCATAATGATTCAATATTAGGAATGGGTTGCAAATGTATAATGGATTCTCAGTTGCAGTGTGTCTGTTCTTTTCTTCTTGATACGTGAAAGCCAGCTGTGCATGAAGTTAATACACTATATTGTATAAGGAGTGGATATCACTGTTTTGACAGAGGAGAACTTTGCTGTCAGAGCAAGTAACAGCAGTCTAGAACTACAGCTCTTTTACTGATAAATCACTTTATCTCAGTAGTGTCTGTTTGGATTAAGCAAACAGATACTTTATTAGAAGAAGGGTCTCATTTAAGTAAAAAAAAAAAAGTAAGTCACTGTGTGTTTGTTCTGAGGAAGGGCTGTATCAGCTTAATTTACTGGAGTCAAGCAGAGGCTGAAGCTAATTGGGGTGTGGCTTAGGAGCTTAGGAGTACAAAAGCAGGTGTCTCCAATTACAGCTTCCTGCTGTTTTGACAGAGGAGAACTTTGCTGTCAGAGCAAATAACAGCAGTCTAGAACTACAGCTCTTTTACTAATTGCCCTCCTTCCCACCCCTCCACCCTCCCAGCCAAAGCCAGTTCTACTTTTATAGCCACTGGATTTGACTGACAACAGGAACTTCCTGTTTGGCAGTAGGAAGGAAGGATCACGGAGACACATTAGTTTCATCAACCTTGAAGGAACCTAAAAATAGCTCCCCCACCCCGGCTGCTGGAGGTCTGAATCCAAGCATGGAAGAAGGCAACTACTGAAGACTACAGAAGTTCCTGTCCCAGAACAGGAAAGGCGAGAGTTGTAAGGACACATAGGCAGTAGGAAAGTAAGTGTAAAAATACATAGAGAGAGGAGGTAAGCATACAAAGCCACAGGAGAGGGACAACAAAATAAGTCAAGATGGGAGTGGTGCAGTGCAATGGCTGTGGGGCAGCAGCGTTCCGGGAGACATTCTGGAGGCTGCGATACTGCCCTGTTGCAGCACCTCTCTGGTCTGAGAAGGAGGCTGCCCGTCTCTAGGCTGACCTGGCTAGGATTAGTGAAACCTCTTCCCCCCCCCAGGGACCACCAGGGCCACCACCACTACCTCAGAGGTTGCCAGGAAAGAGGAGCGGTTGGACCAAGGTGGGCTCGGGAGGAGAGGGTGATAGAACAGAGGTGCTTCCCTCCAGTTGTACCTCTCCACAATTCATATGCTGTTCTGATGAAGAGGGGTTCCTCATGGAGGTACCTGCAGTGGAGACCAAGGAAGATGCTGGGAACCTCTACAAAGGAGACCCACAGGAGGGTGGCACGAGACCCCACAGTGGGAGGAAACAACTCCTGGTGGGGGCTTGATCATTAGGGGAGAAGTGGGGAGGAAGGGGATAGGGAGGTAAGGTGCCTGCCTGGCGCCACGGCTTGAGGGACAGGAAGCGAATCCTCAGGATCGCGGAGCAGCTGCACGAGGGAGGGAGCTGGATGTCATTGTCCACCTAGGAACAAATGACCTGGCAGTGAATGGGATCAGAGCGGCAAGCGGAGTTTGTAGAGTTGGGAGGGCCTTAGACAAGCTGCACGCTCGTAACCTTCTCGGAGGTGCTGCCTGTCTATGGTAGGGATGATGCTAGGGTATTCCGCACCATGGGATTCAATGAATGGTTGAAAACTGGTGTGAGGCTTAGGGTTTGACTTCACTGGGGACTGGGAGCCACCTGGAGGATGCATGCCTATACTGGTGCAATGGTCTGCATCTGTCCGGGGAATCAGGATCCTAGGTAATAGGTTTATATGCTTCATTGCAAGCATTTAAACTAGCTAAGAGGGAGGCACTGAAAAGAGCAGGAAATCCCAGCCTCCCCACAAAACACAGTAGTTAGTGAGGTAAACACCAAGGTAGAGAAGTCAGTAGGGAGTAGGACGGGTAAATGCAGAAAAGGCAGTAAGGACAGGGATGGGGCTAAAAGGGTAAGGCCATAAAAATAAAATGGAAGGTGATGAGTACCAGTGATCGCAGTCTCTGTAACAAGCTCCCCTGAACTAGTGGCCTTGATGGAAGAGGATGCCTGGATATTGTGGCAGTCACTGAAACATGGTACACAGAGAACCATGACTGTCAACATACCATGATACACAATCTGCAGGAGGGACAGGGTGGGTAAAAGAGGAGGAGGAGAGCTCTCTATATAAAGGAAGGGATTAAAGCAACAGAAGTAAAGAGTAAACAGGAAGCTGATGAGTCACAGTGGGTCACCTTGGAGACAGGAAATGGCACCACAGTCCGCATGGGGTTGTGTACAGATCCCATCTCAGGGGAGGAAATGGACAAGGAAATGATAGAAGGCATCCTTAAAATGGCAGAAAAGGGAAGATATTGTGATGGGGACCTGAATATGCCAGATGTTAACTGGAGCACCTTTGCTGCAGACACATCCAAGAGCAGGGTCATTCTTGATGCCCTACAGGGGCATGCCTCAGACAGCTAGTGTGTTGGAACCCACTCGGGAGGGAGCAATCTTAGACCTGGTACTCTCAAATGGGGAAGGAGAAAGGATCACAGATTTAGAAGTGGGTAGCCATCTGAGAACAAGTGACCAAACAAGTGTGGTTCAATAAACACAGCCATAGGATCAAGCCATACAAAAACAAGAGTATTGGACTTTAGGAAGGCTGACTTTAGGAAAATGAGAGAGTGCCTCAGAAAAGCACTAGCAAATGGGCAAGAAGGAGGGTGGAGGGACAATGGGGAATACTCAAACAGCCATTGTAGAGGCAACAAGCCTTTGTGTGAAGCAAATCAACAAAACAAAACGAAGGAAAACCACTATGGTTCTCAAAAGAGGTGGAAGGAAGGTTGAGAAAAGGATAGCATTCAGGAAATAAAGGAAACACAGAAGGAGCAGGATAGAGAACTTTATGAGTTAAAGCAGAAGGAGGCAGGAAGGCAGTCAGAATAGCAAAGGCACAAACTGAGGAAAGATAGCCCACTCTGTTAAGAAAGGGGATAAGTGGCGCTAGGGGCCCGAGCTGACAGGCAGCAAATTTTAATAGCTCTGAGCAGAAGTATATAGATTGTAAAATCTTTACTTTACGGGGTTATTAAGGAAAAATAACACGAGTTCGAAAGAGGACCCAAATAAACCTAAATGGGCAATCCTAGAAAGGACAGAGGAGCAGGTACGAGCACTAAACCAACGGGAGCCCTGCAAACGGCGCGGACTGGATCGGATGAACAGGCCATATCCCAGCAGGAGCCTGAAGAGATCATGTTGTCTATCAGCCTAAAATTGCAAAGGCTGATATCCTCGGTATGGATCTGAACTCCAGATTGGACTCATTTGCCACTGGGTCACTATTGTGGAGAAATCTGTCTAAGGGATTCAGCAGGAGGTTGGAGATACAAAACGGCAAGTAGAATCAGCCGCTGCCATGATCACACTTCTGGTTAATGAAAATCACCATATGCGAGTCAGGCTAGAAACTTTAGAAAACCAGGCCTGTGGCCCCCATGTCAGAATTCTGGGACTGCCTGAAGGATCGAGGAGATCACCCTCTCATGTTCCTTCGCGAGTGGCTCGATTTAAAATTGCTACCAGACGCCAAAAGTTAACTATCCCATACCAAAAGCCTATATGATCACACCAAGGGGATACCGGGAGGATACGGAGAACTCCAGAACTTTACTCATGGTTACAGATGGAAATGGCTCCAGGGACAGAATACTCCGATTGGCCCGGCAAGTAGGGCCAATTATGCAAGATGACCGACCATCTACTTGTTCTCTGACCTGAGCTACGCAACTAGAATACAGAGGAAAAAGTTTGACTGAGTGAGGAAGTTGTTAAGGAAGCCTTCATCATCCATACTGTGGTGTTTCCAGCAAGACTACATGTTGTGCACAAAGGTAAAGTCTGGGCCTTTTCAGATCCCAGTGAAGCAGGAAAATGGGCCTCTCGTTTTGTTGCTGATCCTGGAAGGAAGCGAGGCGGAAGAATCTGATTTCGATGCAGAAGATTGAATTTAAAGAACTGTAATGTACAACAATGTTGGACAGTGATTATTTCTGTTAATAGTTTTGTATCTTAACCGAACTCGTAACTGAGCAATAAGGTTTTTTAAAAATGTTTAGAACGTCTTTTGGGGTTGTTGTTGGGATCCCAGTTATGGTTGGAGTGACTTAACATATAGTGCTAAGGATAAATGGACATAGGGTGGTTACTCTGTTTGCCTTTTCCCTTTAAACATATTTATATACTACATTGCTGTACAGAATTGCTGACCTGGGTTATAAACTAACTCTAATTTTGGACTTTTAGTTTAAAAGTCTGACACCATAAGCCCTCTGGTAGGGCCTGGATTTTGGACTTTTTGGGCTTTAGCACAACAGGAAAGGTCATACTGCTGTGGGCTCAGTCACACAGTTCAAAATGTTTATGTAATTGAGGAGAAGATAAATTTAATTACCCTCCCTGTGGAATCACTATATCTAGGATGCATGAAATTCTAAATATTAAGGAAATGCTATTCCCCAAAAGGATGTTACTTTTATAAAATGGTCTGTCCTGGATATGAGAACTTATGTATGTACACATATATAAAATTAAAAATAAAGTTAAAAAAAGGGGGATAAAACCTTTTATAGGTACATTAGGAGCTAAGAAAGACCAAGGGAGAGATACAGAGACTTAATAAAGGGAAGGAAGGTGGGCAGAGGGTGACAGTGAAAAGCAGGAATACGAATGACTATTTCTGCTCAGTATTCACAACGGAAGAGGAGGGGAGGTACCTAAACCAAACAAGAGAAACACTCTGAATGGGGAAGGGGGGAGCATACAGTCCATTCACAGAAGAAAGGGTTTTGAAAGAACTCTTGAAACTGAGGGTGACAAAGCAATGGGGCCTGATGGGATTCACCCAAGAATTCTAAATGAACTAAGGGTAGAACTAGTAATGCCACTGACTACTCTCTTTAACAAATCATGGAAAAATTGGGTGGTACCTGAGGACTGGAGGATGGCAGATGTGATTCCACTTGACAAAAGTGTGAGCAGGGCAGAGGCAGGAAACTACAGACCAGTTACTTTGACCTCAGTGGTAGGGAAAATGATGGAATCACTTCTGAAGGAAAGAATTGTTGAGTACCTTGAGGCCAGTAGGGCACAGGACCCAAGGCAGCATGGTTTCATAGCAGGAAGGTCAGTCAGACGAACTAATAGATTTCTTTGTCTGGGTGACCAAAGTAGTAAACCAGGGAGGGCTGTGGATATGGCCTACCTAGATTTTAGAAAGGCATTTGACACAGTCTCACACAAAAGAGTAATATACAAGTTAGCCAGCCTTGGAATGGTCCCAAGGTGGTAGCCTGGATAAAAACTGGCTGGACAACAGGACGCAAAGTGTAATAGTAAACGGAGTCCACATTGAAGAAAGGAGGGTAAATAGCAGGGTAACCGTAGGGGTTTGTGTTTGGACCGTCCTCTTTTAGTGTCTTTATAAGTGACATTGAGAGCACTCTGAAGGAAAAGTATGTCTTTGCAGATGTCACAAAGATCTGCAACAGGATTGATACACAAGGTGGGGTGGAAAGGATGAAAAGGGACTTGGCAAGGTTGGAGGAATGGTCAAATATAAGGCAGCTCAGATTCAATGCAAAGAAGTGCTAGGTAATGCATCTAACATACTAAAAGCCAGCAGAACAGGCCAAATGGTCTGTCTTGCCTGCTCGAAACCAGCAACCTAGTGGCTGCTCACCTCCACTACCCCCTAGCCCCCAAGAGGGTCTTCTCTGGGTTCAGTTTCCCCTTCTACCTATCTCACCCCTTCTTGAAGCCCTCCACGCCTCCTCCTCCAGCCTCCTGGGCAGCGCAGTTCACAGCTCCACCACCCTATCAGTGAAAAATAATTTACACTCCCCTGTAATTTCCCCTCCAGCTTCCACTCATGGCCCCTGGTTGTTCCCCCTCTTCTTTAGCCTAAACAGCTTTTGGTTTCCCTCCTGGTTATTCCCTTACATACTTGAAGACCTCTATCATGTCTCCCCATCCCTTCTCTCCTCCAGTGAGTAAAGCCCAAGCTCTTCCAGTCTCTCCTCATAAGGCCTCCCTCCATGCCCTGAATCATCCGGTGGCTCTCTCTCTGGACCCTCTCTAGCAGCGCTATGTCCTTCTTCAGATGAGGTCTCCAGAACTGTACACAGTACTCAAGCTGCAGCCTGACCAAAGATTATATAGAGGGAGGATCACCTCCCTCCTTCTGGATGTAATTCCTGGCTATGCAACCCAATATCCTGTTTGCTTTGGCTGCTGTTCTACAATTTTCAGAGTTATTCATTTTGATGTCTACCACCACCCCTAAATCCCTTTCTCCCAGTGTGACTCCCAGGGTGTATACATGCCCCGGTATTTGACCCCAAATGAAGTACCTTACATTTCCCGGCATTAAATTTCAGTCCCCACCTCCTTGACCACCCCTCCAGGGTATCTAGATCCCCTGGACTGTCTCCCTTGCTTCTTCACAATCCACCAGTGCTCCCAGTTTTGAATCATCTGCAGAGAGACTCAACCTATTCCTAACCCCCATCCCTATATCCGAGACGAGGCATTAAACAAGAATGGCCCCAGTACTGAACCTTGAGGAACCCCACTGATTACCTTCCTGTGGGAGGATAGTATCCCACCCACCATTACCCTCTGTAAATGCCCGAAGCCAATTTTCAACCCAATTTAGCTCCCGTCTTCCCACCCCATCTCCCCATTTTGCTATCAGTCCATTATGTGGCACTGAATCAAACACCTTGCTGAAATCTAGGTATAGGACAGCCACTGGCCTATGTTTATCCAAGGCCCCTGTCACCCAGTCATAAAACTCTGAGGTTGGTCTGACACGATCTCCCGGGACAAAGCCATACTGTTCATCATCCTGGTGTCCTAACCTTTCCAACTGCCTCCCAAGCCTCTCCTTGATAAAGCCCTCCATTACCTTGCCTACCACAGACGTTAGACTGACAGGCCTATAATTCCCCATCTCCTCCCTTGACCCCTTATATATAGGCACTACATAAGGCACCCATTCCATCTACAGAGAGGTATTAGAGTGCAGCCAGTGGAGCTGCAAGCGCCTCCACCATTTCCTTTATAAACCTCAGATGTAGTCCATCCGCCCCGCAGAAACAAAACCTAGGGAAGTGTACACAGTGGGAAGTGAGTTAATAACAAAATCGAAAGAGACCTAGGAATAATTATATCAGATGATCTAGAGGTGGGCAAGCAATGTGAGAAGGCAGTAAGGAGGGCTGGGGGATACTAGGATGCATAGGAGAGGCAAAACAGTAGAAAATGGGAAGTTGTTATCCCTCTGTATAGACAGTTGGTAAGACCCCATCTGAGTACTGCATGCAATTCTGGAGACCCCATCTCCACAAAGACATAGACAGAGTGGAGGCTGTTCAGAGGAGGAGTAACAAAATGGTGCAAGGTCTGCACCAGAAGACATACAAGGAGAGACTAAAGCAGCTTAATATGTATACTCTTGTGGAAAGGGGGTGCGAGGACATGATAGAAACTTTCAAGTATCTCAAGGAATTAACAAAGTCCAAGAGGGTAGCATCTTTCAGAAGAAGAGATGTGCAAGAACAAGGGGCACAATTTGAAGATAGGAGGACAGCTCAGAGGTAATGTTAGAAAGTATTTTTCCCAGACAGGGCTGTGGATGCATGGAACAGCCTTCCTGAGGAGGTTGTGGAGTCAGGAACAGTGGGAGAATTCAAGAATGCATGGGACAGACATAAGGCAATTCTAGTAGGGGGTAGGAGGAAGTAAGCTGTTGATTAACTAGAATCTGCAGCTTATCCATCAGGTAGGAAATGGGCAGACTAGGTGGGCTAGTGGTCCCTTATCTGCCGTCAGATTCTATGATCTTACTTGAGAGGGCTCTTGCAGTAGGTAATTACATATAGGACTGATGCGGCAGGTGTCAGGACCCCACGGAAAAAATGTCTAGCTAGCAGTCTCTGGCGGGGACTGCCCCATCAGAGTGACTGTCATGCCACGTCAGTATAAAGGGGCGGTCCCCCACGCCCGCCTTCCAGTTCTTTCCCACTGTTAGCTTGTGTAAGTGCCTCGCGGTTAAGTTCAGCTGCTCGTCAGTCTGTCTTGGTAGTTATACCACGTTTTCTTCGATTTCTCGAATTTCGTCAGTTTCTCTGCAGTGTATGTCATCCCCTACACCTTCTGAGCACAAGAATAAGTGCAACTCATGCAGCGCCCAACTCCAGACAAGGACGGAGACTCCCAGTGCCTCTTCTGTCTGGGCCCGGATCACCCTGTGGAGAAGTGCCAGCATTGCCTGAAGTTCAGTGCCGCCACCGCAGACAGAGGCAGCAGTCCCTTGAGGCCCACATCCTTAAAAAGAAAATGACCTCCATGGAAAAGGAGCTGAAGAAGCTTCGTCAGACCTCAACTTCCTCTGAGGGTCACCGTAAAAAGAAAGACAAGGAGAAGCACCGGTACTGGGACTCCTCTTCCTGCCACCGCGGCTTCAGCTGAGTCGCCATGTTCAAGGTAACGCCCCCACCGGGACCGCCCACGACGGCCATCTTGGAGGCTCTGTCAGCTGCCGACCCACCTGTCTGACTCGCCTGTGGCCTTTCAGGTGTCTCCAGGTCAAGGAGGCATCCACTCCGGCAAGGCCACCCTGTGCGGCCTTCTTGTGTGAGTGGCTCAGTGGCGGACATCGGCTCCTCTGATGTCCGCCCAGAAAACCGCCTAAGTAACAACGCCATTGACGCGCCTTGCGACCCCTAAGCACGCCCGACCAGGCCGCACCACCTTCGCGGCTCTCTCAGGCGATGGTTCCACTATGTTGGACAATGGCTCCTCCAGCGTCCACCCTGACTCTGCCGGTAAGGCGAACGCCTGCCCTTCTGACGGTCACACGGCATTGGAGCTGACGCCAGACCCTGATATCGTCCGCGTCCCGGCTTCCTACAGCATTCGCTACCCTCTGAGGCCCCATGCCTCTCAGCTTGACCCCGGGATTTTAATCCTCCCTCCCCGGCGATACCGAGGATGCGTCAGGCTCCCATCAGGTCTCCCTCCCGCTGGGCCGGACGACCTGACATCAGTCCCTTGGATGCCGATGCCGGTCTTGCTGACGCCGGATGACATCCCTCTCCCGGATGCTGTCCCTCCGCTGGGCCTGCCGCCCGCCGGCATCCTGTTCCAGGCCGCCTGTGGGCCTTTTCCGGGGCCTTCTGCTCCTGCAGACCCCCAGATCCCGGGCTTCCGACTCCGTCCTATCCGACACCATCTTACCCGGTCCACAGTATCTGGAGCCTCAGTACCCGATGCCTGCCTATCACGGCACGCAGTACATGGTGCCTCAGTACCCGCGCCAGGTTTCCCGCTGTCGAGGCACTGATACCCTCAGTATCCGTATCCCTCCTCCTCCTCCGCCCCTCATCGGCCGTGGATTTGAAGGAGACTAAGCCTCCTGGTGGGCTGAGGCCAAGGCTCAGCTCACCAGGGAGGTAGAGAGCTGTCTTCCGATGTCTGTCCGGTTCCGACCCCGACGCCGGAGACGAGACTCCTCCCACCTCTGGATACCAAAGGTGAGCCCTCTGGTTCCAGGGCAGGGCAGGATACGCTTTCCGAGGGCTTCCAAGGATCCATTCCTCCCCGTTGGGAGGAAGAGTCTTCTCCCTCTTCATCCTCCTCAGACACCTCGGATGACTCCGAAGGTCGCTCCGACGGAGACGACGAGCCCCTCCCCAGATAAGCCCAGGCTGAGGACTCCTCCAAGTCTCCTCCTCCTCCGGATCCTTCTTTACGGAGTTGTGCAAAATCCAGGAAGTTCATCAGTGGCATTCCTTGGAGCCTGATCCACAGCGTAAGAAACTCGCTGTGCACTTGAATCTGCCCGAGACCGCTCTGACCCTGGTGCCACTCTGGATTGAGCCTCATGCCAGTCTTGTTTCCACCATTTGGATGCAACTGCGGCATTAGCCTCCCTTCCTAGGAAGTCGGATAGGCTTTATCAGGCTCCTGAGGGTGTTGACTCTTTGAATTCACCCGAGCTGATTCGGTCGTGATCAGCGTCGCTCATGGCCGGACAGCTAACCCCAAGCACTTGAGCTCGTCACCACCTGACAAGGAATCCGTCTTCTGGACCAGTAAGGGAAGAAGGTCTCGCTTCTTCCACTCTGGGTATTAGGGCCCTGAATTACGTTGGTCATATCGGGATTACCAGAAGGCGATCCTTAAGCGGTGGAGGCTAAGTTGGATCTCCTTCCGAGTCTCAGATGAAGCAGGAAGTGGCAAATCTAGTCCGTTCTGCGTGTCCAGCCAGTCGGCACATGCTTCGTGCCACATACGACACAGTGGAGCTGCTGGTTGGAGCTCAACTTTCGCTGTGGGTTTGCGGTGTCACGCTTTGGTCCCAGAGGTGCAGTCCGCTATCTAGGACGCGCCTTTCAGGGGTTCAGTGCTGTTCGGTGGCAGTGTCAAGGACATCATCACTGATCTGCAGGAGAAAGGTACTGCATTTAAGTCGGTTGACTCTTTGTACAAACCCCCTTAGGCTCAGCGTCGTCCCTTTCGCGGGCGTCCTCGAGGCAGAAAGCGAAACCTCAGGGAAAGCGGGCCAACAAGCGTCAGGCCCCTCCGCCTGCCAAGCCCCCAAAAAAACAGCGGGGCTTCAGCTGACACTGCCTCATACCTCCTGACTCCTCTCCTCTCCCACTGCCTGTGGTCCTTCCAGAGGAACCGGTAGGAGGAGATTCTCCCTCCATCTGCGGGTTGGGAGAGGATAACTACTGACAGTTGGGTGCTTCAGCTGATCACAGAAGGTCACTCAGTAGAGTTTCTTTGGAACCCCGCGGGTTGTCGTACTCCCCAGAACATCATCTTCTGGTCCAGGAAGAAATATCCTCCCTCTGCTGAAAGAGGCGCTAGAGCCCATACCCCCACACCTTCAGGGATGGCTACTACTCCATTTCTTCCTGGTCCCGAAGAACTCAGGGAGAGGTGAGGCCGATTCCGACCTCAGCTCCCTGAACTTGTTTGTGGAGCACAAAGGTTCAGGATGCACTCTCTACAGAGTTTTCTGCCCCTCCTTCAGCCGGGACAGTGGCTGTACACTCTGGATATGCAGGATGCTTACCTGCATATCCCTATTCACCCTTCCCACACCAAATACCTGCGTTTTGCTTTTCAGAGGCCACTACCAGTTCAGAGCCCTCCCATTTGGTCTTTCCTCGGCCGAGTTTTTACCAAATGCCTGTCGGTGGTAGCCTACCTGTGTACCCAGGTGCAGGTTTTCCCGCACCTGACGATTGGCTCCTGGCAGCCTCGTCCAAGGAGGAACTCCTGCACTTCCTTTCCTTACCCTGCAGGTTTTCCTGCCTGGGTATTACCATTAACCAGGCCAAGTCCCACTTGATCCTGTCCCAGAGGCTCCAGTTTATCAGAGCGATCCTGGATGTGACCTCCGGTATGGTTTTTCTGCCACTGGACAGGCAGCCTCAATCAGGCTCAGGTCAACCTGTTATCCAGCTGCAGGTGGGTCAGTGCCAGGTCAGTCCTTAGCCCCTCGGGCTTATGGCGGCTGCTATTCCGACAGTCTCTCATACTCGGCTCCACATGAGGATCTCTCAGTGGATTCTTAGAGCTCAGTGGGATCAGCTGGTGGACGACTTGGATCAACTTGTTCTGGTCTCCAACCCTATGGCTCGGGACTTGCAATGGTGGGCGGTTCAGGAGAACCTTTGCCAGGGAGTTCCTTCTGCCTTCTCTCCCCTCCCAGATGCTGACAACAGACACCTCGGGAGAAGGTTGGGGAGCCCATCTGGGCCTCACAGGACCCAGGGCTCCTGGTCCCAGCTCAAAAATCTCTCCACATTAATGTGCTCGAGTTTTGGCTGTGCTGTATGCTCTTCGGGCTCTGCATCTTTATCTGTTTCGGTCATCTGGCTGTCCAAGCGGACAACATGTGTGTAGTTTGGTATGTCAACAAACAGGGAGGAACCGTTCTACCCTCTTTACTGAGAAGCGATGCGGGTTTGGGATTGGAGTGTGCAGCACAACCTTCACCTCACGGCCATTCACGTCCTGGGGTCGAGAACTTGTTGGCAGACCACCTCAGTTGGTCGTCTGCTCATGCAAACAAGTGAGAACTAGATCAGGGGGGTAGCAGGCGGCATCTTTTTACACTGGGAACCCCTCAGGTAGACCTGTTTGCGACTCCTCTCAACGCAAACTTCCCGCCTTCTGCTCGCCTTGCTCCAGGGTGTGGCATTTTTGGAGAGACGCGCTGTCTCTAGACTGGAAGGAAGATTCGTCTATGCCTTCCCCTCAGTTCCCTTGATTCGAGGGTCTTACAGAAACTCTGTGCGGAGGGAGCTCAGAGGAACCTCGCCTTTCTGGCCCAGGCAAGTTTGGTTCTCTTCTGCAACAGTTTTCAGAGGTTCCTCCGCTTTCTTCTTCCTGTCGCAAACTTTGCTGCCCCAGGATCAGGGGACCCTGGTCCATCCAGGCTCAAGTCCTCTAGTTGCACGTGTGGCCTCACAGATGTAGCTCAAGCCTGATTCGGGTTTCCCCAGGTGGCTGAGATTCTGGTGGAAGCCAGGAAGTCATCCACTAGATCTACCTGTGCCATGAAATGGAAGCGGTTCTCTATTTGGGCCGCTTCCAAAGATTTGAGCCTTTCTGTGCTCTGTTGGGCAGCTTCTGGATTACTTGTGACACCTCTTTGATCTGGGTCTCAGTCATTTTTCCTTCAAGGTTCACATGAGGCCATCTCGCTTACCAAGTCCCTTTTGGGGACAGGACGTTTATGCTAACTGGAGGTTTCTAAGACCTTCCTTAGAGGGGTCCTCCATTTGAGACCACCTGTTCGGGTTCCTGCCCTCCTTGGGATCTGAATTTTATCCTTGAGAAGCTTACTCTGCCTCCTTTCAAGCCAGCAGCCTCAGCAGATCTGAAGTTCCTCTTGTGGAAGACTCTCTTCCTGGTAGCCATTACTCTGCTAAGGATTTCCGGCTTCAGGCCCTCATGTGTAAAATCCCATATCTGAGTTTTCACAAGAATGTGTAGCTCTGCGTACCAACCCTAAGTTTCTCCCCAGGGTGGTAGCAGAACTACGCTGAATCAATCCACATAGTTGCCTGCTTTCTTTACTCAGCACTCCAATCAAGGGAGTACTTGCATACTCTGGATGTTCACCGAATTCTGAGATACTACACCACCAGGACTAAGAATCTTAGAAAGTCTGATCAACTGTTTGTCTCTTTTGCTCATAAACAGAAGGCAATGCTGTTTCTAAGCAATGCCTATCTAAATGGTTGGCTCATTTTATCACTTTCTGTTATGGCAAGTACAAGAAGACCCTGCCAGGTCAAGTCAGAGGCCACTCCACTAGAGGGGTCGCTGCCTCTGCTGCTTGTTTCAAGAATGTGTCAGCGGCGGACATCTCGCGCAGCCACTTGAACTTCTGTCTATAACTTTACGAAACATTACAGTTTGGACATTACCTCTCGCTGTAGCGCTGGCTTGGGTTGGCTGTTTTGCAAGGTCTTCTTTCCTAAGACCTTCACAGCCAGAGGATCTGCTTTTGGGTAGTTTTCCTCCTCCCGTTTGCGTTTTCTTGTTCCAGACTGCTTGGGACTCAGTCCTATATATAATTACCTGCTGCAAGAGCCCTCTTGAAGTAAGATAGTACAGTTACGTAAGAACTTAAACAGTAGATCTGAGAGAGAGAGGTCTTGTAGTAGGTAATACCTTCCCACCTTCCATTCCCTAAGCTTTTCAGCTCCTTTTCCAGGATGGGAAATATCCACTCTTTCTCGTCTTGCCTTTTGTCCTTTGGTGGGAAAGAACTGGAAGGCAGTCGGTGGGACCACCCCTTTATACCGACGTCTGATGGCGTTAGTCACCTGACGTGGGCGGTCCCCACCAGAGACTGCTTAGCTAGAATTTTTTTCCGTGGGGTCCTGACTCCTGCCGTGTATCAGTCCCACATGTAATTACCACTGCAAGAGCCTCTCGAAGATCTACTGTTACGGTAAGTTCTATTTAACTGTACTTTTCTGTTTCTATCACATGACTTGGGAGAGGGTATAAAACACCTGCTAGCTGGCCCAGTCAACAAATTGGATGTCAGTGTAACCCTAATCTGTGAAGGAAGGACATGCTACTTTTCATGTTCTGGAGCCCTGCATCTGGAAGGACGTAACGTTTCTTAAGTTAACAGTAACAGGTTAAGAACTTGTAAAGCCATGCCCTAAGATCCTAACCTGATGGAATGCTGTTGCTGAGTGCTTTATGTTCGTTATTTTAGTTTAATTTTGTTTCCTGTGTATACAACCACGCTAACAGCGTGTTGAACCTTATATAGCCGTGTGCTGTCTTTCTTACTGCAGGCAGTATGCGCAGTGGTTTAAGGATCTGAGCTGCAAACTTGGAGACCTGGGTTTGAATCCCACAGCCCCTACTTACATACTGTGTGACCCTGAGCAAGTCACTTAACTTTCTTGTGCTCCCAGGTCGCACCTGTAAACAAGCTTTCAACTTAGTCTTTCTCTCTCCTGGTTAAAAAAAAAAATATATATCTGTTTAACCCACACCCTGGGACATGGTACCAGCACAAGGTGACTTGGACCAGCTGGTCATAGTGACCCAGCCGATGTGGGATGCCATCACGTGGTTGCTAGACCTACAACATCTGGAGGAGGGAGTCCCATTTGTCCACCCAGAACCATCCTTGTTGCTCATGACAGATGCATCTCTGGTAGGATGGCAAGCGCACTTTGAAGACCACAGAACCCACGTGTTCTGGTCACCCTGGGAGTCCTGTCGCATCAACCTGCTGGAGCTCCCTGCAGCATGTCTGGCTCTTATGGAGTTTGCTTCATTGATCCAGGGTCCAGTCATGCAGTTTCAGATGGACAACACCACAACCACGCTCTACCTGAACAGGCAGGGTGGGATGTACTCCTTCCATTGTTTCGGAAACTCTCCACAACTGGACTGTCAGGTGCAGCCTGGGTGCAGATCTCCTGGCAATCCATGTCATAGGCATGAACAGTCATCTGGCAGAGGCTCTCACACAGGTTGGAGAGACATCACTTGAGTGGTCCCTGCATCAGGAGATGGTAGACCACTTGTTCTCTCAGTGGGACACCCCTGTAGTGGACCTGTTTGCCTCTTGGGAGAAAAGAACTGAAGATGTTTTTGCCCGTGTTCCCCAGCAGTCCAGGACACTGTTGGGGGATGCCTTCATGGGGCCCCTTGACCTCAGGCCTCCTGTACACCTTCCCTCCTTTCCCTTGGTCCACTCCTCCCAGACCTGCTGACCAGAAAACAGGGGAAAGTTGTGCACACAGGCATTCAATCCCTGCACCTTGTAGCCTGATTCTTGAGTGGCTAGAGTTCCAGGCTTTGGGCCTTTCGGAAGGTGTCCTCCATGTGAAGGTGTCCGTGAAGGAGATGACTCATACTGCAGATGATATTTATTTAAGGGAAGAGGTTCTCGATTTGGTGCCAGGGTAAGGAGCTTCATCCCTTTCCTGCTACATGTCGAGCATTCTCGACTACCTGTTCCCTCTTTCAGTCGGGCCTGCAAGTGATGACTATTGAGGTGCTCCTGGCAGCTATATCTGCATACTGGGCACAGGCTGGTATGCTGACAGTGGCCCAGGAGAAGGTGTTTGGTTGCTTTTTCAAAGGTCTTGCTCACTTGTCCCCTCCAGTGCACGAACCTCCACTTACATGGGACTTACAGCTGGTGTTGGCAGTGCTCATGAGCAAGCCGCTTGAGCCAGTGCACAGGTGTGAGATGTCACACCAGTTGTGGAAGACTGCCTACTTGGTGCTATCACATCAGCCAGAAGGAATAGTGAGCTCCATGTGCTCGTTGAAGTCTCCTTATCTGATCTTCCCCAAGGATAAGGTTGTCCTTCAGCCCTACCCAAATTTCCTCCCAAGGTTGTATAGGAGTTTCACCATAACCAGTTGATCAGCTTCCAGTATACTTTATTGACCCAACCTTGGAGGCAATCGCAGGCTCCATACCCTTGGTTTGTGGAGGGTGCTCTCAGTATACAAGAGCACATGGCTGGAATGCGGGGTGAGGCTTGGCAGCTGTTTGTAACGACACTGAGACTGCATCTGGCAGTCCACCTGCAAAGCTGACAGTTGCCAGGGTGATTACGTCTTGCATCAGTTTCTGCTATAGGTTGGCGCAGGGAGTCGGTCAAGGGCTTAGGGCTCATTCCGTCCGATACACACAACTGCCTCGTGGCTGCTTCTAGTGACATCTCTCCTGTGGAGATATGCAGAGTTGCAACCTGGAGTAAAGCACACACCTTCATCTCCCACTGCAGCATTGACATGAGTCATTCTGATGCTGCTTTGGGTCCCTCGGCCCCCAGTCTCTGTTCGCCAAATAGGTGCGCGCCTGCCCCTCCTCTTGTAGGACTGCTTGAAGTCAGCCAGAGGTGGATTGTGAACTGTAGCCATGTTGTTAGAAATATGGGCTACTCACCTGTAACTGTAGTTCTATTAGTGGTAGTGCATATAGTTCACATCCACACATCCCACCTGATCTCCCTGGCAAGTAACACCTGGATCCCAGATTTCAGCGCCAAAGATCTGACATCACCTGGTGAAGCTGAAGGATGTACCACCACCAAGATGGTGGGAGGAGCTTGGCTTGAAGACTTCCAATAGTACCTTATGTATTTTTACTTGCACATCATTTACTGTACTACCTTCTCCTGGGCCCTCGGGCACATCGAAACAAACTGTTACAAGCTCAGTATGTCTTTCTTGGTGAAACTTTTGAAATAAATAAACAATGTAAATCGCCTACCTCCAGGAAGACTGCCAGAGTTTGGGTGTGAACTGTATACTACTAGTAGAACTACGGTTACAGGTGAGTAACACATATTTACTTTGAATATATCTCTTATTGTGAATGAGTTCTGTGAAGGTTTCTTTGTCATATGTTGTGGTGGTATGTTTTCAATAAAGATTCACTTAGCACGTTTTCTGTATTTTATTTCCATTGTTAATTGGAAGTGTTTGTCTTGCAAAATGTTACCAAGCAGTGTAGAGATATGAAAAAGCAACAGTTTGCCCCATTTATTTCTTTAGTTTTTGGTAACCAGGTAAGTTAAGCTGGGCAATAAAATGTCTATTTTCAGGTATGATCTTGGTATTACAGAGCAGAATACTAATTACATGTAGTACAGTAACAGCAACAGGTTACATATTTAGTACAATCCAAGAAAGACAGAATACATTGCTTATAACATACAAGGTGCTAGGTGTTAGGTATCCTAAGGGCAAAGTAGATATCAGTACAGTTCCAAGTACAGAAGTAATGCTTGCAGACCTTAGAAGGTGGCTTATCGATGTAAGTAGGTAGAAACAGATGTTGACAGAGGGAAAGGTCCTGTCTTCATCAACACTCTACCTAATGCTGGACCTGAGCTAGCCTAAATAGGCATATTAACACCTTGCTATAGTGAATCTAACTGTAGTGAACAAATTGGCTGGCTTCAGAGGTATTCACTATAAAGAGGGACCACTGTGTGTGTGTGTGTGTGTGTGTGTGTGTGTATGTGTGTGTATAAACTGCATTAGTGAGTCAGTTAAGGTTAAGGTTACCGCAACAAAAGAAGGGAAGGGCACCCCAAGCAGCAAAAAAAAACACATTAGGGTTTTGGGTCTCCGAGTCCTGTCAAATCAGTGGTGGGGTCTTCCTTGGGGTTGTCAACCCTAATGCTCACTCCTCCTCCCCCAGCCCATAGTCTCCTGTCTGAAGCACAAGGTGTACATGTCTAAGGCAGTGCCTTAGACTGAAACACTCTTCAAAGGTGAGAAAGTATGTCTACGCCACATGTTGCCAGTGCAATCTGTTAGAAGCTATCTTTCACAGAGTCTCCTTTGGGCCCTGCATGAAGAAAGGCGATCACATCTGACATTGCTTAGGAACAGGGTCATCATTATTTATTTATAGAGGGTCTGAAAGTACCTTTGAGTCAAAGACTCCTTTACAAAGGTTCGCATCACAGAAATTACATACAAAATAGACAGTTACATAGTTGTTCAGCAGGACACAATCAGGTTGTTACAAGGACCATTGAAAGGCTAACAGTCAGATACTAGGAATAATGAGAGCATCAGTCAATTATAGATATAGATAGATAGATAGATAGATATAGATAGATAGATAGATAGAGATAGATACACACTCAGAATAGAGCTAAGCTTGGGGCCCTGGTGTTAGGGACACATGGGGTGGAAGAGCCGCCAGAGGCCTTAGTAGGAAGGGGTGGAGGGAGCTGGTTCAGTGGCAGTCACAGTGATTTGAGGACTGGAGATGGTCTCTAAGAGAAGTTTTAAAGGGTCCAAGTCTGTTCTCATTGACAAGTGTGGGTAGACTGTTCACCCAAGAAGGGGCTCTGTAACTAAAGGATCTTTGGGGTTGGGAGGTTCGGCAGTGAGGACAGAGAGGAGCTGTTTGCCAGAGCTACAAGTATGCTCAAATGTCAGAGCCGGGCAGATTAGGGTGCGAGCCCAGGGGAAGAGGCCTAGGGCAATTTTCTTGGCCATGAGGCAGGTGTGGAAGCTAATTCTATTTTCAAGGTTAAGCCAGTTGGTAGCATTACAAAGAGGCATATGTGAGTGAGACTCTCACAGCCCAGTGTGAGTCGACAGGCTTTATTAGGAGAGACAAAGTCTATGAAGGGCCGAGGTGCTCTGGGCCACACTATATATATAAGTAAGCCATAGTCAAGCAGGGAGAGGACCGAGGAGGAGACAGCAAGCCTCATGGCATTTGGAGTAAGACGATGTTTGAAGTGATACAGTAGCCGGACCGAACATTGAGGGTGGTAGACAGAAGGTGTATAGGCTTGGTGGAAAGTAAGTGCTGGGTCTAGAGTGATGCCCAGGTATTTAAAGGAGTCTACTTGCTTAAGAGGGGTCAGGTTAGCAATTCATATTTGGGGCAAAGCTCTTCTGGGAGTTCAGGGGTGTGAAAAGAACATAACTTTGGTCTTGTTATATGAGGAGTAGGTGTTGTGAAGAACCACTTTTCAGCACCACTAACGGAGGATTGAAGGGAAAGGTGGAGTTGCATGGGGTCAGAGTTGGAGGTATATAGGACAGCATCATCCATGTAGAGTAGTAGGACATGGGAGGAGTTAAGGAAGAGACTGAACAGTAGTGGTCCGAGGACGGACCTGCAGGACTCCAGAGAGGACAGGTAGCCTATCAGATAGGAGTTACCAATTTTGACCTGTTGGAAACGGTTTGACAGGTAGTCAGTGAACCAGCCAAGAGCATCCCGAGAGAAACCGATGTTGGAAAGTGTGGATAGTAGGAGGGAGTGATTGACTGTGTCGAACGCTAGTGAGATCAATGAAGACAGCCCTGTGATATGACTCTGTCTAAGGCTGAGTGGATGTGTGTGTGAGTTCCAGGAGGGCAGTAGTAGTACTGTGCCCTTTCCGAAAAGCCATGTTGCTGCTTGCAGAGTAGGTTGTATTTGTTGAGGTGGTCAGTGAGCTGATCAGAGACGATCCTCTCTAGGGCCTTTGATTGGGGAGGAGAATGAGATAGGGGGCGGTAGTTGTTGATGAAGGTACTGGGTTGGATAACCCCAAGGAAGCACCCCACCACTGATTCGGGCCAAGATCTCAGAGACTCAAATCCCTAATGTTTTTACTGTTGCTGCTTAGGGTGGGGAATTAGGGTTGGAAACCCTAAGGCCACATTTTCCTACATTTGTTGCATTAACCTGAATTGTAACGGCTGCATTAACACAGTTTTTTGCAAAGAATCTCCTTTCTTTTTGAGATAGTGGAATTGTTTCCTGCTCACGTAGGTCCCTTTGGGATCTGTGTGAACAGATGTGGATGCACAGGGCCCAGGGGAGAAAGGAAGACTCCGTCCGCCTATGAAGTGCAGTGACGGATGCTAAGAAATGATGGGACTGTCTGGTGGGCTGCTGAAGTGCCAGGCCCTTTCTTTCTGTGTTTCCATGTGGCCCAGATACAGACACACAGGGCAAGAGTCCTTTTATCAGCTAATCACAGGGCACTCTGCCACTATGGTGCAGACATGCAGGGACCTTGCTATGTCAAGAGAAGCTTGTCTTCACTGTATGGTACATGAGCTTGTGCAGGCAGCCCTGTATTTTCATTCCTGGTTGGGGGTTACATGATAGTGCCATCCTTCTCCCTTCATCCCATCCATCTTGGGTCACTGAGTTCTGCATGAACTCAAGTCTCCATGATGGGATACCAAAGCATACCCTCTGTGATTAAGACTTGCACTATAGACAAAGTTTTTAATAATTATACTGTGTATATATATATATATTTTTTTTTTTCAATTTTCAAGATAGTTAATATTCCTGGACTAAAAGTCTCCACCACTCATTCACACTAATGGGATTACGCGAGGTGCTAGGACCCACAGGAGCCAAAAATCTTCAGAAGGGCTGACGCTGGGATACAAGCGTGCATGCACGCGCCACAAGACTATCTCGCACCGTATAGGCTATTTCGGCATTGATCGTCCAACTACCTCAGTTCCTTTCTCTGCCGCCAAGTGTGCTTCATGACGACAGCAGCTATAGCCGCTCAGTATTCAATTAACTTACTATTTTAGTATTCTTTTCTTATTTAAAAAGAAAAAAGAAGATGAAGAAGAGGAAGAAATTCTCAGCCTGCCATCAACGGAATCAACCTTACACAGTAGCAGTGATGGTAGGAGATTTTGTTTGAAAACTGTGATGGCAGTGGGGCTGTGTCCAGTCTGCTGCCCTTTGAGGAGGGGGTCTGACCACACGTAGTCTGGTGCTGGGGGGAGAGGGAGGACAGTGAGCCTGAAGCACAAAAGTAGCGGGCCTGTTCCCAACCTCGATCAGGGACCCGACTCCGTTCAACCTCGAGCTCTTTTCCTCCTGTCAGTGGAGGAAGAATCTGTACAGCTTGAGGTCGCCTCTGGTACATCTACGCAGGGATCATCAGTGGTGGAGACCAGTAGGCCTGACTCGACTCCGTGGGGTCCTCTGTGGTTCTGCTCTTAATGGCCGGATTTTTTTCACTGGATCCCATCTCTGTCCTCAATGCGACTCCGTGAGCAGTTTCACCTCTGGGCCACTCTTTTAGAGCAGGGGATATGGCATCTGCCCAGTTGGCCTGGCCAGTGGACCCAGTTCCAGGGCCTCGAGCCACTGGGCTCGCCAAGTCGGTCAGGCCAGGATGTGCTCGGTGCCATCTCCTGTGCCAGTGCCATTGGCGTAACAACACGTGCTCACCCTCACCTTTTTCCTGCAGGGCCGGCATGGGTACTGCTTTTCTCCTCCCTTTTGCTTCAGGTTTGGGGCCAGCAGTGGTTCTGGTGCCACGCGTGGTGCTGGCACCGCGGATGGCGCTGGAACTGTTCGCCATTCCAGGTGGTGGTGCCTCCATCTTCCTGGCTCTAGACCTGCCTTTTGGACGTTATTCTGGGGTAGAAGTGGATCTGGATGAGTCTTTCCCTGTTCTGCTTTGTCGAGACATAAGCAGATGACTCATTTTATAAGCTGGAATGCAAGCCCTCTGTATCAGTGTGATGGAAGGTCTTCTTTCCAGTTTTTCTTCCAAGATAATGGGGTCCACCATAACATTTCAGTCTTCATCTGTGGATCAAAGCAGACTTCTAAGTCTTGAGTTCCTACATTCCTCAGTGCAGTACACCCTGTGGAACACACTCAGTGGTCGAGAGCCTCCCGGAATCTAACGATCCATTGCTAGGGCATATGGCCCAATAATCAGCTGAAAGCTTTTATGGATGCCTATGACTCTTGACTTTAGGGCAGCTGCCACTGGCTTCAGCTGGTTACCGCCTCCTTGTCGGTGTTTATCTGTTCAGCCCTCAGGTTGAGCTCTGGAGGCCCCTCAGAACAATAAAACTGCTATTTAAATAAGCAGTCCCGCTGCCTTTCAGAGGGATGGGAACTGTCGAAATTCTGTAACAGGCAGTGCTTTCAAGATAGAGGCCTAGGTGCCTTTATCAGGAACTAACCCTCAGCCAAAGAGAATGCAGTAGAGGGCACAGGGCCCAAAGCACCTTGTGCCAACCTTCTGTGGATCCGCCCAGGTCCCACTTCAGCTGTCTGAGGGGGCGCTCTTGATGGTAGGAGGGCCGCCTAATTCTGTTTTACAACCAGTAGAAGTCCATTACAGGACATATGGGTCATCAAGGATTATCCGAGAGTGATACTCTCCCAATTTCACAGAGATTTCCCAGACCTTCCACCTAGATGGCAGCCCAGTCTGTCCACCTCTCAGTCACACTCTCTTGCTTCTGAGATACTGGACCTCTCATGGAACTGGGCGGTAGAGGTTGTTCCATAGCGAATAGAGCACAAGTTCCTATTTCCATTGCTTCTGGTTCCAAGATAACAGGTGGCATGCCCATTTGTCAACCTGTGAAGGTTAAACAAGTACCTGTTTAGGGAAGAGTTCACTAAGACCTCGGTGTTCAAGTCTTCACTTTCTGGACATTTGGCTCCTAGCTCACCCATCTGAGCAGGAGACACAGGAAGCAGTTGCCACAGCTTCTCAGTTGTTCTCTCAGGAGGGGTTTTCTGATTCAGGGAAGGTGCCAGTTTCATCTTCCCAGCAGCTCCACCTGGATACTTCCAGGGCTTCGGTTTTCATGCCAGAGGACCGGAGAAACTACATCTTCAGATGACTGATTACATCATGGAAAACTACTCTATTCAGGCCCCTTTCAGTGGAGCAGATGCTGAGCTCATGGTGTCCTCCAAAGCAAGCAGTGGTCTCTGACTATGCATCCACAATCCTCCATACAAAATGACAGACCCTCGGACAAAATATCTCATGGAGAGCTCACTGTCAAGACCTCCACACTCGGTGTGGAACCAGGGAGCCTCATCTTCTCATAAATATCTTACAGATGAGAGCTGTCTTATCGCCTAGTCCTGAATGATGCCCTCTGCCACAGTGATCTTACTTCAGACGGACAACAAAGCTGTGATGCGTTACATCAGCAAGCAGGGTGGAGCACCCTCTTACACTCTTTAGGGAAGGCCCTGGAGATGTGAGAGGGTACTTTGAGCACAGTGCATCGGTTCAGAATTCACGAGTCACTGTATCACTTAATGGGGCAGTTCGAACTCTGGTCCTTTTTCGTCCCCTCTCAACGCAAAACTGCCTCTATCCTGCTTCAGAAACTGGACCCTGGTGTTTTCTGTCAAGATGTATTCACTGCAGTAGACAAGACGCTTCCTGTACACTTTTCTCCTCTTCTTAGTTCAGAGGGTGCTGCTCAAGTTGTAGGCACAAGGGGCAGGATGATTCTCATCGTCCCAGACTGGCCTCGGCAGATATGATTTGTATTGATCAACAGTCTGTCAGAGGTTCCCTAAGGTGACTCCTATGAGTGGACCTTCTGACACAGGACTTTAGTCCATCCTAACCTCTGCCCTTCATCTCCATGCCGGGCTCCTGAGGAAATGGAAGTGGGCAAGTTGTAGGTTTCCAGACCATCACAGAAATCTTAGCACGCATAGGCCTTCCATCTGGAGGGCTTACAACTAAGTAGAAACACTTCTCCATCTGGTGTGCAAAATCCCATCTGGACCTTTTGGTTGCCCACCAAGTAAGGTGGTGGGGTACCTTTTGACCTGTTGAAAGCAGGTCTGCAATACTCTGCATGTTTTCGGTCTGTCTTGAGCCAGTAGAGAACATGCCACTGTCTCAGTTACTGTTAGTCAAGTTTTGCTTCTCCTTACTTGTTAACTCCAGAATGAAGGAGAGTGCTCCTTCATTCTCCCGATGTTGAGGGTTTTGCAATTCTACATCGACAGAATGAAAGAGATGCGAATCCGAGCAACTATTGTATCTTTCAGCATGTCAGCTGGGTCAGCCTGTTGCCATGAGATGTATTTCTGCATGGTAAGTAGCATGTCTTTGACACTACTAATCCATGACGCATGTCAAGTTGGAAGGCCTGGTTCACACCACTCTACCGGAGCGGTTGCGGCTTTCCTAGGGAGATTCAGTAATGTACCCATTGCAGACATCTGCAAGGCGAAGTAGTTGAGCTCAGTGCATACCTTTGTAGAAGCATTATGTCCTGGACGCCCATGCCAGACAGTTCACTTTCTTCAGCAGGACAGTCCTTATGGAAATCTGTCCTGATTGAGCTCTGTCTCCTATCACCCTACTGGGGGATTTTGGCTCGGTTCTCTCCCATTATTGTGAATGAGTGGTGGAGACTTTTAGTCCAGGAAGATATGAAATCCTTACCACCGTAATTTTTGATTTTCTTGGACGAAGTCTCCACCACTTATTCACATGCCACCCACCATCCCCCAAGCTCACTCTTTCTGTTTTGGTCTTCACTTTCTTGTTGATCGGGCTGTGAAGACATTGTGGCATTGACCCTTCTTACATGTGTCATCCGGGCCATCATATGCCCAGAAGTTAGTGTTAGGTTTCTTTCATTAGTTTACGCTGCACCTTCTTGGTTGAAAAGGTACTAGAGGTGGTTGGAGGGTTGATGCCAAGATAACCTATCTGGCGCAAACTAGTCTTGCAGTGCCGCAGATGCATGGTCCTATCCAACTCTGGCCCTCCTGAAGATTTTGGCTCCCGCAGCATACCGCTGCATTGGTGGCTGCTTCCAGGGACGTCCCTATCCAGGAAATCTTCAGGGCTGCTACTGGAAGTCAGCACACCTTCATCACCCACTACCACATCGACCTTGAGCCACGGGATGCTGGTTTTGGGGCATCAGTTCTCCAGTCTTTATTTCCCAAGTAGGGGTGTCGCCTTGCCTCCCTCCTCCGGAGAACTGCTAGGAGTCTGCCAGACAGTGTGGATGACAACATATCCATGTCCCTAGAAATACAGGTTACTCACCTGTAACAGAGTTCAGGAATGGTATATATTGTTCATCCTCCCTTCCTGACCTCCCGGCTTCACAACCTGGCTTCCAGCGGGCTAGATCTGGCTCATGGGGCGGAGCCAAGAGTTTTTCCACCTGGGTGGGTGGGAGGAGCCAGCTTGAAGACCTTCCAGCAAGATTTAAAGCGGCAAGGAACCTGCCAGACAGTGGATGAACAACTATACCATTCCTAGAACTCCTGTTACAGGTGAGTAACCTGTATTTATCCCTCTGTACAGACAGACAGTGAGACCCCATCTCCATGAAAGACATAGACAGAGTGGAGGCTGTTCAGGAGGAGCAGCAAAATGGTCAGGGTCTGCACCAGCAGACATATGAGGAGAGACTAAAGCAGCTTAATATGTATACCCTTGAGAGGAGGAAGAGGTGGAACATGATAGAAACTTTCAAGTATCTCAAGGGAATTAGGGAATTAACAAAGTACAAGAGGGTAGTATCTTTCAGAAAAAGAGATGTGCAAGAACAAGAGGGCACAATTTGAATATAGAGGAGGTCGGCTCAGAGGTAATGTTAGAAAGTATTTTTCACAGAGGGTTGTGGATGCATGGAACAGCCTTCCTGAGGAGGTTGTGGAGTCAGGAACAGTGGGAGAATTCAAGAATGCATGGGACAGGCATAAGGCAATTCTAGTGGGGGTAGGAGGAAGTAAGCTGTTAATTAACTAGAATCTGCAGCTTATCCATCAGGTAGGGAAATGGGCAGACTAGGTGGGCCAGCGGTCCTTATCTGCCCGTGAAATTCTATGTTTCTGTCACACTTTCATGTCTTTGTCTCAGTAAACTGAAATCTGTGTGCAGGAAGCAGATCCCTCAGAAGACTGCCATTCTGCCTAGGCCTTGCCGCACTGCACTAAGTTTAACAACAAGACTAGGATTGCTGCGCCAGTGCCTTGAAGGCCTACCTTCTGAGCAGCAAGTAGCCGCCATGCAGAAGGCCCCATCAGGACACAGTTCGTCCCTCTTCCACCAGGAGTCTCCCCAAGGAGAAGAGATCAGGAGGGAAACACCACCACCGGGAGAAAGAGAGGGCCAGATCAGAGTCCCACCCAGTCACCTCACCAGGCATCGTCCCATCCACCTCCAGCGGGAGGTTGGAATCGGTCCCCACAGGTATCGGAGCAGTTTCGGGGATGCTCAGAGAAGTCTAGTGCCTCCACTCAGGCGAATGGTAAGGAGTCTTCCTCTAGAGGACAGCCATCCACTCAGATCCCCTTGGCCCACCGACCCCATAAACATGAGTCGACCCATGAGGGACAGGTGTTGGTTTCAGGCATATCAACATTGCCCACCACCGTAAGCCTTCTGACTCGTCCGACAAGCATAAGAGAAAAGACGTAACCAGATAAATTCCGGGAGGTTATCCGACGGACACCTCCCCACCCAACAACATGCTCGCCTGCCTCCCAGACAACAGGGCATTCCGACTCTATGTCAGACAAGGAGGCACCTCCAGCTAAAGAAAGGCCGTCACCCCAAAGGACTGGCCGTCAGCCCCGAAGGATCGGCAGTCGGCCCCAGCAACCCAATTCCCTGATGCAGGGGTACTGGATGCCCAACAGCCTCCTTCAAAAGAGCCGGACATCGGGCCGCCAGATACCGAAGACCTGACTCAGTGTACCCATATATAAAGAGCCCAAGGACCAGGCGATTCCTCCTTCGGACCAGGCGCCAGGTCCCTCTGGCACTTCAAATCAGATACCCCCACCGCCAGTCATTCCACTAGCGGAGTGGGGGCACTTTTCAAATGTGGAATGCTGTAAAGGATCTTCTCCATCGACCCTGGATCCATCCCCAGTATGCCCACCACCCAGAGACCTCACTCCTGAGTGGCCTTTACGCTCGAAGGACCGGCCTCAGGACAAAGAGGAGGCAGATGCCAGGTCGGATGGTCAGCAAGAGGCATCCTTCGTCTGTTCCTCATGCAGTGGATGCCCACCAGCTATCAGGAGACGTGCAGGGGCTCGTCCTCAGACTACTCTTCAGAAGATGAGCTTCCCATTCCATCTCCAAACCGAGGGACTCTGCCGAGGTCACCCCAGATGACCTGTCCTTTTTGGACATTATGCACTATATTCAGGTGCTTTACCAATGGGACACGAAGAAGTTGGACCAGAAGGTGCAGACTGCCAGATTCTTAGGAGCCACAGATCCAAAACCTTTGGTCATCCCTCCTTAAGTGGAGCCATTCCAGGATGTGACCAGATCCACCTGGAGACATCCAGCCACTATGACTGCAGTTCCTCATAAGACCGATAGGCTCTACAAGACCCCAAAAGTGGAGCCTTTTCTCGAGAACACCCAAGGGCAGACCTGATGGTCCTGACAGCTGTTCATTGCAGGGCACGACAACCACACCACATAAGTGCCCAGCCACCGGACCCAGAATCAAAGAAACTAGACCAGATGGGGTGTAAGGTGTACTCCTCAGCAACTTGCACTGTCAGGTCATTCAATTTCCTGGCCCACATGGTGACCTACCAAAATCCCTGTGAAGGATGATGGACCTGGCCAAATCACAGCCAGATTCGGAGGGTAAGGCGGAACTCTTGCTGTGATTCAGTCTGGCATGGACGTGGATAAGCATGTCCTCAGGAGTTCTTATGACTCGCGGATACAGCAGCAAGAGCAGCAGCCACTGGCATTTGCATGTGGAGGCATGCTTGGCTCAGGGTTTTGGCTTCGACAGGATCTTCAGGATGCTATCCTGGATGCTCCTTTCCAAGGACCAGTCCTGTTGGTCAGGACACCGAAGACTGATCACCAGGCTTCAGGACTCGGGTAAAGCTGTGTCTGAAGTCCACAAAATGTACTGGTCGGAGCCACAATCCATACCAGCCGTACCTTTTGAAAAATCAAGGGACAGCAAGGAAGGCGCCAGACACATAACAAGGAGGCTTCAAAAGAAAAGGCCACCCTGTCCCTTCAGGCGCCCAGGGCCCCAAAAATCCCAAGGCGCCAAGACCTCTCCTGCCTACACCCTCCAGCACTGCATGATTCCCTACCATCTCCCTGACACCACAGGCTGGTGCAGGAGATTCTCCTCTACCTATCCGGATGGTCCAGTATAACATCATACCAGTGGATCCTCCAGATAGTAGAAAGGGATACTCCTAGAGTTCACCCAGTTTCCACCGGACAACCCACCAGTCCCTCTCACTGCTTACCTCCCATGCACTCCTCCTAAAGGCAGAGATACAGCATTACTGGACAAAAGAGCCATACAGGAGGCTCCTTTTGCTCAAAGGGGAAAGGGATTTTATTCCTTTTTCCTTGTCCTGAAAAGACTGGAGACCTCCATCCCATTCTGGACCTGAGTCAACTGAACACCTTTATCGAATACAAACAGTTTAGAATGGTGACTTTGGAGAGCCTGTTACCAGTGCTCCACCAAGGAGACTGTCTTTGCTCACTAGACATGCAGAATGCCTACATGCACATCAAGTTCCTGCCTTCCCATAGGAAGTACCTCGCTTCACCTTCCAAGGAGGGCACTACTAGTTCAGGGCTGCCATTTGGCCTATCCTCGGCACCAAGGGTCTTTACCAAGTGCATAGCAGTGGTAGTGGCGGCCCTCAGGAGAGGGGTCACTTTGTATACCCTTACCTGGACGATTGGCTTCTCTGCACCAACAGAAATCCAGTTGAACAGGACCTTGGAGGAGACATTTAGCCTTTTCCAGACTCTCCAGTATCACCCTAAACCTGCCCAAGTCACAACCATAGCCAGTTCAGAGGCTGCACACACCGAGCAGTCCTGGACACAGTCCAAGGCAGAGCTTTTCTGCCCACAGACAGAGCAGCAAGGCTAAGGTAATTGCTGCACTAAGTGCAAGAGTAGTTCTACAACTGTCGGGTCACATGGCAGCAACTATTGTGACAGTTCCACTCTCACGTCTGAACATGAGGATTCTGCAGTGGCATGTCAAGGTTCAGTGGGATCAAGGTAGAAGCTGGACGAGCCCATCCAGATCTCCAGTGCAGTCCGACAGTCCATGACCTGGTGGCTCACCCTGGCCCATCTGAGCGTAGGGTTCTTTCAGCGACCCAGTCCCCGGAGACTCTCACCAGCGATGCATCAGGACTGGGATGGGAGCACATCTTGCTTTGCATCAAACAAGGGCTCCTGGAACTCAACAGAACAAGCTCTTCACATAAACATTTTGCAGATGAGAGCCATTCTGTACACCTTCAAGCTTTCCAAGGGTAATCCTTCCTGGACCTCTACTGGTCCAATTAGACAATACCCTGGTAGTCTTCCATCTCAACAAGCAAGGGTACATATTCATATACCCTATGCAGAGACACAATGAGAGTTTGGTCCTGGGTGGTGGATCACAATCTGGACATCACAGCAGTCCATTTGCCAGGCATCCTAAGCGTCCTGCTGAGACAGCTTAAGTCATTCTCAGTCTCAGAACCATGAGTGGGAACTACAGCAAGAAGTCGTAGATGACCTCTTGAGAAGCTGGTATCAGCCAGAACTGGACCTCTTTGCATCCCCCTGGCAGCAAACTGCCCAGTTTCTGTTCGCTAGATCCAGGGCCTGGTGTGTTGTGGCAAGGCGCATTGTCCCTCTCTTGGATAGAGAGGTTTCTGTATGCCTTCCTCTTCTTCAGAGGGTCCTGCTCAAGTTGCAGGCAGAAGAGGCCAGGATGATACTGGTAGCAACATTCTGGCCTTGACAGATTTGGTTCCCACTGTTGCAACAGCTGGTATCGAACTGCCAGTTCGTTGCCCCTCTCCACTCACTTGCTCTCCCAAGAGCAGGGGCGTTAGTCCATCAGCCTCCAGTCCCTGCATCTGAATGCTTGGCTCCTGCAGACTTAGCTAGGGATAGGTTTGGGGTATCCCTTAGAGTGGCAGAGGTGCTCGTGGCAGCTAGAAAACCCTCTACCAGGGCGACTTCGCCATGAAGTGGAAGCGTTTCTACTACGGGCGATTCCCCATTCTCTAGATCCCTGGGTTGTCAGGTGGAATCTGTGCTGGAGTATCTTCTCCACCTGTCAGACTTGGGTCTCATTTACTCGTCCATAAAGGTGCATCTCTGTGCTCTGTCAGCTTACCATGCACCAATAAATGGGAAGACTCTGTCACAGCTGGACATCTGCAAGACCTTCCTGAGAGGTATCTTGCATATGAAAACCCCCAGGAGAGGCTGGGTACCATACTGGGATCTCCTGTTTCTTTTAGACAAGCTCACCTTGCCGCTTTGAACCATCAAGTAGCTGTGAGCTCCGCCTTCTCTCTTGGAAGGTGTTATTTTTGGTGCCATTACTTCAGCCGGAAGATTTCCGAGCTGCAAGCTTTGATGTGTAAAGAGCCCTATATTGTTTTCCACGGGGATAGGGTAGCCCTGTGAACAAACCCAAAGTGTTTACCAAAGGTAGTGTCTGAGTTCACGAACCAGGACATCCAAATTCCAGTTTATTACCCAGTGTACTCGAACAGCAGAGGCATTGTTACATACTCTGGATGTTCATAGAATCTTGCGTTACTATTTGGCAGAGACGGTTCCAGCGAACAGACAGACCGACCAGTTGTTTGTCTCTTTTGCTCACAGGAAACTTGGGGCACCAGTCACAAAACAAACCCTAAGTGGCTAGTGCACTGCATCACCTTTGGCTACCAGCACCACAACAAACCCCTACCGGGACCAGTGAGGGTTCGCTCCACCAGAGGGTGGTGACATCTTCCTTCCCTCGAAACGTGTCATCAGCAGACCTCTGTGCGACTGCTACTTGGAGTTCAGTGCATACATTTATGAGGCACTACAGTCTGGACATTGCTTCCAGGAGGAGAGCAGGTTTCGACAGCAGTCCTTCAGGGATTTCTCTCTAATTTCCCTAATTGTCCTCCACCTTTTTGATCTGAGTCTCTCTTTGGGTCTCAGTCCTAATAATATTACCTGCTGCAAGAGCTCCCTCGAAGTGAGACAGTACAGTTCGTAGAACTTACCAACAGTAGATTTTCGAGAGGAGATCTTGCAGCATATTTCCATCCACCTGTCCCGGGGGCAAACATTACATCTTCTCTTTGGGGATTAGAGACCTCCTCAGTTCTCCATCTGTATTTTCAGCGGGTCTCCGCAGGGAGAACTGGTGGTGCTGAGGGCCGCCCCTTTATACCACGCTGACGGGTGGAGCCTGACGGGGGCGGTCCCCGCCACAGACTGCTAGCTAGAAAATTTTCCGTGGGGTCCCAACGCCTGGCTGCCTTAGTCCTAATGGTATTACCTGCTGCAAGAGTGCCTCTCAAAGATCTACTGTTACGGTAAGTTCTTACATAACTGTACTTTTGGCATTAGCCATTGTGATTTTTAATTCTGTGTACCCTTATGTATGTTAGTACTTACAGGACTGCATCATAAATGAACTGTCTCAATGGTGTTATCCTGATAAAATAAAATTGACTTGAATTTGCTTCTATATTCGGGGTCAAGTGGTCCAAGTCCAGACGGACAACACCATGTACTGCCTTAACTAGCAGGGCAGGACGCTCCCTGCCTCTGTGCAAGAAGCTCTCCACATTTAGACCCTCGTGCACATCCTGGCGGCAGATCTCCTAGCCATCCTTGTGGCAGGGACCTCCAGTCAGCTGGCGGATGCCCTCAGCCAGATAGGTAAGGCATCTCATGGTGGTCTCTCCAACCAGAAGTAGTTCACAGCCTGTTCTCCCAGTGGGGCACCCCTCAGGTGGACCTGTTCACCTCCAGGGAGCATAAAGCTGAGGCTATGTGCCCCCAAGCAGGGCTCACTGCAAGGGATGCCTTCTCGAGGCCTTGGACCCCAGGCCTCTGCTTTGCCTTTCTCTCCACTTCCCTTGATTCATAAGGTGCTGCTCAAGGTCAGGAGGGACAAGACAGGGTGATCCTGGTGGCTCCAGACTGACCATGCCAGTTTTGGTACCCAGATCACCTCAGCAACAGGTTCCCAAGGCGCCTTCCACTCCGGACGGGACCTGCTGTCCATCAGTCAGGGAAGGTACTCCACATGGACCTTCAATCCCTGCACCTGACAGCCTGGTTCCTGAGTGGCTAGTGTTTCATGTTTGGGTCTCTCAGAGGTGTTCACCATGGTGGAGGCATCTAGAAAGGAATCGATGAGAAAATGCTGTGCCTTCAAATGGAAGAGATTCTCCCTTTGGTGTCAGGGCAGGGACTGGACCCTTTGACTTGTTCGGTGGCCAACATTTTGGACTACCTGTGGTCCCTCTCAAGGGGACTTCATCGACAACCATACGGTGCACCTGGCAGCCATCTCTGCTTACGGGCGCGGGTTGGTCAGCAGTCGCGCAGAGAAGGTGGTCTGGTGCTTTTTAAAGCTTAGATCACATTTCCCCTCAGTCGTGAACCACCACCACCATGGGACTTGTTGCTGGTTTTGGCAAAGCTCATGGGCAAGCCATTTGAACCGATGCACAGGTGTGACGTGTCTCACCTGTCATGGAAGACCACATTTTGGTGGCTATCCGTCAACCAGAAGGATCAGTGAGCTCCAGGTGCTTTCGGTGGAGTCTCCTTACCTGGTCTTCCTCAGGGACAAGGTTGTCCTGCACCCCAGCCTGAAGTTGCTCTGGAAGGTTTTGTCTGAGTTTCACCTTAATCAGGTGATGACTCAAAGAAACATAGACTTTGATGGCAGATAAGGACCGCTTGTCCCACGCAGTCTGCCCATTTCAAACCCCAGGAAATCTTACTGTATTCTGAGAAGTGCAGTGTGGTCTCACCATAGGACTGCCCTGGAGCCAAAATGGTTAATAGAACCTATGCTAATAGTGGAGCATTAGGCTCAAGCTCGGTTTTCAAATCACTGTCCCTGGTTGTACTTCCTGCAAGCGTCAGATTCTTCACTCCTCTTGCCTCAGTAAGACATCTCCGGAAGCTCTCCTTCACTTCTTGAAGAATTTTTATTTTATCTCAGTTTATCAAGTCTGTTTATTATTCGATTTTGAAGCACTGTCCTTGGTTCGCAGGTAGACTTAGTCTAGATTAGAATGAATTTTGGTGAGTTTCTTCAGTTCCTCCTCGGTTCTTTCAACCAGGAAGGAACTGCTATTATTTACTTTTAGTATTTAAACTCCAAATTTAATTCAGTCTTTTACTGTCCGTAAGCGGTTTACATTTAATTCTAATATTTAGAACTTTTCACTAGTTAATTCTCAGTTTATTGGTTTTAACTGACCGATAAATGTCACAGACCAAGAAAGCAAGCAGGCCCCAAGGTTTCCAACATTGTACTGAGTGTGGGGAACCGTAACTAAAGCAGATCCTCATTTAATTTGTGTTTGTTTGGGGTTTGACCACCTCAAGAGGACTGTAAAATCTGCAAAACGTCCCTCAGTCGACGCTTGAGAGGCAACTTAAACAACTGTAGAAGATGTCTGAGGCGCTGCTGAACTGGCTACAGACAAACCGGCTACTAGCCTTAACTGGAGGAACAGTCCTCTGACAAGGGTGATGGTTCCTCATCAAAAAATAACCTGCTAACTCTGCTGCTAACGCATAACTGCAGGCAAGAGAAGAAAGAAGGAAAAACATACAGCGGTGAACACGCAATCAAAGGCAGCATCAGTTCCGACCACTGAGGAAATAGCTAACGCTATTCCGATAATTCAGGTGCTCAACCAAGTACCTGGTTCCGGCTCGAAGCGGCGTGCTTGAGTACCTCAGGCTCTACCCAGTTCCGGTTCCTTGGAACCTGAGGAGAGACTTTGCTGAGAGTATGATGAGGATGAAGATGAGGACTATGGGAACCGATCGATCTGGATATTTCCCCGGATCCTTACCGACCTGATTCCCTGACAAGGGAACTGAGGACTACACCTCACATTTTGCATTTATAAAACAAGTAGCCCAATCCCTGGACCTGCCTACTCAGGAATCCACTGATGAGGAGGAGGAACAGGATCACATGGAGATGATGGATGTGCCAGTCACTAAGAGTATTACTGCCCATCCATAAATGTCTGAAAAAGCAGGTTAACAAGGACCTGCAGACCCCAATTTCTATACCACCAGTCGATAGAAAGGTGGATAAAAGTACTGGGTGGCTAGGGGTGGAGCAGAGTTCCTTTTGGACACCCCAGTCACGAGGAGTGGTGCAGGCTGCAGCCCGTGGCAAGCAGCTATATCCTTGGCATCCCACCCTCAGATAAGGATTCCAGAAAGATGGATTCCATTGCAAAAAAGCTGTATTTGGGATCCTCTTTGGCCATCAGACAGGCTTTGTACATGGTCTATGTTGCCAGGTACCAAGAACCCTATGCAATACTGTGATGGAAATCACAAAATCTGTCCCAACTCCTATGGCAGCCGACCTGGAGGGCTGCAGAAAGGGCATAGAAGCTTCTAAAGTCCAGTTTAGAATGGCTATGGACAATAATAACACTGCAGCCAGGCAAATAGCTTCTTCTGTGTCTCTCAGGAGGTTAGCTTGGCTCAGGACTACTAACTTGACCCAAGACACCCATTCCAAAGCCATGGACTTTCCATGTGAGCCTCTGTCTTTGTTTGGAGAATAGACAGAAGCTTACATGAAGAAAATGGGCAGTACAAGGCAGCATATAAAAGTGCTGCCACCAAGAAGACTGCTAACCTCCCCCAAAGGCAACAAGCTAGAGGACCTGGGGCAGAGGCCACAGACCATTCTTTCAGCCTCAGGTTTACCCACAGTACCAGCAGCAGAGAGGCTACTTCAGAGGCAGGGACAGGAGAGGTGGCAACCAAACTAGCCCCAGCACTCAGCCAGCATCCCAGCCTAAGCAGACACCCTGAGATGTCTGCTTCGCCTCCTCCTCAATCCAGGTAGAGGGAAGATTGGCCTACTACCTCCAGAAATTGCAAACCATCACCACAGACAGGTGGGTCCTGGAGGTAGTGGCCAAGGCCTGGTACTCCCTTTCAAACTCAGACCAAAGTCTTCCGACCCTCCTCCCCATCAGAAACACTGTTACTGGAAGGGGAAGTATTAAACCTCCTATCCCTAGAAGCAGTAGAACCTGTTCCTCTGTCACAGAGAGGAAGGGTCTCTTCCTCACAGTCAAGAAAACAGTGGGTGGCGACCCATATTGGATCTCAGACACCTAAACAGGCATATGCTGAAACCAAAATTCAATATGGTTACCCTGGCTACAATTCTGCCAACCTTAAGGCAAGGGGATTGGCTGGCGTCCCTTTTTTATACTTTATTTTTATGTTTTTCCATTGTGTACATCACAAGAGAACTTTACATTCGGTGAGAGTGATCTCAAATAGATTCATTACAGTAATGCTAATACAGCATTTTTGCACTATCACTGTAGTTACCACATAATGAGGGGTCTCAGTATTCTTTACCTTTATATAAGTATACAAATAGTGTCCAGAAAAGACCAATTGCAGCATGCTTATGGACTAGAGCGATAGTAATACCTCAGTAATCACCTAGGTGCAAAGCACCCCTTAACACAACTAGTGTTTTATGAGTCCATATAAATTCGATAAGTTGATACCTCATAAAATTATTGACTGCACTGTTACAAAGCACCCTCCTATTTTATACAATCAAGTTTACTATCAAAAGGTTCTATATAGTCCTGATATTTGGTCACAGATTACTGTTTCACTAAAACATGCGGACTTTAAACATTTTAAGAATGGGATAGCTCCCTTCTCCACTATGCCCCTATAGGCCCCTTTTGTTTAATTTTAAGCAACAAGTAACAAGTTATGCAACTTTAATAGGTTTTTAAATTTTAACTTAAAACCTGCTGGTCATCCCAATAAAAGCTGGTGTATTTAACTTTGCTGGGCCTTTGTACCCAAGGAGAATCCTCTCTCCTATTATTGATTCATTGAGCAACAGAAGAAGAAACTTTCTTTTAAACAAATAAAAGGTCCAGCTATAAATCACCAGAGCGAGTTAGAGACTGTTATATTTATAAGACAAAGAGTCTTAATGTCCCTTCAGTCTCCATCTTCGTCCTCATCGGAGGACATAGGACAGTGGTCAAAGTCCTGTTTGATAATTTCCAGTCTCTTGCCCGCTTCTATCGGGTCTGAAAACATGTAAGTCTTACCAGCATAATACAGTCTCAATCTTGCTGGTAATTACAGCATGGTTGATCCCAAGTCGCGTAGACCGCTCGCACTGCATCAAAGCTTTTCGGCGTTGTCTTGTAGAGTAGCTTAGATCCGAAAAATAGATACGCTCACCAGATTCTAACTAATGGGCCCAAAACTTTAGCTGCATCCATTACAGTGTCCAGAATATGTGCCCCAGCAGTTATAATCATGATTGTACCAGGAGTCTCAACCGTTGGTTTCTCTCGAGGATTCAAACGATAAGTTTTGATGAGTTGCCCATGTAGATCTAAATTAAGCAGCTTCAGGAGCAAATTCTGGACATAATCTTGTAGTGATTCATCTTCTGCAGTTTCGGGACCCCGGCAGCCATAGATTATTCACACCCATGTTGTTTTCAAGGTTTCAAGCCTGAGTTGCATGGATTTGTTTTCAGCTATTATCCCTTACAGCAGCTGCCAAAGTATTGGCAGAATCCACCACTATTTTAGCATCCGTGGCTACAATATCCATGCGGGATTCCAATGTAGTGAAACAGTACCCAGACTGTCAACTTTTCTATCCAGTTCCCTTATGGCTTGAAGAACCCACGTTAGAGGGTTCAGAGGTCTTGCTCCCCTCCACTGGTAGGCTGCTGCGCGCTGGCGTTCTAGTATGCAGTCTCACTTTGTTAGGATCAGCGTGTGTCGTCTGGCGAGTTTTTCCATTTTGTTGACAAAATTATGCACCAGCTTTCTACCAGCACTAGCGTTCCTTTTAATCGTAAAAGAAAGTACATTTCTGAGTTAAACTTGTTTTAAGCATAATCTGGAGGAGCTCTTGTAAGGTGCGTCTGTGCTTTCTGTGCTGTACGCCCCTCCCCGGCTGACATCCCTGGATCTAAAGGATGCATATTTCGCATCCCAATAAGACAGTTTCACTGAAAGTTCCTCAGATTCAGACTGCCATCTGGCCACTACCAGTTCAAGGCAATGCTTTTCGGACTTACTTCTATACTGAGGGTGTTCACAAAGGCTTGGCTGTGGTTGTGGCACTCCTCAGGAGGCAAGGTGGCAGTTTTTCCCTATCTGGATGACTGGTTAGTCATAGGGCAGTCCCTCAATGGTAAAGCAATCTCTGGTACTCACACAGGAACTTCTACAGTCCGTAGGGTTCCTTGTCAAGCTAAAAAGTCAGTATTACAACCAGTATAGCTCCTGGAGTTCATAGGGGCTGAACTGGACTCAGTAGAGGAAGGCTTCTCTTCCACAGGCAAGGGGCAAACACCCTGGTACAGCTGGCAGGCTCCTTCAAACCTCAAAGTGTCAGGCCAGCCAGGCATTTTCTTCAGTTGTTGGGCCACATGGCAGCTTCAGCTGCTACGGTGTCAGGAGCAAGATTTCAAATGAGAGGTGTTCAATACCATCTCAGACATTACTGGCACCAGAAAATAGATTTATTTTCAAAGCTGGTCCCAGTTACACAAACTCTTTGCAAGCCCTTCAGTGGTGGTCGGACATGGAAAACCTCAGGCAGGCAGTTCCATTCCTTCAAGAGCAACCTTCCTTGGTGCTAACCACAGATGCCTCCCTACTAGGTTGGGAGCACGGTACATAGCTCAAACAGGAGTCATTGCTCCACATCAGCTTACCTGTCAGCAGGCAAGGCATCATCTCTGGCCTCTAATTCAGTGTTCAAGAAGTTCTTTATGGGTTGATCGTCTACCCACCACAGAACTCCCACCCCAGTGTGGGATTTGAACATATGTATTGCACAGCTCATGCAGTCATCAGCCGATCTCAAGTATGTAACTTGGAAGACTGTTCTTAGTAGCTATCACCTCAGCCAGGAGGATCAGTGAGATCAAGCTTTGTCCACGGAGGCAGACTATGTGGCATTTCACAGGGACAAGGTGGTCCTTAGGACCAACAATAGGTTCCTACCTAATGTGGTGTCTGACTTCCATATCAATCAGTTCATCACACTACCAGTCTTTTCACCGACCATTCCTCCTCAAGGAGCGTAGGCAGCATAGCCTGGATGTTCAATCAATCAAAAAAAAAAATCAAAATTTATTTATAAAGCGCTTTTCAGAAAATCAAAGCGCTAATACAAAACAGAGATAAAACATCAACACTAATAAATAAAAACATAAAACAATAAAATATTCATTAAATAGACTAATCAAATGCCAGCATAAATAGATAACTTTTCAGGGATCTCTTAAATGCTTCACAGACAGACACTCTCTAACCTGGAGGTAGAGAATTCCACAGGGTCGGGGCCATAAAAGAAAAGCCTAGCCCCAGATGATTTATAACAGACCTGGAATCTCTAGCAATCCCTCGCCAGTGGAGGCGGAGTGGCGGAGAAGAGACGATAAGAACATAGGAGATCTTGCAGGTCGCCTGGTCCCTGGCTGTGTAGGGTCTTATAGGTCAGCAATGTGACCTTGAAGGTGATTCTCCATCGCACTGGCAGCCAGTGCATTCGCGCAGCACAGGTGTGACATGACAAGTTCTTGGTAGCCCTGTCAACAACCTAGTTGCGCGTTCTGCACCAGCTGCAGGGCGGAGATCTACCCCGGCAACCCTAGATATAAAGCATTGCAGTAATCAAGACGGGAAGAAACAGAAGCGTGGACCAACACAGGAAGGTCATCTTGTGAAATAAGGTGTTTTATCCAGGCGATATTCCTCAGATGGTAAAGAAGATCTGACAGTGGCCGACACCTGCATTTTTAGTGTCAGTGCACTGTCAAAAATAACGCCCAGATTTTGCACCTGTTCAGAAGGTCTCAACTGGGTATCCCTAATAGAAGATCAGCGGGGACCCTAGAGTCAACTTCTTTACATGACCGGGTCAACGACTAAAACCTCAGTCTTATCCGGTTTAACTTCAACCAGTTTGCACTCATCCAATCCTGAATTTCAGTGAGACAGTTGTTAAAACCGAGATAGCATCATTTGTTCGGTGCAAAGGACATATAGAGCTGAGTGTCATCTGCATAGCAGTGAAAACTCAGCCCATAACGCTTATAATGTCTCCCAACGGTAGCATGTACACCGTGAACAACATGGGAGAAAGCACAGAGCTCATGCGGCACCCCACAGGACAGAGCAAAGGGGCAGAGGAAAATCCCTGAAACCACCTTTGACTTCTGCCTGTGAGGAAAAATGGAACCATCTGAGGACTGTCCCTGACAGTCCACAAAGTAACCGCAGGCGATCCAGCAATCTCCCATGATCCATGGTGTCAAATGCTGCAGAGATCAAGAAGAACCAAGATCGAACGGCTCTTCTGAGCTCTTGCTATTAGAGATCATTAAGTACCCGAACTAATGCAGTCTCGGTACTATGTCTTTTCCTGAAACCGGACTGGAGAGAATCATAGACTTCATGGGTGGTAAGAAAGTCATCAAGCTATATAGCGACTACTTTCTCAATAACCTTGCCCAAAAAGGCAGGTTAGAGATCGGTCTGTTTAGCAAGGCAGTCGGGGTCAAGGGAAGATTTCTTCAAAAGGGTGTCACGACAGCCTCTTCAGAGACTCGAAACACCCTTGATCCAAAGAACCCCAAACTATCCTCGCAAGGATTGGTCCGATCGTATCCATGCATCACACAAGGAGGCGCGAGAGGACCAGGATCCAAACTACAGCAAGTCGGGTCGCAGACCTTGACAATCTTCATGATATCCATGATTGCTGGCTGGTGGAAGTCCACCTAGACAGGCAGCGGACATGTAACCCCATGTTGGTCACTGCAATGCTCGTTTGAGCGTATACGTGGATCTCCTGTCTGATTAGCGACACCTTATCATCAAAGAACCGAGCAAACTCATCACACTGTATTTGTGAAAAGCTCTCCGATCTTGCAGACAGGCTGGATTGCACAGTCTGTCGACTGTTATATTAAAGAGCTATCAGCTACTACCTGGAACAAACAGAGGGACATGACGTAACTCTTTCTGACCTATGGAGAAGTGGGAAAAGGTAAGCCTGCCACGAAGAGATCCATAACAAGGTGGATTGTGCCATGTATCCAGTTCTGTTATGGCAAGGTGGGCAAGCAGCCCCACAAGGGCTCAGGGCCCATTCCACCAAAGGGACAGCTGCATCAATAGCAGCTTCAAGGGATATCTCTTTGTTGGAAATCTGTAAAGCAGCTACCTGGAAAACAGTTCACACATTTACTAAACATTACTGCCTGGATACTCAGGCCAGGAGCGATGCCAGGTTTAGCTACAGCAGTTCTGCAGAGCCTGTTTCCTAAATAGGTCCTCTGCCCACCTCCAAAGGCACTGCTTGGGTAGTCTGCATTTGTCGGAATACAGTAACATTTCCTGGGGTTTGAAGAAAACATTACTTACCATAGTAATTTTGTTTCTTCTAAGGGAATCTTACTGTATTCTGAGCTTCCACCTTCCTCCCTGCTAGGACCTACAAGGCATTGCACACTGTCTGTACAACTGATGTTGGAAACCTGTGGGTACCTATTAGTTTCTTGGGTGTCTGTCAAGTTGAGTCTTAGAGATGCCCTCTGTTATTTAAGAGGTGTTACCCTCAGTAGGGGTATTGATTACTAGTTGAGTTTAGATTAGTTAGCTAATATTGTTTAGCTTTTGCATGCTTCGTAAGAATCTGGCCGTTGCAGGAAGTGCAATCAGGGACAGTGATTTGAAAACCACGCTAGAGTGTAACATTCCACTATTAGCAGAGGTTCTACTAAACATTTTGGCTCCGAGGCAGTCCTGTGGTGAGACCATACTGCACTGCTCAGAATACAGTAGGATTCCCTTAGAAGAAACAAGATTACTATGGTAAGTAATGTTTTCTTCCCTGCCTATTTGGGTAAGCTGCAGATCCCAGTTAACCAACAGCTTACTTCCTCCTACCCACTATAATTGCCTTATGTCTGTCCCATACATTCTTAAATTCCCCACTGTTTTGAATCCACAAACTCTTCAGGAAGGCCATTTCATGTGTCCACCACCCTCACTGTGAAAAATACTTCCTCACGTTGCCCTGAGCTGTCCCCTCTATCTTCAAAATGTGCCCTTGTTCCTGCACATCTCTTTTTCTGAAAGATGCTACCCTCTTGGACTCTGCTGATTCCTTTGAGGTACTTGAAAGTTTCTATCATGCCCCCCCCCCCTCCTTCCTTGAGGGTATACATATTAAAAGACAACTAAATAAGCAATTTAACACATCAATCAAATCTCAAAGCGCTCCTGTGTATTTATAGCATGTGGCATGCTGATTTACAATATTTTAGAGTTTACCTTTATTTTGTAGATTTACATCATTTTCGTCAGTTTAAATTTTGGCTGAAATGTAAACAAAAGCTCCGTTTAGCCCCACTACTGAGCTGCTATTCGGCTCACAAATGGCAATGTCGTGGACTTCGGTTGGGCTTCTCAAGCAGCATCGCAGTGTAAGCATGAGCTCTGCTACACCCTGCTAATCTTCCCGATTGACGTTCTTAACAACAAACAAATTAAAATAAACAAGATCCAGATATCTGGGACATACGTAAGAAGCAACAAAAGAAAAATAAAAGAAACAGTGCGACTACGGGCGGCAGTAGGCAGGAATTAAATCGAGCAGCAATGTCGGTCCAGGAGCCCTCGATTCTGAAAACTCTCGGCGCCAGCAGAAGCGGCAGGACCAGGCTACCATACCAAATAATAAAATGAGACACAAACGCGATAAAGTTAGATACTATATACAAGGAGCTATTATCGCTTTCTGCAGAAATTAAAGATCTTTACGGAGAGCTTTGCAGAGACATAGTAAGCCTGAGCAACGAGTCGATGCATCGGAGAGACAGATAACAGCAGTAGAGAACAGAGTAGATGACATGGAGAATACAGTTCAACTCTTACAAGATCAATGTGTACAATTGCAAGAAAACAAGAAGATCTAGAAAACAGAGCTACAGAAAGAACTTAAGATTATATTGCATTCCTGAAGGCTCAGAAGGTCAGGACATTACTGAGTTTACTATTACTTTGCTCAAAACGGCTCTTGAATTGCCCTCTGATATTCAGTTATCGTTAGAGAGAGTTCACTGTGCACTGGGCCCACGGACTACAGATCCGATGCAGGCCTCGATCTATTATTATCGCTTTCTAAGCTCGCAGTCAAGGAGACAGTATTAACAGCAACATGGCGAAAAGGCAAGGTCTTTTATGGACAAACCGTTTATGTAGATAACCCACTACGCCCACAAACTATGCGTAATCGCAGAGCATATGCAGACATCTTACCAGCTTTGAAGGAGGCAGCCATCAGATTTACAACACGTACCCAGCCAGACTTGTGGTGCAACTGCCATCGGAAGGAAGGAATTTCATACTGCGGAGGAGGCTAGAGGCTCCTTAAAGCAGGAATTCAAATAAAAACAAAATCCACGTTGGGATTGCAGAGGCTGACACCAGCTGGCAAGCGGTGGATGGCAGAGCACAGAATGGTGGAGAGATAGCAAAGAGGGAAAATTTCAATCGCCTGGCAAATTTTCGCCCGATCGGCAAGGGAAGAACCTGACTGATAGAAGGTGAAGATTGCCTTGGGATTTCTCAAGGGTCTTCTGAATAGTGGTCTCTGAAAGAGCATGACTGATGAGAGGGACTGGGAATTCAGTTGTCTGAACTGGAATCTTTATTAGACAACAACTCTCTCACAGGAGGTTGGACGAGAAAAGGAACACTTAATAAGTTTACCTGCAGAAAACTCTGCCATAACAAAGAAACAAGTAAAACTTTCGATCTGGCTGTTCGAACTGGCCTGACGATTGCTCTGAAGGAAGCAATGGATATAACTTTAAAAAGCAGATTATTGAGGGCTGTTTGATTTGTTTTCAGGGCTACATTGATATAAGGGCCTAAGAAAAGCTGCCCTAGTTGTATACTACTGAATTTAGTTAATAATAAAACAAACAATTTACTTGCGGGGAGGAGGAGAGCATCTCCAGACCTAACAGGAAGCCCTTTTCAAATCAAAGACAGACAGGCAGGATATTTTGAGTTAACAGTTTGATTTTATTTAGCTTGTCTGCACATTTCCTTTTATTTTATTAGAGAGTAGTATATCCCCAGGAGGCCTGGGCATTTGGTGTTACCAGATATCCTCCGTTGACCTCAGACTATCAGGAGGCACACTTAGGGAGTAGATTTTAGACTCCCCTACCTTGGAAGTCAATATTATTTGGAACACAGCGTATGTACACAGATCTTACTTGAGATACAGCTCTTGCAGCAGGTAACACCATTAGGACTGAAGCCGGCAGGTGTCGGGACCCCACGGAAAATTCTAGCTAGCTGTCTTCAGCGGGGACCCGCCCCCAGCATCGGTCCCGCCTCCGGCGTCAGGCGTGGTACATAAGGCGGTCCGCCAGATTCCCCAGTTCTTTCCGCCGTCGACTTGCATATCTCAACCCTTCGGTTCAGTTTCTAGCAGCGGACGTGTGTAAAGTGTTTTCCTACGGAAATTCGTTCTCTTCGTTCAGCTTTTGTCTGATGTCCTCTCCAACCTCTGGTCACTCCTCGAAGTGTGCCTGGGAAGCGGATCCCATTCAAGGATCCTTTTCGTATGTCCGGTGCCTAGGCCCAGACCACGACACCCGGTCCTGCACCTTTGCCAGGGTTTCAACAGCAGAACCCGGATCCGTGCTAGAAGGTCCTACAGGCGTTCCTGTTCGAGGAACAACTCAAGACCATGGCTTCCAGGGGATTCTTCGAGAAGGCCCGTAAGCATTCTGAGAAGCATGAGAAGGCCCATTCAGGTCCCCATCTAGGCCTCTCGACTTGCGCAGCTCTGGTTCCAGGTCCGACCGCTCTCCTTCCGGGCCAGCTCCCAGCTCCCCCGCTGCGGTGAGAAAATCTTCTAGCTCCTCTTCTCAGGCCAAGACTCCCAGGCCTTCCTTGTCCTCCAAGGCCCTGGCTAAGTCAGGGTATCGTCACCATCACCACAAGTCAGATTCCCGCCATTCCTGAACCCGATGTCAGGTCCGCCCTCTTGCCTCCTCCTCCTCCCCAGCGGAAGACCAAGAGCTCACCTCACTTAAACCGTTGGACCCGGCGCGTTCGCCCGGCGTCGGCCTCTCGCCTGGTCCCCAGAGCCGTCGTCCGTCAGAAGACCGTCGCGCGTCAAGCCTACTCATCCCGGACGCTGGTAGGGGACCGCGCCCACACCAATCGAGAAGAGGACCCCGCGCTCTGACCGGCGTTGGTCAGAGACCATCACTGAGGAGGAGTCGACACAGCCCGAGACCAGATGGGCGACCCGGTCCTATTGAGACTCCCAGGAACCCTCCCGCAACCGAGACCCCTGTGGAGCCGACACGGGACCCGGCGACCGACCACTGGCTCCCGGTCCGTCATCGGGCCTTTCTTTTCAGAGGTGAAGGAGCTTTTCACTTGCTGGTGGGATACCATCAAAAGGACATGGTCCCCACTCCCCTCCTCTCCCACCTCCTCCTCCTCCTCCTCCACCGGCTACTCCTCCGGTTCCTCGCCCCTTCTCCATCTGGGTCTGCAGGCCAGTTACCTCCTCCTGGGAGCCCAGGATCCCTCAAGGGAGACCAGATAAAGGAGACCTCCGTCCAGATCCTCTTCTGGGTCACCCAGCCCTAAGAGACTCAGAAGGCCGCCGTTCGCCGACGGAGGACACGGGATCAGAGTTTTCAACAGGATCCAGATCCCCATCTCCCTCTCCATCCCTTCTCCGGACCCACGTGAGCTTCAAGGTCTCCTCCGGATAACCCTTCGTTCTCGGATATCATGAGACACATATAAGAGAACATGGGATGGGATGCGGAAGAGTTAGACCCGAAACTCGCCTTGCGAAATGTCTTCGGCAGAAGGACCCCAAGCCTGTGGTGGTGCCACCCTTGGTAGACACTTTCGTGGGCGTCACCAAGGCAGCGTGGGCGTCCACATTCACTCCCGGCGATGCCGAAGAAAGCTGACCGCCTGTACAAGGCTCAAGGGAAGACCAGTACTTGGCTCAGCATCCTCAGGCCGACTCTCTGGTCATAACAGCCCTCGCGACCGGTCCCAGAGACTGCAACATTTGAGCACCTGCCACGGACCCAGAGTCCAAGCAGCTGGAGCGCCATGGGTAGGCGCGCGTATGCTTCCGCTACCTGCGCCATCAGATCCCTGAATTATTTGACCCACATGGTGCAGTTCCAAAATGCCCTGTGGGAGGCGGGTCTGGATGCGGCTAAGAAATTGCCAGAAGGTGAGCAGAAGGAGGAGATGTTGCAGCTCCTCTGTCATGGTTGGACGTGGAACCAAGTGTTACGAACGCGTGCGACTCAGCGGACTCCTCGGCCCGAGCAGCAGCTTCAGGCGTATGCCTCCAGAGGCACTCTTGGCTCCGTGTCTCGGTTTACCCGGACGTCCAGAAAACATCATGGACACCCCATTCGAGGAGAAGTTTTATTTGGTCAACCCTCCGAGAAGGTAATCACCAAACTCAAGAGGCCGGGAAGGCGGTGAGGTAGTTCAGGCCATGTCCGACCGAAAGCTTAGTTCCCTTAGTGGAACCAAAGCCGATTCGTGGACGGACGCAGAGACAACTGTCCACCCGTTCCACAACAGAGGGCTCCGGTTTCCATGAGCCCAGGAAAACAACCCGCATGAGTCGAGGCCAGCGCTCTCTAAGTCGGCCCAGCCAGCGGGCCCCTCAGCACCACAGCCTGACTCCTTTCTGGCCCCGCCCCTCAGGATCAGCAGGATTTCATGGTCGGGGGTCGCATTGCAAATTCCTGCCAGGATGGCAGTCTATAACCACCGACAGGTGGGTTCTCCAGATAGTCGGAAGAGGCCACTTTATAGGAGTCGCAGAAAAGCCACCCTCGAGGCCTCCTCTGCTCTCCCGGTACTCGGGTCAGCACAAGTCATTGATCAGACAAGAGTACTCGCTCGCAAAGGGAGCAATAGGCAGTCCCAGAGAACCAGAGAGGATATGGATACTATTCCACTTCTTCCTGGTTCCAAAGAAAACAGGGACCTCCGTCCGATTCTGGACCTCAACGACCTCAATGTGCCGGTCGCCTACAAAAGATTCCGCATGGTGACTCTTCGGGTCTTATTCCCATGCTAAAGCAGGGCCGTCGTCTTAGTGTCTCTAGACATGCAGGGCGCATACCTGCACATCTAAAAGCTCAAAGCACAGGAGGTTCCTGCGCTTGAGTTTCTCGACCACCATCTTCAGTTCGAGCCCTTCCATTCGGGCTGTCGCCGGCACCCAGGGTCTTTACCAAATGCATGGCAGTCGTGGCAGCGTCTCTAAGGAGACAGGGCCATATTTGTCCCGTACCTGGACGATTGGCTTCTCACGGCCGCCTCCAGAGGCGTTGTTACTAGCGATCCAGAGTACCCAGGACCTGTTTCGATCTCTGGGCATCTTAATCAACCACGAAGTCTCTCCTGGTACCACCATCGCAGAAGCTGCAGTTCATAGGCGCAGTTCTGGACACCGTTCAGGGAAGGGCATTTCTTCCAGGCGACAGAGGCGGGCGCATCAGATCCTCATCAGGGATCTTTCGTCGATGAAGACCGTCCCAGCCAGGTCGATCCTTCGCCTGCTCGGACACATGGCTGCGCCATTCAACCGTCCCTTTCGCAAGGCTCCACATGCGGGTAACTCATTGGATGCTCAGGTGCAATGGGACCAAAGGCAGACCACATGCAGCATCCGGTCAGAATCACGACGCCGTGATTCAAGACTGGCAATGGTGGCTAGACCCAGGGACACTCTACAGGCGTCCCATTTATAGCGCGCCGTCCCAGAGTAATCCTCACCACAGGCGCCTCAGGACTAGGGTGGGAGCACACCTGGACGGGTGAAGTCCCAGGGCGTGGACCCCTCAGGGCTCACCTCCTTATCAGCGTCCTAGAGATGAGGGTGGTCCTTTATGCCCTGCAGATGCATTTCAGTCAGAGATCCCGCCGAGTACTCTCCTGCTTCAGACAGACAACACGGCGGTGATGTATTACCTCAACAAACAAGGGGCGCACTCTTACCCCTTTGCAGGAGGCCATGAGGGTGTGGGATTGAGTAATCCGACACGGCGTGAACCTGATCACAGTACATGTTCCGGGGTGGACAACACATCGCCAGATGGCCTGAGTGGTTCCCAGGCCAGAGTCCACAGTGGGAACTTCTTCAGGAGGTAGCAGAGGATCTGTTTCTTTGATGAGAATTCAGAATTGGACTTGTTAGCTTCCCATCAACATAAAACTGCCCAATTTTTGCTCGCTAGATCCAGGGCCTGGTGTTTTCTGGCGAGGCGCATTGTCCCTCTCCTGGGCGGACAGATTCCTCTACGCTTTCCCACCCTTCCGTTGATCCAGAGTTCTTCTCAAACTCGCAGGGAGCCATAACAATGATCCTGGTGGCCCCTTGGCCCAGACAGATATGGTTCTTTGCTAATGCAGCTATCCGGGAACCTCCACTCCCGTACACGTTCAGCTCCCATCTCTTGTCTCAGGAGGAGGGTTCAATGGTCCACCGGACTTCACGCTCTCTGAACCTGCGTGCATGGCTCCTAGAGACATAGCCATTTGCGACACGGGGTCTGCATGAGGTGCGGAAGTCCTTTCCAGCCAGAAAGCTGCCAAGCGATGCAACATACGCCATGAAATGGCACCGTTTTTGTTATAGTCGCAAGCACGCGGCCTTTCCCCTCTAGGTTGTCCGGTGAAGGCGGTGCTAGAGTACCTGCTCTCCTTTTCCGTTCAGGTCTCGCCCACTCCTCTATTAAGGTGCACCTCTATGCTGTCTCCGCTTATCACCTTCCGGTGGGACATCGCACTGTGGCGCAATTAGATGCCTGTCGGGAATTCCTGAGAGGGTGTTGCATCTGAGGCCTCCATTAAGGACCCTGTGCCTCCATGGGATATACTCTTGATCTGGAACAGCTCACTCCCCCTCCCTTTGAACCCGCCCGGATTGCGAGCTGCGTTTTCTGTAATGAAGCGTTATTTTTAGTTGCTATTCGTCCAGCGAGAAAGTTTCCGAGCTTCAGGCTCTCATGTGTAAGGAACCTTATTTGGTTTTCACCAGGACAGAAGTTTCCCTGAGGGCGAACCCTAAGTTCCTGCCTAAGGTGGTCTCCACACTCCTCTCAATCAGGACATTGACCTGCCGGTCTACTTCCTAATTATTCTAATAGAGGAAGGCGCTGCTCCACACCCTGGATGTTCACCGCAGCTAAGGTATTACCTAAGCAGGACTAAGCAACCGTGAAGTCGGAGCAGCTTTTGTTTCCTTTACTGAAAGGATGATGGGCCAGCCAGTATCGAAACAGTCCCTTTCTCTGTGGCTTGTCCAGTGCATATCATACTGCTATGATATCAAAAGAAGCCTCCCAGGATCAGTTCGGGGCCATTCCACTAGAGGTGGCCACCTCCTTTGCAGCACTTCACAGCGTCTCCACCTCAGCCATTTGTGCTGCAGCCACTTGGAGCTCTGTCCATACCTTTATCAGGCATTATAGCCTAGACATTGCTTCTGGCGCGAAGAGCCGCCGGCGCCTGGCCGTCTACAGGGTCTCCTGTCCTAGAACCAGGACTTGGAATGAGCCTTCTAGTTTCCTCCTCCCAGAGTGTTTGCAAGCGCTACTGCTTGGAAATCAGTCCTAATGGTGTTACCTGCTGCAAGAGCTGTATCTTGAAGTAAGATAGTACAGTTACGTAAGAACTTACCGTAACAGTAGATCTTCGAGAACAGCTCTTGCAGCAGAGTTCTCCGCCCACCTTCCCCCTGGAGGAGGCATGGCTTCTCGAGCCTTTAACGGGACTTGTACCTCTTTGTCTTCTGACGGTGGATCCTCGGTCTCCCATTCTGATGTCATCCTGCGGCCGGAAGTCTCCACCAGGAGAACTGAAATCTGCGGGACCGCCCCTTATGTACTACGCCTGATGTTGGAGCGGGACCGGCGGTGGGGGCGGTCACCGCTGAAGAAGCTAGCTAGAATTTTTCTGTAGGGTCCTGGCGCCTGCGGCTTCAGTCCTAATGGTGTTACCTGTTGCAAGAGCTGTTCTCGAAGATCTGCTGTTATGGTAAATTCTTACGTAACTGTACTTTATCAAGAAAAGGTCAGACATATACTGATAATTTGCTTCAGATTTCAAAAGTTTGATAAGATCGCAGCAGGAGATGTTTAAGAATAATATAGATGGGAAAGGCATAAAATGTTTCAAAAAAGTGACGTTCAGAAAGATGGCTCGGGGCAGGACATCAGTATGGTGATCCTTCAGGAATTGGATTATTAAGATGGGGACAACAGGAGAGAATATGTTCCATAAGGGAATAAGATGGCTACTCAGATAGTAAAAGCATTCTCGCTTAATATAAATGAGCTTAACAACCCATCAAAGGGACAGACTGTTCCAATATATTAAGAAACACCCAGTGATTTTATTACCTCCAGGAAACACACTTAACAGATACCGAACATGCAAAATTGAATTTGGGGGACAGGTTTGGGTATATAGTCGTTCTTCCCTAAAGGAAAAGGCGAGGAGTAGCCATTTTAATACCTAGGACCTCTCGTTTCATTTAGAAACACAGTCGTAGACTCAGAGGAAGGTATGTAATCTTAAAAGGTACCCTTTATGGGACAACGGTCCCGTTAGTGGACGTGTATTTCCCCCTCTTACATCAGTTTGTCTTCTTAAAAGATTTTTTGCAAAGCTTCTAGACATTATGCTTGGCTGTCTTATAATAGGGGAGATATCAGTATAACTTGACACCTCAGTTGGACTCCTCTGCACCTTCCAAATATAGGCTAACATCAGCTCAAAGATTATTTATCTCTCAACTTAGGGCATTGGGTCTAATCGATGTATGGAGACATTTTTATCCTCTTTCTGGGGATAACGTTTTCTCCCAAACACAATTCTTACTCAAGATTGGACTACTTTTCATTTCAGAAGAACATTTGGACTGTTACAAGATTTAACTATAGGACCTAGATTTCTTCGGATCATTCTCCCATATTTTTGAGGCTAGATTTTAAAATACCAAGGAAATCCACTGGTGGCGCCTGAATATATCCTTCCTAAAGGATAAAGCTTTTAGGGACAGCTTTAACTCAAAAATTGCTCAGGTTATTGCAGAAAATTCGTCCCAGGAGACATCCAATACAATTGTTTGGATACTCTGAAGGTTGTGATCAGGGGAGATAATTGCGTATTCAGCATACAAGAAGAGATATTGGGAAACACGATATGGTGAATTACATGAGAATTAAGAAATACAAACAATGTTTACCCTATTACTACAGAGGCCCAAACCCAGATTAATCAGACAAAGGCTGAGCTCCAAAAACTTTTAAATGAAAAGCACAACAGGCACTTTTGACTGAAAACATATAGGTATGAGGAGGGCCAAAGGCGAGAATTTAGCCGGAGGCTTAGGGGACATAGGACAGCCACAATCATAACACATTTAGTGGATCCAGAGAGAAAAACAAGAGCTTTTAATTCACAGCAGATAATGCAGTTGTTCCAGAAATATTATAGGCAGCTGTATGAGAAACCACAAGATCCAGAATTTAACAAAATTGAGGAATCCTCCCCTTACATTAAGAAAGCTAATTAGGAAATGGAAAGCAGATTAAAAGCCCCTATCAGATCAGAGGAAGTCAAACGTGCTGTAAAGGAAAGTAAATCATTAAAAACCCCTGGCCCAGACGGATTTCAGTCTGAGTGGTACAAGACTTTTAGTAAACAACTGACCCCTTTACTACTAAAGGCCTTTTTAGAAATTCAACAGGAAAGTCCACCTCCTCCTCCTTCATGGGATTACACTAATATTTCACCTATATTAAAGAGGGCAAACCAGCAGATCTGCCTACTTCATATAGGCCAATATCCATATTAAACATGGACTACAAGTTATTTATGTCCATATGGGCACATAGACTGGAGGAATTGTTACCATATTTGATTAATTCAGATCAGTCTGGGTTCATTCGAGCCAGAGAAACCACAGATGATATCGTAGAACGATCCATTTGTTGGACCACTTAAATCAGAGACAGATACAGGCAGTGTTGCTCAGCCGTGATGCAGACAAAGCTTTTGATCGCATCAGTTGGCCTTTTATGGGAAACTTTGAGCAAGTTTGGATTTCTGGGAATTCTCTAGCATGATACAGAGAATCTATACTTCTCCGAAGGTGTATGTTAAAGTGAATGGCGGTTATCTTCAATGATACACCTGGAAGGGGAACTAGGCAGGTTGCCCACTTTCCCCTTACTGTTTGCCATATACATTGAGCCATTGGCTGAAGCCATAAGGCATCATCCTAATATTCAGGGGGCCCTTTAGGAGGAGGATTTTACTATATCATTATATGCAGATGATGTATTATTAACACTCCTAGAACCAGAATAGTCCATTCTTGCTACTTTACAAGTGATAGATATGTTCTCGGAGATAGCTGGATACAAAATAAATATACAAAAACAAAGTTATCTTTAAATTTCATCCCTCTCAGTCTCTGAAGAACCAGATCCTCTGAAATGGAGAAATAATAAGATTAAATATTTAGGTGTAAATATTCCAGAAGTTAGAACATTTGGAACTGTTTAATTTAGAGCCCCTATCGATAGAGATAGAGAATTTAGTAGAATTGGACACATCAGATATTCTCTTTTCAGCTCGAATACAAGCTATTAGCATGACCTTATTTCCTAAGATATTATATTATTTCCAGACTTTGCCGATTATTCCATCACAATTCTACTTTGCATCCTGGGCTAGAATCTTTTCGAGATTTGTGTGGGCAGGACAGCAGCCTAGGGTCAGATGGTCTCTGTTACAGTTACCAGTGGCAAGGGGTTGTAATCTTCAAACCTTAGAGATTACCATAAGGCAGTAACATGTAAAACAGTGATGACATGGCTGAATCCTCAGGTAGAAAAACCATAGAAATTTATTGAATTTATACTAAATGATTTAGTAATATTATCCCTATTGTATTTGCCCCCAAAGCGCTTATCCACAGTTACAACATTTGGAACCCATTATAAGTTAAAGGCTTGGTTTGAGCAAAGGCGTCTACTACATTAACTGAAGTTCAAACAACATGAAGTCTTGCTATATTATGACAATTGCAGCAGTATGACCGCTGGTTAGAACTGCTCCGGTGAAATAGTTAACTTTCCATGCAGGCATGGAACTTAGAAGCCTGTGACTCGGTTGAAAACTCTTGTCTGTTGTGCTTCAAAGGTAAACTGTCAGATTCTTTACTCCGCCTCACTGAACAGTCGCTCCGGAGATTTCTCCTCCTGCTCGGTTCATTTTGTTGGTTAAAAGTATTATTTTTAGTTTTTTGCGAAATTAAACCGCAGCCGGTCGGTTCAAGCTCTGTCTGTGGTAATGTAAGTAATAGATAGGTTTTACATTAGTTTTCTGTGTGGAACTTGTAATTTGTTATGGTTCGGTTTGAACGATCAGGTTATGTTAAATCTACTAGCCCTTTTTGAGTGCGGTTCCCGGTTCTTATCGGTTCTAAAAACGCAGTTTCATTACGCTTTTTCCACGACGCGACACGGTTGGGAACCGATAAGGGTGTCTTGCTTGGTGGATTGCCATAAACGAGCAAGTTGGTTAGGCTGGCATTATGTCTGAGAAACCCAAAGAAAACCGGACCCACTGGGTTTCAACACTGTAGTGTTTGTGGGAAGCTTTGCTAAGGCTGACCCACACACCACATGTGTCTATTGTCTGGGGTTTGACCACCTCAATTCAGACTGCCAGATCTGTCACATTTCCTGCTGCCACCATAGATAAGAGAGTTGGTAGGCTCAGGAAGGGAGGCAAAAAGTCCATGACCGGATGGCCAGCCGGCTTGGTACCAACCGAACCGGAGGAGTGCCCTCTGACCAGGCGATACTTCCTCGGGCAAGCGAAGACCGGTTCCATCAAAAGGGCTAGAAAGTCAGCTAGTTTAGAGCCAAAGTTCTCTCCCCAACTGCTGAGGAAATAGCTAAAGCTATTAAAATTGTCCAGTCTCTCTCTCGGTTCATACCGAACGACACCTTCTAGGTAAGCGTTCGGTTCAGCCGGTTCCATGATTCAAGATTATGATTTTGAGGATTTTTATGAACCGGGGAGGGAAGAGAATATGAGAAGAGTGAATATGGTTTTGAAGATCTGGATGTGCCTATTGATCGGACATCTCTCCAGATAGACCCTAGGGTTTCTCCTCCTCAGACTTTCTGAGTCCCTTCTCATTTCATGTTTTATAAAAAGTTGCTGAAACTCTCCAACTCCCTGTTAAGGAAGCTGTTGATGACCAGGAGGAGCCAGACTATGTAGAAATGATGGATATTCCAGAGCCTAGGAGACTGTCTATTCCTTTGCATAAATCTTTTCGGAAACAGACAGTAAAAGTTCTAAAACTCCTCACACTGTACCTCCTGTGGATAAAAGGATGGACAAGAGGTATACCTTATCAGGCTCTGACACTGATTTTCTCACTCAGCAATGCAGCCATGGGGTAGTGCAGGCTGCAGCCTGTGACAAGGCTAATATTTCCCTAGCTTCACACCCCACGAGAAGGACTCCAGGAAGATTGATGCTATGGCAAAGAAACAGTACATGGCAGCATCTTTGGGGCTCAGACAAGAAAATTATAGGCTTATGCTGCTAGGTACCAGAAATCCAGATGGGATACTGTGCTGGCCCTAGCAAAACAAGTCCCTGACCAGCTGGCCAGGAGCTGGTACAGGTGGCTATGGATGGTATTGAGGCAAACAAGGTGCAATTTCATGCTGCAGTGGACTCTAATGATGTTTCATCAAGAGTCATGGCTACATCCGTGGCACTTCGCAGGATGGCTTGGCTCAGATGTACTACCTGTCTCAGGACACCCAGTCCAAGGCCATGGATTTTCCTGTTGTGGGAAGTTCTCTGTTTGGGGAGCAAACAGAGAATTACATGAAGAAAATGGATGAATATAGGACCACCTATAGGAGTGCACAGGCCAAGGAAAGGCAGGCCACTCCTCAAAGCAGCTTCCTAGAGGCAGGGCAGGCCTTTTCATAGGCCTTTTATCAAGCAAGCTTCCTCCTCCTCCGCCTATGCTCAGAGGGGGTTCTTTAGAGGAAGAGGCAGGCGGGGTACAAGCAGGTCTGCTTCCACCCCTCAGCCCAAAGCCCCTGCCAAACAGGCACCCTGATGGGATTGCCAGGGCCGATTCTCCTCTACCTGTAGGGGCAGGCTGGCTTACTTTGTCCAGGACTGGAAGTCTTTAACATCAGACAAGTGGGTCCTGGAAGTAGTAAGCCAGGGCCTGGTTCTCAGTTTCAAAAAATTTCCAAAACTGAGAACCAGATCTTTCCACCTCGACTCCATCAGAGGCTCTTGCCTTAGAGGCAGAGGTCTCTACCTTCCTGGCTCTCAGAGCTGTGGAAGGGTTCCTCCCTACACCAGGGCAAGGTTTGTACTCCAGGTACTTCCTTACCCCAAAAAGACAGGAGAATGGCGGCCCATCCTGGATCTCAGATATTTAAACAAGCACCTTTTAAAGCCAAAGTTCAAAATGGTGACTCTGGGAATTATCCTACCTTCTCTAAGGCCAGGGGACTGGCTAGCTTCCCTGGACCTCAAGGATGCCTACTTCCATATTCCCATCAGAGGCTTCCATCGAAAGTACCTCAGGTTCGAGCTGCCCTCAGGCCACTACCAGTTCAGAGCAATGCCCTTCAGCTCACTTCTGCCCCAAGGGTATTTACCAAATGTCTGGCAGTAGCAGTTGCCTACCTAAAAGGCAAAAGATTGCCATCTTTCCTTACCTGGACGATTGGCTCATAGTAGGCCAGTCCCAGACCAGGTCAAATTACATCTCCAGATAACGCAGCAACTGCTTACCTCTCTAGGTTTCCTTCTGAATCTCTCAAAGTCAGTTCTGGAGCCTGTCCAGCTTCTTACCTTCATAGGCGCAGAGCTGAACACACAGGAAGCCAGGGCTTTCCTTCCCTAGACAGGGCAAGACCCTGGTCTCCTGGCCTCCTCATTTACCCTGCAGGTCTCCCGGCCAGCAAGGCATTTTCTGCAGCTCCTAGGGCACATGGCTGCTTCCACAGCGGTTGTGCAGGGAGCAAGATTTCAGATGAGGACATCCAGTTCCATTTGAGAGCCTTTTGGTCTCAAAGAAAGGATCCTCTTACCAAGTTGATCCCAGCAACTCGACCCTGATCCAAGCCCTGCAGTGGTGGCAGGATCAGACCAACCTGAGACAAGGGGTTCCTTTTGTCACTCAGTCTCATTCTCTAATCCTTACTACAGATCGTCCCTCTTGGGCTGGGGAACTCACATGGGCGACCTCACCACCCAGGGTCTGTGGTCTGCCCAGGAATCCTTGCTCCACATCAACCTGTTGGAGCTCAGGCAGTTTTCTAGCACTTCAAGTTTTTCCAAATCTGTTCAGAACAAGAGTATTCAGGTCAGAACAGACAACACCACTAAATGTGGTACATCAACAAGCAAGGGGCACTCGGTCTCATGCCTTGTGCACCAGCGATGAATTATGGTCTCTGGCTTACTCCCTGAACACCTCTCTTACGGCAGTTCACCTCCCAGGCAAGGACAATGTCCTGGCAGATGCTCTCAGCAGGATTTCCCAGGGCCACCACAGAATGGTCACTGGATCCCTGGTCTTGGGAGTAGTATTTGCCAGATGAGGCACCCGCAGATAGATCTTTTGCAGCCCCAGACAATCACCAACTTCTCTTTTTTGCTGCAGGCCCCCAGTGTTGGGCTCTCTCCCGCTGGATGCCTTAGCCCTCAATTGGGAGGAAGTTTCTTTATGCCTTTCCCCTTTCTCTCCTGTTCAAGTGCTAGTCAAAATCAGATCCCAATCCTGCAAAGTCATTCTGATAGCTCAGATTGGGCCAGACAGCCCTGGTATCCACTCCTGCTGTCCTTAGCAGTCCATCCTCCCTGTGCCTTCCCAAGAATCACAATCTGTTAACCTGTGCCCAGGGAAGGGTCTGGTACCGAATCTCAAATCTCTCAATCTCAAGGCTTGGTTCTTGAAAAGTTAGAGTCTGCTGATTTACACCTTTCCCAAGGTGTAATGGATATATTGAAGGCCTCAAGGAAGCCTTCCACCAGGGCTACTTACAATTCCAAATGGAAAAGGTTTTCCATATGGTGCTCGGAAAAACATATTTCCCCAGTCTCTGCTGATCTACCCACAGTCCTGGATCATATGGTCACCTGAATTCTTTGGGGCTGAGACCAGCTACCCTCAAAGTGCACTTGGCAGCTGTGTCTGCTTTTATTTCAGCAGGTAAATCCTCTTCTCTTTCAGCTCATCCGTATTTTCCAAGTTTTTAAGGGGTTGTTGCACACCAACCCTCCATTCAGAGATCCTGCCCTGCCTGGGATCTTAATGTTTGCATTGCTCAGCTTATGCAACCCCTTTCGAGCCCTTATCTTCAGCTGAGCTCAAGTATTTGACTTGGAAAACTGTGTTTCTGGTAGCCATCACCCCTGCCAGGCGCATAAGTGAATTACAAGCGTTGTCAGTGGAGCAGGAGTTTATCTCTTTTCACAGAGATAAGGTGGTCCTTCGGACTAACAGAAAGTTCCTTCCTAAGGTGGTTTCAGATTTCCACCTTAATCAATCTATTTCTCTTCCAGTGTACTTCACTGACCACTCCTCCTCTGGGAGAGGCTGCACAACCTAGATGTGAAGAGGCCCTTAGTTACTACATGGGCGTACCAAGGGTCATAGGTTTGACTCCCTCCAACTGTTCCTTACCCCTGTGGCGAAGTTGGGAAAGGAAGCCAGCCACTAAAGATCCATTGCCAGGTGGATTGTCTCTTGTATCCAATTCTGCTACGAGAAGTTGGGTAAAGTTCCTCCCTCAGGCTTGAGGGCTCACTCTACCAGAGCTACAGCTGCTTCTCTGGCTGCTGCCAGAGACATTCCTATTCTAGAAATATGTCAAGCAGCTACCTGGAAAACAGTTCACTTTTACCAAGCATTACTCCTTGGACATCCAGGCTAGGAGTGATGCTCGAGTTTAACATAGCCGTGCTTCAGAGCCTATTTCCTAAGTAGGTTCTGTCCCTCTTCCATGGGGGTACTGCTGTGTAGTCTGCAGTTGTCATAATATAGCAAGACTTACGTGTTGTTTGAAGAAAAAATACTCACCTTAGTAATGTTGTTTTCTTCTAATGAGTCTTGCTATATTATGACCCTCCTATACCCCCTCAGAACCTCTGTTTTGGGATGTGGGTGGGCAGTACAGACATAGCACTTTTTGATGCCCACCTTGTTGTTTTCACCTACCTCTTTTGGTGAATTGGTGTTGTGTTTTTGCATTTTTGGGTCTCCTAACTTGAGTCTTTGTTTTAGACCAAAAATGAGTGTTTATGTTAGTAGCCAGTTGGCTAGTGTAGGTTTACAGCTTCACACAGAACCTTAGTGAGTTTTAGCTTGTAAAAATCTGACAGTTTACCTTTGAAGCACAACAGACAGAGTTTTCAACCGAGCTCACGCTCTAAGTTCCATGCCTGTATGGAAAGTTAACTATTCACCTCCGGAGCAGTTCTAACCAGCGGTCATACTGCTGCAATTGTCATAATAGCAAGACTCCATTAGAAGAAACAACATTACTAAGGTGAGTAATTTTTTCTATTTGGTTATTTAAAACTAATAGGTACAGAAAGTGTATTTTTCGGAGATAGGTGCTGTTTGGGTCTGTCAAGAATGGCAGAAAAAAGGTCTGCTTTTGTTCTATCAATACCTAGATGTAAATGGAGTATTGCCTTTTGCCACGCTACAGGCAAAATATCAACTTCCCATACAACACACCATTATAGATATTTACAGATTTGGTCATTTATACAGAAAGAATTAGCATTAAATACTCTGCCCTCTCTCATACCTATGTTGATGTCCCTTTAAGGGGCTATAGAAAACAGGGAACAAATTCATTTAATTGGACAAATATATAAAGCAATAAGAGATTTTTGGAAGGAATCCACTGAAGATATCTTAGGGAGAAGGAATAGAATTAGGGACTGGATAACTTATGAGAAATGGTTGGAACCTATTCCTCACTCGATGAAAAGTACCACAGTCACCATACTGGTCAGAATATATATGGAAATGTCATTGTAGATATTTTATACCCTGACAAAATTGCTAAATTTTATCTATGAGGTATGGCCTTTGTTGGAAGAATGTGGAGAAAAAATGGGAAATATAACACATATTTTTTGTACCTGTCGAAAGTTACTCAATACTGGTTATATATAGAAAAGTATACAAAATATTGTGGGACCAGAAATTAATTTACCAAATCAGATGATTCTGCTTTACATTGGGGAAGGCGGAAAAGTTCCACCAGGTGGAAATAAGTTATACCTGTACCTGGCAGCAGCTAAAGGTTATAACTTGCCATGAAACGGCTAAAAGTACCCACCCTCTCTGATTGGCATTCATTGGATGACTGAGATATTATCTAGAGAGAATAGTAGCTTCTAGAGCTGGAAGGATGTCACGATTTGAGCTCCAATGGAGACCATGGGTTTCTATATCTCACCTCTAGATGAAACATTTGTTCCCTGATATAGAGCCATTTGAAAGTGACCAATTTTTGTAAGATATGAATTTTGATCAAGTGTCATTTGATATATAACAGAATGATGTTATAGAAACATGAATTGCCAACCCGAAGAACATTCCATGTATTGTAAGACAAAGAACAATACTGTATAGATGAACTCCTGCTGTCATATATATATATATATATATATATATATATATATATATAGATATATATATAAACTATATATAAAAACAAAAAATAAAGAATATCAAACAAAAATGGCGATGCCAGCGATGACATCATCGTGGCGAGTCTGCTCCACTTCTTCTATTACAACCTATGGCACTGTTGTAAAATGCAGGATATTAGCAGTATATTTAGTTATCAGCCTGTGTATCGATACTTAGCTTGTGCACCGACTGTCACCCTCTGCCCACCCCTCCCTTTATTAAGCCTCACAATCCCTCCCTTGGTCTTTCTTCACTCACTAATGTACCTATAAAGGTCTCCCTTCTTAACGGAGTTTGCTATTTTTCCTCGGTTTGGGCCTTTGCTATCCTGACTGCCTTCCCCATTTCCTTCTGCTTTAATGGATATAGTTCTCTTTCCTTCCCCTTCTGTGATTCCTTATACTTTCTTGAATGCTATCCTTTTCTCGCTAACCTTCCCGACACCTCTTTTGAGAACCACAGTGGTTTTTCCTTCATTTTCTTTACTTCACACAAAGGCTTGTTGTCTCTCTGATGGCAGTTTGATTTTGCCCATTGTTCCTCCACTCATTCTTCCTGCCCTTTTGCTAATGCATTCCTTAGGCACTCTCCCATTCTGCCAAGTCAACCCTCCAAAAGTCCAGTACCCTTCCAGTGTTCTTCCAGATTCACACCTCGGAGGCTGAACACAGGCTCCATACTTTGGACCTGAGGCGACCGCTCACTTATTACAAAGAGCACAACTGGAGTTCGGGAGAGGTTCACCAGCTGTTTGTCACCTATGCTGATTAGCAGGTTGATCACTTCCTGCATTGATCTCTGCTATAAGTTGGCAGGTCGGGGAGCCTCCCAGAGGGCTAAGTGCTAATTCCACCGTCATACCGCTGCTTCTGGGGACGTCCCTATCCAGAAAATCTGCAGGGCTGCTGCCTGGAAGTCCCACACACCTTCATTTCCCATTACCACATTGACCTTGAGTCACGCTGGGATGCTGGTTTTGGGGCCTCAGTTCTCCAATCTTTGTTTCTTAAATAGGGGTGTGTCTTGCCTCCTCCTCCCGGAGAGCTGCTAGGAGTCTGCCAGATAGTGTGGATAGAACAACATATCACGTCCCTAGAAACACAAGTTACTCACTTGTAGCAGTAGATCTTCCACAGAGTGGTCTCTTGCAGCAGGTAATACACTGGGTTGTCGCCAGAGGTAGCTGTGGTGCGTGGCAGCTCTTCTAGCAGTCTTTTTCCAGGGCCGCCCACACATGACATCAGCTTCCTGTTTCTTATATACTGGTAAGTGTGGGTGGTCCCTGGTATCCTCAGTTCATTTTCCGCCGTCTTCAGCTCGCAGGCAGCAGCTAAAGCAACTTCAGACAGCAGTCTTTGGCGAGAATTTGAACAATGAAATGAATGTCCAAAGAATCTTCAAGCAAGACAGTGATATTTCGTTCTTGCCATTGAGGTAGAAAAATCTACTCCTTCGACAACCATACTATTTGTGTAAGGTGTCTGGGAACCACACGACATCAGTTCCTACATTCATTGTCAGGACTTCAACCAGGCAAGCCGTGTCAGCAGGTTGCTTGAAATTAAACAACATTTAATTGAGCAGAAATTGTCTCTCATGGAGAATCAGGGGCTTGTCCAAGAGCCCCCAAAAAGGAGGCCCTCCTCACACTCCCTGCCTAAGCACTTGTCGATGGCCACCATCACTGGTGCTCCACTATCAATAAGCGTTCTCAGCCTGCCTCTTCGTCGATGGGAGGTTATTCCCTCTCATCGACAGTGCTTACTAGCGTTGACAGCAATGAGCACTTTATGGGTTCTGTTGAAGCTTTGTCAATGGAGCTCCTCTCCTTTTGACAGGACCATCATTTTCACAGCATAGCAATCTTTCCCCACAGGCTCCGTCGACTCAGAATCAAGGGACCCTTCTACATCCCAACCTGAAGGCACTACACCTTCATGCTTGGCTCCTGAGGATGCTTTCATAGCATGTCTACAGGTGTCCTCCTGTTGCCAGTATATTGCTGGCATCACGTAAACCAGCAACCAGGGAAGCATATAATGCCAAATGAAGCGTTTTCCATATGGGCTGCTTCCGATCACTGGATCCCTACTCTTGTCCATTGACGAAAGTCTTGGATTACCTAGCCTCGATTGCCGAGACAGGATTAAGCTATTCCTCCATCAAAGTCCATTTGGCCTCTATTTTGGCCTTCCATGAACCTCTGGATGGTAGATTACTGTCTCAACATCATCTAGCCAAAATGTTTATAAGAGGAGCGTTACATATTAAGCCACCTATCAGAAGACCCACTCCTCCATGGGACCTCAGTTTCCTAATAGAGAAATTAACTCTTGAGCCCTTTAAACCGGGAGGCAGTATACTGCAGTGGTTTAAGGCTTTGAGCTGCAAATCTGGAGACCTGGGTTTGAATCCACAGTCTCCACTTGCGTACTTGTGACCTAAGCAATTCCTTAACTTTCCTGTGCTCCCAGGTTGTACCTGTAAACAAGCTTTCAGCTTAGTGTGTCTCACCTGGTAAAACAAAGGTAAAAAAAAAAAAGAGCGGTAGCCACTTGTGACCTCAGTTTTCATTCATGGAAAACACTATTCTTAGTGGCTTTCACTTCAGCTTCAAGTATTTCTGAGCTCCATGCCCTCATATGTAGAGAACCTTACTTGATTTTTCACAAAGTTAGGGTGGCACTTCATACTAACCCATCCTTCCTACCTAAGTAGTGTCTGAACACATCTTAAGCCAGTCCTTGGAGTTACGGTATATTATCGAAACACTCCAATCGAGGTGAACACCTCTTTCATACTTTAGATGTCCATTGAATATTACGATATTACACTAATCAAACTAAAACGATTAGAAAAACTTCTCAACTTTTGTCACCTTGCCTCAGGCAGGAAGGTCTCCCAGTCACTAAACAGACTCTCTCCAGTTGGCTGGCACATTGCATAACATTTTGTTACTCAGAATACAACAAGCCATTACCTGGACCTGTCAAACCCATTCTACCAGAGCTATGGCCACTACTGTGGCCTGCTTAAAGAGGCCTCTGTCTGCGGATATCTGCAGCGTAGTTAACTGGTCCACAATTCACACTTTCATGAAGCATTACAACTTGAATATTGCTTCACGCCGTGGAATGACCTTTGGCCAGACTGTCCTACAAGGCTTCTTGTCATAATGACTACCCTTTCGGGGTTTACCTGCTTGGATTCATCCCAAGTATATTACCTGCTACAAGAGACTACTCTGTGGAAGATAGTTCAGTTACGTAAAATCTTACCGTAACAGTATTTCTTTGAGGGAGTGTCTGTTGCAGCAGTACAATCCACCTCCGTCCCCCTCCTTCTCTAACAGAACAAATTCTGGTCCAGTGACTTATGGGTTGGGATACCTATGGTACCTCGGCTTCCCCTCAGTCCTTGCTTAACAGGCTAAATCAAGCGGTGTAAACTGAGGATACCAGGATCGCTCACACTTATATAGGAAACAGGAAGTTGATGTCATGTGGCGGCCCTGGAAAAAGATTGCTAGAAGAGTGCCGTGTGCCACAGCGACCTCTGTTGATGACCAAGTGTATTACCATACCATCCCTCCGCTGTCTACCCACCCCCCACCCCATGTATAAGTATACCAACATACTTCCCATCATGGTATTTCACAGAACACAGGCACTGTAATTTAGTTGCCTTTTTGTAGCGCCAGTTTCGTCACCTTGTTCACGGATACCAGGACTTAGTATATCAAGCTGGGATTAGAGATGAGATGACTTAACTTAAAAAGAAGAAAGAGGCCGTTACTTTGCTAAACTAATATGCATTAGATACTGTAATACCTAATTACTCCACACCTAGAGCTGAAGCTATTTTGCCCGATGCCTTTTAATGTGGTTGGTTGTAATGTGCTGTGTGTTGTAAACAGTGACATTTTCATCAATAAGCTTTGAGTTTCAAACAAAGAATTTTACCTTCTGACAGCATTGGAATGGAGGGAAGAAGGGCCGAGGAACCATACGAAAAAAGACAACAAATCCAAGGGAAAATAACATAGTATCATTGCATATTTATTAAAATAAGCTGTCAGATTTACCATTAATATGTGTGTGTGTGTATGTATGTATATATATATATGTGTGTGTGTTTAAGAAAACATCATTGGGTCAGCCTGGTGGCGCTGAGGGCTAGGCGCTGGATGCCTTGCTTAGTGCTATGCCAGTGACCTGGGTTCAGGAGCGAGCTCAGGTTGTCGGGGGTCAGACAGGGAGGAGAGGATTGAGTTTCAGAGGACTACTTTCCTCTCCTGGGGAGGGTGGGTTGTGGACCATCGGCATCCAGCGACTCCCAGTGGAGACTGGGAAGCAATAGCCGAGGACACCTTGGGGGGTGACAGCAGGCGGATGCTGGAATGCACCCATCCCATGCTGGACATAATTGCACATCCATGCCTTGTGGGGAAGGGTCATGAAACAAGAAAAACCCGGTGCCTGGGAGGACAATGGCCGAGCCCTCAGCGGCTGCTTGCCCGGACCCAGCCCGATCAGGTTTCCGATATCCTCCACCTTTCCCCGCTTGCAAACTGGATTTATGGAGCACCGGGTAGGTGGCAGCCCCACCCGGGGTTGATAGATGTGGGTGTGGAGAGGAGCTCCAGAGGGAGACCTGATTTGGGGGTCTCAGGCTGGGTGGGAGATAGCCATCTGCAGAGGCTATGTCGAGGAGGTCTCGGGGACGGCGCACCAGAGGAAAGAGAATTGAAGAACGAAAAAGAAAACATTATTAAGCAGAACATTTCCAGACTCATACAGATATGCCCAGTCCACCCATGCTTAGCAAAACTTTCATACTGCATCCAAAACTAAATCCTGTACCCCTTAGTACCCAACTACCAGCAACTGTAGCCAGGGTAATGTAATTCCAAGTCTGAATCTTCTCATTAACGTGAGTCAGCAAACTCCAAATGGATCTTTCAGCCAGCGATTTGCCTCCACAGATTGCAGAACAGATAAACTTTTCCACTGTAATGCTTCTTCAGTCTGGCTGACCGCAACATGTAGAGGTGGTTGACATCCATCTCCACAATTTGACACACACACCTTCAGATTCCTTCCTTCTGTTGCATACTATAGCTGAGGGCTTGGTAAAGAAGCTGCCTTTGGTCCCCATTATTGATGCTGCCTGCCTGCTTCACCACTTGCAAAGTGTGTCCTCCTTCTACTCAAAGCTGCCAACTGTGTTTGGCAAGGCTCTGTATTAAAGGCCCATCATCAGGGTGAGAGTCTGTATGCTAAGCAACCCCCAGGAACTCCTGGAGAGCAATAGCCCCTGGTAGGTAGGCTTATAGGAATGTTTTATGTCCTTGTTCTCTGCACCTTGCAGTAAGCCCAGCAGTGTTAAAATATTGCAGCCCTTAACCACGTTTTCCAGTGTTTCTGTCTTCTTTAATTCCCCAGGTGCAACTGGAAACACATCCTTTGGACTCTGTTTGCTGACCTGGTAAAATATGTTATAAATAAATAATCAGATTATTTGTAGCTGAAATCACCCTATCAGCTGAATGGGTCTTCTCAGTGGCAGTCTTTAAGGAGTCCAAGCAGAACTCAAACATGACTGTCCTGGCATTGAAGTGCTTCAGCTGCTTTGTCTACACTCTCGTTGCAGCTAGAATCACTGCCATAGAAGGATCTTTGCTCAGACTAGGAGTCGGTGTCTGAGTGGCCCAGCTTGGCTTGGCTGCTGCAAATGAGACTTCACTCCCTCTCCTCCTTGAGTCATGTTCTTAGGGTTTACCTTTGTGTCCACAAAATCCTTCAGCTTAGTGAACTGTAGCTGAAACTAGATTTTAGGAAAACATTTTTCAAGGGCATGTATACAGTTCCCTATCCACATGTTGTCAGTTCCACTAGAAATAATGATTCACTGGACATCTTGAAGCTAACTCCTCCCACCACCCAGGTGGTATATCTCCTGCCTCCGCCTTGTGACTTCAGATCTGTCTTTCTGCTGGAAGAAGCAGGTCACATCCTTCGTGCTCTCACTTAAGACATAGTAGTGCCAGAGGTGAACCTGTTATCTTCAAGTTTTTAAAGTTGTTCAATTTATAGCTGGCCCGGTGGCACTGAGGTTGGCGCTGGACGCCACACCTTGCGCCATGCTGGCGACCGGGTTCAGGAATGGACTCAGGATGCGAGGGGATGGCAGGGGAGAGGAAGGATTGAGCGTCCATGACTGCTTTCCTTCCTCTGGGGTGGGTGAGGTTGTATCGTGCCGTGGTGGCCCTAGCAGAGGCTGGGGCACCACAGTTATGTACACAGTGGGGAAGAGCTCAGCGGGCATTGGCACGTTGGTGCGGCGCTTCATTGCGTCCGGCTCCTCAAGAGGCGAAAATTGGTGGAAAATGGTGGTGGGGCTGACCTCGGAAGCTGATAGCGCACCCCTGGACAAGGAGAGGCATCTTCGCCGGTCCATGCCACAGGACGCGGGGAGGGGGTCCTGCCTATTGGCTGGCCCGTGTAGATGTGGTGTATAAATTCGCATGCTAGTCCTGGTGTGCAGTGGCCGAGTCAGTGTGTTCCACTCCAACCAAGGAGAAAATAGTGACATGGTAAAAAAAAAAAGTTCAGTTTATTTCCTCAGTTTTTCTACTCTGGCATTGCTGAAGATGGAGCAATGGAAGCTGGGGTTCAAATTTTTGTCCAGTGCTGACAGAACATGCCAGCCACCAACCCACATGACACGTGCCTGTGTTGCCTTAGCGGGCAGCATGACATGGCTGGGTGCAGCCTCTGTCTTTCAGTGCTCCGGAATCTCTTGAAGACAGGAAGCATCACGTTACTGTCAGATGGCTTTCACAATGGGATCCAAAGACTACCCTAAAAGGCCTCAAGAGGGACTCATCGGCTGCCGGGTCTGTTCAGTTTGCAGCCCTTGAGGAGGAAGCAGCAGCTACTGCATGGGCACCTTCTCAGTCTTGGTGCTGGTCCCAGCTGGGGCCAGCGTCGGAGGGTCATTCACAGAGGGTTCCATGAAATGTGCATTGCTCTCCAGACATTCAGGAGAGCCCTGCCCACTATGGCAAGAAGCATAAGCGTAGCCGGTGCTGCTTGTGGGACCGACAGTGATCAAGATTCTCCGATCCTTCAACTTCCCCAACCGCTTGACTGTGGTTGAGATCCCTTTCAGTCAAAGGGGATGGTTGAGAGCTCCTCAGTACCCCCGTGGTCTTGTCGACCTTGACTCCAGTTGAGCAGGCTGTGAGATCTTCCTCAAGCCTGTTGACCATCTGTCGGACGAGATCGGGAATTGATCTTACAGATCCAAGTGCTCTGTCCTCATTCAGGGAGGACATGGACAGGTCAGCATTCCCATCTGGCTTACCTCGGGAGCAGCCTCCACCGCCACAAGTCTTCCAAACCTGTTCTTGTTAATCTAGCCAGGCATGTGGTGTACAACCACCTTCCAGAAGGCTCACCTCAATGTTGATCATTAAGCGAGGTCCAGATCCAGGGCTCCATTGAGGCACAATCATTCTCCATTCTGCTCGACCAGAAGGCATCCTCGACACTCCTCCAGCCTCTTCATTTCGTTTGAGGAGGCACCATCAGCTGCGTTGGTACTGGGAGGAGCTTCTTTGGCAACAATGGGTCATTGCGGGCAGAGTAGGGTTCTACCCTTGACCTCCGGTCAGCAAGCAGTCACTAGTCATACCCGCTGGTCCATGCTATGCAGGTGCTGCCCGCAACTGATCCTCCACCCCTCCTAGTGGAGCTGCCATCACTGCAGCCAAGGTGGGCGCTCCGACCAAGGAGGCCCGATCAGCCACTGGCTTGCCAGGTCAGTTGTTGATGTAGATCACCTAAGCAGAGAATACTTAGGTGGTCAGTGGTGAGAAGCGTTAAGGTCCATTTCTGAGGAATCCTCAAATTAATCAGACCTCTCATCCTTTGCCTCCTGTGGGACTTGCATCCTCAGTTGGGCTCGGTCGACTAACTGACCACCAAGCATGGCCTGGTGTCTTTTGGGGCACTCTTTAATCTCTTGAGTCCATGTCTGTCGTATTAGAACCAGTCCAGAAAAGGTAAAGCACCCTTTCACGGACATTTTGGCCAGGGATGAATCACGGGTTGTCTTTCCCATGACAGAGGCCATTCTGGGATTGACCCTGGAGCTTTGGTAGCATCCGCATCCAGCCCATCACCCTCCATCTGCATGGTCCAAGTATGCAGTCTCTACCAGGTCCCTATCTGGGTTCTCAGATCACCTATCCCCTAAGGGCTGGTGTCTGATTCTGTCTTCTGAAAATCTGGGGCCTAAGGGACATGGACAAGCCTCTGAACAAGGAGTCTAGAAAGATTGACCACGCAAGAAAGGTTTTTCACTGTGGTGTCCTTGGTCTGCACAGGTGACCTATACTGTCATGCTGGCTAACTTCAGGCACCCCTTATAGGAGTCTTTGATACAATCCTCCTCACCTCCCTGCTGACCAGCAATCAGCAGTGAAGATTATCGAAACCAAGGTCAGTCATTGGCCAAACACCTGCTCCAGACAGCCTTGGACATGGGCGAATCTTGTGCCAATGCCATGGCTGTGGCCATCTCCATGCTTCACAGGGCTCTGGCTGCATCTGTCCACCTTCACGGTGGACACACAGCATAAGCTTGCCAGTGTCCCTTTCCTGGGCACCAATCACTTTGGCCCTGATTTGGAAGGACATCTCACCCACATCGAGAAGTCCAGTGCCACCCTTGACTCTGTGGTATCATTTCAGAAGGACCAGAAGAAGCCTTAGAAGCAGGCTTTTCAGTTTCAGCCACATCCTCCTTGGCAGCAGCCCCAGCAGCGGCAGTACCAGGCCTGGTATCCAAAAGCTGAGTTTGGTGGCCAAGGCCCCAAATGAGGTGGGGCAGGGTGGTGGTCCCTTCTAGCTGCACCAGCCGGTGCCCCCACAAAACCTGCCCAGTAATGGGTTGGGGAGGTCATTCCTCCCCTGTCCTGTCCCTACCTACACTCCTGGACAGAGGTAAGCTAAATCACTTCTTAACATGTTTGTCCGCTATCACAATGGACAAGTCGGTGCTAAAGTGGTGAGGCAGAGGCTGCCTCTGGACTTTGGTGCTCTCCTGCCTTCCTGATTCCATGCTCCTTGGGAGTTCAGGGTGTCTGAGGACACACTATCCAGCCTTTGGGCACATCGCTCAGCTTCTTACAGAAGGAGCCATAGCCCTTGTCCTGGATGCCCTGGCCAGTCAGGTTTGTGTCTAGGTACTTCCAGATTGCAGAATGAAAGGGGGGGCTGGCACCCGTACTGTATATACACCATCTGAACCATTTCATGTGGAAGCGCAAATTCCGTATGGTCAGTCTGAATTAGATCATTCCATTGCTGGAGCAAAACATGTCCTTTTGCTCCCTAGACCTCCAGGATACATTCTTCACATCCCAGTCTGTCCCACTGCCAGCCCCTCCAGTTCGAATGGAAGGGTTCTTATGCGGATCCAGGTCATGCCCTTGGTCTCCCTCGGCACACAGGATTTTATCTTTATCCTTATCTTTATTAAGTAGTCAGAATTACAACATTTGAGCTAAAAGCTCTTTTACAAAGGCCTCCTCAAAACATAGGCAGGGAAGCACAGACACAGTAGGAAACAGTACCAGCCAGAGGCATTGTCAGTAACCAACAAACAGTAAAATACAGTAATCGCTATGGGTTAAAATAGAGGAATGCATAACATAGGACTTCCAGTGACGTCATCGACCGGGATGCAAGGGTAAACCTAGCTCTGCTGATCCTGGGCTAAAACAGACTCTCTCACAAATAAACGCAAAAATAATCAAAAAGAATATCAGGAGAGCCACAGCATTGAATGGGAGGCAAAAAGGACTGTACGCACCCCAGAAGCAAGAATTCAGCAAGATTCTCTCACCCTTTATTAAGCTCTGCAGAGATTCAACCAGACATGGTGGCTCCAAATGGGGCCTCCTCTCAACAACCCAGCAATGCTACCATTCTAGCAGAGTTGCAGGAATTCAGGACTGAGGTTCGTACTTTCCGGTCAGAATTAACTACAGAAATCAGTAAACTTTCATCTCGCGTTACTGAGGTTGAAGCACAACATACTGAATTAGATGATCGGACTGACAGGCTGGAACGTATGGTAGTGCACTTGCTAGACGGACAGCATGTTTTAAAGAGAAATGTGTTGATTTGGAAAACAGATCGCGCAGGAATAATTTGAGACTACATGGGATTCTGGAGAGCGAGGAAGGAGATATTTTAAAATATGTGGAGGAGCTCCTCCGCGACTCTCTGCAATTAACCCCAGCTTTTAAATTTGACATAAGCGAGTCCATCAGGCTCTATTGCTGAAACCAGCTCAGCCAGACAGACGACCTCGCTCCATCATAATGAAGTTTTTAAACTATACTACTAAACAAACTCTCCTTACCAGAGCCTGGAGAATGAGGATACTAAGTATAAAGGAAAGCGTATTTATTTTGACAACGATTACTCCCCATCTATTTCACCAAGCGTAGGCCTACGCTCCAATACTCCATCTTTTAAAGCAACAACAACTAAATTTTGATACTATATACCCTGCTCGACTAGTCGTCATGTTTCCAGATGGCCCTCAAACCTTTGAGACACCAGATGAAACAATGAAAGCTCTTCAACTCAGGGGCCTGGTTCAATCCACCCAGGAAGACTCCTAACTCAGGAAAACTCAGCAAGGCCTTCGCGATGCTGTTTGAGACACTGCTAGGGATCCGGATTCCAGAAGAGAGAGAGTCTAGCAAACCTAGAGGATGTGAAAAACCTTTACAAAGATTTCAGCAACCTGCACCGGAGTGAGTGGCGTAGCGGGTTCTGCAGAGACTTAAAAACTGATAACTTGATGCGGAGTTGACTCTGCATACAGGACTACACAATGCAACTCAGGGAAGTCTGTTTGGGGTGGGGACACTGGGAAATGGAAATCCTGTTTATATTCCCAAACTTATAGATGAGGAAAAAGGTTAGTGAATCAGAAGGTTGTTTCTGAATTTTTCTTGGATTATTCCCCGAAGCTTGCTGATAGTCCTCCCATAGTTATTGTTTAATTATAGTATAGCCCAGGAAAGGTGGCATGATTTAATGCATTTTTGCAGTGCTACATGTCCACCTGACCATTATGGGTCAGAAATCCATCCCTAAGCGGTCGATGTATCCATAAGGCCTTACTGGAGATGAGGCACACAGGGACCATTTCCTGTGGGTCTCTGTTCCTCATTTTTATTTCCAGTGTGGCCTGCAGCACCACTAGGTACCAGGGAAATAGTGGTGCTGAGGGCCCTGACATTGCCTTGACATTCCCCTCAGGGCGATACATCTACCCCTTCAAAGGAGAGGTATCTGTCCTCTCCCTACCTTGGGAGCCGCTAAATGTTCTGCCAGGTTCAGAGACCTGTTACAACAGGTACAATTTGCTGGTACAAAAAGTTGATGCCCTGTTGGCATTTGGTTATTTTGGCAGGCCTAAAAGTACTGAGTGTCATGTATAATGCTAAAATGCAGCGGGCCTGCACATATTTAGTTGTTATAGGACAAAGAACCTCTGTGCGCAAACACTGAGGCAAGAGTTACCCAAAGGGCATTTGGCTGGGAAGCCAAGTTTCAAGAAAATACAAAGTCACACATGCCCCCACAATGCAAAGCATCATGGCCTGCATATGCAAATCACCACAGAATGTTATGCTGGTCCAACTTTAAGCAGAATTGCATGGTGCGGCATGTATGACTTTGTATTTAGTTGTTATAGGCCTAGTGCGAATTTTTAGATCCTTGTGTAGTTTTAAACACTCGGGCAGTGTTATGGTGTTTGAATAGAACAACAGGCAGGCATTATAATTAAGCTTATATCAGTGACAGTACGTACGCAATTAATAATACAATATTATTGAGCATAGGGTGAAAAGGCAGAAATACGGTAGGAAGGGGATATATTGTACTTTAACACGCAGGAAATATGCATACAAGGACTGATCAGAAGTAGATACGGCTAAGTCAACTTTGATTTTATCTTTAAATGTGAATGGGATTGGTAATCCGATAAAGCGCTCTCAATTATTTCAATTATTCAGAAAGAGAGCTGGGGCTTATTATGCTGCAGGAAACCCACATGTCCTCGGACCAACATAAAATATTTCAGAGGTGTGGGTATTCTGTAGTAACTGAATTATCCTAGGGGTGGGAAAAGGAGAGGGTGATGATTCTGCTCTCCCAGGAGGTGCCTTTGAAAACAAAGTGAGATTAGTGACCGGAGGCCGCTATGCCATAGTGATGGGCAAGCTGTACTCAAGACCCGTTACCCTGGCATCTTTCTATTTCCCTCCTGGGTCAGGAAGCCCTTAGCAGTAAAATTCTTTGCAGATTTAATGTCCCTCATGGAGGGACAATTGCTGACTGGGGGAGACTTGAATATCATTTTAAGCGCCTCTGGCCCACAGATCTAATGCTCTCAAAAAACACAAAACAAACCATCACTTCTCTGGGCTCGGTAGACACCTGGAGACATTTTTTTCAGAAACAAAGAATACACCCAATAGGCCCTGACTTGGGAAGTGTGGCTCAACTGGACTACTTTATAACCACGGTGAGCATTTAGACTTCATTAGTGATGTGTGTCATTTGATCACCTTCTTATCGGATCATGCTCCCTTATATCTCAGGGTGGACTTAGGGCGCAATATAAGCAAACCAATTGGCGCCTGAACCTTGCCCATCTTAGGGACCCAGAGTTCCTTGAATTGGTCCAGGTGGCTGTACCTAAAATTAAACAAAAAAACGCAACATGCAGGTGCCCACAGTGTGTGGGATACTTTAAAAGTAGTATGAGGAGAGATTATACAATTTTCTGTCATTAATAAATGGCAGAGGAAAAAACACATGAAGACCTGCAGGAGGAGCTATTATATTTACAGCATTGGCCAGATCAAAAGGACCCCACAATAAGACAGCGATTAAGAATTGTAAAACAAAAGCTACAAAAATAGTAGACCAATCGGTACAACAAAACTATTTTATCTAAAGTTAAGACATCATGAGGGGGACCTAAGGCCTCCAAAATTTAGCAAGAAAATTGAGAGAACAGAGAACCAGAGCAAACATAATCAACATGGTAGATCCTAAAACAGGGAGATTAGCAAAAGACCCCAGGAAATCAGACTTATTCTGCAGCGGTTTTACCACAGTTGTACACTAAAGAAAGAAATTCCTAGACAACATCAAATCATATTTACAGAGTTTACCAATACCATGAATCAGCACACTACAGGCTGAAGCCTTGCTGGCACCAATCAAAGAGGAGAACTACTCAAGTTCTAAAAAAGCTCAGACCCTGAAGGTGCCAGGTCCAGATGGGTATCCTCTGAATTTTATAACAAATTCAAAAGCTGCTACTACCCATATTACTCCGGCCTTATGTGGCCCAGGATGGAGACTTCACCACCCACATGGCAATATGCCACCATATCAGTCATACTTAAACCCCATAAGATGTTAAACACCCTCCTCATTTCGCCCCATTTCAATGCTAAATTATGATTACAAAATGTTCATGTCAGCCATGTTCTCTAGAATAGACCATTTACTACCAGCTATTATTGACCCTGATCAAGTGGGCTTTATTAAGGGCAGACAGGCTCATGTTGCCATAAGGCGTGCACATTTCATAGTAGATTATGCTAGAAAGACAAATCCCTTTAGTGCTGCTGGGGTTAGATGCTGAAAAGGCATTCAACCAGGTCAGCTGGTCTTTTTATAGCAGACTCTGAAGCACTTTGGATTCCCAGAACAACTTATAAAACAATTACAAAATATTTATGCCTCCCTAAAGCAAATGTAAAGGTGGATGGGGCACTTTCAGATGCATTCCAACTCTCTGGGGCACCCACCAGGGATGTCCAATGTCCCCAGTGTTGTTTGCTCTATATCTGAACCCCTGTCCATTGCCATCAGATCTTCTCGGGACATAGAGGGCCTTCCATTGGGAGGTCACCCACACAGATATCACTATTTATGATCGGTATTCTACTCGGCTCTACTGAGTCTGGAACAATCCATCCCAGAGGTATGGAAACAGCTACAAACATTTGGTAAGCTAGCAGGATATAAATTAAATCAAAACAAGGTATTGCCGTGACAATTACCTCCCTCCCACTTCAAAAGACTTCCCTGTAAGTGGCACAGACAAGAGATGATCTACTTGGGAATAAAGCTCAAAAACCCCATTCATGCAGAGCTCTCAAATCTGAACCTTTAACCTAAAATTGACAGAAGATCTATCTTGTTGGTCACGTCTCCCCTAAGCTTTTGAGTAGGATAGATACGATTAAGCAGAATGTATTTCCATAAATTGTTCTTTCTTCAGACATTGCCATTCACCCGGCTAAAACATATTTCCAGGCGTGGACAGAATGATATCCGCTTTATTTGGAGCGGAAGCGTCCCAGAATTAAATATTCTGTTCTGCAGCTAGCCAGAGAGAGTGGCCTTAACCTCCTGACCTCAAAAGTATCGATGGCAGCACAGTTAAGGGTAGTCCTACACTGGCTAAATAAACAGTATGATGCACACTGAAAACAATTAGAAGTAACCTGGGAGACCTATACAACACTCAGGAGCTCCTTTGGGATGCCCCAAGTGCCAAGGGATAATGAATTATCTGAAGTTCACCAGGAACCTTTAAAAATATGGCTTAAGGTCAGTAATGATTATTTTACATTCCCTGAAAAATTGTTCTTGGGAACACTGAAGTATAATGAAAATTTGACAGCAGGTCCTCAGGCCCTATGTAGTTCAATGGCATTTTATTCATTTTCCAGTTAGTGTGCAGAACAGGTCTCCTTCCTTTGTCTCCTTCAGAAGGAATATCACTTGCCCCACAAATATTTTATTTCTTATTTACATCTTAAATCATACCTTTAGCCATATGAGCGGTCACTCACGGCCTAAGTGAAAACCCTACCCAAATAATACAACTGTTACAAGCTCATATCAGAGGAACAGCCTCGGATCACCTGATTAGTAAGATATATAAGGCCTTAAATGAAAGACAGGGAGACTAGACCAACTCAATCAGGTTTAGATGGGAGCGAGACTACAGGTATCAATCAGTGAGCAGGACTGGAATGACTCTGCTTTACCAACTATAAAAATCTTTTCTAGGGATGTGGATATGTTGTTCTATCCACACTGTCTGGCAGGTTCCCTGCTGCTTTAAAATCTTGCCAGAAGGTCTTCAGCTGGCTCCTCCCACCCACCCGGTGGTGAAACCCTGCTCCCCATGACGCCAGATCTTCCTTACCACTTGGAAGCTCAGGTTCCCTCATAGCTCTGTGATTTAGGCCTGGATCCACACTCTTCAGAATTTCCGAAACTAATTCTAAAATTTACAAGACTCAGTCTTCGTCTTCCCTCATGTGGCTGCGATGGACAGATCGACTCCCGGCTTCTGTCGGTGCCCGTGTGGGCAGAAGATGTCCCAGACGATCCACACTCCACGTCGTCTACTGCCTGGGATTTGGCCACGATTTGCAGGCCTGCGTTGTGTAAGTCCTTTTCAGCTCCGGTCTTGGAGGACTGCGCTGCCAGACTTCTTCTCAGGCGCCTGAAAAGCGGTATCCGCCTGTCAAGTCTAAGGAGGCACATTGGGCGGTGTCTGGAGGCGGGCTCCAGGAACAATTGGAGCAGTTGATCGCCTCAAGGAGGAGGCGGCCCAGGCAGCTTCTTCTTCCTCCTTGGCCGCTGCATTTATCCCACTCTCCTTGGGCTCCTCCTACACTGCTTTTTAAGGAGCTTTGTCAGTCTCTCCACCAAGGGAGAAGGGCCATTGGGACATACCAGTCGGTCCAAGAAGAAGGATTCTAAGGTAAGTCCCACCATCGGCGTTTGTGGGAGCGGGAGAGATCCCCTTCACGGACAGTCGACTCTCCACTTGGGTCGAGGTTGCGGCTACGGTCGCTGGCTTCGGTGTCCCCGTCAGGTCAGCAGGACGAGACATCCGTTAGCGCTGGTCGGGATTTTTCTCGACCGTCAGGCGGTTGTCACTACTGAAAGCTGACAACCCTTCTTAGCTGGTTCCCCAGTGGTTACCAAGGACTTGCCTGTGCCTCCTATGCGAAGTCGGTCAAGGTCCCTGAACCGATGGAGGCGGGTTCCCCGTCCCTCTCTGACCCTCTCGGAATCCCGAAGGTCTCAGTCTTGGTCCTCTTCCAGGTCCAGCCGGTCCGCCGGCGGTCGGTGATCGCCTTTCATAAATGGCGCCGCTGCTCTTCCTCGTCATTGTCCTCTTCAAAGGATAGGCTCCGGCGCAGGTTGCATCGGCTCTCGAGGATTTGATGTGGCAGCAACTTTTATTGACCGATAGTGAGCCGACTCCATCGCCTTCTATGGCCATTAAGTGGCTGTCACTGGGCGGCGAAACAACCCCTCGTGGTGATCTGGGAGCTGACCCCAGCGCCAGTTGTTCGGCGAAACCAGCTGCTTCACCTATTGTGGTGGAACCCGCCTCCACAACGAAGTGGGGCCCCAACCAAGGATTCTCGGTCGGGTCAGGACTTGCCCCATAGGTTGTCGGTCACCCTCACTCCCGATCAGCCTCGCCAGGTGGAGGTGGCTCAGGTGCTCTGCAGCTGTTCACAGACTCCTCGGCGTCTGACTCACGACTCCTCCTGTTCTTCAGGCCGCTTGACCTGGAGTCTGCAGGGGACCAGTCGGTGGATGAGAGCCAATCCTCATTTTGGGTTTGCTTTGACTCATCTCAGAATCCACTGGGATGCAGTTTGAACTCATTTCAAAACTGGCCAGTATCCCTGACGGAGATACTGGACGGTGATTCTCTTCACGGAGGCCTTTCCGGTGGCCAAAGCCATTGTTGGCCCAGCTCTGGAGTTGTGGCAGCGACCAGCATCTTGTCCCACGCCCGGCCAGGATGGCTCATAAGTACACAGTTCCCACCGGTTCCTCTCTGGTTTCTCAGAGCACCCCTCCGTGGAGGGGTTAGTGGCCGATAAGCGTTTTCAGGCGTTCGAGGAATGCTCAGGGCGTGGACAAACCGCCTGATAAGGAATCAAAAGTTGGATTACTCAGGGCGGAAGGTTTCGCTGCTTCCTCCCTAGACGCCGTCAGGCTAGCTTGGCACTTCTGATGGCACATTTCTCCTGCGCCCTTATGGGCTCCCTGGATGAGGTGATTCCTCATCTCCGCTGACCTTCAGATGACGGTCAAGCAGGTGCGGGATCATGGAAGAGGCGGTGGCAAAACAACAGCTCAAACTTCGTTGGACATTGGTGATTCTTTTGCCCAATCAGTAGCGGCAGCAGTGGCCATCTGCGCCAGAGCTTGGCTGCGGATCTCACCTTCGCGGCGGACACCCAGCACAAGCTGGCAGGCGATCCTTCCTGGGCACCGACTATGCACGGCCAGGGGTGGAAGGCCATTTCCAGAGGATCGAGAAATCCAGTGCCACCTTGGAATCTGTCACGTCTGCCCAGAAGGACAAAGGCCACCAGCAGCAGTGTAAGCCCTTCGCTCCTGCGCACGTCGGCCCAGCAACACCAGCATCAGGGCCAGCAGGCACACGCCCGGCACCCTAAGGCCAAGTATGCCACTTCCTCGAGTAGGAAGCCTGGAGGCAAGGGTCCAGGAGTCCCTCAGCGGGCCCTTCCTCCAAGCTTGCCCAGTACGGGTTGAGAGGTGTAGCCCCAACCTCGTCACTCCTCCCCAGGATTCCTCCATGGAAGCGGCTCCGCCACTTCTTTTCCACCTGGTCGCTATCACCACAGACCTCTGGGTGCTAGAAGTGGTAGGCAGGGTCTGCCTCTGGAATTCGAGGCAGTTCCTCCCTATTGAGCCGTCTCCCCATGAGGGGGAGTGCTCATGGCCGCTCGTTGAAGTAATATTGCCTTGCTCCTCCAGAAGGAGATGATCAAAGAGGTGGCGGACCCTCCTCCAGACCCAGGGTTTGTGTCCAGGTACTTCCTGGTCCCAAAAGCAGACGGGGGCTGGCGCCCATTCTCTATCTGCCCGACCTGAACAAGTTCCTAAGGCGCGCACCTTCAGGATGGTCACTCTGGCTCAGATCATTCCATCCTTAGAACTAGGCCTGTGGTTCTGTTCTCTGGACCTTCAGGGCGCATTTTCATGTCGATCTGTCCATCTCATCAGCAATTCCTCCGCTTCAGAGCAGAGGGATCTCTTTCTGAGTTCGGGCCATGCCCTTCAGCCTCTCCAGCTCCCAGGGTCTTCACCAAATGCATGGCAGTGGTGACAGCATTCCTGCAGTGCCAAGGGGTCCGGGTGTGCCCTTACCTGGACGACTGGCTGATTGCACCCCTCCAGGTTGTGCAGTGCAGCCTGCTCTGGCGAAATTCCTCCTCTAGTCAGGGGTCAGGTTGTGCAGGTCCAGATGGACAACACCACAGCCATGTTCTACCTGAGTAGGCAGAGCAGAGCGCACTCCCTTCCCCAGTGTTGTGAGGCCCTTCACATTGGACCCAAGTGCAGCCTGGGTGCAGATCTCCTGGTGATCCACGTTGCAGGAGTGAACAGTCAGCTGGCAAATGCACTCAGCCAGGTGAGGAGGCGTGCGCAGTGGTCTCTGAATCAGGAGGTGGTGAACCACCTGATGTAAATTCGAGGGAGCTCTTGCAGCAGGTTACACAATAAGGACTGAAGCTGGCAGGCACCAGAACACCACGGAAAACTTCTAGCTAGCAGTCTACAGCGGGGACCATCGCCCCTGATGTAGGCCCACCCCTGACGTCGGCCAGTGGTATAAAGGGCTCTCCCCAGCCCTACCCCAGTTCTTTGCCCGCCGTTGACCCACACACGTCAGCTCCATGGATTGCCTTCTGGTCTAGTCGACCGCCATTTCTCATCGTTTATCAGCGTTTTCTTATTTTTAATTTACTTCAAATTTAGGGTTTTCCTCTGCATGTCTTCTTCTGTCTTCCTCTGTCGAGCGACACCAGTCCAAGTGTGCCTGCGGCAAGCAAATTCCATCTAAAGATGGCCATTCAGCCTGCCTCTTCTGCCTAAGCCAGATTGCAACACCAAGGCCTGCCAGCATTGCTTGAAGTTCAACAGCAGGACCAGAATTTGCCGCCAGAAAGCCCTTAAGTCCTTCTTGCTAAAAACAACTAGCTGCCATGCCAGAGGAGATCCAGGGTAAAAGTTGTTCTTCTTCCCCTGTTTCAGGGCTTACTTTCTGCTCACCATAAGGATAAGAAGTCGTCTGGGAAGCCACCGCCATAAGGAGAAGCACAAGGACAAGTCCTGCTTGGACTCCCATTCCCGATCCTCGCATAAAGTGGGCTTCAGGTTTGGGTCCTCCTCCCATGGGAGTTCGGACTGGGGAGAGGGCACCCCAGCATCCTCACTCCTTCCAGGCTCCTGGTGGTTAGGCCTCCCTCCCTTATCCTGATGTCAGGCCTGGCTCTTCTGGATCCGGGCTTCATCCTCTGCCCTTCTGCCTCTGGAGCTCAGGCTCTCTTCCAGCCTGGACCCTCAGCCAGGTGGCTCGGTCAGTTCTTCCTCGGCGGTGGGTCTTTACCTGTCATTTGAACAGCCACAGCATCTGCCAAGTCAGCTTCAGACTTCAGAGCTGACTCCTCTGAGCCACGCTGGGGGCATGCTCACCTCCCCAGGAGAGTCATGCCTCTGCCCTTTTAGGGACTTGGCTCCCCTGCGGAGCCTCTCCTAAGCCGACACCAGCTGCTACTCGGACCAGCACTAGTACACACCCATCTCCTCAACTCCAGCCTCCCCAGCATCCATTCTAGGTGACCTCCCAGCCATCATTGCCAGACCCCTCGTGTCGCCAGCGAACAGTAATGTTTCTCCTAAGCTGGCCTGAGGGCCCGTTGTCCGACCAGCCGATGGTATTGGGCGACTGCACTCCAGGGGAGAGCCAATGCCAGCTACCCCAACTCCACAGGGTTACTGCCACCTCAGAGCCCGACGCCTGGCCCATCTGCCCCTTGATGCGGGTGCTCCCCCTGAGCCTAGGATCCCACTGTCGGACATCAAAGCTTTTCTCATTCTGGTGGAAAACTATTGAGGGCAATCTTCTCTCACAGAAGCCTTCCTCGCCCCCCTCTTAAGGAGCCTATAACTGGGAGATTCCCCTAAATGGCCTTCTCCTAAACCCAGGAGCCTACCCCAGCCTGGGAAACAACCCACAGCCAGATGACTCGGACAGAGTCCGTCCAACATAAAGGTAGGAGGCACCTTTCCTCCTCCAGGTCTCCAGATAGGCACAGCCGCTGCTCTAGAGGAGACGGTCCGGCGTTCCTCCTCCAGGTCTTCTTAGGCAGATTCCGGCTGCATCTCTTCCTCCTCTTCTAGATCTTCTCTTTTAGGAGGTGCTCCTTGCCTCCAGACAATAAGGACTCTTCCAGGTCCCTGCCTGATGATCCATCTTTCATGGACATTATGCAGCATATCCAAGCCAATATGGGGTGGGACATGGAAGATCTGGATCCGGAAAGGTGCCGTTTGGCCAAGTACCTCTGACAGAAGGATCCTAAGCTCATTGTGATGCCACCTTTCGTTGACACCTTCCAGGATGTCACCTGGATTGCCTGGAAACACTCTTCCACTTCCTCTGCAGTGCCCCAAAAGTCCAACTAGCTTTATAGGGCTCCCAGGGATTGACCTTTTTGGAAACAACCCCGCTGGATTCAGCGGTTATTATGGCTGCCCATGACAGTTCTAAATGGCCTGACACCTCTGCACCCAACCTCCTGACAGGGAATCAAAGTAACTGGACCAGCTCGACAAAAGGTACTACTTGCACTACACGCTGCATGAATTTTTTAATTCATAGGGTCCAATATCAGAATGCCCTCTGGCAACAGGGCATTGAGCTTGCTCAGGCCCCACGAATGTCCCCAGAAGGCAGAACTGCTCTGCCTTTTAAAGTCTGGGTGGGATGTTGGCACCCGTCCTGCGTTGTTCTTATGACTCTGCTGACACTGCCACTAGGGCTGTGGCTGCAGGAGTCTGCATCAGGCGACATTCCTGGTTCCGGGTCTCTGGTTTCTCTCTGGGCGTCCAGACAGACATAATGGGCGGCCCCTTCAAAAGCCCAGTCCTTTTGGTGAGGAATCTGAGAAGATCATTACTCGTCTCCAGGACTCAGGCAAAGCTATCTGGTCGGCACACACCATGTACGGTCCAATCAAAAGCAATTCAGGCATCCGTCTTTTGCTGCTCCTCTGGGCAACAGCCCCAAGGATAGCAGCAGCAGCAGCAGTGCCTTCACATGAAGGTCAGCTCTCAGACCCCAGGAGGAGCAACCCCTGGAGCCTCCAAGTCCTCCAAGGTGGCTCTGCCTATCCCAGTGCCTCTGTCTGACTCCTTGCCCAGCCCTGCTTCCCCAGCCGAATCTCTGGGGAGGCGGTGAGTCGTTTCTCCCTCTGTCTAGAGGATGGCGAGAATAACATTGGATTGTTGGGTCCTGCAATTGCTTCGAGAAGGGACATACTCTAGAATTCCAAGAGCTGCCACCGGACAGCCCTCCCTGCCCTTCTGCTATTCCCCAGCATGCCACCCTGGGAAGGGCTACTATTCCCACTTTTCTTGGTTCCCAAGAAAACAGGGATCTACTTCCATCCTAGATCTCAACAATCTGAACAAATATGTGGGATACAAGTGGTTGGAATGGTTACCCTTCCAGGTCTGATACTCCTCCTTCATCAAGTTGGCTTGCTTTCTGAACATGCAGGATGCATACCTTCACATCCTGATTGCCCAATCCCACAGAAGGTTTATTCTGTTCCTCTTCCAGGAAACCATTACCAGTGTCGAGCCTGCCATTTGGCCTGTCCTCAGCTCTGAGGTCTTTACAAAGTGCCTCACGGTGGTGGCAGCGACCTTAAGGAGAAAGGTCACTATGTCTTCTCATACCTGGATGACAGGCTTCTCACAGCCTCCACCAGAGAACAGCTGTTAAGCAGCATAGAAGACACCTTTACTCTGTTCCATAACCTGGGATCACCTTAAACCTCCCAAAGTCCACCCCATGGCCAAGCCACTGACTACAGTTTATCGGGGCAATCCTGGATACCGTCAATGCAAAGCCTTTCTGCCTCCAGACAGTGCAGCTTACCTCCAGGCTCACACATGGGAGGTATCCTCGTCTTGCCTGGTTCCAGCCAGGGTTGTCCTCAGGCTTTTAGGACACATGGTAGCATCCATTCCAACTGATTCGTTGGCATGGCTTCACATGAGGGTGGACCAGTGGAACTTGTGAGTCGGTGGGATCAGCACATGGACATCTTGGACCAGCCTGTGAGAGTCTCAGAGCCAGTTCGGAGAGGCTCTCGGTGGTGGCTAGCTTCCCCCAACCTTTCGGGGAATACCTTTCGGCGCCTCCATCCAGTCTTGGACTACGGATGCTTCTGGCCAGGGCTGGGGCCCACCTTGCAGGCCACCAGACCCAAGGAACATGGTCTGTTGTGGAAAATCCTCCACATCTGTGTGTTGGAGATGAGGGTGATCCTCTGTGCCCTGCAGGCTTTTCAGACAGATCTAGTCTTGGGCCACCTTCTCATCCAGACGGACATGTCAGTGGTCTTTTACATAAGCAGGAGAACTCATTGGCCTCCTCTGCAGGAAGCCATGAGGGTATGGTACTGGGACATCGAGCACCAACTGGAACTCTCTGCGTGCACATTCCAGGCGTCCAAAACACTTTGGCCAACAGCCTAAACTGGTCTCTGTCCAGAGCTCATGAGTGGGAGCTCCTGCAGTCAGTAGCAGAATATTTTTGAAAGATGAGAGCATCCTGGGTTGGACATCTTCACATCCCCTCACAGCCAAACTGCTTAGTTTCTGCTCACTAGATCCCAGCCTGGTGTTTTCTGGTGAGACACATTATACCTTTGCTGGACAGGAGATTCCTTCGCATTCCCTCCCTTTTGGCTACTCCAGCGAGTTCTTCTTACATTGCAGTCAGCGAGCAGCAGACATAATCTTGATAGCACTCTCCTGCCCCGACAGATTTGGTTTCCCTGCTCCAACAGCTTGCAGTGGAACCTCTGCTTCCCCTGCCCTGAGCTCGCCTTGCTCTCCCAGGAGAGAGGGACTCTAGTTCATCCGGTCCTCAAGTCACTGCACCTACATGCATGGCTCCTGCAGACTTTAGCCCGTTACCTGGTTGGGGTTTCCCTAGAGTAGCGGATGTCCCGTGCACGCCAGCAAGCCGTCTACTAGGGCCACCTATGCTATGAAGTGGAAGCGGTTTTGCATCTGGGCCTCTGCTTGCCACCTTGTCCCTTTACCTGTCCCCATCCAGGATCCTGTCCCTCCATGGGACCTTTTATTTGTTTGGAGACACTTATTTTGCCTCCCTTGAGCCGGTTGCAGACTGTGGCGGCACTTTCTGTCAAAGTGTTGTTTTAGTTGCTGTTATTTCTGCTTAGAGGACTTCCGAGCTTCAGGCTCTGATGTGCAAAGAGCCTTATTTGGTTTTCTACAAGGAAGTGTCCTGCGAACCAATCCTAAGTTTTACCTAAGGTGGTGTCCAAGTTTACCCTACATCCATCTTCAGTTTATTATCCAGAGCAGTCTAATCAAGGGAGGCTCTGCTTCATACTCTGGATGTTCACGGGTTCTTCATTATTATTTGTCTACGCACCGGAATATCAAGAAATCAAATCAAGTGTTTATTTTGTTAGCCCTGAAGACTCAAGGGGTGCCTGTTTCTAAGCAGACACTGTCAAAGTGGTTAGTTCACAGCATTGTTTACTGTTACCAAAAGTGTGACAAGCCTTTGCGGGATCGGTTAAAGGCCATTCTACCAGGAGTCACTGCCTCTTTGCTTACTTAAATAACGTGTCAGCAGCAGACATCTCTGCAGCTGCCACCTGGGCTCGAGTCCACACTTTCTTAAGCACTGCAGTTTGGACAGTGCTCCTAGGCACAGGACAGGCTTCAGCCTCTCCACCTGCCAGGGCCTACTTTTATGAGGATTCCAGTTTCCTGATTCTTCCACCCGTCTGTCAGGGTTTTGTCCTTTTACTGCTTGGGACTCTGTCCTTATGGTGTGACCTGCTGCAAGTGCTCCCCTTAAGTAAGATGGTACAGTTGCGTAGAACTTACTGTAACAGTAGATGTAGGAGCCTCCCTACCCGGTATCTGCTTCTTAATTCTCAGCTACCTTATTTTTTCCTCACTTTGAGGCCTCCTCGGTTCTCTGATTTTACCTGTGCGGGTCTCCAATGGGAGAACTGTGGTAGGGCTGGGGACCCCTGCTTTTATACCATTGGCCAGTGGGGTTGGGTCGACAGGGGCTGTCCCTGCTGTAGACTGCTAGCTAAAAGTTTTCTGTGGGGTCTTGGCGCTTACTGGCTTCAGTCCTTATGATGTAAACTACTGCAAGAGCTGCTCTTGAAGATCTACTGTTATGGTAAGTTCTTACATAACTGTACTTTCTCCCCATGGGACATGCCTTGGGTGGACATGTTTGCCTCCTGGGAGGCATGAAACTGATGCTGTTTGTGCCTGCTCACCCCCACTGTCTGGGGCATTGTTGGAGTTGCCTTCAAGAGGCCCTTGACCCCAGGCCTCGTACGCTTTTCCTCTCTCCCTCTCCCTTAATCCACAAGGTAGTGGTCAAGGCCCAGAAGGACAAGGCACGGGTATTTCTGATAGCCCCAGATTGACCATGGCAATTCTGGTACCCAGATCTCCTCAGCCTCGGAAGAAGACCTCCAAGGCAGCTGTCTTTTCACCTGGATCTGCTGACCAGACAGCAAGGAGTGGTCCTGCACCTGAACCTGGCATCCCTGAAGCTCACGGCCTGATTCCTGAGTGGCTAGACCAGGCCTTGGTCTGTCGGAACCATCTCCAAACAGGTGCTACGAATGCAGTTGTAGGTGGTGCCACTACCAGGGTGGCTAGCCCAGAACTCCAAGACAGTCAAAATGTAGTGCACTCAAGAACAAAATCACGCCCGGTGGCAGTGAGGGTTGAGGTGCTGATGGCCTTAACGAGCAGGGGCCTCCAGTCGGCAGAGGGGAAGAGACCCGGCGTCCATAGGACTGCTCTCTCTTCCCCGGGGAGTGAGATTCGGGATCGCTTTCGCTCTTGGAAGCGACCTCTGGCGGCGGCTGGAGGATTGCTGACTGTAGTGGCGCGGCGTATATGCCTGGGGTGAGCCCGGCAATTTGTTGCCTTACTGGCGGAGGCTCTGCGAGAGACAAAAAGTACAAAATCTCCGGCTCGCCGAGATGGCGAGGACCCTCAGGGATTCTCCCTCTCATCCCCAGTGCTGGGCCAGGCCACAGTGGGGATCCACAGCCGACCTCCCAGAGGGGTGGACCCTCTAATTTCAGAAAGAGCCACTGAGGCGGGCGGGCCCTGTTCTGGGGGTGATCCGGAGAGTTGGGAAGTTCCTCTGGGAGGGTGAACCGGTGATGGCTGCCCGCGTGGGAGAAGAGGGGTATGATTGGTGGGCACCTCTGAAGGATGCCTTCAGAGGTGCATAAATAAAGTTAAAAAAAAAAAAGAGACAAAATACAATAGACTGCAAAGTGAGACAATGGAGCATTTATTGTTTGCTCCATCATTACAGTTTCAGTTGCCTGCATCCAGTGTGCATTTCCATAGCAGTTAAAGTCACAAAATAGTGCAGTCTGCTACTCCTGCATACCAACCAGTTCCCCAGCACTTCACCTCTCAAACAAACCTTTGTCAGGAGGTGTGACTAGAAATACAGCAGCAACATCTTAAATACACATTTTAACAATGACATAGAAAACCATCTCAGTGCAGTTGTAAATTAACAATACAATATTGTGAGAAAGACAGAGAACCTTAGTGCGAAAGTACTGAGGCAAGGGTTACCCCAAAGGGCATTGGCCGGAAGCCAAGTTTCAAAGAATTACAAAATTACACATACCCCATAATAGAAACATAGAAACATAGACTTTGGACGGGCAGATAAGGACCAGCTTGGCCCACCCAGTCTGCCCATTTCCCTACCTACTGATAAGCTGCAGATCCTAGTTAACCAGCAGCCTACTTCTTCCCCCACCCCTAGAATGGCCTTATGACTGTCCCATGCATGCTTAGATTCCACCACTGATTTTGACTCCACAACCTCCTCCGAAGGCCGTTCCATGCATCCACAACCCTCTCTGTGAAAAATACTTCCTTAAATTACCTCTGAGCCCCCCCTCTATCTTCAAATTGTGCCCTCTTGTTCTTGCACACCTCTTTTTGAAAGTTGCTACCCTCTTGGACTTTGTTGATTCCTTGAGGTACTTGAACGTTTCTATCATGTCCCCTTCTCCTCCTTTCCTCGAGGCTATACATATTAAGCTCCTTTCGTCTCTCTTCATATGTCTTCCGGTGCAGACCCTGCACCATTTTAGTTGCCCTCCTCTGGACAGCTTCCATCCTGTCTATGTCTTTCGGAGATTGGGTCTCCAGAACTGCACACAGTACTCCAGATGGGGTCTCACCAGCTGTCTGTACAGAGGGATAATAACTTCCTGTTTTCTACTGGTGATGCCTCTCCCTGTGCATCCCAGTATCCCTCAACCCTCCTTGCTGCCCTCTCACATTGCTTGCCCACCTTTAGGTCATCTGATATGACTACCCCCAGGTCCCTTTCCATTTTGTTGTTGTTAGTATCTCACCCCCACTGTGTACCTTTCCCTAGGTTTTTGTTTCCCAGGTGCATTACCTTGCACTTCTAAGCATTGAATCTAAGCTGCCATACATTTGACCATTCCTCTAACCTTGCCAAGTCCCTTCTCATCCTTTCCACCCCACCCTGTGCATCAACTCTGTTGCAGATCTTTGTGTCATCTGCAAAGAGACATACTTTCCTTCCAGTCCCTCTGCAATGTCGCTTATAAAGACATTGAAGAGGACCGTCTAATACTGAACCCTGCAGTACCCACTAGTAACCCTCCTTTCTTCTGGTGGACTCCATTTACTATTACTCTCTGTGTCCTATTCTCCAGCCAATTCTTTACCCAGGCTGTCATCTTGGGACCCACTCCCAGGCTGGCTAACTTGTATATTAATCTTTTGTGGGGACTGTGTCAAATGACTTGCTAAAGTCTAGGTAGGCCATGACCACAGCCCCTCCCTGATCTACTACTTTGGTCACCCAGTCAAAGAAATCTATCAGATTCATCTGGCATGACCTTCCACTGTGAATCCATGCTGCCTAGGGTCCTGTGCCCTCTGGCCTCTAGATACTCGACAGTTCTTTCCTTCAGAAGTGATTCCATCATTTTCCCTATCACTGAGGTTAAACTAACAGGTCTGTAGTTTCCTGCTTCTGCCTTGCTCCCACTTTTGTGAAGGGAATCACATCTGCCCTCCTCCAGTCCTCGGGTACCACCCCATCCTCCCATGATTTGTTAAAAGGGGTAGTCAGTGGTGTCACTAGTTCTACCCTTAGTTCTTTTAGAATTCTGGGATGAATCCCATCAGGCCCCATTGCTTTGTCCACCTTTCAGTTTTAAGAGTTCTTTCAGAACCCTTTCTTCTGTAAATGGGCTGGTATCAACTTCTGTATCCAGAGTGTTTCTACTGTTTGTTTTAGGTACCTCCCCTCTTCATTTGTAGGAGCTGTATATGCAAATCACCACAGATTGTAGGCTCATTCAGCTTTAAGCAGGATTGCATGTGCCGAAAGGCCTCTCCATAATCTGCAAGGGTGCAAACAGAAGACACAGAGCATGTTTTCTCTACCCAGGACTCATCAGTAGTGTCTGCCTGTATTACATTCTGCTTAAAGCTGAACTAGCCTAAAATTTGTGATGATTTGCTCTATACAGCCCATGATGCTTTGCATTATGGGGTATGTGTGATTTTGTATAACATTGTGACAACACACATTGCTACAAAATTACTATATACAATTGTAAATTTAGTGCTATGTCATTGGAGAGTACTTAGATTCAATTTATATCGCTTTCCATTGAATTATATTGAATTACAGACCGGTCAGTCTGACCTCCATTGTGAGCAAGCTTATGGAGACCATACTAAAGGAAAGGTTGGTGGATTTCTACAGTGTTATTGAAACTACCTATCTGTAGCTGCTTTTTTCTATTATCAGCTATGTTTGAACTTGTACTGGACTGTTGCCTGTATTGTGTATTGTCAGCTCTGTTGAACCTGTACTGGAATGTTTGCCTATATTGTTGTACTGTACCCTCCCGGTCGTGCCTGAAAATAGTCATTGCTATGGCTACTGCACTCACCGGTAAACAAAAACTAAATAAATAAAATATCTAGAGGAGCATGGTCTCCAGGATGCGAGGTAGCATGGGTTCATGGGGGAGATCATGTCAACGAATCTGATTGACTTCTTTGACTGTGTCACTAAGACAGTAGACCAGGGCCAAAGCGGTAGGCATCCTCTATCTTGATTTCAGCAAGGCCTTTGACTCTGTGCCTCACAAAGGTTGATCAGGAAGTTGGTGGATCTTGGGGTTGGGGAAGAGATGGCCACATGGGTGGAAAACTGGCTGAGGACAGGAGCCAGAAGGGTGGCTGTGGGAGGGGTAATCTGGTACCAGAGAGGTGCTAGTGGGGTCCCACAGGGCTCTGTGCTGAGGCCGTGTTGTTCAGTGTCTTCATCAATGACATTGGGAGTGGCATTAAGTGCAAAATGTGCTTATTCAGGATGACACCAAGCTCTGTGGGAGAGTGGACACAGCTGAAGGGATACAGGACCAACAGGAAGATCTGGAAAAGCTGGGGAGGTGGTTCAGGATCTGGCAGCTTGGCTTCAATGCCAAAAAATGCAGAGTTATGCATATGGAGCCAAGAATCCTAGGACAGAGTACTACCTGGGTGGAGTCCGAGTATCTGCATCAGAGGAAGAGAAGGACCTGAGAATAGTGATCACTAGTGACCTGAAGCACTCCACGCAGTGCAAAAGCAGCAGCAAAGGCAAAGAAGATGCTGGGATGCATATCTAGGGGATCAGTAGGTTAGAGGAAGTTATACTGCCCTTGTACAGATCACTGTAAGGCTGCATCTAGACTAGAGTATGGAGTTCAGTACTGGTGCACACATCTCAAAAGGACATTGACCTGCTAGAGAAGGTCAGAGAGGGTACAAAAGAAGATAGTGGGTCAGCAGGGTAAGGCATACAAGGAGAGGTTGAGGGCACTAAACATGTATTCCCTGGAAGACAGGAAGAGAGAGAGGGACATGATTGGGATCTTGAAGTACTTGATGGGGATAAATAATGTGATAAGGAGAATCTCTTTAAGCTGAGTGGCAACCTTAACATGAGGGGCAGTCTTAAGCTGGAGGGTGGGAGGTTTAGGAGGGAGGTCAGGAAACATTTCTTCACAGAGAGGGTGGTGGACACTTGGAATACGCTGCCGGGAAGAGGTCATTTCATTGAAGACAGTGGGCAGCTTTAAGAGAGGCTGGGATAGGCATAGGGAAGGTAAGGATCATGGGTAGGGAGGATAGGAGGAGTGGGGAGGGAGGGCAGGGACATTAGCTCAAGCTGTGGACCCTGCAGTACTGAAGCAGACTTGATGGACCAAATGGCCTTCTTCTGCTGGCTTCTTCGTATGTTCGTATGTTCCATTCCAAAGCTGCCATTTTAACATCAGAGAAAATAGAAAAGAAATGCTGGGGCTATGTCATGTGATTACCCTATACGGGTCCCTTGTTTCTTCACTTTCCTTGGCAACCGGGATCCACATCGACTGTTGAGCCACTTGAAGGTAGAAATTTTGAGAAGTTACTCTCTAGAAGAGAGAAGGTCAAAAGGTCAGAAAAATCTAAATGGCAGAGGCAGTGTACTTCTGAATTATTAAACTCAGCATAATTCATTCCTATTTACTTGCATTTAACCACATATAACCCAGTGTTCACTTGCCACCTTTTGTTTACAAAACTAGTTTACGATCCCAGACCTCATTAAAACCCCTTGGTTTGACACTTCTTAGCCTAAAATCCATGAGCTTTCTTTTCTACAGCAGATTTTTCTGTCACATCGTCTCCTAGGGCAGGATGCCATTTATAGTCGTCCCATGACTGTCTTTCTGCTAGTGATACCCCTCCCTGTGCACCCCAGCATCCTGTTTGCCTCCCAACTGCCTTGTTACCTTTAGGTCATCCAGTATGATCACCACCAGGTCCCTTTCCTGCTTGGTAGTTCTCAGTACCACCCCACCCCTATTTTGTACTCCGTCCCTGGGTTTCTGTGCCCCAAGTGTATTATTTTGCCATATCAGTGATTTTCTCTTATTTGACAGTGGAATTTTTCTTGTTTGTCGTGTTTATCTGTGTTACACTTGTTAAATATGTATTCTTCAATAAAGAGCTAAAGTTAAAAACCCAGTTGCCATACCCTGACCACCCCTCTACTTTTCTCAGGTCTATGCTTGTCCTTTCAACCCCGATGTCCATCTTGTTGCAGATTTTGGTGTCATCCGTAGAGGTAGACCTTCCCTTCCAGCTCTTCTGCAATGTCGCTTATAAAGACATTAAAGAGCACTTGTCCCAGTACTGAGCCCTGAGGCAACCCACTGCTTACCCTCCCTCCCTTCCTCTGAGTGAATTCCGTTTACCACTATTCTCTGCCATGTGTCCTTTAACCAATTTCCTACCCAGTTTACCACCTTTTGACCCACTTCTAAACTACCCAGCTTGCTTTCTAGTCTCATATATGGAAAACTACCCAGCTTGCTTACTAGTCTCATATGTGGAAAACTACCCAGCTTGCTTATTAGCCTCCTCTGTCTCCCGATTCTCAGTTGCACGTTGTTGTTATTTTTTATTTTTTTTTTTTTACTAATAAACAGGACACAAGTTAGCACTAAAACAAAAACAAAGAAAACTTGCTTTACTAAGAAGGACAGATCTGCGCTGGGAGAGGGCACGTGACCCTCTTAGTGCAGATCCTAACATGTAAATAAAAGCACCCAGATGCTGTTGTGCACAAAGACTGATTACCACCACACTCGTATTTGCATGGTATAGTACCATGCACGTGTGTGTATGTGGTACTCATGAGACGCTTTCCTCCAGCTTGTACCTTTGAGTCACTTCTGTCCTCTGTTGATTCCATACCAAGATGCTCTCCGTGTAGTCCAGTGGGCACTCAGACCGAATCCCAGCCACACTCTGTCCCTGGTAGTCCAGTGACCTCCCTCCATAGCCCTGGTCACCCAAAAACGTTCAGCGACAATCTAGTCTCACAGTGACCTCTGTCTCATTCAGCCTCCCCACCTGACATTTTTCTGGATGTATTTGGGGCCATTACCAAAAGTAACAGCTGTAATTGGCAATGTGAATGGCACTGCATGACATTTACATGCCAGCTCTGCCTCTCTGGGCACTTTGATGTGTGCTGGCATGGAAGGGGTCCTGAACCACTTTGAGCATATCTTGAAAGGGTTGCAAATGAGGAACTGTTGCAAATTTGGTTCTTACCCAGTTTTATGACAGCCTAATGCGACTGAGAATTGACCCAGCAGTTCTTCTGCTCAAAAGGAGCTTTCAAAATTGGGTATAACACAGGCTTGAATCGTGGATAGTGTGTTTCCTCTTTCACATAAGAAAGGGAAAACATTAAAATGTGGATGTCTGCTATGTTAAAACATTTTGGAGGATGCTATGAAAAATGTAGGGTCAATGGCTCAGTAGGTAGCACACTTTCGCCTCTGAGGGCGGAGATCAGAGAGCTGTCAGAGGGCTGTGGGTTCAATTCCCACACCTGGCACTTGGTTAATATCCCAATACTGACACTGTAGTGCAGCATGAGAGAGTGCTGCACTTCTGAGGTGCCGTCTTTCGGATGAGACATTAAACCGAGGTCCCATCTGCCTGTTCTGGTGGTAGTTCAGGTGGATGTTAAAGATCCCACGGCACTTATCGAAAAGAGTGGGAATTTCCCTGTTGAACTGACCAAATTTCCCCATTTACTGGAAATACCACCAACAGCTTAATCTGGTTCGAGGTCAGTTGGCATTCATCTGTGTGGGGGAGTCGGGGAGGGGCAGCTGCAAGTGGGGTGCTGGCTGCACACTCAAGCAGAGTTGATAGACCGTGTGGCCTGTTTCTGCTGACAAGTAGTAAGTAAGATTAAAAGCAGTTTACCTAGATTGCAAGGGTCCGCAGTTTACCATATTTTGATTTTTAACTTAATTTTAGTTTTTGCAATATTAGACAAATATGGAAAAGACATTCATTTCTTGCATTTGAAGACATAAAACTTCAGCTGCAGCATAACTTTCTTTTTATTTGTTTGCAGTAAATCTTTGTTCAAATCCTGAAGACAAACTTCAGATTTATCGAGATAATTTTGAAAAAGCATATTTGGATTCAACGGAGGGTTTTATAGAACACAAGCACCTTCTTATTTACAGCAAAATGGCGTCCAGAATTATATGAAATCGTAAGTCTCAGAATGCTCCATAATATAGTAATTAAGATACATCCGTGTGTTGCTCTTACGAGGTCGTTGATAAAATGATTACTCTGCTTAATAGGCAGGCGCTAAACTAAAAGAAGAGGAGAAGAGAGCAGTGCGCTATTTAGAGACAAAGAGAATGTAATTCTGTACAGGCTGTGAGTATTCTTATATTTTCTAAATAATTATAAGGCACTGATGGGCAATATGTCCTTTTCACCTGTCAAAAATATGCAGAGGAAGTATGACAGTTTCTGTAAGTGATACTTGCACCCTATAGTGTCATAAAAATATGATCAGTTCCTGTATGGATAAACTACAAGCCTAGTAGTTTACCCTAACAGTGGAACGTATTGTCTCAGGTCTGACAGTGTCATAATTTAGTTATCACAGTTATGAAAGAAATTTGTATAAATGCTTGTAGAAAAGAAAGTTCATAGTCTTGACAGTTCTTGTTTTACAAAAACTGGATGTGTTATACCTTTACTTAACCACTACTGATGTTGCAGTACACATGGTTTCAGGACCACATGGGTCCCATCCTGAGATGATTTAATGGTTAGAACAGAGGAGATGTAGGTTTCACGTTTGCTTCCTCTGTTCCGACTGCTAAAGGGGCGATCCATAAACCCAGCTTGCCCACTATTTGCACAGTTAAGTGGCAAACAATTTGTTTCATAGATTTCTTTTAAATTTGGTTGATCGTGTCACTGTCCTGATCTCAAAAATGCAAACACAGACGCTGCCGGCACAGCAGTAAGCGCTACAGCTAAGCGGCACTGGCTACCCAGGTTTAGGGCGCACCAGGGTCATTGAGGGTCGGCAGGGAGAGAGGTAGATGGAGCATCCCTGGAACCTCCTCTCCTCCAAGGGAGGATCGTCATCCCCGCTAGAATACTGCCACCTGGGTGACTATGGGTGGAGGTGCAGCAGGGACGAGGCAGCATGGAGGGAGGATGCCAAGGAGTTATGGAGTGTGGCACTGCACGTGCCCACGTGTCCCCTGATCCTCCTAGCCTGGTCTGCAGAGGAACAGGAGAAACCGGGAAAATAAAGCCTGCAGCTAACCCGGCGATGGCCCTGGTGTCACTGGACAGTGACAGCCAACTCGAGCGATCTTGATTGACCATCTGAAGAAGACTTAAAGCAGGTGAGGGAGTGAAATAGGGCGCTCCCTCTCTCCCGCCATGGGGCAAACCTAGGCAGCATGGGTACAGCAACAAGGAAGCTCTAGGTCAGCGGGAGCCCAGGTGAGTGCCTTGGGGAGACGGAGGAGTGGATAGCTGCGGTGAGAGAAAAGGGGCATAAACAAGAATATGAAAAAAAAATGCAAACACAACTGCTCAGTGACATCCCACAGTCCCTCACAACTTTCATCAGGGGCAGGGGATATCTGTAAGAGATTCAGTCTGCAGTAATGGGTACAGAGCTTTGAAAAGATTTGTTATGCTGCTCCTGCTGTACTTCAGAGGCTATTTACAAGTCATCTGAGCATTAGCCTTGGGAGTGCAGCAGGACCAGCGACCAGAATAACCGAGCTTCTCAAGGCAACCATTACTCACTACTGCAAATAGAATCTCCCACAGCTTGCCCCCATCACCGATATTAGCCGTGGAGGATTGTTAGGCGCCACTGAGCAACTCTACAGTTTTGTGATCAGGGTGTGGTAGGATCAACCAGATTTTAAGGAAACTTAACTAGTGAATTTTTTGCACTTTCAGTGCAACTCGAGGCAGTCCCATACAGATGTGGGGTTGAGTTTATAGATGTTCTCCTTTAAGCACTGACAGAGAGACCTGTATATCCCTGAAAGCTTGCATAGTTTTTTCCATTTTACTGTCCATATGCTGCCTTAATACCAGAAAAACATTCTCCTCTAAACTGATTAATCTGCCTGAATCCAGTAGTGCTAATAAATGTGGGGTTTGGGACTGGAAATCTGCACAAAGGTATCACACTATCCAAAGAGTCTAGTCTGTTAACTGTGTGAAATTCGTTTTTTGTGGTTTTCTTTTTTGAATATTCTGTTTATTAACAGTTTTCCTTTACAGACAAACTTGGACAGTTACACAGTACATGTAACAAATAGTAAACAGACAAATACAAAACAAACCAATAGATGCAATTGTGTGTGTATTCAATTATGGACAATTATAGACATTCAAGAATGAGCATAAAATAAAATCATATTTCCAGTCCATTCAAGATACTGAGTACCATTTCAATTTATATATTCAGCCCTGCTCAAAGCATCATATTTTCAGAGACACTCAAGGATGCCAGGAAGGGTGACCATTCTCTCAAAAATCCTCCTCCTGTCCCTTATCTGTGTCAACCTTTCCAGTGCCAGGGAGGCGAAGGGTTATCCTCCACCACTCCAGCACTGTAGGCCTGGACCCTGAGACCCAGGTGTTCTGGATACAGTGAGGCCAATACAAACAAAACCCTTATCCATCTGGACAGTGGTACCCACCTCCTCACCTCTTACTACCTCAACCCCAAATAAGCATACCAAGGGGTCCTGACGGCAATGGCCCTCCAGCTATCCGATTCACCTCTTTAACTACTTCTCCCAAAACTTGACCAATACTGGGCAAGACCAGAAACAGTGGATATAAGTGCCTACCCCTCTGTTACACCTCCGACACTAGCAAAGATATCAGGGGTGTGCTCTGTACCTACTGTTGGGGGCCAATATATTCTATGCAAAAACTTAAAGAAGACCTTGAACTTATTACATACCATTATACCCTCTGGCATACTCAAGGCCAATTTCCAACTCTCTCCATATTTGTTGACCTAGATCTCTTTCCCATAGAACCTTTGTGGCCTGAGTTAAATCTGGCAGGCTTTGCTTTACCTTGTTAGCAACCTTCCCTATAAAACCTTCCCGGATTTTTCTTGGCTTGATACACCATCTGTTCAACCATGTTCGGTTGCATCTCTTCCTTACCCCCCTTTCCCAGTTTCCCCACAAATGCTCTTAATTGCAGGTATCTGAATAAATGAGATGCCCCCAGTCTCAGGTTTTGCCTAACCTTTTCAAATGTACTGAGCTCGCCTCTCTCTAACAGATTACCCACATTATCCACCCCCCTCCTTTCCCATTCTTGAAAACCCCATCCTCCATCCCTGGCAGAAAAAATGGTTTCTCGCTATCGGTAACAGTATAGTCTCTCTCTGTGCCAAACCTTTCCGCCTCAAAGGTGATCCACGCCTCGAGTGTTTCCTGACCAAGGGATTACCACTTCCCAGCTCTCATAGGCTCGGAGTCCCCATTATGCAGGTAGGCCATGATCTCCCTGGGGTCCCCACTGTTCTAGCTCTACCCAGCTTGCTACCATCGGCCTGAACCCAGTCAGCTATCCCCTGGACTGTACCGCCATATAGTACATGCCCAAGTCAGGAAAGTTAAGCCCCCTTTAGTCCTATCTGCCTTAAGCCATTTTAGGCTAATTCTGGGCTTCTTGGTTTTCTTTTTTATAATGTATACCACTGGGAGGAAGTCAAAGATGGAGAAGCAGGCGTGTTCAAAATCTGAAAAGAAGGGTGATTACTTTGTCATTGCAGGATTGTATTCTGCAGTTAAAACAACAGTTGGAACAGCAATACTTTTATCATAAGTGACATCAGAACTTGTAACTTATCAGGGAAGTTAAAGAACTCAATGGCGCACTCACCACAAATGGCAGTATCAGCCTTTATTACAGTGAATTTGAATACGAGAATGATATATAAATAAAATTAGATGCACACAACGGAAGTGGGGTACAACAAGCCCATTATATGAGGAGTTCAAAAGTCCTGCAATCTAATTGGCTGTCACTGCTGAAAGCCATGCAGTTTCAGAGCACATACTACAGTTTGGCAGTTTTTTAGACAGGTAAGCCACATTACACAATGAAATCTCTACACATATTCAGTAACAACAAAGCAGAGCCTCTCAGTTCTTTATGGTGGCATTTGGCTTAACAGGGATGCATTGTAACAACAGGATGAGCCTTTCAGTGCTTCATATGTGGGATTTCGCTTGCAGTCATCATGGTTTATGACTAACAGTAGCCAGAAGATGAACTATTTTCTCTTATAGCAGAATACAGCCACCATAAAAAGTAAGGGCTTCTCTTATGATTAAATATACATACGTGTCTGTCATAATTTTTTTGTTTTCTTTAACAGCCAGTGTCCAATGTTATAAGTGTAATAATGTATTCCAGGGTTGTGCTCTAGTAAATTGGGTATGGGTGCTTAAAGCCACTGCCTCACCTCATGGCTGTAGAGCCCGTAACTGTGGTTTACTGGGCACAGCCCACACCCTGCCATGGGTTACTGCTTTCACATTTCATAGTCGACTTTCACTTCAACAAGGGGTCAAAAGGTCAATAAAGCCTTCTTTTCATAGATTGTATATTATACTATTTTATAGATTATATATATTTTATTATACCACAGTGTCAGACCCTCAATCTGTAGCCAGTGAGTTCAATACCTTCTTTACTTCCTGTGCCTCCTCTCCTCCTCACACACTGTGACTTCTGCTCCTCCCTTCTCCCTGTATCACCATCCTCTGCTGTCAAGGAACTCCTAGCCCTGAACCCTACAAAGGTAAAAGCCCAGATGACCTTGATACAAACTCCTCTACCTCTGCCCCAGCCCTCCTAACCCTCTCATTCCACTAGCTTCTGTCCCGACTGCTTGGAAACACACCACAGTTATTCCACTCCCTAAGGGTGGGGATCCCTCTATGACTGGCAATTACCACCATCTCCCTACTTCCCATCCTTGCCAAATTACAGGAACATATAGTCCACTCCCAGCTCTCTCCTCACCTAGATTCCATCTTCTTCACCCCTTTCACAAGAACCACTCCACTGTCACCTCCCTGTTGAGGTTCACTGACTCCATCCACTCAGGTATGGACCATGGCCTCATCACTTCTGCTATCTTTGTCAACCTAGCCAAGGCTTTCTACACTGTCTCACCTCCCTCCTCCTGGATAAACTCACAGCAGCAGGTTTGTACGTCATCTGCCACAAACTGGTTCAGATCCCACCTATCAGGTAGGTCGCGATCAGTCAGAATTGGGGCCTTCCTACGCCACCCTTCCCATCCACACTGGGGTACCACAAGGCTCTGTCTTTGGTCCGATTCTTTCCATTTTCACTAATTATCTCCTTGGTCTGTTCATCTGCATCTGTCACATGTATGTAGATGACACTGTCTACTATGCATGTGGTCCATCCTCACCTGTGGCAGCATGCAATCTACAGCAGGAATTAGACAATGCCAGCGCTAGCTGTCGCTAACCAACTATTTCTAAATACTAGGAGCGACAATCTCCATGACCTTTGGCACTATGCAGAGACTCTCCAGGCTCCCTCCTCGCTTCTTCCTCACTCTTGATAGGTCCAAGTTGGAAGATGTAACCTCATTCAGGTACCTTGGGGTCTGGCTTGACAAGCGTCTTGATTTCGCTGGTCACATGGATGCCATTCATGAAGCTACTCCCGAAACTGGGGCCCTATACCAGAACCATGAATGCATTCCCTTGCCGCCACAAGAAATTCTGCGAATGATCCTCCCAACTTTTGACTGTGGTGGCGTAGTCTATAGTGCCACCCCAAATCCTGCCTAGCCAGACTGGACACCCACTACCACTCCTTGTGCCGCTTTGCTCTCAACTGTCCCCTTGCACTCACCACTGGTTCTTCTATCAATCCCTGGATCTCCCTTCCCTCCATGATCGGCGTCTGGCTCATTGTGCCACCCTACTTGGCAAGTTATGGTTGACACACTCCTCCTACTTTTGAGGCCGCAGGTTTGGCTGGGTATGCGATGATACACGCCCGAGATTGGACTGCGGGGAGGAGTGCTGCGGTCTGTTCAAGACCGAATTGGAGCTCACCAGTGTTCCAGTTGAGGTGACCAGCTCATTTGAATGTGCTGTAGTAGCAGGTGCAGGCTATAGAATAGCTCTCATCTATCATCCACCCAGAGATGGGAAGCAGTTCCTTAAGGAAGTGGCGGACCGTCATCGATATGGCATATGATCGCCCAGGTTGATGGTCCTAGGTGGTTTCAATGCCTGGATCGTGACGAACTCTACATAATTGGACAACACTTCCTCCAGTTGATGAACTCACTGGGCCTGACACAGGGTGGTTACCACTGCTACTCATATATGTGGCCATTCCCTTGACCTGGTTTTCCTCCTGGGGATCGAGGCCTCGGACATGGGGGTGGAACCAGTCGGTTGGTCGGATCACTACATGGTGAGGTTCAATTTGACATCCCCACTTGTAGGCCGCCCCTGTGGAGATGGTCAAGTTCAGACCTTTTCGTTTTTTAATTCCGATGCCTAGCGGTCCTTGACCTATCAGAACTTCCTGTGGATTGCAAGGATCCTGAAGCCTTGGTCTTGGCATATAATATCGCCATCACCTCAGCTTTGGATACCATTGCACCAGTGCGTGTGAGTCCTCTCTCCCTCGGGCTCTGTAGTTTGATGGAGCCTGAGGGAGTTGCAGCGACTAGGTCGCAGTTAGAACGTTGTTGGCGGAACTGCCTGATGCCAACCAGCTTAGACTGTTAGAATATTATCAGTTCTACCAGTCAGAAATTGCCAGTAAGAAGGCAGAGTTCCTGTCCAGGGAAATTTCTGCCGCTCAGAATCGACCAGCTCAGCTCTTCAGAACCATGGACAGGTTGTGCAATCCAACCTGTATGCAGCTCTGAAGAGCCTTTTCTCAATTGCAGTTTGATGAGCTGGCCCGGGTTCTTTGCTGATAGGTGGCTGGCATCAGGTCGGAGATCCTAGACACATTCTGTGCGAGTTGCGGAGGATCAGGTTTTGGTCTCAGTCCCTCCGTTCTCCTGGAGTACCTTCAACCGTCCGGAAGTCATGGATGTTATGTGGATTGCTCCAGGGATGCGCCTTCATGCTGAGTTTAGACCCGGGCCCGACATCCCTGATTATGGGTTGTGGTGATCTTATTGGCCCGGTTCTGGCACAGATAATCTGGTGCTCCCTTGACTCGGTGTTTATCCTGCTCCTTGAAACAGGCAGTGGTGACACCGTTGTTGAAGAAAGCTTCTTTGGACCCAGATTCTCTTGTTAACTACAGGCCTATTTCGAACCTTCCATTTTGGGGAAGGTGATCGAGAAAGTAGTGGCTGCACAAGTGGAGAACCATTTGACCATCCATAGCATCTCTGAACCTCTCCAATCTGGTTTCGGAAGAGGCATAGTACTGAGACTGCGCTGGTTCAGATGCTCAATGATCTCCTGATGGCGAGACCAGAGAAACAGTCCATTTTGGTACTTTTAGATCTGTCATCAGCTTTTGACACCGTTGACCATGGGGTGCTGCTGGCGCCTGAGATATATCTCTGCGACTTTCTGGGTTGGTCTACAGATGATTTACATCTGTACCTCACTGGAAGAACTCAGAGGGTTGTGTCGAGGTTTTTCCTCTGATCCGATCCTGCTGTCATGTGGGGTTCCTCAGGGCTCAGTGTTGTCCCCATGTTGTTTGCAGTGTATATGCTTCCCCTCAGAGACATTGTAAGGCGGTATGGGCTGAGGTTTCATTGCTATGCCGATGATACCCAGCTCTACCTGTCTTTTGCTCCCAACCAGGAAGGAGCCGTCTGTATTTAATAACTGCCTCTATGAAATCCAAGATTGGATGAAGTCAGTTGGTTGAAGTTGAACCCTCGGAAGACGGAGGTGATGGTTTTGCATCCAGGCCACTGGATAGGGGCTGGGGGCTGGGAGCAGGTTGCTCCCTAGGATTGTTCCTGGGAGACCTGAGCTCAGGTCTCTGAACAGGTGCGAGACCTGGGGTGTTGTTAGGCGTGGGACTGAGACTTGGGCGGGTGTCGGCTTTTGTAAAGTCATCTTTTACCATCTAAGAAACATCTCAGAATTGAGCACCTTGTTTCCGTCTGTATATCTGCCTAAATTGATCCATGCCTTTGTGACCCATGCGCTTAGCTTACTGCAACTTTCGCTTTACTTTGGGCTACCAGGGGTTGATATCCGTCGCTTGCAGCTGGTGCAGAACTCAGCAGCCCGATTGTTGATAGGATTTCAGATCTGCCCATATTACACCGTGCTGCGGGGAACTGCACTGGCTGCGGTCAGTGGCGGATCTCCTTCAAAGTCTAGTTACTGTCATATAAAGCTCTACGGACTGGGCCTGACTACCTGAAAGAGCTCCTGGTTCCTTATCACCCTTTAGCGACCACTTCGCTCGGCCGACGAGGGTTGTTAGAGACTCGAGGGTGACTTTAAAATCTGGGAGCCCGGCTTTTATGTTCATGGCCCCGACCCTCTGGAATTCTCTACCTCATCGGATCAGGAGTCTGCGACTGTGGGGGATTCAAACAGGCCCTAAAACTTTCCTGTGGAATAAGGCATATAGTGAAAATGTTGGCTGACATGTTTGTATTTACTGAACGTGATGATGTTTTACATGTTTTAATTGTTCTGACTGTTATGCCTTGGTTTTGGAAGCACTGTAAACAAAGAATTATTATTATTATTATTATTGTCATCCTCCTCTCAACCCCCAAACAGCATCTTGCTCCCTCAGGAACACGGATACTCAGTCACTTGCTATCCCTTCAGGTCTTCTTCTGCTGGCCAGGTCGCCTTCTCCTACCGTGTTCCCAAACTCTGGAACTCACTGCCCACCTCCATCCAAATGCCCCCACCACGCCCTCTCCTCTCACCTGTGCTCCTTTACTTCCCCACCTGCAAATGCCCTACATGTCACCCCCACTACAGTCACCATGCTAATTCCCCTACACACTACTCACTCCTTCTTTTAAACCCTGCACCTCATTGCTTATTCCGAGTAACAGGCTGTTCCTCGTACACAAGCACTTACCCACAAATTCTATTTTAGCGCCTGTTAGCTAAATGGAAGAACTGAACTCACTCTTCGTCCATGTTGTCTGCTGCACTGTGCACCCACTATTTATTTATTTGAATGGTTTACCAGAAAGGCATACTGAGCAGGCATTTGCTCGATTCAGATCGTCCGGGGGTTGTCATAGAAGAACAGTGCAGCAAATACAACAACAGTGTGAGAACAGCACATTGAATACAGCTAAACAAAAATTACAATAGATATATATAAGGTACACAGCAGGTATACAGAGCACTTATACAAGGTATAAACATATAGTACAATATACCCAATCACAGTTGTTTTTGTTTTTGTGTAATTCTTTTTCTGCTCCGCTGTACCTGGGAACTCTCTCCGTCATCCTCGGGAGTCCTACAACCCACCAGTGACCTCTAGCTTTCTCTCCTCGTGCAACCTGACACAACCCCGGATCTGAACCCCCAGAGGAAGGGCTGCCCTACCTGCCCAGGGTGCTCTATCTACAGTATAGAGTGCCAGGCCACAAGTCGGCAATGAAGAGGAGGAGGATGGGTCCCGGTGACTGAGTGTGGACTACGGAGGCTGAGGTGCTTCGCCTATCCCAGGAGTGGGGATTTTCTGCTATGTGTCCTTCCCCTCAGTGCAGCCAGGCAAGGTAGCGTCAAAGCTGCAGCTCCACCCCTTGCTGGCGCAGAGTGTCGCTGTGTTGTGCATCCCGACTGCCACCAGAGGCGTAGTGCACGACAGCTCCTGGAACCCACCCCAGGAAGAGAGCTGTCCTCTGGATGCTCGATCTCTCTCCCTCTGTTGACCCCGATGACCCGGCTCGCCCCTCGAACCCGGCCGGCCAGAAGCAGCAGGCGTGGCGCCCAGCACCTCAACCTCAGCGCCACTGGCCGGCTCAATCACAGATGTTAATGGTAAGATAACACAACACAATCAGTGAATCAATCAGGCAGCATGGACTGCCAGCCATGTGAGATAACACAACACAACTATTGAATCAATCAGGCAGCAGGGACTGCCAGCCATGTGAGATAACGCAACACAACTATTGCATCAATCAGGCAGCAGGGATTGCCAGCCATGTGAGATAACGTAACACAACTATTGAATCAATCAGGCAACAGGGACTGCCAGCCATGTGAGATAATGCAACATAACTATTGAATCAATCAGGCAGCAGGGACTGCCAGCCATGTGAATAACGCCAACACAACTATTGCATCAATCAGGCAGCAGGGACTGCCAGCCATGTGAGATAACGCAACATAACTATTGAATCAATCAGGCAGCAGGGACTGCCAGCCGTGTGAGATAATGCAACACAACTATTGAATCAATCAGGCAGCGAGGACTGCCAGCCGTGTGAGATAACGCAACACAACTATTGAATCAATCAGGCAGCAGGGAGTGCCAGCCATGTGAGATAACGCAACACAACTATTGGAATCAATCAGGCAGCAACACAACTATTGAATCAATTGTGGGCAGCAGGGACTGCCAGCCATGCACAGACAGGTTTAATGCACGGGCCTAGGTCTGAAACTAGGGAGGGTTAAGTGCATGTACAGGTGGAGTAGAAGTGAGCTTTGAGGAGAGAGTTGAGGCAGTGGGTGGAGGGCATGCGAATGGCTGAAGAAGCGAATTCCACAGTTTAGGCATACGCTAAAGAAGGCTGCTGCCTGGCCTGCAGTGGTGGACATCTGGCAGGAGAAGCCAAGGGCAGGTGTCATGGATGTCTGAGGAGTGCGAGGGGTGGGAGGCAGGAAGGGACTGAGGAAAGGTAGTGGGGTAGGGACTGGAACCAGAACTTAGCCATAAACCTAGCGCAGTGGGACTGTCTCCTATCCCAAGAAAGGGAAGTCTATGGTTTGATGGAGGGCGCAGTGATGGGTGCTGAGAGGACAGTCAGAATGAAACGACAGGAGTGGAAGAGGGTATGCTTCATGCTACCTTCTATATTGGTTGTCTTGCCTACATCGTTATGGTAGCCTATTTTGTTGTATAGTTGTACCATTGGTTTTCACCCATCTTAGTGTCAGCTTTATTACTTTTGTTTATATTGTTTTAGTGAGTTGGACCATTGGTTTGCACCTATCTTAGCTTCATCCTTATTACTTTTATGTATATTGTTAATGTTCTGTGTATTGTAATACATACATACAAATGTATTCCTATTACCCCACGGATGCATCTGAAATGAGCAATCTTTGCTCAGTATGTCCTCCTAGTGAAACTCTTAAATAAATAAGTATAATCTGATCCCAGCAAACTGCAGTGAAAGTTGCACTGGCAGGTTGCGGGCTTATAACAAGGAAAAATGTTTGTTACACTGAAGATCAGTGAAAGTGCAATACCCATTTTAATACATTTAAATTTCCACAGCAACCAACAACAAAAGGTTATACATGAAAAGAAAACATTTGTAAAAGGGGCCATGAATTAATTTAAATATAAGGCTAATAAGCACATTTATCAGATTCGGCCCTTATAGTTCCAAAGATCTGAAACCTGGGTGGGGTAAAAATGAAGACATGACAGATATAATGTATGAGAGACTACAATTTGAGGCCTGCAATAGAGGTACATACAGTATTTATTCAAGAGAAAGCTCAGCATAGTAGTGGAATCATGAAAAACCCAGGATCAAAGTACTTGTATCTGAAAGAAAAATTAACTGATTTTAGAATGGTAGGAAAACCACTTTCATTAAGACACCGGACGGGAGTGTAGATGCGAGTGTGTTTTTTCTTTTCTTTTTTTCTCTCATCAAAAGAGATGCCGCATGGGTCTGAGTCAACATTAGCACATCATCAGGATTGTTAGCCCCTATGTACAGTAGAGGCACCTAGCTGCGGCAGCAGCAAAAGATACATACTAGCTGCCCACATACCCAAGTGAAGGAAGAAGCCTACTTTGTTAAGATATGGGTCAGGTCTCTGATCTCAACTATCAGTTGGACCTATATAAATAGAAGATTCAACACACTCCAGTCCATCGCATTGCCAGAGACAAAGCTGTAAATTGAGCACATGCTCTGTGTTCATTTAGGCTGGGAATTGGTTGCTTTGCATCCTGTCTCAACAATATCAGCAGCCCTTTTATGGAATTAAGCTCATCATTAAAGGCTTGATCACTGAAATAAGTCATTTTCAGAACTAGTGGTGACTCAGGGACTGAAAGTCTAGGCTGAGGGCTGCTGTGTGGAGGAGGAAGCTAATCTGTCTGACTGTGTAGTCAGTCTTTTGAGCCAAATTTGAGAGACTTCACACAATCCAAATCCTATGTAGTTTGCAAAATTGTTTTAAAAATATCTGGGTCAGACTGGAGGATTTAATACTAAGAAGGCATGTAGGCAGGTCAGGCTATGTATGTGGAGAGAGAGGGAGCTGCATCCTGCCCTTTCTGATGACTAAAACAAAAGTCCATGGAGAGTTAGGACAGTGGTTGTGGGGTTGGGTGAGAGAGAGGAGCTAACAAAAAAGTTGAATTAGCTATCAGATTTCAAAATCGAGTGTGCCATAAAAGTGGACACCCAAAAGAAAAATTCTGGCCATCAGATGCTGATGTGTACTGGCCTAGCTAGCTACCACACCAGAAAGTGATTTGTCCCTCCTGCTTGTTGGTCAAACTCTAGACAAATAGGGGTATGATAACCTACTGGTAACATTCTCAAAAGGAAGTAAAAATCAGCGCTAACAGGACACTCTGTTTGCAGCACAAAAGACGATATAGATCTGCACAAAACCATCTACTGCTAAATGCTGCCCCCTGACAAAGAAGCAGTGAGCCTCAAGTGCTGAGGTCGAGTTGATTGTCCATATGTTACTGTTTGCACTTTAATAAATGTATAGAATTTTGGCAGCTTTGTCTAGAACATGCTCAAAAGGCATGATCTTCATTGAGGATATCTCTCCATTAGGCCACACCTTTGTAACTATAAGCCATCAGCATCAGGACAACTTGGAAACTTTTGCTAGCCTGTGGCCACCTACAGTGACATGCAGCATCTGTGCATATACAACGTAGGCAGCCCCATTATTCTGAAGTTCTTTTGCCCTCGTCACTCATCCTTATGGGACCTGATCAAGGAAAAAAATGCCGACAACTTAGCCATTGCTGTTTGTTAATCTATGTTTAGTCTTTTGTCATTGTCTCTAAATTGAAACAGCCTTTGTTTTGGTATTGTAAGTGCAGATATAAAATTTATAAGGAGAAGACACACATGGGTTTGTGTGTACTGTTTTGACCTCTCACACAGTGTGAGGACTTGAGATTAGCCAGATCTTCAACCAGGTGGCTATGAGGTGACACTAAGAAAGCTTGAGAACATGTCCTGATATTAAAGGCATTGACAACCATGGAGAAGAGAGCTGAAAATCTGCTTCTAGGGCGTGGATATGGCTCACTTATCCACGTCGTGAGTCTCCTTTAAGAGCTGTTCTTGCCTGACAGTCTTTAACGAGCTCTTCCTACAACCTGGGTGGTATATACCTCGGCTCTGCCCCATGACATCAGGTCTTCCTTTCCACTGGGAGAATCAGGTCACCTCCTTTGCAGCTCAGTGTAGGCCCGAAATGTTTTCAGGTGCACCATTTGGCTAACTTTTCTTAAACTGTCCTAAGTATGTCCTCATTTCCATCTCCTTATCCAATGTCAACTTCATGGATCGCGGGATTCTAAATCAGTTCCTGGTTTCAAGTGTTGCATACAGTGCAGCCAGAAAATGTCATGGATGGATCCACATGTAGCCGTGCATCTACTGCCTCTGTGACCAACACGATGTCGCTGCCTGCAGCCCTATGCCTGTCTTCTCCTCGAACAGTTGGATAAACAGGACCTGCAAGTGAAATCAAAGCAGGCACATAAGGCAGCCCCTGCATTTGTGGCCCAGGTGTTAGCCATGGAAAATCGGCAGCTAAGGCCACAACAGGTACCTCATCTGTCTTCATGCTGCTCCTGTTTGGGGCCAGCATGGGCAAAGATTTTCGGGTAACTCTCAAGAAATGTGCAAAACCCTCCAAACCTTTGAGGAGAGCCCTGCCCACCACAGTAAGGTAAAGTCCCGCCATCAGTCATGGGATTGAGAAAGTGCACACTATTCCTGCTCCTATCACCCCCAGCCGCTCCAGAGTGGCTATCAAGTTTCGGCTGAGCCTACAATCTAGGGCCAGGCTGCTTGCTCCATATGCTCCATCAAGCTTGTTGGTCACAACACGGGTTGAGCAGTTGGTCAAGATTTTCTCAACCCTGTCGATCCATTTTCAAAGGATATTGATAATGACTCAATCTCCAGGACCCCAGTCCAGTCAGGCCTCAACCAAGAGGTCCAGGAGCAGTCACCAAACCTGGCTGTCTCCTCTCAGTTGCCCAGGGCAAATGGTGAAGCCTGTGTAGGCACTCTGTACTACCCTACAACCATGTCTCCTTGGCATCATTCATCCGTCAACACACAAGGTCTTGGTCAAGCTCGAGGGATTCCTGTGCTCCATGACTCATAACTGGAAGGTGCTGCTGTTGGTGCTGGTCTTTGTCCTTGGACAGTGAGAGGCTCCATCGTCATGTACATCGGCGCTATGAGGAACTCCTGTGGCAGCAGTTGTCCTTGGTTGGCCAGGGTAGGGCTCTACCCTTGACCCCTGCAGTCACCTGGCACCTGCATGTTCAGCCCGTACCAGTCCTGCTGAACAATCGGTCTCGACGCAAGCCTCCCCGATACAGATGATGCTGCCTCCATGACAGGCTGTGCAAAGAATCTCCTCCAAGGACTCCTGTCTGGTTACTGGCTTGCCAGGTCAGTTGTCAATGGAGATCACACACTCGAGCGAGCTTTGAGTGGTGCATGGCAACAAACAGCTCAGGGCTGTGTTCAAGGATTACTCAACTCATTCCGATTGATCCTCGATGCAGTCTTTGAGGGCTCATTCCTTCGACCGGGATTCAGTCAAAACTTGACTACCGACCATAGCCTTTGGGGCTCTTGTCAGATTTATGTCCGAGTCCATGGAGGTTCCTTGGAGCCAGTCCACTAAAAGGGCAAAATAATCACTTCACTGAGATCCTGGATGAGAGACAGATCCCTGGGTTTGCCTTCCCGATGACTGAGGCCATCTTGGAACTAGTGTTGGAGCTTTGGAAGCATCCAGCTTCCTGCCTGGCATCCACTTCTCATGTGGTCCCATGTATGTGGTCCCTTCCAGCACCTTGTCTGGATTTTTTGGACCAGCCCTTGGCCGAGGGTCTGGTTGCTGTCTTCCACAAATCTGAAAATGCCAGGAATGTGGACAGGACCCCCAATGGGGAGTCCAAAAGCTTGATAACACAGTTAAAAGGTCTATGCTGTGTCTTCCCTTGGTCTCCATCAGGCAAGCTACACTTAGATGATGGCCCACTTTGGTCACTCCTGATGGGAATCCTAGACCATGTCCTTCCTTACCTCCTTCCGACAAGCAGATGATGATGAAAGTGGTCCGAGACCAGGGTCAAGTGCTGGCTAAACATCAGCTTCAGACTGCCTTGGATATGAGTAATTCTTGCACCTGTGCCATGGCAGTGGCTGTCATGATGCTTCACAGGGCCTGGGTGAGGATTTCCTCCTTACGGTGGACACCCAGCACAAGTTGGCCAATGTCCCTTCCTGGGCACTGACCTCTGTGGCCCTGGGGTGGAGGGCCACTGCACCAGGATTGAGAAGTCCAGTACCACCTAGATCCTATGACCTCCTCCAGAAGGATCAGAAGGGCAGAGGCCCCAAGCTGTGCTCTAGACTTGCAGCCTGACCTCTAAAACTGGATTTGTGTGCACCGGGGAGAGATGGGCGCTTCCTGGCCCGCCACAGGGAGATCCGTGGGGATTCACGGTATCGGGGCTGGGGTTGGGGAGAACAACACAGCTAAGCAGTACAGATGTGAACTGTCTCACGGAGAAAGCCGAACCCGCTGCTAGCAGGACCCCGAGAGAAAGACAAGAAGAAAAAAGCAGAAGAAAAAAACTTTTCAGTTTCAGCCTTTTGTCACAGCAGCTCCAGAAGGGTCCTTCACAGGCTGGATGCCCCAAAACAAGATCCCTGGTCAGGGCCCCAAAAAGGTAGGAGTAGGGATAGTGGTGACCCTCCAGCAGCAGGTGACAGTTCCCTCAAAGTTGCCCACTGATGAGTTGGGGATGTCTGCCTCCACCTTTCTTTCTTCATCTTGCTTGTTGATTTGGGTCTGGATCATCAGTTTTTCTCCCCAGCAACCAGAAGCACACTGTAAAAAAAAAAAAAAAAAAAAAGGTTCTGCTAACTTACTGAATGTAATTGTATTAATTTTACTGTATTTTAACCTTTGTTTAGTGTATTTGTGATTGTTAGGCACCTGAGCCTTTGGGAATGAGTGCCTTATAAATAAATTGCCTTACCTTGCCTTTCCAGTCTATGCCCCAGCTCCCGTAGAGGTCAGCTGCACCACTTCTGGCGCACTTGGTCCATAATTACCTCAGACAAGTGGGTCCTGGGAGTGGTGGGCAGAGGTTGCCTCTTGATTTTGAGGGTCTCCCACCTTACTGACCCCATGCGCCAAAGGGAGTTTGTGGCATTACAAGACATGTTGTCTGCCCTCAAGGAGAACATTACTCAGCTCAGAAAAGAGCCACAGCTCATGTTCCAGACTCCATGGCAGGTTGAGGGCTTCGTGTCAAGGTACTTTCTGGTCCCAAAGCGGACAGGGGTTGGTGTCCCCTGCTAGATCTCCACAATCTGAATCAATATCTCCGTAAGCGCGAAGTTCAGGCTGGTCACACTGAACCAGATAATACCATCTCTGGAGTAGGCGTGTGGTTCTGCTCCCTGGACCTCCAAGATGTGTTCTTCCACATTCCTGTACATTCGTCCCATTGGCAGTGCTTTCAAGTTCCAGCATGAAGGGGTTCTCTACCAGTGCTAGGTCATGCCTTTTGGCCTTTCCTTGGCACCAGGGTCTTCAGAAAGTGCATTGCAGTGGTGGCAGCCTTTCTGCGATGCTAGAGGTCAGGGCTACAGTGATGATGATAGAGGTCAGCAGGGTAAGGCATGAGGAGAGGTTGAGGGCACTGAACATGTACTCCCTGGAAGGAAGGAAGGAGGGAGGGAGGAGAGAGGGAGGCGAGAGAGAGAGGGAGGAGGAGAGAGAGAGAGAGAGAGAGAGAAAACACATGACTGGGACGTTCAAGTACTTGAAAGGGATAAATAAGGTGGATAAGGAGAGTCTCTTTAAGCTGAGTGGAAACCATAATACAAGGGGAACAATCTCATGCTGGAGGGTGGGAGGTTTAGGAAGGATGTCAGGAAGCACTTCTTCACAGAGAGTGTAGTAGACACTTGAATCGCTGCCAGAAGAAGTGATCTTTTAAAACAGTGGGCAGCTTTAAGAGAGGCTAGGATTGGCATGGGGAAGGTAAGGATCATTGGTAGGGAAGGATGGGAGGAGTGGGAGGAGGGCAGGGACAGTAGCGCAAGCTGTGGACCCTGCAATATAAACAGACTAGATAGACCAAATGGCCTTCTTCTGCTGGCTTCGTCATATGTTTGTACTTGGATGACTGGCTGATAGCCTGGCCATCCAAGAATCAATCAAGTGGTCCAGGATCTGGCCTTCCAGACCTGCAGAGACTTGGACCTTCTAGTCAGTTCAAGCCAAGTCCAAACTCAACCCCTCGAGGTGATAACTTCATCGAGGCAGAGCTAGACTCCCTTTGGGCCAAGGCCAGCTCCTGTGGACTGGGCACTGGATCTTACTTCCTTTGCCCAATCATTTCAGGTTGGGTGTTTCGCGTGCCTGGTACTTCCTCTGGCTGCTGGGGTAAATGGCGTCATGCACCAGCGTGGTCTGGTGAGTCCACTGGCGGTTGCGTCCCCTTCAGTGATAGCTGGACAATCAGTGGTCCATGTGTTAGGTCATTTGGATCAGCTGGTTACAGTGAGCCAGCCAGTGTGAGGTGCTTTCCAGTGGTGGCTTGTCCCAGAACACCTGGAGGAAAGAGTTCCGTTTGTCCTCCCAGAGCCGAGAGCTGCTTTTGGACCTCGGTTCTTCAATTTTGTTTGTCAAATAGGGTGCACACCCCCCCTCTACCCCAAGAACTGCTATAGAAGTCTGCCTATGTGTGGATAAGTCAACCATATTCATGTCCCTAGAAAAATAGGTTTCTCACTTGTAACTGTAGTTCTACAAGTGGTATAGGGTTGACATCCACACCACCCACTCCCTCCCTTGGCAAGTGGCATACAGAACCCTGCTTCCATTGTGCAAGATCTGATGTCATGGGGTGGTGGAAGGAGCTTAGCATGAAGACTGTCCAGCAAGAACACTTCCAAAATGAAACTGCCTGTGTGTGAATGTGAACTATATGTCACTCCTGGAACTACAGTTACAGGTGAGTAACCTGTTTTCTGGGAGGCGTGGATATGTTGTTCATCCACACTCTGTGGCATGTCCCTTTCCATCTTGCCAGAAGTCTTCAAGCTGGCTCCTCCCACCCACCGGTATAACTCTTGCCTCTGCCCCATGATGCCAGATCTTCCTTTCCGCCGGAAGATTCAGGTTCCTCGTGCTAACTCTAGCAATCGTAGGCCCTGGCTTTTACAGCGTCGGTTTTACCGCGTTTATCTCTTAAACTCGTTCAAGTTGTCGATTCCGATAATAGCGATCTCATATGGAGGACAAGTCGCTCCCCGGATTTCACCGGTGTTCATGCGGCCAGAAAATGTCGCGCACCCGATCCCCACCTTACCTGTGTACTGCCTAAGGTGTCGGTCATGACACCACTACCTGCACCTTTGCTTAGCCTTCCATCATAACGTTTTGGATGACATGGCCTTAAGCTAGGGAGACTGGAGAAAGAACCGCCCGGTGAAATCGAAGGAGGCGAGGTGGGCGGTTTCATGCCCAAAGGGATCCGCCAACAGCTAGAGCAGATGAAGGCTTTCGAGAAGAAGCTGCTCAGGCTTCAGCCAGCCGGAGTTTTTGTTCCTCTCAACCTCGGCTCCACCTTCTCAGGTTCCTTTAGGGAGCTGTGCCAGTCTCTCCCCACCAGGGTGAGGCCCTCAGCTCGCCAGTCCTCCCGCCCTGCCAAGAGACAAGGATCAAGTCTTCCTCCAGAAGGCGCTCAGGGGACGAGAGAGGTCCGAGTCCCAGGAAGCAGCTGTCTCGTCTTGATCCGAGATCGCTTCCTTGGCCTCCAGCTTCATGGATCTTCCATCTGGCCAGGCGGACACTGAGGCATCGGCTGAACCAGCTGAGATTTTCTCAAGCCCATCGAGCCACTTTCGCCAACTCGATCGGCGATTCTCTAGAGGACACCTATCCTCTCTTTCCCCGATCACGAGGCGCCTCCTGTGGGTGTTTTGATCAAGGGAATCGAACGAGAACCTCGATTTTCCCAGTCCGGTTTCCCCGATCAACCTAACCGACCCCATCGTCGATCGAGACTCTGTTGTCTTGACCGGAAAATCGAAGAAGCGCCATCGGCATTCAAAAAGCACGCTGCAGATCCTCATCCTCCCGGACGAGGAGAGCGACTTGCAACAGCTGATTTTGGCCGGGCGAAGCGACTCGCCGTTACCTGGCCATTACTTGGCCTCGCCTCAGGGCCCTATACCTATCCCTCGGAACCGAAGGCTCGCCCTCCACCTGGGGATCGGGTCCGTATTCCAGCTTAGGCCCATACCGTCTCACCACCTATTAGGGTGGAGCCACCGCCTAAGCAGCCCCAGTGGGGCTCCTCGAAAGGACTGTCCAGACACCGGGCTTCCCTGTCTGTCCATCACGGTCCTCAGATCACCCTCAGCAGATCGAGAAGGGACATGGGCGGAGACCGCTGTACCCGACTCTTGGATTCGGATACCACCAGTTTGCACTCCCATCCTGCTGATGAGGGTCACTCTCATCGACCTTGGAGGAAGGTCCTCCTCCTTTCAGGGCATTTTCTGCCTTATCTCCGATTCTGCGGGATGCCTTGAGTCCATCCAGAAAAGGTGGAGTACCCCTTACGGATATCCTTAAGAGTGGAGATACCCCGACAGAGGCCTTTCCAATAGCGGAAGCCATTAGTGAGTCCGGCTCTTGAGCTTTGGCAGCGTCCAGCTTCCTGCCAGCCCGTCTGCCCTTATGTATCGGTGCCTATGGGATCTCTGCGGGATTCACGGAACATCCCTCGTCTGAGAGCCTGGTGACTGCATCCATCTTTAAGCGTACTGGTAGCTCGGCCGACACCGACCGACCTCTGGACAAGAGTCCAGAACATGGACCACTCTGTCTGCAAGGTCTCTGTGACCTCTTCCTTGGGCCTTAGTCAGGCCAGTTAGGCTGTAATCATGGCACATTTCTCCCATGCCCTCCTAGGGTCATTGTATGAAGTACTTCCTCACCTCCTGCAGACATGCAGACCATGGTCAAGCAAGTCTGGGATCAGGGCCGTGCTGTTGCCAAACAGCAGCTCAGAACGACCCCGGACATCGGGGATTCTTGTGCCCGCTCTTTAGCAGCCGCGGTGGCCACCTGCCGCAGGGCTTGGCTGCGGTTATCCTCCTTTCCGTCAGATACCCAGCACAAGTTAGCTGATGTGCCTTTCCTTGGTACCCGACTTGTTCCGACCAGGAATGGCAGGCCATCTTCAGCATATTGAACAGTCCAATGCCACCTTGGATGCCACTTCTGCTAAGGGTTCCTCGGGTAGAACCAGCAGAAGAAGCCTTTTGCAGTCCTCCCTGGGTCAGGCAGCCCTCCTGTCAGGAGGTCAGCAGCACCAACAGCAGCAGCAGCAGGCTCAAGCTTGGCACCTAGGCCCCAAGCAGGGCCCTCAACAGTCCGTAAGGAGGCCGTGCGCTGGCTTAGGAGCTTCCTCCTCTTCCAAGCCTGCTCAGTGACGGGTTGGGGTTGCCACCCCTACACCCGTCACGCCTGCCCTAGTCCTCCCGTGGAGTCGGCTCCACCATTTTCTTTCCGCCTGGTCTGATATCCCCGGACAGGTGGGTTCTCAGTGGTAGGGCAGGGACTGCCTCTGGAATTCAGCAGTACCCACCCAGCCGAGCCCGCCCCTTCAGGAGGAAAGGATCTCAGCTTGCGCAGTCGGCTCTTCAAGGCGACATAGCTCAACTCCTCCGCCAAGGAGGCGGTAGCTCGGTGCTGGATCCGCCTGTAGACCCAGGCTTAGTGTCCAGGTACTACCTGGGTGCCCAGCGGACGGGGTTGGTGCCCATCCTGAATCTCCACAACCTGAATCAGTATCTCAGGTCTCGCACCTTCTGGATGGTAACTCTGAACCAGATCATACCATCCCTGGGCAAGCGTGGTTTTGTTCACTGGATCTATAGGAAAGCGTTTTTCGTCCCAATCCGTCCGTCCCACCAGCAGTTCCTCTGCTTCAGGGTCGAAGGACCCTGTCTGATTCTGAAGCCATGCCGTTCGGCCTGTCATGACCCTCGGGTCTTCACCAAATGCATTGCAGTGGTGGCAGCCCATCTTCGGTGTCGAGGTTCAAATTTACCCTTATCTCGACGACTGGCTCCTGGCGGTTCCTCCTTCAGGAGTTGGAGAGATCAGGGACCTGGCTCTCAGAACCTGCTCTCAGCTTGGCCTCCTGATCCAGAGGCCAGAGTCGGAACTAAATGCCATCTCAGGTGATGGGCTTCATGGGGCAGAGCTCGACTCTCGTCAAGCCAGAGCTTGGCTCCGGCGGACAGAGGCGGAGGTTCTTTCCTCCTTTACCCGATCATTTCTGGTTGGGCTCTTGCCCTGCCGGGACTTTCTCGCCTTCTGGGTTACATGGCGGTGCACCTCAGTGGTCCATTGGGCCAGGTGGCACATGAAACATAGAGTTGGCGGCAGATAAGGACCCATGAGGCCCATCCAGTCTGCCCATTTCTTTTCTACCTTATAAATGTGCAATCGGCCTTTGCTCTGTCAATGGCCTATCTATTCATACTCATCTGTATTGCTCCCTTATGCCTATCCCATGCCTGTTTGAAGCCCTGCACTGCATTCATATCCACCACTTCCTGAGGAGGCTGTTCCATGCATCCACCACTCTTTCTGTGAAAAATTTCCTCACATTCCCCTTAATCGGCTCCCTCTATTCTCATGCTGTGTCTTCTGCTATTTTCTTATATTTAAACATGTTAGACTCTCACCTTGTTAATGCCCTTAAGGTGTTTGAATGTTTCGATCATATCACCTCTCTCCCTCCTTTGCTCAAGGGTATACATATTGAGCTCCGTTAATCTGTCCTCATATGTCTTCTGATGCAGTCCCGCACCATTTTGGTTGCCCTTCTCTGGATTGCCTCAGTTTGGTTAATGTCCTTGTGAAGATGTGGCCTCCAGTACTGCACGGTACTCCAGATGAGACCTAACCAGTGTCTTGGGATTATTACCTCCCTCTTCCGACTTGTGATACCCCTACTAATACACCCTAACATCCCCTAGCCTTACCCCTGCTTTAGAGATCTGCTTGGATGATTTCAGGTCATCGGTGATGATGATGCCCAAGTCTCTTTCTTCCTTTGTGACTGCCAGCACTCCCTCCCAGCCTATAGGTGGCTTCAGGGTTTCTCTTCCCTATGTGCATGATCTTGCACTTCTTTGCATTAAATCCAGTTGCCACTCTTCTGACCATTTTGCTAGTTTATCCAGATCTCTTCTCATTCTGCCCACCCATCTGGATCATCTACTCTGTTACAGATCTTGGTGTCATCTGCAAACAGACAAACCTTACCCTCTAGTCCATCTGCAATGTCACTAATGAAGATATTGAAGAGGACTGGCCCAGAGACTGATCCCTAAGGTACCCCACTTGTGACTTGCATCTCTTCTGACTGTATACCACTTACCACCACTCTCTGTTTTCTGCCCGTCAACCAGTTTGTCACCAGTTGACCAACTTCTGACCCACCGAGCCTACCCAGCTTATTTATCAATCTTCTGTGTGGAACAGTGTCAAAGCTTTGCTGAAGTCAAGATAGTGACATCAACTGCTCCCCTTGGTCCACCACTCTGGTTCCCAGTCAAAGAAATCTATGAGATTAGTTTGACAGGACCTTCCTTTGTAAACCCATGCTGTCTTGGATCCTGTGCCCTATGGATTCCAGGTGTTGCACTATCCTTTCCTTAAGTGCCTCCATAATCTTGCCCACTACTGAGGTAAGACTGACTGGTCTGTAGTTTCCTGCCTCCTCTCTGCTACCACTCTTGTGCCCCTTCAATGGGAGCTGGCAGCCCAGTGGGCTCAGCGCCCACGGTCATTAGACCAGCTGATCACTGTAACCCAGAAGATGTGGGGCGGCTCTCCAATGGTGGACCGCCCCAGAGCAGGTTGCAGGAGGGTCCCATTTGTCTGCCCAGAGCAGGCGGTTGTTCTCATGACTGATGTGCCTCTCATGGGCTGGGAGCCCACATGGGGACAACAGGGCCACGGGTTCTGGACCCCGAGGAGTCCGATGCCACATCAGCCTGTTGGAGCTCAGAGCAGTCAGACTGGCACTGTCAGCATTAGCTCCTCATCTCCAGGGTCAAGTGGTTCAAGTCCAGGCGGACAACACCACGACCATGTACTACCTCAACAAACAGGCCGCCTCCGTCTGCTGTGCAAGGAGGCTCAGATCTGGACCCTCGCCAGCTGGTTGGAGATGGATCTCCTAGCCGTCCATGTGGCAGAGTCTTGAACCAGCTGGCGGATGCTCTGCCATAGGCCAGACATCCCAGTGATCACTCCATCTAGAGGTAGCTTACAGTCTGTTCTTCTGTTGGGGCAAACCGTTGGTGGACCTGTTTGCCCCATGGAGAACCCAAGCTGAGTCTGTATCATGCCCACCCCTCAGCAGGGCTTGCTGCAGGGGATGCCTTTCGAGGCCGTGGACCCCAGGCCTCCTCCCCTTCCCTCCATTTCCCTTGATCCACAAGGTGTTACTCAAGGTGAGGAGGGACAAAGCGAGAGTGATTCTAGTAGCCCCAGATTCGCGCGCCAATTCTGGTACCCAGATCGCGTCAGCCTCAGCTGCAGGCCCCGGGGCTTGCACGCCGGACCTGATATCACTGAACCAGGGAAGGTATTCCATCCGGACCTTCAGTCCTTGCACCTCACAGCCTGGTACCTGGCGGCTAGAGTTCCAGGCTCTGGGTCTTTCTGGTATGTCTACACTGTGGTGGAGACTTCTCGTAGAGAATCGACCAGGAAATGTTATGCCTTCAAATGGAAAGGTTTTCCATCTGGTGTCTGGACCCTTATCCTGCTCTGTGGCTAACACTTCAGACTACCTTTGGTTTCTCTCAAAGGGGTCTGTGGTCATCGACCTTAGGATGCACCTGGCAGCCATTTCTGCTTACCGGGCACAGGCGGTCAGCCGTGATAGCACAGGCGACAGTGGTCGGGTGCTTCTTCAAAGACCTAGGTCACATATCCCCTCCTGTGTGAACCTCCACCTCCGTGGGATCTCTTACTGGTTTTGGCAAAGCTCATGGGCAAGCCATTCAAGCCCATGCACAAGTGTGAGCTCTCACACTTGTCGTGGAATCTGACCTTCCTGGTGGCCATCACATCAGCCAGAAGGACAGGGGCTCCAGGCACTTTCGGTGGACTCCCTTATCTGGTCTTTCACAGGGACAAAGTTGTCCTGCGTCCCACCGAAATTCCTTCGAAGGTGGTCTCAGAGTTTCACCTCAATCAGGTGTTGACTCTGCGGTATACTACCCTAACTACACCTCGGATGCCAAGTACAGGCTCCATACTCTGGACCTGAGACATGCTCTCTCCTACTATAAGGAAAGAGCGGCAGAAATTAGTGGAGAGGTTAGCCAGCTGTTTGTTACCTATGCTGAAACCACTTCTGGCAGACCTGCAGCCAAGCGGACCATAGCAAGGTGGTTTACATCATGCATACAGTAGGTCTGTGCTATGAGTTGGCGGGCAGGAACCTCCCAGAGGTTGAAGCTCATTCTACCGCCATACTGCTGCATCGGTGGCTGCTTCCAGGGCATCCCTATCCAGGAAATCTGTCGGGCTGCTACCTGGAGTCAGCAAACACCTTTATTTCCCATTACCACATCGACCTTGAGTCATGCCGGGATGCTGGTTTTGGGGCCTCGGTTCTCAATCTCTGTTTTCTAAGTAGGGGTGTCGCTTGCCTCCCTCCTCCCAGAGACTGCTAGGAGTCTGCCAAAGTGTGGATGAACAATGTATCACGCTCCTAGAAAAACAGGTTACTCACCTGTAACAGTAGTTCTAGGAGTGGTATATGTTCATCCACCCTTCCCCTCCCGACCCTCCCAGCTTAAGGCGCACAACCTTGCTTACAGCAGGCTAAGATCTGGCGTCATGGGCGGGTCGAGACTTATACCACCTGGGTGTGTGGGAGGAGCCAGCTTGAAGACTTACAGCAAGATTTAAAGGGAAAGGACATGCCAAGAGGGTGGATGAACAACATATACCACTCCTAGAACTACTGTTACAGGTGAGTAACGTGTACTTCTTCACCATCCACAGAAGCAGCCATGAAATCTAATGATAAGGACAAGGAGCGATGGTTGTCTAGGGCCTCCTCCTCCTCATCCAGCCATAAGCACAGACACAGAAAAAGCAGACAGTCCAAAGTGCAGCGTCACTCAAGTCCTTACCAGAGTATAACACAACAAGCTGGAAGCTGGTTCAAAATAAAATGTAATTGCTGAGTAGCAAAATGGAAGGGCTGACAGTAGGTACTCCTTCCCAACCACCCAGTGCTTGACTCTTCACAAATTTTCCTCAGGGGTGTGAGTCTTGTGAGGAGCAAGCTGGTCAGGAAGGAGTACCTGCTGTCATCCCTTCCATTTTGCTATTCCTATTATTCTTATTACGAACAGCTAACTTTGTTGTCTATACTGTAAGGACTCAATGTTACTGCACTTTGAACTATCTACTGAACTCAAATGGGTTGGCTACCCGTAGCAGTGAATACCGATTCATCCTTGCTGGTTGCAGCTACACCCTTTTGGTTTTGTCACAGAGAAAAGTACAAGTATGCTTCATCGGAGAGGACCCTGTCGCCATCCACGCCCACTGTGGCAGTATCAACTACAACCCCCACTCCCGACCCTGTTGAAACACCAAGATCTGGGCTTGGCTTAGGTACTTCCATACCTACTGTGGATGGCATGACACCATTATTGTCTGGCCAAGGGCAGTTAATACAGGTCGTCCCAGCCCCTTTTAAGGGTGCTGTTGACTCTCGAACTGTGATTGTAGCTTTTTAATATGATTCAGCACTCTCTTAGGGTTACCATTGCAGGCAGTTACTCTGCCAAATGGGATAATCTGGTACTCTATCCTTGTTGACATATTCAAATAGCACCACAGATTTATTTATTTATTTCAAAGCGTTTCACCAGGAAAGGCATACTGAGCTGAATAGCTCATTTCTAGATGTGTCCTGGAGGGAGGGAGGGAGAAGAGGAGGACAATGAATAACAATCAGAACCAATAAGTACTTAAACAGAAAAATGGAAAAATAATCAACATGTACTAAGCTACAATCAATAGGCAGTGTAAGCGAATTATGCAAATGTGAAGGAAAGATGGAGAATGCAGTCAGGGGTATAAAGGAGATACAATAAAGGTGCTAAGTACAGTTCTGTAAGGAGCGAGTCAGATAAGCTAATGATCCATTTCAAAGGAAAATATAATTCAAGTGCAGCGGTAGTAAGTATTTTAAGAGGGACAGGTATCGGGTGCAAGTGCAGGAGTGAGAGGCGAAATCGCGGAGAAGAGTAGAGAGTGAATGTTGGGAAGCAGCAGGCGGATGGTTGGGGAGTGAATTCCACAGTTGGGGAAAGTGGTAGGAGAAAGCAAACTGGCCAGCTAGGGATTTCCTTGAAGGAACAGCAAGAGGCGATAGCCAGGGTTGCGAAGGAGTAAGAGGAGAGTGGGGAGGGAGGAGAGAAGTGTAAGGTAGGAGGGAGAGCCTGGCCAGAATTTGGAGATAAATAAGGTACAATGAGTAAAGGTCTGGCTTCAAAGAGGGAGGAGATGGAGAAATAAAAGAAAAATTACTCACCTTAGTAATGTTGTTTCTTCTAATGGAGTCTTGCTGTATTCTGACTATTGCAGTTAGGTCCTGCCTTTCAACTGCAGCATGGAACATTCAGCGCGAGCTCGATTGAAACCTCTGTCTGCTGCTGTTTAAACTCAACTGTCAGATCTTTCGAGCAGTTATCACTAGAAGTTCTGTGTGAAACTGTAAGACTCACACTAGCCAACTGGCAACTAAATTTATTAAAAAGGGTTTTTGGTTTCAAAGCAAAGACTTAAGTCAGGAAACCCAAAGACCCGAACACAACACCATCCAAAATAAAGGAGGGTGGAAAGGGGCACCTCTAGGGTGCCAACACTGCCTCTTGCCCACCCACATCCCAAAACCAGGTTCTGAGAGGGAGGAGGTCAGAATACAGCATGACTCCATTAGAAGAAACAACATTACTAAGGTGAGTAATTTTTCTTCAAACAACATGAAGTCTTGCTGTATTCTGACTATATGAACTACCAAGCAGTACCTCCATGGAGGAGGGACGGAACCTACTTTGGGAATAGGCTCTGAAGCACTGCTGTGCCAAACCGAGCATCACTTCTAGCCTGGATATCCAGAGAGTAATGCTTGGTGAATGTATGGACTGTTTTCCAGGTGGCTGCTTGACAAATTTCTAAGATAGGAATATCCTGGCAGCAGCCAGGAAGCAACTGTACTCTAGTAGAGTGAGCCTCAGGCCTGAGGATGGTGTTCTACCCAGTTTTTCATAGCAGAATTGTATACAAGAGACAATCCACCTGGCAGTAGATCTTTTAGTGGCAGGTTTGCCATTACCCGACCTCTCCATATGTGAGGAACAACTGGAGGGGACTCAAACCTGTGACCCTTGAGTGCGCTCTATGTAGCTGAGGGGCCTTTTAACATCCAAGCTGTGCAACCTCCTCTGTCCAGAGGAGAAATGGTCAGTGAAGAAAACAGGGAGAGACAGACTAATTAAGGTGGAAATCTGAAACCACCTTAGGCAAAAACTTCCTGTTAGTTCTTAGGACCACTTTATCTCTATGGAAAGAGATGAAATCAGAGCTCCACTGACAAGGCTTGCAGTTCACTGATCGCCTGGCAGAGGTAATGGCTACCAAAACACAGTTTCAAGTCAAGTACTTAAGCTCTGCAGAGGACAAAGGCTCAAAGGATGGTTGCATAAGCTGAGCAATGCAAACATTCAGGTCCCAAGCAGGAGCAGGGTCCCTAAAGGGGATTGGTATGCAGCAATCCCTTGAAGAACTTACAAAACACAGGATGGGCTGACAGAGAGAGGGCTTGCCTACTGACAAGAAGGCAGAAACAGCTGCCAGATGCACTTTAAGTGTAGCTGGCCTAAGTCTAAGCCATTAAGATGAACCATATAGTCCAGAACTGTAGGCAATCCAGCAGATTCTGGAGAAATATGCTTATTAGAGCACCAAGTAGTGAACCTTTTCCATTTGAAGTTGTAAGTCTTACTGGTGGAAGGCTTTGAGAAGTCTTAAGGATATCCAGAACCCTTGAGAGAGGTGCAGATCAGCAAACTCTTAACGAGCCAGGCCTTGAGATTGAGAGATTTGAGGTTGGATACCAAATCCTCCCTGAGAGGATGTTAACAGGTTGTAATTCCTGGGAAGAGACAGGGAAGGTGGACCGCTAAGGACAGCAACAGTGGGTACCAGGGCTGTCTGGCCCAGTCTGGAGCAATCAGAATTACTTTGCATGGTTGAGACCTGATCTTGACTAGAACTTTGAACAGGAGAGGGAAGGGGAAGCATACAGGAACTTCCTTCCCAATTCAGAATCAGAGCATCCAGGGGACTGAGCCCAAGACTGGGGTCTGCAACAAAGAGAGGAGTTGGTGATTGTCTGGGGCTGCAACAAGATCTATCTGTGGAGTACCCCATCTTGAGAAAATCACTTCCAAAACTAGGGATCTAGGGTCCATTAGTGATGGCCCTGGGATATCCTACTGAGAGCATCTGCTAGGACATTGTCCTTCCTGGGAGGTGAACTGCTATCAGAGAGGTTTGCAGGGAATAGGCCAGAGACCACAACTTCATTGCTTCTGTGCACAAGGCCGTGAACCGAGTGCCTCCGTGCTGTTGATGTACCACATTGTGGTGGTATTGTCTGTTCTGATCTGGACCACCTTGTTCTGTACAGATTTGGAAAAGGCTTGCAGTGCCAGAAACACTGCTCTGAGTTCCAAGAGATTGATGTGAAGCAGAGATTCTTGAAGTGACCACAGCCCTTGGTGGTAAGGTCCCCAAGTGGGCTCCCCAGCCCAGCAGGGAGGCATCTGTGGTGAGTATCACTGAATGAGACTGGTGACAAAAGGAACTCCCTGTCTCAAATTGTCCTGATCCTGCCACCATTGCAAAGCCTGGATCAGGGTTCAAGTCACTGGGACTAGTTTGGTAAAGGAATCCTTTCTTTGGGACCAGAAGGCTCTTAAGTGGAACTGAATGTCCCTCATCTGGAATCTTGCTCCCTGGACCACTGCTGTAAAGGCTGCCATGTGGTCCAGGAGCTTAAAATACCTTGCTGGTTGAGACACCTGAAGGGTGAATGAAGAGCCAGTTCTATAAGGGTCCTTGCCCTGTCCAGGAAGGAAGGCTTTTCTATCTGTATCCAGCTCTCGCCCTATAAAGGTGAGGAGCTGTACTGGCTCGAGAACTGACTTTGGAAGGTTGAGGAGGAATCTAAGGAAGTGAGCACTTGCTGAGTTATTTGCAGATGTGACTTGACTTGGCCTGGAGACTGACCCACTATGAGCCAGTTGTCCAAGTATGGAAAGATGGAGATCTTTTCTCCTTAGGAAAGCAACCACTACTGCCAGGCACTTTGAGAACACCTGGGGCTGATGTTAGGCCAAAGGGCATTGCTCTGAATTGATAGTGGCCTGGGGGCAACTCGAACCTGAGGTACTTTCTGTGGGAGCACCTGATGGAAATGTGAAATAAGGCATCTTTGAGGTCCAGGAGGCTAGCCAGTCCCTGGCCTTAGAGAGCAGAATTATTCCCAGAGTCACCATTTTGAATTTTGGTTTTAAAGGTGCTTGTTCAGATATCTGAGATCCTGTCTTTTTGGGGTTAGGAAGAACCCTTTCTATGGCTCTGAGAGACAGAAGGAAGAAACCTCTGCCTCTAGGGCAAGGGTCTCTGATGGATTGCAGGTGGAAAGGATCTGGTTCTCATCTTGGGAAATGTTTTGAAGCTGAGAACCAGTCCCTGGCTTACTACTTTCAGGACCCACTTGTCTGATGTCAAAGACTTCCAGTCCTGGACAAGGTAAGCCAGCCTGCCCCTACAGGTATGGAGAATCGGCCGGGCAGACCCATCAGGGTGTCTGCTTGGCAGGGGCTTTAGGCTGAGGGGTGGAAGCAGGCCTGCTCATTCCCGTCTGCCTCTCCCTCTGAAGAACCCCTCTGAGCATAAGCAGAAGAGGAGGCCTGGCTTGGTAAAAGGCCTTTGAAAGGGCCTGCCCCTGCCCCTGGAATGCTGTCTCTGAGGAGTGGCTTGCCTTTCTTTGGCCTGAGCACTCCTGTAGGTGGTCCTGTACTCATCCATCTTCTTCATGTAGTTCTCTGTCTGCTCCCAAACAGAGAATTACCAATGACAGGAAATCCATGGCCTTAGCCTGGGTATCCTGTGATAGGCTTCGTACATCTGAGCCAAGCATCCTCAAGGGCCAAGATGTAGCCATGACTCTAGATGAAACATCATTGGAGTCCACAGCAGCATGAAATTGCACCTGGATGCCTCAATCCCATCTGCAGCCACCTGCTCCAGCTCCTTGGCAAGCTGGTCAGGGGCCTGTTTAGCCAGAGCCAGCACAGTGTCCCACCTGGACTTCTGGTATCTAGCTGTGTAGGCCATATAGTTAGCCTGCCTGAGTCCCAAAGATGCTGCCATGTACTGCTTCTTGCCAGCATCAATCCTCCTGGAGTCCTTATCTGGGGAAGCCAGGGAATATTTGTCTTATCACAGGCAGCAGCCTGCACTACCCCAACATGGCTACATTGCTGGGAAAGGAACTCCGTGTCTGAGCATGAAAGGGTATACTCTTGTCCATTCTTCTGTCCACAGGAGGTATGGAATTAGAGTCTTTAGAATTTTAAATGTCTGTTTCCCAAAAGATTTATAGAGGGAATAGACAATCTCCTGGACTCTGGGATGTCCATCATCTCAACAAAATCAGGCTCCTCCTGATCTCTACTGCTTCTTCCATTGGAAGCTGGAGGGTTTCAGCCACTTTCTTGTAAAACATAAAGTGGGAAGGGACTCAGAAAGCCTAGGAGGAGAAACACCTGAAGGTCTTCTGAGAGATGACCGGTCAATAGCACATCCAGACTTTCATAATCACCATCATCATCATTATCCTCATACTCTCCTTCCTTCTCCTCCGTTCATAAAATTCTTCTAAAGTATAATCCGAACTGGAGAACAGACCGAACCGAGCCCCTGACAGATGGTGCCGTTCGCCAGAACCGAATAGCGATTGAACTATCCTTATCGCTTTGGCTATTTCATCAGCTGTCGGAGAAAGAATTTGTGGATCCGAACCGATGATTTTCTTCTTCTCTTTCTTTTAACGGAACCGACTCCTCAGAATCGCTCTCCTTTGCCCGAAGAAGTTTCACCCTGGTCAGAGGGTACTCCTTCTGGTTCGGTCGGAACCGAACTGGGCTGGCCATCCGGTCAGTGGACTTCTCTGCCTCCCTTTCCCTCAGTCTACCTACTTTCTTATCCAGGGTAGCTTTGGGAAAACTTTTACAAATTTGGCAGTCTGAATCGAGGTGGTCAAACCCCAGACAATAAACACAGGTGGTGTGGGGATCAGCCTTAGCAAAGGCTTCTCCACACACGCTACAGTGTTGAAACCAGTGGGCCTGGTTTTTTCTTGGTTTTCTGCAGACATGGCCAATCCTATCCAAAACTTACCCTTTTTCGCAATCCACCAGGCAAGGCACCCCTATCGGTTCCTGACCTTGTTACGGGTCTTGGAAAACGTAATTAAATCTGTATTTTTAGAACCAATACGGACCGGTTACCACACACTAATAAATTCAAAGCTTTTTTTTTTTTTTTTTTTTTTTGAACCAATCTGATCGGTTCAAACGAACCGATCCAATGTTTACAAGTTCACACAGAAACTAAATGCAAAACCTATCTAGTACTCATGGTACCACAGACAGAGACTTAAACCAACAGGTTCAGTAGCAGAAATTCAGTAGAAACCGAGTGAAAAACGACACTTTAACCGACTTTTTGAACCGCAAAGGAGAAATCTCCGGAACAACTGTTCAGTGAGGCGGAGTAAAGAATCTGATGGTTGGAGTTTAAACAATAGCAGACAGAGGCTTCAACCGAGCTCAGACTGAACGCTCCATGCTGGTCATGGAAAGTTAACTCTTTGTTCTCCGGGCAGTTGAAAGGCAGAACCTAACTGCAATAGTCAGAATACAGCAAGACTCCATGTTGTTTGAAGGAGCAGTGGTGGGTGCGGAGCGGGCAGTCCAAAGCAAAGCAACAGAAGGAGGGAGTCCAGTTTGGCAGTGTGGATTTAGGAGCAGCACTGTAGACAGTGTCATCATAGTCAAGTTTGGGAGAATCATCTTTTGGACAATGGCTCAGCAAATGGGAGAGAAATGCAGCCTCTATTCTTGTATAACGCAGAGTTTAGGGTGAAGTTTTTTGTGGATGGCATCCACATGCACTGAAAAGTCAAGGTGCCGATCAAGCCAGATCAAGTACTTGAGGTACTTAAAGAAGAAGTACTGGCAGCTGTAAGTCCCAACGCTGCACAGATCAGGACTTCAGTCAACAGATCCCTCTGTAGGCACCATTTAAAATGAAGGTTTATTTACCTGAGCAGCTCGTAAAAAGTAGTTAAAATCCCTGGTGCCCCTGCGATCATGCTGCTAATACTTAAGAGGATGACTCCACTGCCCCTTCCTTATTGGTGCTTTATGTACAGAGATATAATAATCTCTATCTCAGATGCCCAGCGCTATTTTTAGAGAATTTGCCTGATTGTCATGTGCTGGGTGTTATTCTCTCGCGCTTATTAGCAGCGCAATTGGGGGGTGAGGAGTGCCATATTTAAAATTGCTGTCTGTACGGATTTAACTACTTTTTACAAGAGTTCGCAATAAACCTCTCCATTTATATGTGCCTGTAAGGATCTGTGGAGTGAAGCCCTGATCTGTACAGCGGTTGGGGCTTCAAAGCTGCCAGTAGATATCCTTTAAATGAAGGAACATCATCAATAGTGGTCCCATTCAAGGTGTGGAGGGAGGGATGGCTGTAAGCCTAGTGAGCCTCTGACGAGTGCCAAAGGTCATAGAGACACTTTCTTGGCATTGAGGGATAGTTGATTTGGCAGAACCAGTGCTGAACATTGTAGAAGTCCAGCTGGAGCCTGGCTGTTAGGTTAGCAGTAAGGAACCAGAAGCAAATAGTACAGTATCGTCTGCTTACATATACATGGACGAGAGGGAGCAGGGAGGTCTGTTCAGGAAGACCAAGAGAGTATTGGGCCAAGGGTGGACCTTGGGGACACCCAATGCTGGTAGGAAGTGTGGGGGTAAGGAATCTCCAGTTCTAACAGATTGAGTCCTGCCTCAAAGTAGAGAGTGGAACCAATTCAGAGAGTCCAGCTGCTCTGAGTTTATCAGGAGAAGGGGTGGGACAGTGTTGAAGGCTTCAGCCAGTCGACAAAGATGGCAGAGGTGATAAGGCCCTGATCCATGCCTGAGAGAATGGAGTCAGTAAGGAGTCAGTCATCAAAAGAGTGGGGAATTTCCTGGTGTCCTGTCCAAATTTCCTCATTAACTAAAAATACCACCAGCAGCTTAATCTGGTTCAAGGTCAGTTGGCATTCATCTATCCTCCCCAGGTCGTGCCTGAAAATAGGCAGGATTTGTCTAGTGCACTTACCCGGTCAACAAAACTAAATTAAAAAAGGAGGAGGAGGCGGCGGATTTACAGGAGCCAGACTGGAAGGGGAAAACAGAGTTAGAATCAAGGAAGGGGAGAGCTGAGACAGCACAAGGTGTTCTTGTAGTTCAGTTAAAGTGTGGAGTAGGGAAAGGGTGTGACAGTGACCTGTTTCCAGGCTTCAAGGACAGAGTCAAGGGAGAAAGAGAGGTTGAGAAGGGAGGAGTTGGTACAGCAATGGTGGGGGCAGAGATGGCAAGGTTTGAGTTAGGAGCCCGTCAGAGACTTGACCCCTCAAGAGGTTAAGAGCCAAGAGCTTTTAGTGTGGCATGAGGAGTAATAGAGAGAAGGAGAAGGAGAAGGGAGAGCCAGGGTCACAGGAAGGGGGGGTGGGTGGGATCGGGTGTTGGGGAAGGAGGAGAGAAGGAGGAGGCCCAGGAGGTGAAGAATGAGTTGAACTCAGAGGCAACAAAGAGGGGTCAGAAATGGTGATATCACTCGCCTTGAGGACTGGGATGGGAGAAAGAGGCATGGATGATCTTCCAGAACTTGGAGGGTGGTTAATGTTGTTCTGGAAGGTGGAAGCAAAATACTCCAGCCTTGGCAAGCCTAGTGGCTCAAACAGTACTGGGTGGCTCCGGCATTTGAGTAGGTCAGCAGGCAACCAGAGAACTTATGAGCTCTCAGGCATGATCACGCACATAGGCAGGCCAGTAGTTCAGCTGAGATCCAAGGAGATGGGAATCACAGACCCTGGTTTTCCTGTTGGGGGACATGAGATCCCAGATAGTCATGAATTTGGTATTAAAGTAATTAGGACAGAACTGATTGTGCTGGCAGAGAACATAAGTCCCCAAGAATGAGTAGTTCGCCAGACGAGGCATGAGTGGAGATAGTGGTAAGGAGTGGTATACCCCCCACCGACAGCGACACCAGTAAACGACCTACATCGGCTCATTGACAGGTTGCTGTATTGGTGTGCCAGAGACAGGGGCACACCGTCTCTGGTCCTGCACCCCTCCTCGAATCAACTCAGTCGGATTCGACTTTTAAGAAAAACGGACTGGGAGTTCATCGGGATTTTGTGACGGCAACTTGCGGTTCTACATAAATTCTGTTGCTGTAATGCCAGATCATGAATTGATGTCAAACCGGCATCGTGAGAGCCATAAGGAGCTCAGTGACTGATGAGGGAGACAGGCAGGGCAGCAACAGATACCAGCCACATAGATTAGGACTGAGAAGGGCAGAGAGAGTTTTAGGAGGAGTGTTCATATGTGGAGGGAGGTAATAGTACAGGAATGAACTGGATGGTGGAGGAGAGGTAGATGGCAACACCACCACCCCTCTTATCATGATCCTGTCAGGTGAGAGTACACCCAGGGATGGCAGGTGCGGTATCCGAATCTTGGGGACAGCCAAGACTCTGAGATTATCAACACATCAGGCTGAAGATTAAATGTGAGCAGTTGCAGCAGGTCTATGTTGGAAGGAGGCTGCAGACATTTATGTGTGCCAGTCTTACCCTTTGGGGAGACCAGTGGGAGGAGAGTGACCAGGGCCAGGTTTGGGCTCAGTATCACCTGCCACCAGCAGCAGCAGCTAGACAAGAGCTTAACAGAGACAGATGTGCTTGCTTGGCGGTTGGGGGGAGGGGGAGAGGGAAGAATAGATCTAAGAGTTTCAAGGTGGAGGCAAGAGGAAGGGAGCAACCTGAGAGCCAGGGGAAATGAGGGGGAGGCGGGGGTAGAAAGAGGGGAGAGGGAAAGCTAGGGAAAACATGAGGGAAAGGAGAGAAGGGTGATAACCAACACATTAGAAAGCCAGAAGGCCATGGGATCAGAGCTTGCAAAGGAGAGAGAGTTAAGCTGAGAGAGAGAGAGCAGTGAAAGCAGCGGGGGCAGGGGGAGTACGGGTTGCCTGAAGGGAAGGAGTTTAAAGGCTAACAGTGTTAAAGTATGCAATATGCTTTCTCATGATATCATGTACTCTTACTAGTGTTGCTACTTTAAGAAGAAATTGGATATTGTTATAAAGAGTGGTTGCTTGTTCAGGCAAGACCACTGAGTAGTGAGAAGTTGCTATGGGCTGTATCTATGCCTTCTGTTGCCTTTAAACCCTAGTATAAGACCCTAGTGTAATATGTGTAGGGGGGACGAGGAATCGGATAAGTAAGAAGTATGAGAAGAAAATGGAATGGGGTGGGAAGGAGGAGGGTTGGATAGGCAAGAATCAGGTGATGGGGCAAGTAGAACAGAAGCTGAGAGGCAGCACAGTCTAAAAAGATAGGAGGATCCTACATAGGAAGTTAGTACATTTGATGAAATGTGAGGTGGGAGGTGGAGGCAAGACAGGATGGAGAGCTGAGAGGCAACAGCACTGTGGAAAAAGGGGACCTCATAAGGGAGTTAGTGCAATTGACTAAATGTAAGGGAGATGGAAGAAAGAAGGCAAGGCAGGGGATTGGGGGAGCTGAGAGAGCAGCACTGTGGAAAGAGGGGACTCTATATAGGAGTTAGTACAACTGACCTAAATGTAAGGGAGATGGAGGACAGAAGGCAGGATATGGGGTAGGAGGAGCTAAGAGAGAGAGAGAGAGAGCAGCACTGAAGGAAAATAAGATGGGGGACCCTATATAGAGAGTTAGTGCAATTGACGAAATGGAGGGAGATGGAAATTAAGGCAAGACAGGGAATGGTGGGGGTAAGCAGGTAGGAGGCTGGTATTGGGTACAAGCAGGTGGGGCCTGGAGAATGAGCAGCTGAAAGAAAGACTTAGTAGGAAGCCAAAACTTGGGGAGGAAGGAAACAGAAGTAGCAATTATAAACAGCAAACAAGAAATCACGTTACAGGATTACACAATTAAAACATGGCAGTAGTGATAACTGAGCAGTATGCACAATTACAATAATATAAAATGATATCAGCGGTGAGGATTGAATGGACAGATAAAAGCTGAGTGCAGACCAGTAGCAGAATATGCAAACTTGGGGAAGGAAGAATAACATAAATAGAAATGAAAATAAGTGTCCTTATGAGAACTGCTGGAACAGGGACAAGGAGAGTGAAGCAGAGTCAGCGGCAGACAGGCTGACTCCAGCAGACTCAAGGCAGACCATGATCCTGCGTTCGATCCTTCATGTGGAGGACTGCTAGTATGTGAAGCCTTGAAGTAGTAGTAGGTGGTTTTGAACCAGGGACTCTGTTGGAAGTGGCACTTCAAAGTCTCTCAGCATTTCTTTATTGCCGCTCCATTGGGGTTTCGATCAATGGTTGAGGAGGGTGATTAACAGTAAGGCAATGTCACCTCATGACCCCATTGCAGGCTGTCTGGTGGAAACACGATGGTCTGAGAGAGACAAGTCCAAGTGACTTAAATTTCAGAAATGGCAGTCTTTTAGCTGCGCCCACCCAGTGTCCCGATCCAGAGACCTGTTGGCTGCTGGAGGCAGCACTTCAGAGTCTCTCAGCATTCCTTTTGCTGTGGCTCTGTTGGGGTTTCGATCGGTGGGGTGGGGGGGCAGCAACAGTAAGGCAGTGTACCTCATGACCCCATTGCAGACTAGCAGATTCCTGGCTCTCCAGTCACTGCCAGCATCTCTGGTCCATTCTGTGGTTGTCATCGCCGCTTATCCTGACGATAGCGAAATGGAATATTATCCTGACTTCTGGAATGTGGAGGAGGAATATGAGGAGAACAATTTGTGGTGCCCTCTTGCTCTAGTTCTGCCCTCTCATCCTGTAGTGCCTCGGTGGTTTATACCTGAGATTCCTCCTGAGGACCCATCTTTCCAAGCCATGATGCAGCAGATGCAGTCTGCCATGGGCCTTGTTGTGAAAGAAGAAAATTCAAGTGAAAGAAATCCCTTGAATTTTTGGAAGTTCCTGCTCCTCTCCATTATCAGTCCATCTCTGTCTCCTGCATTAGGGGATATGCTTGCTGCATGATACAGACCAAACTCACTGCTGCAGTCCCTAGAAAGGCTGATGAGCAGTATCCAGTACCATCTGCTAAGCCTTACTATGGTAACCAGCCAGAAACTAACTCTGTGGTCATCATGGTTGCTAATGATAGGTCTAGGGCCCCTAGACTTATAAGTACTTTGCCTCGTGGTAAAGAATCTAGATGTGATGGGCAAGCATACTTATGTCTCTGCAGCGCTGGGCCTTGGGATTGCAAACCACCAGGCCCACATGATCAGGGTGTCAAAATAGCGTGTGGAAAGCTGCTCATGCTGCAGCTCAGGCTTTGCCTGATGGCTCTGCAAAAACTTATTTGCTTAAAACATTGTCTGCTAGTGCTGAGGTTGGCAAACATTTGCTGCTCTCAGTTTATGATGCCTCTGCCAGGGCTACAGCTTCTGGCTTTGTATGAGGGCATATTCTTGGCTCAGAGTTGCTGGCTTTGCCACTGATATGGCAGCCAGTTTTCTGAATGCCTTTAAAAGGTCACAGTTTTTGGCTATGATGTTGAAGAGGTCCTACATGGCCTTCAGATTTCAACAAATGATTCTAAGATCTGTGACAGCCCTGTGTCCCACTCCTGCAAGAGGTTTGTGGTTGGCTCCTTTCATCCGCCTGCTCCTCAAGGTAATTGTACCTAGCATCTGCAAGGCCATGGTAGAGAAAGTGCCCCCTTCCAAGTCCCCTCGGGTGCCCTGCTGTCCCCAGTTACACCTGACTGTCTTCTTCCCCCTTCAGTTATTACCTCCAGGGGTGAATTTGGGGACAGGATCTCTGTATCTGACAAAATGGCAGGAGGTTACCACGGATGAATGGGCCTCCTTCCTATTATCTTCCGGCCATCTGTCCCTTCTCAAGGAAGTAGTTCAGACCTTATTCCAAAATGTGTCATAGAACTGGTTCCTTCTCAGAAGAAAACAAAGGATTGTGTTCCAGATACTTCCTAGTCAAGAAATGGACAGGGAATCTGTGTCCTATGTTAGAGCTCAGGGACCTCAACCTGTACATCAAATACAAAAGTTTTGAATGATATTCTGCAGTTCTGATCTCCTACTGCAGCAGGGCAACTGTCTCAGTTTCTTGGACATGAAGGATGCATGTCTTCATAAAAAAAATCAATCCAGAAGCAAATGGTGTGATGCCTTTTACTGGACAAACTTGGATGTTACAAAAGATGTTCTTTTGGTAACATCTAAGTTGGTCCAATAAAAGGTATCAAACATTTGCTTCTGGATATGTTCTTACAAGGACCAATATGGCAACTAAACTAAATCTGTTTGTCATCATAAAAATATCAAGAAATCACACAGACAATACTCCACTTTGTGCTGGAGGCAGCATTATCAGTTTAAGGTATTACTCTTTGGCTTATCCTCTGTGCCATGGGTCTTTACCAGATGCTGGCGGTAGTTGAGCAAGCAGCCCTTTGCAGGAAGGCCTGTATATTCAAACAACATGAAGTCTTGCTGTATTCTGACATTATGCAGTTAGCCCCAGCACTTGAACTGCTCCGAGAGGAAAGAGTTAACTCTGTGCCAGAGCATAGAACATTGAGGTCGAGCTCGGTTCAAACCTTTGTCTGCTGCGAACTTTGAAGTGTAACGTCAGATTCTTTACTCCGCCTTAACTGGACAGTCGCTTTGGGGATCTCTCCATCGCTTTTGGTTCGTAACATTAAAACATCGGTCTTATACCACTTTTTTCTTATTCTACTAAGGTTCAGATCCCTGTCTGTGGTACAGTCAAGTGCTTAGGTAGTGGACTGTGTGTTATTCTGTGTGGAAATTGTAAAAGAAGGTTTTTCAGTTGGTTCGCTGAACCAATTGTCTGGTTTACTTTAATTTTGTTTTATTTTTCACTGTTTAGTGTGAGGTACTGGTAATTATCGTTCTTAAAAAAAAAAAAAGTGTTCAGGCGTTTTATTCCAATACCCATCGCTCCGCGTTAGGAACCCAGATAAGCAAGTCTTGCCTGGCTTAAGCCGATTAAAGGGTAAGTTTTAGGATGGCTACATCTGAGAAACCCAAAAGAAAACCGGCCCACTAGGTTTCAGCACTGCAGTGAGTGTGGGGAGGCCTTTGCTAAGTCTGATCTCCACACCACCTGTGTTTACTGTCTGGGTTTTGACCACCTGGATTCAGACTTTCAAATATGTAAACATTTTCCTAAGGCCACCCTGGATAAAAGATTGTGCAGGCTTAGGGAAAGGGAGGCCGAGGTCCACTGACCGGATGGCCAGCCCGGTTCGGTTCCAACCGAACCTGAGGGAGTGCCTTCTGACCTGGGCGAGACTCTCGGCAAAAGGAGAGCCAATCCTGAGGGGTCGGTTCCGTTAAGAAAAGAGAAAGGAGAAATCGGCCGTTCGGATCCAGAACCGCATTTATCCAACTGCGAAGAAATTGCAGGGGCGATTAGTATTGTTGAATAAAGCTCCATCCGTTCCGACTAATCCGGGCGCTCGGAAGTGCTCGTTTGGTCGGGTTCCTCTGGTTCCGTATTATTCCCAGAAGAGTATTATGAACCGGATCTGAGGGGGATGAAGACTACGGCGACGATGGTGGTATGGAAGGTCTGGATGAGCCCATAGAACGGACATCTCCTCAGACAGGCTGCCTAGTGTTTCCTCCTAGGCTTTCTGAGTCCCCTTCCACTTTTGTTTTACAAAAGTGGCAGAAACCTCCAGCCTCTCTGGTGGAATCTGCTGAGGAACAAGAGGAGCCTGACTTTGTGGAAATGATGGACATCCTAGAGTCAAAAAGATTGTCTATTCTCTCCATAAATCCCTGGGAACGGACACAAAGAGTGCTTAAAACACCAAATTCTTTACCTCCTGTGGACAGACAAATGGACAAGAGGTACATGCTGTCAGGCTCAGTTACTGAGTTCTTGTACCAGCAGTGCAGCCATGTTTGGGTTGTGCAGGCTGCAGCCTGTGATAAGGCTAACATACCCTTGGCTTCACACACCCCAGATAAAGACTCTAGGAAGCTGGATGTCATGGCTAAAAAACAGTACTTGGCATCCTCCTTGGGACTCAGGCAGGCTAACTACATGGTTTCCACACAGCCAGATACCAGAAGTCCACATGGGATACTGTTCTGGAACTGGCTAAACAGGCTTCCTCCAGCTGGCCAAGATGCTGAAGGAGGTGGCTGCTGATGGGATAGAGGCATCTAAGATCCAATTTCATGCTGTTGTAGACTCTAATGATGTATCATCACGAGTCATGGCTACATCTGTGTCTCTTCAGAGGTTGGCTTGGCTCAGATGTACTAGCCTCTCATAGGACACCCAGGCTAAGGCCATGGATTTCCTGTGTGGATAATTCTCTGTTCGGGGAGCAGACAGAGAATTATATGAAAAAATGGACGAGTACAGGACCAGCTACAGGAGTGCACAGGCCAAGGAAAGGCAGGCAACTCCTCAAAAGCAGCAATTGTGGGGCAGGGGCACCTTTTCACAGGCCTTTCTACCAGGCACAGGCCTCCTCTCCTTTTCCTCAGAGGGGTTCTTCAGAGGGAGAGGTAGAAGGGGGATGAGCAGGGCTGCATCCTCCTCTCAGTCCAAGGCTCCTGCCAAGCAGACACCCTGATGTGTCAGCCGGGTAAACTCCCTTTCCAGTAGGGAGGCAGGCTGGCTTGCTACTTCCAGGCCTGGAAGTCTGTTACTTCAGACAAGTGGGTCCTGGAGGTAGTAAGCAGGGACTGCCTCAGCTTCAAAAATTCCCAAAGCTGAGGGTCAGGTCTTTTCCACCTGCAAACATCTCCGAAACTATTGCCCTAGAGGCAGAGGTTTCCTCTGCTGGCTCTCAGAGCTTAGAGAGGTTCCTACTACACAGGGCAAAGTCTGTATTCCAGATACTTCCTCACCCCAAAAAGACAGGGAGTGAGCAGCCCATCCTAGATCTAAGATATTTAAACAAGCACCTAGTCAAGCCCAAATTCAAAATGGTGACTCTGGGAATAATTATTCCTTCCAGTAGGCCAGGGATTGTTAGCCTCCTGGTCCTCAAGGATGCCTATTTTCACATTCCCATCAGGTGCTCCACAGAAAGTACTCGGGTTGAACTGCCTTCAGGCCATTATCAGTTCAGAGCAATGCCCTTCAGACTAACATCAGCTCCAAGGCTGTTCACAAAATGCCTAGCAGTAGTAGTGGCCTTTCTAAGGAGACAAACATTTCCATATTTCCATACCTGGACGACTGGCTCATTGTGGGCAGTATCCAGACCAAGTCAAGTCAAACCTGCAAGTGACCCAGCAATTGCTCACTTCCCTAGGAATTCTCCTCAGTCTTCCAAAGTCAGTTCTCAAACCAGTGCAACTCCTGACCTTCATAGGGGTAGAGTTGGACACTGTCCAAGCTAGAGCCTTTCTTGCTCTGGCAAGGGTAAAGGCCCTTACAGACCTGGTTTTTCCTTCGCTTTCTGGTGTCTCACCAGCAAGGCATTTCCTTCAGCTCCGGGCACACATGGCAGCTTCCACTGCAGTGGTACAAGGGGCCAGATTTCAGATGAAGAACATCCAGTTCCACTTGAGGGCTTTTGGTCTCAGAAAAAGATCTTCTAACCAAACTAATTCCAGTGACTCAGACTCTGATCCAGGCTCTCCAATGGTGGTTGGATCAGGACAACCTCAGACAAGGAGTTCCATTCATCACCTAGTCTCATTCTGTGGTACTAACCACAGATGCTTCTCTTCTGGGGTGGGAGCTCACTTGGGAGTCCTCACAGCACAGGGAGTGTGGTCCCCTCAGGAGTCTCTACTTCACGTCAGACTTCTAGAGCTCATGGCAGTGTACCTGGCTCTACAAACTTTCTCGGACTCAGTACAGAACAAGGTGGTTTAGGTCAGGACAGACTACACCACCACCATGTGATACATCAACAAGCAGCAAGGCACTCGGGTCTATGGCCTTGTGCATGGAAGCCATGAAATTATGGTCCCTGGCTTATTCCTACAGACCTCTGGTAGCAGTCCACCTTCTGGGGAAGGGCGGTGTGCTAGCAGATGCCCTGAGCTAGGATTTCTCCGGCCATCATGAATGGTCCCTGGATCCCCTAGTGTTAAAAGTGATTTTTTCAAGGTGGGGCACTCCAGAGATAGATCTCCTTGCATTCCCAGACAATCACCAACTTCCTTTCTTCTGTTGCAGACCCCAGTCTTGGGCTCAGTCCCCTGGATGCTCTACTTCTGGATTGGGAGGGAAATTTCTGATGCCTTCCCCTTCCTCTATTATTCAAAGTTCTGGTCAAGATAAGGTCACAATCTTGCAGAGTGATCCTGATTGCTCCAGACTGGGCCAGGCAGCATTGGTATCCTCTATTGCTGTCCCTAGCAGTCCATCTTCCTCTATCTCTTCCCAGGAATCACAATCTGTTAACCTCCTCTCTCGGAGGATTTGGTACCTCAACCTTCGTCTCAACTTTCAAGGCATGGCTCTTGAGGAGCTAGAATATGCAAATCTACATCTGTCTCGGGAGGGTTCTGACATTCTCAAAGCCTCTCAAAACCTGCCACCAGAAAAACATATAACTCAAATGGAAAAGATTCAGCATTTGATATTCCAATAAGCACATATCCCCAGATTCTGCTGACTTGGTTACAGTTCTGGATTATATGGTTCATCTTAATGGCTTAGGCCTCAGACCAGCTACCCTGAAAGTACACTTGTCAGCTGTTTCTGCATTTCTGTCAGTGGGGAAAGCTCCTCACTGGCATCTCATCCTGTTTTCTGTAATTCTTTAAAGGATTGCTCCATACCAATCCTCCTTTTAAGGATCCTACTCCTGTTTGGGATCTTAATGTTTGCATTACTCATTTTATGCAACCACCTTTGAGCCTTGGCCTCAGTAGAACTTAAATACTTGACCTGGAAGCTGTGTTCCTGGTAGCTATTACCTCTGCCAGGCATATCAGTGAATTACAAGCTCTGTCAGTGAAGCCTGATTTTGTCTCTTTCCATAGAGATAAGGTGGTCCTTAGAACCAACAGGATGTTCTTACCAAAGTGGTTTCAGATTTTCATCTGATTCAGTCCATGTCTCTCCTGTGTTCTTCACTGATCATTCTTCTTCAGGAGAGAGAAGATTACACAGTTTGATGTTAAGAGGGCACTTACTACTACTTTGAGCTGCATAAGGCACTCAGGTTTGACTGTCCTCAATTGTTTCTCACTTATGGTGAAATGGGAAAGGGTAAACCTGCTACTAAGAGAACTATTGCCAGGTGGATTGTCTCTTACAATTCTGCTATGAAAAGCTAGTCAAAGTACCCCTTCAGGCCTGAGGGCTCATTCGACTAGAGGTACAGCTGCTTCTGTGGCTGCTGCCAGAGATATACCCTCACTAGAGATATGCAAAGCAGCCACCTGGAAAAACTGTCCATACATTCACCAAGCATTACTCTCTGGATGTGCAGGCTAGGAGTGATGCTAGGTTTGGTACAGCAGTACTTGCAGTGCCTATTCCCAAAACAGGTTCGGTATCCTCCTCCATGGAGGTACTGCGGTAATCTGCATAATGTCAGAATACAGCAAAACTTCATGTTGTTTGAAGAAAAATTACTCACCTTAGTAATTGTGTTTCTTCTAATGGTCTTGCTCTATTCTGACCTCCTCCCTGCCTCCCCTCTCAGAACCTGTTTTTTGGGAAGTGGGCTGGCAGGCACAGTGTGCACCTCGGGTGCACTTGCACTTCCCCATACAGAGATGGAGTGGGTTATGTTACATTGTTTTTATAGTTAGGTTTGTTCACTACCTGGTTTTGTTTTGAGTTCTCGACTTGAGTCTTTTGGGACCCAAAATATTTGGTTGCCTTTTGGCTAGTAGTTTTACAGTTTCTGCTTAGCAGGTATAGTTAGTTAGTATTAGCTCATAAGAATCTGACGGTTAGACTTCAGAGTGCTGCAGACAGAGGTTTGAACTGAGCTGGAGCTCAACGTCTCTATGCTCTGGCATAGAGTTAACTCTTTCTTCTCCGAGCAGTTCATGCTGGGGCTGACTGCCTAATGTCAGAATACAGCAAGACTCCATTAGAAGAAATACAATTACTAAGGTGAGTAATTTTTTCTTTCCCTATCTGGACAACTGTTGGAAGAAGTATGCAAAAATAGACAGTCGATTTCAGGAATGTATAAATGATTGTGTGCCTGAAATTAGGAAGTATGACAAGAAGGGAAGAGTTCCTAGGTGGTTTAATAAAAGAATATGCAAATTAGTGGAGACAAAAGAAGCGTATAAAAATATAAGTAAATTCTACAGACCTCAGAAAACAAAAGTTTAAATGATGGCTATCAAGTAAGAAAATATGCTCGTACAGCAAGAACAAAGGCAGAATTGGGAGCAGCATGTAGTAAAAGGATAACTACAAGCAATTTTACAGTTACATGGGAGTTTAAGAAAAGGTAGTAAACAAATCAGCAGTCTCAAAGAAGGAGACAAGATACTGGTTAGGAGGATGAAATGGCCACCGCTTTAATAAATATCTTTGAGTGTCTACCAGTCTTCTGAGGAATCTATTACAATAGGGGAAAGAGTGGGTGAACATCATGTGTGGCATTTAAAATTACAAATCGAAGAAACGCTCAAGAACTTAAACAAATTTAAATCAGGCAGACCAGATGGATTTCACCTTATGTTTTTGAAAGAATTGGCAGAAGAAATAGCTGGACCACTGCGATTCTGTTTAACAGTCATTGAGGAAAGGAAGGGTGCCAGTGGTGTGAGAGTTGCCCATATTACCCTATATTCAAAGCCAGAGACAAAGCTCAAGTTGAAAACTACAAGACCAATAAATATGACGCCTGTGATAGGAAAGGTGATGCAGGGATGTGTTAAGGAGTTCCTGGAAGAGGACCTAAACGCTTGCAGGAGGTAGATGTATCACAACATGGATTTGCAATTGGTAGATCCTGTACTAGTAACCTGTTGCATTTTATCGAATCAGTGAGTCTAGCATTGGACCAGGGCCTGCCTGCCACAGTGGATGTTGTATAACTTGATTATGCCAAGGCCTTGATTCAGTGTCACGGAGGTCTCTGGGAGAAGATGCAACCAAGGGCATGGATATATCATGGCTTCAGGAGAGATATCAGAGGGTTCAAATAAGGGGTTTTCTGTCTGAATGGGCAGGGTTACTAGTGGGATCCCCAGGGTTCAGTCCTGGGGCCCCTACTGTCACATTTTGTTGCCACCATGCAGGTGTCAGAGCGTGGCTTTGTGAGTTCTGGAGACATACTGTAAAGGTGGGGGCAGTGGTAAACAACTCAACATCGAAAGATAAGTTTCAGGAACAGTTGCATAAGCTGGAAGACTGGGCAAGGACACACAGGTTGAGTTTCAACGAGAACAAATGCAAAGTAATACACTTTGGTTTTAACAACGGAAAGCCCAATATTTAATAAACAATAAGATCATTACAAGTACAGAAAGTGAAAAAAGACTTGGGAGTTATAATATCAAACACATTAACCTTTGATAAACATAATGTGGAAATGGTTAAACGTGCTAATAAAATAATGGGTAACATCCTAAGAAATATTAAAAGTAGAAGTGAGAAGGTGTTGGTGCCCTTGTACAGATCCCTGATCAGGCGGTCCTGGAGAACAGCATGCCATTAGTGCCCTTGAGCATAAGACTTATAGAGAGAGTTCAATGGAGATTTACTAAAATGATTAATATAGTCCAGAACAAGGATTATTATAATAGGTTACTTGATACATAGACAGTGTCGGGTAGTTTAGGCCTACTGCCCACCCAGTCTGCCCATTTGAGCTTGTAAGTTCAGTTTATGTTTTCCTAGAAGTCTGTTGCCCCTATCCCTGGCCTCCAGAATTCCTTTATGTCTATCCCATGCATTCTTAAATCCATGATTGTTTCCAGCCCCCACCACTTCTCTGGCAGGGAGTGCCACTTATCCCACCACTCGTTCTGTGAAAATTCTTCCTCACGTTTCCTCTGAAATCGTCCTCCTCCAACTTCATCCCATGCCCTCTAGCCCTGGAACATCTTTTTTGTAAAATAATGTGCCAGGGTTTTTGCATCTGTATGCATTATCTTGCACTTCTTGCATTGAATTTCAACTGCCAGACACCTGACCATCTTTCAAATTTCTGCAGGTCCCTTCTCATTCTGTCTACACCCTCTGGTGTGTCTACTCTGTTATAGAGCTTTGTGTCATCAGCAAACAGGGAAATTCTGCCTAGGTCCTGCGCAATGTCACTGATGAAGATGTTGAATAGGGACCCATCCCAGCGGTACCCTACTGGTCACTCTTCCCTCTGTGGAGTGACAGCCATTTACCACCACTCTGTATCCTGCCGCCCAGCCAGTTACCTACCCACCACACTACAGTCCTGCTCTACACCCATATTACCCAGTTGTGTAATAGTCTTCATGTGGCACAGTGTCAAAGGCCTTGCTGAAGTCCAGATAGGCCATGTTCACTACCCTCCCTGATCCACCTCCCTAGTCACCCAGTCAAAGAATTCACCAGGTTCGCTCTGACATGACCTCCCCTGGTGAAACCATGCTGCCTTGGGTCCTGTAGTCCATTGACATCCAGATGTTCCACCAATCTCTCCTTCAGTAGTGCTTCCATAGATCTGGGTTCATACTCAGTGTCTTATCGAGGAATTAGAGGAGATCTATGTTATGTCTATAACGCCTTTCAGAATGTAATGCTCTGGGAATGGGCAGGGTTAACCAAAAAGTGGGATCAGGTAGGCAACTAGGGCCCACTCTTACCAGCTACAGGAGAAGTATGGAACATCTAAGAGGTAGATGGTATAATCAGAGGGTAGTGGAGGTGTGGAATTCCTCCCATCAGCTGTGGTAGGTGCTGGTAATATGGCTGCTTTTAAACGACTGCTTGATCAATACATGGGAGAAATAAAATGGGATTATGTCCACTGAATAGTGGCAAGTCCGTTCTGGCTGGTGTAGCTGATTGGACTTGTAAACTGAACCTATGAACCAGCTCCTGAAGGCCAGCTCAGGAGGCTCTGCTACATACCCTCTCTCGGACACATCAGTTGTTCAAAGACTTGGGGTCACAGTGAATTTATTAAAGTTTGTATAGGTACGTGCCAAAAATTACAGTACATAGGGCGGTCTTGACACAGAGAAAGATGTGATCTTCCTCGAGATACAGCTCTTGCAGCAGGTTACACCATTAGGACTGAAGCCACGGGCATCAGGACCTCACCAAAATCTTCTAGCTACCAGTCTTCAGCGGGGACCGCCTCTGACGTCGGTCCTGCCCCGACGTCAGGCATAGTACTAAGGAGGCGGTCCCCCAGAATCCCAGTTCTTTCCTCACGTCGACTTTGTAAGTCTCGACCTCTCGGTTAGTTTTAGCGCACGACAACCAGGAAAACTTTCAAACTTTACAAAATCAACTCTCTTCAGTCGTTTTTTTCCTGATGTCCTCTCCAACTTCAGCAGAGGGCCATTCTTCAAAGTGTGCCTGTGTAAAGCAGATTCCTTTCAAAGACCCTCATTCGGCCTGCGTTCGTTGCCTGGGCCCAGACCACGACACCCAGGCTTGCTCCTTCTGTCAGGGCTTTAACAGCCATACGAGGATCCGCCGCCAGAACGCCTCCAGGCTTTCCTCCTAGAAGAAAACTTAAGGCAATGGAACCTTCCTCCGAGGGGAATCTTCAGAGAAGTCACACAGGCACCATGAGAAGCACCGGAGAAGGTGAGACCCAGATCCCCCTCAGGGCCTCGGACTCCCGCAGCTCCAGCTCCAGGTCGAACCTCTCCGTCGAGGCCCGCTCTCAGCCTCCCGGTTGTGGTCAAATCGGCCAGTGGTTCCTCTCTCTGCGGCCTGCCAAGACCTCCAGGCCCGCTTCCTCGGCTAATACCTCGTCCAGGTCTGGGAGTCCCACAAGTCGTCTCTCGGCATTCGACCCCCGGCGTCCGGTCAGTCTCCCTACGCCGCCACCCCAGCACAGGACCAAGGCTGACCTCCCTTAAAGCGGACGTTGGACCCGGCGTCTGTTCACCCGACGTCGGCCAAGTGCATAAGCATTCCAGAGAATCGGCGACCGTTCATCACCTGTCGCCGGTCAGGCATTCGGCCTCCCAGGACACGGCGGGGGACCAGCGTCAGATACCGTGGTCAGGAATACCACAGCACTGCCTACCGACATCAGTTGGAGGCGCTGTCGGAGGAGGATCTACCCAGCCTGAGGACCAGGTGGGCGATCCGGACCCGTCGAACTCCACGGGAACCCTCTCCAGAACCAGAGACCCGGGGAGCTGATGCCCGGCCCGACGACAGGCCACGGTGTCTGGTCCGTCGTCGGGCCTAAACTTGTCAGAAGTGAAGGAGCTCTTCACCTTCTGGTGGGACACTATCAAAAGGATGTGGTCACCACGCAGCCTCTTCCCGCTCACATTCCCGACGCCTGCACCCTCCTTCCAGGGGTCAGCAGGACAAGCACCTTCCCCAGGGACCAGCAGCACCTCCTAGGGATACATCTTTGGGAAGAAGGCCTCCGTCAAGATCCTCTTCAGGGTCACCCAGCCCCAAGAGACCCAGAAGGCGTCGGTATTCACCGTCCACGGAGGGTTCCAGATCTTACATCTCTGAATGCTCCAGGTCTCCTTCATTAATCAACATCCCTCTCCGGACCCATCGACCTCCCTAGGTCTCCTCCGGATGACCCTATTCTCCGAAATAATGAAGCATATTCAGGAGAACATGGGATGGGATGCCGAGGAGCTCGACCCGAAAGACAACGCCTTGCCCGCTACCTTCGGCAAAAGACCCCAAGCCTGTGGTAGTACCACCCTTGGTGGACACCTTTATGGGCGTCACCAAGGCAGCGTGGAAGCATCCACTTCGACCCGGCAATGCCGAAGAAGGCTGACCGCCAGTACAAGGCCCCAAGGGAGGACCAGTACCTGGCTGACCATCCTTTGGCCGACTCCTGGTCATTACAGCCTCTCATGACCGGTCTCAGAAACCACAACATTTGAGCACGCAGCCACGGACCCGAGTCAAGCAGTTGGGACGTGCTGGGCGAAGCGCCGCGTGCAGCGACTTGCCCGTTAGATCATTGAATTACCTTACCCACATGGTTCAGTTCCAGAGCGTGTTGTGGGAACAGGGACAGGACCTGGTGGAGAAACTGCCAGGCGGTGGCCAAAGGAGGAACTCCTGCAACTCCTCCGTACAGGTTCAGATGTGGGGACCCAGGTGCTCAGAGCCCATACGACTCTGCGGACTCTTGACCAGAGCGGCAGCCTCAGGCATGTGTCTCCGGAGACACTCATAGCTGTGTCTCCGGGTTTACCGGACGTCCGAAAAAACATCATGGGCGCTCCTTACTATGGCGAGTTCTGTTTGGTGAAGCCTTGGAAAGGTGATCACCAAATTGCAAAAGCCAGGAAGGCTATTAGATCTGTCCATGCCATGTACAGATCTAGACTTAGTTCCTTCACGTAGGAACCAGAGTCGCTTTCACAGCTGGACCCAAAGGCAACAACCTCGTTCAGCCAGCAACAAGGGCTCCTTCTCTCGGAAAGCCCAGGCTAAAACATCCTCAGGCAGAGGCCACGAGCCACCAAGTCGGCCCAACCTGCAGGATCAATGCTGCCATAGCATGTCCCTTCCGGCCCCCTGCCCTCCTCAGGATCAGCGGGAAAGCGAAGGTCGGGGGTCACATGGCGGACCACCTGCCAGGGTGGCGGTTGATCACCACCGACAGGTGGGTGCTACAGTTGGTCGAAAAAGGCCATTATATAGAATTTGTAGACAACCCTCCACAAAGGCTTCCTCTGCTCTCCGTTATTCGGGTCAGCACGCCCTGCTCATATGGCAGGAAGTGCTCACGTTCCTACAGAAAGAAGTTTTGGAGCACGTTCCAGGGAACAGAGGAGCAGGATACTATTCACACTTCTTCCTGGTTCCAAAGAAAGAGGGACCTCCGTCCAATCTTGGACCTCAGCGACCTCAATATGCGGTCATTTACAAGCGCTTTTGCATGGTGACCCTTCCGGACTAATCCCCATGCTGAAGGACACCTTCTTGGCGTCCTTGGACATGTAGGATGCTTACCTGCATATCCCTATTGCTCAAGCGCACAAGAGGTTCCTGCGCTTGAGTTTCTCGGCTGCCATTATCAGTTCAAGCGCTTCCTGAGGCTGTCATCAGCACCCAGGGTATTCACCAAGTGCATGGCAGTCGTGGCAGCGTCTCTGAGGAGACAGGGCCACTATGTGTTCCCGATACCTGGATGACTGGCTTCTCATGGCCTCCTCCAAGGAGGCATTGCTGATGGCCATTCAGCATACTCAGACCCTTTTCAGTCTCTGGGCATCCTAATCAACTCACGAAGTCTCTCCTGGTACCGTCCCAGAAACTGCAGTTTATAAGAGCAGTTCTGGACACTGTCAGGGAAAGCTTTTCTTCCGAAGACAAGCGGAATGCATCCGATCCCTCATAAGGGTCCTATCCAAGAAGACCATCCCAGCCAGATTGGTCCTTTGCCTGCTCAGACACATGGCTGTGGCCATTCCAACAGTCCAGATGGCAAGACTCCACATCACGGGTAACCCAGTGGATGTTAAGAGTGCAATGGGACCAAAGGCAAGACCATTTGCAGCATCCAGTCAGAATAGCGAAGGCCGTGGTTCAGGACTGGCAATGGTGGCTAGATCCGGGAACCCTCTCTGTGGGGTTCCTTCACAACTCGCGTCCGGTGATAACACTCTCCACAGGCGCCTCAGGGCTGGGGTGGGAGGCTGCTTGGATGGGGTGAGGTCTCAAGGAACATGGACAGCCCAGGAATCTCATCTCCACATCAACATATTGGAGATGAGGCGGTCTTTATGCCCTGCAAGCCTTCCAGTCGGACATTTCACGAGTACCCTTCTTTTGCAAACAGACAATACTGCGGTGATATATTACCTCAACAAACAAGGAGGCACACTCCCTACCCCTTTGCAGGAGGCCATGAGATGTGGGAATGGGTATCGACACGGCGCAAACCTCATTGCAGTTCACGTCCCTGGGGTGGACAGTTCCGTGCCAGACAGCCTGAGTCGCTCCCAGGCCAGAGTCCACAGTGGTAACTTCTACAGGAGGTGGCAGAGGATCTGTTTCACAGATGGGCACTCCAGAATTGGATCTCTTGGCGTCCCCATCCAGCATAAAACTGCCCAATTTTTCGCTAGATCCAGGGCCTGGTGTTTTCTGGCGAGATGCGTTGTCCCTCTCCTGGGCAGGCAGATTCCTCTCGCCTTCCCTCCTTTCCCGTTGATCCAGAGAGTCCTTCTCAAACTTTGCAGGGAGCATGCAACGCTTATTTTGATAGCGCCTTTTTGGACCAGGCAAATTTGGTTCCGCTTCTAAATCAGTTGTCCCGGAACCTCCGCTTCCTTGCCAGTCAGCTGCCACCTGTTGTCTCAGGAGGAGGGTTCACTAGTCCACCGGACTTACATTCATTGAACCTACATACCTGGCTCCTAGTGACATAGCCATGATGCGACACAGGGTCTTGCAAGAGGTGGCAGGCGTGCTTTCTGCCGCCAGAAAACCCGGCAACACCGCAACATATGCCATGAAGTGGCGCAGGTTTTGCCTGTGGACTCAAACACGCAGTTTCTGTCCTAGACTGTCCTGAAAAGCTGGTTCTGGAGTACCTGCTTTCCTTTTCAATCCGGGCTAGCTTATTCCTCGATCAAAGTGCACCTTTGTGCAATCTCAGCTTATCATGCCCCATAAGCCATCGCATGGTGGCCCAGTTGGATGCTACTTGGGCCTTTCTAAGGGGGTCCTCCATCTAGAATGCCTATTAAGGATCCTGTCCCTCCTTGGGACTTGCTCTTCATCCTGGAGCAGCTTACACTGCCACCCTTTGAACCAGCCACGGATTGGAAGCTACGTTTCTGTCGTGGAAAGCGTTGTTTTAGTTACTGTTACTTGCGAGAAGAATCTCCGAATTACATGCTCTCATGTGCAAGAGCCTTATTTAATTTTCCACCAGGATAGGGTATCCTGAGGACAAATCCTAAGTTCCTGCCTAAGGTGGTTTCAGCCCTTACCCTTAATCAGGACATCGATTTACCATTGTACTTTCCCGAAGTACACCAATCGAGGAGAAGCACTGCTTCACACCCTGGATGTTCACAGGTGTCTCAGATATTATCTGACCAGAACCAAACAGCTCCGGAAGGCAGAGCAGCTGTTTGTATCCTTTGCTGAGAGGATGAAAGGGGCCCCGTTTGAAGCAGACCCTTTCCGTTGGCTCATTCAGTGTATCTCTTTCTGTTATGACAGCGTCAGAAACCCTTGCGGGAGTGGTCGAGGCAATTCCTGAAGGGTGGCTACCTCCTTTGCAGCACTGAAGAATGTGTCCACTTCAGCTATCTGTGCTGCAGCCACCTGGAGCTCGGTGCATTCTTTTATCAGGCATTACAGCCTGGACATCGCCTCAAGGCGAAGGGCTGATTCGGCCTAGCCGTCCTCCAGGACTTCTGTCTTAGGCTCAGAGGTGGTCTTAATCTTCGTCTTTCCTCCTCCCGATGGCTTTTCAGTGTCGCCATTGCCTGGAATCAGTCTAATGGTGTAACCTGCTGCAAGAGGTGTATCTCGAAGAAGATAGTACAGTTACGTAAGAACTTACCGTAACAGTAGATCTCGAGAACAGCTCTTCAGCAGGTACCTTCCCGCCCACCATTCCCCTTGGAGGAAGTAGGTTCTAACCTAACACCCACCCTTCAGATTGGAAAGGTCTGTCCTTAGTCTTGGCCATCTGATGGCGGGTCCTCGGTCTCCTCTTCTGATGTCATCTAAGCGTCCGGAAGTCTCGGCAGGAGAACTGGGATTCTGTTGGGACCGCCTCCTTATGTACCGCCTGGCGTCGGGAAGTAGGATCGGCGTCGGAGGCAATCCCGCTGAAGACTGCTAGCTAAAAGATTTCCATGGGGTCCTTTGCCTGGCGGCTTCAGTCCTAATGGTGGAACCTGCTGCAAGAGCTGTTCTCGAAGATCAACTGTTACGGTAAGTTCTTACGTAACTGTACTTTTCCTACCACAGGACTGGGCAGACATTATTCTTTTTTTGTAATTTAATAATTTTATCTCACCTGCAGCCACAGTCCTGCACTACTCCCAGCCACCGCTCCTTCCACCTCCAACCCCAACACTCCACTTAAGCCCAGCTGGCAGACACATCTCTGCCTGCTAAGGGGTCCCCCCACCAGCCCCACACCTGGCGAGGAACCGTTACTGCACATGCCATTCCGGGCATCGTCGGCAGGTGGAACACTGGCTGTCAAGCTGCCACGGATCTGTGCTGCCATTTTCCCACTATTTTACTCTCGATGGAAGCACGGACGTGCAAGGACGCCAGCGCATTGACGCGCGGATGTGCCATGTTTCCCCACTGGCACCACGCAATTGCAGTACCACCGGGCGTCCCCAGGGACCAGCAGAGCACGGTGCGCCACCCCGTCTCCCCAGGACTGGAGAGCTGTCGCCTGATGATCAATCCTAGTCCTCCTGCAGACCCCTGATGACCCAGGCTCATTCCCGAACCGGTCGCCGGCATAGAGGCGAGTGTGGCTTCAGGGCCTCAACCCTAAGCGCCACCGGGCTGGCAGGGCAGACACTATTGATTGCTTAGGCAGACTTGGTATACAGGAGACACTATATCTCTGCTTGAACAATATCACATCTCCCTGGCCACACATGGCTGTGGCCATAGTGACTATGCCACTGCGTGTCTTCATATGATGATACCTCACTGGACTGTCAGGATCCAGTGCGATCTGCTAAATGAGCTGGACCAAATGGTTCTTGTCAAGTCTCTTCTTCACAAAGAGTTGCTCTGGTAACTGGATCATGATACCTATTGAAGGGTGTTACATTCCTTGTACCAGCTCCTGTTTAGATCTTAGCCACAGATGCCTTGGTCTTTGACTGAGGTACTCATCTCAGCCCTTACCAGACACAGGGTCATGGACCAAGGTGGAGGCCAAGCTGCACATACATGTACTGAAAATGCAGTTTGCTTTGTACTGCCTCCAAACTGTTCAGAATCATCTCTGGCCTGGTTCTCTGTTAACTCAGATGGACAACATCAGTGTGATACATTACATCACCAAACAAGAGGGCACTCAGTTCTATCCTGTGAGGATATGGTATTGGGCTCTGTCTCACAGCCTTCAGGTGTCGGCCGTGTTTCTCCTTGGTCTCCAAAATGTCTTGGTAGAGAGGCTAAGCAGGTCCCAGGCTATGGTTCACAAATGGGAACTGCTGTCCTCTGTAGTAAATGACCTCTTCACAAGATGAGGTCATCCAGAGCTAGACCTTTGTTGCATCTCCAGACAACATGAAACTGCCATGTTTCTGCTTGTCGTTCAAGGCCTGGAGTTTTTTGGTATGATGTGTTGTTCCCATATTGGAAAGGAAAATTCTATCGCATTTCCCCATTCTTCTAATACAGAGGGCTCTGCTCAAGCTGTGGCTTGGAGGTGCCACTCTCATCCTCATTGTTCTGTTATGGCCTAGCCAGATGTGGTTTCACTCCTTTAACTTCTAGCGGTGGCGCCTCTATCCCTTTACCTCTGTGTCAGGGTCTGCAATCACAGGGCAAGGGCTCCTTAGTCCATCGGACCTAAAATCCCTACACCTGCATGCATGGCACCTGAAGACATAGTCATTCCACATGTTGGGGTATCTTCTAAGGTTGCTGATTTCCTACTTATGGCTAGAAAGCCTTCTATCAGACATTCTTGTTGCCTGAAATGGAAGCACTTCATTATGTGGTTTGCTTCCTAGAATATGGACCCATTTTACATGCCCTATGAAAACTGTGCTGGAATACTTGCTTTCCCTGTCTGACTCTGGCCTGCAGTAAACTTCTCTTAAGGTGCATTTGGCTGATATATCGGCTTTCGTGCCCTATTGATGGTCATATGGTTGGCCAATTAGAAGTGTCCCATACATTTCTGAATGGTATTCTTCATCGAAACCTCCTATCTGTAATCCCGTCCCACCTTGGTACTGGAATTTTGTTCTTGAGAAATTGAAGTTGACTCTTTCTGAGCCTGGTGCAAGCTGTGGCTTACCTTTCCTATAATGGAAAGCGTTATTCTTAGTTGTGATGACCTCTGTTTGGAAGTTTTCCGAGCTTGATGCTTTAACGTGCCATGCTCCTTATTTGATTTTTCACAAAGACAGTCTCTTTGCTTACAAATCCTCGTTTCTGCCGAAGGTGGAATCTGAATTTGCACTGAATCAAATGATACACCTTCTTGTATATTATTCTGAGCATGCCAGCCAGGGTGGCGCTGCTTCATCGTTGGATGTATACTGTATACAGAATACTAAGATACTATATTGTTCACACAAGGGCTGCAGAAAGTAAGCGTTCCTGTGTGTAAACAATGCCTTTCTAAATAGCTTGCACCTTGTATTACATTTTGTTACAGAAAGTACCATAAGGAATGTACTAGTGTTGTTCGTGGTCACTTCACAAGGGACAAGGCAGCATGGATTCACAGCAGGAAGGTGTCATGTCAGACAAATGTAACTGATTTTTGACTGGGTGACCAGAGTAGTAGACTAGGAAGGGGCTGTGGACATGGCCTACCTAGACTTTAGCAAGGCATTTGACACAGTTCCGCACAAAAGATTAATAAATTAGCCAGCCTGGAGTGGGTCCCAGGGTGGTAGCCTGGGTAAAACACTGGCTGGACAACAGGAAATAGAGAGTAATAGTAAATGGAGTCCACAGTAAAGAAGGGGGTTACTAGTGGGGTACCACAGGGTTCAGTACTGGGGCCAGTCCTTTTAATGTCTTTATAAGTGACCTTGCAGAAGGACTGGAAGGAGAAAAGTATGTCTCTTTGCAGGCGACACAAAGATCTTCAACAGGGTTGATCAGGTGGGGTGGAAAGGATGAAAGGACTTGGCAAGGTTGGAGGAATGGTCAAATGTATGGCAGCTTAGATTCACTGCAAAGAAGTGCAAAGTAATGCACCTGGGAAACAAAATCCAGGGAAGAGTACACAGTGGGGGGTGAGATACTCACAACACCACCAATAGAAAAGGGACCTGGGGTAGTCATATCAGATGACCTAAAGGTGGACCAACAGTGTGAGGAGGCAGTAAGGAGGGCTGGGGGGATACTGGGATGCATAGGAGAGGCATCACCAGTAGAAAACAGGAAGTTGTTGGCCCTCTGTACAGACAGTTGGTAAGACCACATCTGGAGTACTGTGCACAGTTCTGGTGACCCCATCTCTGCAAATACATAGGCAGGGTGGAGGCTGTCAGAGGAGGCAGCAAAATGGTGCAGGGTCTGCACCAGAAGACATATGAAGAAAGACGAAAGGAGCTTAAGATGTATAACCTCGAGGAGAGGGGGGACATGATAGGAACTTTCAAATACCTGAAGGAATCAACAGAGTCCAAGAGGTAGCATCTTTTGGAAAGAGATGTGCAAGAACAAGGGGCACAGTTTGAAGCTAGAGGGGATGGCTTAGAGGTAATGTGAGGAAGTATTTCTTCGCAGAGAATGTATGGAATAGCCTTCCTGAGGAGGTCATAGAGTCAAAACAAATGGGGAATTCAAGAATGCATGGGACAGACATAAGGCAATTCTAGTGGGGGTAGGAGGAAGTAGGCTGTTGGTTAACTAGGATCTACAGCTTATCCGTTGGGTAGAAATGGGCAGACTAGGTGGGCCAAGCCAAGTGATCATATCTGCCATCAGATTCTATGTTTCTCTGATATGGCAGCTTCAGTTGCTTATTTCAAAAATATCCCTGCTGCTGACTTATGTCTTGCAGCTACATGGAGCACTGTTAGCACTTTTCACTAAACATTACAATCTGGACATTGTCTGTCACAGACGTGCTGGTTTTAGGCTTGCTGTACTGCAAGACCTTCTGTCCTGATTATATATCAGACTATGCCATCCTTCTTGCTGCTTTGTACTGCTTGGGAATCAATCCAAAGTTGTGGCTTAATGGAGAGGATATCTCGATGAAAGTAGAACAGTTGCATAAGAACTTACCGTAACAGTAGATATTTGAGAGACTCTCCTCCATTTGACCATGCTGTACCCTCCTCCTTCCCCTTTTGTTATCAGTGTGGGTCATATCAGGTGCTGTGCCTGAAGCCTTATTTCATGCATCCTGTCTCCAACCCCATGCCTCTCCTTCTGTGCCTGATGCTGATCTCATCTCTTAGTTCCGTACAGTTGGAGGTCCTCCAAGGCTACTTTCCAGCAGGGGACTGCTGGAGTGAGGGGTCACCCACATTACAGTATATACACATAGAGACTGCATGTTATTTTGTGCTGCCCTGGCTAGCAAAAGTTTCCGAGTGGTTCTGACACTGAGGCATATAGTTCCAAAGATGTGTCCTAATGGAGGAGATTCTCTTGAAGGTCCACTGTTACGGTAAGTTCTTACGTAACTCTTCATTACTTAAGCACTGTTACTCATCCTGAATGCATGTTATTGACATGACTAACGTAAGGTCAAAGACCAGTATGCTAATGGAACAGTTTAAATTGCAGAACCACATCCAGTCACATTACAACCTCCCTCCCCACCACCACTACCACCATCATGCTCCCTCCCACCTTTGAAACACAAAATCACTCATAAAATCTAACATCAACTAAATCTTAACATTGCCGACCATGCAGCACAAAAACAGCTAAACAATTTAAATATCACACAAGACATTCTTCACAGCCACTGATACAAAAACACTGATTTTATTATTTTAAAACCCCAAACTTCTTGATAGATGGAATAAGGCATTCGAGTTGACATTATACCTTGTAGTCATGCTTTGTTAGTGGTTCAGAGTTCTCTCCTTTCACTTGGACAGTAAACTGTCCTCTTGGCATGTTACTAAGGTATAATTACTACTTTATCATGCCTTATTCCTTACTCTCTATAGCTGGAGTAGGGGTCTCTGGATGAATACCACTAGAAGAAACTCCAAATCAGCTAATAGGTGGCTCAGAAACAGCTATGGACCAGAGCCAAATCAATGTCCATAGTATAAAATCTCACAAGCTCGGCTCCACAGTCTGTACTTCAGCACAAAAACACCATGTCGTGTGTAGGATAACTTTTTATTGAAAATAATAAAACAGCAGTAAGATGCTGGGCAGTCCTCCGAATATAGCTATATTTGGGAGGGTTCATTCAACATCTTACTATATTTTATTATTTTTCAATAAAAAAGTTGTCTACACACAACATGAGTGTTTCTGTGCTGTGAGCCGACTTCTGTGACTGTTACCACTAAAAGAAAGATGGCTACAGGTATGCTACTAAAACAACATAGTGAATAATATATGGACAGCCATACACAACAAGGCTGTGTTTCGATGAAGGGTGAGATGGCATCATAGCTCTTGAGAGCAAAGCTCAAGAGGTTTTTATGATGTCTTCTCTCTCAAGATGGGAACATCAGCCTCGTGTTCAAGGATTGCCTATACATCATTATGTGGTTTATGTTTGTTGGAATTCATCTACCTTTTTTCTAACTTTATCTTGAACTCTGGTTAAATAAACAGAAAACAGCAAACAGTATAGGTTGTAAAACAGCAGTTGGGAGAAGGCACCCTTCAAATCTGGGAGAACTGGCACTTTATAGGACTTTGAAACTGAGAACTGTGATTCGTTGTAAGACATCACCTGACCATGGATTCATTTCCTTATTAATCCATGGTTGCCATCGAGGCAGCGCTTGAGTTTCAAAGTCCTGTACACTGTCCTCTTACAAGCTGACCTGCCCGCTGACTCCCAAATGAGCAGTCATTGAAAGCAATCTCTCTGTACCAGTGATTACTCTATGTGAAGGGCTCTTTCCACCCACCACGCATGTGGACCTCTGAGACAAAGTGCATCAGCACCAGAAATGGGACAGGAGAGGAGAGACACACAGACAGAAGACAATACCCCAGTTGGGCAGGACTCAGCTGCATGTCCCTGTTGGTCTCCACACGAACTGGGCTCCCTTGAGAGCAGAAAGGCAAGAGACATTCCTCCTGTCACTAACAGACAACAAGAAGACAGATGCTGGTACGCTGAGAGAGAGAGAGAGACACACACACACAGAAACACACAAGACAGTAGTGAATTTCTGTATAGCTGTTTTTCCTCCTGGGAGCCCTGGCAGGTGGCTGCAGTCTCTCCTTGCGGGAGTCTCACTCTCCGGCTTCTTCCCATGTCGCCGGCCCGGCCAGTCCCTGTGGATTATCCCCACAGTGAGGCGAGGAAAGGGGCACCGTCGCCTCTCCCCGGAGACCACATCCAGAGACATCGGGCCGACCCCACAGACGCAGGAGGCATCACGGAACCTGCCAGGTTCCATTATCCACTTTTCCGTCCCTCTCCCCACCGATGTGGTGACGTTGGCACATGTCTTCTGACCCATACCACCCTCCAGCCGCCGCCAGAGGGCAGTTAACGAGCGGACAAAGGTCTCCCTCCCCCAAGAGAGCAGTCTTCCAGATGCTCGATCCTCTTTCACCCCTACCGACCCTCGGTGGCCTGATCTGTTCCGACCCCAGTGCCGGCATGGCGCAAGGTGTGGCATCCAGAACCTCAGCCCTCCATGCCACGGGCCAAGCCAACAGTAGTGAATTTCTGCATGAGTAGCTGTGTGTCTCAATTGGTGTGTGTGTGTGTGTGTGTGTGTCTCTCTCTCTCTCTGTCTCTCCATGTCACAAAGCAAAAAACAGAGCCGAACAGCTCATACTCCTGAAGTAGTGCAGCTGTGCAAATTAGACCGAGAGACCGCCCCTCCCAGTCGATATACCAGCCACGTAAGTACTCCATGCAGCCAATGCTGTGTTTTGGGTGTGGCGATAATATATCGTCACCGTCTCCCAGATTGCATAGGCGGCATGTGTATGTTGAAGCATTGTAAGCGGAGCTGAACAAGGCAATCTACCAGTAAGGCAGTGGAAAAAGTAAAGTGGTAATGAATGTGAAGCAAGGATGAATCAAATAAGTACTTCAGATATTTTCATACTGAACTCACGATATTACAGATCACAAAATGTGTTGTTAGTTGCTAAGTTAAGTGCGCTCGGATGGCAACCGTTCCAATACACAACTTCAAATGAAGCGTATCCTCTGTTTTGTTGTAAAGTAACATAACATGTTCAACAAAATATCACACCTTATGTCGCTTGCCATGTTACAAGACATTAAACCACTCCACAGCATGGTTATAGCATAGGAATTAATCCATGCCTGAGTGGTTGGAGGCACTCATCATGTGGCTTCATGCCCCCACCCCCCACGCTTGGATTAATTCCCCAATAGAACCATGCTGTGTTGTGGCTTAATGTTCATGTAAGATTACAGACATTTATAGTATATGGTTGCCCTTTATTGTGTGAAATTTCATACATGCAATTCTCTTGTAGGGCAGTTCAGAGTCACAAAAATTGTTATAGATCGTTCTGACATCACAAAGATACTATTACAGTTTTCGAATTTGAACTGCCTGCGACAGTATAGCTGCAACGCTTTTTCAGACTGACAGGCGTGGCAGCGTCGGTAGAAGCAGCAGTCATTCAGCGGAAGGAGATTGTCATAAAATGGAGGAGACTAGGGCAAAGTGCCCCTCTCCACCAACCTGATCTGCTGCTCCTGTTTGTAAATACCCTGAAAGATTAGTTAAAGTTTCGTGGGGTGGACAGCAAATCAAGCACATCTGCATGGAGGCGGGCCAAGCAGTGGGTCGAGAGTGTTCACACAGAGCCACTGAGTAAAGCTGATCTGCAGCTGATTTAAAATAAACACTGGACTGCCTCAGTGATTCAAAGGAATGCAGAAGTTAACTCACACTAAGAAAAAAAAAAAACATGTTACTTGTCAGCAATGGGGGAGGTCTGGTAATGAAACAGTTCAGTTATGGGAAGGAGTAAGGGGAATGGGTAACACGTCAATTCAGCGTAACTAAATGTGCGCAGTCATATCAGAGTAACAGCAAGTAGCATATAAACAATGTCAGCGCATATGCCACATTAGCACATACCACAGTAGCGTAATATAGTAATAGTTCATGACGCAGAATGCAAATGCAAAGTTAAAACATTTAAAAATAAATTTGTGTTACATTGCGCATACCGCATTAGCGTTAAATACTGTAGTTCATGCCACAGAGCGCGAAGTGCATGCCACAGTTGATCATACCTCGTAAAATTTAAAATAAATTAGTGGTACATTGCCACAGAGCAGAAGGCAAACCACAGTTGAGACATTCTTACCTTGCAGTGTTGGGTTACAAAAGCAGTTCTCAAATCATATCCATCAGCACAATCACTCATCCAAACAAATTCAAAATTCATTTCAGTCTTTATTGAAGCGTTTCAGTTAAAAGTTAAAGCAGAGGCTACCGTCAAATCAATCCATCCAGTCTGCGTGATGACATCAGTGTGTCACGATTCTCTCATCAACCTTTGTTCAAAAAGTTAAAGCGCTGCGTAAAGCACAAATCAAGCTCCTGTTCACTACACTTGTAACTGAAAATTATGTGCTACCTCTAGGAGATAGTCTAAATCCAGTAGTACCGTATTCATTAACCACAGCAGTCAATCTTTTCACTGTGTCCGATACTTCACCGTGGTGCTGGGGGTTCGAGACCAGCCAGGTACTGTTCCATTTTAATTTCACTTGACATTCTGCTCAACTTTTAGAGCTGTTATCGGCTTCCAAATTGTAGGGTGGCTGGCCCCAACAGATTATTGAAACTTCTGTGCCACCCTTGACCGAATTGTTTGTCCGAGGATACCATCTTTTACAGCAGCGTGACAATTCCAAAACTCTATTACAAAAGTGGTCTATGATGGCCACGATGACCAACTAACCCGAATCCAGGTATCCTCGAAATAATCTAGCAAGGGAGCCAGTTGGTCATCATGTGCAGTGTAGAAATCTGCAGATCTCAGATTGTCAAATACAGTGACAGCATCTTCTGGGGCACATATGCTAGCACAGGCAGTATTCAATTTGCAGTGCATACTCCTTGTCAACCATAGACTGTTTGTGTATGTCTATGTGTTCCTGTACCTTTCTCCATATGGACTGGCAAAGGTGAAAGAAGCATCCCCTTGTTCTTGCCATGGGAAACTCATTGTTAAATGCTTTTGTAGCCGCAAGTTCAAAATTAGTCATAATGGATGTAGGGGCTAAGTCAGGGCACAACAATTTAATTTCACTAAGCACCCTAACATACCTCGCCTAGCTTCTTACGGACATCAGAATGAACACACTGGACATTACAGCAGAGTAACAAACACCATGGATGGTGTACCGTTGGGAGAATAGAGGTGGTGTGGCTTTAAAAGTTCCATCAGTGAACTAATGTTTTGTGGAGCGCATATACTGTAGATTTTTTCTCTGCTGAATATTATAAATCTTTCTGTGTCATCACTACCACTGTCATGTAACAGGAATAGGTCACCAGATCTGTCAGTGTGTACTCAGGTGGTATTTGTAATTCTGACAGTGTTGTGAGCTGAATAGGAGCAACGGTGGATGTTTGTGTAGCCCGCTGTGTAGTTCATTTAAGATTCTGAAATGATGGAATTTACCTCCAGTTGCTTGGCTAAGGTTCTTAGTGGCACTGGCCACAACCTGGTGGGGAGACTCTTGTGAGCTGACAGCCCTTCCTTTAATGTCATTAATAACTTTCCTGACTTCGGTAGTACTGACGTCGGGCACATGACTGTGCTCACCCAAAACTTTACAATTTCGTCTGCTTCAGTGTGGCACGTGCCTTGCATTTGAAAGAATCATACTGTAGACACTTCCAGTACGTCCCAGCCCATATATCCTCTATTCTCTGTAAAGGTATCCTTGATGCGAAAGAAGTTGCCCTTTAGTGCTCAACACAAACCGAAGAGGCATGGCTGCTACTGGTACAAAAAAATCACACTGCTAAGCGAGCACAACGCAGCCGTAATTTATTTCAGGAAATAGTTAATTGAGTTATGTTACTACAGTAACAAGAATCCATTAACTATTGACTGACAGCATGCAGGCAATTACTTGATTGAACAGCAAGAGCTACAAGTTTCACAAATTTGTGTTCGCTTTATACAGCCTATGCCCATATCTCAGACCTGGTTTTAACGTTGAAGATTTTTATTTAAATGTATTATGCCTTCTGCAGCATGAAATACAGTATTTACTTCTTGTGACATGCGCTATGTGCATTATGATAAATGTATGCTGTTGTGCTTTTATTGCGTATTGTGCTGTAAAGTGAATGCACAATGAATGAACACCACGGAAATGACCGTGCTATTATTTACCGTGCTGATTTTGGATGCGTGGAAAAGACATGGAACTGGGGAAATGTATGTCTTTACCTTTTTTAACCATATGCTATATAAAATAATGTATGCTCATCCATACACAACAGTTAATCGTTTCCCTCTTGAGATTAAGATGACATCAGGGACCTCTCGAGCTTCCTCTTGATGTCATCTCAGCCCCTCGATGGAAACAGCCTTGTTGTGTATGGATGTGCACATAATGTGTGTGTGTGTGTGTGTGTATATATATATATATATATATATATACTGTACGGTGGAATGTTGTTCTGCATTTAAATTCATGACTAGCAAGGATTGTTGTGTTGCAGTACTGACATCAGTATGTTGTTTGTTGCAGTAGTGATGCTGCACGCATCACACCCAGAAAGTCGACACACAGCTGCTGTCCTGTAGCTGACCAAGCAAGCTGTTTTTTATTATTTTTATCTTGAACTTACAGAAACAGCTGCAGTCGCTAGCTGCATGTTGAATAAGTAATTTGAGCCCGCTACCAATCCTCAAGTACCTCCCCAGTCACCAGTTCACTTAAAGGTACACTGTCAGATTGGGGCGATTCTATTGCCTCTTTAAAGTAGTCATCTATAGGGAGCAGTGTTGTTGCAGAAAACATTAATACTGACCATTTTTTAATACCCCTCAAGATATGGCTTATTTTTACTTCACTGTATTACTCTCGGTCCTGTGGAAACCCCAGCAGTGCACGTCCACATGCAGGAATGGCATTGAGCCGCAGGTGAGTTAGTTCATGAAGGGAGCTCGTGATTTTGGGTCCTTTATCAGCTATTAGAAAATGTGCTTTTATTTGGAAGCATCTGATTGGTTGGTACCCATTCGATAAGGGATACATTAACTTTCAACAGATGCCCACCAAATGAAAAGACCAACCAAACCTGCCTCATGCCCAGCCAGGTGTCCCTTGTGCCCAGTCTGCTTCACCATTGGCTAAGCACTGGGCACACATTATGAAACTGACTCACTTTTTGCCACTTGGCAAGAGACACTGAGTGACCCACCACACACACACAATCAGGAATGCAGAAATGACTCTACAGTGTACTTGCAAAGCTTTTTCCTTCTTTCTTTTTATTTACCACAATTATTTACCTTGAATATGCCCCTATTAAGTCACCTGCTCTATTGAGGTTCTCTTCAGTTCAACCCCTCCCTGCCCCCATGTCAGTGCCCGCTGTTTAAAAGAAACCACTGTATTCACTTGTAGAAACAAAAGTAAAATGGGGATACCATAACTTTATCTCTCCGCTCTGTTCTGCTGCCCATATCTTGAATACATAGCCTCCTTTTCCCGGGGCTATTTCTGAAAATCTCTGTGAAGTTCGGCTCCTCTTCATGCTCCCATCTCCCAGCCCTAGTGGAAGGCAGCGAGACCGAAGTCGCCAACACGCACACAAACAAAGGCAAAACAGAAAATCTCTGTCCCAGTAGTCATGGCAGGCACAGGACCAAAACTAAAACAATACAGCGGAACAACTGCCTTGAGTCCTGACCATGCTTACTACCAAAACCGTGCTTCCCAAGCACAAGTTCACAAAAAAAAGGCAGCACAACAGAAATCATGTAGGCTCTCAAATGAAAAATAAAAATGTAACAAAGTGAAAAGGGTGTTGTGAAACAAAACTCTTGCATGACGATTGGGTGGGGGTAACTGCATACCAACAGGATTTCTAACTACAGGGTCTGCAGTAGGACAAAACACCATCATTCATCATTCCAGGTTGTACTGGGAGACGAGCAACTTGTTGTTCAGTGTACCTTACCTGGTGAAACTTTTCAATAAATAAATTCTAATGAAGGCGATGAACTATTTAATTAAAAACTTAAAATTAATTCATTAACAGTTTTCTTATCAAACTTTTACATTGCCCATTTTCTAAGCGTGATAATACCCTCCAGTGTGGGTGGTATTGGGAAATACTGGACCTTCCAGGGGCTGTAAGGCCCTCCACCTGCAGTGTCAGCCACATTATGCCCCTGGGCTGACCGGTATTCCCAATACCGTCCACCCCGTCGGGTGTTATTGCTATGTGGTTGAATATTGTAGTCTCTGTTCTACTGATCTCTTTAATTTTACTCTGAAACTAAACCGAGCGCGACACAAACATACGAAGAAGCCAGCAGAAGAAGGACATTTGGTCTATCAAGTCTGCTCCTATTGCAGGTCACGAGCTTCCCCACTCCTCCCATCCTCCCTACCCATGATCCTTACCTTCTCCCTATTCCTGTCCCAGTCTCTCTTAAAGCTGCCCACTGTCTTAAACGAGGTTACCTCTTCCGGCAGTGCATTCCAAGTGATCACCACCCTCTCTGTGAAGAAATGCTTCCTGACCTCCCTCCCAAACCTCCCACCCTCCAGCTTAAGACCGTGCCCTGTCATGTTATGGTTGCCACTCCGCTTAAAGAGGCTCTCCTTATCAACCTTATTTATCCCTTTCAAGTATTTGAAGGCCCCAATCATGTCCCTCTCTCTCCTGTCTTCCAGGGAGTACATGTTCAGTGCCCTCAGCCTCTACCTGTATGCCTTACCCTGCTGACTGGCTGTCATCTTTGTAGCCCTCCTCTGGACCTTCTCCAGCAGGTTATTGTCCTTTTGAGATGTGGGCAACAGTACTGAACTCCACACTCTAGATCTGCCTTACCAGTGACCTATACAAGGACAGTATAACCTCCTCTCTCCTACTACTAATCCCCTAGATATGCATCCCAGCATCTTGTTTGCTTTGCTGCTGCTTTCTTGCACTGCATGGATTTCCTCAGGTCACTAGTGATCATCACTCCCAGGTCCTTCTCCTCCTCCTCTGATGCAGATATTCGGACTCCATCCAGGTAGTACTCTGTCCTGAGATTCTTGGCTCCAGTATGCATAAGTTTGCATTGAAGCCAAGCTGCAGATCCTGGACCACCTCCTCAGCTTTTCCAGATCTTCCTGTATGTCCTGTATCCCTTCAGCTGTGTCTGCTCTCCCACAGAGTTTGGTGTCATCTGTGAATAGGCACATTTTGCCCTTAATGCCATCCTAATGTCATTGAGTGAAGACATTGAACAACACCAGCCCCAGCACCGAGCCCTTTGGGACCCCACTGGTTACCTCTCTGGTGCCAGATAATTCTCTCCTCCCACAGCCACCCTCTGGGTTCTGTCCTCAGCCAGTTTTCCACCCATCTGGTAATCTTTTCCTAACCCCAAGATCCACCAACTTCCTGTCAACCTTTTGTGGGGCACAGAGTCAGAGGCCTTGCTGAAATTAAGATAGAGGATGTCTACCACTTGGCCCCAGTCTACTGTCTTAGTGACACAGTCAAAGAAGTCAATCAGATTTGTCTGACACGATCTCCCCACCCATGAACCCATGCTGCCACTCATCCTGGAGACCATGCTCCTCCATATATTCCACCAACCTTTCCTTTAGTATGGTCTCCATGAGCTTGCCCACAGTGGAGGTCAGACTGACTGTCTGTAATTCCTGGGTCATCCTTGGGACCGCTTTTGTGGAGGGGCACTACATGTGCTGTTCTCCAGTCCCTGCGGTACCGCCTGACTCTAGTGAACTATTAAACAGGTCTGCCAGTGGCCCTGCCAGCTCCTCAGCCAGATCCTTTAGTACTCTTGGATGTACTCTGTCCGGGCCTGGTGATTGTCCACCTTCAGTACAGTGGCCCCTCCTCACTCTATCCTCCTCTATCACTACATCTGTGTCTCCCCCTCCCGGCTCCTCTTTTCCCTCCTAAAGGCACTGGTCCGTCATCCTCCTGGTGAAAATGGAACAGAAGTATTCATTTAGTGTCTCTGCTTTTCCCCATTATAGTCTACCCACTCCACCCTTTCTTAAGCCTAATAGTCCCTTCCTTCTTGTCCTTTCTCACTTATAGAGTGAAAGAACCTCCCCTTTGATCCCATGTATTTAGTTTATAAAAGTTGAACTGCATTCTCGGCATGCACATTAGTGTCAGCGCTTAATGTGCATGCCTGAAATCGGAGTTCAACTTTTATAAACTAAATAACACAGGATCGAGTGTTCAGTTTATTTTCAGAGTAAAATTAAAGGGACCAGTAGAACGAAGGCTACGATATTCAACTATTAGCTGATAAAGGACCCAAAATCAATAGTTTCTTCATGAACAATCTCACCCGCAGCTGGCGCCATTCCTGCTTGTGGGCGTGCATGAGGATTTTCACGGACCGACAGTAATATAGTGAGGCAAAATATGCATATCTTGAGGGGTATTAAAAATGGTCCGCATTAATGTTTTCTGCAATCACACTGCTCCCTATAGACGACTGCTGTAAAGAGGCAATAAAATCTCCTCCAATCCTGACAGTGTCCTTTAAAAGATGCAGAGTGTCTGAAATAGTCATAGATGCCCATACTCTATAAAAATAATGTATGGATAACCATATACAGACAGCGTCGTCTTCAGCTTGAATTTTCTGTGGCAACCAGGGAACCTCTCGAGCTTTGCTTTCAAGATTTCTGGTTGCAATAGAATCCTGTTGATGCAGACGAGGCTTGTTGTGTATTACTGCCCATACATTATCCTCTATAATGTTATGTATGTTATGGCTGCATGAGCTGGGAGCACTTCAAACCCCAGGAAATCTGACTGTATTCTGACAAGTGCAGTATGGTCTCACCATAGGACTGCCCTGGAGCCAAAATGGTTAATAGAACGTATGCTAATAGTGGAATGTTAGGCTCAAGATCGGTTTCAATTCACTGTCCCTGGTTGTACTTCCTGCAGCCATCAGATTCTTTATTCCGCTTGCCTCAGTAAGACATCTCCAGAGAGCTGTCCTTCACTTCTTGAAAAAATTTTTATTTTATCTCGGTTTGTCGAAGTCCATTTGTTATTTTGATTTTTGAAGAACTGTCCTTGGTTCACAGATAGACTTAGTCTAGATTACAGTGAATTTTGCGAGTTTCTTGGTTCCTCCTTGGTTCTTTCAACTGGAAAGGAATCGCTGCTATTTTACTTTTAGTATTTAAACTCTAAATTTAAATCAATCTTCTACCATCCGTAAGGGGTTTACATTTAATTCTAATATTTAGAACTTTTTTACCGAGTTAATTCTCAGCTCTATCAGTTTTAACCGACTGATAAATGTCACAGACCAAGAAACAAATGGGCCCCACAGGTTTCCAACATTGTACTGAGTGTGGGAACCGTTCTCTAAAGCAGATCCTCATTTAATCTGTGTTTTTTGTTTGGGGTTTAACCACCTCAAGAGGACTGTGAAGTCTGCAAAAACTTCTCAAAGTCGGCCGCAGAGGCGACTTAAATGACTGCAGGAGAAGATGTCTGAGAGAGCTACAGAACTGGCTACAGACAAACTGGCTACTAGCCTAAAGAACTGGAGGAACAGCCCTCTGACAAGGTAACGGTTCCTCAGCTAAAAATTACCTGCTGACTCTGCTGCTACACGCAACAACTGCAGGCAAGAAAAAAAGAAGGAAAAACATACAGCGGTTGAACTGCAATAGAAGGCAGCATCAGTTCCGACCACTGAGGAAATAGCTAATGGTAGTCAGATAATTCAGGCACTCCAACCGAGTACGGTTCCAGTTAAAGCGGCCGTGCTTGAGTACCTCAGGCTCTACCCGGTTCCCAGTTCCTTGGAACCTGAGGGAGAGACTTTTGCTGAGAATATGATGAGGATGAAGATGAGTACTATTGGGAACTGATCAATCCTGATGTTTCCTAGATTCTCACCGTCCTGGTTCCCTGACAAGGGAACTGAGGACTACACCATTTGCATTTCTAAAACAAGTAGCCCAGTCCCTAGACCTGCCTACTCAGGAATCCACTGATGAGGAGGAGGAACAGGATCACATGGAGATGATGGATGTGCCAGTCTCTAAAAAAGTATTACTGCCCATCTATAAATCTCTGAAAAAGCAGGTTAACAAGGTCCTGCAGACCCCAACTTCTATACCACCAGTCAATAGAAAGGTGGATAAGAAGTACTGGTGGCTAGGGGTGGAGCAGAGTTCCTTTTGCACACCCCAGCCGTGAAGGGTGTGGTGCAGGCTGCTGCCTGTGACAAGGCAGACATACCCTTGGCATCCCACCCTCAGATAAGGATTCCAGAAAGATGGATTCCATTGCAAAAAGCAGTATGTGGTATCCTCTATGGCCATCAGACAGGCTTCAGTACATGGCCTATGTTGCCAGGTACCAAAGAACCCTGTGGAATACTGTGATGGAAATCACAAAAATCTGTCCCAGCTCCTGAGGCAGCAGACCTGGATGAGGTTGCAAAAGGGGCATAGAAGCTTCAAAGTCCAATTTAGAATGGCTGTGGACAGTAATGACACTACAGCCAGGCAAATGGCTTCTTCTGTGTCTCTTCTTCTCAGGAAGTTAGCTTGGCTCAGGACTACTAATTGACCCAAGACACCGGTCCAAAGCCATGGACTTTCCACATGAGCCTCTGTCTTTGTTTGGAGAACAGACAGGCGCTTACATGAAGAAAATGGACACGTGCAGCAGCATATAAAAGTGCTGCTGCCAAGGAGAAGGCTCCTACCCTCCAAAGGCAACAAGCTGGGGACCTAGGGGAAGAGGCTCAGCAGGTAGCACACTGCCTCTGAGGCCGGGAGATCAGAAGGCTGTGGGTTCTATCCCTACCATCAGGCACTTGGGTTAAATCCAATACTGACACTGTAGTACAGCATGAAGGGTGTGCTGCACTCCTGAGGTAAATCTTTTGGATGAGGCGTTAAACCGAGGTCCCATCTGCCTGTTCTGGTGGTAGTTCAGGTGGATGTTAAAGATCCCATGGCACTTCTGAAAAGAGCAGGAATTTCCTGGTGCGAAATTTCCCCATTCACTAAAAAATACCACCAACAGCTTAAACTGGTTCAAGATCAGTTGGTATTCATCTGTATCCCCCTTCCTGGGTCATGCCTGAAAATAGGTAGAATTTGTCTAGTGCACTTACCGGTCAAAAAAACTAAATAAAATAAATAAATAAAGGCTACAAGACCATTCTTTCAGCCTCAGGTTTACCCGGTACCAGCCGCAGAGAGGCTACTTCAGAGGCAGGGGCAGTAGAGGTGGCACTGAACTAGCCCCAGCACTCAGCCAGCATCCTAACCCAAGCAGACACCCTGAGATGTCTGCTTGTGTCCCTCCCAATCCAGGTAGGGGTAGGCTGGCCAACTGCCTCCAGGAATGGCAGTCCATCACCACAGACAGGTGGGTCCTGGAGGTAGTGGGCCAAGGCCTGGCACTCAGCTTCAAACTCAGACCAAAGCTGAGGGCAGGGACTCCGACCCTCCTCCCCATCAGAAACACTGGTACTGGAAGGGAAGTATTAAACCTTCTATCCCTAGGAGCAGTAGAACCAGTTACTCTGTCACAGAGGGAAAAGGGTCTCTATACAAGGTACTTTCACACAATCAAGAAAATGGGGAGTGGCAACCCATATTGGATCTCAAACACTTAAACAAGCATCTGCTGAATCCAAGATTCAGGATGGTTACCCTGACTACAATTCTGCCAACCTTAAGGCAAGGGATTGGCTGGCATCCATGGATCTAAGGGATGCATAGTTTCACATCCCAATAAGGCAGTCTCACAGAAAGTTCCTCAGATTCAGACTGCCATCAGGCCACTACCAGTTAAAGGCAATACCTTTCAGACTTCTGCTCCAAAGGTGTTCAGAAATGCTTGACTATGGTTGTGTCACATCTCAGGAGACAAGGAGTGGCAGTTTTTCCCTATCTGGATGACTGGCTAGTGGTAGGGCAGTCCCTCAACAATAAAGCAGTCTCTGGTACTCACACAGGAACTCCTACAGTCCCTAGGGTTCCTTGTCAACCTAAAAAGTCAGTATTACAGCCAGTACAGCTCCTTGAGTTCATAGGGGCGAACTGGACTCAGTGAGAGGAAAGGCTTTTCTTCCACAGGCAAGGGCAAACACCCTGGTACAGCTGGCAGGGTCCTTCAAGCCTCAAAGTCTCAGGCCAGCCAGGCATTTTCTACAGTTGTTGGGCCACATGACAGCTTCAATGCGGTGTCAGGAACAAGATTTCAGATGAGAGATGTTCAGTACCATCTCAGACACTACTGGCACCAGAAAACAGATTCATTGTCAAAGCTGGTCCCAGTTACACAAACTCTTTGCAAGCCCTTCAGTGGTGATTGGACATGGAAAACCTCAGGCAGGGAGTTCATTCCTTCAAGAGCAACCTTCCTTGGTGCTAACCACAGATGCCTTCCTTCTAGGGTGAGGGCACACACTTAGGGGAACATGGTACATGGCTCAGACAGGAGTCACTGCTCCACATCAACCTGCTAGAGCTCAGAGCAGTTTTTCTGGCACTTCAGGCATTCGCCAGCATGCTACAGGAAAGGTGGTGCAGGTCAGAACAAACAACACAACTACAATGCACTACATCAACAAACAGGGAGGCACAAGGTCCACACCCTGTGCACAGAAACCATGAAAATATGGAGTCTGGCTTATTCTCTGGGAATTCTCCTGTCAGCAGTTCACTTACCAGGAAAAGACAATGTGATGGCAGATGCAATGTGCAGGATAAATCAGAATCATCACGAACCGTCCCTGAACAAGCAGGTACTGCAGATAGTGTTCAGAAGATGGGGCTTGTAATGTAATTAACTTCCTTGAGAGGTTACATTTTATGGCCTTTTCATGACCTCCTGCCTCTGAAGCTGGGAACTAAAATATACATTTTGTGGCTTCAGAAACAGGACATCATTTAGCTTATTCCTGTTGGCTATATCGCACCTAAGTGCGTTTGCAGAGTTGTAAAAACTTTTGATGTTCCTTGGAAAAATAAGAAACCAGTTCAAAGGAAAGGCTTGATTAAAGACTGTCATAATTTGGGAAATTAGTTTATGCTTAAGTCACATTATTTAAAATATCTCCTGACCGAAATCATGTCTTGTATTTTTTGGTTCTAAAAGGAGGAGCTAGATGACTTATAGAAGGGGTGTGGAGACACAGAGTTTTAAACTGAATACTGTGTCTGAACTTAGTTGTCATATTCCATCTTGGGACGCTAGAGACAGAACTCTGCTCTGATCTAACTTGGGCACATAGAGGTAATACATTAGACAGAAAAAGTCTAAATGTATTGTGGTAGGAATCTTTGTTTTGTACTTTTCCTTGTTTTCTTTTAAGTGATTGTATGCTGTTTGATATATTGTTCTGTGTTTACATTTTCATATTTTATCATCTTTTAGTAAAATACCTTTTATTTTAAAGACTGCCTGGGTGTCTCTCAGTTCTTTTTGCATGTGATGTATAGAAGATTAAGCCTGACAAAAGCAGTTCAAAAGCTTGATGGTGTTACTAAACTGGGAAAAGTTAAGATCATACCTAAGGTCTTTTATAGCGTTTTAAGGGTTCATTTTGGAAGCCTGGCTTGATGCTCCTGGCAAAAGATTGTACCATGATCCCCAAGAGGGTATGTATCTGAGCCTCTACATTGGTACGCTAGCATAAGGTTCACAGTTTGAATCCCTCAGAACTTGAGACTAAAGGTGACTCAGACCCAAAATAGACAGGATGGTTACCCTGTCTGTTGCATTTGTGACAGGGCTCTCCAGAGATAGATCTCTTTGCTGCATGAACAACCACCAGCTCCCCAAATTTTGCTGTGCTGCAGGCCCCAGTGAAGGGTTCAGTATCACTGGATTCACGGATTCTGAACTGGACAGGAAGTTCTTGTATGCCTTCCTTCCATTTCCCTTGCTGTTGAGAGTTCTGAACAAGCTCAGATCCCAGCCAGCCACAGTGATCCTCATTGCTCCAAACTGGGCCAGGCAGCCATGGTATTCCCTGGTTCTGACACTATCAGTGGCCAAGTCAGTCACCTCCCAAGAGGCACAACTTGCTGACTTCTTCCCAGGGCAGGATCCTGTACCCCAGCCTTGATCCCTCAGGCTCAAGGCCTGGCTCTTGAGGGCCTAGAGTATGCCAATCTGCATCTCTCAGAAGGGGTCATGGAGATCCTTAGGCTCTCTAGGAAATCCTCTACCAGAAAGATTTACACATCCAAATGGAAAAGATTTTCCATCTGGTGCCAGAATAGGAATCTGAACCACACTCAGGTGGGGTTACTAGTAGTTCTGGATTACCTAGCCCATCTTCATTCCCTAGGCCCAAGGCCATCCACATTGAAAGTACATCTGGCTGCGGTTTCAACTTACCTGTCAGCAGCTAAGGTATCATCTCTGGCCTCTAATTCAGTTTTCAGAAGTTCTTTAGGGGTTGCTACATCTGCATCCACCACACAGAACTTCCACCCAGTGTAGGATTTAAACATATGTATTGCACAGCTCAAGCAACCACCGTTTGAGCCTATGTCATCAGCTGATCTCAAGTATGTAACTTGGAAGACTGTGTTCTTAGTGGCTATCACCTCAGCCAGGAGGATCAGTGAAATCAAGCCTTGTCCATGGAGGCCGACTATGTGGCATTTCACAGGGACAAAGTGGTCCTTAGGACCAACAGTAGCTTCCTACCTAAGGTGGTGTCTGACTTCCACATCAATCAGTCCATCACACAACCAGTCTTTTCACTGACCATTCCTCCTCATTGGGAACATAGGCTGCATAGCCTAGATGTTAAAAGAGCTATCAGCTACTACCTGGAGCATACAAAGGGTCACAGAGGGACATGACCTAACTCTTTCTGACCTATGGAGAAGTGGAAAAGGTAAGCCTGCCACAAAGAGATCCATAGCAAGGTGGATTATGGCATGTATCCAGTTCTGTTACGGCAAGGTGGGCAAGCAGCCCCACAAGGGCTCAGGGCCCATTCCACAAGAGGACAGCTGCATCAATAGCAGCTTCAAGGGATATCCCTTTGGTGGAAATCTGTAAAGCAGCTACCTGGAAAACAGTTCACAATTTACTAAACATTACTGCCTGGATACTCAGGCCAGGAGTGATGCCAGGTTTAGCACAGCAGTTCTGCAAAGCTTGTTTCTAAATAGGTCCTCTTCCTGCCTCCAAAGGCACTGCTTGAGTAGTCTGCATTTATCAGAATATAGTAAGATTTCCTGGGGTTTGAAGAAACATTACTTACCTTAGTAATCTTGTTTCTTCTAAGGGAATCTTACTATATTCTGAGCTCCCACCCTTCCTCCCTGCTAGGACCTACAAGGCACTGCACACTGTCTGTACAACTGATGTTTGATATCTGTAGGTACCTGTTAGTTTCTTGGGCATCTCTCGACTTGAGTCTTAGAGATGCCCTCTGTTATTTAAAGGTGTTACCCTAAGTAGGGGTATTGATTACTTGTTGAGTTTAGATTAGTTAGCTAGTACTTTCTGGTTTTGCATGCTTTATAAGAATCTGGCGGTTGCAGGAAGTGCAACCAGGGACAGTGGTTTGAAAACAGGCTCGAGCCTAACATTCCACTATTAGCATAGGTTCTAGTAACCATTTCGGCTCCGGGGCAGTCCTATGATGACACCATACTGCACTTGTCAGAATACAGTAAGATTCCCGTAGAAGAAACAGGATTACTATGGTAAGTAATGTTTTCTTCTAGTAGTTCATCTTTTAACAAAATAGTTCACTTGGGGTATCTTTAGTCTTGTCATTATCTTCTTTATGAGGAGTCTGGGTGCATCTAAGCATAAGGAATCCTAATAGACACAGAATGCTATGCTGTTGTACCACAGTAGTAACATCCTAGCTACTGTGGTACAAGAACATGCTGACAACATTGCTGTGGTACAGTAGCAGCTATTGATGTATGGATTTCCATACACAACAACAATGAACCATATACTATATAAGAATACTGGCTAGGCTGCATGCGAAGCCAGCCTGTGCTTATCGGGGTTCTGATCTCTTGATCTCAAGAGGTCCAACAGAATCAGAACCTGAGGTGGCAGCACAGGCTGATTGGGGCACAGTAGCCCAGCCAGTATTTTGTATAGTGTATGGAGACCCTTTGTTTAAACACCATGGCAAACAAACAAACATGAAATAACGCGAAGACAGTGGACAGGATTCTTTCATGTCACTTAGATAGGGTGATCACTTTCAGACCATTTGCGGTTTTAGTTTTGTGCACTTATTCTGCTGCTCGTCAACAAATTTCAAATGCTCCTCAGCCAGCTTTGAAAACGCTGCCATCCTGTTGCAGTATTGACTGTTTGTATACTGAGATGTCGCGGCTTTTTTTCATTACTAGGCGCTGTCTTGTGCTCAGAAAAACGCCAAGATGTTGTACAACAGTGTGGTGTAACCATGTTCCATGAACTTTGAACTGTGGTGCAACAACATTTTGACTTCGATGGAATTCCGTGTGAAACAAGTGGTCTCCATACACTATATATGAATTTGATATAGTCATACTGGTGCTTTTATTGTTTCTGTTTCATAACGTGTAGTGTTTTCCTTCATATATTTAAAATGTATGTATATTATTAAAGCATTTTAGTGTAACCTTCATATTCCAGGATACCACAGAACGCACTCTGTGAACAAGCAGTCACAGCTCAGTGTGCCTTTCCTGGTCACAAATTGTAAATAAATAAAAATATTTGTATTCAGTTTAGAGAAATAATATAGTGAACCAATATACAGATATCTAACAGTGCTTATGAATTTAAAGAGAGCCTTCTGTTAACCCAAAATTTCTACATTTCAGCTGATGGAATGCTGTGTGAATAGCCTTGTAACATCATTTAAGGAGACGATTTTAGCTGAATGCCCGGCATGATTAAAAGAAATGAGACTGACAGTAAGTAGAACCATGAAGGTCTCTGAAGGGATTCCTTGTGAAGCAGAGAGCTTTTGAGAATGTTGTGCTTGAAATATCTGATCAGAAGAGATGCATTTACTGCAAGGAATGCCTAGCAATTCAAGTTTGTTCCTAGTTACCTGCAAAACATTTCATTACTATGTTTTAGCTCCAGGTAGAATTAATGTCTGTTGCTGTGTTTCAGCGAAAAGGTGATCAAGTTGTTTAGCATGGAATTGTTGTAAAATGAGAATGCATTCTTTGGCTCAACAACTTATTTTTGTCTTCTGTAGAACTGACTTAATGTTTTCACTGATGGATAAAGTTCCCAATGGAATTGAGCCCATGCTGAAAGATTTGGAAGAGCATATTATTAGTGCTGGACTAGCGGATATGGTAGCAGCACGCTGAAACCATTACTACTGTGAGTATCATGAAAAGCAGCAAGAAATGTAAACTACCAAGAGCTTGATTTTTGTACCTTTTGTGGTCCATTGTGAACAGTGAGCCATTTTGCATGTGTACTGTATGTGCAATGCTTTCCAGGTGTGAGAACATTTGTCATGTTCATCAGCACCAGTTATCCAACCTGTGAATATGGGGGCTGTTTTAGAATGACTATGGAAGAAATTTTTGTTTAGTGTCACCCCACTCCAAATCCACACCCAACAGTTAGGATCTCCACAGTCACATCCTTCCTCCAGACCTCGGCAGCCTTCTCCACTGATGCCAATGCTGGTCCATAATCTGCCAGCAGGGGGTGCGTGAATGCTGGGCAGCCTGCACCTGTCCTTCCAAGAGCTAACTGCGTCACCACGCTGATGTGCTCAGACCCAATCCAACACCTGTGTGGGATTATAGGAGTGACATGGAAAACCTAGGCTTCAAGGTGGCAGCTCAAAATGCTGCTGCCATGCCATGGAAACCGCCTGCAGGCCATTCTTAAAATGTTGGTACTGCTGTCAGAGGACCTGGGCATGGGCAGCTGGTCTTTGCGTAAGAACCCAGGCTACCATCCCATGCTGCACTGAACTACCAATTAAATGTACCACTTTACTTTCATTTTGTTGTTATTCTGTTTTTCTACATTTTTACCTCATTTACTCCCTTTGACTCGTACCCTGATGATCAGGGTCTGCATATCCACACACTTCCTCTGGCTGGGAGAATGGGTGAACAGCTTCCTCTCCTGGAGCTGAACACTTTACCTTCACATTGTGCCTGGCCTCAAATCCGTCCCAGTGCAGGATGCTTTACTTTGAATGGGAATGAGCAAAGGCAGCTCTATATGTTATGACACTCACAGAGCCTGGAGAACCCACGGCTGTTGCGGGAGGGTGCATGCTGAAAAATCAAAGCAGAATGGCACAGATCGCTTTTGCCAAATAAACAGATTGTTTTGCCCCTTTCCTATATATTTATTTGTATTCTTTCTGCATAAATTTTGATATACTGTATTTTGGTTATTTGCTGCTGTTGAGGTGTGCAGTGCTTTGTGCCATTCTGCCCAATATGTTATGCCTCCTTCCATGTTAAAGCAGCAGTGCATGTTACAGTGAAAATATTTAAGCGTGCCTTACTTTTTATTCCATTTAAGATCAACATTTTCTCCTGCCATGCCCTTTACCACATTTTGAGTAAGCTTTTAAAGATCTGAAGTATTTAAAAGAGCACACCTTTTATATGGCTATCCTCAGGTTTTCATCAGTATTCTCAGTTGTTTTTGAACACCTAGCACCCAGCTCTGTCACAAGGGACTGTCTCAGAATTGGTGCAAACCAATTTTGGAATAATCCTTTACGGTGTCACCCCTCGAGATATGCTCAGAAGGGGTCAGTGAAGCTTTCTGTGCCAATATACATCATTGTGCACTGATGCGTGAAAGGGACTAGAGTCCACACTGAACAGCTACCACCATTTCAGTGGTGGCAACAGTTTTACAGTGCTCCTTAATACCGCAAGTTTTCCTGTTGGTGAGGAGGCCGGACTGTTGAGCATAGACATCAGGAAGGCAGCAACGGCGGGACTAGATTGTAACAGGATATGAACAGGCAGCCAGGGCTGGGAGATGGTAACCACTGGAATACCAGAGACTGTTGGGATGGCTTAGGGTTCCAGTGGACTACCAGGAGTTTTAAAGGGGCATTTTGGAGAACTGTCTCATTGGGTCTAAGCAGCCCTAAGGTATGGGGGTGGGGTGATGATGTGTACTGTAGTGCTGTTTACATTTCAGTGTGCATGACACTGCTGCTTGTGCATACATGTCTGTTTGACATTTGACGCTGTTACTGTGCAGTATTAGCTGAATTCCTTAACCCCTTTTAGCATAGCACCTTTATGTGCCAGCGTAATGGGGCACACTTTGCACCCAGTTTCCTGGCAGACAATTTGCAGCTCAGAATTGGGCCCTCATTGGTTAATGTAATGTTTTTGTGACTAAGGTAAACTAGCATGCAACAGACATTGCTCCCTGATAGGCCTGACTTTATAGGAGAAGCAGATGCTCAAATACAAGCTAGGAATACTGGTGAAAACTTGAGGCAACTGTATTAAAAGGAGCAATCTTTTCAATTATTTTGAATCTACAAACAGTCGTAAAATAGATTCAAAATATGGGAAAAAACTTCTTGCAAGACAGTGGAAAAGGTTTATCTAAACTGGAAAAAGTTTAGGTTCAGCTGCTTTAATAACTTGTTCAAAACCCTAGAAATCTCTCACTTTTGCTCAACAACTGAAATCATTCCCCTGGAATGAGCTGCCCTGGAGCTTTGAATGTTATGCTAATTAGAGAATCTTAGAATAAAATTCAAAACTGTGCTGTGTGGTCACACTCACCCTCGTATTCTAACAGCAGATTTATTTCTCTGCCTGAAGAAAGCAGTCACCAAGTCTCCTCTTCACTTCTGAGCCCATCATGTTTTATTATTTTATTATTTTTTGTAGAGTTTAACTTGTTTGATTACTTTTCAATAACTCTGCATTAGAGAGGATGTTTTGTATGGTTTTGTGATTTTCTCTAGATCAGTATCGGTCCCCAAGAACTGGAGAAGACCATTTTTGGCAAGGCTCTCACCATTGGAAACAACTTCAAATTTCATTAAAAAACCTTTTCAGCAGTTAAAAAACTTATTCAACAGTTTAAAGTATACCACTTTGAAGCATGTTCAGTACTTTATTCTCAGTTTCTGTTTGGGAAACCAAGACAACAGTTGACATCAAAATTCAATTTTGACACCATCTGGTGTACCATTTCTGTTACAGTTCTATTTACAAAGGAACAGCATTTTTGTGTTCTTTTATTTAAAATTTAAAAAAATGGTGTTTTGGGAACCAGAACATCTTCCAGGGCTGTCAGTGTTTGGTATGACTGACAAGTCCAAGAAGAAGCAGGATCCTCAGGCTTTAAAAATTGTACAAATTGTTTTCTGCTCCTGGCTAAGGTAGACTGCCACGTAGTGTGTGTGAGGTGCCTGGGTTCATTCTGTCAGCCTTATGGTAATCTTTTATTAACATACATGTGAAGCTTAACCATATGCTGAGGAAGGTTTAACACTGTTTAAAACTGTTTTTATTATAATAGCAATAAGGCACTCCCAGTGGTTATGTTAATGGTCAGTTAATCACCCTCTAGGGGTATGTGGCACTCAGCTACACCTTAGTGCAACACTGCACCCCTAGAGGGTGATTAACATACCATAACATAATCCCAGCTCATGCCCTATTGCTTAATTATATAAAGGGAATTGTATGGATTCCTTTAATTTCTCCTATTCTGTAGGGTTCCATAATTGTGAGCTGTAGTACAAATTGGGTCTAGTGTATGACTTGTACAGTTGTACACTGTTCTGATTTAACGATGAATGCTCATTTGATGTGTTTAACCAGCCTGTTTACCATTCCGAAATTTTACTGCAATGCTTTGTGAATTGAAGACCGTTGTTATGATGATTCCCAAGGCCTTTCAGAATCAACTTTGCTGATGTTTTCACCATGTAATGTATAATTCTGTCTACTGTTATTTTTCCCGTTTGGACTACCATACATTTGCCAGTGTCAAACTGCATTTGGTTGTTCTTTGCCCACTTCTCAGTGTGAAAAGAAATGTGATTACATTCTTTTGTAGTATTCTGTATCTATTCTCTCTCCTAATTTTGTATCCTCAGCAAACTGCACAGTGAGTCCCTTTATAATATATATGTAGGTCTGCAATAAGAAAAGAAAATGGTACAGGCCCCAGTACAGATCCCTGTATTCTAACTGGTCACTCCTGTAGTACCCGAGCGGTTTTCCTTTATTCTCACTTGTTGTGACCTATCCTTCAAACGAGTCTTGTACTCAGGTTACTGTATTCCTGTTAGTTTTAGCTACTTAAAGTGTTTTGATCAGTTAGTCATGAGGGATGACCAGAAGCCTTTGGAAGTCAGATCACATCCATGGTTATGTTCTTATCTAGGTTACTGCTTACTAGCTTGTAAAAGTTTTGTTGTTTATTGATTTTTCTTATACCCTTTTCTTAGCCCTTTGAGCTAGAAACTTTTAGCCCTTTCTTATTCCCCCTTTGTTTTCTGGCGAACAGAACTTAATTTAGTGAGAGAACTGGCAACGGTTATTGGCTGGTTGCGTAGGCACCATGTTGGGGTGCAGGAGCCATGCTGAGTAGCTGTGGCCTGCCCACTGGCAAAAATTTGCTCCTGCGGGTCCTAGTGCCTCTGACCCGGACCCACAAATGGTAATCAGTAGTAAAGATGTTCTGATTAACAGTTGCAGTAAATACATAACTTTTAATTTCCTGTAACATTTCAAAATTGGACATCCCCACTACATTCGAACTCTATCAGATTCTTAATCACATCCCTGCAGTATTTTGAAATCATGTACAGCCTTGGCATTACAAGACCATGTCCTCGTGCATTTCAGAACTACCTGCCCTACCACGTTCTGAAGCACCATGCATCTGCACATTCTGAAAGTGCGTGCACTGCATCCAACCAAGTGTCAGCTGTTTTTTTAAACGCTTACTGCAACTACAATTGTATTAAACTTAGGAGAAATAAGTCATATAATGTTGCTGGCAGTGAAGACTAGGATGTGAGTTCTTAAGCTGACATCATCAGAAGTGCTTAACTGAAACAATTTTTTTTAACTGTCTGTAAAATCATGGTTGCCAAAAGGCTTGCAACATTCAAACATAGACACTTTGAGATCTCACATTTGACACATCGTATTGGGGGTGGGGTTGATGATCCTTATTCTTTAATTTATTGATGTTAGACTTTTTGTTTTATCTTTTGTTTATGCCCCCCCATCTCTGACTTGCTCTCTTCTCCTCTGGTCCCTCCAGTCCTGTCACCCACCATATCTAGGACGTACTTCTCCACAGCCTCCTCCGGATTCCCTCCCAAGAGGCACCCAAACCACTCTGGACCACAGTCCTGATGTGGAGGTGCCTTTAATCAGTGGTGCAGGACCTGTGATGGACCGGCGCAGCATTATGTTGTGCTGGACCTGTGGTGACATCATTCTGCAGTTTGGGGGTAGGGGTTAGATTTTTTACCTCAAGGACAGCCAGCATGCAGTGGTACACCATGCACACATATCAGCACCAAGGGTAGGTCCTTGCCAAGCATGTCCATCCTAACCTGCTGCCATCCAGCCTCCACTGAGTGTCAGGCGAGCAGCAGGACACAGGATCAGTCCTTCCTCTCCTGGGCCAGCCCCCAAGCAACCAGAGTCTGTTCCCGAACTCAGGTCGCTGACATATGGTGGTAGCCCTATCGGTATACATGTGTTAGACATTTGACCAGAACATCCCTTTTTAATTCCCCCACCCACCCGTCAGCCTCATCACCTGCCATCTCTGGTACTTGATCCCTTACCTCCATTCCTTTACCACTTACCCCTCGCAGGACCAGAAGGGGTTCTCAGGCCCCTCCTGATGATGTGCTGGGTGGAAGTGGGTGCCCTAAACTGTGTGCCTGTGGGGGTCTCCAAGTCATCTTGCTTAGCGTTGAGAATGTTTCCATTTTCTGGTAACCTGTCCTCTGGCCACCTCATGAGATTGGGCGGCAGTAGTGCGAGCATGCCAGATATGGTCATGCTGCCAACAAGGGATGTGTGTCACCCGTTGTGGCTCTGACTTGCATCGTTGCCTGTGGTCAGCCAGGTGGCAGTAAGCGTGGTGGGTCTTGCCTCCCTCCATGGATGGAGGAAGAGAGCGTCTTATTGGAGGACACTCAATCCTCACCTGCCCAAAAGAAGATTTTCCAGTGACTCAGGCTCAGCCTCAGAACCTCTCATTAAGTATAAAGACATGGAAGTGGGTCCTGTGGAGGTGCCTTCCCCACCTCTATCTGGTTGTCATAATTCCTCAGTCACAAATTTGCATCTGTTTGTATAAGGATCTCACTTAGAAAACCTCACCTTAAATTTGTTTGTGATTTTTAAATATTAAAGTAAGCTATGGCCACAACAGGGCATAGGTGTATCATGCATTAATGCACCCTGGGTGGGTTGTGAGGCAGAAGGCCAAATGTCTGGTTTCTTTCACCCACTCAGGAAGTGTGTTATCGCATGATACACCATCTCCTGGAGTGGGTTATTGCACTATAAAATGGGTACTGGATAAAACTGTTTGTCTGGCTGTACCGTGCCTCATTTTTCCCTGCCACTCTCACTCTCTCTCTCTGCTGTAGCTGGTGCTTTGCTTCTGTCATGTCTGTACTGTGTGCTTGTGCTGGATTAATCAACAGTCAGGTGATAAAGCGTTACCAGTGCGGTTGCTTCATTTTACCTACCCATATAGTAACACAGTATATGCATTTTATCTCTGGAAGTGTGCTCCAGCAGTTAGCAGTTAAAACACAAAACTGTAAACCAGGAAGTCCCTGGCCTATGGCTGCATGTGACCCTAAGCAAGTCAACTGACTTCCCTTTGCTTTTGTTTACCCAGCTGTAACATTGGGTTATGCAGGACCGAGAAAATGAGGCGTTACTGTCAGTAGAGCTAGCTATTCTGAGTAAATTGTAAACAAAAAATGACTGAGTGAAGTAATACCAGATAAAATGTGTGTTTTACTTAAGGATTGTTCTAATTCCTTGTTTTGTTGTGTTTTTTTTTTTAACATCTCGAAGGATTCTGAAAAATATGTAGAACAGTTGCTCACGTTATTCAATAGATTTAGTAAATTGGTTAAAGAAGCTTTTCAAGATGACCCACGATTCCTTACTGCTAGAGACAAGGTAAGTCTGATATTTGTTAATTTTGTAATTTGCCAAGACTGTTTTTGTCTTAATGGAGCATTCCTAAATTATTCAGATGCTTTAAATATACTGAAGTGACTTTGTAGATGTGTAACAAGGGCCTCTAACTGTTAGGAAAATATATTTCTAGGATCATGTATATTTTCATCCACACTCTTTGACATGTCCCCTTCCACTTTAAATCTTGCTGGAAGTCTTCAAGCTGTCTCCTCCCGCCCACGGGGTGGTTCAACCCTCGGCTCCATCCCATGGCGCCCGATCTTCCTTTCCGCTGAAAGATTCAGGTTGCCTCCTTCATGCTCACGCATTTTGTAGGCCCTGGCTTCAAAACCTTTGGTTGCTCCGAAAATCCATCTAGTTTGCATTAGCTGTCCGACTTTATTCCTTCGATTATGGAAGACAAGTCTTCCCAGTTTCATTGGTGCGCTGCGGCCAGAAGATGTTGCGCACTGATCCCCACACGCGTCGTTTACTGTCTCGGTGTTGACCATGACACCTCAAAATGTGACCTGTGTCTCGCTTTACATCCTAACGTCCTCGGCGACCATCTACGCACACCTCAAGTTGGGAAGGTTGGTGAAATGCAAAAAGAGGCTCAGTGGGCAGTTTCCGTAGCTACGGGATCCGCGAGCAATTGGAGCAGCGTTCAAGCATTCGAAGAGGAAGTGGCTTGGGCTGCAGAAACTACTCAGAGCTTCTTCATTCCACTCAACCTTGGCTCCACCTTCTCCAGGTTCCTTCGAGACTTGTGCCAGTCTCTTCCAGCCATGGGAGAGAGTCCTGTAGCATGCACTCCTCTCGGTCTCGTAAGCGGGAGAAGGATGCGGGATCGTTTTCGTCCCAGCGGAGGCGCTTTTGGGAGTGGGAGAGATTTTGGTCCCAGGAACATGCAGTCTCGACTTCCAGTTGAGATTCCTTCTTCAACCGCTGGCTTCTCGGCTTTGCCGTCTGACCAGTCGACCAAACAGTCGATCGGCGATGTGGAGTGGAACAATGACCCAATCGATCCCATTATCGCCGACTCGGTTGACGATTCTCGATCGAACTCCAGTTCTGACTTTCGACGAGGAGACCAGTGCTGGGACTCCTGAGTAATGGTCCCGACCTGGGAAATCTACAGTCCTGCCGGTGTCTCCTGAGCGACCAATCGGCCTGTCTGAGCTCGGTCGAGGTCTCAGACCCCTCAACTGAAGGTAGAGGAAGAGCCATAAAGGCTCTAAAAGAGCTGACACCATTAGGTGACCTCGTCCTCCTTGGATGAAGAGAGGCTTTGGCAGAAACTCCATCGGCACTTGAGGACCTCATGTGACAGCAGCTGATTTTGCCGGGCCAATCAAATCGGTTCCCCGCCTGCGAGCTGGCGAAACCTCAGTTTGGCTTAAATGGTCTTTCCACCGATCATGGTGGAACCACCGCTAAACAGCCTGTGAGAGGGCTCCTTCCAAAAGGACAGGCGGACACTGGGCTTCCCCAGTGTCTGTTGGTCACTACCACTCCAGACCACCCTCATTGGCCAGCCGAAGGTGACCTGGGCGGTGGGCCTTTGTATCCAGATTCCTCGGATTCGGATGTGTCCGGCCTGCATTCTCATCCTGAGGATGCGAATCAGCCAGTGGGTTAGAGACGGAGGAAGGTCCTTCATCTTTTCAGGGCATGCTTCACCTCATCTCTGAGTCCACAGGGATGCCCTGGAGCCAATCCAGAAAAATCGAAGTACCCTCTCACGGACATCCTCAAGAGGATACCCAGCGGAGGCTTTTCCGTGGCCGGCGCCATTGTTGGCCCAGCCTTAGAACTCTGCCAGCACCCTGCCTCTTGTCCAGCTCCATCTGCCCGCATGTGCAGTGCCATGGGGTTCCTTGCAGGGTTCTGGCGCCCCTTGACTGAGAGTCTGGTGACCGTCTCTATGTTCAGGTGTACTGGCAGTTCTGCCGATACTGACCGACCTCCTGAAAAGAGTCCAAACTTTTGGACCATTCCGCCAGGAAAGTCTATGCAGCTTCTTTATTGGGCCTTCGTCAGGCAAGTTCAGCTGTCGTCATGGCACACTTCTCCCACGCCCTCTTGGGGTCTTTGGATGAAGTCCTTCCACATCTCCCGTGGACATGCAGACCACTGTCAAGCAGTTCGGGATAAGGGCGAGCTGTTGCCAAACAGCAGCTTCAGACAGCCCTGGACATTGGGGATTCTTTTGCCCACAGATGGCAGGCGCCAGTGCCTCTTGTCGTAAAGGCAGGCTGGGGCTCTCCTCCTTCCCAAGCGGACGGCTGGCACCCCATTCTAGATCTGCACAACCCGAATCAATATCTCAGGCACCGCACCTTTCGGATGGTCACTCTGTCCCAGATCATACCATCCTTGGAGTGAAACATGTGGTTCAGTTCACTGGATCTCCAGGGCCGCGTTCTTTCACATCCCAGTCTCTCCATCCCTTCAGCAGTTCCTCCACTTCAGGGTCGAAGGGACCCTGTACGAGTTCCGAGCCATGCTGTTCAGCCTATCATCGGCCCCATGGGTCTTCACCAAATGCATTGCAGTGGTGGCAGCCCATCTCAGGCATCAGGGGTCAGGATTTATCCTTACCTTGACGATTGGCTCCTAGCAGGTTCCACTTACCGGAGGTGGAAGGTCAGGGACCTGGCCCTCCAGACCGGCTCAGCTCAGCCTCCTGATCAATGAGGCCAAGTCGAGACTTCGTGCCTTCTCAGGTAATGGGCCTCATTTGGGCAGAGCTAGATTCTTGTCAAGCCAGAGCTCTGCTCATGGCAGACGGGTGGAGTTCTCTCCTCCTTTGCCCAATCATTTCTGGTTGAGGCAATTCACCTACCTAGGACTTTCTCGCCTTCTGGGTTACATGGCAGCATGCACCTCAGTGGTCTGTTGGGCCCGGTTGCACATCGCCCCTTCAGTGGGAGCTGGCTGACCAGTGGACTCAGCACCATGGTCATTTCAACCAGCTGATCACTATAACCCAGAAGATGTGGGACGCTTTCCACTGGTGGACCAGCCCAGACTGGTTGCAGGAAGGGATCCCGTTTTTCCACCTCGAGCCGATGGTCGTCCCTACGACCGATGCCTCTCTCGTGGGCTGGGAGCCCATATGGGGGACAAAAGGGCCCTGCGGCTCTGGACCCCAGGAATCAGATTCCACATCAACCTGTTGGAGCTCAGGGCAGTCAGACTGGCACTGTCAGCTTTGCTCCTCAGCTCCGAGGTCAAGTAGTTCAAGTCCAGACGGACAATACCACAACCATGTTCTACCTCAACAAGCGAGGCGACACGTACTCCCTTCTGTGCAGGAGGTGCTCCACATCTGGACCCCCTGTGAGCCGTTTGGAAGCAGATCTCATAGCCATCCATGTGGCAGGAGCCTCAAACCATCTGACGGATCCTCTCAGCCGCCTAGAGAGGACATCCCATGAGTGGTCTCTCCATCCAGAGGTAGCTTACAGCCTGTTCTCCCACTGGGGCAAACTGTTGGTGGACCTGTTTGCCTCAGGGACAACACCAAGCTGAGGCTGTTCCATGCCCGCCTCCCTCAGCAGGGCTCACTGCGGGGAATGCCTTCTCGAGGTCGTGGCCCCAGGCCTCCTCTATGCCTTCCCTCCATTTCCCTTGATCCACAAAGTGCTTCTCAAGGTGAGGAGGGACAAAGCAAAGGTGATCCTGGTAGCCCTGACTGGCCGTGCCAGTTCTGGTATCCAGATCTCCTGAGCCTCAGCTGCAGCCCCCAGAGTGGCTCTCAGCACACCCGGACCTGATATCTCTCAATCAGGGAAGATATTCCATCTGGACCTTCAGTCCCTGCACCTCACAGCCTGGTACCTGAGCAGCTAGAGTTCCAGGCTTTGGGTCTCTCCGAGGATGTCTTCATCATGGCGGAGGCATCCAGAAAGAATCGACCAGGAAATATTCGCCTTCAAATGGAAACCGTTTTCCATTTGGTGTCAGAAACAAGGGCCTGGACCCTTTGTCCTGAGCCAGTGGCTAACATTCTTGACTACTTTTGGTTTCTCTCAAGGGGTCTTGGGTCATCGACCCTTAGGGTGCACCTGGCAGCCATCTCTGCTTACGGGCATGGGCCAGTCAGGCGATGTTGGCACAGGAGACAGTGGTCTGTACGTTTTCAAAGGCCTGGATCACATATCCCTCTGAGTACGTGAACTTCCACCTCTGTGGGAACTTCTGCTGGTACTGGCAAAGCCCATGGGCAAGCCATTTGAACCAGTGCACAAGTGTTCCTTGTCACACTTGTCATGGAAGACAGCCTTCCTGGTGGCTCTCCACGTCTGCCAGAAGGACAGGGGAGCTCAGGCGCTTTGAGTGGACTCCCTTATCTGGTCTTCCACAAGGACAAGGTTGTCCTAAGCCCCACCGAAATTCCTTCCGGCGGTGGTGTCAGAGTTTCACCTTAACCAGGTGTTAACTCTGCCTACTACCCCAACTACACCTCGGAGGCCGAGTACAGGCTCCATACTTTGGACCTGGGGACGTGCAACTCTATTATAAAGGAGAGGCGGCAGAAATTCTGGGAGAGGTTCGCCAGCTTTTGTCACCTACACTGAAGCCACTTCTGGCAGACCTGCAGCAGAGTGGACGATTGCAAGATGGATTACATCATGCATAAGTCTATGTTATGAGTTGGCGGGCAGGCCTCCCAGAGGGATAAGAGTTCATTCTACCCGCCATACCGCTGCATTGGTGGCTGCTTCCAGGGACATCCCAATCCAGGAAATCTTCTAGGCTGCTACCTGGAAGTTAGCAAACACCTTCATTACCCATTATCACATCGACCTTGAGTCACGCCAGGATGCTGGTTTTGGTCTCAGTTCTCCAGTCTCTGTTTCCTAAGTAGGGTGTTGCCTTGCCTCCCTCCTCCTCCCGGAGGACTGCTAGGAGTCTGCCAATAAGTGTGGATGAACAACATATCCACGATCCTAGAAAAATGGGTTACTTACTGTACCTGTAACAGTAGTTCTAGGAGTGTGGTATATGTTGTTTATCATGGATCCTACGACCTCCCAGCTGCGGATGCACAACACCTGGCTTTCAGCGGGCTAAGATCTGGCGTCATGGGGTGGAGCCGGGGTTATTCCACCAGGGTGGGTAGGAGGAGCCAGCTTGAAGACTTCCGGCAAGATTTAAAGTGGAAGGGGACATGCCAAGAGTGAGGATGAACAACATCTACCACTCCTAGAACTACTGTTACAGGCGAGTAACCTGTTTCTCTTGATGTAGTGGAAAACCTAGCACAAAGGAGGCAGTATGGGCAGTGGTTTAAGGCTCTGAGCTGCAAATCTGGAGACCTGGGTTTGAATCCCACAGCCCCACTTGTATACTGTGTGACCTGAGCAAGTCCCTTAACTTCCTCGTGCTCCCAGGTTGCACCTGCAAACAAGCTATCAACTTAGTGTGTCTCACCTGGTAAAATAATTGGTAAAAAAAAAATGATGAACTCATATTTTTTGCCCAAAGTTACTATATATTGCCTTGTGACACTTCAGACTGGTGAGACTATGTACTGCATAAGTCTTGGAAGTAAATAATCAACAGCTATCATTAAATATGCTGTAGTATAACCAAAACAAAGAAAGAATAGGAAAATCCATGAAAAAATTAAAAATAATAAGCCTTTAAAAGGCTAATAGAAAATACGTAGCAATACAAAATACAAAAATATTGATGTCAATTTAATAAGTATTAATACAAATGTAACCGTAAATTGATAGTACATATAAAAATTCTAGCTATGGTATATGATAAAATACATTTTATATTTGGATTGAAAAATATAAAGGGCAATATATAATGTATAACAACCTTAGCATGGATGATTGACCTTATCTTATGATGTGTAGTATACGACATAAAATGGCAGTTATATAATTTTAAAGTTAAAGCTCACCACTGTGGAACCTGTATATCCAGTCAGTTCAGGAGGCTTGGCTTGGCGGATAGAACAGGAACAAAGAAATTCTTGGGGACAGGAATGTGGCAGTGTTGGGGCCCCAGTACCCAGCATATTAGTTCTGAAGCAAAGAGCCCAGACACCATGGCCTGAGAAGGTTATGCTGGTGGACTAAAGCAGCCACCTTTACATGTGTCACAGCTAGAGTGACCTTGGTGGTAGCATCAAGGTGGTTGGTAAAGACAAATTCCCTCATCCAGCTCCCTCTACTCCACCATGTCTGCTGCTGGCCCTTCCTCTGACTGCACCTCTTGGAGGTGATACTGGGAAAACCAGGGTGCCACGCCAATCCACTGCAGAGTCATATTCAACTCGTTCAGCCAGCCAATCAATTCCACAGGTTCTGCTACGTGGGATTATTTTCAGTGTTTAGGTTTCGTGATTCCAGATATGTACCGTGGGATAGGGACACTCAGAACAGCTGATGCATTGTTTGTACTGTAACATAATTACTATGGTACAATGAAAGTCGTAATACCATTGTTACATCACTAGTGTGTTACAGCAACATATTTGAAGGTATGGGTTTCTGTACATAACAGTCTGTACCCATACACTATAGAAGGGTAACATATCAACACACGATTACTGCATTGTATTAAGTGAGTAACAAAATGTCAGTAAAACAAGCACTGACATCAGTACAATAAAAACTGAATTGATGCTATGAGCTGTAATGTATAACATTATATCAGAACAGCGTATTTTTCTAGTTTAAAAAAAATTGCAACAGACAGATAGTAAGTATGTTGTTTTGGGGGTGGGGGTGGGGGCATGGTACAGCAGGCTCCAAAAAGTGCTTAATTTATAGTGCAGTACAGATAGAATACATAACAGAAGACTGTGAAGAATGGCCCTATACTGCAGCAGCGATTTGAGTGCTATTTCTTTACCACAAGAGCGGCGTTCAAATGGATCTGTGATATCACCTTAGCCTGAGGTGGCGAAAGCCATTTTTCATAGTCTTACTATTTTTTATTTTATATTTTTTATAATAGATTTATTATTCCATTTTGGAATGTATTACCTACACATACATAAAAATCATCTTTTCTTTTTAAATTTTAAGTTAAACCAGCCTACTCTCAGCTGCTTTATTCCCCTTCTTCTATATAAACACACGTAATTTTTCCTGTATTCATATTTAATTAAAAATTATTCTCCCTTCTGCCAGGCAGCTAATCACAACCCACTCAACTATTGGAATAACCCTTTGGAATAATTTTGATGTTTAATGTCAGTACTTTGCAAAAATGGTCCAGCGACTAGCAGTCAGTCCTCTGTCTCGTGATGTTTTTGCTAATGGAGTGTTGTTGATTTGTGCAACAGCAGTGCTCATTTGGACTGAAACTACAGGAAGAAAGGAATAATCTCTACCACCTCAGTAGGATTTGATTTACATTGCTGCTGAATGTTAATCTAGTTATAGTTTTAATATTTATTAGTTCAGTTATTATGAGCGAAAGATGGCGAAGCAAAAGAATTGGGGGCTACTACAGATTAAAAAAAAAATACAAAATGTTTGTCTTTAACTAGAAAAGAAAAAAGTAATTTGATCACTGAACCAGCATCAGGGAGAAAAATGTATGCCTATGGGACTGGGAAGAGCATTGCAGTACAAAAAAAAAATCAGTTCTTTGTGCAGGCACGTCCCGGTCTCCATGAAACTCTTATCACCTAAAGTGCATATCCTCTGGTCTCCAGGTTCCTATTCTACCGTTCTCCCCTCGACAGTCAAGATAACTCTTCTGTCTTTATTTATATTATTACGTATGCGTATTCATGTATGTAATGTGCATATGTCCTGTAACCTAATAAAATAAATATATATATATATATATATATATATATATATATATAAACAATCTCCATCATAACTTTCGGTGATGTCAACCTCAAGAGGATTCCAGCAGCAGCCGTCCCAAATAACCCCCAGCCTTGAGCCACACTTAAATTGCATCATGTTGCATATATACTCTGGGACACTTTACCTCTCTACATGGCATCAAAAGCAGCTTTAATTCTGACTGGGGACAGGCTGGTGAAGGATTGGGAGCAGGCGGCTCCGACAGGGAGGTGTCACTAATCTCCAATCGTCTTCCTGCTCTAGTCGTCCTAGAGCTGCAGGGAAAGCATAATAAATCCCCTCAACAGGTAGCTTAACTCCAAGTTAGTTGTCCTCCTTGCGGAACTGTGGGATTTTAGAAGGAAGTTCAGAGCACCACCACAGCCCTCCGTACCAATGTGCGAAGTTGGAAAAGCAGACAGAGGAGCATGAGGCAGCTCACATCCACAGATAAATGGGTGGACACAGCAGAAGCCACAAGTTTCTCACCATCTTGCATCCATTGAACAGACTGAGCTCAAGTTAGAAGATTCTGCAGGTCGCAGCTGATGGAATAATCTCCTGCTATATGGCATGTTGGAGATCATGGAGGCTCAAACATAGTTGACTTTTCACAGACTTTCCTCTGTGCAGCTTTGGATTGACTTCAGGACAGTTCTGTCGAGATGGAGTGGGCTCACTGAATGCTGGGTCCCAAACCCACTGGCACAGATACTCGGCCCCGCTCTGTGGTTGCCATATTTCTAAGATTTATAGACATACAGGATATTTTGCATAATGACTGGTGCTTGAAGGAGATTACCTATCATGACACCACAATATACTTTTACAGTGTCTATCCCATTCACTGCAGACCTAGCAGAAGGCCAATTATCATTGATTAAAGTACTATGCACAAAGGCGATTAAATTCTTCACTTCATATCCTGCCTAACGTGTTGTGCACTGTTGAGAGACAAGTAAAATACTCCTCCACAGAGCAGGCTAAGGTAGACTTCCCAAAGTGGGACTTACCAGCAGAGCCAGCAGGAGGAAGTGCCCCGCCAATGACCATCTTTTCTAAATTGCTCAACAAGCTCGGAAAAGATGGAGTCCAGTCGTCAGCAGTCAGCCCGACACCATGCAACAGATCCTCCAGTGCCTTCGGGCAGAATGAAAGCTTCAACTAACACACAGGCACAGGAATAACATGTGGGACACCTGCTGTACAAGCACTTGATAAGTCGTCTTCAGTGCACTTGGGAAGCCCATCTCTCCCTGTGTCTGTATCTTCATCCTCATTTAGTAGGCCTCCTCCGCCTCATCTCCCCAGGTGCCCCTGTCCTCTTGCTGGATCGCAGAGTCCTGCCAATGGTGCGTAACTCCCTTATCGATGCAGTCTCTCTCTTTTTTGAATCTTAGTGACTGGACCATTGGTCATTACTGTCCTGCTTATTATGGGTTCCTGTTAAACACTGGCATACATCCCTGGGCTTTGGGAGGAGGGCTGCTGCTGGGGCAACACCTCAGGGACTAGGCTGTTGCCTGAGTGGCTTGAGACTGCCTGGGGTGCTCTCTTCTTAGGGCCTGTTGTGTATTATTGATTGTCTTCCTTGGGGGTGGCCTGCAGTCCCTGCCTGGCTCCATTTCAAGGGAGCAACCGTTGTTTCTTTTACAGCCCTTAGCTCTGAACAGGTATGACCCATACTTACCTTTGTGAGTGTAACTATTATCTAGGGCCTGGTGGCCAGCATGCAGTGGTAATAGCCTGATGGAAGAATGCAACCAAGTGGTGCTGAGGGGTTACCAGGCAGAGGAGCATGTTGCGGGGGCAGAGGTGGAGGGCGCCAGGACCGTATGCAGCCACATGTGAGCCAGGATGATTCTGAAACTAATCTTTTGGTGACTTTCTGGCTCAGACTGATCTGTCATTGCAAAAGTGGACAGCCTTTTCTAGGGACCTTTTCTCGTTCAGTAGTTTTATCCGTTTGCTCCCTGTTTTGCTGCATTAGTGGAACTGTTCCACCCTGTATGGCGAGTTTTCTTTCTAAATGTTCAGGACTCGTATGCAGACTTGTGTCCCTGTACTTGGGACACTCAGATGGCAACTGGTTTATTATATCTGGTTGGGAAGATTGATTGATGTTTCACTGACAAGTAATCTGTTTTCACTGATGCCTCCTGCAGCTGTTTTATAGTCTACATACTACACAAGCTGTTTTGGCTTTGTTACCCTATAGTAGAATCGCGCTCCCTAATGTAATGCCGTTGAATGGCCTTGAACTCACAGGCCACTTCAGTTTTAGATTTTGTCTCCGTAATGGTGATTTTGTACCATGCCCTGAGGGTTGAGAGGGTCAATCAGGGTTTGATGTCGGATACTCCTGCACCCTGTCCCTGTGAGAGCCTTCACAAAAGAAAAGAGAACCCAGCACACAGATAGGCTGCAAAAATAAATGAGAACTTTATTCAAGTACACTAGAATTCAAGTACGAACTGTACCAGTTATAGACAGCTAGTCCTGGCACGTCGAGGCGCTGCCTCTTCCTTAGGGCGTGGCTAACTTTGACTGCACCATGACTGCTCTTAAATACTCTGTCATCCATTGTTAAGTACGTCACTCCTAGATTGGAAGCCTAGGCTAACATTCTGGTGCTAACTAACAACAACTGTAGTGCAGCTGTTCTGCCCTGAAAGCGAACTAGCAGATGTGACAGAACTGTTAGAATGGAGCCGTTATAAGGGTTACCAAAATACAGTGGAAAAGACCCACTACCTAGAAGTTAAATATGTAAAAATGAAATAATATCGTATCACCACATTGATAACCACGTGAGGAAAGAGTGCAAAGGAGGAGGGTTGGAAAAATGGTTGGGGGTTCATGATGCCTTCAAAGTTAGCCATGCCCCCTCAGGAAGAGGCAGAGCGCTTAAAGCACTGGGGCTAGCTGTCTGTAACTGATACAGTTCATACTCGAACTGTGGTGTACTTTTGAATAAAGAGCTCATTTATTTTTGCAACCTACATGCACTGGGCTCTACTTTACTTTCTTTTTGTTTGGAATTTGCCTGACCTTGGCTACACACCACTCCCAGAGTGCACCACTCTTTTCTATTTCCTACAGTAGCCTTCAGCTGTCAAGATCTCCTCTTTCTGGGAGGATCCCTAATTGTGGTAACATCTGCTGGCACAGTGCTCCTTTAGCAGTTCCTACCTCGGAAGCCTAGTTGCCACTTTAGGCCAGGATCGCCTGTTGTCACCCACCCTGGTTGGTCCTTAATATGTTCCACAGATATATATGGTGCTTGAAGTACAGTGTTTGGCTGTGGTGGTTTGGGGGACGGCAGTGGGCCTTTAAGTGGACCAGTTTTTCTGGGCAGTGCTGTGGGTGTGGGTAACAATACTGTTGGTATTCTTTGAAAGTCAGTGGACTAAATAAGCCAGTGAAGAGGGCCGAGGTCCTGTCATTAATTAGGAAAGAATGCCATGCACTAGTGTATGCAGGAAACACCCTAGACACTAAGGAGCATGGCAAAATTTATAAACTTGGGTTTGAATCAGTGCACAGTGTGGAACTTCCACGAGGGAAAATGAGGAGGTGGCATTACTCCTCCCCCACTCCACATCCTTCAGGAAACACCAGTAGCTTAGGACCTTGAAGATTGGCTACTCCGTGTGCAGGAGTGTTATACCAGGTCAAGGTCACATTGGCTAATCTATATATTCCACTAGGTTACAACCTGAGATAGGAAACTGTTTGATCCTGGTCCATACCATACAGTGGTGGTCATACTTATAGCAGGGACTTTAATTTTCACCGTTCAACAACATGACCACCTCTAACCCAATCCCCAAGACAGCCAGCCTCTCATAAAACTTGTGTATCTATTCTATACGAATCAATGGACAAATGTATGGCATACCTTGCACCGACGTACCAGGTAATATTCCATTATTCTGCAGTCCACTCGTTTAGTTAGGGTCCTGTGTTTTCTTAGATAAAAAGAAGAAGATCAGAGTATAAAACGAAATAAAACTAAAACAAACACATGAAAAAGTTTTAAAAATTCCTTATTTTTGTCAAAACTAAATACTGTATATGCTTGCTGCAGTTGTTGTTTAGGCTTCATTGTTACCATAGAGACAGTCCATAAGGAAGCAAAGTGGAATTGTCTGATTCATAAAACCTTTCAAGACCCCTGCATATTGCTGCTTAATATGATGATGTATACTAGGAATGTGGTTTCTATTGTTTTGATGGTGAGGCCCACCTGGAGCACTGTGTCCAGCTCTGGAGGCCCCATGTTAGGAAGGACATAGATAGGTGAAGGATATACAGAGGAGGGCAACCAAAATGGTGCATGGCCTTTTCAGAAGCCCTACGAGGAAAGACTCAAGGAATTAAATATGTACTCTCTAGAGGATAGAAGGAAGGGAGACGTGATAGAAACATTCAAATACCTCAAGGGTATCAGTAAGGTACAGGAGGGTGCCATTTTACATAAGCAGAGATGCTCAAGGACAAGGGGCATGATATGAAGCTGGAAGGGGAGGCTCAGAGGGATCTGATGAAGTACTTCCTCACAGAAAAGGTGGTGGCGCCTGAACCAGACTACCAGCAGAGGTGGTGGGTACCAAAATGGTAGTATTCAAGCATGTATGGGATAGACACAGGGGACCACAGTAATGGGGGCAGTAAGGCCACAGATCAAGTAGCGTCTTCATAATACAGTAGGTAAAATGTTTTTTTAGGGCAGGCTAGATAATAATAATCTTTATTTGTATAATATGGATCTTTAAAATAAAACTATAGAAAATTATACCAAAAAAAAAGTAATAGGTGACTCAGTCCCGTAATACTGAACTTCGACCCCAATAATACTATATTTCCGGTCCTCGTAATAGTATCATTCGGACCTCACCACCGCAGCTAATATCTGAAGCGTGTTTTTTTTTTATTTTTGTCTTGCCAGAAAATCTTCCGGCCTTCCCAGTTTGGGGGCGAGGGGCATGAGGCGGGTGGACAGTGAGGAGCATGGAACCGTCCCATAACCAGATCCACAGTAAGACCTCGTCAGCATCTCGCATCCATATATTACCAAAAATAACAGATGGGTTCAGTGAATCACTTGGCTGTAATTTCCATCTCGGGGTTCTGGGGACATAGGAACCTCTAAGTTTACTCGAGGTTACCATGTTCCCAAAACCTCTCGGTGGAATACAGCTCTAATCTCTGGAACCTGTCTGTTCTATTTATATAGCACAGTTCAGAGTATCAAAGCGTTTTACAATAACTGAACTAATAAATATTAAAAACTATAAATAGATTTAACATTCAGCAGCAATGTAAATCAAATCATACTGAGGTGGTAGAGAATGCTAGATTAAATAAAACGTCTTTAGTGCCGTTTAAAGCTCTCCACAATCAGCCACTCACAAACCCGATGAGGTGAGAATTCCACAAGGTGGGGACCACAAAGTCAAATGCTTGTGCCCCTGATGTCTGCAACCTAACCTTGGGAATCTCTAACAATCCTTGTCAGCGGAGTGGTGGTAGGGGCAAAGACCTCTTGCAGATAACTCTGTCCCTGTCTATGTAGGGCTTTATAGGTCAGCAAGCCAACCTTGAAGGTGATCCGCCATTGAACTGGCAGCCATTGCAGCTCGCGCTGGGTATATGTGGCTAGATCGAGTAAGCCCAGATCTGTCTTCGAGGTGGAGCTCTTGCAGCAGGTAGTACCATTAGGACTGAAGCCGCAGGCGTCAGGACCCCACTGACAAACTTGTAGCTAGCAGTACAAGGCAGGGGACCGCCCGACATCGCCTCCGCCCCAACGCCAGACATATATAAAGAAGGGTCCTGGTGCCACCCCAGTTTTTTCCCACCGTCGACCCACGAGTTCGCCCCACTGGATGCCTCGCTTGCAGTCGACAGCATCAAAAGCCAAGATAAGTCACTTTCATTTATCTTTTCAATTAACCTAATCTGATGCCTCATTTATATCGCCGCCCTCTCTACCGAAGCAAGTCTAAGTGTGCCTGCAAGAAGCAGATTCCAGCCAAAAAGGCATGCGGCCTGCCTCATCTGCCTGAGGCCCAGACCACCAGCAGTTCCTGCAGACACTGCCAGTGCTTCAATCAAAAGACATGCGCCAGGAGAGCTCACGCTCTAAAACCTTCTTGTTAGAGAAGCAGCTTGCAGCGATGCAGAGAGTCAGCTCCTCCTCTCCCACCAGAGAGTCCCCTCCAGAGCTAAGACCTCGGGTGAAAAGCATCACAAGCACAAGGATAGGGCCAGATCCGAATCCCACCATCGTTAGCCCGCCAAACTGGCGCCATTGTCATCTTCCTGGCAGAGGTCAGGCTCGGTTCCTGCTGTTTCTGGTCTTCCCGCTCTTCCATGGCCACTCACATCTCTTCTCAGGGTGCCCAAAAGAGTCGGCCTTGAAGGACATCGATCCTCCTCCCTGGCTCACCAGCCTCACAAATCTACAGGAGTCGGCCCAGGAAGGCCTGTCCAGGGCCCTGGACAGGCCTAGTTCCTCCTAAGAAAACGCTCAGAGAAAGTTCTAGTAGGCATGGGGGCCTGGGCTCGGACTCCCCCCACCGCGGTGCGTCCTATTCCTGACGCCAGACCTGACCAGCCGGTCACCTACCCTGACAACTCGTTCCCCAACACCAGATACGGGATGGTCGCTGGGCGACGATCAACCGTCTGCACCTCCCCAGAGGATAGGCGCAGCTGGCGTCCCCAGTCGCCAGCCAGATGCTGGCCATTGGCCATCAGGTACGGATGCGGACTTCAGATGCTGGACTTCGGACCCGATGCCAGGCACTCCTGTAGATGGCGCCTGATCCCAGATGCCGCCCCTGATGGTCAGGCGCCGGGACATCTAACCTGGCGCCAGCCCCGACTGTGATCCTGGTGGCAGATATTGGGAATTTATTCACCTCTTGGTGGAATACTGTCAAGGGACCTCCTTTACAGGCTGCCAGATAAGGTCCCCACACACCACCCATGGGTCCTTCTCCCACATCAGACAAAGATCAGTCTGGAGATCACCCTCCTCCACCCCTAAGAAGAAGCACAGAAAGAGGTCTCCTTCCTGGTCTCCATCATTTCCCCGATCGTCTTCTTCGCTGATGATGCAGGTTTGGACTCAGATTGCTCAGGAGATGGTTTTCTGCCACCATCCCCAGAGCCCAGGGACTCACCGCTCCCCGGATGACCCGTCGTTCCTCAATATAATGAGGCATATCCAGACTATTTACCAGTGGGATAAAGAGGCGCGCGACCTGGAGCACCAGCGGTTAGCTAAGTTCCTAGGGGAGAAGGAGCCTAAGCCGCTGGTCATGCCTCCATTTATTGAGCCCTTCCAGGATGTCACTCGCCTCACCTGGAGGACTCCTTCCTCTGTCCCTGCAGTTCCGAGGAAGGCGGATGGGTTGTATAAGCCTCCTAGGTCAGAGACATTCCTAGCAGAGCAACCCAAGGCGAATTCCCTGGTCCTCACGGTTGCCACGCGAGAGAGACCAGGCCCAAGCACCTCAGTTCGCAATCTCCCAACCCTGTCTCAAATAAATTGGACGGCTGGGGAAGGAAAGTCTTCTCCTCCGCTACTGGATCTATTAGATCCCTTAACTTCATGGCTCACATGATCTCCTACCAGCAGTCCTTGTGGAGGAAAACTATGGAGTTGCAGAGACCCTCCCAGACTCAGACTCAAGCAGGAGATTCTGGCTTGTACCCAGTCCAGTCTAGACGTTGACAAGCCGCACTCAGATGCTCTATGATGTAGTGGACATGGCTTCTAGGGCGCAGCATCAGGCATTTGTATGAGGAGACAGTCCTGGCTCAGACTGACAGGCTTCAGCAAGACCTTCAGGACTCTGTCATGGACTCCCGTTTCAGGGTCCGGTGCTTTTCAGTCCAGAGGTGGAGCAAATAGTCAAGGGCCTTCAAGAATCAGGCAAGGCGGTAGCAGATGTACATCATATGTACAAGTTCCAGCCGCAGGGTAACCGCGCATCCTTTGCCAACACCAAGGCTAGTCCGCAAGCAACCTAAGGAAGGAGTTTCAGAGACTGGTCAGCCTCCTCCCAGGGTTCCCAGGACCCAAAGCAATCCAAGACACCCAGGGCTCCGGCCTTCCGACCCCCAGCCCTCCTCCCATCAGGGACAGGCGGAGCGAGCAGGTAGAAGGCGATTTGCGCTATACCACTTCAGTGGTCCAGCATCACCTCAGATCGGTGGGTGCTGGAAACCATTCGATTAGGGTATGCCATAGGTTCATCTCTATACCTCTAGACAACCCACCACCCCTATGTCCCATTGTCCACGGACCACCTCAGCCTCCTTCAGGCAGAGGTCTTGCTCTCCTGGAAAAGAGAGACTATTCAGAGGGTTCCACCACCCAGATAGGCAAGGGCTTCTCTCCTATTTTTCCTGGTCCCGAAAAAGATGGAGACCTTAGTCCTATCTTGGACCTCAGCATGTTCAACCTCTCGGTCAAGTATCAGAGGTTCCTCATGCTAACACTGGCAGGCCTTTTCCTCTGCTCCAATCAAGGGACTGGCAGTGCTCTCTCGACATGCAGGATGCTTATATGTATATCAAAATCCAGAAACAGCACAAGAGGTTCTTGCGCTTCCGTCTCGGGAGAGAGCACTTCAGTTCAGGGTCCTACTTTTCGCCTTCGTCAGCTCCCAGGGTCTTTAAGAAGTGCCTGGCAGTGGTAGCTGCAGCCCTCTGCAGGAGAGGCCTGGTGCCTACCTCTACCTGGGCGATTGGCTCCTCTCTGCCCAGTCGGAGGGCAGCTAGCAATCATCCTCAGTCAAACACAGGCTCTTTTCTTCCTTGGGGACCACGGTGAACTGGCTGAAGTCTCAGCCAAGGCCATCTCAATGGTTGCAGTTCATAGGAGCTATCCTGGACACAGGAAAGGGCATACCTTCCTGTCCTTGGACAGGATAGAACGTCTCAGGACCTAGTGAGAGCCTTGGGGAAGGCCCTCTTCTACCGCCCAAGTGATACTGCAGTTGTTGGGGCATATGGTGGCGGCCATCGCCACTGTCCCATTAGCCAGGCTTCATATGAGGACATTGAGTGGCACCTCAAAAGTGCAGTGGGACCAAGCTGTGGGCGACCTGGATCTTTGGATCCGGCTTTTAAAAATGGCCCACCCGTTCTCTCAAATGGTGGCTTCGCTGGGACAGTCTGAAAGGGGTCCCTTTCGCAGACACACCTCCATCCCAAACCCTGACATCAGATACCTCCCTGTTAGGGTGGGGGGCCACATCTAGAGGAGTCACAGGACCCAAGGGACTTGGTCCGACACGGTGTTCTCTGCACATCAATGTCCTGGAGATGAGAGTGGTTCTGAATGCTCTGTTAGCATTCGACAGTCAAGTTTCGAGGTTCTCTTCTGGTGCAGTCGGACAACACACCAGTGTTTTTTTATATCAACAAGCAGGGGAGAACATTCTTACCCCTTGCAGGGAGGCCATGAGAGTGTGGGACTGGGCAGTAGAACACGGTGTGGACCTCGTGGCGGTTCACCTCCGGGGTCCAGAACATTCTCGCCGACAGTCTCAGTTGCTCCATTTGTCTCAGCCATGAGTGGGAACTGCTCCAGGAGGTTGCAGATGACCTATTTGACTGTTTGGGCCTTCAGAGTTGGACCTCTTTGCGTCCCATTCAACGCTAAACTCATAATTTTGCTCGCTCCTCCAGGGCCTGGTGTTTTCTGGCGAGACCTATTGTCCCTCTCTTGGATGGGAAGTTTCTGTCGCCTTTCCCCTCGTGCAGAGTACTGCTCAAATTGCAGTCAGAGGACCAGAATAATTCTGGTGGCTCCTCTGTGGCCTCGGCAGATCTGGTACCAGCTGCTTCAGCAACTGTCTCAGGAACCTCCAGTGCAGTTGCTTCTCTCCTCCCTTGCTCTCTCAAGATCGGGAACTCTTGTTCATCCAGCTCTTCACTCTCTTCACCTGCATCGTGGCTCCTGCAATCGTAGTGGAAGAGAGGCTAGGAATGTCAAGCAGGGTGGCAGAGATTTTGGTAGCGGCAAGGAAGCCTTCCACTAGGGCTACCTCGCTCTCAAATGGAAGCACTTCTGCCTATGGGCATTGGCCCGAGCCCTAGATCCTTTGGGTTGTCTCGGTCAGGCACGTGCTAGAGTATCTCCATCACCTCCTAGATTTAGGCCAGTTACTCGTGCTATCAAGGTTCACATGTGTGCGTTCTCATATCATGCTGCTGTAGGAGATAAGTCTCTAGCACAACTGGATGCCTGCAAGACCTTCTTGCAAGGGTATTGCACATCAGGTCCCCAAGGAGGGACGTTGTTCCTCCTTGGGCTCTCCTTCATTTTGGAAAAGCTCACTCTCTCTCCTTGAGCCTACAGCTTGATGCGAGATCGCTTCCTTTCCTGGAAGGCCTTACTGCTGGTGGCTATTACCTCCGCTTGAAGGGTTTCCGAGCTCCAGACTCTGATGTGCAAAGAACCTTACATGGTTTTCACAAGGATAAAGTGAACTTGCAAACCAATCCCAAGTTCATGCCGAAGGTGGTGTCCGCCCTGACCCTCAACCAGGACATCAACCTTCCAGTGTATTACCCCAAGCTTCTAACCAAGGTGAAGCACTGTTGCACACCTTGGATGTTCACCGCATTCTTAGGTTCTACCTTCACAGGACTCGCTCCTCTGGGTCACGGACCAGTTGTTCATCTCTATGCTAAGCGCATGTTAGGGGCTCCTGTGTCAAGGAGTCACTAACCTGTTAGCTGGTGGATTGCATATCTTTTATCAGCACCAGGGTGCCCGCCCGGATGCTGTTGGGGCCACTCCACCAGAGCAGTGACTTCTTCCTTCACGGCGCTCAAGAATGTTTCTCAGCGGATATATGTGCCACCACGACATGGACTTCAATCCATCGTTAGTCAGACACTATAGTCTGGATATAGCTTTCAGGAGGAGAGCAGGTTTTGGACTGGCGGTCCATTAGGGCCTCCTCTCTTGAAGAGATCTTGTTCTACCAAGCTTTGGGTTACCTGCCTACCACCCTTTTAGACCTGGACCTATCCTTTCTACTGCTTGGGACTCAGTTCTAATGGTGTTACCTGCTGCAAGAGTTCCACCCTCGAGACAGACAGTACAGTTATGTAGAACTTACTATAACAGTAGATCTTGAGAGGAGCTCTTCTGCAGCAATTGCTTCCACCTTCCATCCCTGGTATCCTTTTTACCAGGGGTCGTGAGTTCCAGCCAGAGTGGGGATTTCCTGCCAGTTCTTCTTTTTCCTATAGCTGGGTCTCGGTAGGAGAACTGGGGTGGCGCCAGGACCGCCTTTATACTACGCCAGGTGGAGTTGGTGGCGGTCCCTCGCCCTCGCATCTGCTAGCTAAAAGTTTCCATGGGGTCCTGATTGCAGGCTTCAGTCCTAATGGTATTACCTGTTGCAAGAGCTCCTCTTGAAGATCTACTGTTACGGTAAGTTCTTACATAAGTGTACTTTAGCAGCCTGGCTGCCACATTCTGCACCAGCTGCAGGTGGCAGATATCAACCTCGGAAGTTCAGGTACAGGGCATTGCAGTAGTCTAGGCGGAAGGTCATGAAGGCATGGACCAGTATTGGAAGATTGTCGGGCGGAACTAGGTGTTTAATCTGAGCGATATTCCTCAGATGGTAAAATGAGGACTTGTATTGTCGACACCTGAGATTTCAGAGTCAGACCCTCATCAAGAATAATGCCCAGACTTAGCACCTCTTCAGAGGTCCTCAGCTAGTGGCCCCTAAGCACAAGTCCGGATGCCTGCCCTGCCGAGTCTCCTCTACTCGATGACCCAGGTCCACAACAAAACTGCAGTCTTGTCAGGATTCGCTTCAGCCAGTTGGCACACTTCCAGCGCTGGATCTCGGATAGGCAGTTATTAAATACAGAGACTGCTACATCCTGTTCAGGTGCAAAGGACATATGTACAGCTGAGTGTAATCTGCATAACAGTGAAAACTCAGACCGTACCACCTTGCAGTGTTCCCCAGCGGCAACATATGCATCGAACAATATGGGTGACAGCACAGAGTCCTGCTGGACCCCACACGGCAGATACATCAGAGAAATAAATCTGACACTAATCTCTGAAACCTGCCAGTGAGGAAAGAGTGGAATCATCTGAGGACTGCACCTGACTGTCCACAGATCAACTGCAGAGCGTTCTAGCAGCACACCATGTTCTTTGGTGTCAAATGCCGTGGAGAGATCAAGGAGGACTAGAATGGTACAACTCCTCCAATCTCTCACTAAAAGGAGGTCACTGAGCACCGAACAAGAGCAGTCTCAGTACTGTGTCTCTTCTTAAATCCTGACCGGAAGGGATCAAAGATGTCATGGATGGCAAGGTGATCCTCCAGTTGCATGCAGACCACTTTCTCAATAACCTTACCCACAAAGGAAGGTTAGAGACAAACTTGTAGTTGGCGAGACAATCCGGGTTGAGAGAAAATTTCTTACAGAGGAGTGTCACCACCGCCTCTTTCAGGGAGGCCAGAAACTCCACGGTCTCCAGAACACCAGACAATCTCAGCCAGGACCGGCCGATGACCTCAACATACCCCACAAGGAGGCCGATTGGGCCCAGGTCCAAACCACAGTAGATCAGCCGCATACTCTGGATGATCATCATGACATCGAGATCGCCACCTGGTGAAAAGCCGACCAGCAGGGCGAGGCCCCGACCTCCTCCCGCTCACCGCAGCATCCAATAGAGCGGGCTGAGCTGATCTCTAACTTGATGTCAGCAATCTTATCTGCAGAGAAGTGAGCAAACTCATCACATCTCTCTTGTGACAAGCTCTCAGCGGCTGTAGGCAGGCTGGATTGTACCGTCTGTCCACAGTATGGAAGAGCTGAGCAGGTCAGTTCCATGAAGCAGTACTCTCTCTGGAGATCTCCTAGATGGGCCAAGGGTCCTTTTCTACTGGCAATTTCTGCCTTTCTGTGTGTGTATAGGATCATTTTGGCGTACTTTATTATTGTAAATGTGGTAACAAGAAATAAAACTAACTTTTCAATGAATATAAAATAACCGAAATTTCAGAAAAATAAAAAAGAATTTCACAGGGCTCTACGTATAGTCAGATCGACTACAGTTACATTCCACAGAAACATATACACTATGTGATAGATGCAAATGATTTGACATTTTCTACCGACCATGCCCCACTCCTGAAATATCGCTTGGAGATGGGAAGGCCCTACACTCAGTCACATCGTAATGCTTTCTTCCTCCACTTGGAGGAATTCTGGACTTAATTGGACGAGAAAATTTCAGAAATTCTGGCGCTCAGCTAGGGGAGAGTCATTCTGAAGCTATCCTTTGGATACACTTAAAACAGTTCTCGGGGTCTATCATAATTACATGGCTAAGAAGCATAAGAAGCACCAGCTGCATGTGGAAGTATTGCAGGATACACTTCATTTCCTGCAGGAGGCGATATACAGGAGGACTTATCAGGCAAGCTGCAGCCAAAAAAACCAAGAGCCGGATGCTGTCCTGTTGCACAAAACAGAGCTGGCCCTGACCTACATACACCATAAGTATTACAAAGTGGTACTCTGGGTGACAGGTCTTTTAGCCCACCAGCTTCAACGGGAAGAAATACAGAGCTACTGTTGCCACCAAACACCATCCCACTACTAGCCACCTCCTTTGGAGCATGTATGACATTGCTGATGCATTCTGCTTATTCTGTGCTTTCTTTACATATTGGAGGCCCCACAGGCAAGCACAAACAGAGGCATTTTGCGTCCCTTACTCTGCTCCATTTTCCCCTGACTAGGCCAAAGGATTAACCAACCAGTCCTGTGCAAGAAGAAGGGGTTGCTTCTGGCTCTGTAGAAAATTAACACCCACAAGACCCTTTGGCCAGTGGAGAAATCCCTCTAACATGGCAGTATGCCATTATTTCAGTCATGACCAAACCAGGCAAAGACCCTGTGGAGTGCCCTGCCTATAGACCAGTTTTCTATTGAACAGCAATTATGAACTCTTTATGTCAGTATTGGCAAGTAGATTAGATGCCTTGTTGCCAGCTACGCTCATGGTGGTCTAGCCTTGCTGGACCTTTGCATGTATTACCAGGCAACCCAACTGTGGGTCGTGCTTCTGTGGCATCATCTCACTGGGGTCCACAGTGGCTACAAATTGAACACCCTTGTTGCTGTTCTGGGATATAACCCGCTTGTCTTTAGTCCACAAGACTCTGTCCTGCTACAGCAGCAACTCAATCCCTGAGGCGCATGTTGTTTGGTGCAGAGTCTCTGAGGAATTGGAACTAGCTCCCCATCTGATCTGGATCTTGCCCCTGGCCCAACTCTCTGGTTTTCATCTGGCCAGTAATTATCCTAACTTCCATAGGTGGAGGCGCCAGGGCTTGGCCACTTTACAGTTTTGTACAGGCCCTAAGATTATGGCTTTTACAGAACTGAAGACCAGTTTGTCCTGGGTCACAGGGATTTTTTCATGCATCTCCTAGTGAGATATTTCTTGAAATCCCAGCCAGCAGGAGTCCGGGACCATGAAGCATCTCCTTCCTGGTCTTAGCCATGCTTCTCCACACCCAAGCTCAGATGACCAGACACCTCATTTATCGAGCCCTATGGGACTCACAACCATATAATACTCTGTATATTGCAACAAAGTAGTCAGAGGAACTGAGTGAAGAGCAGGAAAAGAAACAGTAGGAATCAGAATGCTGTGAGTCAGGGTGCATGCGGCCTCACACATTTGATGTGATCGCCTGGAAACATCTTGTTTGTTGCTTATATACCCCAGTAAGAACAGCTTAGTATATCAAGGCCATACAGCATGGTATTGGAGAGACTGTGAGGAAGGCAGAGCAACGTGACACACATACTATGGTCCTGCCCAAAGTTGATGGAATTTTAAGGAATGTAACATAGACTATTAAGGAGATCCTCTCCCAGTATTTACACTGACCCCCGAAACCTATTCGCTACATCAACATTCTAGATGCCTGAGGGCAGACATGCTAAATACCTCCTGGGTATTCTCTTGGTAGCTGCTAAAAAAAATGCATGACCAGGAACTGGTTGACCAACGGTTCTGAGGTTGTCCCAGTGGAGGAAAGGTTAATTTCATTTATCAGATGCAGAGGATTACCTTTAGCCTGAATGATAACTAAGACACCTTTACCTCTCAATGGAATGGTTGGAACATGTATGTGATGCAACACAAGCCCAGTTTCATTCCATAGAGACATTGCAGGATGGAGGTGGGATTGGACTACGTGGGGTGGGGAGGTGGGTTGCTACTATGGCAGATACCAAGGCGGGTTGGTTTACCCCCTCCTATACTGCTTCAGCCATTAAACTTTTTTTTGCTCCATGCATCACAGAGATGTTGAGGCACACTAGGAGCTTATTGCTGTGTCGATCTCCCATAAGGCCTAGCTTTTCTGTCTTTATTATATACTGTTACCTTGTAATGATATATGTGTTTTCCAGAATTGGTATTGTACTTGCTTGCCAAATTTATTTACAAAAGAAACCCCTTCATTACGTTCTTTTCATTCTTCACATCCTCAAAGTTATTCTTCACTATTCTTTGTGAAGAACAACTTTGAAAATGGCAACAAAACAAGCTAATCTGTTATAATCAGGATACTCAAATGCTGGTTCCAGAAGGATAAACACATGCAAGATAGCCACAGGCATTGAGGGTCGTCCTTTATACACATTGGCGCTGTGGACTGTTAGAGCAAGGTGGGCGCTAGTGTTCCATAAATTCTGTGAGCATGGAGGGACTAAATACTAGTGTGGTCAGGTCAGAAGGCATCTACATGGATCTTTAAAGATGTTCTGGCAGCCTTTGGAATATGCATTTAGAGTGCATGAATCAGGATTGCTTGTTACCACTGAAAATGTTTTGATATGCTCTGGCTGTTAGTGGTATTTTTATTTAGCTGTTTTAATTTTACTTTTCATATAGGCATATAAAGCTGTTGTGAATGATGCTACAATATTTAAACTTGAACTGCCTTTGAAGCAAAAAGGTAAGCACTCTAGACTTTTAATTACAGTATAAAGGTTTTCTTGGGGCCAGGCATTCTGTACATTAATCAGATGCATGGTATAGTGTGGGTGATTGTAACTGAGCAATAATGTCCAACACTGGGGTAGTCCAGACATTTAATGAGAATTTAGGGCATTTACACCTTTGGATGCTAACTAGCCAGTTGCTAAACTGACAGGAAGCACTCAAATGTTTACTTTATAAACCATATCTTCTACAGGGTCCATCTCCTCCATAGAGTACCATTCTTTGGTCTTATAGCGAGAAATACTAGGACCCCACCAGAACCAGAACTTTTGAGGCTGGCGATGTATGGGCACAGCAGCAAAGCACACCATACGTGAGCCCTATATAGTCTCGCTGGCCCAAACTACCTCTGTTTAATATTTTTCCACTGTTGTAGGGCTACCTTCTTTTCAGTGACCAGAATTTATTTTTGTTTGGAATAGCTTTTCTGTCTGCTTGGTTATCGTTTTGTTGTTTACTTTCATTGTTCACTAATGTAGTTCAGTTTACTTGGTGCCAGGTGGCTGCTCAGTTCCATCTTACGTGACCGTTATGTCAGTTTTACTTTCATGCTGTTGCTATTTTTAACAGGTTTTCAGTTTCATTAAACTCCTCTTTGCCCAAAACTCGAATTGTGAGAGTTTCAGGCCTCTATATCCAACATTGTTCTGGCTATTGGGCAATGGCTAAAGGACAGTATATAACTGTCTAGGATGGGGCCTTCTTTGGATCATCCGTGAGTAAAGGAGAACTTGTTGAGGCCCACCAAGCACAGAGACCTTTTTTTCATATTCATTTTGTCCTCCTGTTCCTCCTGGTGGCCCTTCCAATCAACCTCCCCAGCCCCATCAGTTAGCTTACTTTCACAGTCGTCCTGCCACAGGACTGTGATTGTGGCGATCACCGATGCAGGGCCTGCAGAAGGTTGCGCTTCATCCAGCTGTCAGGGTGTTTTGAGGAAAGGGTCTCTTTAGGACATATAATCTGCTTAATAAATAGTATTTAAATCGTACTGTTTTAAAAATACAGTTTCCCTGCAGTGGTAAGGAGCTTAAAATCAAAGGCATCACAAAGGTGGAAAAAATAGTGTTGATATTTTTAATACAAATTAATAACGATCAAAATGAAATCCCTATTGTTGTCCAGCAAGTCTCAAGAGTATTATCATTCACATGGCTTTGAAAAATAGATGTAATGAAAAGCTTAGCATTTAATAATATTAATAATAAAGTGCTCTGGTGAAAACAAACATGAATGTATAATTTAAAAACACTATTGCTCAGTATACCGGTTCATGCAATTATCCAGGCTGTGTGTGGGTGATGATGTGCGATATGGCGCCACCACATATTCAGTCACTTCACTACCAGTCTAGCATTGCTTGTAAAGCGCTTTGGATGTATGAAGCGCTATATAAATGCTGATACTAAAGAAGCAAAAATTATTGTACCTCAGTATAGCACAGAAAGGAGTGTGTATTATCTAATAGCGTTGTGGGAGCATGGTTAAACCTCAAACTGAGTTACAACCCAAAACTAGTATAACAATTTCAATCCAAATTAAAACGTTTGTTTACAGATCTGCTCTACCACACAGGATTGCATGAGACAAGTTAGAAGTTATTCATTCTGTTATTTTCTGTATCACTCCACATTGTCAGTGGGGAGTAACTACATATGGGTAATGAGCACCCTACTAGGTAGTGGTACAGACCAAAACTGTCACTCACCTTAGAACCCGTGGCACATGAGGATTCGAAAGCAGCACCCACTCACACTTTTGCTGTACTGCTGAAGGTCAGATTGCTAGTGGCACTCTCTCAAAAAGCAATTGTTCTATAGTTTTTAACTGGCATTGTGCAACTGGAGGCTGATTGGGGCTACCTGGTGACAGGAGCACCCTCAAATTAGAAATCGTGCCTGTTAATCTGCTGACTTGGAGCTAACAGGCAGTAAATTACAGTAAGTATGAAGGAATTTCTCCCGTTTGAAAATTGGTGACCGGGAAAGTCACATGGAGCTCAGGCCTGTTTCCACGCAACCCTGGGAAAGGGTACAGAGGATATAAAATACATAGCACAGACACAGTTAGCAGGTACAGTAAAGTGCAGTCAGTGAACACGATGATACATGAGTAAGTGCACAGTGAGCAGACAAGACCAAAGCAACAAATTAAGCAGTTCACTCACACCTCGTCAGGAATTCCGTTCACAGGAAGATCTTTTTCATGTTGCCTTTCTCCGACTAATACCATCACACCTTGGGAACTCCTATTCTAGTAAATATTAACTGTAGGTACACTACGGATTGCAAAACAAATTTCAGTTATAGTTAGCAACTTACATTAGATTCACTTTTGCATAGCATTTTTAGTATGTGCAGTGTAAATAATCCTTATTTACATGCATAGAAACCTTTTGTCAATAGTACAAAAAGGCCACAGAATAAACAGCTGAGAATTAATGTACCAAGAGCTAGATGAACATGGATAAAACAGTATCGTTCCTAGTTTAAATTACTTTCAGTCCAAGACCTACTCAGAGGAAGGTATGAAGCTTATATTTCCATTTAGGCCCATCGGTTGTAGGATTTTAAAGGTAACAGTCCATTTAGTCTCTGGGTGTTCTAGCTTGCATCCCTTGTGTACTTCTCCTACCATTCTAAGTGGACCATCGGAAACCATAACCCTAAATGATATTATATCTCTTACGTATGGTCCTGAAATGGTTGCCTGCTGCACTGTCTGTTTTTCCTTATGGATTGCTCTGAGGTGCTCAAATACCCTATTGTGTGTCTAATAGTTGTTCCAATATAAACTTTTATATGAGCACCAGATAGCATAAACAGCATGTGTACTGTTACAGTAAAGGAACTTACAAATGTCAAACTTGTGCTCCCAAAGGCGGGTGTATAAATTTATTTGCAGGCCTATGGGGCCCCCACTATAGAAGCCCTTTTGACCTTGCCACATATTTTGTCTATTTCCAGTATAAGTGGCTATAACCAATTGGTCTGAGAGACGTTTGTCTTTACGATAAGTAATAAGTTGATATTTTCCCACCCATCTTTAAAAACTGGATCCCTGTGTAGGATTTTCCAACTAGAGTTCACTATCTGTCCTATTTTGCCTGCAAATCTGTTTTACTCTGTTACAGAGACAGTAAATTTCTCTACATCATCTTTTGCTTTGACAATTTTGGTATTAAAGTTCAGATCTGTTTGCTTTTTAGCCTGTTCAAAAGCAGCAAAAGGATGTTTAGTCAATACCCACTTTCTTAAAATCGTTTGATATCCTTTGATGCTTCAAGAAATATGTCAGTGTATGAACAGTTTCTCTGTAGCCTTTAAATTTGGCTGTAGTGCAGGAGTTTTCAACCTTTTGTGCGCATAGACTCCCAGAGCGAAAGTCAATAGTAACAGGGACCCTGAGAGTGGCAGGCAGGGGTGGGATACACCTACGTTATTGGTTCTCCACCAACCCGGCTATGAACTGTGCAGCGTACACTCAGCCGTTTGGTGCTCTGGCCATACGATTATTTGACGCTGGCTTAGGTGACGTAACATTCTATTTTATGTTTTTTAAATGGAGTGCATGGAATGGAATCAGCATTCGGGGCTCAAGGCCAGCTCTAATATTTCACCAACAGCCGATGCATTTGCAGTGAGCATGCTTGATTGTCGTGAGACGCACTTTTTGTTGCAGTGGATGTGGGGCCTTGTGCAGTGATAGCATGCAGTCGTAAGGCAGACATTTCCAGGACATCCATGTGATGTGTTGGCTGTTGTGCTTGAGCTGGTCAGCTGAATTTCCGTAGTCCTGCTCAGTTCCACTTGCGACACAAAGGTGCAATCTTTTGGTGAGAGACCTCAGTGGGGTAGTGCAAAATTGCTTCACATTTAACATTTTCCTGCTTGCTCCAAAGACCCCTATGCCTTGCTTGGGGGCCCTCAGACCACTGACCCCTGACTGAAAACCCTGCTGTAGAGGATATTGTCCTTTATCTCTTGGGGGTTGGCACTGTTTGCCAAAAGAAGAGTTGCCAGCTGTTGGTTTCTATAACCACATGTCTAAATTACACCATAACTATTACTCGTAATGCATAAATCAAGAAAATTACCTGACCTTCCATGGATCAGTCTTCACTATTCATTATTGGTGGGTACTAGCGGAGGTGCAGGATCACATGCGAGCATGTAGCTCTAGGATTTTAGAGGAGGGGAGCATGCGGTGCTGCCCACAAGGCCGATCCATGCGTGGCGCTCACAGGTTGGCCAGTAACTGACGCCCACTCCCAGCCTCCTCAGTTCTGCTTTTCCTACCATAGAGGCAGCACCTCGTGAGGCTTCAGCGGAAAAGATATTGTGTCATTCTGCTCGTCGCCGAAAAAGTTCACCGCTCGACTCCGTACAGTTTCAGCACCGTTATTGTTTTCTTTCTTTCCCTTAATGCGGCGTTGGGTGTCTTTTCTGCCATTGCCTTTTTCCCCATCAACGGTCATGTCTGCCTTGGGGCCTAACAGACCGAGAAAATCCAAGGCGGGCTTTCCCATATGCGTTGGTGCCCCTGCAACAAGACCATGATCATATTGGACTATCACGACCAATGTCTCGCCTGCCTGGGTCCGCATCATGACATGGAGAAGTGTGACACCTGCTTCAGTATGGACTACCAAACTCTAGAAATCTACGGACTGAAGTTGGGGACTGAGCGCCAACTTTCTGAGGCAGGCGTCTCACTTGGGACACCAAGATCAGGTCTCTGGGCTGTTCTCCTGGCTGCTCCCCAATACTATATATACTGAGGGAGAGCAGTCTTCTGTTGTTTCTGGTCTTGCTGAGATGGGAGGCCTGCACAAGGGTCAGATGGGCAGTCGGCCTTCTCTGGGGGTCAGCTGAGCACCCTTGCAGTCCGATACCCCTCAGGGCGAGATGCACATGGTGTCAAGGTCTCAGCTATACACTGGGCCCACGCTGGTGGCCCTCTCGACATCGTGGCCTATGCTGTTTGGCTCCTGACATTGTGCCCGTGTCGGTGAGCAGGGTGGTGCCAACCGTGCAGCCGGGTCCCTTCTGACACCACTTGCGGTGCCGGGAGAGGGGGCGCTCCAAGGATGGCCACTTTTGTGATCTCCTGATCTCATCCTCAGATTTGGACGATGATCCAGATTGGTTACCCAGCTCTTCAGAGCCTCTGGATCCCCTCGGCCCTGGCTCGAGGCTTTCTGCAGGGTTTGGGAGAACATGGCCTGGCACCGACAGTGGTGCTGCCCTCCTGCATCTCTGTGCCGCTTGCCGTGTGGGGACGATTCCAGTGATGACCTGGCCCTGGTGAGGAGGGTGTTGCTGTGTCGGGGATGGTGTTGGCTTCATTGCCAGCCCTGTTTCTGGTGCCTCAGGTGGCACTGTTTCAGGCGTCGGTGCTGCGGCTGGTGCCAAGGGGATTCCGGCACCGCCAGTGGTGCCAGGTCCTCCTATCTCTCTCCTGCATGTTCCACAGCATCTGTAAAGCCTCTATCGAGAGGCTGGTCCCTGTCTGCTGAGGCAGGGGTTGGGAGATCAAGGTCAGCGCCCAGTGCTGTTCCCAGAGCAGCTGAAGGCCCTGGGAGAAGTAGGAGCACTTACTTGAGCCTTCTTTCCCTCTGAATTACGACAGGGACGTGCGGTTGATGGATAAAGGGCCGCCTGTAGTGGACATGCATGGCTCAATCTCTTCACCTGGGGTATCCCCAAGGGCTCAGCTAGCTTGCCCTTTCCAGTTGGATGTTCTGCAGTGGACAGATTGCACAGCCCATCCCCAGGAGGATCTCCTGCGTGCTCCCACACCTTGCAGAGCTGCTGGTGTGGTCTCTCATAGCCATTCTGCCCTTCCCTACCTCTGCTTCCCATCCCCTCCCTCCCAGGTTTCTCCAGCCCTACAGGACCCATGACTTTGGAGTAGTTCAAGGCTATGTTGGCTGCGTATCCCAGACACCTTAGAGCCATGGATGAGGTCGTTTACAGACCTCAAGTTCCTGCACCACCTACCCCTGAATCCAGCTCCTGTGGTCTCTGGCTTTCTCCCTGAGGAGAGACACTTCCATCCATTTTCCTCCGATGCTGAGCTCACAGGGTATCAGCGCTTCCTGTCGGAGATGATGGAGGCTGCACCTCTCCCACTTCAGAGTTTGCAATCCTGTGCATGTGCGCTTTCATTTCCAGGGGAATGCAGCATGGAATCCACTGTGATCCCTCCATGGCCTCAGCTCTTCACGGATGCATTGCTCAGTGCCTGGCAGAACCCCTCTGCCCTGTTCCAGCCCTAAGGAACTGCCGGTGCAGGTACTGCACACCCTTAGGGTCTCCTGGTGCTGTGCCCCATCCCACATCAGGAGTGTAGCTTCTGGACACCCCGTCTGGACACTATCACCCAAGGCATGATTGCCCCAGAGTCCAACTCTGCCAAGTGTGAACACCAGGGTAGAAGGGTATTCTCAGCAGCATGCCTCCTCATGTGTCTGGGGCACCAGGCACCCCATGCCAGGCACCTGTGGGTGATGCCTGGACAGCTCTTAGCATCCATGCCTGATAATGAAGCAACCATGTGTGACTTGGGCTTATGAGACACCAGTCAAAGGATCTTACAACACCAGTAAGGTAGCCTTCAGGCTTGTGGGAACAGTGGTCTGCATTAGGCGGATGACATGGCTCCACCTTTCATGATTATCATCCTTGGCCCTGCATGGGTAATTCCCTCACCCTTCGGAGGTCACTTTTTCTCCTCTGGGGTCAGGCGTTAGATAGTGAACAACTTCCTCTCCCAAGCCTTGGGAGCATCCTCCTGTCCTGACCAGTCTCTGGTCTTGTCAGACCTGTGAGGGGCCTCTTCCTCTTGTGTCTCCCCCATGAGAAGCTAAGGGAATTTTTCCTCGGTGTGCCAGCACCACCCAAGGTGGTAACTTGGTACTCACCCACTACTAGTGAATGGTGAAGATTGATCCTTGGAAGATATGAAAATTATGTAGTCTCTGTATTCTTGATCCTCCAGGATATCTTCACCACTCATTACTGCTTCCCGCCCACTTTCCCCTCATGGCCAGACTTCTGAGGCAGTGCCTTCCCCTCTTGCCTTCCCAGGGACCAGTTGCTAAAGTTGGCACCCCAGAGGAACTCTTGGCTTCCCTTCTTCAAAGTCAAAGGGTTTCCTTCTTAATCTTGTTTACCGTAAGTTCAAGGGGAGGCAACTCCTGACAACTTTTCCTTCCTTTCACTCCTTTCCTCTAAAGAAGAGGTTCCTAGCATATCTATATCCCTGTTATCTGGGTACATACGTCTGTACCCCCTCCAGTCTCTTGTCTTATAAGATATATGTGTGTGCATATATGTATATGTGTGTGTGTGTGTGTATGTATATATATATATATATGTTTGTGTATGTGTGTTGCAAAAACACTTTGTTCTTACTTAGAGAAGGCTCTTGCAGTAGGTAATTACATATAGGACTGGCCTTCGGTAGTAGAAAGGCGGGCCCCCCACGCACCTTCCAGTTCTTTCCCGCCGTTGGCTCATGTCAGCGCCCTCGCGGTAAGGTTCAGTGCTCATCAGCCTCAGTCATCGGTGGTTTTTACCGAGTTATTTTCAATTTTCAAATTTTTGTCAGGTATTAAATGCGTTGTAATGTAGTCCCCTACCCTCCGAGCACAAGAACAAATGTACCCAGCTGCGGCGTAACTCCCGCAAAGGATGGCCATTCCATGCCTCTCTGCCTAGGCCCAGATCATTAGGTGGAGAAGTGCCAGCACTACCTTAAATTCAGCGTGGCCACCCAAGAGACGCAGCAGCAGTCCTGGAGGCCCATGTTTTAAAGAAGAAAATGTCCTGTATGGAAAAGGAGTTAAAAAGCTCCGGCGGGTGTCCGCTTTCCCGAAGGCCATCGCAAGAAAAAAGCGAGGAGAAGCACCGGGACAAGGGCTCTTCATCCACCACGTCTTCTTTGGGAGTTGCCATGCTTCAGGTAACGTTCCTCCCGGACCAATCCACAACGGCCGCCTTGGAGGTTTCAAGCTGGCTTCCGCCCACCTGTCTGGCTCGTGCTCTGGCCCTTCGGCTCCTCGGGCTATTGAGGCCTCCGGCCCAGTAAAGCCGCCACTGTGCGGCCTACTGGTTTGAGCGGCTCCGGTAAGCTGGACGCCGGCTCCTCCGCCTGCACGGAGATAGTAGATAAGTCACCCGACCCTCGGGTGGCGCCTGCAGCCCTTTCCGCCTGACCAGGCTGCCCCTCGCCCGCGACCTGCCTCTGGCAGCGGGTCCGCTAAGTCAGACGTCGGCTTCTCCGGCATCCGCCGGCCCGCTGATGAGTCGAACATCGGTTTGCCCGACATCCACATGGCGACTGAGCTGATGCCAGACCCTCCCACGTCCGCCATTCCTGGCTCTCCGCTGCCTTCCGGGAACCCTGGGTCTCCTCAGCCTGACCCGAGGATTTTCCCCTCCATCCCTGGGCGATGCCGAGGTTCCTGCTGCCCCCCATCAGACCATCCACCTGCTGGGCGCGACCGACCTGGCGGCTCCCGGATGCTGGCCCTGATGCGGCTCCAACACCGGTCTTGCCGACCCAGGCGACATCCGCTCCGGGTGCTGCTCAATGCCGGGCCCTCCGCCCACCGGGCCTTCTGCTCCAGACCGCCCGTGGGCCCTCGGCCGGGCCATCTGCTGACAGACCCTCGGTTCCCGGGTATCCGACACCGTCGTATCCAATAGCGTTTTACCCGGCTCCGCGGTATCCGACGCGGCCTCTCAACACTACAGTACCCGCTGCCTCAATCGTGCCTTACGGGTATAATCCATACCAGTATCCCTCTTCCTCTACCACCCCTCAGCCGCGGTGGACTTGAAAGACTCTGGCCTCCTGGTGGGCTGAGTCAAGGCTCAGCTCACCAGAGAGGTGGAGAGTCATCTCCCAGCGACAGTGCGGTTCTGGTTCTCACACATCTGCGACGACAGACTCCCTCCCCACCTCTGGACACCAGGGGCGAACCCTCTGGTTCCAGGGCGGGGCAGGACACGCTTCCCAAGGGTCCATTCCTCCCCACGCCTGGAGAGGTCTTTCTCATCATCATCATCTTCTTCCTCCTCCTCGAGCGACTCCGGACGGTTGTTCCGAGCTGGATGACAAGCCATGCTGTCCGTCTAAGCCCAGGCCAAGGACTCCTCCGAAGTCCCTCTGGAGGATCCTTCTTTTCTGGAGTTGCGCAGCAAAATCCAGGAGGTTCATAAGTGGCATTCCTTGGGCGGATCCCCAGCGTAGAACTCGCTGAGCATCTGGATCTGCCGTGACAGCTCTCACTTTGGTGCCACCCTGGATTGAGCCCCATGCCGATCTTGTTTCCACTATTTGGAAGCAGCCATTGGCTTTAGCCCACTTCCTCAGAAGTCGAACAGGCTATGTCAGGCTCCGAGGGTGTTGACTTTTTAGATTCTCACCCTCGAACTTATTCAGTCATGATTACCGCCGCTCATGGCCGGACAGCTAACCGAAACATCTGAGCTCATCTCCACCTGACAAAGATCCCATCTTCTGGACCAGTACGGGAAGAAGATCTATGCTTCTTCCACTCTGGGTATTAGGGATCTAAATTATATCGGTCACATGGGGATTTCCAGAAGGCAATTCTTAGTGAGGTGAAATCCAAATTGGACTCTCAAGTCAAACAGGAAGTGGCTGACCTCGGCCAGTCGGCACATGCGCGGTGCACACGTAGATGCAGCGGACACTGCTGGTAGGAGCTCCACTTTTGCCGAGGCTTATGGCGTCATGCCTGGCTCCATGTGTCAGGGTTGGTCCCGAAGTGCAGTCTGCTATTCAGGAAGTGCCCTTCCGGGGTTCATTGCTGTTCGGTGGTGATGTCAAGACATTATCACGATCTGCAGAAAGGGACTGCACTGAAGTCTGTGGGCTCTATGTATCATCCCCATCAAGCGCGGTGCCGTCCCTTTCACAGGCGGAATTGGCCAAAGCGAAACCCCTGGGAAAGTGGGTCGCTAAGCGTGCCCTCAGCTGCAAGCCCCCTGCACCAAAAAGCGGCGGGTGCTTCAGCCGCGACGCTGCCCCACACCACCTGACTCCTTTCCTCCCCCACAACCTCTAGGCCTTCCAGAGGAACTGGTAGGAGGGAGGTTTTCCTCCATCTCCCGGGTTGGGAGAGGATAACTTCAGATTCCTGGGTGCTCCAACTGATGCAGAAGGACACTCAATAGAGTTTCTCCAGAAACCACCTCGTCACCCTCCCTGAGGTCGTTGTACTCCTGGGAACACCTTCTTCTGGTCCAGGAAGAGATTTCAGCACTTTTGCTGAAGGAGGCGATACAGCCCGTCCCCTTTCTCTTCAGGGAATGGGTTACTATTCCTACTTCTTCCTGGTCCAAGAAGACAGGAGATGTAAGGCTGATTCTGACCTCAGTTCCTTGAACTTATTCGTGGAGTACAAGAGGTTCAGGATGCTCTCCTGCAGGGCCTCCTGCCCCTCCTTCGGCCAGGACAGTGGCTGTGTGCTCTGGATATGCAAGATGCTTACTTGCACGTCCCTATCCACCCTTCTCACTGCAAATACCTCCGTTTTGCTTTCAGGGTGACCACTACCAGTTCAAGGCCCTCCCATTTGGTCTTTCCTCAGCACCGGAGTGTTCACCAAATGCCTTCGGTGGTAGCGGCCTACCTGCGTACCAGGGGTGCAGGTTTTCTGTACCTGGACGATTGGCTCCTGGTGGCCCCATCCAGGGAGGATCTTCTGCGCTTCCTTTCCCTTACCCAGGTGTTTTTCTCCCTGGGCATCACCATCAGCCACTCCAAGTCCCCTTGATCCCATCCCAGAGGCTCCAGTTTATCAGGCGATCCTGGACATGACCTCTGGCAGGGCCTTCCTGCCACCAGACAGGCGGCCACACCCAGGCTCAGGTCAACCTGTTGTCCGGCTGCAGGCGAGTCAGTGCCAGGTCGGTCCTTCACCTCCTCGGGCTTATGGCGGCTGCAATCCCAACAGTCCCTCGCTCGGCTCCACATGGGATCTCTCGGTGGATGCTTTGGTCTCAGTGGGATCAGTTGGTGGGCGACCTGGACCAGCTTGTCTAGTCTCCTCCCCATGGTTCGGGACTTGCAGTGGTGGATGGTTCAGGAGAACCTGTGTCAGGGAGTTCCTTCTGTCTTTCTCCCCTCCCAGGCTCTGACCACAGACACCTCAGGCGAAGGTTGGGAGCCCATCTCGGACCTCACAGGACCCAGGGCTCCTGGTCCAAGCTCGAGAAAATGCTTCACATCAATGTGCTGGAGCTCGGGCAGTGCTTTATGCTCTTCAAGCTCTGCATCTCCTTCCCAGCCACTTAGCGCATAGAGCGGACAATATGTGTGTGGTATGGTACATCAACAAACGGGGACCTGCTTCCTACCCTCTTTGCAGGAAGCGATGCGAGTTTGGGATTGGGCAGTACAGCACAACCTCCACCTCATGGCATTTCATGTTCTGGAGGTTGAGAACACCTTAGCAGACAAACTCAGTCGCTCGTCTGCTCAAGCTCACAGTGGGAACTGGATCAGGGGTCTTAGGCGATAGCTTCCTCGTTGGGGAACACCACAGGTGGACCTGTTCGCTTCACCTCTAAATGCAAAGCTTCCGATTTCTGCCCTTTCGCTCCAGGCGCTGCATTTTGAGAGGCGCTCTGTCTCTAGATTGGAAGGACAGATTTGTCTATGCTTTCCCCATCCCTTTGATTCCAAAGTCTTCAGAAACTCCGTTCAGAAGGAGCCCGAATGATACTGATCACTCCTTTCTGGCCCAGGTAAGTTTGGTTCTCTCTTCTGCAACAACACTCGGAGGAACCTCCTCTTCCTCTTCCCCTGTCGTAACTTTTACTGACCCAGGATCAGGGACCCTGGTCCATCCAGGTCTCAAGTCCCTTCAACTGCACTGGCTCCTGTAGAGCGTAGCTCAAGCCCGGTTTGGGGTTTCACCCGAGTGGCTGAGATTTTGGTGGAGGCTAGAAAACCCTCCATTAGGTCTACCTATGCCATGAAATGGAAGCAGGTTCACAATCTGGGCGCTTCAAAGATTTTGAGCCTTTCTTGCTCTGTTGGGCGGCTGCTGGATTACCTGTGCAACCTCTTTTGATTTGGGTCTCAGTCACTCGTCCTTGAAGGTACACATGACTGCCATTTCAGCCTACCATGTCCCTTTTGCAGGCAGGACGTTTGCTCAGCTGGAGGTCTCTAAGACTTTCCTTGGAGGGTTCTCCACTTGAGACCCCTGTCCGGGTTCCTGCCCCTCCTTGGGATTTGAATGTTGTCCTCGAAGCTTACTCTGCCTCCTTGAGACTGGCAGCCTCAGCAGACATGAAGTTTCTCTTATGGAAGACTCTCTTCCTATTGACCATTACTTCTGCTCAGGAGGATTTCGAGGCTCCAGGCCCTGATGTAAAATCCGTATTTGATTTTTTCACAAGGAACGTGAAGACCCGCGCATACCAACCCTAAGTTCCTCCCCAAGGTGGCAGCGGAATCTACTCTGAACCAGTCCATAGAGTTACCTGCTTTCTTTACGCAGCACTCCAATCAAGGGGAGTATCTCTTACACACTCTGGACGTTCACGAATTCTGAGATACTACTCTTAACAGAACAAAGATCTCAGAAAAACTGATCAACTGTTTGTCTCTTTTGCTCACAAAGAGAAGGCAATGCTGTTTCTAAGCAATGCCTGTCCAAATGGTTGGCTCATTGTATCACTTTCTGTTATGACAAGTACAACAAGACCCTTCTGGGTCAAGTGAGAGACCACTCCACCAGAGGAGTCGCTGCCTTGGCGCTTGTTTCAAGAATGTGTCAGCGGTGGACATCTGTGCTGCCGCCACTTGGACTTCCATCCATTACCTTTACAAAACATTACAGTATGGATATTGCCTCTGCCGTGGAGCAGGCTTGGCTTGCTGTTCTGCAAGGCCTCCTTTCCTAAGGCCTTCACAGCTAGAGGACCTACTTTAAGTAGCTTTCCTTCTCTCGTTTTGCTGCTTCTTGTTCCAGACTGCTTGGGAGTCAGTCCTGTATGTAATTACCTACTGCAAGAGCCTCTCAGTAAGATAGTACAGTTACGTAAGAACTTACCGTAACAGTAGATCTTCTAGAGGCTCTTGCAGTGAATAACTCTTCCGCCCTCCATCCCACTAAGCTTTTTAGCTCCTTTTCCAGGTTGGGAAATATCCGCTTCTCTCTCGTCGCCCTTTTGGGCCTCTAGCGGAAAAGAACTGTAAGGCGGGTGTGGGGGACAGCCCCTTTATACTGTCATCGCATGACGTCTGTCACCTGACGTGAGGCGGTCCCCGCCAGAGACTGCTAGCTAGAAATTTTTCTGGATTCTGACTCCTACGGCGTCAGTCCTATATGTAATTGCCTACTGCAAGAGCCTCTCTCGAAAATCAACTGTTACGGTAGGTTATACGTAACTGTACTTTAATACTCCAGTTAGGGTCAAGCGACAGAAGTGGAAATGAGGCGTTGAGGAATACAAGGTTTAATTACTTGAAATCTCAGCTTGACACCCCACCCTCCCAAAGCAGGCAGGAGAGCAGGTGTGGGATGTGCTTGGTGCTTCTCAAGTCTAACATTCGCCCCATTCCGTGTATAAATAAGGTCTGATGTGTAGATTTCATGAGAATGGAGTGAGCGTTAGGCTTGAGAAGCCCAAGGCACACCACACCTGTTTTCCTGCCTAGTTTGGGAGGTTGAAATGTAGGTTGGAAACCTAATGCTTTATTTCCCAACTTTTGTCGCTTTGACCCTAACTGAAGCATTAACAAAGTTTTTACAACTTATTTTCTTACTTTTTGAGATAATATTATCGTATCCTTATTTTACTGTGGAAGGACCTACGCTCCCATCCCTCTGTAGGTGTGTGTGTGTGTATATATGTAGCTGTGGAAGCACAGGACCTTCCAGGCCCTGCGCTTCAGTGTATTGGACAACAGCGACCAAATTATCAGCATAGCCATCTTATTACCCCACCACATGTACCCAGTACAAAAGTTTTAAAATCCCTGAAAACATAATTCTGCGCAACTGCAGCATCATTCCACCACAGGTGCGAAAACACATTGTGGCCAGGATTTGAAAATGGCAGCTGTGACATACATGAGATGGGATTAATAAGAAGGCTATGTTGAAAATCTGGGGTTAAAATATTTTAAATTTCCAGTCATGAGCATGTGTAGCAAAATTGCAGCGAATGGTCATAACTTGCCATTTTTAATCATTTGAGCCCAAATTTTCAACATAGCCTTCTTATGACCCGCCTCTCATGAACAATGTGACTGTCAAGACACAAATCCTGCTTGAAAGGTGATTTCACCAACCGACCGCAAACTCACCTTTACGTACGGAGTTACGTTAACAGTCATATTGTTCATGAGGGTTCATAGTAATTTACGAGTTCAATGGACGAAGCCCTATATGAACTCTCCACCAATCTAGTCAGTGGTGGAATTGAAATATTCTATCTCCCATAAATCTATCCTCTTTTAAAAGTCTCCATACTATCAATTTCTACTACCTTGCTGGACAGGGCATTCAGTGTGTTCATCACCCTTTGGGTGTACCACTGATTTTGTTTTGTGTGTTTTATTTGTTTCCCTTGGAATTTGTACTTATGGGCTCTAGTATTTTGGGTGGCTGTTTTGTGTCTAACTAGTCCTATGGTCTCAAGTAGGTAGTCATCATTACAAGCTCTAAATGCCAGGCACGAGATCTCCTCTTAATTTTCTACATTCTGTCGAGAATATGTTTAGATGTTTCAGTCTTTCACTGTAATGTAAGTTGTCCATGAATTTAATTTTCTTGGTTGTCCATCTTTGGACTCTCTAGTTTTGTTCTATCAATTGAAGAGGGGCACAAAAGGGAAGCAGTACTCCTAAGTGGGGTCTAATCAGTGATGAATACAAAGGTTTAATTACTTGAAATCTCAGCTTTTAATGTTCCTTAAAATGCACTTTAGTATTCAGTAACATTTCCTAACTGTAATTGTTGCATGTGTTTCAGATTTTAAATCTGGGGTTATATTTACACAAGGTCCCTTTCGTTTGTGGTTACTCTTAAAGGCATTCCATATAAGGTATATTGATGTCCAGGGTTATTTCTCCCTAAGTGCATTATTTTACACTTAGCTATATTAAATGTTAGTTTATTATCTCTTGCCCAGGTGGCTATTTGATCTAGATTTTTGGGAATTTATTTACTGAGCTGTGATCATTAACTATTCCCCTACCCTAATCATCGCATATTTACAGAGTCAGGTGTCAATGGATGGTTGCCACCAGTATATTAAAGGACTGGGCCAGTACAGAGCTCTGCGGGACTCCACTGGTTATGTTGGCTCATTCGGACTATATCCCTGTATCACAACACATTGTCTCCTTTTCCATAGTCATGAGTATATCCATCTAATGATGTTCAGATCGAGCTGTATTCTGATTAGTTCTGCTATCAAAGTTTTATGTGGCACAGTATCGAATGCCTTCAAAAGTCCAAATAAACTACATCAGCTGGCATCCCTTATCCGTGCAGCACTCACTGGCTCAAAAATTGCAGCAGATTTGTCAGGCAAGATCTTCCAGGGAGAAGCCATGTTGAGTAGTATCTATGTGTTTCATTGTCTGTAAATCTTCTGATCTGCCTTCAAGGGTGGGGCTCTTGCAGCAGGAAATACCATTAGGACTGAGGCCGTCAGACATCAGGACCCCACAGAAAACTTGTGCTAGCAGTCTGAGGCAGGGGACGCCCCGATGTCGGCTCTGCCCGACATCAGGCGTAGTATAAAGGGGCAGTGCCCTGGCGCCACCTCAGTTCTTTTCCACCGTCGACCCACGTAGTTCGGCTCCACGGACGCCTCTTAGCAGTCAACAGCAGTCAACAGCCATCGAACATTAGAATCAGTCATTATCCCTTAGAACTTTAATCAGTTGCCTTGTTTATGTCGTCGCCCTCACCACCACGGCGAAAGTCAAAGTGTGCCTGCAGGAAGCAGATCCCTGACAAAGACACCCACGCAGCCTGCTTCCTCTGCCTAGGCCCAAAACACCAGCCGAGGCCTGCACACATTGCCAGAAATTTTATCAAAGATTCGAGCCAGAAGGGCCCATGCTCTCAAGACTTTCCTCCTGGAAAAGAAACTAGCAGCCATGCAGCAAGGATCAGGCAGCTCATCCTCTCCACCGAGATTCCCACCCAAGGCCAGGTCTTCACGGGGGAAACATCACCACAAGGATAAGGAACGAGCTATGCCTGAATCCCACCCCAGGTCACCAGGGAAGCAGGTGCCGCTTCATCTTCCTCTGGTAAGAGATCTGGTTCGGCTCCGGCGAGCTGTCCGAACCCTCCCGTCGACTAAGTCTGCTCCCACCTCTTCCCAGGGCAAACACCGGAGTCGGCAGCCTGGACACCACTCTTCCCTGGCTCATCAACCTCTCAAATCTTCAGGGTCGAGCCAGGAAAGCCTGCCACGGGCCTCAGACAGGCCCAGCTCTTTGGAGAAGCATAAAGGGTAGAAGAACCCTCCGGTAGGCAGGAGGTCGTCCGGGCTCAGACTCCTCCCCTCAGGCTAGAGTCGCCCTCCTTCAGACAAGTGCAGACCGAGCCAGTTGCCTACCCTGTCATCCCGCTCCCGAAGACAGACATGGGGCGGTCACTGGACTAGAGCCAGCCAGACGCCCCCATAGAGAGAACAGTACCAGCCTCCTGACGTTGGGGTCCCAGACCGGCGCCCGTCCGGGCCAGAACCCCCGACGCCCGCTCCCTAAGAACCCGACGACGGTCCTCAGACCCGACACTGGCCCCTGCAGTCATCCCAGTTGCAGAAATTGGTAACCTGTTCAGCACTTGGTGGAATACTGTGAAAGGACCTCCCATACTGACCCCCAGACACGGTCCCTCCACCATCACCTATGGGTCTCTCTCTCCCCCAAACCTCAGGGGAATTGTAAGCACCCAAGTCCACATCCCAAGGGAAGAGAGGAAACAACTTTATCTCCATCTCCTTCCTCTCCTCCTGTTCGTCCTCCTCGAATGAGGATGGCGAGGATTCGAATTTTGCAGATGGGGAATCCCCGGACCTAAGGACTCTCCTAGGTCCCTCCGGTGATCCCTCCTTCTTGGACATCATGCGGCACATTCAGTCCATATATGAGTGGGACACAGAGGACCTGGACATGGAGCACATGCGCCTGGCCAAGTTTCTAGGGAGAAGGAACCCAAACCCTTGTTGATCCCATCATTTGTGCAGCCATTCCAAGATGTCACATGCCTGATCTGGAAGACTCCATCCTCCATTCCGGTGGTCCTTAGGAAAGCGGATAGACTCTATAAGCCTCCTAAGTCTGAACCTTTCCTGGCTGAACAGCCTAAGGCCAACTCACTGGTCCTCACAGCTGCTCACGGCAGGGGTCTCAACCAAAACTTTTGAGTTCCCAACCGCCCGACCCCATCTCTAAGAGATTTGATTGCTTGGGTCACACGGTCTTCTGCTCGGCAATTGGGGCTATCAGGTCATTGAACTTTATGGCACACATGATCACGTTTCAACAGTGACTGTGGAGTAAGACTATGGACCTCGTGGAAGCTATGCCTGACTCTGATTCCAAACAAGAGATCCAAATGTGTGCCCAGTCAGGTCTGGATGTGGACAAACATGCTCTCCGGTGTTCCTGTGACACCGTGAGATATAGCCTCAGGGCAGCTGCCTCTGGAATCTATATGAGGCGGCAGTCATGGCTCAGGCTCAAGGTTCCAGCCGGACTTGCAGGAGTCCATCCTGGATGCCCCTTTTCAGGGTCCTGTTTTGTTCGGCCCGAAGTCAAACAAATGGTGAAACAACTGCAGGAGTCAGGAGGCGGTGGCGATGTACACCACATGTACAAAACCCCTTTTGTAGGGGTCAGGGCAGCCACAGGGGAGCAAGAGTCCCACGGCAAGTGATTCAAGAGCGCGGGCAGCCTGCCCCCAAGGTTCCCAGGGCCTTAAGCAGCCCAAAACTCCTAGGGCCAAGGCCCCACTACCCGCTCAGCCTGACTCCTCTGCCGCCTTCCTCCCTAGCAGACAGGCAGAGCAAGAAGGTAGGAGTGCGGTTTGCGCTTTACCCGCTCAAATGGTCCAATATCACAGCAGAACAATGGGTTTTGGATACCATTCGGAAAGGGTACATGATAGAGTTCACCTCTATCCCCCGGACAAGCAACCCCACCCCCCGTCCGTTGTCCACCAGATCGCTGCCTTCTTCTAGAAGCTGAGATCCAGCAGCTTCTAGAAAAAGAGCCATTCAAGGGTCACACAGACCCAGAAAGGAGGTTATTACTCGATTCTTCCTCATTCGAGAAGCAGGGGACCTTGGTCCAATTCTGGATCTGAGCCAGCTCAACATCTCAGTGAAGTACCAAAGGTTTGAATGGTCACCCTGGCAAGCTTCTTCCCTCTGCTTCAGCAAGGGACTGGCTGTGCTCCTAGATATGCAGGATGCCTACATGCATATCAAGGTCCTGAAGTACCACAGAAAGTTTCTGCGATTCAGCTTCAGAGCGAGCACTACCAATTCAGGGTCCTACCCTTGGCCTTTCCTCAGCCCCAGGGTTTCACCAAATGCCTAGTGGTGGTAGCAGCGGCTGTCTGCAGGAGGCCTCTTCATCTACCCTTACCTGAATTGACTGTCTCCTCCGGCAGTGGAGGGCTCCTAAGTCGCCCTAAAAGAGATGCAGGCTCTGTTTTCCTCCTGGCAGTGATGGGGTGGCAAGTCGCATCCCTGGCCGATGCAAGGGGCTATCCTGGTCACTGGACAGGAAGAGCTTTTCTGCCTCTGGACAGAGCAGATCACCTTGAGTTTGGCCACTGGGCTTCAAAGGACCCTCTCCTCCTCTGCCCAAGTGGTCCTACAGCTGTTGGGACACATGGTGGCGGCCATTGCCACAGTACCCTTAGCCAGACTCCATATGAGGACTCTTCAGTGGCACCTCAGGGTTCAATTCAGTGTCAGTGTCAGTGGCTCAGCAGGTAGCACACTCGCCTCTGAGGCCAGGAGATCAGAGGGCTGTGGGTTCAGTTCCACATCTGGCACTTGGGTTAATATCCCAGTACTGACACTGTAGTGCAGCATGAGAGGGTGCTGCACTTCTGAGGTGCCGTCTTCGGATGAGACATTAAACGAGGTCCCATCTGCCTGGATTGGTGGTAGTTCAGGTGGATGTTAAAGATCCCATGGCACTTCTCGAAAAGAGTAGGGAATTTCCCAGTGTCCTGGCCAAATTCCCTCATTCACTAAAAATACCACCAGCAGCTTAATCTGGTTCAAGGTCAGTTGGCATTCATCTGTATCCCCTCCCCGGTCGTGCCTGAAAATAGGCAGGATTTGTCTAGTGCACTTACCGGTCAACAAAAGCTAAAATAATAAAATAAATAAATAAAAATTGGACCAATCGGTGGACGATCTGGATCTCTGAATCCAGATTTCTCAAGCAGTTCATCGTTCTCTGGAATGGTGGCTCCATGAGACAGTCTAGACAGAGGGTCCCTTTCAGGAAGCATCAACCTCTTCAGACTTTAACCATAGATGCCTCTCTGTCAGGTTGAGGGGCTCATTTAGGGATCACAGGACCTGGGGTCTTGGTCTGTCACAGAGAGCTCTCTACATGTCAGTGTTCTGGAAATGAGGCAGTGTTGAATCGGTGCCGCATTTAGAGACCAGCTCTCACCAGGTCCTCTCCTGGTACAGACAGACAATACACCAGTAGTCTTCTGCATCAACAAACTAGGGGAACTCACTCGTCCCCACTTTGCGGGAGGCCATGAGAGTATGGGACTAGGCAGTGGAACACTGATTGGACCTACGTGCAGTTCACCTGCCTGGGGTCCAGAACATTCTCACTGACAGTCTCAGCCGTTCTGCCTCTCAGAACCACGAATGGAACTGCTCCAAGATGTCGCAGATGACCTCTTCGATCATTAGGGCTATCAGAGTTGGACCTCTTTGCGTCCCTGTGCAATGCCAAACTGCACAATTTTGCTCGCTCGTTCCAGGGCCTGGTGTTTTCTGGCGGAGCGCATTGTCCCTCTCTTAGACAGGGAAGTACCTGTACACCATCCCTCCTTTTCCCTCATTCAGAGAGTACTGCTTAAATTGCAGCCAGAGGGAGCCAGAATGATTCTGGTGGATCCCCTATGGCCTAGTCAAATATGGTATCTGTTGCTACAGCAACTGTCTCTGGAACCTCAGTTCAGTTGCCACTCTCCACCCACTTGTTCTCACAAGAACAGGGGCGTGCGTTCATCCTGCTCTTCAATCTCTTCACCTGCATGCATGACTTCTGCAGTCCTAGAGGAAGAGAGACTTAGTGTCAAGCAGGGTGGCTGAAATTTTGGTTGCAGCGAGGGCGCCTTCCACCAGAGCCACGTATGCTCTGAAATGGAAACACTTCTGTCTGTGGAGCTCTGACCCAGCCATAAATCCCTTAGGTTGTCTGGCTAGGCACGTGTTGGAGTATCTCCGTCACCTTCTGGTCTTAGAATTGAGTTACTCATCCGTCAAGGTGCACATGTGTGCGGTCTCTGCATATCATGACCCTATAGGAGACAGAACTCTAGCACAGCTTAATGCCTGCAAAACCTTCCTTGAGGGTCTTACATGTCAGGCCTCCCAAGAGGGACATTGTTCTTCCTTGGGATCTTCTTTTTGTACTGGAGAAACTCACCATTCCTCCCTTGAGCCGGCAGCCGTGTGAGCTCGCTTCCTGTCATAGAAGACCCTCCTCTTGGTAGCCATTACCTCTGCTCCAAGGGTTTCTGAGCTCGAGCTCTGATGTGAAAGAACCTTACATAGTCTTTCACAGGGACAGGGTGAATCTCGCACAGAACCTAAACTCATGCTGAAGGTTGTGTCCATTCTGACCCTTAACCAGGACATCAGCCTTCGGTTTATTATCTGGAGTTTACAAACCAAGTTGAAGCACTGTTGCACACCTTGGATGGTCACCGTGTTTTGAGCTATTACCTCCACAGGACTCGCTCCTCAAGACAGTTGGACCAGTTGTTCGTCTCATTTGCTAAGCAAAGCTGGGAGCTCCTATTTCTGAGCAGGACGCTGGCCCATTGGCTAGTACAGTGCATCTCGTTCTGTTATCAGCACCATGACAGACCTCTTCCAGCTGCTATTAGGGCCATTCCACCAGAGCAGTGGCCTCTTCTTTGCAGCCCTCAGAACGGCTCTTCAGCCGACATTTGTGCTGCTGCCATGTGAGTTCAGTCCACATCTTCATCAAACACTACAGCCTGGACATTGCATTCAGAAGGAGAGCAGGTTTCGGACTAGCAGTCCTGCAAAGCCTTCTCTCGTAGATATTTATCTGCAGCTGTTTCAGCTCATATCCCACCACCCTATCAGACCTGGGTCTGACCTTGGGTACTACTTGGCACTCGGTCCTAATGGTATTACCTGTTGCAAGAGCTCCACCCTCGAAGACAGATAGTACAGTTACTAAGAACTTAGCATAACAGTAGATCTTCAAGAGGAGCTCTTGCAGCAGGTAACTTCCACCCTCCATCCCCCAGGATAGTACTTGTTGGGTATCTTATCACCAGGCCATGGTGGGGAATTCCTGCTCTGTTCTCCAAGTTTGTTTCTAGCTAGGTCTCCGGGGAGAACTGAGGTGGTGACAGGGACCGCCTTTACACCGTCTGCGTCGGGCAGAGCCGACATTGGGGTTGGTCCCTTGTCTTAGACTGCTAGCTACAAATTTTCTGTGTTGTCCTGACGGTTTCATTCCTAATGGTATTACCTGCTGCAAGAGCTCCTCTCAAGATCTACTGTTACCGTAAGTTCTTATGTAACTGTACTTTATACGCTTATATAATAATCTTTCCAGGATCTTACCACAATCAGGTGGAGTCCCCAAAGGCCATGTTGAAATATTGGTCAAATGTCAAGAAATGCCAAAGTTACGTATAAAAGTTGAAATCACCATTGAAATCGTTGAACCGTATTTACATTAGTTTCTCATATTGCAGTTGCCGGTTCCAGCAGCAAGGCGTGCCTTCAATCAGAGTATATATTGAACCTGGGACCTTTTCAGGTGAGTGAGGTATGTGGGAGTGTACTTGGGGATGTGGGGTGGGGGTGGGGGCTGATCAGCAAGGACCATTTTCTTTTTGACAGGTTTAAAAAAAAAAAAAAAACATAGAGGACCGTTTTCTTTATCTCAGGGTTTTACTTGAAATGGGAGGGTGGGAGTCCACTAGACACCAGGAACAAAAAAATAAAACTGGAACAGCGATCGGAGGTTGGAGGGCTGCCTCTAGACACCAGGGATATAATTTCTAATTACGAGATGGCAGTGGGCGGGTGGGGGTGCCACTAGACACCAGAAAAAATTATGTTAATGGGGACACGATCAGTGGGCTGGGGGGTGCCACTAGACACCAGGGAATAAAATAAGGGTCCAAACCAAATAAAATAAACTCTGTAATACCTCGCTGCCAGGCACAATACCTTCCTCCCAGACCCTTTTCTCACTGTCAGGCACTACTAAGACCCTGTCCCAACCTTCTGCTACATAGTTGGATGCGGGATTCAGTCCATATGCTGTCGTCCTCCGGTATGGATGGTGACTCACTATCGGCTGCCTTCTGCTGCTGACATGAGCCCTGGACTCAGGTGACCTTGTTGACCGTTGTTGAGTTGTGGTGGGCAAACTTGGACTGCATGCCCACCCTACTGCCACTGCTACACAATGGCGACTGGCCCTAACAGTAGCAGACAGGTAGCTGCAGCCACTGCCTCACGAATGTGAGGTTGTCATTTCATGTCTGGACAGGAAGGCAGCAGAAAGGAAGGAACAGGAGTGGAAGGATGATTTTCTGTGCTTGCAGTGCGATCTGACAAGATGACCCCGCACAACAAAATGTCAGTGAAGCGGTTGGGGAAGCGAGCTGAGGCCCAATTCCTGCACTTGACACAAGCCAGGATGCAATTATCATCCATAGCACCTAGGGCCAGTCCTCCCCAGATATTATTTATGGAGACAGTTTGGGGAGGGGCGGTGTCGCACCACCAAACACCAGGAAGCGGCAGGGCAGCTCACACTGCAACCAGCAGCAGGAGTTCAGCTGCAGCTGCAGAAGTCAAGAAATTCCACTGTTCTCATACAAAGAATGCAGAGGAAGGCTTCTCTCACTAAGCTGGGCATCCAGGAATGCCCAGACAAAAATATTCTGGCCCAAATTTTTGAGAACTATCAGAATCTAAATAAATGGGGCCTGTTTAGCTAAGAAAGGATCCTTTTTCGTGAGCTCAATCCTTTGTTGAACTTTCTCCCTCTATCCTGGAAAATGATCTTCTCGTTAAAAACAGTGGGAACTTAAAATTGAATAACTTTGCAACAGGTTAATATTGTTTCACCAAACAAATGAATGGCAGCTGTGTTACTCAAGCTGTATCTACTATAAACAAACTCTAGCCAGAGCTGATAGGGCTGTGAAGCGCTACTAAGTGACCAAAATTACATGTCCGTGAAATTATTCAAGCCCATGTGTAACAGCACATTTTGGAGGTGTTGCACCAGATTTTCAGCATGGCCTTTTGGGACCCCTCCACACTCCAGTGTCATTTTGTTCACATGTCCCGGAAGGTGATTTCACAGAGTGAACATGCTATTCTGTGCCACAGGTGCGAAAATGCATTTTGGTCAGGTTGTGAAAAATGGCAGCTGTACTGTTTTGAAGGAGGTGTGTAAAAATGGCAGTGTTAAAATTGTGGAATAAAAATATTAAAAACTAAGCGAGATAGGAAGCGATAGTAAAAACTGCATAACACATGCACCATGCTTGTAGTAATTTTTGAGAACTTTTTCACCAGATTTGCAACATGGGCTTTTAGGGACCCACCCCGCGAACAGTAGAACGTTGGCTTCGCGAACGGTCCTGAAAGGTGATTCCAGCGACTGCGGAAATCACCTTCGCCACTGAGTGACAAATGACAGTGACAGTTTTCACAAGTTTGGATCCCAAGAACCCCATCTTGAAAATTTGGTGCACAAATAAAAAAAATGCCTGATTATCAGCATAAGTTGAAAACCCCATTGAATGGTATTATAACACACTTACCTTAGATTCTTCAGTTCGCAGTTCGGCTTTGAAGAGTGCAGGCGTGTCCTGGTCCAGAAGAAAGCCGGTGCCAACCTCCGGAGCGGGCGTGGGGAGGTGGGTGCTCAGTGGACTGGTGGGTAGGGGAGGGACTGGAGCAACAAGGAGGGGCCGTTTTCCTTTTTACAGGGGAAAAAATGGTGGAGTGACAAGGGACCGTTTTCTTTTACAGGAAACAGAAAAATAAAACATTTGGGCACACTGGGGTGGGTTTCCAGTGTGCCATATGATGATGATGGGGGTGTACAGGATGCTGATACGGGATTGGGCACCCGATGGTGGGGAAGAAACAAAAAAGTTAAGCACACTGGGTGGACTCCCAGTGTGCCTTATAATTTTTTGGGGGGCACAGAATGCACGGGCTGGTGATGGCGACACAGCTGCACATGTGCAGCACTCGTGCATGTGCAGTTACGATGAATGACAGTTTGCCATTCACAACATGACAGCTCCAGCAGAACTGCACATCTGGCGTGAGTTGCACACATGTGCAGTTTAGTTTGAATGGGGAAGTAACAGCCAAAATAGTGTGGCTGTTATTCCATAGCGACCAATCATGACAGAGGGTTTTAAGCTTCATTGGACTTTTGAAAGGATACCTCCAAACATTCAATGGAAGGTTCACAATCAGCCATTTTAAAGCTACTAAGTGATCCCAATAGGCCTGTAGGCTCCACCCACAGCCCTAAGAGTGCATCGATAGATCTTACTTCATGAGAGCTCTTGCAATAGGTAATTACATATCGTCTGAAGCCGCAGGCATCAGGACCCTAATGAAAAATTTCTAGCTTTCAGTTCTTTCCACCGTTGACTTGTTAAAGTTTCTCGTGGTTAAGTTCCTCTGCTCATCAGTCTATCGTCGGTCTTATTTACGAGTTTTTCATAGAATATTTCGATTCTTTTCCTCACAATCGCAGTGCATGTCACCCCCTCCGACACCCTCCAGTTTGCATAAGAACAAGTGTGACTCGTGCTGATCACAGCTCCCACATAGACGGTCACTCCCTGTGCCTCTTCTGCCCAGGCCCAGAATGCCCCATGGAGAAGTGCCAGCACTGCCAACAATTCAACGCTGCCACCCGCAAATGGAGGCAGCAGTCTCTGAGGCCCACATTTTAAAGAAGAGAATGGCCTCCATGGAAAAGGAGCTGAAGAAGCTTAAGCAGGCCTCCACTTCACCTGAGGGACACCGTAAAAGGAGAAGCACCAGGACCGGGACTCCACTTCCATGGCTACGCGACTACAGCTGAAGTCTCTGTACTCCAGGTATGTCTCTGGGACCAACCCTCGAAGGCCGTCTTGGCAGTGTCCAGGCAATCCCCTCCGTCGGGCTCACGTTTGGGGCCTTAGGTGCCTCCGGGACAAAGGAGGCTACCGCTTCCGGGAAGGCCGCTGCCACATGGCCCTCGGTCGGCGGGTCTGGTAGTAAGATGCGGCCCCTTCCGGGGAGGGGCGCCACGGTTCCAATAAGTCGGACATCAGCTTCTCTAACACCTGCCCGGATCCCTTCGGTAAGGCAGGCGTCAGTCCCTCCAATGGACGCACAGCGAAAGAGCCTACATCGACCCCTCTGGACAAGTCCGCCATTCCAGGCTCAGCTACAGCGCTTTGCCACTGACAACCGAGGCCCCAGCGCCTCTCTGCTGGACCCCAGGGATTTTACTCCTCCATCTCTGGGCAATACAGAGGAGTCAGGGGCTGATGTCAGGGCTCCTTCCGTGAGACCTGGATGTCGGACCCTCGGATGCTGGCTCTGGCGCCAGATGACATCCCTTTGCCGAACACCGTCCCAACACCAGCGGGCCACCTATACCTGGCCCGCCTGCCGGGCCTCTCCCAAGAGCCTTCTGCTCCGACAGAGCCCCTGGTTCCCGGTATCCTACCCCGTCTTATCTGGGGCCATCTTACCGGGGTCACAGTATCCTGCACTGCAGTACCCAGTGCCGAGCTTCCCGCTGTCGGAGTTCACGGATACTTGCCCAGCGGATACCCTCAGTATCCGTATCCCTCCTCCACTGCCACCCCCAGCCTCCGGTGGATTTGAAGGAGACTCTGGTTGCCTGGTGGGCTGAGGCCAGGCTCAACTCACCAGGGAGGTGGAGAGACCGTCTGCGGCACCTGACCCTGCACAGGAACCCCTTCACCAGAGGCGGAGACTCCCTCCCCGACCCGACACCAGAGGTGACCCCTCAGGTGCCAGGGCTGGGGACGTCCTTCCCTGAGGGTTTTCCCAAAGGGTCCATTCCTCCCCATGCTGGGAGGGTCTTCCTCCTCTTCTTGGAGACCTCAGACTCAGACTGTGGGGTGCTCCGATCCTGATGACGAGCCACGTACTCCAGATTGTTCCAGGCCAAGGACTCCTCCGGAAGATCCTTCTTTTCTGGAGTTACTCAGAAAGATCCAGGAGGTCCACCAGTAGCAATCTTTAGAGCCCAGATCCACAGTGGAAGAAGTTAGCTGCCCATTTGGATCTGCCTGAAACTGCTCTGACATTGACTCCACCCTGGATTGAGCCTTACGTTGACCTTGTTTCCACTATTTGGAGCCAACCATTCGCGTTAGCTCCTTCCAGGAAGGCAAATAGGTTGTACCAGGCTCCTGAGGTATGGATTCTTTGACTACACACCCCAAGGCCGACTCGGTTGTGATTAGCGCTGCTTACAGCCAGTCGGCAGCCCAGCTATCTCCGCTCGTCTCCACCTGACAAGGAATCCCGTCTTCTGGACCAGTGCGGGAGGAAGGTGTATGCTTCTTCCACACTGGGGATTAGGCCCTGAACTATCTCGCACATATGGGGACACCAGAAGACTGTCCTGAGTCAGGTGGAATCCAAGTGGACTTCGTTCCTGAGTCTCAGACCAAACAGAGTGACTCATCTTGTCCGGTCTGCTTCGTTCGGCCAGTCGGCACATGCTTCGTGCCACATACGATGCAGTGGACTCAGCAGGTCAAACTCTGCTTTTGCCATAGGTCTTGGCGTCACGCTTGGGTCCGGTTGTCAGGATTGGTCCCTGAGTGCAATCCGCCATTCAGGATGCACCCTTCAGGGGTTTGGTGCTGTTGGTGGAGATGTCACGGACATCACCACCGACCTCTGAAAGAGGGCACTGCACTTAAGTCTGTTGATTCTCTTTGCAGGCCCCTCAGGGACATCGTCAGCCCTTTTCGATGGCGTTCTCGGCTAAAGCGAAACCTCTCAGGGCAGAGTGGGCCCAGCAAGCGTTGGGCCTTTGGCTGCCAACCCCAAAAATGGCAAGAGCTTCATCACGATGTTGCCACACCTCCTGACTCCTTTCCTCTCCCACAGCCTCTGGATCTCCCAGAGGAACCAGTAGGAGGAGGTTCTCCTTCCATCTACCGGGTTGGGAGAGGATTACTTCAGGCAGCTTGGGTGTTCCGCTGATAGCATCAGGACACTCAATCGAGTTTCTTCAGAAACCACCCCAAGTCGTCCTACTTCCGGATCATCTTCCTCTGGTTAGTGAAGAAATTTCCTCCCTTCTGTCGAAAGCAGCGATACGGTTTCTATTTCCATTTCTTCCTAGTTCCAAAGAAAACAGGAGACATGAGGCCTATTTTGGACCTCAGCTTCCTGAACATGTTCATGGAGTACAAGCGTTTCAGAATGCTCTCCCTGCTGAGCCTTCTGACACTTCTTCAGCAGGGACAGTGGCTGTATGCTTTGGATATGCAGGATGCCTGCCTGCACATCCCCATCCACCCTCCCACTGCAAATTCCTTTGATTTTTCGTTCCAGCGGGACCACTACCAATTCAAGGCCCTCCCATTTGGTCTTTCCTCTGCTCCCAAGTGTTCACCAAATGTCTCACTGTGGTGCGACCAACCTGCATACCCAGGGAATGCAGGCTTCCTGTACCTGGACGACTGGCTCTTGGCAGCCCCATCCAGGAGGAACTCCTCGCTCTCTTTCCCTTACCGTGCAGGTCTTTTCCAGCCTGGGTATCACCATCAACCAGGCCAAGTCCCATCTGGTCCCTTGCCAAAGTCTGCAGTTCATAGGGGCAATCCTGGGCATGACCATCGACATGGCGCTTCTGCCTCGGACAGGGTGGACACCCTCCATGCTCATGCAAGTCTGTTTTGAGCCACAGATGGGTCAGCGCCAGGTTAGTCCTTCACCTTCTCGGGCTCATGGTGGCTGCTATTCCAGCAGTCCTCGCTCTGCTCCATATGAGGATCTCTCATTAGATGCTTGGTCCCAGTGGGACCAGACTTTGAACGACCTAGACCAGGAAGTTCTGGTCTCCGATCCCATGGTTCGGGACTTGCAATAGTGGATGGAGTAAGAGAACCATTGCCGGGACTTCCCTTTTCCTCGAACCTCCCTCCCAAACATTGACTACAGATGCCTCGGAGGAGGCTGGGGAAGTCCACCTAGGATCTCTCACAGGACTTGGGATCCTGGTCCAGACTCGGAACAGACTCCCCATATAAGCGTGCTTGAACTCAGAGCTGTCTTGTATGCACTCAAGCTCTGAACTCTTGTTTCTTCCCAGCCATCTGGCTATCCAGACCAACAACATGTGCGAAATCTGGTACAACAACAAGCAGGAGAATGCATTCCTATCCTCTGTGCCGGGAGGCAATGAGAGTTGGAATTGGGCTGTTCAGCACAACCGTCACCTGTGGCAGTTCATGTTCCGGGAGTAGAATACGCTTTCAGACTGCCTTAGTCGGTCTTCAGCCAGAGCCATGAATGGGAACTGGATCACAAGGTAGTGAGACAATATCTTCCTGCATTGGTGAACCCTCTGGCAGACCTGTTTGCATCTCCCCAAAACACAAAACTTCCGCCTTCTGCTTGCTTACTCCAGGGCAAGGCATTTTCTTGTGAACGCTTTGTCTCTCGACTGGAGGGACAGATTAGTCTATGCCTTACCTCCAATTCCCTTAATCCTGAGGGTCTTACACAAAACGACGCGGAAAGAGCCCAGATAATCCTCATCACTCCATTTCTGGCCCAGGCAAGTTTGGTTCTCTCTTCTGCAACAATTTTCAGAGGAACCTCCGCTTCCTTTTCCTCTATCACAGCATTTGCTCACCCAGGATCAGGGGACCCTGGTTCATCCAGGTCTCAGATCCTTTCAGTTACATCGGTGGCTTCTGCAGACGTAGCCCAAGCCGGTTCGGAGTTTCTCCACTCGTTGCAGATATTCTGGTGGAGGCCAGAAAGCCTTCCACTAGGTCCACCTACACCATGAAGTGGAAACATTTTTATTTGGGCCTCTTCAGGTGACTTGAGCCTTTCTCTTGCCCTGTCTAGAGAGTCCTGGACTACATATGTCACCTCTTTGACCTGGGTCTAAGCCATTCCTCCTTGAAAGTTCACATGGCAGCTGTCTCAGCCTACCATGTCCCTTTTAGAGACGGATCTTTTCGCAGTTGGAAGTCTCTAAGACTTTCCTCAGAGGGTCCTCCATTTAAGACCCCCATTCGCGTTCGGCTACTCCTGGGATCTGAACTTTGTTCTCGAGAAGCTTGCTTTGCTCCTTGAGGCCGCAGCTTCAGCAGACTTAAAGTTCCTGTCTTGGAAGACTCTCTTCCTAGTGGCCATCACTTCTGCTCGGCAAATTTCTGAGCTTCAGGCCCTAATGTGCAAAATTCCTTACTTGATTTTTCACAAGGAACGTGTGGCTCTGTGCACCAACCCTAAGTTTCTCCCTATGGTGGTAGCGGAATCTGAATCAATCCATTGAACTACATGCTTTCTTTACACAACACTCCAATCAAGGAGTACCTCTTGCATACTTTGGATGTTCAGAGGATACTGAGATACTCTACCACTAGGATTAGGGATCTCAGGAAATCGGACTAACTTTTCATCTCTTTTGCTCACAAAAGAGAGCGCAATTCAGTTTCTAAGCAATGCCTTTCAAAATGGTTGGCTCATTGTATCACTTCCTGTTATGACATGTATCACAAGACCCTGCGGGTAAAGTTAGAGTCACTCCACCAGAGGAGTCGCTGCCACTGCTGCATGTTTAGGAATGTGTCAGCGGCAGACACATTTGCTGGCACGCGACCTGGACTTCTGTCCTCATCTTTACAAAACACTACAGTTTGGACATTGCCTCTGTAGAGAGCAGGCTTGGGTTGGCTGTTTTACAAGGTCTTCTCTCTTAGACCTTTACAGCCAGAGGTTCTCTGAGTGTGTTAGTTTTCCTCCTTCTGAGTGCTTTCTTTTTCCAAACTGCTTGGGAATCAGTCCTATATGTAATTACCTACTGCAAGAGCCCTCTCAAAGTAAGATAGTACAGTTACGTAAGAACTTACTATAACAGTAGATCTTGAGAGAGGCTCTTGCAGTAAATAACGCTCCGCCCTCCATCCCTTAGCTTTTCAGCTCCTTTTCCAGGAAGGAAATATCTGCTTCTCTTTCTTCTTGCCTTTTGGCCTTTGGCGGAAAGAACTGGAAGGCGGGCTTGGGGACCTCCCTTTAAACTGACGTCAGTCGCCTGACATATGGCGGTCCCCTCCAGAGACTTGTAGCTAGAAATTTTTCCATGGGGTCCTGGCGCCTGCTGGCTTCAGTCCTATATGTGATTACCTACTGCAGGAGCCTCTCTCAAGATCTACTGTTACGGTAAGTTCTATGTAACTGTACTTTCACGCCAGGAATGCGGAGTAACTGCCAAAATAGTACAGCTGCTATTCCATAGCAGCTGATCGTGTTGGAGGGTTTTAAGCTCCGTTGGACTTTCGGAAGGATACTTCCAAAGTCCAATGGAAGAATTCCACGATCGGCCATTTTAAAGCTACTAAGAGATCCCAGTAGGCTTGTAGGGTCGCCTACAGCCTAAAAATTACACCAAAATTCCACACCATCTGGACACAAGGCAGTGAGGAAAAACTACAACTTTTAAGGTTTTACACTATCCGGATCTCAGCATCTGCACATCCGACCGGAGTGAAACTTGCCACATAAAGAGATCTACCGCACATCAAATTTGTGCAAATCCATTGATCAGTTGCAGTTATTAAAGTGCAAAATCTGTGGTTTGGTATTAAACATGCTACTCAACCCTAACTATAGGGTACAACCGTTCCCTATAATGTATGTGTGTGTGTGTGTGTATATATATATATATATATATATATATATATATATATATATATATATATATATATATATGTATTATATACATATATAAATATATATAAAACACATCCTGATCAACAGTGTTCCAAAGAAACACCTTTTCTAGGAGCGTGGATATGTTGTTCATCCACACTTCTTGGCATGTCCCTTTCCCTTTAAATCTTGCGGAAGTCTTCAAGCTGGCTCCTCCTCCACCCACCTGGGTGGTAAGTACCTGCTCCGCCCCATAATGCCAGATCTTCCTTTCGCTGGAAGATACAGGTTCCCTCGTGCTCTTGCAACAATTACGTAGGCCCTGGATTCAAAGCGTCGGTTTTGCGAAACTAAACAACAACTTGTTCCAAGTTGGAATTCCGATTTTACCACATCGGACATGGAGGAAAAATCTTCCCTAGATTTCGCGGTACCCCTGCGACCAAAAGGTGTTGCACACGATCCCACCTAACATGCTTTTCTTGCCTAGGTGTCCGACGCGACACCTCGTCATGCACTTTTGCCAAGCCTTCCATCCCAACGCCCTGGACGGCCGCTTGGTGTGTTTAAACTAGGAGACGGAGAAAAAAGAACCGGCGCTAGTGAAATCGAAGAAGGCGAGGTGGGCGGTTTCCACAGCTGTGGGATCCACGAGCAGCTGGAACAAATGAAGGCATTTGAGGAGGAAGCAGCTCAAGCTTGACCAGTCAAAGCTTTTGCTCCATAACCTTGGCTCCACCTTTTCGGGCTCCTTGGGGAGTTGTGCCAGTCTCTCCCCACTAGGAGAGGCATCCTTGGGCTTGTACTCCTCCTGCCCTCGGAAGAGGATAAGGACCCTGGGTTTCTTCAAGCGAAAACATTCTTGGGACAGAGAAAGGTCCGAGTCCTGGGAACACGTGGTCTCGACTTGGTCAAGATCGCATCCTTGACCACCAGCTTCAGGGATCTTCCATCTGGCCAAAGGACCAAGGAAGTGGCCGATGAGGCTGAGATTATTCTCGACCTAATCGACCCTCTGTCGCTGACCCTGGTCGCGAATCTTTGGAAGGACACGGTCCTCGTCTTTCCTGATGAGGAGACCCAGCCTGCTGGCGTTCCCCATTCAGGACCAGTTCCAGACCCTCGGTTTTCATCGACCCGGTGTCTCCTGATCGACCTGGTCGCCCACCCAGTTTTGGTCAAGGTCCAGAGCCCCTCACCCATCGGCCGAGGAAACACAAACATTCAGAAAAGAGGCACCACAGGTCTTCATCCTCCTCGGACAAGGAGAGGCTTGGCGGTAAACTCTGTCGACACTATGAAGACTTCATGTGACTACAGCTGGTTTTGTCCGGGCGAAAGTCGGCTCCACCGTCTACCCCAGCCATCACTTGGCTCCGCCTCCTAGGCCGATGCCGACCCCTCGAACCGAGCTTTTGGTTTCCCCGCCTGTGTCCCGTTTGGCCTGCCTCAGTCTCTCCACCGATGCTGGTGGAACCACTGTCTAGTAGCCTCAGGGAGGGCTCCTTGAAAGACCGAACAGACACCAGGCTTCCCAGGCGTCTGTCGATACGGTCACCCCTATCGCCCTCTCGTATTGAGGGAGACCTAGGCAGGAGGCCATTGTATACCGAGTCTTGGACCGGATGCCACGGATTATTCTCCCATCCCGGGATGACAAGTCATCTGTGGCGGGATTAGAGGAAGGCCTTCCTCCTTTCAGGGCATCCTCCACCTGATCTCCGAATCCACTGGAATGCCCCTGGAATCCATCAAGTAAAGGCGGAGTACCCCTTATGGATATCCTCAAGGGGGATACCCCGACAGAGGCCTTTCCAGTGGCCAAAGCCATCGTTGACCCAGCCCTTGAGCTTTGGCAGCATCGGCTTCCTGTCCAGCACAGTCTGCCCCATGGCCCACAAGTATGTGGTGCCCATGGGGTCCCTAGCGAGGTTCACGGAGCACCCTTGACCGAGAGCCTGGTGACTGCCTCTATGTTCAGGCATACTAGTAGTTTGGCCGACAAAGACTGACCCCGGACAAAGAGTCCAAGTGTATGGACCACTGTGCCCGTAAGGTCTATGCGGCCTCTTCCTTAGGCCTTAGTCAGGCTAGCTCGGCTGTTATCATGGCACACTTCTCTCATGCCTTTCTGGGGTCATTAGGCGACATCCTCCCTCACCTTCCATGGACATGCAGACCACGGTCCGCATGTCCGTGATCAAGGTCATGCTGTTGCAAGCAGCAGCTCAGACAGACCTGGACATAGGTGACTCCTGTGCCCGCTCATTAAGCGACCGCGGTGGCCACACTCACCGCGGGGCTTGGCTGAGGCTCTCCTCCCTCACGGATACTCAGCATAAGTTAGCTGACGTGTCCTTCCTGGGCACCGACTGTTCGGGTCCAGGAGTGACCAGTCACCTTCATGATAGAGCAGTCCAGTGCCACCTTGGATGCCACTTCTGTGAAAGGTTCTTTGAGCAAGAACCAGCAGAGAAGAAAGAAGAAGCCATTTGGCACTCTTTCCCCTGTGGTCAAACAGTCCTCCTATCAAGGAGGTCAGTAGCAACAGCAGCAGGCTTAAGCTTGGAGCCCATGGCCCAAGCAGGGTCCTCAACAGTCCCGTAGGGAGGCGCGGTGCAGGTCTAGGAGCCTCCTCCGCCTCCTCTAAGCCTGCTCAGCTGACGGGTTGGGGTACCATCCCACACCCGTCACACACCAGCTCTAGGTCCTCCATGGGGGCCAGCTCCGCCACTTTCATTCTGCCTGGCCCGATATCACCTCAGACAGGTGAGTTCTTGAAGTGGTCGGTCAGGGACTGCCCTTAGAGTTGGAGCAGTACCCTCCCAGCCAAGCCAAGCCCCTCAGGAGGAAAGGATCTCAGCTTGCATTCAGTCAGCTCTTCAAGGCGATGTAGCTCAGCTCCTCTGCAAGGAGGCAGTAGCTCAGTGCCAGATCCTCCAACAGACCCAGGCTTCATGTCCAGGTACTTCCTGGTGCCCAAGCGGATGGGGTTGGTGCCCCATCCTAGATCTCCATGACCTGAATCAATATCTCAGGCCCTGCACCTTCCAGATGGTAACTCTGAACCAGATTATACCATCTCTGGAGCAAGGTGGTTTTGTTCATTGGATCTATAGGACGTGTTCTCTCATGTCCCAATCCGTCCATCCATCAGCGGTTCCTCCACTTCAGGGTCGAAGGGACCCTGTCGGAGTTCGAGCCATGCCGTTCAGCCTGTCATGCCCCGGGTCTTCACCAAGTGCATTGCAGTGGTGGCAGCCACCTTCAGGCGTCAAAGAGTCCGCATTAACCCTTACCTCGATGATTGGCTCTTGGCAGGTTCCTCCCTTCAGGAGATGGAGAGGTCCAGGGATCTGGCTCTTGAACCTGCTCCCAACTTGGCCTCCTGATCAATGAGGCCAAGTCAGAACTTCGTGCCCTCTCAGGTGATGGGCTTCATCGGGGCAGAGGTTAACTCTTGTCATGCCAGAGCTGGGCTCCGGCGGACAGGGCAGAGGTTCTTTCCTCCTTTGCCCAGTCATTTGTCGTTGGGCACTTGTACCCTGCCGGCACTTTCTGCACCTTCTGGGTTACATGACGTGCATCTCAGTGGTCTGATAGGCCAGGTGGCACATCGCCCCTCCAATGGGAGCTGGCCGTCCAGTAGACTCGGCACCACGGTCATTTGACCAGCTAATCACTAACCCAGAAGATATGGGATGCTCTCCAATGGTGGACCACCCCAGACGGGTTGCAGGAAGGGATCCTGTTTGTCCGCCGAGCCGGCCAGTTGTTCTCACGACTGATGCCTCTCTCATGGGCTGGGGAGCCCACATGGGGGACAGCAGGGCCCATGGGTTCTGGACCCGAGGAATCCCAATGCCACATCAACCTGTTGGAGCTCAGAGCAGTCAGACTGGCACTGTCGGCTTTTGCTCCACAGCTCCGGGTCAAGTGGTTCAAGTCCAGACAGACAATACCACAACCATGTACTACCTCAACATACAGGGCAGCGTGCACTCCTGTCCGCTGTGCAGGAGGCGCTCCGCATCTGGACCCTCATAAGCTGGTTGGAGGTGGATCTCCTAGCCATCCATGTGCCTGGAGCCTCGAACCAGCTGGCGGATGCTCTCTCAGCCACTTAGGCCAGATATCCCATGAGTGGTCTCTCCATCCAGAAGTAGCTTAGAATCTGTTCTCCCATTGGGGTAAACCGTTGATGGACCTGTTTGCCTCCAGGAAAATACCAAGCTGAGACTGTTCCGTGCCCACCCCCTCAGCAGGGTTCGCTGCAGGGGATGCCTTCTTGAGGCCATGGAACCCAGGCCTCCTCACGCCTTCCCTCCATTTCCCTTGATCCACAGGTGTTACTCCAAGGTGAGGAGGGACAAGGCGAAGGTGATCCTAGTAACCCCAGATTGGCCACGCCAGTTCTGGTACCCAGATCTCCTCAGCCACAGCTGCAGGCCCCGGAGCTGGCTTTGCACATGTCCAGACCTGATATCACTAAACCAGGGGATGGTATTCCATCTGGACCTTCAATCCCTGCACCTCACAGCCTGGTACCTGAGCAGATAGAGTTCCAGGCTTTGGGTCTTTCTGAGGATGTCTACACTGTAGTGGAGGCAACTCATAAGAATCGACCAGGAAATGTTATGCCTTCAAATGGAAGAGATTTTCCATTTGGTGTCAGGTAAGAGTCTGGACCCCATATCCTGCTATGTGGCTGACATTCTCGACTACCTTTGGTCTCTCTCAAAAGGGGTCTGCGGTCATCGACCCTTAGGTGCACCTGGCAGCCATCTCTGCTTACTGGGCGTTGGCGGTCAGCTGACATTAGCATGAGGAGACAGTGGTCAGGTGCTTCTTCAAGGCCTGGATCACATATCCCTCTGGTGCGTGAACCTCCACCTCCGTGGGATCTACTGCTGGTTTGGCAAAGCTCATGGGCAAGCTATTTGAACCCATGCACAAGTGTGAGCTTTCACACGTAGCGTGGAAGAATAGCCTTCCTGGTGGCTATCACATCAGCCAGAAGGACAGGGGCTCAGGCGCTTTTGGTGGACTCCCTTATCTGGTCTTTTCAGGGACAAAGTTGTCCTCGCCCCACCGAAATTCCTTCCAAAGGTGGTGTCAGAATTCCACCTTAACCAGGTGTTGACCCTGCCAGTATACTACCCTAACTACACTTGGACGCCAAGTACAGGCTCCATACTTTGGACCTGAGATGTGCTTTCTCCTGTTATAAGGAAAGAACGGCAGAAATTCGTGGAGAGGTTCGCCAGCTGTTTTCACCCACACTGAAGCCGCTTTAGCAGACTTGCAGCCAAATGGACCATTGCAAGGTGGATTACATCATGCATAGGTCTGCTATGAGTTGGCGGGCGGGAGTCTCCCAGAGGATAAGAGCTCATTCTACCCACCATACTGCTGCATTGGTGGCTGCTTCCAGGACATCCCTATCCAGGAAATCTGTTGGGCTGCACCTGGAAGTCAGCAAACCCTTCATTACCCACTACCACATCGACTTTGAGTCACGCTGGGATGTTGGTTTTGGAGCCTCGGTTCCCCAGTCTTTATTTCCCAAGTAGTGGGTGTGCGCCTTGCCTCCCTCCTCCCGGAGAACTGCTTGGAGTCTGCCAAGAAGTGTGGATGAACAACATATTTACACTCCTAGAAGAACAGATTACTCAACTGTAACAGTAGTTCTTAGGAGTGGTATATTGTTCATCCACACACCAACCTCCTGGCTTGGGCACACAACCTCGCTTCCAGTGGGCTAAGATCTGGCATCATGGGGCAGAGCCGGGGTATTTACCACCAGGTGGGTGGGAGGAGCCAGCTTGAAGACTTTCAGCAAGATTTAAAGGGAAAGGGACATGCCAAAGTGTGGATAAACAACATATACCACTCCTAGAACTACTGTTACAGAAGGTAACCTGTTCATATGGGGCTCGAGAGAGAGAGGAGGACTCTAACAGATGTCTGATTTTGGAGTTCTTCCTTCTCCTTGATCAGTTCGTTAGAGGATCTTGTGGGAATGCTAGACTCCCTGCTCCAGTGGGGATAAGTCTGCGGTAGTGTGGGCTTGGGTCCCTTAATTTTCTGTGCTTACCACTGATTTCTGGAACCTGACCGGCCATTGGCTATTGTCTCCAGCCCTTGAAGCTAGCATTTCCCACGGCCTCTCTCTAAGGGGACAACTTCTACTGTCTGGGCAGGATCTCTTATCTCGGTCTTCCAAGAAGTACTTCCTCTCCTATGCATTTCTTTAAAAAAAAAAAATTGTGTGCCTCACGCCTTCCGGTTCTGAATAGACTGTGTTGTTATTCTTCTACTATATTCTGCCTTACAGTGTGGTTCCCTTGGGGAGGTCCTCTGCAGACAAGCTGTACTCTTCAGGGCTCTTACAATCAGTATTATAGCCTAACAGAGGAGTACTTTTCCTGGCAACCCTCTTGAGCTCTGTCCCTACCATGGCTCACCCTCTCTACCTAGGTTGCTCCTAGGAAGTCAGTCATTCTAGCTGGAATGGGAGCAAGACAGTTCCATCACCACGTCCTTAACTCATCAGCTCTGAAGCGCCATTTTGAATTAAGGTTAAGCAATGGTCTCCCGGACTTGAAGCGTGCTATTGGAGCTAGTGAGTTTTAACAGAGGACAAAGGGATCCTCTCTCGCTCACTCTCTCTTTGGCTTGCCCAGTCGCTCTGATCGACCCTGACCTTAAAGCCCCTACCTAGAGTTCTTGCCTCCTCTCTCTGATCAGCTTTGTGGTTTATTTTATATAATTTCCTTTTCCTGTCCTTGAACTTCCTTGCCCCACCCCCTCTTTTCTAATTTCCTCTCCAGCAAGCAGAACTGAGGAGGTTGGGAGTCCGCATGGGTTTTGGCCAACCCATGAGCACCACCAAGGCCGGCCCCATGGGCGGCATAGTCTCCAACCTCGTCCCCTCCTCTAAAAATCTAAAGTTGCATACCCCATGGGGGTCCTGCACCTCTGGTTAGTACCCACAAGTAATGAATGGTGAAGATATCCTGGAAGATCAAGAATTACTGCACGTACATAATTTTCATTTTGTAACTCATATTAAACATGAACCTTAAATCCAAGGGTTGTCATTTAGCCATTGACCAAATTGCATAGCTTCTGTTTTTAAACTTACTTTATTAGATGTTATTAAAGGAATAGTGCATGACCGGGTGTGTGTCGTGCTGGGATAGCCCACACCTGGGGGTGGGCCGAGGCCACAGGCCAAGTGTGTCCAGTGCCCCAAGCGTGGCATTATCCCAGCTGCAGACACCTTGGAGTGCATTATTCTATTATACAATGTCTTCTTTGTTATATATAAAATAAAACAATTTTAAAGAATGTTTTTATTAGTGTGGAAAAATATTGTTGTTTCTTGAGAGGAGATGCAAATAAAGTGGTCATCATGGTCCAACTGGTCATCTCCATTGGTTCACAGTGCTGAGACTAGACCTGTGGCATTATGCTGGATAACGCCATGTTCCAAACTGACCAATCACAGTCCAAGATACTTTCTTGCCATTGAATAATATGTAATACACTATAAAGAGTTTCATGTACAAACTCATTCGAGCTCTGTCACATACATAGCTGAATCATTAAAACAGATATAATATTTTAGTTTATAAGATATACATGTGGTACCTCAAATGAGTTTATATGAAATGTAAGTATCTGAATACGTAATCTAGAATTGGCTATATGTCGTCAAGGGAGCAATCTAGGTTAATAAGGTCATGTATTTCTAACGATTGATTGCAACAAAAAAAAGCTGACGCTGTGCTGCTGCCACAAACTGACGACACCATCACTGCAGTGTCCCACCATACTATGTGTCAACAAACAAAATCACATACAGTGGGATTAGACAGTGGTACTGAAACAGTAAAATGGGATACAGGGTCAGTATTAACACATTTCTTTAAAAAATAACTAAACAGTGAACGCTATCTAATAGAAACAAGTAGTAGTAAATGGAGCCCCAAGAAATGGAAATACATACCTACCGTAATTCTTGATCTTCTTGGATTGTCTCCACCACTCATTCACACTGATGGGATTGATGCGGAAGTGCTAGGACCCAGGGAACAAACTGTTTTGCAAGGGCGGCCAGTGGTGAAACCCGAGCTGCACCACAAGCCTCGCTCGTGTGGCAATGACTGTCTCATGGCCAACCCTCCAACCTGCCTCAGTACTTTTTTTCTGAGGAGGTGCAGCATAATTAACTTAGAAGGATAACCTAACAAAAAATGGACATAAGGTAGTCCGAGCAACCCGTATAAGAAGGGTCAACAAAGAAGTCTTCACAGCCTAAGATTGAGGGAGTGAAGACCAAAAACAGAGGTGAGCCCAGGGGATGGTGGGTGGAGTGTGAATGACTGGTGGAGACTTGGTCCAAGAAGATCAAGAATTACGGTAGGTACATAATTTCTATATTTTCCTGGACATAAACTCTCCACCACTGATTCACGCTGATGGAAGAGTACCAAGCCAATAATCCCTGAGAGGGCAGCAGAAGAGACCAAGAGCTCACAAATTTAGGACAGAAGTCCGTTAAGCATAGCCTGCCAAATGAAAAGATGTTGCCTGGCATGGACATCCGGGCATAGTGCTTGATCTAAAGTATGCACTGAGCTCCAGGTAGCCACATTGCAAGATCGCTATGATTTCTGCTAGGGATGCCGCGACTGCTCTAGTAGAGTTAGCGTACACTCTGCCCTCCAACTTAACCTGCACCATGGAATAGCAGTGGCTAAGGCATGCCACCAGCCAAGCCGAAATGCATTTGATAGTGACAGATTGACCCAGCCTGGTCTCGCTGAAGGAAACAAGCAGTTGTTGAGCTTTGCAAATTTCTTTTGTTCTATCCAAATAGAACGCAGGCGATTTTGACATCTAAAGAATGAAGGTACGTCTCCTTCATTTTGGAAGTTTGCAAATAAGTAGGTAGGACCAAAGCTTGGTTCAGATGGAATTCTGAAACAACCTTAGGGAGAAACTTAGGATGGGTCCTAAGAACTACTTTGTCCTCATGGAACACAGTATACGGAGGTCTGTGACCAAGGCATGTATTTCAGAGACCCTGCGGACCAAGGTAATGGCCACCAGGAAGGCTGTTTACAAGTAGAAATTTCATCTCACAGGAAGCTAGAGGCTCAAAAGGTTTTCGAGTGAATATGTAGCACAAGGTTAATGTCCCAGGCTGCAACTGGACGTCTGATAGGAGGTCTGGTATGCAGAATACCCATAAGAAACCTCTTAACTACTGGTAACTGGGCCAGTGATAAGGAAAGTACTGGCTCATGATAAGCTGAAATGGCACAAAGGTGAACTTTGACTGTAGAGTATTGTAGACCTGAATTCGAGAGATCTAAAGGTACTCTAGAACTTTATTTGGAGGGCAGGAAAAAGGATTCAAAGAGGATTTTGCACACCAGAGAAAAAGCTTCCATTTGGCTGTGTAAGTTTTTCTAGTGGCTGGCCAATGCGGCAGCCAAAAGAATATCTGAAACTCTTAGAGACATTGAACCTGTTCACTTCTATCTCTTCAAGAGCCAAGCGTGAAGGTGAAACAACCTCAGATTGGGATGGACCACAGGCCCCAGGGTCAGAAGGTTTGTCTGAAGGGAAGCGCCGAGTTGACACAAAGATCTGCAACAGAGTTGATGCACAAGGTGGAGTGGAAAGGATGAGAAGGGACTTGGCAAGGTTAGAGGAATGGTCAAATGTATGGCAGCTTAGATTCAATGCTAAGAAGTGCAGGTAATGCACCTGGGAAACAAAAACCCAGGGAAGAGTACACAATGGGGGTGAGATACTAACAACAAAAAAAATGGAAAGGGACCTGGGGGTAGTCATATCAGATGACCTAAAGGTGGGCAAGCAATGTGAGAGGGCAGCAAGGAGGGTTGGGGATACTGGGATGCATAGAGAGGCATCACCAGTAGAAAACAGAGTTATTATCCTCTGTACAGACAGTTGGTGAGACCCCATCTGAGTACTGCGTGCAGTTCTGGAGAACCAATCTCCGCAAAGACATAGACAGGATGGAAGCTGTCCAGAGGAGGGCAACTAAAATGGTGCAGGGTCTGCACTGGAAGACATATGAAGAGAGCTTAAGGCGCTAAATATGTATAGCCTTGAGGAAAGGAGGAGAGGGGACATGATAGAAACTTTCAAGTACCTCAGTGGAATCAACAAAGTCCAAGAGGTAGCATCTTTCAAAAAAGGTGTGCAAGAACAAGGGGCACAATTTGAAGATAGAAGAGGCAGCTCAGAGGGTAATTTAAGGAGTATTTTTCACAGAGATGGTTGTGGATGCATGGAGCGGCCTTCGGGAGAAGTTGTGGAGTCAAAACAGTGGTGGAATTCAAGCATGCATGGGACAGTCATAAGGCAATTCTAGGGGTGGGGTAGGAAGAAGTAGGCTGCTGGTTAACTAGGATCTGCAGCTTATCCATTAGGTAGGAAATGGGCAGACTGGGTGGGCCAAGCGGTCCTTATCTGCCATCAAATTCTATGTTGGAGTGATTTCGATAGCGGAAACCATATCTTCGGGGCCAGAAGAGCAATTTTATCCCCTGGGACTCAAATTTGAGAAGTACCCTCTGAATTAGAGGAAGAGGAGGAAAGGTGTATAGAAGCGTTTTGTCCACTGCAGCCTGAAAGCATCCTGACAGAAAATGCCAGGCCCTGGATTTCTGGAGCAGAAGAGGCAGTTTTGTGTTGAGTGGGGATGCAAAAGGTCCAGGTCTGAAGTTCCCCACTCTGGTAATAGTGACTGAACTATGGTTGAGTCGAGACCATTCATGAGGATCTGTCTCTGTTCTTGTTAGAGCGGTCTGCCAGTTCTTTCTGCACTCCTGCAGGTAGAATTAGAGCCTTGTGCTCTAGGCACCATTCCACACACTCATTGCTTCCCTGCATAAGGGGTAAAGTGAGCACCGCCCTACTTGTTGATGTAATACATGACTGCTTTGTTGTCCGTTTGAAGGAGAATGTTCTTGTGACAGAGAATGTCCTTCAAAGCTCAGACTGCATAAAGGACAGCTCCCATTTCTAGGACATTTATGTGAAGCTGGGACTCATCCTGAGTCCACATACCTTGGAGTGTGGAGATTCTAACAGTGAGTCCCCAGCCCCTCAGGGATGCATCCGTGGTAATGGAAATCTGGTGATCCAGGGGCAAGGATACCCTTCCAGAAGATTGTCCTCTGCGACCACCAGGTGGTGACCTCTTCAGAGGTTCTGTCACCTTGATGAGAAAGGACTGAGGGTGAGTGGTTGGGGACCACTGAATACTGAGCATCCATTGAAAGTTCTCATGTGGAGGCGTGCTACGGTACAGTGAACACCGAGGATGCCATGAGACCCAGCATCCGTTGCATCGAGATAGCTCGAACTGAACTGTTCTCTCTGATGTATCAGGCCATCTGTAGGATATCTCTCCTTCTGTCCTCTGGTAGAAAAGCTTTCACACAGGAAGTGTCCAGAAGAGTTCCTATAACAAGGAGCTTCTCTTTTTTTTTTTTTTTTTTTTTTTTAAGTATCTTTATCTCTTCTCACTACCTGCAGCCCCGACCCTTGGGACATCCAGTCATCCTCCTACCACACACCACCAGGACTCACCTCTCACTCCTCCATGGAGCTTCGATTTCCCCCTCGAGCAGGGACGAGGCAGTGTCCAAACCCCCATAATCTAATCTTGTCAGGCCGAGATGGTGGTCCCGGTGAGCGGGGCACATCGGAGGCATACTCTGGGAAGTCCATCTTCCTGGAGCCAGCAGGCATCTTTCCTCTTTCTCCCTCCCTACAGTGCGTAACCCCTTGGCGTTAAAGGCGGAAAGTGCGAAGTCCGCGCACTGTAAAAGCGGCTCCCGTTCCCCTGTAATTGGGGCTTGTAGTACCCGAGCCACGCTCAGGGTCAGACAAGTGCTCGACAAGGCACAACCCTCCCAGAGAAGGCGAGCTGTCGTCGGACGCTATGCCAATCTCCCTCCGTCCGACCCACCAGCGACCTGAGTCCGCCCCGAACCCAGGTCGCTGTGTGGAGCGGCGTGGCATCCAGCGCCTCAACCTCTGTGCCACCAGAAAGGCTGCATAACAAGGAGCTTCTGGGAGGTCTGCAACTGTGATTTCTTGAGATTTAGCAGGACTCCCATGGGCGTGAGAAAGTCTGAGGCCGTGGCTACGGCGTCAGAGGTCCTTGCCTGGAAGAACTTCCTAGAAGCCAGTCATCCAGATATGGGAACACTTGTATTCTGATCTTTCTAAGATCGCTGCAAGAATTGCACAACACTTTGTGGAAACTTGTGGCGCCGAGGATAGCCCAAAGGGCAGGACTGGAACTGATAATGCTGGCCCAGTGCTACAAACTGTAGATATTTGTGATGCTTTGGATGTATAGGAATATGTTAGTAAGCGTCCTGCCGTCCAGGAAGCTAGCCAATCGTGCTGGATGAAGTAAGGGTAACAGGGTCCTGAGCGATATCATCTTGAACTTTTCCTTGAAAAGAAACTTGTTTAACTTTCTGAGGTCCAGAATGGGGTGCATGCCACTGGTCTTTTTCGGGACCAGGAAGTAATGGGAATAGAAACCTGTGTTTCGTTGATCCAGCAGAACAGTTTCTACTGCCCTGTTGTTCAGAAGGCCTTGTATCTCGGAGGCAAGAAAGTCTGACTGTATTGTTGACAGCCTAGGCTGTCGTTTGGGAGGATGATCCTGGGGGTTTCTGAAAGGTTGGGGAGTACCTCAGTGAATTATCCAGAGGACCCATTTGTCTGATGTTATGGACTTCAACTGGTTGTAGAACTGAGTCAGATGTCCTCCCACTGCTGAGGAGGAGTCCCTCTGGCAGCTGAGGTAGGACCAGGCCAGAAACTCAGAAGGTGGCACTGGGTGCTTTGGGCCTATTGCCTTCTGTTACATTTTCTTTTGAGACTAGGGGCTTGGTTTTGTTGAAACCTCCCTGCCCTGAAAGGACTGACCGTTGTGAAGGCAGGCTTGTAACACCCCAAAGAAGGGGTGGGAGTGGATCGAAACCATTTAAATGTCCGACCTAGTCTTCTGTGCAGCCTCCAAGCGCTTGCTCTACTTGAGGTCCAAACAGTACACACCGTCAAGGGTAATGCCATGACCTGCTGTTGGGCATCATTAGTGAAGCTCGAAGTGCGTAGCCAGGAGTGACGATGGGTATAAATGCCCTGCAGCTGGGAAGCAGTATTAAAAGTGTCCATAGCTGCTTTAACCTGCTGGTTGTTGGACTCGATACCCCTGGTTATGGTCTGAAGTAGCTCTGAACTAGTGTCCAACTCGGCAGAACTTCTACAGTCTGTTTGAGTGAATGCCAAAGAACAAACTCATATTGAGAAAAGTAGCCCTGGTAGCTGGCAATATGCATACCCAGGGTGAAAGCAGCAAAGACTTTCTTATCTAAGGTGTCTATCTTACAAGATTCTTTGTTTATAGTCTAGGCTGTAGTTGCCTGAGGAAGAAACGGCCTTATCATTCTCTGCCAAGACTACAATCGAGTCTGCAAAGGCCTGGAAGGCCAAAATGGGTCAATCCTTGGGAGCAGCATACTTCCTGTCTATGGACTTAGCCACAGAAGGAATGAGAGTGGGATTATTCCATACCATCTGAAAGAAAGTCTCAAAGGATGGTTGTACCGGGGAGTTAAATCCATAGGGATCTCCGGAACATGTAGGTATTGGAGTCTCAAGAGCTTCCCAGGATCAATATCAGTAGTCTGGAGAAAGAGTAGAATTAAAATTTTTCAGCAGAGACTTAAATGACAGGTCTTCAACCAGAGGCTCTCGACAGGATTAATCCCTGCTCCTTCAACATCATCACCCAGTCAAAGATCTGGGTCAGGCTCAATATCATCTCCTGATGGTTCAGGAGGGACTGTATGGACAGGAAAGGTGAAAATCAGAAGGAAATGAGGAAGTAAAGGGTTGGAGTACAGAAGCCCTGAAGGCTGGAAGGCGTCATACTAAGCCTCGGCGCGAAGAAACACGGCGCGCTTGACCCTAGCGATGGTGCCAACAGGGCCGATAACCGAAAAACCACACCACGCTGAAGGACGGTGCCAACTAAGCCAGCAGCGCTGACTTGACACAGAAAATGGCTGACAAAGCCAGTAAACGAGAGGAATGGTGCCAACAGGCGCATCGGCGCGAGGGCGGTGCCGGCGACCCATTGATGCAGATGGTGCGAAACCAGCAGGGCTCGAAAAAATAGGATTTGAGGAGAAAGAAAGAAGGAAGGAGTCCAGGAAATAGAGACATTGGTGTGGCCCCTGCGCCACAACCATGTGGGGGACACCTGAATGCGGTCGACTGCACGAAGAAGGCACCGTGCAACTAAGGAGGCCCAACTGCCTGCCGATCCCCTAAAGGCCCGGAGTGCCGGGCCAGGCAGCTGGACCAACCTTGAGCCCATTGCCTATATAGGCGGTCTACTGATGACACTGCTTATCTGAAGCCCTACCAGAAGGCGGGGAAGGGCTCCGATGTCGAAGAGTTCAGTGACCTGGAACAGAAACCGCACTCCAAAGGAGGAGACCGCAGCTGACCCCAATGACTGACCGTCCATGCGCAGACATACCAGAGGGCGACCTCGAGTGATGCCTTTTCTTTCTTGACCTGTGGGCGAAGAAGAGCTTGAGGCGAATGAATTGCCTAGAATGTAGCCATTTCTTTTTATGCTTCCTGGGGACCACCCATCCCTCGGGCATTGGACCGTCCATTGTCAGACCCTACCGGAAGGCGGCGGACGAACCCAGCCCAGCTGACTGAACAGCTTTCATATGAAGTCTCCCTACCATCACCTGATCCGCTCATGGTCAAGTCAGTCAATGTAGGCTGAGACTTCTTCTTGAATAAGAAAAATTTTATATTAATCGGTACTTATTTGAGATATACTACAAAACAATAAACTGAAAACTATTGCTGCTAGTTTGAAGTTTAACTCCCGATGGTGACGACATCATCACTGAACTGCACTCGATGGCGGGGAAAAATGGAACTGAAGGGCTTTTGGAGGTTGACACCAAAATAGTCATTGCCACACAAAGCAGAAGCTTGTAGCACACGCTCCTCGCGGCTCCATCTCTGGCGCCGCTCTCTTGCAAAAGTTTGCTCCCGCTGGGTCCTAGCGCCCTGGCGCTTGATCCCATCAGTGTGAATGAGTGGTGGAGACTTTGTGTCCAGGAAGATCCACGGCTGACACAGTTGTAGCAAAATACAAATCCTGCAGTAATCGGCACCCATGCGCCCATCCCTTCTTGACCGCTAAGAAACAACCCCTCAATGATCAGGGTAAGCGATTGTACATGGTACAGAATATGAACACTCCTTAAAAGAGCTGTCTTCATAGAAATGTAATGTTTGAAATCTGGTGAGCACCTTGGGATCATAGGGAGAAGGGACAGGTGTCCAAATTCCACGGCATCTTGGGAGTGCTGCAAGTTTAAAAGTACAGTACCTGCTGATTACAACTCAGCACTCTCTTCTGAGCACCCCCAGGTCTGAATGATGCTACTCTGCCTCCAGTTTCTCAGTTAGTGAATTGGCACCTTCAGCCTTAGAATAGATGAAAGTTTTTCCACCTGCCTTCACTCACCACCGTGCCAGCAGTAGTAGAGCAAAGGGATCTTTAAGGCCTACAGTCGATTTTCTTGCTCCTCCATGTCTAGATTGGATGGAAAAGGAAGATGAGGAAAAGATGCAGAGGCTAGCTTTGGCACTCTCTATTTGGGCTAAAAATATATTTTTCTTAAATAGTGATTTTACAACTTTTGGCATTCTCAAATGTTAATTAAAATTAAGTCCTGCTTCCATATGGCCTAAAAGAAAAACTTTGGTGAAGATAATGGCACAAAAGAATAAAAAGCCAGAGCTAGCCTGATATGTACAGCGATCCCTGCCATAACCTGTCAGATCCTTGAGTAGAGTCTAGCATCTTGTCTCTCAGTCTGGCATTCATCAGGACAGTAAGGAAAGTTTGTGGCTGATATGTATTTTTAGGTACTCTCCATGGGCTTACCATGTATGTACAGTCAATAAAGCTAGGAGCTGGAGAGGTCTTTCATTGCAGAGCTTGCAGTAGCCAGGATTCCAGAGAGGTGGGTGGTCTTTCATTGCAGAGCTTGCAGTGGCTAGGATTCCAGAAGGTGGGTAAGTCAGTACCCTCATGGCCCCTAACAAGCCTACAAACTTCAGATTATGGTCTCTGAGCACCAGTTCTCGTCTCAGCCTTTTATGAAGGATCATGCTGTCCCCGATTGTGCTCATGGTTGTCACGGCCTTCTCTGCTTATGCGGCTGCAACATTGTTTTACCCTTACAAAGTCCTCACCATCAGTTCTACATTCTGCATTTGAGAGGAAAAGTCATCAGATATTTTCGATTGCCTGTAGCAATGTACTCTCAAGCTGTGGGAGTTTTACTTTCGGTGATGCTTATCGAGGCCTAGTCTGTCTCCTGCATTTGCTTTTCCCAGGCCTGCCAGCTCCTTTAGGTTTAAAAAGTCCCCAGGTGGCTACTGTTGATTTTTGGCTTACCCATTGATGCTGTATAATGAGGCACCTATGACTGGTAAAGTGTTGACAAAATTGCACAGTTATAATAGCAAAAAATAAGAAATATAGTCTGTATGAGGTGAGAGCTTCCACTAGCATGTCTTTCTTGATCAAAGGCCATACACATCCTCAGTTGCATGGCTTCTGACATGGCTCCATTCCGTACAGGCGGTACATTGTCTGTATCAGTACCATAATGAGATTTTCTCTTCCTTGTTTATGAGGAACTTCCTCGGTTCTCAGTTTCTACTCATGCTGGGTCTCCGGCTGAAGAACTGAGGGATGGGCTGAGAGGATCGCCCTTTGTATACCGTGTCTGGCGTCAACTGCGCCCGTCAGGGGTGGTCCCCCGCTTCCTTGTTAGCTAGAAGTTTTCCATGGGTCCTAGCACCTGGTGGCTCAGTCCTAATGGTTATTGCCTGCTGCAAGAGCTCCTCTCAAAGATCTGCTATTACGGTAAGTTATTACGTAACTGTACTGTCTTCAGAAATATCTTCTCCATAAAGAGTGCCAGTCACCCTTCACCATCCCCATTTTTATTATTTTGTTTCTTCCCTGACTTCCACCCGACAACTCTGAGCTGTCTGTTAATGGGGTCTCCTTTTTGTTGGGGATGCTTTTTACTGTGGTCATGACATTGCTCAAGGTGAATCAGTAGCATGGCTTTGTTCCTCCTAAGCGTTTTTCATATATATGAGTTTGTCAGGGCATTATGAAAACTGCCTGTTTCTCATCTGTTAAACTTTGAAACAGGATAGTATGAATAAACAGAGATATTTCTCCTACTTATTTAAAGGCAGAAAATATTACATTTACAGCTAGCTAGGTCGTACTTCTAGATCTTAGGTTTCTTGGCAGTATTATTCACAAATGGATACCTAGGTTATCCTTCATCTTTGAGACCTTAGAGGTTGTTCCTCCTTTTCTTTTTTAATATAGGTGTTTATCTTCTTCAAACAACATGAAGTCTTGCTGTATTCTGACAATAGCAGTGAGTCCCAACCTTCAAACTGCCCGGAGATGAAAGAGTTAACTTTCCATGCCAAGCATGGAGCAGCTGAGCTCGAGCTTGGTTGAGACTCTGTGTGTTGCTATTTGAACTCAAACCGTCAGATTCTTTACTCCGCCTCACTGAACAGTAGCTCCGGAATTTCTCCTTTGCTCGGTTCAATTTGTTGGTTAAAAGTACAGTTTTTCTCGGTTTTAGGCCGAATTTAAAACGCAACCTGTCGGTTCAGTCTCTGTCTGTGGTATTCGTGAGCACTAGATAGGTTTATATTGTTTTCTAGTCTGTGTGGAACTTGTAAGCGGTTCATCAGTTCGGTTTGAACCGATCAAGTTGTTAAAAATCTTAATTTCTTCTTTTAGAGTGTGGTTACGGTTCTTATCGGTTCTAAAAAACAGTTTACTACGTTTTCCACGACCAGTAACACGGTCAGGAACCGATAAGAGTGTCTTGCCTAGCGGATTGCCATTAAAAGGTAAGTTTGTTAGGACTGGCACCATGTCTGAGAAACCAAAAGAAAACCGGGCCACTGCGCTTCAATACTGTAGTGTGTGTGGGGAAGTCTTTGCTAAGGCTGACCCCCACACCACCTCTGTTTACTGTCTGGGGTTTGACCACCTCGATTCAGACTGCCAGATTTGTAAAATTTTCCTGCAGCTTCCTAGAAAAGAGAGTTGGTAGGCTCAGGAAAGGGAGGCCAAAAAGTCCGCTGACCGGATGGCCAGCCCGGTTCGGTTTAAACCGAACCAGAAGGATACCCTCTGACCAGAAGTGAAACTTCTTGAACAAGAGAACCGATTCCGAGTCAGTTCCTGTTAAGAGAACAAGAAGGAAAAATCAGTTGGTGTGGATCCAAAGTTTCTTCTCAACTGCTGATGAAATACCAAAGCGATAAAAATTGTGCAGTTGCTTTCCCAGTTCCGACCGAACCGGCACCATCAGGAAGGCGCCGGTTCGCGGTTCCGGATTATGATTTAGAAGAATATTATGAACCGGAGGAAGAGGAGTATGAGGAAAGGGAATGTGGTTTTGAAAGTCTGGATGTGCCCATTGACCGGACATCTCCCCAGACAGACCTTCAGGAGTGTCTCCTCCTAGGCTTTCTGAGTCCCCTCCTATTTCATGTTTTACAAGAAAGTGGCGAAACCCTTCAGCCTCCTATGGAAGAAGCTGTGGATGACCAGGAGGAGCCTGACTGTGTGGAAATGATGGATATCCCAGAGTCCAGGAGCCTGTCTATTCCTTACACAAGTCTTTTGGGAAACAGACATTTAAGATTGTAAAGACTCCTAATTCTATACCTCCTGTGGATAAAAGAATGGACAAGAGGTATACTCTGTCAGGCTCAGATACGGAGTTCCTTACCCATCAATGCAGCCATGTTGAGGTAGTGCAGGCTGCAGCCTGTGATAAGGCAAATATACCCTTGGCTTCACACCCCCAGATAAGGACTCCAGGAGGATTGATGCCATGGCAAAGAAACAGTACATGGCAGCATCCTTGGGACTCAGGCAGGCCAATTACATGGCCTATACAGCTAGATATCAGAAATCTAGATGGGACACTGTCATGGCTTTAGCTAAACAGGTCCCTAGCCAGCTTGCCAGGAGCTGGAGCAGCTGGCTGCTGATGGTATTGAGGCATCCAAGGTGCAATTCCATGCTGCAGTGGACTCCAATGATGTTTCATCTAGAGTCATGGCTACATCTGTGGCACTTAGTGGGATGGCTTGGCTCAGATGTACTAGCCTGTCATGAGGATACCCAGACTAAGGCCATGGATTTTCCTGTTGTGGGTAATTCTTTGTTTGGGAGCAAACAGAGAACTACATGAAGAAAATGGATGAGTACAGGACCACCTATAGGAGTGCTCAGGCCAAGGAAAGACAAGCCACTCCTCAGAGGCAGCATCCCAGGGGCAGGCCTTTTCATAGGCCTTTCTACCAAGCCCAGGCCTCCTCTTCTGCCTATGCTTAGAGGGGGTTCTTTGAGGGAGAGGCAGAAGGGGTACAAGCAGGCCTGCTACCACCCTCAGCCTAAACCCCCTGCCAAGCAGGCACCCTGATGGGTTTGCCAGGGCGATTCTCCACCACCTGTAGGGGGCAGGCTGGCTTACTTTGTCCAGGACTGGAAGTCTTTAACATCAGACAAATGGGTCCTGGAAGTAGTAAACCAGGGACTGGTTCTCAGCTTCAAAAATTTCCAAAGATGAGAACCAGATCCTTTCCACCTGCAAATCCCTCAGAGACACTTGCCCTAGAGGCAGAGGTCTCTTCCCTCCTGGCTCTCAGAGCTGTGGAAAGGGTTCCACCCCTTCACCAAGGGAAAGGATTGTACTCCAGGTACTTCCTCAGCCCCAAAAGACAGGAGAATAGCAGCCCATCCTGGATCTCAGATATTTAAACAAGCACCTTTTAAAGCCAAAGTTCAAAATGGTGACTCTGGGAGTAATTCTACCCTCTCTAAGGCCAGGGGACTGGCTAGTCTCCCTGGACCTCAAGGATGCCTACTTCCATATTCTCATCAGAAGCTCCCATCGAAAGTACCTCAGGTTCGAGCTGCCCTCAGGCCATTACCAATTCAAAGCAATGCCCTTCGGCCTAACCTCTGCTCCAAGGGTGTTCACAGAATGCCTGGCAGTAGTAGTTGCTTCTCTAAGAAGGCAAAGGATTGCCATCTTCCCATACCTGGATGACTGGCTTTTAGTAGGCCAGTCCCCAGACCAAGTCAAGTTGCACTTACAGATAACTCAGCAACTGCTCACCTCTCTAGGTTTCCTTCTGAATCTTTCAAAGTCAGTTCTAGAGCCTGTTCAGCTCCTCACCTTCATAGGCGCAGAGCTACTGTAGATGCAGAAAAGGCCAGAGCCTTCCTCCCCTGGGCAGGGCAAGGACCCTCATCACACTGGCCTCTTCCTTCACCCTACAGGTATCTCGACCAGTGAGGTATTTCCTGCAGCTCCTGGGACACATGACTGCTTCTACAGCAGTGGTGCAGGGAGCAAGATTTCAGATGAGGACATTCAGTTTCACTTGAGAGCCTTTTGGTCTCAGAAAAAGGATCTGACCAAACTGATACCAGTGACTCAAACCCTGATCCAGGCCTCTGAGTGTTGGCAGGATCAGAACAATCTAAGACAAGGAGTTTCTTTTGTCACTCAGTCTCACTCTTTAATCCTTACTACAGATGCCTCCCTCTTGGGGTGGGGAGCTCACTTGGGAGACTTGACCACCCAAGGGTTGTAGGTCCCCTCAGAATCTCTGCTTCACATCAATCTGTTGGAGCTCAGAGCAGTGTTTCTAGCACTTCAAGCTTTTTCCAAGTCTGTTCAGAACAAAGTAATTCAGATCAGGAAAGACAATACCACCACAATGTGGTATATCAACAAACAAAGGGCACTCGGTCTCTGGCCTTGTGCACAGAAGCAATGAAGTTGTGGTCTGTGGCCTATTCCTAGACACCTCCCTCACAGCAGTACACCTCCCAGGCAAGGACAATGTCCTGGCAGATGCTCTCAGCAGGATATCTCAGGGCCATCACGAATGGTCACTGGATCCTGGATCCCCTGGTTTGAGGTGATCTTCTCCAGATGGGGCACCCACAGATAGATCTTTTGCAGCCCCAGACAATCACCAACTTCCCCTGTTTTGCTGCAGGCCCCAGTGTTGGGCTCAGTCCCCTGGATGCCTTGGTTCTCAATTGGGAAGGAAGTTCCTGTTTGCTTTTCCACCCTTCCCTCCTGTTCAAAGTGCTAGTCAAAATCAGGTCTCAACCCTGCAAAGTGATTCTGATTGCTCCAGACTGGGCCAGACAGCCCTGGTACCCTCTCCTGTTGTCCTTAGCAGTCCACCTTCCCTTGTCTCTTCCCAGGAATTACAACCTGTTAACCTGTGCTCAGGGAGGGTTTGGTACCAATCTCAAATCTCTCAACCTCAAAGCCTGGCTCTTGAAGAGTTAGAGTTTGCTGATTTACACCTCTCTCAAGGTGTTATGGATATTCTAAAAGGCTTCAAGGAAGCCTTCCACCAGAACTACTTATAATTCCAAATGGAAAAGATTCTCCATATGGTGCTCTGGGAAGTATATTTCCCAGAGTCTGCTAACCTGTCCACAGTCCTTAACTATATGGTCCATCTGAATAGCTTGGGACTCAGACCAGCTACACTAAGGGTGCATCTGGCAGCTGTCTGCTTTTATTTCAGCAGGTAAGCCCTCTTCTCTTTCAGCTCACCCTGTATTCTCCAAGTTTTCAAGGGGTTGCTTCATACCAATCGCCATTCAGGGACCCTGTCCCTGCATGGGATATAACGTGTGCATTGCTCAGCTTATGCAACCCCTTTTGCAGGCCTTTGTCCTCAGCAGAGCTTAAGTACTTGACTTGGAGAAAACTGTGTTCCTGGTGGCCATCACTTCTGCCAGGCGCATAAGTGAGTTGCAAGCCCTGTCAGTGGAGCCTGATTTTCTCTTTTTCCATAGAGATAAGGTGGTCCTCAGGACTAACAGGAAGTGTTTACCTAAGGTGGTTTCAGACTTCCACCTTAACCAATCTGTGTCTCTTCCTGTGTACTTCACTGACCATTCCTCCTCTGGTGAGAGGAGGTTGCAGTTTGGATGTGACAAGAGCCTTAGCTACTACATAGAGCGTACCAAGGCTCACAGGTTTGACTCCCTCCAACTGTTCCTCACTTATGGTGAGGTTGGTAAGAAAACCTGCCACTAAAGATCCATTGCCAGGTGGATTGTCTCTTGCATTCAATTTTGCTATGAAAAACTAGGTAAGATTCCACCTCAGGCCTGAGGACTCCTACCAGAGGTACAGCTGCTTCCTGGCTGCTGCCAGGGATATTACTATCTTAGAGATATGTCAAGCAGCTACCTGGAAAACAGTTCACACTTTACCAAGCATTACTCTCTGGATATCCAGGCTAGGAGTGATGCTCGGTTTGGCACAGCTGTGCTTTAGAGCCTATTAGTAGGTTCTGTCCCTCCTCCATGGAGGTACTGCTGTAGTCTGCTATTGTCAGAATACAGCAAGACTTCATGTTGTTTGAAGAAAATTAATTACTCACCTTAGTAATGTTGTTTCTTCTGATGGAGTCTTGCTGTATTCTATTCCGCCTTCCCTCTCAGAACCTTTGTTTTGGGATGTGGGTGGGCAGTAGCAATGTTGGCACTCAGGAGGTGGCCCATCTTTTATTATCACCCCTTTTTCTTTGGGTGATTGAGTGTTGTGTTATTTCATTTTTGGGTTTCCTGACTTGAGTCTTTGTTTGAAACCAAAAATCTTTAATATATTTAGTAGCCAGTTGGCTAGTGTGGTTTACAGCTTCCACACAGGACACTCAGTGAGTTTAGCTCGTAAAGATCTGGCGGTTTGAGTTCAAACAGCAACAGACTGAGTCTCAACAGGCTCGAGCTCAGCATTCCATGCCTGACATGGAAAGTTAACTCTTTCATCTCCGGGCAGTTCAAGGTTGGGACTCACTGCTATTGTCAGAATACAGCAAGACTCCATTAGAAGAAACAACATTACTAAGGTGAGTAATTTTTCTTCTGTGCCCCAACTGCCCTTCTAACTGGCCTGGTCACCCGGTCTCACCAGGACTTATGCAGAGGTCGCTGGGCGCAGGCCTCACGAGGGTGGTCTTCATCCACAGCTGGGGTAAGTTTCCTCCATTTTTCCATTCCCTGTTGCAGGGGGCACATGCAGGATGTGTGCATGTGGGCGTGCCTCCATCCATCCCATGAAGTCCCATGGCACCCTTCCTTCCATGGCACCCATAGTCCGCACTGCCCTCAGGCCTCCACCTGGGGGCAGTCATTGATGGGGCGCCAGTTCCTCCCTCCCTGCCAATCCCAGTGGCCTGTGCGTTCCGAACACGGATCGCGGTGTGGTGTCCAGCGCCTCAACCCTCAAGCGCCACCAGGCCAGCTGTTCCTCCTTTATCATCTGTGTAATTTATAAGTTGATAAATAATTTGTGCAATATAGAAGCAGAGAAACAAGGAAACTCTGGTGCTTTTTGTTACCTTTATTATTTTATTATAGTTTGTTTGTTGTTGTTTCTTTTGTTTGTTTTGTTTATTTTATTTATGCCCATCGATGCACTAGCATCCCACCAACCCTCAGTCCCATCACCCAGAACCCCAGGGACTTAACCTCCTCCCAAAGCTTCCCCACGGCTTGCCCTCCATGGCGGGTTCGATGGTAGGCACCATACTGCTAGAGATGGATTTGGTGTGGGAGAGGGCCCTATGTCCTCGTGCAGAGCCTGGGAGAGGGTCAGTGTCTTTCTCACTGCACCCAGTCATTTTCTTTGCTCTAATACAGAGGGACAGGTGTGCAGTGCCATCCAGATGCACCACACATGTTACCATACATGAGGGCATCGGCGGCCGCCATCCATCCAGCCCCTAAATTGCACTTCCGCCTGTGCCCGAGCCTCTGCTCAGTCAGCTAACACCGGGAACCCAAAACCCACCCCAGAGGAGGAGGAGCCATCCCTCGGATGCTCAGTCCTCATCTCCCCAGCCAGCTTCCAGTGAGCCAAGTCCATCACTGAACCTGGGTCGCTGGCATGGTAGCAGGTGCGGCATGGATGCCTCTGCTGTCTGCACCACCAGGCCACATTTTGTATTTTACTTGTTTAGTAGCACTTTAGTTTCTTGTGTTCTTGGGATCCTTTTACTTTATCCCCACCACCACCACCACTATCGCCTGTTGTTTTATTTGTAATACTTTGTTAGGCGCCAGAGCCACAGGATTGGGCATCATAAAAATGTATTTATTTATTCATTGAATTTTGTTGACTGGGTAGGCCACTGGGCCCGGAGGTCCCTTTTTCAGGGGCGACCGGGGTAAAAATAACATACAGGTAAGCAGAACAGTACAAATTGGGTAAATTTCATAATGTTTAACAGTGAAAAGACTTCATAGAGTTACAATCAGGTGGTGAGGGAACATACGGGCTGAGGACAAAAGAGTTAGACATATATAAGATGTTTTCATACACATATCAAGTAAACTAGGGAATTACGAGATAACGGCTAGAAATTGCCAGAGAAACAAGATACCTTCCTTAGGGCTTAATGGGAGGGGAAAGTTGTTCAATAATGCCCACCTTCCTGTGAGGGAGGGCAGTGGCGTAAGGTCAGGTCCTTAGGCATTGGCAAATGCTTCTGTCGAGCAGGTGTGCTTTGAGCTTAGACCGGAAGCAGGGGCCAGACCCTGCCTCCCATTACCTCCGTGGGAGTTTGTTCCAGTTGGAAGGGGCTGAAAGCAAAGGACCTGGACCCAGCTTTAGTCCTTGTTTTGGGGACCACGAGGAGAGTTTGTCCTGAGGCGGAGACTCCTCAGATTGGATTTAACCCTGACTAGCCCTTTGAGACTAGGGGAGGTGAGGGCCCCAGAAACTCAAATGTAAGGCAGAGTGTGGGTAGATGAGGCGAGCTTCCAATGACGGCCACCTGAGCTTAGATTGAGCCTCGCAGTGGTGGGTCCTAGGGTGTGATAATGTGGCAAATCGGACAATCTTGTTGTATAAGGTCTGGAGCCTGCCAAGTTCTGTAGAAGCCACGCCCTGGAGAACAGGGGCGTGGGTGAGCTTAGGGAGAAGGGCGGCTAGTTGCGATGGCTACTCTGGCCTGGGGATAATCTGGTCCTTCATTCTGTAGAGGATACCGAAGTTTCCATGGATGGCTTTAGTGAGTTGGTCAACATGATTTTTAGGGTGAAGCCTTGGTCCAGGGTTAGACCAAGGTATTTAGTGAGGTAACCACCTCAGGTTTATCTCCCCTCTGGACTGCAGCTGAAGGAGCAGCAACGCTCAGTTCCCAGGGGTCTGGGCCGAACAGCATCACCTTAGTTTTGCTGGTATTTAATACCATTTTGTTCAGCGTGAGCCAGTCCTCCATCTGAAGGGCGTCCTCTTGAAGGAGCATTCTCCAGTTCAGCTAAGTTGGGGAGGCTCGGTGAAATGACAGCATCGTCCGTGTATTGGATGACACTGCTGCTCTCGCAGTGTAAGTGCAGATCGTTTATAAACAGAGTGAAGAGAAGGGGCCAAGTATTGACCCTGAGGTGCCTTCTTTGGCGGTGCAGACTGGGAGACATTGTCCTTCCACTTGACCCTCTGGGGTACGCCCGTGAGGTAACTTCTAAAACCATCCTAGGGCATGGGTGTCCAGGCCAAGAGAGCACATTTTTGTAAAGGAGGTTGTGGTTTACCAAGTCAAGCGCTTTTGAGAGGTCTGTGAAGACCACGCTTGTGCTGACCCTGAGTCATTGTTGCACAGGATTTCTGCCGAGAATTTGGTTAGTGCAGTATCTGTCCCATGCTTGGCTCTGAAGCTGTGCTGAGGCAGAAGAGATTACCTAGTGTGTTTCCAGGTATTGGCCTAGATTAGGGAGCAGACTAGCTTCTCTTGTATTTTCGCTATAGCGCTCAACAAGGAGATAGGCCTGTAGTTCCCTATAGGCTCGGTAGACCCTCCCTTGTGAATGGGATTCACTAGGGCCTGCTTCAAAGGCTCAGGGACCGACCCCTCCATAATGGACCGGTTTATCAGCCAAGCTAGTGGCTTCGCTAGTGCTGGGGCACCCTCCTTAAAGTTCTAGTCTGGATCCCGTTGGGGCCCCAGTGCCTCTGCCTGCAGAGATTTAAGGATGAGCAGACCTCCTTTACCCTAACCAGCCGCAGATGAAACAAAGGCGAGGTTTAGTTCTCGGGCAGGTGCTCCGTTAGGCTCGTTCCTGTTATCTATGGTCCCACCTTGTATGCATCCAGGTTAGTGAAGTAACGTTTAGGGTCTCTGTGATGAGTGGCCCCTCATCGAGTACTTGCCCGTTCACCAGGATAGGGCCGGTGTTGATTTAGTATGTCCTTTTAGGAGTTCGTTATAGTGACTAGAAGAACCTGGGGTTTCCAGGTTAGTTTTTTGGAGATTGGTGATATATTCTTTCTTAGCTTTCTTTATGGCCTATTTGCATTGGTTTCTGAGGGCCCTGTAGCTGGCTAAGTCCACAGGAAACTTTGTTTTCCTGAACTTTTCCATGCTTTGTCCCAGGTAGACATCAGGGCTTTTAGTGGGGTGAGATCCACTTATAGCAGCTACCCTTAACCCTATGGGTTTCATAGGGGGCTACAAGGTCAGTGATTCTAGTGAGGGTGGCTTGGAAAAATTTTACAGCTTCCTCCAGGTTAGGTAGGTGTCTTATGGGGTTCCAGTCAATGCCATTTAGGTAGCCTGTGAACTGGTCAGGGTGGAAGTTGGAGTAGTCCCTAGTAGTGATCGATCTAGGCGCTTTGATAGCGTTATTCTTCCATATGCAAAGATAAAGCGAATGGTCGCTCAAGGCATCTGCCAGGATCCCACCAACTTTACATTACTTGGGGATGAGGTCAGGACCCAGTCTATTGTAGAGTGCCTACCTGATTTATGGTTCATTGGGACTGGTAGGGTGATAATTTGAGCGTGGGAGTTGTGTAAACTCGTTAATGGCAACTTCACCTCAAGTGCCCAGTTTAAATTGAAGTCACCTAATAGGATAATCTCAGATGCAGTGTCAACCACAGGGCTCTTCAGGGCGCATCCAGAGAGCCGAGGGCATTGGATGGGGGCTGTATGCAGCCAATTGTGAGGTGTTTAGCCCCACCTATTGTGAGCCGTAAAAGATTGCCTCAGAGTCCAGGGACATGTCAAGGGCAACCTGACGAGGGAGGGAAGTGATAGTGTCCCTAACATATATAAGCACACCACCCCTCTTTTGAGGGTCTGTCCTTTCTGAAAAGGACGTAACCGGAGATGCTACCTACGTGATCCAGAAAATGTGGGGTTTTAGCCAAGTCTCAGAGACCGCTAGTAAATCTGGTTTGTATACTGCCAGCCATGCTTGTACCTCGGAGATCTTGGTCTCAGGCTGCAAATGTTCTGTGCACCAGCCTCAGACCCTTGGCTCCATCCCAAGCCTTATCAAGGGGAGGTGATAGAGACATTAGTTGTCCCTGGGCCTGGGTTAGGTTGGATATCTCCTGCCAGTAGTAGTAGGGCAGCTAGTAAGCTCAGGAGAGTGAGGGTTGGAAGTGGTAGAGACAGGATGACCTGACATGGGGTTGGGCTCCTAATGAAGAGAAGGACTCTGTAGAGGACCCCTTTCCTAGAGAATTCATGAGCTGCTAGAGAAGGAAGTTACACCTTGGGGAAGGACATAAAAAGTGTCCGCTATATCCTCTCCCGACCCCCACGGTGTCGTGGGGGCAGTAGGCATTACTGGTGAGGAGTCAGTCCCTAGTTGCGCCAGAATGTAAATTGTTGCCAGGATAATACCCTTGTTCCAGTTGCAAGGGGCATGATGGGGCTTTTCTGTGCTTCTTGCCTTGATAGCAAGTGCCAGGCCCGAAGACCAAGGGTCCGTTACAGGCGGTAGAACCTATGTCTATTCCACATTCAGCACTTCAACTGCTAGTTCTGAGGCAAGTCTGGGACCCAGCCTGATGCGTTAAACAAGAGCAGTTCACGCCCTTAGAACAGGTTCCCAGAATGTAAGTAATAGGCATAAATACTTTGGTGTAGAAACCAGACACAGTCTCGCCAGCAGGGGTACAACATGCAGTTCCCACCTCGGGAGAAAAAACAAGTAGCCCTGATTTACTCAGATTAAGAGTACCTAGAGACGAGAGAAGTAGCAGGTTCCCTGTCTGTAACTGGCAAGGAGTCTAGTTAGCAGCTAGGTTGCATGAGATTCTACAGCAACAGCTTGGCTTGCAACAGTAGAATGTAGGATTAGAGCTTACAACACAGTACCACCTATTATATATGTAAACTGCAATAACATGGGCTAACAGTTAAGCTACACAAATACAGAACCTAGTGTTTTATGCATTAGTTTCCTCAGCTATACGTTATAAAGTCCTTTGGCTAGTTATAAAAATCCTTTGGCTAAAGTGTCAGTAGAAGACAGTACACAGAAGATTAGATATGATGCAGCTGGAATAAAAACTAACCAAGGCTAACAATACATAAAGACCTTAGGCACAGTGAAGATAGGAGACAGAAAGATTCAAATTATATGTGGTGCCGTGAGGAGTTTATAGCAAAGTCAGGCAATATTGCCCAGCAGGAGAATGCTACTTGAGGCTAGTCTTAGCGCTAATTCAGAGGAACAGTCTCGGGGAAACAGGACACTCTCCGATATGCCTGGCAGCAGCAGGAGGAGAGAGACAGGAAGATCCTCAGAGTATGCCGTAGCAGACGAATGCAGCTTGGGGAATAATGGGCTGGTGACGTGGAACGGTAACTCCTCCTAGTGAAGTGAGTGCGGATATGATTGGGCGAGTCAGAGCCTGGGCAGGGCCTCGTCCAACTACAGCCTATATAGGTCGCCACTTCCACAGGGGCGGGTGGGCGGAAATTCAAAAGGACAAAGGAGCTTTATCTTCCCTCCGCTTGCTGGCTTGTGCTTTGAGAGCAGGCAGAAGGTCCAGGGAGGTCCGCCCGGTTTTGTGGAGCTGCGGGCCTCGACCCCAGGAAACGTGTTGAGCGAACTCGGGGGACCCGTGAAGCCAGTCGCCCACCCACCCCAGTCCGTTGCAGGAATCTCTAGAAGTGAAGCAGAGCAGCCTTTTAAAAGCCCTCCGAGTTGCCGACGACCCTTGCAGCCAATCCCAGAGTCCTCCTCTGCGCCAAACAGAACAACGAAACAACAAAGGACTTTATCTTCCCTCCGCTTGCTGGCTTGTGCTTCGAGAGCAGGCAGAAGGTCTGAGAGAGAATCGCCCGGCTTTATGAACTGCCAGCGCCTACTCCATGAGAAACGTGCTAGCGAACTCGGGAGACCAGAAGCCAGTCGCCCACCCGCCCCAGTCCGTTGCAGGGAATCTCTAGAAGTGAAGTAGGGCAGCCTTTAAAAGCCCTCCGAGAATAAAATTTGCCTTGCCTCCATTTGTAAAAACAAAACTGCAACAGGTCCTTGGCCCCACATATGTGCAATGCTAATGCTCCAAGCCTGCACAGTCAGATGGTGCTGACAAGCCAGAAGCTTTTCTCCCGAGGATCCTAGCACCTCTGGCCCTGGGACCAAAGTGTGGTACTCTATGAAGAAGATGTTCATAAAGATTAAGAGTCGCAGCAAGTAACTTTCCTTTCACTGTTGATTCCTGCAACCAGTAGCTTGCTGCAGTTAACTTCACATGCCTTTATTCTTGGGAGGTAAGATTTCTTCTGCATTGTTTTTTTTTTGTTTTGTTTTTTTGTCTTGTATTGTCCTTCATTCAAGAGAATCCCCATCTACAGGCATGATGTTGACTTCCTTGGTGTTGATATTTGGTATACCCTTCACTCTACTACCCCATCCCCAAAGATGATGCATTCGGCAGCACACAGTCTTGGGAGTGATGTGTTATTAATAAGAGCAGTGCTTCATTCGGTCTAGTACAGTGGCACCACCATATTAGAGACTGGCAGAGAGATCTCTTTCTGTGGAACTTGTACCCTATGGGAAGTAAAGCAGCGCCCTATGAATCAAATCCCAAATTAAAGTCAATCTCCCTGGCCCTGTTAGACTGCATGAAACATTTGGATATGTGGAGGCCTTGTTTTATGCTGTGACAGTGCTGATGCCATCTGCTTTGAGCTGTCATTTCCTTTCTTTCTAGAGGTAACTCCTTAGATGGCATTTGGCACAAAAGTAGTTGGTGTTAATCCTGCTGTCTTGCTTTAGAATCTACTTCAGCTGCCCCATGCTATGTAGTGCCAACTTCCTCTAATGCTAGTGCCTAAACGTCTGGCACCGCATACTTTTCCTCTCCTTCTCTGACTCTCTTTGATACCCCTCACCTACTAGCCCAGGAACTTTCAGAAAACAATTGGAGGAGGAATGTGAGAGCAGACAACTCTAATTGAATCCAGGTGATTTACCAAAATCTTGGGTATTTTGTATGCGCTGGGTAGCTCTGGATGCCAAGGAGTAGTAAACTATAGATTTGGAATAATAATACAACATGGGGTTAGGGCTTACTGGAGATTATATGAAAGTCACGTCTACACAGTGATGATAGTGTGCTGACTTTATTTCTATACATCTGTTCCTCAGAGTGGGCCTGAAAACACAACCCGAGTCTAAGTGCCCTGAACTACTAGCAAATTACTGTGACATGTTGCTAAGAAAGACACCACTTAGTAAAAACTTACTTCTGAAGAAATTGAAGCAAAGCTTAAGGAAGTGGTATGTATATATCAGAAATATTTCTAGCAGCAGGATTGTGATATATGATGTTACACTAATGGCACTGTAACATTGACAGAAGTCAGATGATGCATTCTGCACTGTATTGGTCATGAGCTACCCACCCATCCAGTGGCAGATCTTTTCATCCGCTGAAGTGAGTGATTGCCTGGACATCATATTGCATCTGTATTAGGTTCACTCAGGCCTCACTGTGTTTTATGATATATATAATACTGTTTTTAATTTGTCTGTTTTGTATTTGTTGACGGTCAGTTTTAGGAACCGCAGGTTATGATTTCTTCATTCAGTTCACAGTGACTGTTCCTGAATTGTGGCAGACTGAAAACAAAATAGAAACAGATTAGTTCTGCTGTCAGTGACCGAGTCTGACATTGTACTTACTAAGTGCTCTTATCAGACCTAGCAATTTACAGGCTTAATGACATGTCCCAGCAACTGGATTTGAATGGTTAGTTTCCTTAAACAGCAGACTATGAACTGCAGTTTACCAGTTTTGTGTTCAGTTCACAATGAATGTGCCTAAATTGCAGAAGGTGTTTAACAAAGAAGTAAGAGCAGCCTATTATTGTCTTCCTATCTGAGACTGACACTTAAGCATATTCAGTCACAGGTGCCGTCAGAAAGGAACACTTTGGGGAGAGCCGATGGTCGCTCTGTGAGATTTCATATTACCACTATATAAGATTTCTATTTATTAGGAGTGTCTGTTTTTGTTTTTGTTTTGTTTTTGTTTTTTGGTGTTGGGGATTGGGGCTTTGTTCTTTTTGCAGGGGCGTTTTAGTATTTCAGTAGATGCTGTCTAAGGAGCAGATTGGGGAACTGAGAGAGGGTCTGTGAACTACAAACACTACAGTTTTTGTTTTTGATTGTTTTCTTTTTTTTTCTCCTGTCTAGAAATGTTTGGGCTCTGTGGGTGTTTGGAAGGATTGGGGCTCATCCTGGAATGAGTGTTTAACTGTTTCTTACACACAGTGGGGCAGCACAGGTGGACATTCCTGCTCTCCCTCCCCAATCGCACCCACCCTGGGCTCATCTACATTTATTGTAGTACACCCAGAGTGCATTTGACAACTTTCTGGTCATTAACAGGAAAGGGCAGAGCCACACTGACAACAGAGACGAGATGTGCTTAATACCTTGATTGGTGTGTGACTAACATTCAAGAGGGATTAGTGTACTAGACAATTGAAAGTTCATATAAATACCAGAAAAACAATCTGGTTCTAGATATACTTGAGGTGGTACTGCAAGAAGAGGTCACAGTAGCTGCAGAAGGAGGGTACCCTTAGAGCAGACAAATAAGAAAAGATGATGCTAGAAGTGGTGCAGTGAAGTGGCTATGCGGTGGCAGTATTCAGATGGACCTTTAGATGCTGCAGTGCTGCCCATCTGCAGGCACCTCTCTGGGCTGGTGGAGGTTGCCAGTCTCAGAACCGGAGTTGGTGAAGATACAAGGGCTTCCTCCTCGCTCAGAGACCACCAATACTGCACCCACTACCTCAGCGTTTGCCCAGCAGGTGGTGTTGTTGACACGGGGAGCTCAGAGAGAGGGTGAGGGAGGTGGATCAGAGGCACATCCCAAGCCGGTGCAACTGAATAACTCCTACACGTGTTGGAGGAACAGGAAGGCCCCACAGGGTCAACCAAAGTTGTACCCAGGAGGATGAACAGAACCTCCACAAGGGAACCCTAAGGGTGGTAGTAGGAGAGGAACCCAGAGAAGGAGGAAGCTGATCCTGGTGGGGACTCCCATTGTCTGTGGAGTGGAGTTGGGTACAGGAAGCAGGAGAAGAGGGAGGTAAAGTGCCTCCCTGAAGGCACAACTCTGAGGAAAGGAGAGTGGATCCAGAGGATCACTAGGGCAGTTGCAGGGAGAGGGAGCTGGATATCATTGTACATCTCGGGACCAGTAACCTGGCTGCGGATAAGGCAGAGATAGTAAGGGTGCAGGAGGAATTGAGGGAGCTAGGGAGGGCCTTTGGCAGTTAGCAAGCTCCTTCACCTTCTCGGAGGTGTTACCTGTCCACAGCAAGGGAAGACTAGGACACTCAGCACCAGGAACTTCCAATGGTTGGTTTGAGAACTGGTGCAGAGAGCAAGGTTTAAGCTTCACTGGGGACTGGGGACCCACCTGGAGGGATGTAGACCTATAACAAGGGTTGACAGTCTGCATCCATCCAGGAGGAGGATCAGAGTCTTTAGTGAAAGGTTTAGATGCTTAATTGGCAAGCATTTAAACTAGCCAGGAGAGTAAGGAACAGGATAAATTATACAGCCCACCCGACAGGATACTAGCTAACACAGTGAGGACCATAATATTAAAAATCACCGATGGGGACTGGACTTGGCAAGTGGAGTGAAGTGAGGAGGCACAGGGAGAAAGGAGGGAAACCAAGAGGAAGATTAGCAAAACATGGAAGGCCATGTGTGGAATGACTGTAGCCTGGGAAATAAAATCCTAGACCTGAGCGGCCTTGATGATAGAGGATGACCTGGACATTGTGACTGTTTACTGAGACATGGTACAATGGGAACTATGACTGGGATGTGCATACCAGGTTATACTTCATTCAGGAGAGACAGGAAGGCTAAAAAGGAGGGGGGAGAGTCGCCCATACATTAAGGAGGATGTAAGGGTGATGGTGGCAAAAGGATGCAGGGGAGGCAGAGTCACTGTGGGTCACCCTGGAGACAGGAAATGGCACAGCCATTCGCACAGGTGTGGTCTACAGACCCCCAGCACAAGGGGAGGTGATGGACAGGGATGTACTAGAAGCCATCCATGTGATGGCAGCTAAAGGGAGGTGTTGCTGGTAGGTGACTTCAACCCACCGGATGTTGATTGGAGCATCCCAGCGCTCCAGCAGCTAGTGGCAGGACATACTAGACTCTCTGCAAGGGCATACTTAAGCAGCTATTGTGTGAGCCCACCCTGAGAGAGCGATTCTGGTTTGATACTTACCAACGGGACAGAATTACAGATATCAGGGTAGATGAACACCTAGGGTCTAGTAACCATCGCACAGTGTGGTTCAGCATGAGTCACGGCAACAGGGTCAAGCCACACAAAGGCAATGGTCCTGAAATTCAGGAGAGCAGACTTCACTAAGATGAGGTATGTCTCAGGAAAGCCCTAGCACAGAGAGACAAATGGGGGGTTGAACAGTGGACTCGTCTAAAAGGAGCCATAGGGATGTGACAAGCCTTTGTGCTTAATAAGTAAAGGCAAGAGGAAAAGGAAACCACTGTGGTTCTCAAAGTAAGCCAGGAAAGTTAGGGGCAAAAAGGTGGCTTTCAGGAAATACAAGGAAGCACAGAAAGAGTAGGACAGGGAGTCAGTATACCTAGAAAAACAAAGGAGGCAGGAAAAGCAGGAGGCAAAGGCGCAGAGACAGAGGAAAAGATAGATAAAGAACTGACGACTGGATGAGTCTTCATGGTACATTAGTGAAAGGAAAAAGACCGGGTTGGGCTTGTAAGACTAAAAAGGGAGGAGGGTACAGAGGAGACCTGGAAGAGCATAATTCTGGAACAAATACTTTTGTTCAGTATTTATGGAAGAAGGAAGGAGAGGGACCACAGGTAGAAACAGGGACAGGAGGTGGACACTAGTCCATTTACAGGGAGAAAGTCCTTAAGGAACTCACTAAACTGAAGGTAGACAAGGCAATGGGACCAGACGGATACACCCTAAACTAGTAAAGGATTTAAGGAGGTGTTGGCAGCACCGGGCTAACCTGTTCAACAAACTCACTAGATACAGGAGTGATTCCAGAAGACTGGAGCCGGGCAGACATAGTCCCCTCCACAAAAGTGGGAGTAATGAGGAGGCTGAAAACTGTAGACCCATCAGCCTGACATCGGTGGTGGGAAACATTATGGAATCACTGCTAAAGAGCGGATAGTGAAGCACCTTGAATCCAGTGGAGCACAAGATCCAAGGCAACATGGATTCATGTCAGGAAAATCATGTCAGACTAATCTGATTGATTTCTTTGACTGAGTGACCAGGAAGTGTATCAGGGGAGCAGTGGATGTGGCCTGCCTGGATTTTAGCAAGGTATTCGACAGTGTTCCATATCGGAGGCTTGTGAACAAGCTGGGCAACAAAGGACTGGGTCAAGGTGATGAACTGGATTAGAAATTGGTTGAGGATAGAACACTGAGGGTGGTGGTAAACTGTGCTAAGTCCAAGGAAGGTAGGGTATCCACTGGGGTGCCACAGGGATCAGTTTTGGGCCCAGTACTGTTCAATATCTTCATTAGTGACATAGCAGAGGGCCTGAAGGTATGCCTCTTGCAGGTGACACCAAGATCTGCAATAGGGTAGACACTCCGGAAGGGGTGGAAAAATGAGAGGACCTAGCCAAACTGGAAGAATGGTCCAGAGTGTGGCAGATAAGGTTTAATGCATAAAAGTATAAAATTATGCACTTGTGGTACAGGAACCCATGGGAGGATTACATGATGGTGGGAATTACTAATGGCCACCAAACAGGAAAGAGATCTGGGGTAATCATATCCGAGGACCTAAAGTAGCCAAACAGTGTGTCAAGGCTGTGGGGAAAGCAGGGGGGGTGCTGGGGTGCAGAGAGTATCCCAGCAGAAGAAAACAGGTCATCATGCCACTGTCACGGATCCTTGGTGAGACCTCATTTGGAGTTCTATGTCCAGTTCTGAGGCCACATCTCCAAAAGGACATAGACAGGGTAGAGGCACTACAAAGAAGGGCAACAAAAATGATACCAGACCTGCAACAAAGATCATACGAGGAGAGATGAGAGGTTCTCAATATGTACACCCTGGAGGAGAGAAAGAGGAGAGATGATAGAGACCTTCAAATACATAAAGGGAATAAATAAGGTACTGGAGGTAGCATCTTTCAGAAAAGGATAAGTTCTAACCCCAGGAATTCTTCAATATGCTTAACTCTTGCAGTCAGCCTTCATTGTTGAACTGCCTGGAGAATGGAACTTAATGCAAATGACAGAACAGTCATTGGCTCATGCCACCATTCAAACTGCTGCCCTTACCAAGTGCTGCATTCTGTAATGCCCATATTTCATTCTCCACGTGCCTAGTAAGATGCCTCAGAGGCTGCCACTCAGAGTAACTGTATTACATTTGTTTTTATGAAAAACAGTAAAACTCCTTTTTTAAAAAAATCTGATACCTTTATTTTTAGTTTATATAGTTTAGCGCTAGTTTAGTTTAAATTTTACCTCAGTTCACTGTTCCTGTTTGGTTGCTAGTAACCGTTGAGGAACCAGAGTTAACCTTTAATTTCTTATACTTTATGTTTTGGTTTACTTGTATTGTTTTACCCAGATCTGTTGTATTACTTTTTCTGTTTAAATTGTATTTTTTCCATTTGGGAACCGACCATTTTCATTTTGTGGCTGACAGAAACCAGTACTTGTATAGTACTTTTATACAATCTTCAATTCAGGATCCATGTTAAACCTTCTTTGTGGGTTCTTTAGCTATGTCAGATAGGCCAAAGAAGAAAACAAGACCTACTGGCTTTGAAAATTGTTCAGAATGTGGAGAGATTTTACGCTAAGGCTGACAAACATGATCTTTGTTTTGCTAAAACTTTTCCAACCAAACAGTGGAGAAAAGGTTGGAACATTTTAAAAGAAGATGATGATTTCTTCATCGGTTCTGGGGGTTCAGGATTCTGACCAACCTAGTGCTCCTCCTCCTTCTAAAAGATAAATCAAAGAAACAGAATCAACTGCCTTGGATAAGGAGAGCAGTTCTAAAACAAAACGGACCGGAAGCGGGCTGGTGACTTGGTTCCGCAAAAAGAAACAAAACAAAGCACACCGATTCTCCTGCTGGAAAGCAAGGAGCCCTGGTGCAGATACCAACTACTCCAACAGCCGAGGTGGTTACACAAGCTCTGCAAGTGCTTCAGGCTCTGCAAACCGTGGTTTTTCAAGGGTGGTTACTGGTTCCAGTGCAGCCGGTACTGGTAAGCCCTGTGGTTCCACCAGTGATTCTGAAACGGTACCTTCATCGGTTCCAGGACTGGTTTCTTTGATTCAGAATCCGTTTATGAAGAGTATGATGATGATGAGGATGAAGGGAACCGACTGAACCGGAGGTGTTTCCGTTCCAGGAGTTTGACTCTTCTCATAGACTGCCTGTGGATTATTCCTCTCACTGCACATTTGTCAAGCAAATGGTAGGCATGATCTTACCACCAGTGAAATGGTGGATGATGAGAAAGAGGCAGAATTCTTGGATATGGTGGGTCTGGTACCCACCAAAAGGCTATTGCTGCCTATCACTAAATCTCTCAGGAAGCAAGTGCTCAAAGTCCTAGAGACTCCTAACTCTGTTCCACTATATATAAGAAAGCTGACAAGAAGTATCAGCTTGATAGGTCAGGGCTGAGATTTTATTTTCGCACCCTGATCATGAAGGGTGGTACAAGCTGCAGCCTGTGACAGGGCTACAGCGCCTTAGGCTTCACACCCATCCAAGAAGGATTCTCGAAAGATTGACAGTATGGCAAAGAAAGGGCTACCTAGCAGCTTCTTTGGCCATCAGACAGGCCAACTATATGGCTTACACTGCACAACATCAGAAAGCACTGTAGCAATCAGTAATGGCTATGGTGGACAAAGCCCCTATAGAGTTGGCAGCGACCTGGCAGAGACAGCCTGGTGTGGGTTGGAAGCCACTTGGTATCAGTTCCACTTGGCAGTAGATGCCAGTGGCACTGCTGCCAGGTGGATGGCACTTACAGTGGCCTTGAGGAGGTTTGTTTGGCTGAGAGCCACAGATCTCTGCCAGGATACACAGGCCAAAGCCATAGATTTCCCTTGTGAGAATAACTCACTATTTGGGGATAAAACAGAGGCTTAAATGAAAAAGGTGGATGAATACAAAACTACCTATAAAAGCAGTGCAGCTAAGAGAAGCCTTCAACCAGCGGTTGAAGTGTCTAATAGATGCCTAGCTAAGATCAGTGCCTGGATGGCCTCCAGCTGGTTGTGACTGAACCCCAGTAAGACGGAGGTACTAGTGGTGGAATCTAACAGAGGAGGGCCTGTGCCACAGATACTGGATTATTTCTGGGGCCTGTGCTGTTGAAGGCCTCCTCTAGTGTGTGAGATCTTGGCTAACCTTTAACAATGGATTGACATTTGAAACTCAGGTATCATCCATTGTCCGGACCAGCTTTTACCATCTTAGGAATATTCCAGGATCAAGCCCCTAGTTCTGCCTATGGACTTCCCACTTTGGTGCATGTCTTACGTAACATCTAGGCTGGATTACTGTAATCGCTCTACTTTGGGGTCTCGGGAGGTATCCTCTGCAGTCTGCAGGTAGTGCAGAATGCAGTCGCTAGAGTTCCCGATGGGGCAATCTAGATACTGCCACATCACCCCGGTGCTGCGTGAACTGCACTGGATACCGGTCAGTGGATGATCCTCTTTAAGGTGGGCTTGCTCACCTTTAAGGTCCTACATGGACTGGGCCCTGGGTACTTGTCTGACCTTCTAACACCCGCTGTCTCGGCCGCTCTCTCCATTCCTCCTCGCGATTCCCAGAACGAGACATAAGACCGCTGGTGACAGAGCTTTTAGAGTCACCGGCCCGGTCCTGTGGAATTCGCTTCCATCATCAGTAAGGAGGCCCCTCAGTCAAGGTATTTAAGGCCCGCCTCAAGGCCCTCCTGTTAACCGAAGCCTTCCTGGACACTGTCTGGTAGTATTTCTGGGGACTGTCTCTTATACTGCATTTTAACTACCTTATATTATATGGTTTAATTATCAATATTTTAGATATGTATATGTTTGTGGTTTTATGATTAGTTATTTGTTTGCATGGCACCCAGATCCTCTGGGATTGGGCGCTGAAAAATAAACCTTGCCTTGCCAGCCTCCTATGGGCCACAGGGTAGGGAGGTAGAGGCAGGTCAGCATATGGCAGACCTTTTTCCAGGCCTATGCTGCCCCACAATACCCCTCAGCAGATAGGTTATTTTATGGGCGGGCAGAAGGGCTCCAGATGTGGGAATCAAGCCAACCAGGCTCAACCCCAACCGAAGAAGAATCCCTGATGTGGTTGTCAGGGTCACCTTTCTCACTTCCAGTAGGGGCAGGCTGGCTCTCTACTTCCAGGCTTGGAAAACATCACCATAGACAAGTGGGTCCTGGAAGTAGTGAGTCAGGGTCTGGCCCTCAGTTTCAAATCATTCCCAGATTAAGGTCAAGGGTTTTAGGCCAGCTTCCACTCAGAAAGAAAACTTCTGGAAGCGGAAGTGGCCAGCTTTCTGCAATCAAGAGCAGTAGAACCGGTTCCCATGCTACAGAAGAGGAAAGAGTTTACTCCAGGTACTTTCTGACCTTAAAGAAAAATGGGGAGTGTTGACCCATTTAGACCCGAGAGTTCTGAATAAGCATTTGGCAAAGCCAAAGTTCAGGATTGTAGCAATTCTGCCCATGCTTCAGAAAGGAGACTGGCTGGCATCATTAGACCTAAAGATGCCTACTTCACATCCCCATAAGGAGTCTCACAGAAAGTATTTAAGGTTCAGACTACCTTGGTCATTACCAGTTTTCCTGTTCAGCCTCACTTTGGCTCCCAGGGCATTCATAAAGTGCATGGCAGTGGTGGTGGCATACCTAAGAAGGCAGAGCATTACAGTATTCCCCTACCTGGATGACTGACTTATTGTGGGAAAATCACCATACTAGGTAAGGGATGCTCTGAGGTCCACCCAGGATATCTTAGAATCACTGGAGTTTCTGATCAACACCAAAAGTCTGTCCTGCAGTCACTTCAGTTGTTGAATTTCATAGGTGCAGAGTTAGACACCCTAACGGTAAGGGCCTTCCTACCTGAGGAAAGGGTGAACAGCATCCTTCCTGAGGAAGTCGTGGGTCAAAAACAGTAGGGGAATTCAGGAATGCATGGGACAGGCATAAGGTAATTCTGGTGGAGGTTAGGAAGAAGTAGATTGTTGATTAACTAGGATCTGCAGCTTATCCAGTGGGTAGGGAATGGGCAAACTGGGTGGGCTAAGCGGTCCTTATCGGCTGTCAAAGTCTGCGTTCTGTGTTTCTGTCCTACAGATTGCTGGGACATTAAGTCTCAACTCACCAAGGCCAGCAAGGCACTTCCTACAGCTACTCGGACATGTGGCTGCAGCCACAGGCACAGTCATGGGTTCCATATTTCAAATGACACACATTCAATTCCACCTCAGGGCACATTGGTGCCAGAGGAGAGACTGTCTCAAGCTGATACCAGTAACAAAACACTACCGCAGGCTCTGCAGTGGTGGCAGAACAGGGACAACCTAAGAGAAAGGGTCCCATTCCAGCAAGAGTCCCTCTCCTGGTACTCACAACAGATGCTTGCCTACTGGGTTGGGGCACACCTGGAGGTACATTCAGTTCACAGCACTTGGTCCACTGCAGAGTCACTCCAGCACATAAACCTTCTGGAGCTCAGAGCAGTGCTTTTAGCCCTGCAAGCTTTTGCATCCCTGGTGCAGGGCAAAGTGGGGCAGGTCGGAACAGACAATACCACCACCATGTACTGCATCAACAAGCAGGAGGGACAGGGTCCAGTCCCTTGTGTACAGAGACAGTGAAGGTGTGGACTCTGGCCTACTCCCTACAGGTGTCCCTGGTAGCCGCTCATCTGCCAGAAAAAGGACAGTATCTTAGCAGATTTACTCGGCAGAATCAACCAAAACCATCACAAGCGGTCCCTAAACAGACAGGTGCTTTTCAACTCTTTATTTCCGACATTACAAAAGACCTATTACGCCATTCAGTTAAATATGCTGATGAAAAACGGGAGGACCAGGTGAATCAGATAAGGAACAGCAAGATTTACAAAGAGATTTAGACAAAATCTCAATATGGGTGTCAAACTGGGGTATGAAATTGAATCTGGATAAGTGCAAAATTATGCTCTAGGCAAAACTAACATCAGATATAAATATAGGTTAAATGGTAAAATATTAAATATTAGTGAGAGTAAGAAGGAGTTGGGTGTCCATATATCCAGTGATCTTACAAGTGCTCAACAGTTAAACTCTGCAATAAGCAAAACTAATAAAAGTTTTATTGGTAATCGAAATAACTTAAACTCCAAAACCTGAGGTATTAATGCCTTTTATCGAGCTGTCAGACCCCATTTGGAGTATGCAGCTCAGCTGTGGTGCCTATACAGAAAAACAAAATATTGTCAACTTCTAGAGAAGGTTCAAAGAAAATATACTAAAAATATTCAGTACCTAAAAGATGACATACAAGGATTAAATGACAATATTAAACCTCATGCCACTAAATATGAGAAGACTTAAAAGGAGACCTACTGCTTACATATGATATAGTAAATGATCCATACCTACTGAATGAGTTAGGGATACAGTTTAAAATGAAAAGGAAATAGTAGAGGTCATCCTCTTCAAATCGTGAGTAGAAGTTTTAAACACCTGAACAGAAAATATTTTACACATGTAGAATAGATCACCCATGGAACAGTCTGCCTCTCAAAGTGGTGATTCACAAGTCTAAAGATATATTTAAAACTAGACTGGACAAACTTTTACTAACCAATAATAACGTAAAATATTATTCTTACTAAAGAACTGAAGCATTCATGGGCTTCCTGGACTTCTAGCTTCATATCTCACCTAGTATGAAACCTAGTAGGTGCCAAAGGTGATATTCAAGAGATGGGGCACTCCAGAGACAGATCTCTTGCCTCTCAGGACAACCATCATTTGCCCAAATTCTGCTGTAGGCCTCCAGCAAAGGGATAGTACCTCTGGATGCTCTGGTGCTGGATTGGTAAGGGAGGAGTCTATATGCATTTCCCCATTTCCATTGCTGCTCAGGGTCCTGATCAAGCCTCAGATCCCAGCCAGTTTTAATGATCCTGATGGCTCCAGACTGGGCCAGGCAGCCTTGGTACTCACTGCTGCTTTCCCTGTCAGTGGCCCCACCCATACACCTCCCTTGGAAGCACAATCTCTTAACCTCCTCACCAGGGAGGATCCTGTCCCGAACCTCAAGTCCTCAGGCTTAAGGTCTGGCTGTTGAAGACCTAGAGTATGCTGGTTTACACCTCTTGGAGGGTGTTCTCAGTGTCCTAAGGGATCTAGAAACCCCACCAAGAAAACTTATGCTTCCAAATGGAAGAGGTTTTCCACATGGTGCTCTAATAACGATTTAGTGCCTTCTTGGTGGGGTTACCAGCTCTGCTGGATTATCTCACCCATCTACACACAGCCCACTACCATCAGAATTCACCTGGCTTCAGTCTTAGCCTATATTTCAGCTGGTGAGTGTTTCTATGGCATCCAATACTATCTTTAAGAAGTTTTTCAAGGGTTGGCCCATCTGCACCCCTCACAGGGAACCGGTGCCATCATGGGACCTTAATGTCTGCATTGTCAGTCTCATGGAACCCCCATTTGAGCCTATGGTTATAGTACACCTGAAATCTGTGACCTGGAAAGCTGTCTTCCTGGTAGCTATCACTTCAGCCAGGCAGATTAGTGAACTGCAAGCCCTGTGTACAGAGCTGAACTACATCTCCTTTCACAGAGATAAGGTGGTGCTTAGAACTAACAGAAAGTTCCTACCAAAGGTTGTTTCTGACTTCCACCTGAATCAGTCAATCACTTTGCCAGTCTTCTTTACTGAACACTCGAGTTCAGGGGAGCATGAGCTACATAGCCTAGATGTCAAAGAGCTTTAATTTACTGTATTGACCATACCAAGGCCCACAGGCAGGACAGACAACAACTGATCTTACTTAGAAACAGCTCTTGCAGCAGGTTACACCATTATGACTGATGGCAGGCGCCGGACCCCGCAGATTTTCTAGCTAGCGGTATTTGGCGGGGACCGCCTCTAACTCTGTCCTGCCCTGATGTCAGGCATAGTACATAAGGAGGCGGTCCCCAGAATCCCCAGTTCTTTTCCTGCCAGCAACTCGCCAGCATCGGCCTCTTGGTCTCTACCTAGTGCACGACGAGTTAGAACTTTGTGTTTCTGAAACTAATGTCCTCTCCCCACCCTTCATCTGAGGGACACCTTTCAAAGTGTGCTCATGAACACAGATCCTTTCAAGGATCCTCATTCTTCCTGTGTATGTGTGTTTAGGCCCAGACCATGACACCAAGGCCTGCACCTTTGCCAAGGGTTCAACAGTTGCACCAGGATCCGCTGTTGAAGGCACTTCAGGCTTACCTGTTAGAAGAAACTTAGCAGGATGGACAAATAATCTTCCTCCAGTGGTGATTCTTCTTCCAAGGCCCATAAACACCAGGAGAAAGCAAGGTCCAGATCCCCAAACTGGGCCTCGGACTCATGTAGCTCAGGCTCCACCCAATCTGACGCTCTCCCTCAGGGCTCGTTCTCAATTCGCTCTGAGTCAGATCCGGGCTACAGGCGGCTCTTCGACTCTTCAACCCATTAAGACTTCTAGGCCCTCTGCTTCCTCCACTCCCTCTCGGCCTCTTCCAAGTCTTCCGAATGCCACAAGTCTTCCTCATTGACCCTACGTCAGAACCCCAACTCCAGATTGGTCTCCCAGCCTCCCAGGGGTCCGGATCCACCAACCAGGAAGACAAAATACCTGACGCCCCTGAAGCGGATGACAAACCCGCGTCAGCTAAGCTCCTAACATCAGCCAAGCACCCAAAGTCGGCCAGGCATTGCGCGGGAGCCAAGGACATTGGCCAAGCACCAGACGCCGGCTGGGCGTGCCGAAGTCGTCAGCCAAGCAACCGATGTCGACTTCACACTCACCGGGCCGAAGACCGCCCCCAGTCACCGGTGGACACTGGTCGCAGGGATTCCACGGAAGAGGACATGACATTGCTTGAAGACCAGGCGGGCGGCGCAGAGGATGCTGGGCTTCGAGGGAACCTTGCCCACCCGGAGACATCTGCAGACCCGCGCCTGACCCGGCAACAGACCACGGCGCCGGGCCGTCATCGGGCATGAACATACAAGAGGTAAAGGATCTCTTTACTTTCTGGTGGGACACCATCCAAAAGACGTGGTCCCTGTAAAACCTCCTCCTCCTACTCCTTCACTTCCTCTACCCCTCCTCCACCACAGGGCCAGCAGGGCGACCACCAAACCCTAAGGAGCAGACTCCACCACCTAGGGGTAGATCCAAGAATCTGAGAAGACCTCCCTCAAGATCTCCATCAGGGTCCCCAACCCCAAGCGACCCAGACATCAGTCGGCACACTCCATCAGGGGGGACTCCAGATCGGATACCTCGGAATACTCCAGATCTCCTTCTCCACTCAGCATCCCATCACCTGACCCACATGACCTACCCAGGTCTCCTCCGGATGATCCCTCTTTCTCTGAGATCGTGAGGCACATCAGGACAACATGGGATGGGATGCCAAGACCTCGATCCCGAAAGACAGCGCCTTGCCCATTATCTTGGCAGAAAGATAGATCCAAAGCCTGTGGTAGTGCCACCCTTAGTGGACACCTTAGCTGGCGTCACCAAGGCTGCGTGGGCGTCCGCACTCCACTCCGCTGTGCGAGAAAGCTGACTGCCTGTACAAGGCCCCAAAAGAGGACCAGTACTTGGCTGAACAACCTCTGGCTGACTCCTGGTCATTACGGCCTCACATGACCGGACCCAAAGACCACAGCACATAAGCACACAGCCACGGACCAGGAATCCAAACAGCTGGATGCCTGGGAGGTGCATGCATGCAGCTGCTACATGCTCCGTCAGGTCCCTGAACTACCTATCTCACATAGTACAGTTTCAGAATGCCCTGTGGAACAGGGCCAGGACCTGGTCGATAAATTACCGGATGGCGATCAGAAGGCGGAGCTTCTAAACCTCCTCCGCACAGGGTCTGATGTGGGTACCCAAGTGCTACGAGCTGCATACAATTCTGCGGACTCGTCTGCCAGAACTGCAGCTTCAGGCATCTGTCTCTGGAGACACTCTTGGCCCGTGTCTCGGGTTTACCCCAGAGGTACAGAAGAACATTCTTGGCGTCCCTTACAATGGTAAAGTACTTTTTGGTGAACCCTTGAGAAGGTTATTACCAAACTCCAGGATGCTGGGAAGGCAGTCAGGTCTGTACAGACCATGTACAGATCAAGGCCTGGTTCATTTCAGTAGGAACCAGAGCCATTTTGCAGCTGGCAACAAAGGCAGCAGCCACGTTCCGGACAGCAACAAAGGGGCACTTTTCAGCGTAAAACCCAGGCTAAGTCCGCCAGGCAGAGGCCAGCGCTGCACTAAACTAGCCCAGCCTGCAGGGACCAATGCCCCCACCCCGGATCAGCGGGCACAAAAGTCGGGGTTGCATCACTCGCCACTTTTAGTGTGGCGGTCAATTACCACCGACCGGCGGGTTCTCCAGGTGGTCAAGAAAGGCCACTTCATAGAATTTCTTGACCACCCACTGTCAAGACCTCCCCTGCTTTCCCGTTACTCGGTCAGCACACCCTGCTCATACAGCAGGAGGTGCTTATGCTTTTCGGAAGAGAAGCTATAGAGCATGTACCACGGAACCAGAGAGGTGCAGGTTATTATTCTCACTTCTTTCTGGTTCCCGAAAACGGGGACCACCATCCATACTGGACCTCAGCGATCTCAACACGTCAGTCCTATACAAACGCTTCCACATGGTGATTCTCCCAGGTCTGATTCCCATGCTCAAGCACGCGCTTTTCTAGCGTCCTCAGACATGCAGGATACTTACCTGCATATACCCATAGCTCAAGCGCATAGGAAGTTTTGTGCTTCGACTTTCAGGGTCACCATTATCAGTTCCAAGTCCTCCCTTCGGCTGCCATCGGCACCTCTGGTATTCACGAAGTGCATGGCAGTAGTAGCAGCGACTCTGAGGAGACAAGGCCACTACGTGTTCCCCTACCTGGACGACTGGCTTTCTCATGGCGCCCTCTCGGGAAGCCCTGATGTCCGCCATTCATTGTACTCAGTCTCTGTTCGAGACGCTGGGCATCATTATCAATCAAGAGAAGTCACGCCTGGTTCCGTCTTGGGTTCAGCAGTTCACAGGTGCAGTTTGACACCGTCCAGGGAAAGCTTTTCTACCTCATCAGGGACATATTGGCAAAGAAGACCTTCCCAGCCAGACTGGTCCTTTGCCTGCTCGGACACATGGCTGCAGCCATTCAACGGTCCCGCTAGCCCGTCTCCACATGGGTGACTCAGTGGATGTTACGGGTCCAGTGGGATCAAAAGCAAGACCATCTGCAGCTCACAATTCGGATCACAAAGGCCGTAATCCGGGATTGGCAATGGTGGCTAGATTGAAGAACCTCTTGGTGGGGCCCTTCGCTGCGCTGTCTCCGATTGAAGCTCTCACAGAGCATACCAGGGCTTGGATGGGGACACCTAGAAGCAGTGTCCGGTCTCAGGGTCTGTGGACAGCCCAAGAGACTCATCTCCACATAAATATCCTGGAAATGTGCGCAGTCCTTTACACCTTGCAGGCTTTCCAGTCGGAGATTCCACCAGGTACTCTTCTGTTACAAACAGACATTTCTGCGGTGATGTATTACCTCAACAAACAAGGAGGCATCCATTCTTACCCACTTTGCAGGGAGGCCATGAGGGTGTGGGATTGGTTTTACAACATGGCGCAAACCTCATTGCTGTTCATGTACCAGGAGTGGACAGTGTCATCGCAGACAGCCTGAGTCGCTCTCAGGCTAGAGTCCACAAGTGGGAACTACTCCAGGAAGTAGTAGAGGATCTGTTTCACAGATGGGGTACATCAGAGTTAGACCTTTCGTCCCCATCCAACTCAAAACTGCCCAATTTTGCTCGCTAGATCCAGGGCCTGGTGTTTTCTGGCGAGACGTTGTCCCTCTCCGCAGGCAGGTTCCTCTATGCCTTCCGTCCCTTTCTGTTGATCCAGAGGTCCTTTTGAAACTTCGCAGAGAGCAAGCGGACGCTGATACTTACCGCCGTTCTTGCCCAGGCAGATCTGGTTCCCTCTGCCATCAGCTGTCCCGGAACCTCCGGTGTCTTTTGCCAATCAGCTCTCACTTGCTGTCTCAGGAGGTGGGCTCTTGGTACATCCGGACCTTCGTTCGCTGATCCTGTGTGCTTGGCTCCTAGAGACATAGCCATTATGCGACACGGGGTCTCGCAAGAGGTGGCTGACGATCTTCCTGGACATAAGTCTCCACCACTCATTCACATTAATGGGATCAGCGCCAGAGGCACTAGGACTCATCGAGGAGCAAACTTTTTGTTGGAAGGTCGGCGCCGTGAGGAGCGGCACCGCGAACCTCACTCGTGCGGTAATGAATGTCTCGGCGTCGACCTTCCAACCGCCTCAGTTCCTTTTTAACTCTGATATGTCTAGCATAGACGGTCAGTTATTGGAGCTAGTTGCGGTCTCCTCCTTCGAGCCAGCTTCTGTTTCTGGTAGCCGATGTCTTTGACATCGGAGCTCACCCCCCTCTGGTAGGTCTTCAGATGAGCAGTTTCATCAGTGGGCTGCTCTTATGGAGCAGTGGGCTCGAGGTTGGTCCAGCTGCCTAGCCCGATCACTCAGGGGCCTTTGGGTGACCAGGTAGGGCGGTTGAGCCTCCCTGGTCGCACGGCACCGTCTTGATGCCGTCGACTCTGCGCCAGGTGTCGTCCCCATATGGCTGCCACGCAGGAGGTCACAGTGATGCCTCTATCTCCTGCTCTTCTTCCTCCTTCTCCTCAAATCCTGTTTTTCAAAGTCGTAGTAATTTCGGCGCCTCGGCGTCAATGCTTCTGTGGCGGCGTCCTCTGCACCATTGAGTTACTTGGCGCCCGAGCTTCGTTGGCGCCGCCCCTGGTGCCGTGCACTTCATCGGCACCATGCGTTTCACTTGCACCGGGGCCTTAGGGCATCGCCCACCTCTCAGGACTCCTCCTCCTTTAACCCTTTTCCTTCCTCATTTCCATCTGATTTCTTCTCCTTTCCTGTCCATGCAGTCCTCATGGACTGTCAGGAGATGACATTGAGCCTGACTCAGACCTTAGGCTGGGTGATGAAGTGGAAGAGACAGGATCTATTCCTGCTGCAGAACCTGTGGTCGAGGACCTGTCTTTTAAGTCTCTGCTGAAAACTTGATTTCCACCCTTTCTCTCCAAACTACAGACATCGATCCTGGAAATTGCTAAGACTCCAATATCTCCATGTTCCAGAGATCCCTACGGATTCAACTCCTCTGGTACAGCCATCCTTGAGACGCTGTCTCAAATGGTATGGAGTAATCCTGCTCTCATTCCTTCTGTGGCTACATCCATAGATAGGAAATACTCAGCCCCAAGGATCGACCCATTTTGGCATCCCAAGCCTTTGCAGATCCTATTGTAGTTTTGGCAGAGAATGATAAGGTCGCCTCCCCAAACTACTACAGCTCGACCTATTAACAAAGAATCTCGTAAGATAAACACTTTAGGTAAGAGTCTTTACTGTTTCCAACCCTGGTTATGCGCACTGTCAGCTATCAGGGCTATTTCTCTCAATATGAGTATATCCTTTGGCATTTGCTCAAACAGATGGTTTAAGCTCTACCGAATTGGATACAAAGTCGGAGTTCTTCAGACCATTACCAGGGTATCGAATCCAACAACCAGCAGGTTAAAGCGGCTATGGATGCTTTCGATACTGCTTCCAGAGTGGCAGCGGCTGGCATTTGTACCCGTCATTCCTGGCTCCGCACTTCAGGTTTCGAAATAGCGCACAACAGCAGGTAATGGCGTTGCCTTTTATGGTGTGTATCTCTTGACCCTCAAGTATAACAGGCTCTAGAAGCTGCACAAAAACTAGGTCAGCCATTAAGTGGGCTCGACCTCCTCCTGTCCTCTCGAGGGATGTTAATAAACGCCAGTTCCATAACCGTCAGTCCTTTTGAGGCAAAGGCAGAGGACGTTTTACATAAAACAAAGCCCCTAGCCTGGAAAGAAAACGCAACAGAAGGCGCAAGGACCCAAAGAGCCCAGCGCCACCTTCTGAGTTGTTGGCTCCAAGTCCCACCTCAGCTGCCCGAGGTGGACTCTTCCTCAGCGGTGGGAGGTCGCCTGATGCACTTCTACAATCAGTGAAGTCCATAGCCTCAGACAAATGGGTCCTCCGGATAATCCACGAGGATTTTCACTCAATCTTGTGGAGACCCTCCGATTGTCCTCCCAAACGACAGCCCAGGCTGTCAACACTTCAGTCAGACCTTCTCGCCTCCGAGATTCAGGGCCTTCTGAACAACAGGGCAGTAGAAGTAGTTCCGCTGCATCAAAAGAACACAGGGTTCTACTCCATTACTTTCTGGTTCCAAAGAAAACCGGGGCATGTGCCCCATTTTGGACCTCAGAAAGCTAAACAAATTTCTGCCCAAGGAGAAATTCAAGATGATTTCACTAGGATCCTTGTTACCTTTGCTTCATCAGCACGACTAGCTAGCCTCCCTAGACATGCAGGATGCTTACCAGCACATCTCTATTCACCCAAAGCATCACAAATTCCTAAGGTCTGTGGCTCTGGGACAGCATTATCAGTTCAGAGTCCTGCCCTTTGGGCTATCCTCGGCGCCATGAGTTTTACAAAGTGTTGTGCAGTTCTTGCAGTGCATCTCAGAAAGATCAGAATTCAAGTGTTGTTCTTCGAGGTACAGCTCTTGCAGCAGGTTACACCATTAGGACTGAAGCCGGCAGGCGTCAGGACCCACGAAATCTTCTAGCTAGCAGTCTTCAGCGGGGACCCGCCTCCGGCGTTAGCCCTGCCCCCGACGTCAGGCTTAGTACATAAGGAGGCGGTCCCGCCAGAATCCCCAGTTCTTTCCCCGCCGCGACTTGCATGTCTCGACCCTTCGTCAGTATCTAGCGGGCGACATTCAGGAAACTCGCTCATCCGCTTTTCCCCTCGCTCTCTCCGAGATTATGAGACATATCCAAGAGAACATGGGGTGAGACGCAGAAGAACTCGACCTGAAAGGCTACGCCTAGCTCGCTATCTTCGCAGAAAGATCCTAAGCCTGTGGTGGTACCACCCTTGGTGGACACCTTTGTGGACGCCACCAAGGAGCGTGGAAACGCCCACATTCGCCCCCGGTGATGCCAAGAAGGCTGACCGCCTGTACAAGGCCCAAGGAGGACCAGTACTTGGCTAATCATCCTCTGGCCGACTCCCTGGTCATCACAGCTCTCATGACCGGTCCCAGAGACCGCAACATCTGAGCACACAGCCACGGACCCGGAGTCCAAGCAACTGGATGCGATGGTGGTGCATATCACGCAGCTGCGACCTGCGCCGTCAGGTCCCTGAACTACCTTACTCACATGGTTCAATTTCAGAATGCTCTGTGGGAACAGAGACAAGACCTGGTAGAAAAATTGCCAGGCGGTGGGCCGAGGAGGAACTTCTCCAGCTCCTCCCTTGCGGGTTCAGATGTGGGGACCCAGGTGCTCCGAGCTGCGTCACGATTCAGCGGACTCCTCGGCCAGGCGGCAGCCTCAGGCGTATGCCTCGGAGACACTCATGGCTCGTGTCTCTGGATTGCGGACGTCCAGAAGAACATTCTGGATGCCCCTTTCACAGAAGTCTTGTTTGGTGAGGCATCCGAGAAGATCATCACCAAACTGCAGGAAGCTTGGAAGGCGTTAGATCTGTCCAGGCCATGTACAGATCTAGATTCAGTTCCTTCGTAGGAACCAGAGTCGCCGAGTCGGACTCAGAAACAACAGCCTAGTTCCGCCTGCAACAGAGGGGCTCTTACCCGAAAGCCCAGGTCAAGTTGTCCTCAGGTAGAGGCCAACGTCCCACCAAGTCGCCCAACCTGCAGGACCCTCCGCCAATAGCATGACTCCTTCCCGGCCCCCGCCTCAGGATCAACGGGAAATAACAGTCGGGGTTGCATCGCAGACCACCTGCCAGGGTGGCAGCTATCACCACCGACAGGTGGGTGCTACAATTGGTCAAAAAGGCCACTTTATAGAATTCTTAGACAAGCCACCCACAAGGCCTCCTCTGCTCTCCGTTACTCGGGTCAGCACGCCCTGCTCATCAGGCAAGAAGTGCTCACGCTTCTGCAGAAAGAAGCCTTGAGCACGTCCCAGTGAACCAGAGAGGAGCAGGTTATTATTCCACTTCTTCCTGGTTCCAAAGAAACAGGGGACCTCCGTCCAATCTTGGACCTAAGCGACCTCAATATGTCGGTCGCCTACAAGCGCTTCCGCATGGTGACCCTTCCGGCCTAATCCCCATGCTGAAGAAGGACGCATTTCTAGTGTCCTGGACATGCAGGACACTTACTTGCACATCCCCATCGCTCAAGCGCACAGGAGGTTCCTGCGCTTGAGTTTCTCGGCCACCACTATCAGTTCCAAGCGCTTTCTTTGGGCTGTCGCCGGCCCCTAGGGTCTTCCAAGTGCATGGCAGTCATGGCAGCATCTCTGAGGAGACAGGGCCACTATGTGTTCCCGTACCTCGGCGATTGGCTTCTCATGGCCTCCTCAGAAGGCGCTGTTGATAGCTATCCGGCACACCCAGATCCTTTTTCAGTCTCTGGGCATCCTAATCAACTACTAAAAGTCTCTCCTGGTACCGTCCCAAGAAACTGCAATTCATAGGGGCAGTTCTGGACACCACCCAAGGAAGCTTTTCTTCCGAAGACAGGGCGGAATGCATCTGGTCCCTCATAAGGGACCTATCGCGAAGAAGACCGTCCCAGCCAGATTGGTCCTTCGCTTGTTCAGTCACATGGCTGCGGCCATTCCAACAGTCCCGATGGCAAGGCTCCATGCGGGTAACCCAGTGGATGCTCAAAGTGCAGTGGGACCAAAGGCAAGACCATCTGCAACAGCCAGTCAGAATCACGAGGGCCGTGGTTCAGGACTGGCAATGGTGGCTAGATCCAGGAACCCTCTTGTGGGGTTTCCGTTCTCAGCGCCGTCCCGGTGATAACACTCTCCACAGACTCCTCAGGGCTGGGGTGGGAGCACACTTGAACGGGGTGAAGTCTCAGGGAACATGGACTACTCAGGAGGCTCATCTCCATATCAACATATTAGAGATGAGAGCGGTCCTTTATGCCCTGCAAGCCTTCCAGTCAGATATTCCACCGAGTACTCTTCTGTTACAAACAGACAATACAGCGGTAATGTATTACCTCAACAAACAAGGAGGCACACACTCCTACCCCTCTGCAGGAGGCCATGAGAGTGTGGGAATGGGTAGTACGACACGGTGCAAACCTCATTGCAGTTCACGTCTCCTGGAGTGGACAATACCATCATGAGACAGCCTGAGTCGTTCCCAGGCCAGAGTCCACGAGTGGGAACTTCTCAGGAGGTGGCAAAGGATCTGTTTCACAGATGGGGCACTCCAGAATTGGATTTGTTCGCGCCCCATCCAACGAAAACTGCTCAACTTTTGCTCGCTAGATCCAGGGCCTGGTGTTTTCTGGCGAGACGCTTGTCCCTCTCCTGGGCAGGCAGATTCCTCTGTGCCTTCCTCCCTTCCCGTTGATCCAGAGAGTTCTTCTCAAACTTCAGAGGAGCACGCGACGCTGATTTTGATAGCGCTCTTTGGCCCAAACAGATTTGGTTCCCGCTCTGAGTCACCTGTCCCGGGAACCTCCGTTTCCTTGCCAATCAGCTCCCATCTACTGTCTCAGGAGGAGGGTTCACTAGTCCACCGGACTTGCATTCACTGAACCTGCACACTAGGCTCCTAGAGACATAGCCATTTTGTGTCACAGGGTCTCTAAGAGGTGGCGAAGTACTTTCTGCTGCCAGAAACCGGCGACACACGCTACATATGCCAGAAATGGCGTAGATTTGCCTGTGGTCTCAGGGCTCGCTGCTTCTCCCCTTTAGACTGTCCAGAAAATTAGTTCTGGAATACCTGCTCTCCCTTTTTCAATCAGGGTTGGCTTATTCCTCGATCAAGGTGCACCTTTGTGCAGTCTCAGCCTACCACGCCCCTGTAGGCCAGTGCAGTAGCACAGTTGGATCGTCCGGGCCTTCTTAAGAGATGCGTCACCTTAGGCCACCCATTAGGGATCCTGTCCCTCCTTGGGACCTACCTTTGCGTCCTGGAGCAGCTTCGCTGCTACCTTTGAACCTACGCGGATTGCGGCTGCATTTTCTGTCGTGGAAAGCTATTTTTGGTTGCTGTTACTTGTGAGAAGAATCTCCGAACTACACACTCTAATGTGTAAGGAGCCTTATTTAATTTTTCACCAGGACAGGGTGTCCCTGAGGATGAATCCCAAGTTCCTACCTAAGGTGGTCTCAGCCCTCACGCTTAACCAGGACATTGATTTACCAGTGTATTTCCCTAAGTACGCTAATCGAGGAGAAGCACTGCTTTACACCCTGGATGTTCACCGTGCCTTCGATATTACTTCTGACCAGGACCAAACAGCACCGCAAGGCCAGAGCAGCTGTTTGTCTCTTTCGCTGAGAGGATGTTGGGAGATCCAGTCTAAACAGACCCTTTCTCGCTAGCTAATCCAGTGCATTTCCTTTGCTACAACAATAGACAGAAGCCCTTACCAGGGTGGTTAAGGGCCATTCGACAAGGGTAGGCTACCTTTTTGCAGCACTGAAAACGTATCCACATCAGCCATATGTGCTGCAGCTACCTGGAGCTCAGTGCACACTTTTATCAGGCATTACAGCCTGGATATCGCCTCACGGCAAAGAGCGGGTTCGGACTTGCTGTCCTGCAGGGTCTCCTGTCCTAGGCTCAGGAAGTGTTGGGGTATCAGAATTGCCTCCTCCCTATGGCTTTTCAAGGCGCCATTGCTTGGGAATCAGTCCTAATGGTGTAACCTGCTGCAAGAGCTGTACCTCAAAGAAGATAGTACAGTTACGGAAGAACTTACCATAACAGTAGATCTTGAGAACAGCTCTTGCAGCAGGTACCTTCCGCCCACCATTCCCCCTTGGAGGAGGTAAGTTCCAGCCTACACTGAGCAAGATCATTTTAGTCTTGGCCATCTGATGGCGGGTCCTCGGTCTCCCTTTCTGATGTCATCCAGCAGCTGGGAGTCTCCGGGGAGAACTGGGGATTCTGGCGGACCGCCTCCCTATGTACTACGCCTGATGTCGGAGGCGGACCGATGTCGGAGGCAGTCCCCGCTGAAGACTGCTAGCTAGAAAATTTCCGTGGGGTCCTGACGTCTGCCGGCTTTAGTCCTAATGGTGTAACCTGCTGCAAGAGCTGTTCTCGAGATCTACTGTTATGGTAAGTTCTTATTTAACTGTAACTTTCCCTTATCTGGACGACAGGCTTCTGGCAAGCCCTTCCAGGCAGGGAACTCTGGGCGCCATAGCCACGGCTTCAAGCTTTCTCACGTCCATGGGAGTCCTGCTAAACCTCAAAAATCGCAGCTGCAGCCCTCCCAGAGACTCCTTTTATAGGAACTCTTCTGGACACCTCCTGTGCAAAGGCTTTTCTTCCAGAGGACAGGAGGAGCGATATCCTTCAGATGGCCTGCCACATCGGGAGAGCAACTCGGTTCGGCCTCTCGATGCAACGGATGCTAGGTCTCATGGCGTCCTCGGTGTTCACTGTACCCCTATCATGCCTTCACATGAGAACTTCTCAGTGATCCCCAACCACTCACCCGCAATCCTTTCTCATCAAGGTGACAGAACCTCTGAGGAAGTCGCTCACCTGGTGATCGCAAGAGAACAATCTCCTAGAAGGGTATCCCTTTCCTCCTCTGGATCATCAGATTTCCATTACCACAGACGCCGTCCCTGATGGGGTGGGGCTCACTGTCAGGCTCTCCACACTCAAGGTACGTGGACTCAGGTCGAGTCCCAGCTTCACATAAATGTCTTGGAAATGAGAGCCATCCTTTATGCGCGGCCGGGCTTTTAAGACATTCTCTGTCACAAGAGCATTCTCCTTCAAACGGACAACAAAGCAGTGATGTATTACATCAACAAACAGGGCGATGCTCACTCTTACCCCTTATGCAGAGAAGCTATGAGAGTGTGGGAATGGTGCTTGCAGCACAAGTCTCTAATTCAAGCGGTCAACCTGCCAGGAGTACAGAACGAACTGGCGGACCGCCTCAGCAGAACAGAGACAGATCCTCACGAATGGTCTCTCAACTCAACGGTAGTTCAGTCAATATTCAGAGTGGGAACTCAGACCTGGACCCATTTGCATCCCCACTCAACACAAAACTGCTCTCTTCTGCTCCAGAAATCCAGGGCCTGGCATTTTCTGTCAGGATGCTCAGGCTGCAGTGGACAAAATGCTTTCTATACACCTTTCCGCCTCTTCCTCTAATTCAGAGGGTACTTCTCAAGTTCAAATCCCAGGGGACAAAATGATCCTCATTGCTCCCTTCTGGCCTTGACAAATGTGGTTTCCACTGCTCAACAGTATGTCGGCAGCTCCGCCGAAACCACTCCCACTTCAGACGAACCTCTTGACTCAAGGGCCGGTTGTTCATCCCAACTGAGGTCGCTTCACCTTCACACTTTGCTCCTGAAGAGATAGAAGTGAACAGATTCAATGTCTCTTGCAGGGTTTCAGATATTCTTCTGGCTGCGTGAAGCCAGCCACTAGAAAACTTACACAGCCAAATGGAAGCATTTTTCGGCTCTGGTGTGCAAAATCCTCTTTAAATCCCTTTTCATGCCCACCAGATAAAATCTTGGAGTACCTCTTAGACCTCTCAAATTCAGGCCTGCAGTACTCTACAGTCAAAGTTCACCTTTGTGCCATTTCAGCTTATCATGAGCCGGTACTTTCTTTGTCACTAGCTCAGTTACCTATGGTTAAGAGGTTTCTAAGGGAATTCTGCATACCAGACCTCCTATAAGACGTCCAGTCGCAGCCTGGGACATTAATCTTGTGCTAGACATGCTCACTCGAAAGCCTTTCGAACCTCTGGCTACCTGTGAGATAAAATTTCTCACCTGGAAAACGGCCTTCCTGGTGGCCATTACCTCAGCCCGCAGGGTTTCTGAGATACATGCCTTGGTCACAGACCCTCTGTATACTGTGTTCCATAAAGACAAAGTAGTCCTTAGAACCCATCCTAAATTTCTTCCTAAGATTGTTTCGAGTTCCATCTAAACCAACCTTTAGTCCTTCCGTCTTACTTTATGGACTTCAAAATGAAGGAGAACGTTTTCATTCCTGGACGCCAAGAGAGCTTTATGTTTCTACCTAGATAGAACAAAGGACTTTCGTAAGCTCAACAACTGTTTGTTTCTTTCAGTGAGACCCGGCTGGGTCAACCTGTCGCTATCAGGTATATCTCAGCATGGCTAGTGGCATGCCTTCACCACTGTTATTCCATGGTGCAGGTTAAGCTGGAGGCAGAGTATGCGCTCACCCTACTAGGGCGGTGGCGGCATCTCTGGCAGAAATCCATAGCGTTCCCATTGCAGATATTTGCAATGCGGCTACCTGGAGCTCAGTGCATACTTTCGTTAAACACTATGCCCTGGATGTCCATGCCAGACGACATATGTTATTTGGCAGAACCATCCTTAATGGACTTCTGTCCTAAAACTGTGAGCTCTTGGTCTCTCCTGCCACCCTCTCGGGGATTATTAGCTCATTACTCCCAGTTAGTGTGAATGAGTGGTGGAGACTTATGTCCAGGAAAATATGGAAATTACTGTACTACCGTAATTCTTGATCTTCTTGGATGAGTCTCCACCACCATTCACATGCCCACCCTCCATCCCCGAGCTCACCTCTGTTGTTGGCCTTCACGCCTCAAATCTTCAGGCTGTGAAGACTTCTTTGTTGACCCTTCTTATCACGGTCTTCGGACTATCTTATGTCCGGTTTTGAGTTAGGCTATAATTCTGGGTTAGTTAGGCTGCACCTTCCGGGAAAAAAGGTACTGAGGCGGTTGGAAGATCGGCCCGAGATATTCATTACCACACAAACTGAGGCTCGTGGTGCCGCTCCTTGCGCGCCGACCTTCAACAAAAAGTTTGCTCCGGCTTGGTTCTAGTGCCTCCGGCCTGATCCCATTAGTGTGAATGAGTGGTGAGAGTCGTCCAAGAAGATCAAGAATTTTGTAGGTACGTACTTCCATTTCTAGCGCCACTAGAAAACCGCCACTATGCTACTTACGCCATGAAATGTCGCAGATTTTGCCTATGGGCTCAAGCACGGGGTTTTCATCACTGGATTGTCCAGAAAGGTCGATCTTGGACTACCTCCTGTCTCTTTCTACAGGCTTGGCCTACTCCTCGATAAAAGTGCACCTTTGTGCCATCTCAGCCTGTCATACCCATAGGTCAATGCCCTGTCTCTCAGTTGGACATTGCACGAGCCTTCCTGAGAGGTGTTCTCCACCTTAGACCTCCGATTGAGGATCTATTCCGCCTTGAGATTTACCCTTTGTCCTGGGCAGCTTCACGCTGCCACTTTTGAACCAGCCGCGGATTGCGAGCTGGCCTCCCTACATGGAAGACGTTGTTTTAGTTGCCGCTTACGCCAGCCAGAAGAATTTCGAGCTTCATGCACTGATGTGCAAAGAACCTTATTTGGTTTTCCACCAGGACACGGTATCCTACGGACCAATCCGAAGTTTCTGCCTAAGGTGGTCTCAGCTCTCACTCTTAATCAGGATATCGATTTAACAGTGTACTTCCTAAATATTCAAATCGAGGAGAGGCCCTGTTGCACACTTTAGATGTGCATAGGTGTCTTCGATACTACCTGAACAGGACCAAACACCACAGATATCTGATCAGCTTTTTGTCTCCTTTGCCCACAGGATGCTGGGAGCTCCGTTTCAAAACAGTCGCTGTCCAGGTGGCATATACATTGTATCATATTCTGTTACCTGAAGCGCAACAAACCCTTACTGGGCGCGGTCAAGGGTCATTCCACAAGGAGATGGCTACCTCATTTGTGGCCTTAAAGAAAGTGTCCACTCAGCTGTCTGTGCAGCAGCGACTTGGAGCACTGTGCACAAACTTATCAGGCACTATAGCCTGGATGTTGCATCGCTGGCGAAGAGCAGGTTTTGGTCTAGCAGTCCTTCAAGGACTTCTTTCCTGGGCTTAGGTTTTATTAAGGATTTCTACCTTCCCTCCTCCCAATGGTGTGGGATTTCCACTATTGCTTGGGAGTCAGTCCTATGGAGTAACCTGCTGCAAGAGCTGTTTCTCAGTAAGATAGTACAGTTACGTAAGAACTTACTGTAACAGTAGATCTTCTAGAATAGTTCTTGCAGCAGGTACTTTCCTCCCACCATCCTCGCTGGAGGTAGATTTTTTGTTCAGATATCCTTCTCCTAGGATCAGGTGTTCTCAACACCACTCTGATTGCCATTTTATGGCGGTTCCCCAGTCTCCTCTTCTGATGTCATCCAGTGGCCAGGAGTCTCCAGCGGAGAACTGGGGTTTTGGGGACCACCTCCTTATGTACTATGCCTGATGTCAGGGCGGACCGACGCCGGAGGTGGTCCCCGCTGAATACTGCTAGCAAGAAAATTATTGTGGGGTCGGGCGCCTGCCAGCTTCAGTCCTTAATGGTGTTACCTGCTGCAAGAGCTGTTCTCGAAGATTTACGTTACGGGTAAGTTCTTACGTAACTGTACTTTCCTGACATATGGGGTTGTGAAAAAGGAAAATCAGCCTCTAAAAGGACTATTTCACACTGGAGTGCAGTGTATCCAATTCTCTTACAGTAAGGCTGGTAAGGAATCTCAGTAGGCCTAAGGCCCATTCCACAAGGGGTAGCTGCTACAATTGCAGCAGCTAGAGACATCTCTGCTGGAAATCTGTAAAGCAGCTACATGGAGAACAGTACATACTTTTACAAAGCACTGCTGCTTGGATACTCAGTCCAGAAGTGACGCCATATTTAGCACAGCAGTGCTGCAGAGCCTGTTTCTAAATATGTTCTGTGCCTCCTTTAAAGGTTCTGCTTCGTAGTCTGCAAGAGTTAAGCATATTAAAGAATTCTGGGGTTAGAAGAAAAAATTACCATCGTAATCTTGTTTCTTCCAAGGTATTCTTCAGTATTCTTAGCTCTCCCATCCTGCCTCCCTTCCAGAACCAGTGGCCACTGTATAAAAGCTGGACTTCTGAGTTGAAATGGGTTCATACCCTAGGTGTGTTACAAGTTTTTTTTTTAATACAGATGGGTGTTGTTCCTCTTTGGATCCTGTTAAATTGTTTAAGGACATTTTATGGGGATTTTGTTACTTAAAATGTTAGTATTAGTAAAATAGCTTAGTTATGGGGTCTTACCCCCACAGGCTGTTATGTATCTGAGCATTATAGAATGCAGCAGTTGGTAAGGGCAGCAGTTTGAATGGTGGCACGAATAATGACTGTTCCATCATTTGCATAAGTTCCATTCTCCGGGCAGTTCAACACTGGAGGCCAACTGCAAAAGGTAAGTATATTGAAGAATACCTTGGAAGAAACAAGATTACCATGGTATTTTTCTTCTAGAACAAGAGGGCATGACCTGAGACTGGAAGGGGTAGAATAAGGGACAACGTGAGAAAGTACTTTTTATGGAAAAGGTGGTGGAGCCGTGGAACAGACTCCCAACAGAGGTGGTGGCAGCAAAGTTGGTGGGGAATTCAGAATTGCATGGGATAGACACAGGGGAACCTAACGATACAGAAGTGGAGTTAAAGCCAGAGATCATGTAGGATCTGCAGCTTTTAGGGATCTAGTTACTTGCAAGATCTCCTTCGCCCTTACTGTCCCCTCCACCCTCTCCGATCTGCCGACGAGGGATTGTTAGAGTTTCCAGGGTCCGTTTAAAGACATGTGGAGCCTGGTCTTTTGGTTTTGTGGCCCACCCTGTGGAATTTCTCTACCTCACCAGGTGCGAATTGCCTGGCCCTCCAGGACTTTAAAACTGCACTAAAGACTTATTTATTTGATCTGGCATATCCAGATTTTTAGGTATTATTATAACTGCTAGAGTTTTAAATTGTAGGATTTTATTGATTATTGTTGTGATTGTTTATTGCATTTGTTTTATTGTGTACAAGTGCATTGGTTGCAAGAAAGGTGCTTTTTATAAATAATGTATGATTTGATTTGATTTTACTGTAGGTAAGGTAAAGGGCAAACTGGTTGGGACTAGCGGTCCTTATCTGCTGTTAATTTCTGTTTCCTATAAAAGAATGCCACTTTTATGGTGATTATTTAGTCCCAGCCACCTGGCTTAAACCAGTACAGTTTTTGGTGCCATGACAAGCAAACTAAACAAAATTACTGTTGGCTCTCTATTCTTAGTGACCAAGTGTGAATTTACAAAAAATGAAAAAGTCCCACTGGTCTAAAATAAAGTGCATGTCCTGTCCAGGATTCATGTCAGATGCAGATAGGCACTTACAGTGTCGAATGTCTTAGTCCAGTTCACGATTTCAAACAACTGTGTATTCCATAAAGGGTTCTGTCATAGACTAAGCAATTTTCCAAATCAGTCTCAGAAATCTGGGAGTTGTAGGAAAAGCACTTAAAGAGCTAGTGCACTGGCTGAAATTTATAGCATCTTTCAGAAGTATTCAGCAATCTTTTCCTAAACCTGAAATATATTTTTTCCTTTTCTGTTTTGCTGGTGTTGTCTGTGGAACAGTGATGTAACAATGAGAGGTGTCACATGGTGGTGATGTAGTGGGAGGAATAGAACTAGGTAAAGCACTGCTTTTCACATCACACCCAATACTGTTAGGTAGGAAAACCATCTAATGAGCACATAGAAAAACACTGCCAAATAAAACAATATATTTAAGAAAAACTATTATAATAAAATCTTAAACACACTGATTTACACCAATTACATTTTAGTTTTCTAGTTATTTTTCATTTTTTTACTTTCCCTGCTGCTGGTCTACTAAATATTGTAGATAATGCAGCAGTTACTACACTGAATCTTTCAAAATGTATCTCACTCTCCTGTTAGCCACACAGTTGCTGTTTGTGACATTAGTCTGTTGTCATAGTGAGCACTATGATGTCATAAACAAAGGCACTGTGAAGTTAACAGGAGAGGCAAGTGTTTTCTGTACAAACTTTTAGATGGACTGCCAATCTTGAAACGGACATTGAAAATGGAAAAATGTCTCTAGTAAATTTTAACAGCGAAACATCTTATTTTGTGAAAACACATGCTGAAGTGAAGAGTTGCTGTTTAAGGGACTATTATTAAAAATTACTAACATTTTCTGCCTACCATTTTTGGTGCCACTGGCTCTTGAAAGAGCATATATAGCTGATATAGGCTCGGATTAAGAGGTCACAGACATTAAAGATTAGCTGAGAAGATTCCTCAACAAGTGGTTAGTTAACAAAAAAGGCATTTGCCATGGGCTGAAACTCTTCTATACAACGGTTCTTTCAGGTGTTGAAGGAGCATCTGACAAATCTCATTTCAAGCCACTTCACTATGGGTTGTGAGGAAAAGGATTAGGATCCTTTCACTTCTAGTGTAACAGGTGGATGACTACTGTGGTTTGACACTTTACTGTATTTGTCTGTTTCACTCCTGATATACTGTACTGCACAGTTATTTACTGCGGTTTACACTTGACTGTATTTATAACTCTGCTGCAGTCTTTTCCTGTACTGTATTTTTGTACTTGCACTTGTAGTTCTCCGGTATTGTATTTTGTACCCTTTGTACTTGTATTTCTGAACTGTATTTACCTGTGTGCCATCTTCATGGCCGGGTACGTGCCTGAAAGCGGTCCATTGGATCAGTGCACCTACCTGGTAAGTAAATAAATACGTACATACTTGCATGCATAAATAAATCGCACTATACATTTAGAGTGCTGGGGTATTATTATTTAATTTCATCAGAGGAATGGCAGCAGTGGTGAATATGCCAGCTGTAGAACTACAGTGATAAGTGTCACAAACCACGCAGCAGGTCAGCCTCTACTCCCAAAGTGCCAACCTCCGAGCACAGTCTTGTGAACAGTTAACAGAAACAGGGTAACGCTTGTCTGTTCAAATCAAACTTTGGTCTCAAGTCTTGAGGGATTCAAACTGTGAACCTCTTGTTAGCATACCCAATGTACAGGCTCAGATAATTCTGCTTGGGGGGCAATATCTTTGCCTGTGGGCACCTAACCAGGCATACAAAATGAACTCTTAAAACTCTATTAAAGACCTCAGAATAAATTCTTACCTTTTCCCAGTTTGGTAAAACCAGTAAGCTTTGTGCAGTGTCAGCTTTAACCATGTATGCTTCCTTTGACAAGAAAAATAAATTCAAAGGTACACCAAGTAGTCTCTAAAGTAGAGGTTTACTTCAAAATAGATGATAAATACAAAATGTAAATTCAGAACCGTATATCACAAAACATATAAATAACTTAAAACGGGTTTAAAAGTGCAGACAAAATCTCCTACCACACTACTCTTAGAATTGTCTTTTCTAAGGTACTGTTATCTCACAGTGCTGTAGATATTTATTTTTCAGAGACCAAACATTTGTGTCAAAATGGAAAACAGAATATTGTTTAAAACTGTCTTTGCTAACCCCTCTGTGTGAGGTCACCTAGCTCCTCCTCTGTTTACAAATCATACACCCAGGATGTTTTATCATTTTAGAAGGTAGTTAATTATAGTTACATCAGCAGAAACTCCTTTCCCCATGTGACTTCCCCAATCAAGTCTGCAAATTTCCTTTAATCTATGAGCAGTATCCTCTCTCACACAGACATCAAAGCATTTATGATTTCGCACCAGTGTGCCATTACCTGGCTTCCTCCTCTAAACGTCATAAAATGGATATTGATTTCCCTCTTAGCAGTTAAAGCTATGTTGGTCCAGTTTGACCTAGCAGTGTACAGAATGTGGGTTAAGTTTTGAGGGTCCATAATGTAACAAGTATAAAAAATAGTCATAAACTGATTCATTTTGTGGTCTTGTTTTTTAGCTTACGTTTTATTGTTTTAAACTAAAACAGTATCATATAATTACTCATGCAAGACATCAACATTTCTATAGGATACTGTACAACCAATGTAAAAAGAGAAAATAATATATGCAATCTGGTGTTCAGGTGTGTGGGAGGGTAGATCAGTAACCTGTAATGTCCAAAGATAAGCTGCACCCCTCATGACTTTTGGTGGTCAAAGAAAAAAAATGTCAACCCCAAACATGATTTTAACAACCAGTGTTGATATGACCCCAATACCAAACATGTTGATTCCTAGCAGGTTAACACTACGCAAAGAACTCCAGGAGAACTAAAGAACAGTTGATATAAACAACATGAGATATTATTTTTGTTTAAACTAGTACATTTCAGTCTTTCCTGGCAGCAGCATGCTATTGCAGCTGCCCCCCACCCATTGGCAGTAACCAGGAAAAACAAAAACTTTTCTCCAGATCCTGCCATTGCTGGAAAGATATGAGCCCTCCTCAAAGCACAACTAGATGATAAGGAAATGAATATACCAGCATGGAAGCAACTTGACATGACACAGAGAGTATGAGGGCTCTGAATAACGAAACAAACTACCTAACACTTTGGTTACCCTCCTGTAGCTTTGGAAAAATTTCTCCCAGTCTCATGTTCCACATCGCATCCCCATTACCTAAAACACGTGCACCACCTAATAACTTGTGGAACCACACATGTAAAACAAACAAGCAGAGAAGTAACCATAAACTGTACCAAAAAGTCTACATATCCGCTCAGGTAGGCCTCAGAAAACAGTTCAGACCCATGTGATCAACAACTTTAGAAACATACGAGCACAATACTAGAGTCCTGGATGTACTTGCTAGTCTTATTAAAGAGATCAGGACTCCCCTTCCTCTGTGCAGTGTTCCTGAGCTTGGTTCATCTCAAACTCTTGAGCCAGTGCTTCTGCCTTCTTGCCTGCTTCAGCTGGAGCAGTGTACTGATCGTTATAACCACGGTAATGAATCATTAGGCTGGCAGGCATCAGTAATAGAGTGAACTATTCCTAGGCTCCTCAGCTTTTCTCGTATGGGGCCAAATTCTTCTTCCTCAACCTCGTTGCAGATGACAGATCTGGAAAAATATGTATAGTCGTCCCATGGTAATTCAGGATCCCAACTCCCTTGAGGCTTGCAGGATAGTATCTCGCATCACACACTGGCAGCCACTTGAAGGGCTGCCCTGGGCAGTTCATGCTGAGTGTCAGCAGTTCTAGGGGACATGCGATAGTTTAATAAAGTGGTATGTTAGTGCCGGGAGTAAGTGGTAAGGCCCTCAGCAGATATCCTTCAAAAATTCAAGCAGATTATCTTCTTTACAGTTCTGTAGTAAGCCCTGATGTTGGAGGCCCGACTGTGTTTTCTAGGGCTCTAGTCTGTATTAAGTTGTGCATTTTCTTGGCCATCTTTGTTGTTGCTGTCAATGCCTGTGTTGCATGGTTCAAACCCCAGGAATTCCTCAGTATGCTTAAAATAATGCAGTCAGCCTCCTGTGTTGAACTGCCCGGAGAGAATGGAACGATGTAAATGATGGAAGCCTCACTGGCTCAGATTATTTCTCCACCTGCCTAGTATAGATGCCTCAGAGAGCTTTCTCAACTTCCATTAACCATTATTGTTTTCTGTGTGGTAAACATTTTATTACTTTATTTCTGATTGCTGCCTCAATACCTTCCTTTTTCAGAGATAGCATAGTTTACTTTGTTTTTGTTTACTTTAGCGGTTCTTCAGCGTGCCTAGGAACTAAGGGGAACCACTGTTTTCAATGTTTTTACGCAACTTTATTGATTTTAAAGTACTAGTGATCTTACTTCAAGTGGGAGCTCTTGCTAGCAGGCTATAACCATTAGGACTAACGCCCATGAGCATTAGGACCCACCAAGAAACTTCTCAGCCTGCAGTACCCAGCAGGAGCGGCCTGACGCCGCTCCACCCCGACATCGGCCACGGTATAAAAGGGACAGACCCAGCTCCACCCCAGTTCTTTTCCGCCACGACCCACTCATGTTGGGAAGATCTTAGCTTGGCAGTTGCCAGCAAAATAATTTTTCGATATTTAGCCTTTTTCTTTACTATTTCAATGTTTTTCATCCGACGATGTTGTCCCTGTCATCAGTCTCATCTTCGGACCTTATAGGAATAAGTGCAGTTGCGCCATCAGATACCATCGAAAGACGCCACACAGTGTGTCTTCTGCCTGGGGCTAACCATGACACCGCAGCCTGTTCCACCTGTCAGGGCTTCACAAGCGGGACTAGGATCTGCCGTTTGAAGGCTCTAAAGGCTTTCTTTTGGAACAGGAGATGGACCTGCACACTTCCAGGGAGAAGGCCAAGCACAATGACAAGTCCAAAGGTCCCGGACAAGGACCGTAGTTGGTCCCGCCACCAGTCTAGGTCGTGATCTGGTTCTCGGTCTCTCCCAGGAAGCCCCGCTCTTTCTCGGGCTCCAGAGATCATCACTCCAACAAGGTTTTGCTCCTGCACAAAAGGCCCAGGCTAAAGCAGGTACTTCAGGGAGAAACCTGCTAGCCCCAAGGTGACGCCGTTCAGGGTCATCCCTAGGACCTCCAGGGCACAAGCTTGGCCCTGCCCACCAAGGTCCCGGCCCCATGAATAAAGGTAAGCCCTCTGGAGTGGGGACACTCTCCAGCTCCCTCCCCGTGTGAGAAACCGTCGTTGGTCCCAGTACCAGCGCTGGTAGAAGTGGCAAAGGAACTGACACTACCTCAAGAAGGGGAAGGCCTGCATTGCATCTCCCAAGTCGTCCTTCCACGAGGTTTCCAGGAGGCTCCCTCAGGGCTGCCAGACACTTCAGATCCCATAGTCCCTTTCTGGGAGCGGCGGCCTCAGTGTTTTCAAGGAGGAGCTCCAGGAACTTTTTCTTTTGGTGGGGTCAAGTTCAAAACCAGAACCCATCGGCAAACCACAACGGAGGGTGTCCCCATGCCTTCGCCTAAGAAGACCCCGAGAGGTCGCTGCCTCACTCATCTTCCAGGGTCTGTTCCCGGACTGAGACGGACGCCGGCACTCACCGAGGTCAGGTAACCGACGCCGTTTCAGGTCTCACTCTAGGAGCGTTCCTTTCCGATGGGCGAGCCTGCTCCCAACATCAGTCCCGGACCCGATGTCCATCATCGCTCCGTTGTCTGTCTTGTGACCAACATCGGTGTGAGAGCCACCGCGTTCGGCGGGGGCCAGTCCTAGGGCAGGTCCGGCTACTCTCACCCAGTAGCCGGTCGTCTCTTCCTCTTCCCTCTTGGGGATCAGGGTTCCCAGGAGAAAGGACCAACCCGCTCACCTCCTGATGATCCAACCTTTATGGACATCATGAGGCACATCTAGGCCTCCAATGAATGGGATACGGAGGACCTGGATCCGAACGCCATTCAACTAGCCAAGTACCTGAGGCAAAAGGAGCCCAAACCTCTCATGGTGCCTCCTTTAGTGGACACCTTCCAGGATCTTACCAGGATTACCTGGGCGTCCAGCTCTGGTCCCAGCAGTTCCCAAAAAGTCAGGTAGGCTGTACAGAGCCCGAGGGATGAGCCTTTCCTGGCAGAGCACCATCAGGCAGACTCTTCTCTGATTACTGCTGCTCATGATAAGTCTAAGCAGCCAAAACATCTTAGCTCCCAGCCTTCTGACCCAGAGTCTCGCTGTTTGGACCAGGTGGGCAAGAAGGTCTATTCTGCCGCCACCTGCTCCATTAGGTCCCTTAATTTCTTGGCGATATGGTTCAGTACTAGAATGCACTCTGGGAAAGGGAAAGGAGCTTGTTAATGCCTTGCAAGACTCCGCATGGAAGATGGAGATTCTGAATGCCCTTAAGTCTGGCTCAGGCGTAGGCACACATGTTCTCCGGCGTATATGCGACACTGCAGACATGGCGGCCAGCACGGCAGTGTCAGGGGTGTGTCTCCGCGCCATGCTTGGTTGAGAGTCTCTGGCTTTCACCAAGATCTGCAGTCCGGAATCCGGGTCCCATTCCAGGTTCCGTCTTATTTGGGCAGGAGACAGGTCACTCATCTCCGTCTCCAGGAGTCGGGAAATCCAGTCTGTCCGTCAGATGTACAAAGGAGACCAGAGGAAAGTGAAGAAACTGCCATTTCTGAAGCCCTCAGGTACCCAGGCCCATGGCAACCAACAAGGCCAGAGAGGTGGCTTTAAAGGAGAGCCATCAACCTGCAGCCTGAGGCGCCTTTTCTTGGCCCCAAGTCCTCCCAAGCCTCTGTGCCCACTCCCTGCCCACCCAATGACTCCTTCCGACCTCCCTTCCGGAGGAGGTTCCATGGGAGGCAGTGGGGGGTCACTTCCTTCATCTGAAAGGCTGGAGTTTCTAGAACTGCGGACCAGTGGGTCCTCGAGATCATAAGGAGGGGACATATGCTGGGTTCACCGAGATCCCCGATACTCCACTAAGGTCCTCAAGATATCTTCTTCTACATTCTACTCATAGAAGGAGAGATTCAGGCCCTCTTATGGGAAAAGGCGATAGAGCCAGTCCTCTACAGCAGCGGGGAAAAGGATATTACTCCATTTCTTCCTGGTTCCAAAGAAGACCCAAGACCTTCGTCCCATTTTGGACCTCACTTTTTAAACTACTACATAGAATACAGAAGGTCCCGGATGATGACTCTTCCTGGGCTACTTCCTCTGCTGCATCAGGAGACTGGCTCTGCTCCCTAGACATGCAAGACGTGCATGCACATAGGTCCCCCCACAGGAAGTACCTGAGGTTCCACTTCCAGGGGCACATTATCAGTTGGGGTTCTCCCATTTGGCCTCTCCTCCGCTCCTCAAGTCTTCACAAAATGCTTGGCAGTAGTAGCTGCGGCTCTAAGGCACCAGGGACATTATGTATTTCCTTAACTAGGCGATTGGCTGCTTGCGACCCCGTCAAGGACATGCCTTCTTCTAGCTCTCTGAGACACCTATACCCTATTCCGAGAGCTGGGGATCAACCTGAATCTTCCAAAGTCTTCCCCAGAGCCCAGCCAAAGACTCGCCTTCATAGGGGCGGTCCTGGATTCGGTCCAGGCCATGGCTTTTCTACCGCCAGAGAGGGTCGATTTCTTGCGGAGATTGCCGAGTCGGTTCCTTGTAACCCGTCAGGTCCAGGCCAAGACCTTCCTCAGGCTTCTGGGGCACATGGCATTGGCCATTCCTGTCACTCCTCTGGCTCGCCTCCACATGAGAATCCCACAATGGATGCTCCAGGTGCAGTGGGATCAATGCTCAGGCGACCCTAGACCACATGGTCAGGATCACAGAGCCAGTAATGAGTTCACTTCTTTGGTGGTTGGACCCTCTAAACTTGGACAAAGGATCCTTTTTGTCCGGAGCCCCAAATCAGACTGTGACAACAGATGCCTCAGATTTGGGTTGGGGAGGGTGCACCTGGGGCCCGTCAAATGCAGGGCATCTGGACCCCTTAGAGCGCGACCTCCACATCGGTTTCTTGGAAATGCGAGCGGTCCTCAATGCGCTACATGCCTTTCAAGAGGACCTTGTCCCAGGCTCTTTTCTTGTCCAGATGGACAACATGGCGGTCATCTTCTATATCAACAAGCAAGGGGTGCTCCTCCTACCCCTATGCAGGAGGCGATGAGAGTCTGGTACTGGCGCTGGAGCGGCAGATCTCTCTGTCCGCAGTGCATTTTCCAGGCATCCTAAGCGACTTGTCCAACAGTCTAAGCAGGTCTCAGTCCAGGCGCATGAGTGGGAGCTACTGCAATCAGTAGCGGATCAGCTCTTCGACACATGGGGTCATCAGAACTGGACTTCTTTGCATCGCCATGCAGTGCCAAACTGCCAATTTTCTGCTTCAGAGCCGCACCTAGTGTTTTCTGGCCAGGCGCGTTGTCTCTTTGTTGGGCAGGGAGGTTTTTATGCCTTCCCTCCCTTTTCTCTCGTCAGAGAGTTCTCTTGAAGGTTCAGGCCGAAGGGCTCGGATGATTCTAATCGCCCCTCTATGGCCTCGGCAGATTTGGTTCCCACTACTTCATCGGTTGTCCACAGAACCTCCAGTCCCACCGCCAATATGTTCGCAGTTGCTGTCCCAGGATCAGGGCTCACTGGTCCACCCCAATTTCAGTTCTTTGCACCTTCATGCTTGGCTGCTCGGACGTAGCAAAGTCCAGGTATGGGGTCTCACAAGAGGCGCGGATGTCCTCGTATCAGCAAGGAAGCCTCTGCTCGCACCTATTTACGCCATGAAGTGGACTCGCTTTCTGCTTATGGGTGTAGTCTCACCATCTGGACCCCTTATCTGTCCGGTGAACTCAGCATTGCAGTATCTCCTCTCCTTATACCAACAAGGCTTGAGCCACTCCTCCATAAAGGTGCACATGTGGGCTATTTTTCATATCACACCCTTTGGGGACAAAATCTTAGCCCAATTGGATGTGGCCTGCACCTTTTTAAGGGGATTTTACATGAGACTTCCCATTAGGGATCCTATCTCCCGGACCTCCTGTTTGTATTGGAGAAGCTTATCTCACCTTTTTGAACCTGCAGCCGACTGAGCTGCATTATCTTTCCTGAAAGGTTTGCTTTTTAGTTGCTGTTATTTCAGCGTGAAGAGTTTCGAGCTCAGCTCTGATGTGTAAGAGCAGTATTTGATTTTCCACAGGGAAGGGTTTCTTCGAACGAATCCTGAGTTTCTTCCTAAAGTAGTCTCAGAATTGACCCTCAACCAATCAGTTGACCTTCCAGTTTATTTTTCTTCCTCTAATAGGGTAGGAGCTCCTTCACACTCTGGACAGTCACAGGGTGCTGAGGTACTACCTTAAGTGCACAGCTGCACACCATAAATCAGAGCAACTGTTTGTGGCCTTCACACCACAGCACTTGGGTAAACCAGTATCCAAGCAGACGATTTCTAAGTGGCTTGTATACTGCATTGTATTTTGCTATGAGAAGCACAATAAACCCCTACCGGACTGGTCAGGGGTCACTCCACCAGAGGAGTCTCTGCTTCCTTTGCCACCTGTGGAATGTCTCCATCAGGGACATATGTACGGCTACTGCCTGGAACTCTGTGCACACCTTCGTAGAGCACTATAGCCTGGACATTGCATTCAGATGCTGTGCCGGCTCCAGCACTGGCAGTCCTTCAGGGACTTCTGTCTTGATTTGCTGTTCCAGCATCATACCATCTTCCACCTCCTTGGCACGGGACTGCTTGGGATTCAGTCCTAATGGGTATGGCGGCTGCAAAAGCTCCCATCAAGTAAGATAGTACAGTTAGGTAAGAACTTACCATAAAACAGATCTTCAAGAGGAGCTGTTGCAGCAGGCGCTGCTTTCCCACGGCCATCCCCGAGTGAGTTATACAGATCATCATCTTCAGGCTTCGCCTTCTTCTCTCATCAGGGCCCGTTTGCGGTCTTGGCAGGGAACTGGAGTGGAGCTGGGTCCACCCCTTAATACCATAGCCGACATCGGGGTCCCTGCTGGTACTGCTGGCTGAGAAGGTTTCCGGTGGGTACTAATGCCTGCGCGTTAGTCCTAATGGTTATAGTCTTCTGCAAGAGCTCCTCGATGATCCACTGTTATGGTAAGTTCTTACGTAACTGTACATCTTACTTCAAGGGCTCTTGCAGTAGGTATTACATATAGGACTGGCGTTGGCAGGTGGCAGGACCCTACGGAAAATTTCTAGCTAGCACTCTCTAGTGAGGAACTGCCCCACGCCAGGTGACCGCATCAGGAGACGCCAGTATAAAGGGCGGTCCTCACGCTTCTTTTCCAGTTCTTTCGCCCGTTAGCTCATGCCAGCACCTCACGGGAAAGTTCCTTGTTTGTCGGGCTCTTTTGTTGTTTTTAACTGAGTATTTTCGATTTTTCCTATCATCCGTCAGGTATTCATCGGTGTATGTCGCCCTACACCCTCCGAGCACAAAACAAGTGTGACTCGTGTGGCGCCGAACTCCCGCTCAAGGCGGCCATTCCCAGCGCCTTTTTTTCCTAGGCCCACCATCTGGTAGAGAAGTGTCAGCACTGTTTTAGTTTTAACGCTGCCACCCAGAGAAGGTTGCAGCAGTCCCTGAGGCCCATATTTTGAAAAAGAAAATGAGCTCCATGGAGAAAGAATTGAAAAGCTTCAGCAGGCATCAACTTCCCGTGAAGGCTATCGCAAGAAAAAGGATAAAGAAAAGCACCGGGACAAGGCTCCTCACCCACCGCGACTTTCTCGAGAGTCACCATGCTAAAGGTAATGTCCACCTGGGGACCGCTCCATGATGGCCACCTTAGAGGTTTCTAAGGTGGCGTCGGCACGCCTGCCTGGCTTGCACTGGCCCTTCGGCGCCCGGCTTTTGGAGGCCTGCATCCTGGTAAAGCCATGGTTTCGCTGCCTACTGGTGCGAGCGTTCGATAAGCCAGACATCGGCCTCCGACGCCTGCATGGAGAAGGTTGGTGTCGCCCACCCTTTGGGGTGACATGCGGCCCTATTCCGCCCGACCAGGCCACCCTTCCATCGCGCCTGCCTCCAGCGATGGGTCTGTTAAGTCGGACGCTGGCCCTCTGGCGCCTGCCCGGATCCCGCCAAGGCCACATGTCGGTTCACCTGACGCCCGACAGCGATAAGCCACCGCCGGACCCTCCCACGTCCGTGCTCCTTGGCTCCCCGCAGCCTGCTCTCCGGGGACCCTGAGTCTCCTCAGCCTGACCCAGAGGATTTCTCCCCCAATCCCTGGGCGACGCCGAGGTTCCTGTTCCACCTTCGTCAGACCGTCCACCTGCGGGCCGACTGATCTGACGGTGTCTCTCGGATGCTGGCTCAGACGCTGTGTTGCCGAGACTGGTCAACATCACGCCCCGGATGCTGCCACGATGCTGGGCCCTCTGTCCCTGGGCCGGCTCGTTGTGGTAGCGCCCCGTTCCGGTACCCGACCCTGTCGATCCGACGCCATACCGGGACTACAGCATCCGCGCCAACCTATCTGACACCGCAGTACCCAACGCCAATACCCGATGCTAGGCTTCCCGTCGTCAGGTTATGGATATGCGCCTTTATAGATATAGTCCATACTCATATCCCTCCTCCACCACCCCCAGGTGGATCTGCAGAAGACTCTGGCCTCCTGGTGGGCTGAGGTCAAGGCTCAGCTCACCAGAGAGGTGGAGAGTCATCTTCCAATGGTGCCGTGCCGGTTCCTCGTGACGCCCTGACAACAAACTCCCTCCCCACCTCCAGACACGAGGATTAAACCCTCTGGGTCCAGAGAGGGTAGGACACGCTGCAGGGTCCGCCTCACCTCGTCAGGAGAGGGAGTCTACTTCTTCCTCATCTTCTTCTTCCTCGGACACCTCGGACGCTTCCGACGGTTGTTCCAGCAAGACGACGAGTCACACTTCCATCCAAGCCCCGCCAGGACTCCTCCGGAGGATTCTTCCTTCACGGAGTTGCTACGAAAGATCTAGGAAGTACATAAGTGGCAATCCTTGGAGCGAGACCCCAGTGTAAAACTCACTGAGCTTCTGGATCTGCCCTTTACAGCTCCAACTTCGTGCCACCCTGGATTGAGCCTCATGCCGACCTTATTACCACTATATGGAAACAGCTGTCGGCCTTAGCCCCACTTCCCAGGCAGTCGAACAGGCTATACCAGGCTCCTGAGGATGTTGACTATTTAGACTCCCACCCTCGAGCTGATTCGCTGTCATTAGCGCCGCTATGGCTGGTCAGCTCACCCCAAACACCTTAGCTCGCTCCACCTGGCAAGGAATCCCACCATCTGGACCAGTATGGCAAGAAGAGTTTCGCTTCTTCCACTCTGGGTATTAGGGCCCTGAACTATGTCGGTCACATGGGGATTACCAGAAGGCGATTCTCAGTGAGGTGGAATCTAAATTGACTCCTTCCGACTCTCAGGTCAAGCAGGAAGTGGCTGACCTTGTCCGCTCTGCACATTCTACCAGTCGCACATCCTTCTTGTGACCTACGATGCAGTGAACACTGCTGGTAGGGCTCATCTTTTGCCATAGCCTATGGCATCATGCTTGGCCCGAATGTCAGGGTTGGTCCCGAAGTGCAGTCCACCATCCAGGAAGCGCTTCTTCCGGGTTCGTGATAAGGGACATCATCACCACCTGCAGGAGTAGGGATGGCACTAAAGACTGTGGACTCTGTGTATCATCCGCGATCAATCGCAGCGCCATCCCTTTATGGACGGAATTGGCCTCAAAGTGAGACCACGGGAAAGAGGGCCACTAAACGCTGGGCCCCCCCCCAGCTGCCAAGCCCTCCCTCACCCAAAAGCAGCAGGAGCTCAGCTGCAGCACTGCCACACACCACCTGACTCCATCCCTTTCCCACAGCCTATGGGCGCCCGGAGAACCGGTAGGAGGGAGGTTTTCCTCCACCTTCTGGGCTGGGAGAGGATAACATTAAATTCATGGGTGCTCCAGCTAATCGCAGAAGGACACTCAATAGAGTTTCTACAGAAACCACCTCGTCACCCTCCCCAAGGTAGTCATACTCTCAGGAACATCTACTTGGTCCAGGAAGAGATTACAGCACTTTTGCTGAAAGAGGTGATAGAACCTGTCCCCCTTCCTCTGCAAGGAACGGGTTACTATTCCCACTTCTTCTGGTCCCAAGAAGATAGGAGATGTAAAAGACCTATTCTGGATCTCAGTTTCCTGAACCTATTCGTGGAGTACAAGAGGTTCAAGATGCTCTCACTGCAGAGCCTTCTGCCTCCTCCTCCGCTCGACCAGTGGCTGTGCACTCTGGATATGCAGGACGCCACCTGTGCAACATCTCCGCTTTGCTTTCCATGGGGACCACTACCAGTTCAAAGCACTTCCATTTGGCCTCCTCGGCTCCCCAGTATTTACCAGATGCCTTATGGTGGTGGCGGAGTACTCTGCACTGCTGGTACAGGTTTTCCGCACCTGGACTATTGGCTCCTGGCGCCCTCGGCCCAGGAGGAACTCCTGCACTGCCTCTCCTCACCCAGCAGGCTTTGCCTGTCTGGGTATTACCATCAACCATTCCAAGTCTCTCTTGATCCCATCCCAGAGGCTCCAGTTTATCGGGCGATTCTGGACATGACCCTGGGCAGGGCCTTCTTGCCACTGGACAGGCGGCCGCCTCTCAGACTCAAGTAAGCCTGTTGTCCGGCTGCAGGCGGGTCAGTGCAAGGTCGGTTCTTCGCCTCTTTGGGCTTATGGTGGCTGCTGTCCCGGCAGTCCCTCGCTCGGCTTCGCAGGGTCTCTCAGTGAATGGCTTCGCTCTCAATCTGATCAGTTAGTGGATGACTTGGACCAGTTGGTCCTAGTATCCTCTCCAGTGGTTCGAGACTTGCAGTGGTGGATGGTCTGAGAGAACCTTCACCGGGAGTTTCATTCTTCCTTCCTCCCCTCCCAGACTCTGACCACAGACGCCTCGGCGAAGTTGGGAGCCCATCTCGGTCCTCATCAGACCCAGGGCTCTTGGTCCAAGCTTGAACAAACACTTCACATCAATGTGCTTGAGCTTGCGCGGTGCTTTATGCTCTCCAAGCGCTTCATTTGCATCTTCTTCCAGCCACCTATCCGTCCAGTCGGACAATATGTGTGGTATGGTACATCAACAAACAGGGAGGGACTCGGTCCTACCCTCTTTGCAGGGAAGCGATGAGAGTTTGGGATTGGGCAGCACAACACGACCTTCACCTTATGGCGATTCATGTTCAGGGGTGAGAACACCTTAGCAGACAAACTGTCGCTCATCTGCTCAAGCTCACAAATGGGAACTGGATCAGGGGTCCTAGGCGATACCTTCCTACGCTGGGAACACCACAGGACGGCCAGGTCCATTCGGCTACATGCATGGCTCCTGCAGACATCGCTCAAGCCCACTTTGGAGTTCCTCCCAGGTGGCGGAGATTCTGGTGGAGGCTAGGAAACCCTCCACTAGGGTCTACCTATGCCATGAAGTGGAAAAGGTTCACATTCTGGGCCGCTCGAAATACTTCGAGCCTTTCTCCTGCTGTGTTGGGAGGCTGTTGGAGTACCTGTGCATCTCTTTGACCTGGGTCTCAGTCACTCCTCTCTGAAGGTTCACATGGAGGCCATTTCAGCCTGTTGTGTTCCCTTTGCAGACGGGACGCTTGCTCAACTGGAAGTCTCTAAAACTTTCCTCAGAGGGGTTCTTCACCTGAGACCCCTATCCGAGTCCCTGCCCTCCTTGGGATTTGAACTTTGTTCTTGAGAAACTTATTTTGCCTCCTTTTGAACCAGCAGCTTCCGTGAGACTTGAAGTTCCTTTCTTAGAAGACACTCTTCCTAGTGACCATTACCTCCGCTTGGAGGATTTCCGAGCTCCAGGCCCTGATGTGTAAAATTCCTTACTTGATTTTTCATAAAGAACGGTGGCGCTGCACACCAATCCTGTTTCTCCCCATGGTGGTAGTGGAATCTACGTTGAACCAGTCCATAGAGTTACCCACTTTCTTTATGCAGTACTCTAATTAAGGGAAGTATCTACTTCATACTATGGATGTCCACCGATTCTGAGATACTACACTAACAGAACAAAAGATCTCAGAAAGTCCGATCAACTGTTTGTCTCTTTTGCACCCAAAAGAGAAGGCAATGCTGTTTCCAAGCAATGCCTGTCTAAATGGTTGGCTCATTGCATCACTTTCTGTAACGACAAGTACAACAAGATTTTCCGGGCCAAGTAAGAGGACACTTCACCAGAGGAGTCGCTGCCTCAGCGGCATGTTTCAAGAACGTGTCAGCGGCAGACACCTGTAATGCCGCCACTTGGACTTCTGTCCACACTTACAAAACACTACAGTTTGATATTGCCTCTACTGAGAGCAGGCTTTTGGGCTTGTTGTTCTGCAAGGCCTCCTTTCTTAAAGCCTTCACAGCTAGAGGATCTACTTGAGTAGTTTTCTTCTCCCGGTTTGCTTCTTCTTGTTCCAGACTGCTTGGGACACAGTCCTATATGTAATTATTTACTGCAAGAGCCCTCTCGAGTAAGATAGTACAGTTACGTAAGAACTTACCGTAAAAGTAGATCGAGAGAGGCTCTTGCAGGTAATACCTTCCCGCCTCCGTCTCTAAGCTTTTTCAGCTCCTTTCCAGTGAGGGAAATACAGTATCTGCTTCTCTCTCGTCCGACCTCTTGTGGCCTGTGGTGGAAAGAACTGGAGGGCGCGTGAGGAACCGCCTTTATACTGACATCTTCTGACGCTGGTCCCTCGCCAGAGACTGCTAGCTAGAAATGTTTCTATGGGGTCCCGCCACCCGCCGATGTCAGTCCTGTATGTAATTACCTACTGCAAGAGCCTCTCGAAGATCTACTGTTACGTAAGTTCTAACGTAACTGTATTTTTCCGGTTCCTTCCCAGGAACTGTAACGCTATATATGTTTTCTGTTTTATTCCTATTTTTGCTGTTCTTTTCCTGTCCGAATTAAGCACTTTTGTTGTTTCCTGCATTTAAATCCAGTCAGGGAACCGACCGCTTTATTATATTTTGGAGTATTTTACTACATTTTCAGTCTAGGAACTGACCATTTAAGTTTTTCTATTTGTTGTTTTCTTGGAGTTTCTGACACTCATGTCAGAGACACCGAAAAGAGGACAGGACCTAGTGGGTTTAAGAATTGCATAAAGTGTGGACAAGGAGTTCTCACTAGGACGGTGATGCTCTTGACACCAGTAGGCACTGTTGGGCACTCACCACCTCCGTATAAAAGAGCACCAGTCTCCAATATTTTAGTAGTTTATTTGATAGCCTTTGTTAAAGGATTTTGAATCTGAAATGTGTCAGGTAGTCATAGCCATTGTCTGATTGTCGTGAGTGAGTTTTGTCATTTTTAATAAAATAAACTACTAAAATATTGGAAACTTGTGACCTTTTATACAGAGGTGAGTGCCCAACTTTGAAACTTTGTAGTTGTAGGGCTGTCCAGGGGTGGTTGGTCCTCATGTCGACTGCGTGGTAACCCTAGCCTGTTGCTCCAATGTTAGCTGGGACTTAGAGCCACTCCTCCCTTTGTTCTGATACCCCTATGTAGCTGTACAGCTTGACAAGATCTGTGCAGTGCTGTCATAAAAAAAATCAAATATGTAGAGAAAATACAATTTTTCCCAGTTTTTTGTTCTCTGTTGTGTAGAGCTTTCCATGTAATGTCCTTTTGGCAGAGCGTGCTCAACAGCACCCTGTGTCCTTTTTTATAATAAAATATTATTTTTATATGAGGCTGGCAGAATAGCCTAGAGGTTAGAGTAACAAGTTGTGAATGAGCTTTCAACATCCAGCAGACCTGGGTTTGATTCCCATAACCTTCACTTTGCATACTGTGCAACTCTGAGCAAGTCACTAAACCTCCCTAGTGCGCCCAGGTTGCCCCTGAAAACTGGCCTTAGGCTTAGTGGACCTTACCCAGTTACCAAAGAATATTGAAAAAAATTGACAGGAGACTAATTAGGCATCACAAGGGCCAGAATTAGTAGTTTAAACATTAAGAAGTAATAAGTGAATTGACTTTACGCACTACACAAACAAAATGAAAGGAGGGCAATTTTCTCGCTACACAAACTGAGAGAATGGCTTTTTTTTTGTTTCACATCAAACTAGCTCAGTTGAGTTTAATTTCATACATTGCATTGTCTGCACTGCACAGCACAAACAAAACTGGGGCTTTTAAAATGTTCATGTGAATCTAGTTCACTGCTCACCAGTCACAGAAGCAGACAGTCTTCACTTAGTATTTTACTGCTGTTCAACTGACAAACTTCACGCAACATCTCACTGCACAAGCAAAAATTAGGCCTTTTTTAAATCAAACTAGCCAAAACACACTGCATACTAAGTTATTTTTAAGGACCGTGTCAACCCCTTATTCCTCAGGGTGTTCTAGTTTAAACAAGCATTTGTCAGTGCCAAATTTTTGCTTGTTGGTATTGGCATTGGTACTGCAGGAGTTTGAGAGATGCATAATAGGAATGGCAGTGAAGTATTGAACTAACGCCAACTCCACCTGTAGAGACTGACAGTGTTAGGTGTGCCTTTGGGTCGCCGGGCCATAATGCTCACGCCATTCCACCTCACCCCACCCCACCCTGCAGACCCTGACAGGTGTCACGGTGTGCTTTGGAGTCTTCGGCCCTTACGCCACCCAATTCCATAAGGGAATAAGCTGAGATGGGTGCAGTATAGGAAAATGGGGTGAACGTTAGGGCCGAAGACCCCAAGGCACACCTCAGTGCCGGTCAGTGGCTGCAGGTTGGGGTGGAATGGTGAGCATTACGGCAGATGACCCAAGCCACACCTTCAACGCCTGTCAGTTCAGTACAGGGTGGACGTTACGGTTGGAAACCCAACGCCCTGGCATTGTTGGTATTTTCACCCACATTTTCAACATGGGCTTTTTTTGGGACCCCACCTCATGAACAGTGACACTATCATTCTCATACTCAATCCCGAAGGTGATTTTGCAGACAGCTGAATCGCTTATTCACGCGCAACATGTGCTTAAAAGACATTTGGGGCAGGATGTGAAAATGACATCTATACTGTTCATGAGGAGGTGTAAAATAATGGAAATATTGAAAATCTGGAGGAAACATGAAAATTGTTGAAGTTAAAAGCATGTGTAGAAATTGCGTAACGCACAATCCAAACAGTAATTTTTGACCTTTACCAAATTTTCAACATGGCTTTTTGGGACCTCCTCATGAACTGTGGCACTGTAATTTCATTACTCTGTCCTGAAAGTTGATTTTGCACAGCAACTGTGCCATTCTGCGCCACAGGTGCAAAACATGTTTCGGCAGGATGCAAAAATGACAGCTGTACTGTTCATAAGGAGGTGCGAAAAAATTGGCAATGTTGGAAATTTGGAGTGAAAACGTTAAAAATTGGCGGTTACGAGCATGTGTACAGACTGCGCAATTCACGCTCAAAACGCAGTAATTTTTGGATTTTTTTCACCAGACTTGCAACATGAGCTTTTTGGGACCCCACCTCATGAACAGTGGGACTGTTTTGTTAATCTGTCCTGAAAGGTGATTCCACAGAGCAACTATGAAATCATGTTTTGGGACTGAGAAATGAAATGACAGTGCCAGTGTTCATGAGGTTGGGTCCCAAGAACCCTATGATGAAAATTTGGGACCCAAACTCCCAAAAATGGCTTGAGTTATCAACCCCCCAATTGATTGCCATTATAGGGCTTACCATGATTTTCTTCAGTTTGCGGTCGACTTTTGAAGAATGCAGACATGTTCCCGGTCCACAGATGGCAGCTGGTCCTGCAGAGCTAAGTATGGGTGAGGGAGGTGGGGTGCGCAAAGGGAGGGTCAGGATGGGGGTGGGGAGACGAGGATGACAAGGAACTCTTTTCTTTTTCTGTAGGTTTAAAAAAAAAGACCCAGGGGATGGTTTTTTTTTACAGGTGAAACAGTATGAAAAATAAGTTTAGGCACACTAGGGTGGGCTCCCAGTATGCCAGACTAGTGGGGGGTCCAGTGCCGACCTGGGATTGGGCACCCCAAGGTCAGCCGAAGAAAGGGGCATGGGGGTGCATCTGACACCGGGGTGGGCATCCTGGTGTTGGAAAAGATAAAGATTACTTTGGCACACTGGGGTGGACTCCAGTGTGCCACAGTAGTGGAGGGGGGTATGCCAACATGGGATTGGGCACCCATTGTCGGCAAAGATATGTTTGACTGGGGAGAATCATACGACACTGGGAGTGGGCATCCCGGTTTGGAAATATAATTAGATTGGCACATGGGTTGGCTCCCGTGTGCCACATTAAAGGGGATACATACTGACGGGTATTGGCACACCTTGATGTTGGCTTTAGGGGAGTGTGTGGTGGGCGGGAGCAGCCAATTATGCAGAGCCATGGTGTGGCTCATTTGTTATGTTTGCTTCTTTATTAATATGTTTTCATGGGATAGGCACACTGGTGAATGAGTTGCTCGTAGCTCTAGCCATGCGCATTACTGTGCACTGTAATGCACATGGCTGGAATGTGCCTGGCTGCCGGAAGGGGGATATCTGCCGCTGCAGTGACAAAGCAGTCCCTGATTGGAGTGGTAGATTTCTTTCAAGCACGGTTTCGATCTGAAACTGCCATCATCAGCAGCTTCCCTTTTGATTGGTGGCTGAGGGACCGCCCATTAAAGCGTCCCTGCATTGGACCACACCTCTGCAATGCTTTACTAACCTCAATATGTTTCTTGTGCATTGCGGTGCAAGCAAACATAAAACACGCCTTGAGATTGATCGACGGTAGAGATTGCTAATGTAGCTGGTAGTTTGTCACTTTTAAAAGAAAAAGGGTACAGAATCGCACTGCCCACCATACTGGTGTTACCACAAAAAAATGTTTTGTTTTGTTTTTTAATTTAGAACTTATTTTACCAGATAGGCAAGCAGAGCCCTGAGGCTCGCTTCCAGTTGAGACCTGGGAGGGGATAGTTAGAAGTATGCGATACATACCAAGTACAAATTTACAATTGTGATGTATATACTAGAGCTGTGTGAAATATAACATTCTGTCAGTGGAATTACCATTCTTATTCTTTGTGGAATTTTGCAGAATTTGCATGACAATTCCACTGAATTTTGCCAAATTTCAAATTTCATTAGATTTGGTGTCTTTTTAAGTATATATCCAAATGAAACTAAATTTAGCACAGATAACAGGTACTGACAACTTCCGTAAGTGTACACAATTTCAGAGTCCTAGACTGAAAGGGAGCTGAGTTATGGATGGCCAAAGATTTAACCAAAATGTAATTTTCATATTTTTCTATCTAATTTTAAAAGTCTTATCCAAATTTCTCCACAGTTTGTGTTTAGAGAAACATGCAACATGGGTATGTGCACCAAGTTGTAAGTCTGTAAAGGGGATGTGCTATAGGTAGGCAAACATTTAGATTTTAGTTTAGTATCATTTTGAAATAATTCATCAACATATTATAATATTTTGGAAGTATATGGGTTATTACTGCATTTATATATGTACCCAGTTTCAGATCTCTAGCTCCAAAGGTGCCCGAGTTATATGCAGATAAACATTTTAATGAAATTTCTCACAAAAATTAAATAAAAGATTTTGAGCACCTGTCGCTTTGAGATGATGCATCCTAATGTCATATTTGACACATTAGAACTCCTATCAACAAGTACTCATGCAAATTTCAAATCTATAACTCAACAGAAGGCTGAATTATGACCAAATTAATACATTTAAAATATTCCACTGAATCTTGTCAAATTTAAAATTTCTGTTATTTTGGTCTAGTTTTCAAAGTCTGTATCCAAATGATACTGAGTTTGGCAGATATACAGGTACTAATGGTTTTCATGATTTTGCCCTGCCCCTCGAATAGAGGTGATCAGGAAGGTGGCGGATCCTCCTCCAGACCCGGGGTTTGTGTCCAGGTTTTTCCTGGTCCCCAAGCGGACGGGGCTTGCGCCCATCCTTGACCCGCATGACCTGAACAGCTTCTTAAGGTCTTGGACCTTCAGGATGGTCACTCTGACTCAGATATCCCATCCTCGGAACGAGGCATGTGGCTTTATTTCCTGGACCTCCAGGACATATTCTTCACATTTCGATCCGTCCGGCTTTTGGGAGACTCCTCTGCTTCAAGAGTGGGGGATCTCTTTACGAGTTCTAGGCCATACCCTTCGACCTCTTCTCAGCAGCATTCCTGCGGCGCTAAGGGTCGGGTGTACCTCTACCCGGATGGCGGGTTGACTGCAACCCCTCCAGAGCGGAGGGGGCGGTCCAGAGTTCTGGCCCTCTAGGTTGCTCTCAGACTGGTCTCCTCTAACGGAGCCAAGTCGGAATTCATGTCAGCGGGTGATCCTTTCTTCGACAGAGCTTGACTCTTCGAGCCAGAGCTCGGCTCCCAGCAGACAGGGTCGAGGTTCTTCCTCCTTTACCTAATCATGTCTGATTGGGCAATTGTGCCCTGCTTGGGACTTCCTGCACCTCCTGGGCCTCGTGGCCCTGCACCAGCGTGTGGTCGATTGGACCTGCCGGTTCATGCGTCCCCTTAATGAGGGGCTGGCCAGCCAGTGGTCACAACGCTGCGATCCTTTGGACCAGCCCGTGACAGTAACCCAGGGGTTGTGGAATGCTCTCCTATGGCGGACCGTTCCATCACATCTGCAGGAGGGAATCCCGTTCATCCACCAGTCGGCGACGGTCTTCTCGACCCGATGCATCTCTGATGGGTTGGGTGCCCATCAAGGGGCGCAGAGTGCACTGCCTCTGGTCCCCTCGGGAGTCGATGCCATTTCAGCCTGCTGGAGCTTCATGCGGTCCCTTGCTCGCACCGTTTTCGCTCCGTTTTGTGCGGGTCAAGTGGTTTGGGTCGGCGGACAATACCCACGACCATGTGCTACCCAATCCGCCAGGGCCGGACGCGCCTTGCCATTGAACACAGAGGTTCTCCGTGACGGTCTCATGTGCAGCCTAGAGGCGGTTTTTCCTAGCTATTTCAATGGCAGGAGCCTCCAGCACCCTGGCTGATGCCCTAAGCTAGATAAGGGCTGCGCCTCCGAGTGGTCTTCCTGCCGGAGGTAGCACAAGATCTTTCTCCCCTAGGTCATGCCTCGGCGGACCTTTTTCCCTCCAGGGAGAATGCGGCCGAGACTGTCTCATGCCCGCCCCTCAGCAGGGCTCGTAGGGGATGCCTTTGAGGCCGCAGGACCCCGGGCCTCTTCTACGCTCTCTCCCCATTTCCCTTGACCCACAGGCAAGGCGAGGAGGGACTAAGCGCAGGTAATTCTGGTAGCCCCAGACTGGTTCTGCCAGCTCTGGTATCTAGCTCTCCTCAGTCTCAGCCCCAGGCTCCTGAGGCGGCTTCCAGCCCGCCTGGTCCTGATCTCTGTTGTCAGGGAAGGTATTCCATCCGGACCTTTAATCCCTACACCTGGCGGCCTGGTTCCTGTGCAGCTAGTGGCCAGGCTTTGGGTCTTCGGCCAGGTCCTCGGCGTTGTTCAGGCGTCCCGCCGGAAGTCAACCAGATATCTCGCCTTCAAATGGAAGAGTTCTCCATTTGATATTAGGATAGGGCCTGGTCCCTCTCCTGTTCCTCGGCGAGCATTCCGGACTACCTGTGGTCCATTCTTCTTCTTTAGCAAGGGCTTGATCGACGACCCATAAAGGTGCTCCTGGCAGCCACCCCTGTCCTCCGGGCGCGGCAGAAGGTAGTCGGTAGCACAGGAAAGGTGGTCTGGTGCTTTTCCAAGGCCTTGATACTCTTCTCCGGGAGAGAATCTCCACCTCCGTGGGATCTTATGCTGGTATGGGTTTAGTTCACGGGCAAGCCATCCAGCCCTATGCACAGGTGCGATTCTCCCACCTGTTGTCGAAGAACACCTTCTTGGGCTACCATGCCAACCAGAAGGCTGGGAGAGCTCCAGGCGCTCCTTCATTCTCTATCTGGTCTTCCACAGGGACAAGGTTGTCCTGCACCCCACCCAGTTCCTTCCGTAGGTGGTGTTGGAGCGTTACCCTAACCGGTATTGTCTCTGCCGGGGTTCAATCCCATTCACACCTTGGAGGCCGCATATAGGCTCCATTTGGACCCTAATTGGCGCTTGCCTTCTCAGGAGCGTGGGCTGAAGTTCGGAGAGGTTCGCCAGCTGTTTGTCATCTACGCTGAAGCTGCACCTGGCAGACCTGCAGCCAAGCAGCGATGAGCAGGTGGGTCATCTCCTGCATAGATCTCCGCTATAGGTGGGCGGGCATGGAGCCTCCCAGAGGGATAAGTGCTCATCTTACCGCTCTTCTGCTGCATTGGTTGCTGCTTCCGGGATGTCCCTACCCAGGATATGTGCGGGCTCCTACCGAAGTCGGCACATACTGTTTTACCCCTACCTCATCGACCTTGGGTCACGCCCGGATGCTGGTTGGGGCCTCGGTTCTCAGTCTTATTTCCTAAGTAGGGGGTGCGCTTGCCTCCCTCCTCCCGGAGAACTGCTAGGAGTCTGCCAGATAGTGTGGATGAACAACATATCCATGTCCCTAGAAATACAGGTTACTCACCTGTAACAGGAGTTCTAAGAATGGTATATGTTCATCCCCGACCCACCGACCTCCCAGCTTGACGCACAACCTGACTTCCAGCAGGCTAGATCTGGTGTCATGGGACGGAGCCGAGTTTTACCACCCAGGTGGGTGGAGGAGCCAGCTTGAAGACCTTCCGCAAGATTTAAAGCGGCAAGGAACCTGCCAGATAGGTGGATGAACAACATATACCATTCCTAGAACTCCTGTTACAGGTGAGTAACCTGTATTTTCTTGCAAGAGAGATACAGAGATTAAAGGAAAACTCAGATGGATCTTCTCTGTTTTTCTGCCTTTGTAAATAGTTATTTGGAACAACTTAATGTTTTTTTGTTTTATTGTTATTCATAATAAAACTCTTGTTGTGAATTGTACAACCTTTCCTGGTTTTCCAATGCATCCTGACCTGTGCCTCGACGGCTCTAAGGCAAGGATCCAGAAGTCCACTGTAGGTCATGGGACTAGGGTGAGCTCACTCTTCCCACTCTCGTGTCTCCTTGACCACTCAACGGTCATGAAGCACTTGGCTTCAGCTGATCTTCCTCGGTTGAAGGATAGGCTGCTTGCCCTCACGATGGCCAGCCAGCCAGCTGAAATTTGTCTTAATCTGGTCGACCCATTGTTGGATAGGTTGGGGAAGGAGTCTCCTGACTCCAGTCCTCTCAGCCCACTCCCAGGAGGGACAGGAAAAGTTGACTGACTTTGCTTCTCCTCCCAGGAGATTTCCTCAGGGATTTTGTGTCAGGACCTGGTCCGTGTGGTTTATATGGCCTCCTTCCGGTCCCCTTGTCGGTTGCAATCTATTTGCTGGTCGAGACTCTGTCCTGGTCTCAGGATTCAGGTCGTTCCTGTTCCTGACCTCCTGGAAGCACCACTGATGCTCCTCTTCCTCCTTGTTTTTGGAGGAGGAGAAACACCAGTGCAGATTGAGGTATGAGGAGCTCATGTGGCAGCAGTGGGTCCTAGGGCAGGGTTGGTCCTTCCAGCAAGCCCCAATGCTTCCGTGGTGCACCCCGCAAAGCCCACCCAGTCAAGCCTTCACTGGCTTCTCCACCAATTTAGTGAAGCCTTCACCCAAGCAGCCCTTGCACGGGTTCCGCTCCAAGTCTGCTCAGCTGGCCTCCGGCCACCCCAGTCGAACTTTGGTGCAGATTTCCAACTTTGACAAATCCAGAGTGGTCCTGGGGTCAATGGTAGTGTTCAAGGAGTCCTCAGACACAGATGGCTCTTCCATAGAAACATACTGTAAAATTGATGGCAGATAAAAGACCGTTTGGCCCACCTAGTCTGCCCATTTTCCTACCACCGAATACCGCAGATCCTACTTGATCTCTGGCTTTTACCTTCTCTTTCCTGTTGCTAGGGTTCCTTGTGCCTATTCCAGGCATTCTTGAATTCCCCACTGTTTTGCCCCACCTCCACTGAGAGGCTGTTCCATGTATCCACCACACTTTCTGTGAAAATACTTCCTCATTTTACCCGAGTCTACCTCCCTGCAGCCTCACATCGTAATCCCTTGTTTTTTGTTTTTTTTACAAGCTCCCCTTCCTCCCTCAAACCCAGCAAGTCCATGGTCAAGGCCTTTTCAAATCCCCATTGACCTGCTTTGGATGCCAGGCTTGACTACCCCCATCATGTCTAGGGATCCCCCATGCATTCCTCTAGGACCCCTGGCTTTGGGCAGGACTCCTTCGAGGACCTTGCCTCCAACCAGGGTCCAATTTCCTTGGGGTCTTGCTCCAGCTTATCTCCCAGTTTACAGAGATTCCACTGAGCTAGTCCAGAAGTGAGCCAAGTACCCCTGACAGAGATCCTTGGCTGGGATGAATCCCCAGGGGTGGCTTTTCTGACGGAGATCCTTGACTGGGATGAACCCCAGGGGTGGCCTTCTGGTGGTGGAAGTCATCCTGGGTCCTTCCTTGGAATTGTGGTAGCATCCCACTTCTAGCTCCACACCTTCTGCCCTTATGATCCACAAGTATGCGATCCCAACTGTGTCCCTTCCAGGGTTCTCCGAGCACCCATTGGCCGAGGGGTTAGTGGCGGATTCCATTCTCCAGCGGATGGGCAATGTCAGAGATGTCGACAGGAGCCTCCCCGACAAGGAATTAAAGAAGTTGTACCATGCAGCCAAAAGGTTAACGTTATGTCTTCCTTGGGTCTCAGGCAGGTGAGCCATTATGGTGGCCAGTTTCGGGTATGCGCTTATGGAGGTCTGGAACATACCATTCCTCACCTTTCCATTGACTTGCAGTCTACAGTGAAAGTGGTCCATGACTAGGGACACGCTCTTGCTAAGCATCAGCTCCAGATGGCATTGTTTGTTGTATTTGGCCAAATGGTGGATACTCAGTATATGCCTGCTGGTGACCCTTTCTTGTGTACCAAACTCTGTGGCCCTCCCTTATGAGGACTGAGAAGTCCAGTGCCACCCTGACTCCACCATGTCCTCAGACAGTGACACCAAGTGCCAGAGGCTAAAGAAGAAGCCCATTTCATTTCAGCCCTTTCTGCCCCAGCAGCCCCAGTCGAGGCAGTCCCAGGTCTGGCGACCCAAGCCAAGTTGGCCAGTCAGGGCCCCAGGAAATTGGGGGTTCCAGCACCAGTGCTCCACCAGAGCTAACGCTGGATCTTCCCTCCTCCAGGCTGCTCAATGATGGTTTGGGAGGCATCTGCCTCCCGCCCATCATCCCCTGCCTCAGCTTCGTGGGGGGTCATTGTTATTTCTGGCATGCCTGATCTGCTATTACTACAGGCAAATGGGTGATAGATATGGTAGGTCAACATCTGCCTCTCGACTTGAGGCTTGTTCCACCCTTCCGGCCCATGCCGCATGAGAGTCCGTGGCTTCACAGAACATGCTGTCCACCCTCAGGCAGGACATTGCCTAGCTCCTCGAGAAGGGCACTGTGGCCTATGTCCTGTGCACTGCAGCCAGCCAGGGCTTTGTGTCCAGGTACTTCCTGGTCCCCAGATGGGAGGGCATACTGAATCAGTTCTTGAGGAGGTGCAGGTTCAGTATGGTCACTCTGCACCAAATAATCCCATCTCTGGAGCGGGACATGTGATTCTGCTCCTGGACCTCCAGGATGCCACCTTCCACATCCTTCTTCATCCGTCCCACTGATGGTACCTTAAGCTCCGAGCAGAGGAAGTGCTGTACACGTTCCAGGTCATGCCTTTCGTTCTCCTCAGCCCCCCAGGGTCTTCAAGTGCATTGCAGCGGTGGCAGCATTCTGAGGCACCACAGGGTCTGGGTCTATCCATACGTGGACAACTGGCTGATTGCCAGTCTATCCCAGGAGGTGGGGAGTGGTCCAAAGATCTGGCCCTTCAGACTTGCTCAGCCATGGGTCTGTTTATCATATTAGCCAAGTCGGAACTCAACCTCTCACAGACCCATTGACTTCATCAGGACAGAGCTTGACTCTCTGGCCAAGGCCTGACTTCCAACTGACCTTTCCTCCTTTGCCTGATCATTTCAGGTTGGGCACTTGTGCCATGCCCAGTACTTTTATGTGGCTGCTGGTGTACATGGCAACCTGCACAGCAGCGTGGTCCTGTGGTCCCACTGATGGATACGCACCCTGCAGTGGGAGATGGCCCACCAGTGGTCTCGGGCCTCGGTCACCTGGACCAGGTGGTTGTAGTGACGTAGCAAATGTGGGAGTCCATCCAGTGGTGGCTGGTCCCAGTACACCTGCAGGAAGTAGTCCCGCTCAACGTCCAGAGCTGACAGTATTCCTGATGACTAAAGCATCTCCTGTGGGTTGGGGTGCCTACTTGGGGACTACAGACCCCACAGACTCTAGACCCCAAGGAGTCCCAATATCACATCAGTCTGCTGGAGCTCCATTCAGTGCATCTAGCTCTGATGGCATTTACTACATCAGTTCGAGGTCAAGTTGTGCAGGTCCAGATGGACAATATCACAACCATGTACTACCTCAACAGGCAGGGTGGGATGCATTCCTCTGGCTGTGTCAGGATGTCCTCTGCACCTGGACCCTCGTGCGTGAGTCTGGATGCCGATCTCCTGGCTATCCACATGGCTGGAGTCTCCAGCCAGCTCATGGATGCCCTCGGCCAGGTGGGCGAGGCATCTCACAAGTGGTCCCTTCATCAAGAAGTAGTAAACTATCTGTTCTCCCAGTGGGGCACTCCCTAATTGACCTGTTTGCTTTCTGGGAGAGCAAAGCTGAGTCTGTTTTGTAGCCCCAACCACCACCACAATGTGGAACTCTGATGTGGGATGCCTTTGTGAGGCCCTGGACCCCAGGCCTCTTTTACGCCTTCCTTCCCTTTCCTCTAATCCACTGGGTGCTGGTCAATGCATGAAGGGACAAGGCGCAGGTGATCTTGGTAGCCTGGACTGGCCACGCTGGTTCTGGTACCCAGATCGCCTTAACCTCAGCAGCATCAGGCCTTCGTGGTGCCTGCCTCTAAACCCAGACCTGTTCTCCTGTCGCAAGTGGAAGGTCTTACACTCAGACCTTCAGCCCCTGCACCTGACAGCCTGGTTCCTGAGTATCTAGAGTTCCAGGCTTTGGGTCTCTCAGAGGAGGCTCTCCAGGTTGTGGAAGCCTCCTGAAAGGGTTGACCACCAGTGTTATGCCTTGATATGGAAGTGCTTTTCAGTTTGGTGCCAGAGCATGAAGCTGGGCCCCTGTTCTGCCCCTGGCTAGCATTCTGGACTACTTGTGGTCCATCTCCCATTGGGCCTGAAGTCGATGACCCTCAAGGTGCATCTGGCTGCCATCTCTGCATATTGGGCATGGGCGGTATGCTGGGCACAGAAAAGGTGATCGGATGCTTCTTTAAAGGCCGTGACCACCTGTCCCTGCCAGTGCGTGAACCACCACCACCGTGGGACATGTTGCTGGTCTTGGCAGTGCTAATGGGCAAGCCATTCAAACCAGTGCACAGGTGTGATAAAACTCACCTGTCATGGAAGACTGCCTTCTTGGTGGCTATCACCTCTGCCAGAAGGATCAGCGAGCTCCATGTGCTCTCAGTGGAGACTCCTTACTTGGTGTTCCACTGGGACAAGGTTGTCCTCCATCCCAACCCAAAGTTCCTTCTGAAGGTTGTTTGAGTTTCACCTTAACTAGTAGTCCAAGCACAGGCTCCACATTGGACCAGAGGTGAGCACTCGCTATTATAGGAGTGCACGACTGGAGTTTGGCAAGATATTCGCCAGCTGTTTGTCACCTGCGCTGAAGCCACACCTGGCAAACTGGCATCTAAGTGGATGATTGTCAGGTGGATTGTTTCCTGCATCAGCCTCTTCTATAGGTTGGCTGGTAGAGGCCTCCTGTAGAGCTTGGGGCTCATTCCACGGACATACCGCTGACTCATTAGCTGCTTCCAGGGACGCCCTATCCAGGAAATCTGCAGGCTGCTACCTGAAGTCGGCACACTTTCCTTTCCCATTAGTACATCGACCTTGAGTCACGCCTGGAATCTGGTTTTGGGACTTTGGTTCTCCAATCCCTTTTCTCAAGTAGGTGTGTGTTTCCTCCTTTCAGAGAACTGCTAGGAGTCTACAAACATGTAGATAGTGCACCATACCCACGTCCCTAGAAATGAGGGTTATTCACCTGTAGCTGTAATTCTAGGAGTGCTGTATGATGCACATCCACACCCAACTCTCCCTGGAAAATGGCACATGGATCCTTGCTTCCTGTGTCAAGATCTGACATTGCATGGCAGAGCCGAGGAGGATACCACCCAGGTGGGTGGAAGGAGCTTAGCTTAAAGACATTCTGGCTGGATTTAAAGGGAAAAAGACTGCCAATGTGGATGAGCCCTATACCACTCCTAGAACTACAGTTACGGGTAAGTAACTCTCATATAAATGCTATGTTACAGTGTACTGTTTTAGCTATTAGAGGAATGGTGGAGATACTGCTGGTACACAGTACTTGTTCATTGTATTTGGCTACATGGTGGTTACATCACACAAGAGAGAATACCAAACATACAGGGAGACCTTTACTACTGAACCATATGCCATAAAACCCATTTGCTACATGGCAGTGCCTCTCATTGGGAGTTTAATGTTATCACATGTTGAACAGTTAGTTGATTGATCCATGTCCCCGCATTTGAAAGTGGATGTAGATTCTGTGCATGCTGTATTGTACAAGGTAGAGAAACAAATTGGTATGACTTCTAACAGGCTGTTTACTGTAGCTTTGTTTTTATTTATTTATTCATGTCTTTGTTTACGGGTAAGTGCACTGATCCAGAGGACCGTTTCATTCATGACCAGGCCACAGGGTGGCAAGCAACAGAGAAAATACAGCAACACATATGGGGAAACTTCAATCTATACTGTAAATTCACACCTCGGCACGAGGTGGTGTAGAAAAAGAAATACAAATAACATAATAGTACAAGGCAGTGACCAGGCACACACAGTGTGAAAAGTGGCCATACTTAGCAATAGAAATAACATGAGATACAGGAGCCACATTACATGTTGCAGGAGAGCATATGTAGCATTATAAATATGACGTGAGACCAGTTTAGTACAGTCATCAGTAAAGTTCTGCGGGTTCATATAGTTAGAGTCCCACATCAGTTCATGGATTTGAGGTAGCGAGGAAGGAGGGTTATAGAGAACTACAGTGACGAGGGAGGGATGAACAGGAGGGCAGCGGAGGAAAGGAGACATGGGCATTAGGGTGCCTTTGTGTTACTTACTGGATGTAGTGACAGTCAGCAGCTGCTAGGAGCCAGGTTTTTATGGCCTGTTTGAAGGCAAAGTGTGAGGGGATGCGTGGATAAACTGTGGGAGCTTGTTCCATAGGGAGGGTGCAGAGATGGAGAAAGCTCTACTTCCCATTGCTGTGGAGACGAGAGTGTCTCCAGTGGGGGACTGAGGATGCCCTGAGTGTCCTAGGAGCTACTCTGTCAGGAGGAGACAGTAAAGGGATACATGTCGGTATCTTAGTGTATTGTCCACTAGACAGCCCATCACATAGTCAAAGCGTCCTTGTACAGGAGCCAGCCCAGTGACTGGTAAACAGTGCAGTGGTGGGTCTGGTGGGGAGCTCGAAGGACGAAACAACAGATAGAGTTATAGGTAGTGTTTAGTCTTGATTTCAAGGTGGGGGATACGAGGGAGTAGACGGGGAACAGTAGTCAGTACAAGCAGTAGGTAGCCCTGAGGCGATGGCAAGGCATGCTTCAGACGATAGAAGGTTTTGAGTCTGTAGGCAGCGCCAAGTTTTTGGTGGATTCTCCGACAGTTTTGTTAACATGCTCAGTGAAAGAGAGGGAGGGGTCAAGAGTGACACCTAGGTATTTAAAAGATGGGACATTCTCAAGAGGGGGCCTGCTGGGGTGCGACAAGGAGGGAGGAGTCGATTCGCAGCTTTGGCGAGGAAAGGCTTGGAACCAAAAAGCATGGACATAGTCTTTTCGTTGACTAGCAGCCTTTTGGCAAGGAACCATTTATGAGCAGAGCCATAGTTTTATGTGAGGATGGAGGAAATGAGCTCGATGGAGTTATCACTGTGGTAGAGAACCAGTCGTCTGCATAAAGGAAGCGTTGACAACTGAGGCTATCCTCAGGAGTGAATCAGTGAAAATGGAGAAGAGCAGGGTCCGAGTATGGAACCTTGGGGACTCAGGCGCATAGGAGGGCAGCAGAGGAGGCATTGTTGATGACAGACTGAGATTGACTGGATAGATAGATACAGAACCAGGCTGCAGTTCCACCGAGCAGCCAAAGAGAGACAGGGTTGAGTGGAGGAGGAGGTGGTGGTCAGCAAGGTCAAAAGCCTTTGATAGGTCTATGAAGACAGCTCCTGTGACTTTGCCTTGGTCCATATTTCTCAGCACATGATCAGAGAAAATGGCCAAAGCAGAGGAGGTACTGTGGTGCTTAGGAAACCACTCAGGAGAGGACATAAGAGGTTATACTTTTCGAGTTGCTTTGAGAACTGAGGTGCACAACTTTTCAAGCAGTTTGCTCATGTGAGGGAGTAGGGAGCTGGGCCTATAATTATCAGGGGATTGAGGGTCGCTTTTGAAGATGGGCACATTTGCATGTTTCTAGGAGTTGGGAACCATAGAAGATGTAAGGGCAAGGTTGAAGAGGAAGGTGAGGGGTTAAATCAAAGCAGGGCAGATGAGTTTAAGAAATGGGTATAATCCATCACTGCCAGGGCTGCTTTGGCAGGGAGAGATTTCAGGAGCTTAACAGTGTCTGTATGCCCAATGACTTTGAAGTGGAAAGTTGGGGTGGGGGGTTCAGGGCAGAGGATGCCTGTGGTGGGAGCTTGCTCAGATAGGGATAAATCAGTGAACTTCATGTCGAAGATATTGCAATCTCGATGGGGTCTGAAATAGGACCAGGAGTTTAAGCTCGTTAATTGTCTACTGGACTTGGGGTTAAGGATAGTCCCAGTAGAAGCCCAGAAATGCGTGGATTGCCAAGGTTGTCTTTCTGTTGATTAATGTAGAATTTGCCCTTGAGTGATTTTGCAGTCTGTTTGCAGGTGTTGCGTAGCTGTCTGTAAGTACTCAGAGGAGGAGAGGGTGATGGCTTATAGGCTTTCCATTTGTTATCCTGAGCTTTCATTAGTGCCAGCAGTTCTTTGGAGAGCCAGTGGGTACAGCCAGCTCTTACCCTTCTGGTTGTGATGGGAAATGGCTGTCCTGTAGGTGGGAGAGTTTGGATGTGAGGTAAGTGACCGCATCGAATAAGCTGCTAAGATGGTAGAAGGTTGACCAGTCTGTGGCCACTTACGTCACTAAGGACAGGGCTAGGGTCCGAGCAGTTAAAGTTCCTGAAAGACGAGATTCTGTGAGGGTGGATGGATTTGTAGACAGTATAGCATAGGTAGGGTGTGGTCACTTATGGAGTCAGACATAGTGCCTGCTTGGAGGACTGTCAGCCGGTTTGTAATGCTTTCTCTTTCCAGGAATAACTGAGTGTCATGAACAAATTTAGATGTCAAGCGGTTGAAATAGTTCTGTAATACAGTGCATAGTACAGACCTGATATGTGTTACGATATTAGCTGGTAAAGTTTCACTAACAATATAAGAACATAAGAAAATGGGCAGCAGAAGGAGACCTCTCGGTCTATCAGGTCTGCTCATAATAATAAGGGTTGTTTCCGACTTTGGTTTACCTCTGGGGCTCCCTTCTCCTCCCCTGGATTTCTGGTCTTCCCCTTACAAGACCTCCTGCCATTCCTTTATGCCTATCCCAGGCTCTTTTGAAGGTTCTCACTGTCCTTGACTCCACCACCTCCTGTGGTAGTTTGTTCCATGCCATCACCACTCTCTCTGTAAAGAAGTGTTTCCTTACATCCCTTTAAATCTCCCTCCCACCAGCTTAAAGCTGTGCCCTCTGGTGGTGGTGGTGGTGGTGGTAGTCCTCCCATTAAATAGGTTCCCCAGTCCACTCTGTAAATTCCCTCAAGTACTTGAACGTCTCTATCATATCCCCTCTGCCTCCTCTCCTCCAGCATGTACATCCCCAGGTCCTCCAATCTATCTGTGTATGATCTATCCTGTTGTCCTTCTATCATTTTAGTCGCTCTCCTCTGTTATATATTGGTTAGAATCCCTTTAGGATCCAGTGTAGTAAAAATGAGACTTCACTAATATATATCATGTCAATATCTAACTATTGTAGTGTTACCCTTAAAGGGACACTATCTACGCCTTCTTCCTATGCAGTGCAACTAGTTCAAGGACTTGAAATAAAAAAAAAAAATTAAGTGGGTAAAACACTAATATAGTGGGCATTCAGTGTTTCACTTTTATTGAGAAAAAGTAACAGATAAAAGTGGCCAGCTACATCAGTAAATTCTACTGGTGGTGAGCAATCATAAAATGTTATTTTTAAACTAGCATCAGTTTGAGGCATAAGGGGTTTGACTGTGTCCCTTGTACTATACTTGGTTTCATATTTGATGCTTGTAGGAACTACAGATCTTACTTGAGAGGGTTCCTGCAGTAGGTCTTCACACATAGGACTGTGCCCCTGACGTCAGGACCACGGCAAACTTGTAGCTAGCAGTCATCAGCGAGGCCGCCCCTGACTTCAGGTGACGGACATCAGCATGACTATAAAGGCAGTCCTCACCCGCCTCTAGTTCTTTTTCCCCGTCGTCGACCTGAAACGCATTTGACCTCACACAGTAGAACAGTTATCGCCGCCATTTTCAGAACATTTTGCCTTATTTTCCAATCTTTCTATCATCTGTAACAGTGTATGTCATCTCGTTGTCCCAAGAAAAAGTGCTCCAAGTGCAGTCGCAGATCCTGCAGGACGACTATTCCTGTTGTGTCCTCTGCCTGGGGCCTAAGCATAACACCAAGAGAGTGCTCTATCTGCCAGGGTTTCCAATCAGGCTACATGCGCCTGGCCACAAGAGGACCTCAGTGCCCATTTACTGACCCAAAGACTGGCATCAATGGAAAAAGAGCTCCAGGAGCTGAGGGAAAGAGAGTCATCGCCAGCCCCAGAGAAAAGGAGGAGAGCGCTGGGAGTGGAGTCACTTCCACTGAGGAAATCCAGCCAGACAGCTGACGCCCACTCGGGTGGGGTCTCCACCCCTGAGTACCCCACCTCCAGGGCCTTCATTCGCTCCGGTGGACTGGACGCCCCCCCACCAAGGTCAGCGGGCAGTGTGGGGTATCCTCTTCGGAGGATCCGGCTCACGGTACATGCTCGAGCCCTGCCATTAAGTTGCCCTCCGTCTCCACTGCCAGGCGGCCAGCCCAGGCCGATCAGCCTGACTCTAGCCTCCTAGCTTCTGTCAGCCCAGCCGCTGTCTGTAAGTCAGTCAATGGCTCCTCCGTCATTCATCAGGTCATCACCTCTGAGTCGGACGCCAGACCACCTGCGTGGTGATTTCTCTCCGTCCAGGACTCCCTTGTGGACCCGACACGGGCAGAAGAGAGCATGCAGGTTCCTCTTCATCCACCGGTTTCTCCCTCAAGGGAATTTCATGTCCTTCTCAACCTTTTGGGCCTGATCACCAGGATCCTCTTCCGTTGGATACCTTACAAGACCTGTTGATGGGGACTCTTCCAGACCTCCCTCTTCTCCAGGCTCTGCTCCACCAACGGATCTTCACCCGACACCTGATCCCTCGCTGGACACCTTTGGGGCATTATGGATCCAGCTCCTTCTGGCCCTTTGGAGTTGTCGTCCCCACCCCCTCTGCTGATGGACCCACCTCCCTAGCGGGCCCTTGGCACTGCTCTCCGGGCGGGCCCCACGCCTCCATCGGGTCCAAATGGGTACTATCCTGGGTACACACCACAGTATCCAAGTACCCAACGCTGTGTCAGTCACTGGGATACCCTCCTCTGACACCAGGTTACCCGATGCCGGGTCAAGCCATGCATTATCAAAGGTACGAGTACCCTTACTGGTACCAACCACCCAGTTATCCTTATCCTACAGGGCACCCGGGTTATCCACCACCCCTCTTCCTCCTCCACTGCCATAACCAGAACTGGATGTCATTCCTGCCTGGTGGAAGGATGCAAAATCTCAGCTGCTTCAGGAGTTGGGTCAGCTTCAACTGGTGGTAACGTGCCACCCAACCTCACAGAATGCCACCTGGTAGCCTGGCTCCCTCTAGTCGAGCCTCGGACAGAGGTTTGGGTGTTCTGCCCTCAGGCATTATAGAGCATAGGCTTCGATTCCAGTACCAGAGACTTCTCTGCCCAGTAGGCCGAATCATCGAGTCAGGCGAGGACTGTGATGTGGGGACCAGTCAGACCCTCACTATCTCATTGAGCCCCAAGCTGAAAGAATCTCAAATCGCTCGGAGGACCCATCCTTTGCTGAGCTCCTCCAGACTATTCAGAAATCTTGTGGATGGGCCTCACAAGATTGGATCCCAAACACAGAAGACTGGCCGAACAGTTGGACTTGGTCAGTGCGGCCCCTCCCATTCCTCCGTGGATGGGGCCACATGACCCCACAAGACCTTACGTCCACTATTTGGCAGCAACTGTTGTCCATCCGGCTGTTTCAAAAAGGCAGATAGGACCTACCACCCCGGAAGGGATTTTCCACCTCACTGCCCAACCTGAGGCCGACTCTCTTGTGATCATGGCTGCTCATGATAGGTCGAGCCCAACCTCAATATCTTAGCACTCTCCTCCAGACAAGGAGTCAAGCAGATGGACCAGTACCATCTGTGCCTTGTCTACTTTCGCCCATAAATTACGTGGGTCTACATGGTGGCATTCCAGAAAGCCTCTTTGTCAGATCTGGAAAGGATCTTCAGGAGATTCCCGATGAGCAGCTCAGGAACAAACTCCTGGAGAAGGTCAGGATGAGTAAATCATCCTGCCACCATGTTCTCCATGCCACCTATTACTCTGTGGACTTGGTAGCACAAGTGCGGCTACTGGCATCTGTCTTAGTTGCCTTGCTTGGCTTCATCTGGAGGTTGGCTCAAGATGTGCAGAGTTCCCTTTAGATGCTCCCTTCAGGGCCCAGTTCTGTTCGGCAGCAACACCAAAGATATTATCACAGAACTGCAAGAGAGCAGCAAATCCTTAAAGGATGTCCTGCTCTTACTGCTCGGAAAAACCATAGCAGCAGCCCTTTCGCCGCCAGCAGAAATGGAATAAACAGAACCAGGGCAGACAACAGACCAAGCATCACTCCCAGGGTTCTGGTGTTCAAACCCTCCCCCAGGCCAAGTTTCCTAAAACTGCCTCGGGAGTGCCCTTCCTCTGCATCCTGACTCCTCACCCCTCCTGCTCCCTGCTCCCTCCTATTCCTGAGGAGGAACAGTGGGGAATATTCGCCTCCACCTGAGGGCCTGAATCGCAGATGCATGGGTTCTTCAACTCATAGCTAGAGGTCACTTGGTAGACTTCCTGAGAGACTTCCCTCCAACCTTCCGGAAGGTCGCATTACCCATCCGCCAACAATATCTGATCCACCAGGAAATTCAAGCTCTACTGCAGAAGTCAGCCATAGAGTGAGTTCCACCAGAACAGGAAGGAAGGGGTTTTGCTCCACTTCTTCCTAGTTCCCAAAAAGAAAGGAGATCTCAGGCCTGTCTTAGATCTCAGCATGCTCAACCTCTTCGCAGAATACAAGAGGATCTTACTTTGAGTGGGAGCTCTTGCAGCCGGCTATTACCATTAGGACTAACGCCATGAGCGTTGGGACCCACCGACTTCTCAGCCAGCCATACCCAGCAGGGACGGCCCCGGCGTCGGCTCCCACACCGGCGTTGGCCATGGTATAAAGGGGCGCACCAGCTCCACCCCAGTTCCTTTCCACACAACCCTCTCACATTGGGGAAGATTTTAGCTTGCCAGTTGCCAGCAAAAACGTTTCGATATTTTGCCTTTTTTCTTTACTATTTTGACGGTTTTCATCCGGCGCATGTCGTCCCAATCGTCGGTCTCATCTTTGGGACCTCATAGGAATAAGTGCAGTTCGGCCGTCAGATACCATCGAAGATGGCCACACTAAGTGTGTCTTCTGCCTGGGCCCTAACCCGACACTGCGGCCTGTTCCACCTGTTGGCTTCACAAGCAGGACTAGGATCCGCCGTTTGAAGACTCTAAAGTTTCCTTTTGAAACAGAAGATGGACCGCACACCTCTGGGGAGAAGGCCAAGCACAAGGACAAGTCCAAGCGGTGCCGGGACAAGGACCGTAGTCCCGGTCTAGGTCGATCTCGTTCGGACCTCCCCAGGAAGCCCCGCCTTCTCGGCTCCAGAGAGCATCACTCCAAAAGGATTCCGCCTCCTGCCAAAAGGCCCAGGCTAAAGCAGGTACATCAGGGGAAACCTGCTAGGCCCAAGGTGATGCTGCTCAGGGTCATCCCTAAGACCTGCTGGGTACAAACTTCAGCCCTGCCCGCCGAGGTCCTAGCTTTGCCCGATAAGAGTAAGCCTCTGGAGTCAAGGGACACTCCAGCACCCACCCCTGCAAGAAACTGTCGTCGGTTCCGTACTGACACCTTTAGAAGAGGCAAAGAAACTGGCGCTACTGAAGAAGGGCGACATCTGCATCCCCAAGTCCTCCTCCCCATGGGACTCTCCAGGAGGCTGCCCTCAGGGCTGCTGGACACTTCAGATCCCACAGTCCCCTTTCGGGCGGCGGCCTCTGTGTTTTCAAGGAGGAGCTCCAGGAACTTTTCTGTTTTTGTTGGGGTCAAGTCCAAACCAGACCCCTCAAGCCGGCCTGTCACGGTTCCGGACTCATCGGCAAACCACAACCGGAGGGTGTCCTCATGCCTTCGCCCATGAAGACTCCCCGAGAGGCTGCTGTCACCATCCTCCATGGTCCGATCCGTTCTCAGTCGGTAGACCGATGCCAGCGCTCACCGAGGTCAGGTAGCCGGCGCTGGTTCAGGTCTCCTCTGGAGCCATTCTCGTTCCGATGGGTGGGCCTGCTCCTGACATCGGTCCCCAGACTGACATTCGTGACCGCCGGCCTGGAGAGTCAACGCCCAGCAGGGCCAGTCCTGGGCAGGTCCGCTACTCCTCACCCAGTAGCCGGGTCGTCCTCTTCCCTTTTCGAGAATCGTGCCCCAGGAGAAAAGGACCAACCCCGCTTGCCTCCTAATAATCCAGCCTTTATGGGCGTCATGAGGCACATCCACGCCTCCAGTGAATGGGATAGCCAAGTACCCGAGGCAAGGAGCCCAAATCCTTGTACTTCTTTAGTGGACACCTTCCAGGATCTTACCAGGATTACCTGGAAGCATCCGGCTTTGGTCCCGCAGTTCTCAAAAGTCAGATAGACTGTACAGAGCCCCGAGAGATGAGCCTTTCCTGGCAGAGCACCTTCAGGCAGACTCTTCTGTGATTATGGCTGCTCATTTAGTTTTCTTTTGTTGACCGGTAAGTGCACCAGACAAATCCTGCCTATCTTCAGGCATGACCTGGGTGGGGGATACAGATGAATGCCAACTGACCTTGAAGCAGATTAAGCTGTTGGTGGTATTTTTAGCTGAATGAGGAAATTTGGCCAGGACACCATGGAAATTCCACTACTCTTTCGATAAGTGCCATGGGATCTTTAACATCCACCTGAACTACCACCAATCCAAGCAGATGGGACCTCGGTTTAACGTCTCATCCGAAAGACGGCACCTCAGAAGTGCGGCACCCTCTCATGCTGCACTACAGTGTCAGTACTGGGATATTAACCCAAGTGCCAGATGTGGAACTGAACCCACAACCCTCTGATCTCCCGGCCTCAAGAGGCGAGTGTGTTACCTACTGAACCGCTGACACTGACTCATGATAAGTTTAAGCAGCTGAAACATCTTAGCTCCCAGCCTCCTCACCCAGAGTCTCGCTATTTGGACCAGGTGGGCAGAGGGTATATTCTGCCTTCACCTGCTCCATTATGTCCTTTAATTTCCTGACACATATGGTTCAGTACCAGAATCCACTCTGGGAAAGGGGACAGCAGCTTGTTAATGCCTTGCCAGACTCGCCAGAAGACAGAGATTCTGGATGTCCTTAAAGAGGGACTATGGTCACAAATTACTGGCATCAATAAATTCAGAATATGGATCAACATAGCCCAAATCACCCTCATGCCAAAACTGTGATCCCTAGGTCACTTTGTTTAAAGTTACAAATCATTTTACAAACCTAAATTCTCTGCCTGTTCAAAAAGCCAGTTTCAGTGAGCGGTGCTGATGATGTCATCTCCTGAACTACAGTCTACCTTCCCTGTCAGCAGCCGAACAGGACCTGCTTCTCTAAAAGTTTAAAACTATGTGCAAATTGTTTTCATGATAAAACAGGCAGCACCATTCAATAAACATTGCTTTAAAACCTATGTGTGTTTCAGCTTTTGTAACAAAGTTGACAAATTCATATTTTTGTTTTGGTGCTTTTTGTTGTGGTCCTTTTCTCCTGGGTTGCTGGATGCTAAGTCACAGCACACTAATGTGAGATTTTCAGACTGATATCTCTGATGTGGCGAAAGGTTGTGATCATTCACACGTCATTCAGTTGAGGTGATTTCTCAGGATGGTACTTTAAATCAATTATTCCATCACCCTGTAAATGGGTGTGGGAGAGAATAGTGCTGTTTTGAAACCTTACTAAAAGCTTCTATGCAGTGGCCCACTCAGTGCTTAATTAATCAATCAAGCAATATTTTATTCATCATCAAAATATGAATGAATGGGATACTCAGTTGAGCAGAGCTCATTTTCTGGTTTCTCATAAGCTGTTATTTGAGCTATATTCAGGCTCATCTTCGTTGTACTCCACATGACAATGATTATTTTACCAGGGCTAACACTTCCACCTCTAGTAGGAATTCACATATAAGGCCCTATTAAAACTTATTGTAAAGCAGATACTAATAAACAGCAGTGCAGTTACCAACACTGCAACACTTGTAGCAATACAGCTTCCAACAGGCACTGCAGAGTAGCACTACATGGTATCAGCAGCCTGGAGGCATTCTGATCATCCTGCAACTCTGGAAAATGAACCACACCAAAAAGGCATTAAAATACAAATTTGTCAACTTTGTTGCAAAACCTAAAACTCACAGATTCTATAGCACAGTTTTGGAATGGTGCTGCCTGTTTTACTTGTGAAACCATTGCAGAATGATCTTTTAACTTTGGAGAAACAGGTCCTATAAGCTTGCTGACAGGGAGGGCTAGACTGTGAGTTCAGGAGATGACATCATCAGCACCTGTTCACGAAACTGGCTTTTGAACAAGTAGTGAAATCAGGGTTACAACATAGTCCAAAACTTTAAAATGAAGTAACACGGAAACCTAGTGTTTGGTATGAGATTTATTGGGCTTATGCTTATTCTGATTATGCAGTGTAGCACGTTTGACCAGAGTCCCTCTTTAAGTCGGGCTCGGACGTAGCACGCATGTTCTCCGTGCCTCGTACAACACTACAGACATGGTGGCCAGAGCACAGCGCCAGGGGTCTGTCTCGCACCACGCTTGGTTGAGAGTCTCTGCTTTCACCAAGATCTGCAGTCCAGAACCGGACCCCCAGTGGGGTTGTGTCATTTGGTCAGGAGACAGTCATTCATCTCTGCTCCAGGAGTCTGGGAAATCCATCTGGTCTGTCCGTCAGATGTACAGAGGAGACCAGAGGAAAGTGAAGAAACTGCCATTTCGGAAACCCTCGGGTGCCCAGGCCGCGTGGCAACCAACAAGGCCAGAAAGGTGGCTTTAAAGGAGAGCCATTAACCAGCAGCCTGGGCGCTCCTTTTCCTGAGAGTCTCGTTTCCAGGAGAAACATTTCAATTCAGGCCCTTCCTTTGGTCTCTCTCTTGGCCTCAGGTTTTCCCCAAGTGCCTCGCGGTAGTAGTGGCGTTTCTACACCACAAGGGCATTTATGTGTTCCGACCTGGACGATTGCTATTTTCAGCCCCTCCCAAGACAGTCTGAAGGATCCTCTTCCTTCACGCTGGACCTTTTCTCCAATCCGGCATCTCGGTCAATTACCCCAAGTCCCAGCTACTACCCTCCCAGCACCTCCAGTTCATTGGGTGATGCTGGACATGGTCCAGAGCAAGGCGTCCCTCCCTCAAGACAGAGCAGAGACCCTTACCTCTGAAGTGGCACTAGTGGCTTCCTCCCATTGGACCCTAGCGTGTTCGGTCCTGCAACAATTGGGACTGATGGCAGCCACCATTTCCACAGTCCCTCTGTCCAGACTGCACATGAGGGTAACCCAGTGGTCTCTCATTAGTCCAATGGGATAAATGCCAGACCACATGGATCACAGAGTCTTAGTTTCCAACTATCTTCAGTGGGAACCCTCTGGTGGCAGGACTTATCCAACCTTTGGTGGGGTACCCTTCCATCCTCTGTCTCCCACCATGATTCTGACATCCGATGCCTCATACCTGGGATGGGGCGCATCTGGGAGACCATCGGACCCAGGGCACTTGGTCACTCATGGAGGAGAACCTTCACATCAGTATCCTAGAGACAAGAGCAGTGCTCTGTGCTCTTCAGGCCTTTCAGTCCCTCTTAGTTCCGGGAACACTACTCATATAGACAGACAACATGGCCACTGTCTGGTACCTCAACAAACAGGAGGCACTGTCTTACCCCTTTGCGGAGGCGCGGTCTGGTACTTGGCTGTTCAACATGGCCTCTCGCTGACAGCAGTCCACGTACAGTATTCACAACATCCTGGCAGACGGTCTCAGCTGATCAGTCGCCAGGGCTTACAAGTGGGAAATAAAGCAGGAGATAGTAGAAGATCTTTTTCTTCAGTGGGGATGCCCAGACATAGACCTCTTCACCTCCCCATCTAATGCAAACTACCCAGCTTTTGCTCGCTCGTTCCAGGCATGGTGCTTTTGGTGAGGCGCACTGTCTCTATCCTGGACAGGGAGATTTCTATATGCTTTCCCTCCATTTCCTAAGCGTGCAGAAGGTTCTGCTGAGCTTACAGGCAGAGGGCCCACTTGATTCTCATTGCCCTCTGTGGCTTCGAGATTTATTTCTCTACTGCAGCAGTTAGCACTGAAACCTGCAGTACCTCTTCCTCTCTCCATAACCTTCTGTCCCAGGAGCAGGGCAACCTGGTACACCCAGTCTCAAATCACTCCACCTTCATCGTGGCACCTGTGGACCTAGCAGCCTCTCACTATGGCATATCGGCCAGAGTTGCTGCAGTCTTAGTGGAGGCCAGAAAACCCTCCACTAGATCCACGTGATGCTATGACATGGAAGAGATTTACAATTTGGGCTACAGCAAAGGCTTAGACCCCTTTCCTGCTCAGCTTCCCAGGTTTTAGAGTACCTTTACATTTACCAGATATGGGCCTCAGCTATTCTCTCTGAAGCATGGGTGTAGCCAGGCATACTCCAAGTAATCATGGTGTGCAATTTTATCTAAGGGGTAGCAATAGGCTCTGAACTACTTCTTTTTCCATGAAAACTAACAAAGAAAATGCTGAACCTTTCTGTAATTTTATTCATAGGAGTCTAAACTAGAAGAACTGGTCACTAATACTGTCTTTGCATCCCAAGGATAATACAACTTTACAGGCTCTGGGCTGGTATGTGGGTGTCTTAGGGAGCAATGCATGGCATTGTATTTACCCATGCATGGCAACAACCATTGTCATGAGATACAAAAGTTGTATGTATTGTGCCAAATAAGGCAACAAACACGGTCCTGGTGTACATTTGTATATTGTCTGGCTGCAGCGGGCGAGTAGTGACTCACTTGGTGTGCAGATTTGAAATCCCTGGCTACACCCCTGCTCTGAAGGTCCGCCTCTCACGGTTTTGGCCTACCACCTTCCAGTGGAAGGCAAACCCTTTCTCAGATGGAGATTTCCAGAACCTTTCTGAAGGAATCCTTCATCTAAAACCTCCAGTCTGGAATCCTGTTCCCCTGGGATCTTAATTTCATGATAGAAAAGCTTAGTTTGCCCCCTTTGAGCCAGCAGTAGGCTGTGATATGTGTTCTTAGTGTGGAAAACTCTCTTTTTTTTGCTATCACTTCAGCTTCGAAGAGTTTCAGAGCTCAGGCTCTAGTTGTAGAGAGCCTTATTTGATTTTCCACAGAGACTGGGTGGCTCTGCGGACAACCCTTCCTTTCTGCGAAGGTAGTGTCAGAACGTGCTTCAAACCAGAGTGTCGAGTTACTGTTTTTTTTATCCCGAACACTCCAACAGGGGGAGTATCTCCTGCACACCCTTGACATGCACAGGATTCTGAGATATTATGTCTCAAGGACTCAGGAGGTTCACAAGTCGAACCAACTTTTGTTGCCTTTGCCTCTCAGTACCAGGGGAAAACTGTGTCCAAACAGACTCATTCCAGGTGGCTGGCAAATTGAATTCATTACATTTACAAGAAGTACGAAAAACCCTTCGGGACAGTCAAGGGCCACTAGTACTAGGGATGTGGCCACTCTACAACCTTTTCAGGAATGTGTCCATCATGGATATCTGTGCAGCAGCCACTTGGTCCTCCATCCACACCTTCACTAAACATTACAGTCTGGACATTGATTTTAGGCCCAGGGCTGGCTTCGGTCTAGTAGTCCTGCAAGGTTTTCTGGCATGAGTGACCTGTAGTTGGCAGACATTTTCCTCCTTCCGAACCTTACCTCTGACTCCTAAATTTCATTTGGTATTCAGTCCTTTGTGTGAAGACCTACTGCAGGAACCCTCTCGAGTAAGATATAGTAGTTACGAAGAACTTACCGCAACAGTAGATTTTGAGAGAGGTTTCTGCAGTAGGTTTATATTTCTCACCCTCCTTCCCCCGGCTCCTGTGTTTTTTCTTTCTTCCTTCCCAGGACTTTGTTTCATCCGGGCACAGGGTCCAAGAGTTTCCACTCCTATTTTCTGCTTCCTCTTTAGAGGTCTCTGGTGGAAGAACTGGAGGGCGGGCAGGGATCACCCTTTTATAGTCACGCTGGCGTCCGTCACCTGACACGGGCGGTCCTGCCAATGATTGCTAGCTTCAAGTTTGCTGTGTGGTCCTGGACGTCAGGGGCACAGTCCTCATGTGTGAAGACCTATTGCAGGAACCTCTCTCAAGATCTACTGTTATGGTAAGTTCTTATGTAACTGCTATGCATCTTAGTTAGAAGTGTACATGTATTTAATTTTAGCAAATGTAAACCAGAGGAAGCTCGTTTTTACCTGTGGGTGTCTCAACCTATCAGCAAAGTTGATTAAAGCTGGTTCAATCTCACCTTGTCTGGGACACTCAGTCAGATTTGTTTCAAAATGTTGTTTGCTGTGTGCCATAACAGAATTGCTATTATGTATGGGAATGCTGTAGGACTAGAATAATAAGGGTTGTTTATAAGGCAGCATGTGCTAGTTCTAGTAAAATTAGATTATAATGTCTAGAACAAAAAAGAAAATGCTGTGTTAGAACTTGGGCTAAAACTGGCACGCAGATGTGGTCTTGCACACTGGAAAATAAAAACTAAAGTACAAACAAAACACTAACCACAGGACTTTCTTAAAGAAAAATTAAGCATTGTTAGTGCTAAATATGCTTACCTTTTCCTGTACAGATCTCCTCACAGAAAACCTCATTGTTGCAAAGTAGTTTCAGATTCTATTTTGTGTGTATTTAAGCTAACCTTTTATAATCATAATGTGCCTGTTTGAACAAAACATGCAATTTAAAATTGGTCTTAAAAGTGTTATGCATGTTATATTCCAATACGTAATGCAGAGAAGAGAACATAAAGAAAATATGCAGTAATGTGATATCTGTATCCTAGGTGCTCACAGCCAGCCTTATAATGCAGCTCTTCTCTCTCGTAGCTGCTGGTGTTGAAGTAACGAGCAGAATAAAGATGTATTCATGCGATATCACAAAGCTCACTTAACCAGACGCCTTGATCCTGGATATTTCGCTGACAGTGAAATTGAGGAGAATATGGTGGAATGGCTTAGAGTGGTGACCTCTGCTCCTTTCTGATTGCTTCTGTTTTGAATTTTGATATGCTGGGGCTCCTCTTCCACAGTGCCCCACCGTCCAGTTTACAAAACATATTTCCTCTGTGTGTGAGAGCCTGCATGGAGGTGCTCCCCACTACCACCACCGCCAGCAACAAAATCAGGACCTGAGGCTAAGTGAGAGCTTGTCAGGGAGCTGGAGAGGAAGATGCTCAACAGCAGATGTGTATCAGGCGGAGATGGGGCTTGTCGGTGCCTAAAGGTGACTCCTGGGAGGCAAAAAATTACTTTAAAGGGTTTATTTTATCCAGAGAGTAAATATACAGTCCAGTTTTATTTTATAGAGCACCTTTCATACCATGCAAAGATGAAGCTGTGAACTGTAGACATGATCATGTATGTGAATTGTGCAGGGTACTATACAAGGCTGTCTGTGCCCTGCTGGCTAGCAGTCCCATGACCCTAAGTGCAATTACGTAATGTACTGTATTATGGAAAATAATGAACAACCTGTCCTTATCGCTGCTTATGAAAGCTCAACTGATGGGCAGTTCTTGTGAAAAGCATTTCACAGTGTATATATGTATTTAGTGCAGGCAGCCTCTCATTCACTTTTTCAGCCCGATTGAGCTACATTTCTGAGAGAGAAATGATATGCAGGCAGGTGCCATCCTTGCTGCATTTCTTCTACAAAAGACAACTGTACCATAATGGGTGATAGGAATGGTCTTCCTCACAAGGAATCAAATGTAAAAGGATACTGTAGAGAAAAGTATATATTTTCTTCAAAATATTTTGTGCAAAGGTTTTATTCATATTACAGTTTTAAACAGGATATGACTAGTCTGTTAAAGGTTCTAGGACACACCTGGAAGTAAGCTACTTGCATGTCAGCATGTTTCTCCTGGACAAAAATGTAAATCGCCTGCACATCCTGTGACAATAATCCAAAAGAAAGCAGTAGGAACATTTCAGATTGGTACTGCAAATTAACTTCTTTAGCCATAAGAAGTTTGAAGAGTCCCCTAATCTTTTGCTGATAGCTTTTCATAGATGTTAAAAAGTCACGATGCCTCTAAATTGAAAATATGTAGAATTGTAGTACACACTGAATGTGATGAGATAGAAAGGAAACAAACGCCTCCCACACATTGATGAAAAGCTGTGCAATTTAGTGAATCTTGTATTGGCAGAGATTACACTAACCACATTAGTAGCGTGTTGTTAAATATCTTTATTTTAAAAGCAGGGTAAACAGTCGCAACTGCCACTTCGCCAGTGTTTCTTAACCCCTGGTTTATGTCCTCAGAGTGGCCAGAGGCTGCTGTGCTCTAAAATTATTTGGTCCAGTGTTTTATATTCAAAATGCATCTCTCACAGGTTCAGCCAGCATCCTTCTCCCTTTGATTTTCTGAAACTGGCCTTTTTGCCACTTTTGTGCTGCTGCACTAAAAATAGCTCCCTGACTCCTCCTTGTTCTAAGAGCCTTTTCTGTTCAAGCAGCCAGATTGCTACTGCAGTTTCCCAGGCTGCAGAACAGAATATGGTGATTTTTTCCTAATATATTTTGTTCCCTGTTTTGGTGTCATTTTCACTACTGTCCCACACCGGCATAGCTGCCTTTTTTCCTTCTGTAGGTGGGCTACGGAGGGACCCTTAACACCAATGCCAGTACTGTTTTGTGATCAGCCAGCATCAGATGCACAAATGCCAGGTTGGCCACACCTCCCTCCCAGAGCTGAGCACCATTCCTCTGCGGCGTGCTGAGCACCAGTGTGAAAGTCCCAGGGTACCCCCAGAAGAGCACAACTACCCATACATTGGGGCCATTATTCTTTTTTCAGTGGTCTCTAGACAGCTTCAGAGATTTCGTTTTCCTGCTTGAGTTTGACTGCTGTCAATGTTGTTTGAGAACAATCTACTTCTTTAGCGACTGCCTGTTCAATTTTTACGCCCCACTTTTCCCATCCTTTCTATAATTCTGTCTTTTTTTTTTTTTTTTTTTTTTTAATCCATCTGTCACACTACCACTAGCACCCATTCCCATGGGGAGATGTCCTCAGGTTTGCCAACTCCAACACTACCCAGGATCTCTTGTGGGTCCTGAAGCTACTTAGAGGATTAGTTGAAACTAGAGGCAGTATTCTTGTAAAGCCATTCCATATTTCTGATTTGATCCACACCAATAAGTCTAAAGAAATGGAATCTGTTGAGTGCACTCTTAAAAGACACTTTTTTTTGCCTTATGTCTTTATCCCCTATGTGCTCGGGACCTGCCACTCCTTCAGGCCACCACGGCCTCTGACAACCTACTACTCCCACAAGCCTCCTTACCTCATGTTGCAGCTTCCCTGGGGTAATCCAAGGAATCTTCTGGCCGGGTGGGTCCTCTCTGAGGGGGAAGGCACCAGGGCGGGCATCCAGCACACACTGTAATTGGCCCCAGGACGCTGCTGAGGCAGACATGGCTCCATTGGGAGTTTCTGGAGGTGTCGGCAGACCGCAGAAGTCATCCAGCCAATCCCAGAGTGGTTTCCGCTTTTCGGTGCTTCCCTTATTGCAACCCTCATGCAGTGCTCCTGATTTCCACTGGGGCTGCTGCAGGCGATGCGGCCCTGCTACCCACCCCAGGAGGGAGAGCAGTCCTACAGACGCTAATCCTCTCCTCCCCAACGACCCCCCAGCAACCCGAGTCCGTTCCCGAACCTGGGTCGCTGGCATGGTATGAGTGGAGGTGCCAGCGCTCAACCCTCTGCGCCACCGGGCCGGCTAAAAAGACACTTTTGGAAAAGTGTAAATTAGACTCAAAGTTTATCTTTGGAGAGCGTGTGTGAATCACATCTGCCTCAATGCTGTGCTTTCTAGTGCCCCATCAAAGTTTATGTTTTAATGGATTTTCTAATAGTTATGTCATACCTCTAATAGGCTGAGGTGACATTAGCCAAACAGCTATAGAGTTTTAAACTAAAACACTGATTTGGATACCGAACGATCTACTGTGTCCAGTCAGTACATTATGGGCTTCAGTTTTGATTGTTTTTTCCCTCTATTTAGGAAGTGGGTATGCCTGCAGATTATGTAAATAAGCTGGCACGGATGTTCCAGGATATAAAAGTGTCTGAAGATTTGAACCAGGCCTTTAAAGAAATGCACAAAAACAATAAGTTGGCATTGCCAGGTACCTTTTATTCACTTGTTATGTTTCCCATTGTTAAGTACTTTACAGATTTTTACATTTTTGCATCACAGTACTTGGAGAGATGTACTTACCCATTTCTTTTAATAGCGCTTTTAGAAGTCTGAACATTCTATTGATTAACCTTAACACAAAATGGTCACCTCAGAGGGATTGATAAAATGTAAGAAACTTGCATTTAAAAGATTTTGGGAAGCATTCTGGAATCTGCTGTGGTGCAGAGGGGTGACCAGCGGGTACTTCAGGGATCGGTCCTTGGGCCAGTCCTGTTCAGTGTCTTCATTAGTGATATTGCAGAGGGTCTGGAAGGAAAGGTCTGCCTGTTTTGCGGATGACACGGATCTGTAACGGATGGATACTCAAGAAGGGATGGAGAAAATGAGGAAGGACTGTGGAAGCTTGAGAAATGGTCTGAGGTGTGGCAACTGAAGTTTAATTCAGAAGTGCAAAATGATGCACCTGGGGCATAGAAACCCTGGAGAGAGCTACGGGGGGTTGCTCACCATCACCAAGGAAGAAAGGGACCTGGGGGTTATTATTTCAGATGACCTGAAAATGTCAAAGCAGAGTACAAGGGCAGTAGAAGGCTAGTGGCATGCTGAGGTGCATAGGCAGGAGTGTCTCCAGCAGAAGACAGGAAGTAGTGGTGCCGTTATATAAAACCCTGGTCATGCCTCACATGGAGTACTGTGTGCAGTTCTAGAGGCCGCACCTTCAAAAGGACATTATTATGCTGGAGATGGTCCAGAGAAGGCGATTAGGATGGTACCGGCTTGCACCACAAAACTTACGAGGAGAGATTAAGGGACCTCAATATGTACTCGCTGGAGGAGAGGAGGAGAGGGACATGATAGAAACATTTAAGTACCTCAAGGGTATAAACAAGGTGCTGGAGGAGACATCTTCCAGTACAGGAGGAGTATAAGAACAAGGGGCATGACATGAAATTGGAAGGTGGCAGGTTAAGAGGAATGTGAGGAAGTTCTTCACACAGAGGGTGGTGGGACGCATGGAATGGTCTGCCACAGGAGGTGGTGGGAGCAAGCACTGTGGCTGGATTTAAACATGCATGGTGCAGGCATAGGGGTAACCATAGAGGTAAAGCAGAGGGAGGGTCAGAAGCTGTAATCAAGTACAGGTCTTACGGGCAGACTAGATGGGCCCAGTGGTCCTTATATGCCCGACATTTTCTATGTTTTCTATATAGTTGCAGTTAAAAGTTGTTTTTATAAGGGGACATAACATGAGGCTAGAGGGAGGAGTCTTAGAGGGAATGCTAGGAAGCATTTTTTCACAGCGAGGGTGGTGGATCCGTGGAACAGCCTGATGTGGAGGTGGTGGAAAAGAAAACAGTACAGGGATTCAAGAGTGCATGGGATAAGCATAAAGGCACGCTGCTGTACAGCAGAGTAGGGGAAAGGCACTCCAGATGAGAGTAGGGATTGCTAAACCAGGTAGGGAAATGGGCAGACTAGGTGGGCTGTATGGTCCTTATCTGACAACAGATTCTATGTTTCTGTAAGCAAGCAGGTGATTTGCTCTGTGGTAAACACATAGTTTGTTAAAGATTAAAGAATGAGTAATAAACTCCCTTAAACTAAATTGGCCAAAAGCAGTCTGTTGACCACACATCAGTGTAACAGGACCACACAGTTGGATAACCAAACTACATTTTTAACACCACTCAAGGCAAAATCAAAACATTTGTAGACATTTTTTCCCCAAGCTCAGCACATCCCACCGACCAGAACTCAAATCTTTTTCCTTGGTACTTTTAATTTAAAATACTTTCCGGTATTCCTTGTAATGTAAAAAATGATGAATCCTTTGTTTCCTTTCACAACTGTAAACTGCAGGGTCAGTATGGCCATTATAACCTACTCCAGGGCATGGATTTATATAAGGAATAAGGCATGACAGAGGGGCTAGCTATGTTCTGTTAATGTGGTCAGGCAAGGGACTTCAACCACCATGAGGTACAGTCACATAGCAAACCCCCTTCATCAGTGTAATAGTGATATAAGTTGGTACTGTATCTTTAAATGTTTGGCTTTAGGGCATTATCATAAATCAGATTTGCGGCAGAGATTAGGCTGTAGCTGGTGAGCTGCACTACTTGGGTGCAGTTGCACTGCAGAGTGGGTTATGGTTGTATGTTATAGCTGGTCCTGTTGCTTTAAATAGGTATTCCTGACTTTTAATCTCCTGCATTTCCAATGTGATCTGTGTGGCTGAGCTGGAAACCTGGACTGTGCTTCTTGTACTTTCCATGTGATCAGAGTCATATCTGAAAGCCTAGGTTGTTGATTAGATGTCACATGACCTCTCTGTATGGTGCACTGTATTGCAGTTGATTAGGTTCACACAGGAGTTTGAGCTGTCCTGTGTTTCTTTCTGGATGCCAGATAGGTATGTGGATATTTTATTAGCTTTTAGAGCAATGTTTGTAGAAGTTTTGCCAATGGTTTAGTGATGTATGTGTATGTTGCTGTTGTGTAGAATTGTAGTTATAAAACATTTTGTTTTAATTGTTTAGAATGTTTTTCTTGTTTGAGCAGTACTTTGGCTTTTTGGGGTTGGATTTCTGAGTAGGAAGTATATGTTTTCAAACTTCTTGGATGGATTTCCTTTACCGTTTATTTTTAAGCATTGTTGCTGTGGGGAGGGGTGTCAGTTTTTTAATTCTTTTCGACGTTGCTGGGTTGTTTGACTTGCATTGTCACCAAGGATATGTAATTAGCATTATTGACCTTTTGACCCTGACTGGTCGTGCTCTTGATTAATGCACCCTGTCATGCCTTCTAAGCATGGGTATATGCTAGGTTAATGCAGTACCATGTGACAGGGTCCTGACTAGTGAGAAACCATCATTGACCAGACCCCATTTTATATGGAACATTAATGCACTGATGGTTGACATTAAACCCATGCCCTTTCGTAGGTAATTGTTTATAAATGTTTGTAGCTGTAGTACCAGGGCTTTGATTTACTAACGACCTCTATTTTCAGCTGTAAAAACTCCTAGTGGTGCATTATTACCATCATTGCTTTCCTCTTTTATATTTACGGTGTATCAGATCTTGTTGATTATACTGTAGAATGCAATTTTAGTTTTCAGTTAAACAACACAGGTATTTCAGTTCTATTTAATAATGGTGCTACACAGCAGAATGTAAAACAGGTGAATGTGACCTTGGTGCTTTAGGATTAAAACTGCAGATTACATTTCTGTAGTTCCCATGTTTTTGTTGCCACTTTACAACAAATTTTTTTAATTTACTATGCTTTTCACCCAGTGGCCCTCATCACTTGTGCTCCTGTCCCATGTCCCAGCCCCATCATCCACCTTCCCAGGACTTACCACCACCACCTGGTCCTTTCTGGATTGACCTCCAGGGTGAGACTGTTGGAGTAGGGCACTATACTACCCTAATGGGGTTTAAGCCTGGTTGTTGGTGGGAGTCACAGTCGGCAGTGTGGGGCCTGCAGAAGAGAGCCAGCATGCTCCTGCTCACCTGGCATTTTGTACTTTTCTCCCGCCCCTTAAGACGAGATGGCCCTGAAGCGCACGACTCAGGCAGTCACCGCCTTCCTCCCATCCTCCTACAGCTTCAGCTTGTACCACCACCTGTCGTCGCCCAGGTGACAGTAGCCCAGCAAAGACTGACAGCACTACCTATGCGAAGTGTCGCCTAGGATGCTCAATCCTCCTCCTGCCTTCCTTCAGACGACTCAGGTTCATTCCAACCCAGGTCACCGGTGTCGCAAGCAGAAGCGTTACAGCTGCACTGATGGACCAGACAACTTATTAGTTTTAAAGATGGTACATAAATGCCGTAAGTGGTTTAGCTTAACACTTCTTACTAAAAAGAACAAAAGTGTTATTGTAGATGCATGCTGACATTTGTTTTCATTACGGGTCATTCCCTGAAAGAGACTTCCTAGTCTAAATGTTAGTTCTAATTTTTTTTTTTTTGTACTTGCTCTTTATTGTAGGATAGCTAAAAGTAGATGACATGATTACATAAGAATGACATAATTTGATCTGTATAGCACAAGTATAATACATAAATGCATCAAAATATTTGTTGAATTAGAGATACAGCAGCAATGACTGATTTCAACATACATGAGCCACAGGTTCCATATATCCACAGAACCAGTCTGCTGTTAAGAATCATGGTTTCTGATTGGCCAGTAACACTGATATGTAGAACAAAGTGCAGCTGTGGTAGGAACCCAGGTTTAGATCTTTAAACCTCACCCCACACCAGGCCACAGTTGTTACAGTGTCGCTGCTGAGGTAGCTCTGCTAAGACTCCAGAGGAGGGTTCACACTAGTTTTCAGCCTAAATTCCTCTTCAGTTGGGTTTATTAGGAGAATGACATCACCGGGACTGTGCAGCATTGGCCCTTCAATGGCAAGAAGTCGGACTCAGTCAAGTGGTCTTCTACAACCATGAGTAGGGAAGAGCGAACATTACAAAATCAGTAATCTTCCAAGAATCAGTCTTTTCCACAGATTCTCACTAATGGGTCTGAGCTGTAGACAATTGAACCCGGGGAGATGGAACTTTTCTGATGGGAGATGGTGGTGCTAGTTGACCATGTACAATGTCAACACATGCACTTGCTGTTACAGCAGCACCAGCCCCAACCACCTCACTTCCTTTTTTCCCTGCTATAGAATGTGCAGTGTTTCCTTCGCTGTCTTTTGTCGGGAACAGAACGTCACCGTCTACATGATGACATTGTTCTGTTCTTCAGTTTTAGTTTAAAAAACACTAGTTTATTTTTGTGACAGTTAAATTTTACATACATACTCACACAAACACACACATATATATATATATATATATATATATATATATATATATATATATATATATGTAGGGTAACAGTTTTTCTCAACTCTACCTTGGGAAACAGTTGACAACCATGGAAAGTAGGGAGCCTGATTGCTTTGGCAACGGACTTTGTCTGGCACCACTCTTCTCTTGGCAAATGCTCTGGCTTTCTGACAGTGGGAAAGGAACCTGAAAACACAGTATTGGATTTGGGGAGGGGGTAGTAGTCTGGACCAGACCCCAGAGGAAAGGAACCTAATGGGTTTCCATAAATAACATTCAAGAGTAGGCCCAGTTCAATAGAGCATATGGGAAAGCCAGCAGGATGCTAGATTGCTAGTGTGACAGGGTTGAATAATGCCCTGTCCCATTTGTTATACAGAAAGAGTTAAAGCAAGGATCTGTTATATCCTCCCTTTTCTGTCTGGTTGTGTAACTAGATGTCTCGTGAGACCTAGGAACTGATCACTCTGATGATATCACGATTCTCCATCTCTCGCTATCTCTACCTTCACTTGCTGTTTCTATCTTTTCTTCCCCTTGCATATTCACGGTTATAAAATGTATGTGAATATTTGTGTGAAACTGTAAGTGATACTGGGATCCCTTGGTTTGAAAATGTATATAGTTGTATTCTTGAAATAATTGCAAAAGCTATTTGGAACTCAAGGGGTTAAACTTGCCATGCAGAACAAACTTTGCAGAGCTATCAGCAGGAGGACAGCTTAGGGCCCTGATCTTCCTGGACATAAAGTCTCCACCACTCATACACACTGGGGAACTGCGCCGAGGCACTAGGACCCAGCGGAAGCAAACATTTTGCTAGAGGGTCCGCGCCAGAGATGGAGCCATGAGGAGCGGCACCGCAAGCCCCAGCTCGTGCAGTGATGACTATCTCGGCCGACCTCCAACCGCTTGAGTTCTTTTTCCGCCCGTCGAGTGCACTCCCCAGTGACGATGTCGCCGCTCGTCAGAGTCAAAACTTCAAAACTAGCAGCTAGTTTTTCAGTTTTATTGTTTTGTAGTAATATTCTGAATAAGTATCACTTAGTTTATTTATTCTTGTTTAAAGAAGAAGTCTCAGCCTACATTGACGGAGTCGACCAAGAGCGGGTCAGGTGACAGTAGGGAGACTTCGTTGTAGAAAGCTGTTCAGTCAGCTGAGCTGGGTCCAGTCCGCTGCCTTCTCTGGAGGGAGGGGTCTGACAACGGACAGTCCAATGCCCGAGGGTGGGCGGTCCCCTTGAAAGCATAAAAGTAAACGTAGCACTCGGCACCGCTCGGCCTCAAGCTTTTCTTTGGCCCACAGTTCGAGAAAAGAGAAGGCATCACTCGAGGTCTCCTCTGATTTGTCTGCGTAGACGGTCAGTTATTGGGGCTAGTTGCCAGTCCTCCTCTCGGAGTTGCCGGTTTCTGTTTCTGGTAGCCGACGTCTTCGACATCGAGCCCTACCCGCCCTCTGGTAGGTCTTCAGATGAGCAGTTTCATTAGTGGGCTGCTCTTATGGAGCAGTGGGCTCGAAGGTTGGTCCAGCTGCCTGGCCTGGTCACTCAGGGCCTTTGGGCTTGTTGGGAGATCAGGTAGGGCGGTTGAGCCTCCTTAGTCACGCCGACGCCGGCTTCAGTGCCATCGACTCCGGCTTAGGTGTTTTCCCTCTCAGGGCTGCGCGCAGTGGGCCAACACGGTGCCTCTATCTCATGATTTTCATCCTTCTTTCTCCTCAAATCCTGTTTTGAATTATTAGGATGTTTTTGGCGTATGGCGTCGATGGCTTATCACTGGCGCCGTCGTCGGCACCGTCCTCGGTGCCATCCGGCCTCTTCGCGGCGTCTTCAGCACCGTGCATATTTTTGGCACTGTGCGTTTCTTACACCGAGACCTGTTAGGCGTCATCCAGCCTTCAGGACTTCTCCTCTTTAATCCTTTTCCTTCCTCATTTCCTTCTGAATTTCACTCCTTTCCTGTCCATACAGTCCCTCCTGGACTGTCAGGAGATGACATTGAGCCTGACCCAGACCCTAGGCTGGGTGACGATGTGGAAGGAACAGGATCTATTCCTGCTGTAGAGCCTGTGGTCGAGGACCTGTCTTTAAAGTCTCTGATGAAAAACTTGAATTCATTCTTTCTCTCCAAACTACAGATATCGATCCTGGGAAACTGTTAAGACTCCAATACCTCCATGTTCCGAGATCCCTATGGATTTGACTCCTCGGTACAGCCCTCCTTTGAGACGTGCCTCAAATGGTATGGAATAATCCTGCTCTCATTCCCGGTGGCTAAGTCCATAGATAGGAAATATGCTGCTCCCAAGGATCGACCCATTTTGGCATCCCAAGCCTTGCGGATCCTATTGTAGTCTTAGCAGAGAATGATAAGTCAAATCCTTCCCAGACTACTACAGCTCGACCTATTAACAAAGAATCTCGTAAGATAGACACTTTGGCTGAGAGAGTCTTTGCTGCTTCCACCCTAGGTATGTGTAGTTGCCAGCTGCCAAGGCTATTTCTCTCAGTATGAGTATATCCTTTGGCATTCACTTAAACAAATGGTTGAAGCTCTACTGGAGTAGGTTACTAATTCAGAGCTTCTTCTTACTATAACCAGGGGTATCGGGTCCAACAACCAGCAGGTTAAAGCAGCTATGGACGCCTTCGATACTGCCTCCCGAGTGGCAGCGGCAGGCATTTGTACCCACCGCCATTCCCTGGCTGCACTAGGTTTCACAAATGATGCACAGCAGCAGGTAATGGTGTTGCCTTTCGATGATGTGTACCTCTTGGCCCTCAAGTAGAACAATCTCTACAGGCCACACAAGAGACTAGGTCGGCCATTAAATTGACTTGACCTCCTCCCGCTCCCTCTCGGGGGTATTAACAAACACCAGTTTCATAACCGTCAGTCCTTTTGAGGCAAAGGCAGAGGAGGTTTTAGTAAAACCAAGCCCCTCAGCCTCAAAAGAAAATGCAGCAGAAGGCGCAAGACCCAAAGCACCCAGTGCACGCTTTCTGAGTTGTTGGCCCAAGTCCCACCTCAGCTGCCGAGAGGATTCTTCCTCAGCAGTAGGAGGTCGTCTGACTCCTTCTACAATCAATGGAACTCCATAACCTCGACAAATGGGTCCTCGGATAATCTGCAAGGGATATTCCTCAATCTTTTGGACACCCTCGGATCGTCCCCAGATGATAGCCCAGGCTGTCAGTTCTTCAGTCAGAACTTCTTGCCTCCGAGATACAAGGCCTTCTGAACAACAGGGCAGTGGAAGTAGTTCCGCTGGATCAACGGAACACAGGGTTCTACTCCATTACTTTCTGGTTCCAAAGAAAACGGGGCATGTGCCCCATTTGGACCTCAGAAATTAAACAAATTCCTACCAAAGAGAAATTCAAAATGATATAGTTAGGAATCCTGTTACCTTTGCTTCATCAACATGACTGGTTAGCCTCCCTGGACATGCAGGATGCTTACCAGCACATTCCTATTCACTTGAAGCATTACAAATACCTAAGGTTAGTAGCTTTGGGCCAGCATTATCAGTTCAGAGTCCTGCCCTTTGTGCTATCCTTAGTGCGCGAAGTTTTTACAAAGTGTTGTGCAATTCTGCTGGCGCATCTCAGGAAAATTGGAATACAAGTGTTCCCATATCTGGATAATTGGCTTCTAGCAAGTCCTTCCATGCAAGGAACTCTGGACGCTGTAGCCACGACCTCACACTTTCTCACATCCATGGAGTCCTGCTAAACCTCAAGAAATTGCAGTTGCAGCCCTCCCAGAGGCTCCTTTTCATAGGAACTTTTCTGGACACCTCCTATGCGAAGCATTTCTTCCAGAGGACAGGAGGAGCGATATCCTTCAGATGGCCCGATACATCGGAGAGAGCAGCTCGGTGTTAGCTTTCTCAGTGCAGCGGATGCTATGTCTCACGGCATCCTCAGTGTTCACTGTACCCATAACACACCTCCACATGAGAACCTCTCAATGGATGCTCAGTGGCCCCGACCACGCACCCTCAATCCTTTCTCATCAAAGTGTCAGAACCTCTGAAGAAGTCACTCACCTGGTGGTGAGAGGACAATCTTCTGGAAGGATCCCCTTTGCTCCTCTGGATCATCAGATTTCCATTACCACGGATGTGTCCCTGATGGGGTGGGAGCTCACTGTCAGACTCTCCACACTCAAGTTACGTGGACTCAGGACGAGTCCCAACTTCACATAAATGTCTTAGAAATGAGAGCCATCCTTTATGCAGTCCAGGCTTTGTAGGACATTCTCTGTCACAGAACATTCTTCTTCAAATGGACAACAAAGCAGTGATGTATTACATCAACAAGCAGAGGCGGTGCTCATTCTTACCCCCTATGCAGGGAAGCAATGAGAGTGTGGGAATGGTGCTTGGAGCACAGGCTCTAATTCAGGCGGTCTACCTACCAGGAGTGCAGAATGAACTGGCAGACCATCTCAGCAGAACAGAAACAGATCCCCACGAATGGTCCCTCGACTCAACGTAGCTCAGTCACTATTCACAGAGTGGGAACTCCAGACCTGTACCTTTGCATCCTCCTCAACACAAAAACTCCTATCTTCTGCTCCAGAAATCCAGGGCCTGGCATTTTCTGTCAGGTTGCGTTCAGGCTGCAATGGACAAAACTCTTTCTATACACCTTTCCGCCTCTTCCTCAAATTCAGAGAGTACTTCTCAAATTCGAGTCCCAGGGGACAAAATGATCCTCACTGCTCCCTTCTGGCCTCGACAGATGTGGTTTCCACTACTCAACAGTATGTCGGAAACTCCTCCAAAACCGCTTCCCCTTCAGATGAACCTTCTGACTAAGGGGCCTGTGGTCCACCCCAATCTGAGGTCACTTCACCTTCACGCTTGGCTCCTGAAGAGATAGAAGTGAACAGGTTGGTGTCTCTCATAGGGTTTCAGATATTCTTCTGGCTGCATGCAAGCAAGCCACTAGGAAATCTTACACAGCCAAATGGGCGTTTTTCACTCTGGTGTGCAAAATACTCTTTGAATCCTTTTTCCTGCCCACCAGATAAAGTTCTAGAGTACCTTTTAGACCTCTCAAATTCAGGTCTGCAATACTCTACAGTTAAAGTGCACCTTTGTGCCATTTCAGCTTTTCATAAGCCAGTACTTTCCTTGTCACTGACTCAGGTACCTGTGGTTAAGAGGTTTCTTAAAGAATTCTGCATTCCAGACCCCTATAAGGCGTCAGTCATAGCCTGGGACATTAATCTGGTGCTAGACATGCTCACTCGAAAACCTTCGAGCCTGTAGCCTACCTGTGAGTTGAAGCGTCTCACCTGGAAGGCGGCCTTCCTAGTGGCCATTACCTCAGCCTGCAGGGTCTCTGAGATACATGCCTTGGTCACAGACCCTCCGTATGCTGTGTTTCATAAAGACAAAGTAGTTCTTAGAACCCATCCTAAGTTTCTCCCTAAGGTTGTTTCAGAATTCCATCTAAACCAACCTTTGGTCCTTCCTTCCTTTCTACTTTGCAAACTTCCAAAATGAAGGAGAGCATTCTCTTCATTCCTAGTATGTCAAAACTTTGCGTTTCTATCTAGATAGAACAAAAGTCTTTCATAAGCTCAACAACTGTTTGTTTCCTTCAGCCAGACCCAGCTGGGTCACCGGTGCATCCATCAGATGTATTTCAGCATGGCTGGTGGCATCACCTTAGCACTGTTATTCCATGGCACAGGTTAAGCTGGGGGCAGAGTGTCACGCTCACTCTACTAGAGCAGTCGCGGTATCCCTAGCGAATCGGCAACATGCCCATTGCAGATGTTTGCAATGCGCTACCTGGAGCTCAGTGCATACTTCGGCCAAACACTATGCCCTGGATGTCCATGCCAGAGGACATCTTTCTTTGGCAGAACCATCCTTTATGGACTCCTGTCCTAAAACTGTGAGCTCTTGGTCTCTCCTGCCACCCTCTCGGGGATTATTAGCTCGGTACTCTCCCATTAGTGTGAGTGAGTGGTGGAGACTTCATGTTCGGAAGATATGAAGTGCGTACCTACCGTAATTCTTGATCTTCTTGGACGAGTCTCCACCACTCATTCTACCACCCTCCATCCCCTGAGCTCACCTTTGTTGGTCTTCACTCCCTCAGTCTTAGGCTGTGAAGACTTCTTTGTTGACCTTCTTATATGGATTGTCCAGACTATCTTATGTCCGTTTTTGTTAGGCTATCCTTCTAGGTTAGTTATGCTGCACCTCCTCGGAAAAAAAGGTACTGAGGCGGTTGGAGGGTCGACACTAAGATAGTCATTACATGAGCTAGGGGCTCACTGTGCCGCTCCTCGTGTCTCCATCTCTGGCGCCGACCCTCTAGCAAAAAGTTTGCTCCCACTGGGTCCTAGTGCCTCCGGTGAGTTCCCATTAGTGTGAATGAGTGGTGGAGACTCGTCCAGAAGATCAAGAATTACGGGTACGTAATTTCCATTTCTATTTGTTGCACCTGCAAAGAAACTGACAAGAACATTTTTGTGACTAACAGGATGTCTCCTTAACGTGTTCCAAGCAAAGACGTGAAAGAGCAGCAATACTTTTGCTGGAGAGACTGAGACTGAGACTGAGATTGAGACTGAGACTGAAACTTGGAATTAGAGATGAAGGACTTTTGTTTTCTCTGTTTGTACTGCCTTTGTAAACAGATATACTAAATTTCCATTTTTATTTTAATGTTTATTGGTAATAATAAAGGTTACCTGTGAATTTTACAACTGTTCCTGGTTTTCCTATGCTTCTGACCTGTACCTCGTCGACAGCTAGCTTGAACATTTTCTAGCAGAAAAAGGGGAACTAAAGTCAACATTTATAAAAAAAATATATGTGCAGAGTGTTTTGTAGGTGTACTGCTAGTAAATCCTTCCCTTTATTTGCTGAAAGGACTTTTTGTACATTTGCTTGCTGGTTTTATGACCTGGGGATCTCCGTGTTAGCATTTGTTATGACTGCTCTTGTTCCCACTATGCCTCCTGTCCCATGTGATAATGATCGTCCAGGACCATTTATTCAGAGAGTAATAACTACTGCAGCAGTAATTTACTGGCAGGAGCCTGATATTCTTGCTTCACCTAAGTAACTGTCTAAACCAGACTTTCTGTTTTGTAGGTGTGTGTGTGTAGGTCTAACTAGCAGAAGTGAATTTTTTCTTTTTAAAGCTTTTCAGTTTATCAAACTCACCTAACCATTAAGAAAACACACAGATCACCCAAGTTCTCAGATGCTGTAACTAGTGAAGACTCTAGCTGTTTCATACAGAACAACCCACTCAGTTATCCCTCAGGCATTTGCTATCTATAAATGTAGCCTTCATTAGAGCTCCCTGGACAAGGAGAGTTAATTAACATTCCTGCTTTAGTACTGTAAACTAAACTTGAGGAAAAAAACAGCTGTTGTTGAATTCATGATCCTGAATGCATCATTGTCACCTGGGACAGGAGGCATTATAGGAACAAGAAGAGCCATTAAAATGCTAATATGGAGATCCCCAGGGGCCATAAAACCAGCAAGCAAATTTAGAAAAAATTTCCTTTCAGGAAATAAAGGGAAGGAACTTACTAAGAGTACACCTACAAATCTAAACACTATGCACAACATTTTTATTTTTTTATAAATGTTGATTTTAGTTTTCCTTTAATCCTACCACTGTATAGGTCTTTGGTGAAGCCGCACCTAGAGTAGTGTGTGTAAGTCTGGAATCTTCACATAAGGAGGACTGACACCACTTCTGGTCACCGATCCAGAGGCAGGCAATCAAAATAATACATCGGCAACAGTGGAAGACCTGTGAGGAAGGACTGGCTGTCCTAAATAGGTACTCTGGAGGCTGGGAGGGCAAGGGTGGGGGATATGATAGAAACTTACAGATATATGATGGGAATATACAGGATGGTCTGCCAGCATCTGTTTAGGCAATGTGGTGCCTGCAACAAGACAACACAGTTTGGGGGAATTGAAGCGGGATTTGAAATACTTCTTCACAGAGAAGATAGTGGAAAGGTGACACTGTCTACCTGGCAAAGCTGGTTAATTCCAAAACATTTGCATGTTTCAAGGGAGGATAGGATGGATACGTGGGTATAGTGGAAATAATGGAGGGGACAGGTGAGGGTCATTTGACTAATAAAGCAGAGCTACAAGTGGGGAGGATTGCATAGGCCCAACCATGCTAGATTGGTAGGAATTAAGGTAGGGACCAGGCAGACTTGACTGACCAAAATACTTTTCAGCCAATAAAATTATTTTCTGTTTTCTGTAAGCCTAAAAGGAGCTGATGCAGCTTCAGAGAAAATATTAACTGTTCTTTAAGCAGGAGTAAAATAATTTCCTCTGGCTTTGTATATAAATACATTTGCTGGACATTTTTCTCAGTCGTTCTATAAATCAGGTTTCTTTATTTACTGCAAATTGACTCTGCTACTTTTGTGTTACCTGTTATTTATAATCTTCTTTGAGGGTATCTCTTGCAGCAGGTCATACAGTTGGGAAACATCCAGCAGAAGGTGCTGTTTCACGTTAGCTTTCACCAGCAGTGTCAGCTGGGGGTCTCCCTCGATGACGTCAGTTCGTGCTTATGTATAAATGTGGGTGGCCTCAGTTCTTTTCCAATGTCTCCCAGCTAGCTTCCGTCCTGCTTTTGCCACAAGTGTGTTGATGCTGTCTTGACAAGGAAAGTTCACTGTATTTTGTTTTTCCTTATGGCCAATTTGGATTCCCTTTTCATAAGTGCCATTCTGGAAGAAAGATCTACAGGTTTGACAGCCACTCTCTCTGTGTTTGGTATCTGGGAGCTGCCCACAGTGTTGTTCCTGTCCTCACTGCCAGGAATTCAACCAGACTGCAGGAACTGGAATCCTACATCATGGAGCAGAAGGTGGCTGTCCTAGAAAAGAATTGGTGTCCGCTCCTCTTCGTCTCAGTCCCGTCAGTGAGCTCCCAGGCATCCCAGTCAAGCACCGTTCCTCATCCAAGCACAAGCACTGAGACAAAGACAAAGCCTTGCATGACAAAGGTAAGGATCCTCAGCCGTTGACTGCTTCCACCTCCAGTCGCTCGTCAATGGCTTGGCTTCTCCCTCTCCAGTGCTATAAACCCAGATGGTCTTGGCGGCCATATCCCAGAACTTTTAGGCCTCCCCAAAGCGATCAAGAGCCTCCTCTGTTGTGGCCTTGCCAGTGCTCTCGTCGCAGCACCTCTCGAGCTTTGTCAGTTCTGCATACAGATCAAGCCCCCTCCATTGGCCGAGTTCTCGACCCTTGTCTCGACCCGTCCCTCCAGCATGAGACTGGGTCCTCGTTGGCGACCTCTGCTTTCTAGCATTCATCGACATCTCCATTTTGGACCCTTCTTGGCCCTCTAGCATGGGTCAGGGTTTGTATAACGGACATACCATCCTTGCAGCCACCGTCGCAGCCCATTTCTTATCATGAGCTCATTGGTCCAGGCCTCTAGCATTGTTTCTCAGGCTTGAACTCTTGACCCTATCCACAGGCCAAGCCAATCCCTGCTATGTCCCCTCTTGCGTGGTGTCCACGAGGGTTCCTCCTCCTCCTCCTTCAGCTTTGTCAGCGGCTACCATTGTCAACGTTGCCTCTGTGGTCAAAATGGTGTAGGAGGTCATGCAGGCCATACAACAGCCTCTACCTCCACCCCGCACCTCCCTCACCCGCCTCAGCAATAGGGTTCGCCATGAGTCTCCCATTCCTCACTCCTTTCCAGTGATGGAGGAGGATTTGGACTATGTGGAGGAGGAAGAAGAGGACCCAGCTGAGAATAATTGGGTGCATACCCCCTCTAGCACCTCTACTCTGTCCTCAGTGGGGAGGATCCCGGGCTGTATACTCCCTGCCCTCCTCCTGATGACCCCACTTTCTAGACATTATGACCCAGTTACAGCAGCTCATGGGGTTCACAACCACTGAACAAGACCAACAATGCCAAAACTTGGCTGAATATTTGGACTTACCAGAGGACCTGGCCACTGTGGTCCCTCCACTTATCCAGGCCTATCAAGATGCTAGCTCTGCAGCTTGACACTGTCCTTACGGTCCCTCCCATTTCTAAGAAGGCAGATCGCCTTTACCAGGCCACTCGGACAGACCCTTTTTGCAGTGGCTCCACATGCTGATTCTATGGTCATAAATGCTGCACATGATAGGACCAGGCATCCCAAACACTTGAGTACTCTGCCTCCTGACAGGAGTCCAGAAAATTGGACTTGATAGTGAAAAAGAGTATATGCTTCATCCACCCTGGTCATGCGTGTCCTGAACCATATGGGGCATATGCTCAAGTACCAGAAAATGGTTTGGGATGCCGCCTCTGAAGTAGCAGCAAAGGTTTCCCAATCCACATACACTGACCAGTTGCGGCTACCCTTAAGGCAGGTGCCATTATCACTCAGCATCTTCTCTGTGCTGGCTACGATGCCATAGATGCCTCTCGCATGCCTTGGCAGCTAGTGTTTCCCTCAGCGCCATGCGTTGCTCCACGTCTCAGGTTTTACACCTGATATACAACAGTCCATCTCTAAATGCCCCTTTAGTGAGCACAAGCTCTTTAGCACAGAAACAGAAGGCATCCCTAATGGCGTCACGCCTCAGGCCGTACTCTCCATACAGGCGATGGTACTTACCATGTTCAGCGTCTTCCTCTCAACTCTCAAAGATAGCCCTTTCAGTCCTTTCAATTTCGTTGTACCCTTCCCAGAAAGGCCGTCCGCTAACTGCCCAGAAAACGACTGCCCCAGCCTCTTTGCAGTGCCTCTGCCTCGGCTACTAAGAGCAGCAGAACCACCCCTACCACAGCCACGCCACTACCACTACCTTGACTCTCCGCCAAGTTCAAGCTTATTGCAGGAAAACTCCATTGAGCAAGCTCATTCACAAGGAGGTCCTGTGACATGTAAACTTACAACGAACATACATACATAAATAATTGATAAACAATATATACATAAATGCAGTGGTCATATAAAATACAAGCAAGATATTACATACAAGGACACCATGTAGGATGGCTATAGGTGGTGCAAACTAGTGGAACACGGATGACCATTTCTAGATAGCATACTGACAGTTGAAAACATGGTAACTGGTGTTTGCAATACATACATTTTAGCAAATTGATCAGCAACAGAAAATATAGGGTAAGGGAGGTTAACATGGCTTGGTAGGGTGAGCAGAGTAGTATATACGTAGACAGAGCCAGGAGTAGGAAGGGGAAGGAAAGCAGAAGTGGGATTGCTGCAGCAAAGGTAGCAGATACAAGTCAGGAGCCAGTGGGTGAAATAATGTCTTGGTATAAATGATAGTGCGAATAATAAGTAGTTAACATGCACAAGGCAATTAGGGTCTTACACAAAAAGCGCATGGCACACATGGGGATAAGAAGGGCTCAATGACAGTTGTAGATATCTTTTATTTTAGCTGAGCTTAGCATTTTATAGAAGTTACATTTTATAGAAGTTAATTGAAACTGTGCTAGTTAGTTTCAGCATGGTCTGTAATTGGTTCCAAATAGAGGGAAGGGCATGCGAAATATACGTTACCAAAGGAGGTCCGTGTCCTCGGAATATCAAGCAGAATGAAATCAGATTTTCTTAAAGAGTATGCACTATGAAATACTAATGAGAGGTGAAAGATAGCTCGGTAATTTGTGCAGGAGCAGCTTAAGGTCCATAGACCAGTGTGGAGCAGGCATCTAGTAGTGAGAGATGTCCATCCAACAGCTGCATATAGGTCACAGTGGTGCGAACAGTAAGGAGTTGGTAATGAACCATAACATACGGTGATAAAGGATGTCCAAGTTACTTAGGTTTGCGAGAGTGGAAGAGGAGTAAATTACATCCCCATAGTCAAGAAGGGGAGAAAAGTGGCCTGGATGAGCTTATGTCGAGTTTCAAGGGAAGAGGGCCTATTTCTAAAGAAGAAACCTAATCTGGCGTTAAGCCTTCTGGAACGTCTTCAATATGGTCATTGAAGGAGAGTTTGTTGTCGATCCAGATGCCCAGATATTTGAATTTGGTGACAACTTCCAGAGGCACATTTAACGTGGTAACAATAAAATCTTTAGGCGGTATTGGAGGTACCTGGCGGCACTACGAGGAGAATATCATAGCTTTTGGTCTTCTTTGCGTTAAGCAGAAGCTTTGCCTTTATTAAATTATGTTCAAGTTGGGCAGAGTCCGCTTGAAGCACTCCCTTGACTTCGGATAGCGTTGAGCCAGAGGTATACAGCACAGTGTCATCCACGAAGAAATGCAGATTGGACGTGGATATATTGGAATCAGTATCATTAATGTATAATGAAAACAAGATAGATCCTAGGATGGATCCTTGGGGACACCTCTAACAACTGGCAAGGCAGCTGAGAAACAGCCATCTGCTTTTACTTTCTGGGATCTCCAGTTAGGTAACTAGAGAACCACTGGGTAGTATGGTACATGGCACCCAAATTAGCAAGGCAATTGACTAATAGGTTGTGATCAGCAGTATCAAAGGCTTTGCTAAGATCCAAAAGACTGCTCCAGTTACCTTCTTTGCATCTATAGCAGAGATCCAGTCATTGGTTACTTTTGCTAAAGCAGAGATTGTGCTGTGATTTGCTCGGAAGCCATATTGAGCTGGGTTAATGAGAGAAGGTTTCAAATGAGATTTTAATTGATTGTGGATCAGTTTTTCAAAAACTTTAGAAAGGATAGGCAATATGGAGATAGGCCTGTAGTTATTTACATCGCATGGGGTCACCAGATTTGAACAGAGGGAGGATATGTGCTGATTTCCAGCAGGTCTGCACAGTAGAGATGTAATGGAGAGACTGAAGATATGAAGAATTGGGGCAGCAAGATGGGCATATCCTAACCTTACTAAGAAGGGTTCCAAGCCATCGTCCCTCACTTTTTGATATCTAAATTCGGAGAAAATCTTCTATTTCTTTAAAGTTATCTCACACAGTTGAACAGGGCTGGGTGAGGGCTAGATATGGGGTGGAATTAGGTTGGCTCATCGCAGAACCAGCATAAGGTGAAGAGTCGAGCTGGTCCAGCTGTGGCAAAGTGAGAGTTAAGTTCTTCAGGGATTAAGGACTTGTTTCCACTATCTTGCCACTTGCGACTATCTTTGTTGGGATGGAAGGGGCAGTAGACACGCCTTCTATAGATTTAATTGTCCTCCATATTTTATGAGGGTTACCTTTAAGCTTGTTCGAGGGTAGAGATGTAGTAGTCAGCTTTAACAGAACGGATACTTTTCACACAAGTATTCCTGGCTGTTCTAAAAGCCTGCCAATCTGAGATTTCTTGGAATGCCTAGCTTTAGCCCAGAGCTTGTCTCGGGCTATGAGAGCTGCCCTAAGATCTTGGGTGAACCAGGGGTTAGAGTTGTTCCCTCCCTTCCATCCTCCGTAGGCCTCAGAAGCAGTTGGCAGCTGTTTCTGTCTCCATTTCAAGGCCTGGAAACAGATTACAACAGATAAATGGGTACTGCAGATTATTCTTATAGGGCCATACTCTGGAGCTCACAGCCACTCCACCTCCTCACCCACTTGGTAGCTTTTGTACCTGCCAGACCACGATCTTCCTGGACTAAAAGTCTTCACCATTCTTTCACACTAATGGGACTATGCCTGGCGTTGGGACCCAACGGGGAGCCAAAAATCTGCTGGGGAGGGGCAGTATAAAGAGATAGGACCATAAGGCTGGCTCATGCCTGTATGGGCTGTCTCGGCATCAACCCTCCAACCACCTCAGTTCCTTTTCTACCGCGGTCAGTGCGCTTCAGTGCGACATCTCTCATCCACGGAGTCAAACTTCCTATCTGTAGAACAGAAGCTTTTAGTCATTCAGTTCATTCATTTTTAAATGTTTTTCTTGTTTGTTGTTTTAACAAAATTCTTCTTCAGAAGGCTGCTCCTGCAGTGGGGCTGTGTTTGGTCCGACACCCTCTCTGGAGAGGAATCTGGCTGCGAGCAGTTCGAGTCTGGGATGCAGGACAGTCCTCCCAGTAGTTGCAAAGAAGCGAGCCTCATTTTCGATTCAGGTCGGGAACCTGGCGCCACTTGACTCGAAATGCTTCTTCCGGGTCGAAGAGGAAGAACGGCACCCCTGAGGTTGCCCTCTGGTATATCTGTCAGGAGTCTCCGTGAGTCGAGAGCCCTCCGGGTTTCCCAGTGCCTTCTGCTCGACGGCCTGGACTCGTGTCACTGGGCCCTTCTCTGTCCCTTGGGGAGGGTTCCAGTGGACAGTTTCATCTTTGGGCAGCTCTTTAGAGCAGTGGGTTCAGCGTTGGCTTGTTTTCCCTTGCTGGTGCTTCGGTGCCAAGGTCTTTGGGCTTTGGTGCTGCTGGGCCAGCTTGGATTTCGAAGCCTGGGTTCTGCGATAAGTGCCATCTCCAGTGCTAGCAGCTGTCTCGCTGATCCCATGTGCCTACCCCCTCACTCTTCTCCGCAGGGGCCGGCACAGGTACCACTCCTTCACCTCCTTCCAGGGATGGCCGTTCTTGGGGCCAATCAACCCGGTGCCACATGCGGTGCTGTCGACCCGGTGCTGCATGCGGTGCCGTCTACTTCTGTGCCGTGTCGGCTCCGTCTTCTTAATGCCATCTGGGTCTTGGGTGGGCTTGTTTCTTGACCCAGGTACCCTTCAGTCTATCTCTTGCCCAGGTTGGCCTTGCTGGGGCATTTCCTGTTTCTGTTCGTCGGATGTGGAGCATGACGAGTCTGATCTGGACAGTGGTATGATGACTTATTTTACAGCCTGGATGTGAACTCCTTATCCTAACTGAACCCTGGTTGAAGCCGTGTCTTTTCAATCTCTCGTTGGGACATGGGTTCTGACCTGGCCCTGCAGACCTCAGTGTAGACCCAGGGGGTCTTTTGCATCTCGAGCTTCCCATGTTCAAGAACATTCGTCCTCTGCCCACCCTCCTTGACATCTTATTGCACGGTGTGGGGAAGGTCAGCTCAGATTGCTTTGATGGCCCTCCCAGGTAGGGACACTTTTTAGCTCAGCCCTCTGTAGATACTATGGTTGTCAGAGCAGAAAATGAAGAGGCTGTTCTCCCTCAGGGTCCACAGCTCGTCCTATCAATAGGAATCTTGCAAAATTGACACCTTGGGAAGCGAGCAGTCAGTGCCACAGAAGCTCTTTAAGGCCTAAGACTCTGCCTCCAGGACAGTTGCTGCTGGAGGTGACTCTCTGACTTAGAACATCAGGATTTTCTAATGATTCTCAAGTAGCTGCCTTCAAAACAACTGGACCAGCTTCTTCTGCCCCTCAAGGGGCTGGAACCATCGTCAGTTTGTAACAAGCAGTCTTGTGAGGTGGGGACCGAGGGATCTATATGAGTTCAACCCCATCAGCCAAAAGAAAATGCATCTCAAGGCACAGGGCCGAAAGCACCAAGTGCCGCTCTCTGGGACATTAAATACGGGTTCCATCTCAACTGCCTGATGTGGAACTTCACCCTCGCGGTGAGGATTGTCTTATTCACTTTCAGCCTATGGCAGTCTATAACTATAGACAAGTGGGTTCCCCAGATTTTCTGGAAGGTACTCCCTCAACCCAGCGGCAACACAGTCTTCCCACTTCACAGTCAGACCTTCTCACCTCAGAGATTCAGGGCCTTCTTTATAGTCTTCTGATCCCTAAAAGAACAGGAGGCATGTGCCCTGTTGTCAACCTCAGAAACAAAATAGGTCTTTGTTCAGGGCAGGACGGTCTCCATAGGGACTCTCCTACCACCTCTCCAGTGGCACAACTGATTCGCATCCCTGGACATACAGGACGCTAACATGAAGGTACTGCCGAACCTGCCAAAGTCACAGCTTCCTTCATAGGCCCCTCCTGGCCACACCTCCTAGCAAGGGTCTTCCTCCCGGGAGTCAGGGGACCCACTTTGTCCAGATGGCTTTTTCCTCACAGAAAGTAACTTTGTACGAGCCCGATCATAGGTGCCTCTGGCCGGTTCCACATGAGGGCCACACAGTGGATGCGTAGCACATGGTCTCCAACCATGCACCCACAGTCCTTCCACAAAGGTGGCGGAACCCCTGACAAGATCACTTGCATGGTGGACACAGGAAGACAGATTTCTACAAGGTCTACCCTTTGCCCCACTGGCATCTCAGATCACCATCACCACGGATGCATCTCTTGATTGGTGGGGAGCTCACTATCAAGACCTCCACACTCAGAGAGTGTGGAGCCAGGAAGGAGTCTCATCTTCACATAAATGTCTTAGAGATGAGGGCTGTCCTGTACACTTCAAGTCCTGAAGGATGTCCTCTGCCACAGGTATTCTCCTTCAGATGGACAATAAGGCTGTGATGTATTATATCAATGAGCAGGGAGGCGTGCTTCCACCCTCTGTGCAGGGGAGGCCAGAAGGGGTGGAGTGATGTCTCGAGCACGATACCCTAATTAAGGCAGTCTACCTGCTAGGAATTCAGAGCGACCTAGCGGATCACATCAGCAGGCTGGAGGCCAGATCCCACCAATGGTCGTTCACCCCAGTGACGTGCAATTAGTCAAGTGGGACAGTCCAGACCTGGACCTTTTTGCATCCCCACTCAATGCAAAACTGCCTCTATTCTGCTCCAGAAATCCAGAACTGACGTTTTCTGTTAGGATGTAGTCAGACTGCAGTGGACAAGACACTTTCTGTATGCATTTCCTCCCTTCGTTTAGTTCAGAGGGCACTGGTCAAGCTGAAGGCACGGAAGGGCAGAATAATCCTCATCACACTGCATTGACCTAGTCAGATATGGTTTCCACTAATCAACAGGTTGTCAGAAGTCCCCGAGGAAGCTGCTCTTGGATGGACCTCCTGACACAAGGACCCTGGTCCATCCCAACCTGTGCTCCTTTCATCTCCATGTCTGACTGTCTGAGGAGATAGAAATGGGTAGGTCTGGGTCTCTCAAAGGATCCCGGAAATCTTCTTAACACAAACCTTCCACTTGGAAACTTGCACAACTAAGTGGAAACAATTTTCCATTTGGTATGCAAAAAGTCACCACTGGACACATTTTGCTGCCCACCAAATAATGCTGAAGTACCTCTTAGACCTGTCAAATGCAGGACTACAGTACTCGACAGTGAAGGTACAGCTTGCGTGATTCCGCCTACCATGAGCCAGTGCAGAACATGTCACTGGCCCAGTTACCACTAGTCAAGAGATTCCTCAAGGGTATCCTACACACAGACCCTCTGTCAGGAAACCGGTGGCTCGTGGGATATCACCCTTGTGCTAGATATGCTCACCCATAAACCTTTGAGCCTCTAGCCACCTGTGACTGGAAATTTCTGACCTGGAAGACTGCCTTCTTAGTGGTCGTACTTTCCATCGGCAGAGTTTGAAATTCATGCTTTGGTCACAGGCTCTCCATATACTGCCTTTCACAAGGACAAGGTGGTACTTACTCACCCTAAATTATGCTCAAGGTAGTTCGAATTTCACCTTAACCAAGCCCTGGTTCTTCCCACTTATTTTGCCAACTTCCAGAATGAAGGGAATGCACTCTACCTCTGGATGTCAGAAGGTTCTCGATTGTACATCGACAGAGCTAAAGAGTTTCGAGATCCAAGCATCTTTTCGTATTTTCAGCATGGCCCTGCTGGGTCAGCCTGTTGCCATTAGATACATTTCTGCATGACTGGTGGCTTGTCTTTGTCACTTCTACTAGATGGCGCAGGTCAAGTTGGAAAGCCGGGTTTACACCCACTCTGCCGACTGGTTGTGACATCCTGGCAGAAATTCGTAATGTACCCATTACAGATATTTGCAAAGCGGCTACTTGGAGCTCATTGCACACCCTTGTGAAGCACTACACTCTGGGTGTCCAGGCCAGACAGCACACTTCCTTCAGCAGGACTTCTGTCCTGAGTGAGCTCTGTCTCCCGCCCTACTCAGGGATTGGTTTTAGCTTGGCACTCTCCCATTAGTGTGAATGAATGGTGAAGACTTTTAGTTCAGGAAGATATGGAAATTACATACTTACCGTAATTCTTGATCTTCTTGGATGAAGTCTTCACCATTTGTTCACATGCCTACCATTCCCAAGCTCAGTCATCCTGCATCTGGTCTTCACTCCTCATTGGCTTGGACTGTGAAGCGGCTGTTGAGATAGTCCTTTTACCGGTCATTCAGTGTCAGTGGCTCAGTAGGTAGCACATTCCGCCTCTGAGGCCGGGAGATCAGAGGGCTGTGGGTTCAGTTCCCACATCTGGCACTTGGGTTAATATCCCAGTACTGACACTGTAATGCAGCATGGAGGGTGCTGCACTTCTGAGTTGCGTCTTTTCGGATGAGACGTTAAACCACGGTCCCATCTGCCTGGATTGGTGGTAGTTCAGGTGGATGTTAAAGATCCCATGGCACTTATCGAAAAGAGTAGGGTATGTTTATTAAAATCATAATATATACAACAAAGTAATATACAGAAAAGGAAACAAATAAATCAGGAAAGTTCATACAAAAATCTTCAAAAAGAAACTCAAAATTCCACATTATATCCTAAAACAAAGAACAGAATTAAATTGGTAGTAAAAAGCATATACAATGGATAGAAAATGATTCAATAGAAATCCCAATATCGTTTCCCAGATATTCTGTTTGAGAAGCTTCCTTTCTCCTTCCTTAATTCGATCAATATGGGCTACCACTTTCGTAAATAATTCCTCAGGAGTAAGATAATGTTGTTGAAATAAAAACCAACACCTAACTTGCCATACCCAATACAGTATCACGATCGCTATGATATTTAAAGTACTAGAATTACACCAGCCCAAGAAGCCAGAAATAAACCAAAAATAAAGCTCTCTGATCCACTTGCACCAAACTTTATTCCAAAACCGGCGCCACAAAACCAAAACTGTAAAATAAAGGACAAGAAAATATAAATGAAGCATAGACTCTGTAAGGGCGTACAAGAAGCCCGAAGCAATATGATCCATCACTTGTTTATGTTTGTGGTTACCACGTCGTTAATTTTACCATGGACCCCTAACCAAGCAATATCCCACATTGCCACAGGAATACATATATCAACAAGGCGTTTCCAATCTGTTCCTTTTCTGTCAGTATAAACTCTGGAAAACTTCTTCCACAAATGTGACTCTACTATCACCGTGTACAATTTTTCAGAAAACTCCTTAATCATAGGTACCATAATATGCCATGTCTTAAGCATGTCAAACACCGTGACCCAATCTGGAGATAATACATATTTCCTCTTATTTTTGTGGATGAAACTCCTAAAACCATTCCTGTAAAATCTCTGAAAGTGAAATTAAATGAAAGGGACCCAAAGCTGAGGTGAATTAATAACTAAAGGCTTTAGATTAGTAGAAAAAAAAAGAATAAAAAAACACTATCGGTGTATCATAGTAACCCCTCCCGCTGATAATCGTTCAACAAAATGTTATGTTTAACCGGGTTGAGGCGACTACCCCAAAAACAAGAAAAAAAGACTCAAGGGGCACAAAAAAGGTCTAAGCAAAGGAAAAATATGTGCTACATGTAAAACAAAGGCAACAAGCAGGTTTTAATCAAAAATCCGTTTCTTCTTTCCCAGAAACCATTTATTCCACTTACACACCTTTCCCTACCTTTATTCAGACATATTTCCCAGCCATACATAGCCACATCGAAACACCAAAATAAATACCCAATAACTTATGCGGAGAAATCCACTAAGCGAATACCCCAATAGAGAACTACCTCCAGAGATGTAACTAAGTTAAAACACACACTTTTCCGTAAATTTAAACTGGAACCAATAACCGATTAAAAAAAAAAAAAAAACCAGAAGAACCTTACATAATAAACAACCCACCAGTGCAGTAGGTACTAAAACACATAAATCATCGAGCGTAACAGATTACTTTCTGAGTACTGTAATCTGAACCTGAAAGACCCAAAAGTCTGGGGATTTATAAAGTAGTCTAATAATGGGGTCCAAAGCTATTACAAACAATAGTGGGCTCAAGGGACAATCCTGGCGGACTCCCGGCAGAATGTAACAGGGTGACCCAATCCACCCATTTACATATGGTCTAACATAAGCTAAAGAATAACATAAAGTAAGCCAATTAATAAAAATCTGAGAAACCCATAAGCTCGGAGGGTCAACCATATAAATTCTTGAGATACCCCATCAAAGGCTTTGGAGAGAGCAAAATTAAATAAATATCCGTGAAGAACTCCCTTTTGTCCCTGAGAAAATAATTCTCTTATTAAAAGTAAAGCATCTCGGATGGACCTACCTGAAACTGAGCAATACTGAAATGGCGAAAGTAAAGAAGACAAAAGTATCGAAATCCTGTTCCCCAGTAATTTAGAAAAAATCTTATAATCTGTATTTAATAGGGTGATTGGCCTCCAATTCCCTAAATCAGATTTGTCACCCTTTGTAGAGAAACAACATCAAACCTCGTACATCTGATCCGATAAGCGATCCTCATGTATAAAGGCGTTGAATACAGCTAATAACTGGGTCAGCATAAATTTCCATAAAGATTTATAAATTTCAGCAGACAACCCATCAGAGCCTGGAGCCACCTTATCTCTAAGACCACAAATAACTCCTTTCACTTCCTCTAATGTAAAGGTGCTACAAGCTCTTGCTGCTGAATTGCCGTCAGGGTAGGTACATCCGATGCTTGTAATAATAGCGACATGTCAGGAGATTCAGAGACTGGATACTCAAAAGTGTGCTTCACAAATTTAGTAACACATTCCATGATGTTCAGCTGCCCTTTAACCATATGCCCTTGATCATCAAGAAGTTGAACCATCTGTTTACCACAAAATTTCTCCTAGTAATGTCAAAGGGTTAAACTGACACTGCTTCCCAGAAGTCCGAAATTTCTGTTCAAAATAATAGATTTGTGTCTATCATACTGAACTTTAGTTAAGGCTGCCTTAACCTCTTTATACGGGCAGAACAGTCAGAATGAGATAAATGGGATTCAGTAAACAATGCCAACAATTCGAGCTTGTAAGAGCCTAGAGGTATGATGTCTATCAGCCAACAATCTGAATAGTGTTTAAAATAGGCCACCAAATATAATTTAGTATCAATCCACCAATCAATCATGGAATCATAAAGAACAACCACAGAAATGTGATCCAAATCAAGTCCAAAAACCTTGATGAAACTCTGAACCAATAATAAGGACGCATTAACCCTCCAAACTCCAGGCCCCTGTGATAAAACTTCCCCAAATGAATCCGTATCCCTAATAAATGATGATCTGAAGTAGCCATAGGTACTATTACACCAGCCACTTCCCCAGTAGTACGTGAACAGAACCAAAAATCTATCCTAGAGGTTAATTTACCTTTCAAAAAGTAGGTAACAAGGACTGGGCAAATACATCAGCCAAATTCATCTCTTTAATAATGGTACGCAAAGCTTGTGTATCACAGTAAACCTTTTAGTGGAAGGACATCTAGACTAGAGTTAAAGTCTCCACCCCATAAAATGATCCGTTAGTTAACAAATAAGGCTTAATTAAACGAAAAAGCTGAACCCTAGCAGCTTTCTGTTGTGGGCCGTAAATAAGCCGGTAAGGCAAATCATACCATAAAAGATCTAACAATAACACCCTGCCTGGAACTAAATCCACCAGCTTCTGCAAAATAAAGTCAGATGAAGTAAAATAATATCCAATGCCGGAACAGAGGTCCTGGCCCAGAGACCAATATGAGGGCCCCAACCCCTAATCTCGAGGGGCTGTAGCAGCTTCCCAGTAGTGTAAAGCCTAACATCTTGTAAGAAATAAACCTCATAAGCCAAACTATGTAAAGCTGAAAAAGTAGCTGTACGTTATACTGTGAACAAATGCTATTAACATTAAGACTAGCTAAACATACAGAAGACATGAAAAAGTGAAAAGGAAAAACCTTATTAAAAAAACCAGATCATTTCTTTCTCCTAGTTCTAGCAGTTTTCTTTTCAGGGTAATCCCAGAGTTATCAACCGGGGTATTGGTGCAGAGGAAGTCTGAGGAATAGGAGAAGGAAAAGAGTCCCCAACTCTTCCTCATCCATAGCATCACCCCAACTCTGCAAAGGTTCATATGGATTATACACTGGGACAGAAAGTGTAGAGACTTCCTCCACTTGTTTGGTGAAACGAGTCGCCTAGCAACTGCGTGAGATCTCCAAACTTCCCCTGTCTCCAAAACTTCACTTGTCTGGAGAGGAGGAGGCTGTACAGGAGTAGGAGCTGAAACAACAGGAGAGGGAGGTAACTCATTAGGTGGTGGAGCTTCTGAGGGATCCGGATGGTTTGGGATAGCCGGGACATCAAGGAGGCCGAAAAGAAGGAGTCTTTGACTTAGTATTGGGAATAGGGCCTGATCCCAGGGGAGGGGGTCGAGAAGAGGCGAAGACTTAGCTATATAAGAATCATGTTCTGCATAATCAGCGGTATTATGGGCTGCCCAAGGACAAGCCACAAAAACATGAGTAGCTTCACCTATAGGTTACAAGTTGGGGGACAGTGCAAGATAAAACCGATTTCCCAACATTCCACAAGATGCACATTTTAGTTGGTCACAATCAGAGCTCAAATGAGACAGCGAACCACATCTATAACAAGACGTGGCTGTCCTGGATAAAACAGGATACCACGGTCCCTCCCAAATAGAAACAATTAGGAGATGGTGAATCCCAGCCTCAGTCATTTTAAGTTGCACATTGAATTTCCACCCTCCTGTCCAAAACCCATTATCATCAATCAATGCGTGAGGTACTCCATTAACTGTACAACGTTGTTCCAACCAATATAAAATATCCAGTACATTTACTCCTTCATTCCAAAAAGAACTGTAATGACTTTAGCAGTTGGTCTGGTAATAGGTATTACCACAAAATGTTTCAAATAGGGTCTATACGAGCAGCATAATATGCAGACCAAAATTTATCTAATAAAGCTGCAGAGCGAAAGGAGACATCAAAGTTATGATCCCCAGAAGAGTGAATGAATGCATACACCTCAGAGGGTCGAATCCCCAAGGAGTCAATAATTAAGGATTTACCCACAAAATTACGATCTGGGGAAGGTCCATACCCCTTTATAATAGATACGTGAAACAAAACGCTTCCTAACAGGGACATCTGTAGATTTAAAGAGGGAGGCATAGCTGGCTGGTTTTACAGCATGTGCCTGAGGAGGTCTATGAACTGTATGGCCCAGAGAACCAACCTGCATATCGGCCCTACAGTCTGAAGACACTGACCTGGCAGAGGAGTCACAGTCATAGGTTCCAAAACAGTAGCAGCAGGCGTCGAGGAGTCAAAGAAGCTGGAGGAAAACCTGTCTCGATAAGGAGACCATAAATCAGACACAGGAACAGCGAAACAGGGCTCCTGGCTTGGTACTTGCAGGCGGAAATGACGCATGGTCCGTCCGATTCAAACCAGCACCCCTCCAGAGCCTGTGAACTCAAAGGTTCCCCAGTCGATTCAGTCCTTCCCCGGTAAAGGAACATGGGGTCAGGAATCCGGGCATTGGGGTCTTCACCAACCCGCACTTCGCTAATGCCACCTCTGGAGACCAAGTGGCAAGCCGAGCGACAGCGGGAATGAATCATCATCCAGGGCAGTAGTCGACACACCGGCCAGCCGGCGGGTTGTCCAGAACCTGTACATTGCATTTATTCGTGTACGCCAAAAAGAGCTACCTGGCAACCTTCCGAGCGCTTTTTTATCATCCTCCATGGACAAAGCACAACTTGATCAGAAACCGCCGCATCTTCTACAGCAGCGAGCTGAGCCGATCCACCACAGGTAAGAAACTACTTGGGACCTCCATGTCATCCAGTCGAACTCAAGCCTCCTTGAGTACAGCAACCAAATCCATAGGGCAGTCCTCCAACACCTCCACACTCTCCACCGACTTGAGACATACTGAGCACAGTCCAGTCGTCTCAGGAGGGGCCCTACCACCAGAGTAGGGAATTTCCGTGTCCTGACCAAATTTCTCATTCACTAAAATACCACCAACAGCTTAATCTGGTTCAAGGTCAGTTGGCATTTATCTGTATCCCTCTCCCCCGGTCGTGCCTTAAAATAGGCAGGATTTGTCTAGTGCACTTACCCGTCAACAAAAAATAAATAAATAAATCCAGGCTATCTCATACCCAGATTAGGTTAGGTGTTTCCTTCTACTTTATGCTGCACCTCGGTCAAAAGGAACTGAGGCGGTTGGAGGTTCGATGCCGAGATAGCCCATACAGGCACAAGCCAGCCTCACAGTGCTGTGCATGTGTGGTTCTATCTCAGCACCAGCCCTTCGTCCAGGAAGATCAGGAATTATGGTAGGTACATAGTTTCCATTTCCTGTTCTGCTGGCTGAACTCCACTCTTTGATTCAAAAGCAGGCAGTTCAATCTGTGCCTCAAACTGAACAAGGCAATGGCTTTTATTCACATTTCTTTCTGGTCCCCAGAGCACAGGCAACGCCAACCTGCCCTGGATCTTTGGGATCTCAACTGGTTCATGCAGTACAGAAGTTTTCTGCATAGTCACTGTACAAACAGTCTTGCCTCTTTTAAGCCAGGGAACTGGCTACATCCCTAGACATAAAGACTCATACCTTCCTATCAAAATACACATGGCCCATTGGCAGTACTCCGTTCCAACTACTGGAATACCATTACCAATTCACGCCTGCCTATCGGTCTTTCCTTGGCCCTGAGGGGTCTTCAGAAAGTGTCTGGCGGTAGTAGCCACAGCCGTTCAGTCGCAGAGGACACTCGTATTCCATACTTCTATGACTGGCTCATAAAGCCTCATCTCAGGATGAATTGCGCCTCTCTCACATGCACTCTGGAGCTCTTCCAGGAACTAGGCACAACACTAAATGTAGCCAGGTCCCACATGGAACTGTCTCAACGCCTCCAATTCATCAGAGCAGTCTTAGATGCCGCATAAGGCAGGGTCTTCCTTCGGAAGGTAGGACTCAAAAGATCTCTCCCTCGCAGAGCAGTGCCTTGAGCTCCCAAATTACCACACACCAATTCATGTGGCTCCTGGACCACATGGCAGTGGCCATTTCCACCATGCCGTACGCCCATTTACTCATGCACCCAGTAAGACAGGGACTTCATGACTCCATTCACGTAACCTGGCCCTCTGGATGGCCCTCCTTGTGGCTGGATCTCATGCACCTCTGGATTGGTGTACCTTCCAGTCAACCCCCTCCTCACTCAAACATTAACGACTGATACCTCCAACCTGGGTTGGGGTACCCATCTTGGTCCTCACCAAACGCAGGGCCATTGGGAACTAGAAGCAGCGTCCCTCCACATCAGCATTCTGGAGATGTGGGCCATCTGTCTGGCTCTTCAGGCTTTCCAGCCATTCCTTATCCCCGTCCCATGCTGATCCAGTCAGATAACACTTGTGTAGTATTCTACATCAACAAGCAAGGGGCACAAAGTCACAAGCCTTGTGCCAAGAAGCCTTGAAGGTTTGGCATCAGGCCTCTCTCTTCACCTTCATCTGATAGCAGTCCACATTCCCAGAGCTCAAAACATAGCGTCGGATCATCTGAGCCGTCATGCACAAGGCCACAAATAGACATTGGCCATGGCGGTTCTCCAAGACATATTCCAACTGTGGGGGACTGTGGACATTGATCTGTTTACTTCTCTAGACAATCACAGACTACCTCAATATTGCTCGATCATCCCTGACTCAGTCAGCAACTCCATGGATGCCCGTCCCCTCCTGGCACGGGAGCTTCTTATAGGCCTTCCACCAGTTCCACTCATTCAATGAGTGTTACTCAAGCTCCAGCTGGAGAGGGTTGCCCTGATTCTGATTGCCCCATTCTGGCCACAACAGATCTGTTTCCCCTCCTTCAGCAGTTGTCAGTAGGATCTCCTTCCCTTCCCTTCCACCTGATCTGCTCATGCAGAACCACGGGACCCTTCTCCGTCCCAATCTCTGATCCCTACATCTGCATGCTTGGCTCTGAGGACTTCTTTATAGCTCAACATCACATCTTCTCCTGTGGCCACAATTCTTCTGACCTCCAGGAACGCTTTACCAGAAAAGACGTATGCTGCCAAATGGAACGCTTTACATATGGCCAGATGGATGGAAAACTGGCTGAGGGACAGAACCCAGAGGGTGGTTGTTAGGGGAAGAGTTATCTGACACCAGAGGGTAACCAGTGGGCTCCTGCAGGGCTCGTGCTGGGGCCGTGTTGTGCAGTGTCTTCATCAGTGACATTGGGGATGGCTTAAGGGCAAATGTGTCTATTTGCAGATGACACCAAGTTCCTGCGGAGAGTGGACACAGCTGAAGGGATACAGGACCTACAGGAAGATCTGGAAAAGCTGGGGAGGTGGTCCAGGATCTGGCAGCTTTGCTTCAATGCCAAGAAATGCAAAGTTATACATATTGGAGCCAAGAATCCCAGTGCAAAGTACTACCTGAGTGGAGTCCAGTATCTGCATCAGAGGGAGGAGAAGGACCTGGGAGTGATGATCACTAGTGACCTGAAGCACTCCATGCAGTGTAAGAAAGCAGCAGCAAAGGCAAACAAGATGCTCGGATGCATATCTAGGGGATCGGTAGTAGGAGAGAGGAGGTTATACTGCCCTTGTACAGGTCACTGGTAAGGCCGCATCTAGAGTATGGAGCTCAGTACTGTGCCCACACCTCAAAAGTACATTAACCTGCTGGAGAAGGTCCAGAGGAGGGCGACAAAGATGATAGGGATCAGCAGGGTAAGGCATACGAGGAGAGGTTGAGGGCACTGAACATGTACTCCCTGGAAGACAGAGAGAGAGGACACGATTGGGACCTTCAAGTACTTGAAAGGGATAAATAAGGTTGATAAGAAGAGTTCTCTTTAAGCTGAGTGGCAACCATAACACGAGGACACAGTCTTAAGCTGGAGGGTGGAAGGTTTAGGAGGAGGTCAGGAAGCATTTCTTTATGGAGAGGGTGGGGACACTTGGAATGCGCTGCTGGAAGAGATCATCTTGTTGAAAACAGTGGGCAGCTTTGAGAGGCTGGGATAGGCATGGGGCGTGTAAGGATCATGGGTAGGGAGGATGAGAGGAGTGGAGAGGGAATGCAGGGAATGTAGCTCAAACTGTGGAGCCTGCAATACGAGCAGACTTGATAGACCAAATGGCCTTCTCTCCTGATGTTCGTATGTGGGCTGCTGACAAGAGCCTGGATCCTTACTCCTGCCCTTTAACTAACATTTTGGACTACCTTTCTAACCTGTCCAGTCAGGGCTTAAGCTACTTCTCTATCAAAGTGCATTTGGCCACTATCGCAGCTTCCTTGAACCCATCCGGAGACTGGCAGGTTGCACATCTAGACCTTGCCAGGATGTTTCTCAGGGGTCTTTTGCATCTCAAGCCCCCTGTCCAGAATCCAGTTCCACCCTGGGACCTTAACTTTATTCTGGAAAGACTGACCTTATCTCTGTTTCCGCTGGCTGCTACCTCGCGAGTGCGCTCTTGCTCAGAAGACTTTTTCCTGTGGCTGTCACCTCAGCCAGATGCATCTCGAACTTCAGACCCTCATGTGTCATGAGCCTCATATTGTCTTTCATAAGAGCAGAGTATCCCTCCATACAAATCCCAAGTTCCTTCTGAAAGTGGTTTCAGAATTTACTCTAACCCAGTCCATACACTTTCCTGTCCTCTATCCTGATCATACAAACCCGGGAGAGACCCTTCTCCACACTCTGGATGTGCACCGTATCCTGCATTACTACATCGCTCACACTAAGCCCTTCTGCAAATCCAAGCAACTGTTGGTTGCTTTGCTCCAGAAGGAGGGCAACCTTCATGAAACAAACCCTGTCCACCTGGTTAGCTTACTTATCACCTGTTGCTACACCAAATACCACAAACCTCTCCTTGGTGCTGTGCACGCACTTCACCAGAGCTGTCTTACCTCTGCAACATGCTTCAGGGCATTTCTATACCTGATATATGTGACTCCGCCACTTGATATATGAGCTATCACGTTTACTAGACATTACAATCTTCACATGGCCTCCCAGCGGCAGGCCACCTTTGCTGATGCTGTTCTCCTGGGCCTCCTGTCCTAATCACCCTTCTTACTTGACTGCTTGGGAATCATTCCAAGTGTATGACCTGCTGCAAGAGGTACCCCCAAGAAGGTAGTACAGTTTCATACTTACCGTAATGGTAGATCTTCAAGAGGATCTCTTGTAGCAGGTCACGATCCCACCGCATTCTCTGGGACAGCCATCTTCTGCTTCTGTTCTCATCATACTACTGGGCGTGCCTCAGATCTCCTCAGTTCCCTCGGTGTCCTGCTCTTTGAGCTGGTGGCGAGCTGGGGGCTGGCGCCCGCTCTGTGTTATACATATGCATGGACTGAAGCGTGTCGTGGGCAACCCGCGGTCGGACACTGCTGGTGAAAGCTGCCATGAAAGAGCACCCTCTGGTGGACATTTTCTAAGTGTATGACAAGCTGCAGAGTTCCTCTCAAAGATCTACCATTACAGTAAGTACAAAACTGTACTTTGCACTGCACTGCCCCTCTCTCAACACTCCCTCCCCAGCATTGCAGCTGGAAATACATTTCTGTTAGTATGCTGTCTTGATATTTTATTTGGTTTGATACATTCTAAATAAATAATAGAGAAACTATCTCGGTGGTCACATCTAAACACCTGAATCTTTTCATTCAACCAGCTGATTCTGTGAATATTAAGATTTTGAATGCTGGGGCCTGGTCTCGGAGCTCTGAAAAAGTGTTTGTATCAGCTGCCAACTGAGCTGGAGGACCTGATTCAGAGGTTGAAGAGTTCTATAAAAGAATCACAGCGGTAGAAAGTTGCATTGGCATCATCTCATGTCAAATGGAATTGTAAGTACAGTATCGGCAGGCTTGGTTTTGTGTACCGATGAGTAGAGTGTATAGTAGATCTAGAAGTTCCCACATTAACCTGATTCCCCATGCTCCACTGTAAGGTTACTTTTAGGCACTTTTGTACTGAAGAGTACGCAATAAGCCATGACAGGAAATGCACGCCCAAGGGGAGTGAGGGCATGGCAGTGTCTCCTTATACCACTGGAAGTGCATTCAAATCCTTTAATGCACACCCCAGAGTGCTTCTGCACTTATAAAATGTCTCTGTGCTCTTATGTATTATATGCAGAATGAAATATTTTTATATGAATTTGTTTTACATAAAATAATTTGTTTAAATTACAGTACTGTCACGCCGGGTTAGTGTTACAGCAGCAGTGCATCCGCTGCTATCTTGTGAGGGTTTCTTTGCAGTCCCTAGATTCCATTCTGGAGCTAGTTGGGGTAAGAGCTCATCACAAGGTGAGGCAGCTCAGCTTACAGGGAGGGACAGTGGTGACCCCTGGTATTCAAGCACACCCCTGCTGCATCACTAAACATCGATATTGACTGGGAATGCAAGCGCTTTCCTAGCTGGAAGAAGAGAATAGAAGGGCTACCCTTCATCGGGTTAGAAGCAGATGGAACCAGGAAAATATGGGAAAAGCAATTATTGGGGAAGGGGATTTTTACTTTCTTGTTTGAGTCTTTGAAAATTTGCGTTTCTTTAAGATTGTGATGCCTTCTACTGGTTCAATACAAAGTATTATAAAATGGTCAAAGGATTTCAAGCAATCTGATTAGCCATGCATTAGAGTGTCTGATGCACAGCTAAAACTAGAAACCCACGTAGAATACACAGACCCATTTTATAAAGCAGTAAGCCATTCTGGGGATGTGCATTAGACTGTTCCTAATGCATGGCTGGGGACTACGTTCACTTGGCCTGTGGCTTCGTTCCTCACTCGCCCGTAGCTGTGTGTTAGAACTTTCTAATGCACACCAGTCATGTCTCATTGCTTACTTGCAGTTTCAGTTAATCCAGTTTTATAGGATTAATGGGGCACCAAACATTCTCTTCTTCAAGAATTAGTAGAACCAAAATTGCAGACTGAAAAATGTTACAGATTTTAGGAAGCATCCAGTTGTAACTTTTATTTCTGAAGCATTTTCTTTCCTTTTCCAAATTAAAAAGTTTTTATGTGTCGATTTTTAACTTGATGTTAGTAGGTGTGATCGTGGAACAGCACTCTACCTGGCAGCTGACAGTCCAGTTCTGTTCCTCCTCTATATCATAAACATTGTGACCTTACTGACTGCGACATCACAGCTGCTCAGGAAGAGCTACTCAGCAGCTGTCAAGTCAGTCACCTGTGATGTCAATGTTAGTGAGCTCACAGTGACACTGCTGATGGAGCGAAAACAATAAAGCCAGATATGTCAGCTGCCAGGCAGAGTGCTACTCCACACATCCAATATAATAATATCACATAGAAAACTTTCTAATAAGCAAAAGGAAAAATTACAAAACTTCAGAACTAAAAGCGACCTACTTCTTAAAGGAAAGTCCCTCAACCTTTTTTCTGTTTCTGTAGTTTGTAGACATGAACAATGATTCTTTCTCTTACATCTCCTTAATTTCATCCTGATTTAAATTTAAATGAAGTTGCTTCACTCTTTTCTGCCCTGGTGTGAGAACCTGTTTCACTCCATTATTTGCAGTGGAACCCACGACCTTCTGGCCCAGAGGCAGATGTTCTGCCGACTCAGCCATGCTGACACCTGACACAGTTTCAGTAAATTAATCACCTGAAACTCTTAAACCAAAACACAAAATCTGATATTTTATAGTTTGGCCAAGGAAAAAATGTATCTTGATTTTGTTTTTATATAGATAACATTTAAGAATGAAGTAGGCCAGTGCGACCTAGAGGTAACAACTTTTCAACTGGCAGTGCTATTAGCCTGGAACCAAAGACCCGAGAGAGATTAGTTTGAAAATCTTAAACTAGCAACTGAATTGCCCGATGCAGAACTTAGGAGGACTCTATGGGTAATTCTTTATTTCTTATGATAAATCTGTGTTTCCTTTCTTTGTTCTTTGAGAGAAATTGATGCTGTATTAAAACATTCAGAGACATTACTTTAGGCAAATTCTTGCTTATAATGTCAATGTTTTCAGTACTGGTTTTTCTCCATGTTCCATATTAAGGATATTTGCACAGAGGTTGGGCCCTTAACACCTTCACATTCATCTGCTCTTACTCTTCATTCTCGACTAAAAGTCCCAACCCCTTTGTGACATCAGAACCTGCTGCTAAGAAAACGACTGTGATGTCACAAGCAGTGGTTTATGATTTCATGTGTGGAATTACAGGAAAACTGTTGAAGTCTAGGGACAACAATGCTCTTTATTTTTTATTAATGTTTTATTAAATGTTTAGTATATCACAGCATCGAACAAAAACACATAATACCACCAAACAATCTGCTTATTCCACAGTTACAGGTCTGAGAGGCACAGGTGAGTCATACAAATTGAGGCAGCATTTCATGAGATGGCAATGTGTGCTGTGTGATTTAAACAGTGTAACTTCCAAACAAACTATTTTGTCTTGGCTGGGAGGGGATTTAACTGAGGAGAGGGTTAGAAATACACAGGAGGGAGGGTGGTCACGTGACTGAACCAGCCAATAGTGGAGCTGGGATCCAGTTATATTTCAAGGGGACCAAGCAACCCCGGCCTTGAGTGCTCACTGAAGCAGGAGTGTAGCATCTTGAGTAGCGTCTGTAGGGCATCAGCAGGGAGACAGCAGGCCACGCTGGTAGACAAGGAGGAGCCTAACTGGGAGGGCCACATATCCATTACTACAGACATGGGGAGTTCAAGGTGGGGGAAGGGTTCCATGCAGTGGGGTAGGACCAGGTTAAGGGAGGAGGATGTGCAGGGGCAGTCAAGTAGGGCAGGAGATGGGAAAGGTTGTATGGTGCCAAGGATGTGGAGCAGCCATATTCCTTGGAGGGCAGGGGCTATAGGGTGTGTTGACAGGTGGGCCAGCTCAGTCGAAAATAGGGTGGTTGAGTAGGGAACTGGAGGCATGGAGGAGACAGAATAGGGGTGATCACAGCCAGGAGGAAACTAATGAGGCATCCAAAAGAGCTCAAAATAGGCACAAATAGGGGACCTAGGTGGGACAGCAGGAGAGCCGCAGGCGGATGCAGCCAAGGAAAGAAATGATGACTGAAGGAAGGTCAGGCACAGGAGCATGACTAAGACTGGGTCAAACAAAGATATCAGCCTGTGGGAAGGGAGACGGGACTCATTAATGGAAAGGAGATTAGCACTGCAAACAGATTCTCAGGGTTGGCTAGTCCAGAAGACCAGGGAGCAGAGAGGAGGAAGTTACAGTGAAGGCAGGAGAGGACGCTACAGGAAAAGATTACACAGTGGGGAGGCAGTAGGCAGTACACCAAGAAGACACAGTGGCACGGGGCTTAGCGAGGTGCAGTCTTTCCAGAGGGAAGTAAGGAGACAGGACGGAGGGAAGCAGCAGGCAGCCTGGGGAAGGCTAAGGGATGGGCAGAGGAGGGAGTCGGAGTGGGGAGGGCCACATTTCAGAGAAGACACGGGGAAGTAATAGCAGAGGAGGTGGTAGCATGGTGAATGGAGCAACAAATGAGTGCAATGGGGAGGTTCCACAGATGGAAAATAGTTCAGAGGTGGAGGTCAGTATCCGGTCATATTTTAGAGGGGAGAGGACAGATGGGATGACAGAGCCTCAAAAGTTGGGGGGCAGGGAATGAAGGGCAACATGAGGATGAGCAGGATAAGTGCCAGAGGTCCTAATTCTAGGGGATTCTATACTTAAGGGTATAAGATGGGGAAGGGTGCCAGAAAAGTAATATCTGGGTCGAATGCATGCCAGGCATGACAGCGAGAGTGGGGCAGAATAAGGCAGATATGTTCGGAAGGTGAAGGGAAAGCGCATATGTGGTGCACCTGGGAACAAATGATCTGGAAGGGAGAAGGAGAGAGGTAGCAAGACAGCTTCAGGAAGTGGGAAAGTGTGCAGCAAAGAGGAACAACTGTAGCCTTCTCAGAAGTTCTACCAGTGCTAAGGGCTAGTACAGACAGGAAGAAGAACCAGTGACTTCAACAAGTGGCTGAGGAATGGTGTGTGACCAAGGGGTATGGATTGGTGAGGGACTGGGGTAGTACATGGGATAACACAGATCTTTATGAGGGATGGGTTATACCTCAGCAGGTCACAGGTGTTGAAGCAGAAGCTGGGGATTTCATCAGTGAGAGGTATCATTTAAAGGTGTAGGCGGAGAGGCATTGGAGCTGGGAATCACCAGAGAGCAGGGTCCCATGGACCTCCCCATCACCGGGATAGATATGACCTTAGGTAAATTAGGAGTTGAAGTGAAGGGTAAAAGAAGGCAGGAAGGATAGGAGCAGTGTGGAGAATGGTTTCACTAAATGCTAGGAGCCTGGGAAATAAGTTGGCAGAGTTGCAGGCATTGATGGCAGAGATCGAGGTGGACATGGCTGCCATTACTGAGATGTGGCAACCAGGCACCATGACTGGGACCTAACCATCCCAAGGTAAAAAGTATTCCGGAGGGATAGAGATAAAGGGAAGGCTGGGGGTTGCCATTTATGTAAGGGAAGGGATCAGATGTAATAGGGAGGAAGGGGAGGAGGGCAGGTCGGGAGTAATCTGGCTGCAACTACACAGCCAGAAAGGGACCAAGATCTGTCTAGGGGTCATTTATAGACCTCCGACCCAGAAGGAGGACATTGACAGGGAACTGGGGAGCAGATAAGGAGGCATAGCGGCTAAGGGAGTACATTGGTGGTGGGGATTTTAATCTACTGGGGGTGGATTGAAGCATTCCAGCAACCACTTGCGCCAGGAGCAGATCCTCCTGGAAGCATTCCAGGATGGCTTCACTACCAGAGGGTAATGGAGCCAATGAGGGAGGAATATACTAGGCGATACTGGAGGATGGTGAACAGGTCAGGGATGTGGGTGGAGGAACCTCAGCAGCAGTGACCACCGCACGGTGTGGTTCTCAATCAGTCTGGGTAGGGGTAACCACTACAAAACTAGGGTCCTGGACTTCAAAAGGGCAGACTTTGGCAGGATGGGACACATACTAGAAAGTCATATGGCAAGCATCCACCCGGAAATGGACACGGAACAAAAATGTGCAGTCATCAAGGCAGGACTGGCTGAAGCCACTAAAACTTGTGTCAAGAGCCAGAGCAAAAAGCCAGGACCAAGAAACCAAGTTGGATGAGTAGAGAGATTGTGTAGAAGGTGAGGGAGAAGAGGAATGCATTTAGGATCTACAAGAGATCCAACTGGGCAGAAGACAGAGAAGAATATGTGAAGAAATCCAGAGAAGTGAGCAGAGTGGTAAGGGCAGCAAACACAGCTAGGGAACAGAGGTTAGCGTTAGGGATCAAAGATGGAGAAAAGGATTTCTTCAGATATAATCAGAGAGAAGAGGAAGAGCAAGGATCAAATTGTTAGGATGAGATGGGAAGTGGGTGGGTAGAAAAGGGGTCTGAGCAGGCAGAAGTACTTAATGAATACTTCTGTTCAGTCTTCTCACAAGGAAAAGGGACGGCCCTACCTGAGAAGAAGGGCTAGCTGGGAGAGGGTGGAGGAGAAGCAACCACGGATGGGGAAATCACGGTGGAAAGGGTGAGGGAGGCCTAAAGGTCCCTGAAGGTGGACAAGGCACCTGGCTCAGCGGAGTCCACCCAGGGTGCTAGGAGAGGGGTTGGCAGAGTCTGGCAGGGCTACAGGCGGACCTGTTCAATACCTCTCTGAACTCAGGGTGCATGCCCAGGGACTGGAGGGAAGCACATGTGGTACCTCTTCATAAGAGTGGGCCCAAGAATGAACAGGGAATTACAGACCCGTAAGCCTTACTGCATTGAGGGAAACCAATGGAGATAATCCTCAAGGAAAGACTGGTGCAATTTTTTGAGGATAACAATCTCCAAGACAGCAGGCAGCACGGGTTTGTCTCGGGCAGATCCTGCCAGATGAACTTGGTTGATTTTTTTTTAACTTTGTTTTATTTTTGTATGTGTATACATACATAAGGATTCGTATCAGGACAAACCATATCACAGAAGTAACATCCTTTTGGGGAATAACATTTCCCTAAAATATTTAGAATTGCATGCATCCTAGATATAGTGATACCACAGGGAGGGATAACTAAATATATATTCTCTTCTCTTCAATGACATAAACATTTTGAGCTGTGTGATTAAGCCCATGAGCAGTATGATCTTTCCTGTTGTGCTAAAGTCCAAAGAGTCCTGAAAATCCAGGCCCTACCACAGGGCTCATGGTGTCATACTTTTAAGCTTTTTTTTTTAATTCTGTTTTCCTCCAGCCAGTGGAACACTCTCAGGCAGCCTGTAGTACCCTTGGCTCTACCTCCGTGCCTGAGGGTCTCCTGAAACCTGGCACCAGCCGGCTATCCCACAGGCTCCTGAGCCCCGTGGGGCGCCCATCCACCCAGGCGCTCTATCTGCAAGTCGGGCCGGGCTGGGCTCGGCCCAGGTAAGGAGTGCCCCAGCAGTGGAGTGTGGTGCTGGTGAATACAGGTGCCGTTGCCTATCCACTTGGCTGGGTATTTTTGCTTTTGTCCCCACCCTTCCTCGTTACTCCCTCCTCTTCCTGGCGGAATCCAGGCGTGCAGTGGCGCCAGGAAGGCATCTGCCATAACTCTGCAACACTCTATTTCTGGCCCTGAGCATTGCGGTACCTCCGGTCTCCACCAGAGTTAGCGGCGGTGCCAGGCGGAAATCCCTGGCCCCCCAGGAAGGAGAGCTGTCCTCGGATGCTCAAGCCTTCCCTCCTCGGCGACCCCAGTGATCTAGGCCTCGCTCAACTCCGGTCGCCGCATGGCGCGAGGTGTGGGCCCAGTGCCTCAACCTCAGCGCCACGGGCCAGACTCCATACTTTTAAGCTAAAAGTCCAAAATTAGAGTTGATTAATAACCCAGGTCAGCAATACCATACTGCAAATCTTGTAAATAGCTGTGGTTAAAAAGAAAAAGGCAAAGAGAAAAAACACACTAGGTCCATTTATCCTAAGCACTGTAGGTTGAGCAATTCAAATGTAACTTGGATCCCAGCATCTAAAAAGCATTCTAAACAATTTAGAAAGAGAGAAGAACTTAAGGAGACATTATTGCTCAGTTACAGAGTTATTATACATTCTATGATTAGCTAAGATATGGAGCTACCAACGAAATATTCATTGTCCAACATTGTTGTACATTACAGTTCTTTAAGTTCAATCTTCGGCATCAGAATTTGATTCTTCCACTTCTCGCCTCCTTCCACGATCAGCAACAGATCGAGAGGCCCATTTCCGCTTCATTGGGGTCTGAAAAGCCCACACTTTACCTCTGTGCACAACACACAGTCTTGCTGGGAACACCACTGTGTGGATGATAGAGGCTTCCTTAACAACTTCCTCACCCCATCAAACTTTTTCCTCTGCATTCTAGTCGGCGTAGGCTCAGGTCAGAGAACAGATAGATGGTCCAGTCATCTTATGTAATTAGCTCTGCTTGCAGGGCCAGTCGGAGTATTCATCCCTGGAGCCAGTTCCATCAGTAACCAGGAGTAGTGTTCTGAGGTTTCTCCGAATTCTCCGGATCCCCTTGGTGTGATCCGTAGGCTTTTGGTATTGGATGTTTAAATTCTGGCCTTCCGTAGCAATTTTGAATCGAGCCACTCCAAGGAACATTGATCTCCCTCAATCCCTCTGGCAGACCCAGAATTCTGACATGGGAGGAGCGGGCCTGGTTTTCTAAAGTTTCAAGCCTGATCCACATATGATTATTTTCCTTAACCAGAAGTATAGTTGTGCGGGCTGATTCTGCTTGCCGTTTTGCTTCTCCAACCTCCTGTTGGATCCCTTCTACTGATTTCTCCACAGTCGTGACCTGGGTGGCAAACGAGTCCAATTTGGAGTTCAGGTCAGCTACAAATGTTATCAGCCTTTGCAATTTTAGGCCGATAGATGACATGGTCTCTTCAGGCTCCTGCTGGATATGGCCTGTTTATCAGATCCAGTCCATGCCATTTGCGGGCTTCCGTTGATTTAGCACTCGTGTCTCCACCTCTGTCCTTTTTAGGATTGCCCATTTTAGGTTTGTTTGGGTCCTTTTTCAAACTGCAGTGTTTTCTAAATAACCACGTTAAAATATAGAGTTTACTCAATCTGTATACTTCTTCCCAAAGCTATTGAAATTGCTGCCTGTCAACTCGGGCTCCTGGCGCCCCCCAAGCAGGTTGATTTTATGACTGGGTTACGAGGGCACTGGACAGGGGACATAGATGGATGTCTCTACCTGGATTTCAAGGCCTTTGACTCGGTGCCACACGATAGGCTGACCTGCAAGTTGAAGAGTCTGGGAGCAGGGAGGAAACTGGTCAGATGGGTGAGAACTGGCTGCAGGGTGAGCGGCAGAAGGTAGTAGTGGGGAGGCATCTGAACCAGGGCATTAACAGGTGGTGTCCACTGGGCTCAGTGTTAGGACCAGTTCTGTTTAACGTTTCATAGCTAGTTGCAGTGGGGATGAAGAGCACGATCAGTCTCTTCGCAGGTGACACAAAGATTTGTGCCGACTATAGATGTGGGGAGCAAAAAGTACTTCAGGAGGATTTGGTAAAACTGGAGGACTGGTCTCACACTTGACAGCTTGGTTTCAATGCCAAGAAGTGCAAAGTGATGCATTTAGAGGCAAGAACCCAGGACACAGTTACTGGCTGGAGGGTGTCCCGTTAACAAAATCCAAGGAAGAGAAGGATCTGGGATTGCTGGTAACCGGGAGATGAACCACTCTGCTCAGTGTAGAAGCAGCAGCGAAGGCAAACAAGATGCTAGGGTGCATAGCAAGGGGATTACTTCTGGGAGTGGAGGTAATCTTTCTCCTGTACAGGTCTCTGGTGAGACCCGCACTGGGAAATACCGGTGCATTTCTGTTGTCCCACTCAAGAGGGACATCAAACTGCTGGAGGGGTACAGCGCAGGGCACCAAAAATGATCCTGGGGTTGGGGGGACAGACCATATGAGGAAAGACTGAGAGAGCTCAATATGTATACCCTGGAGGAAAGAAGGGAGAGAGGGATATGATGGGTTTGAACAAAGTAGACACCAAGTGTATGTTCAATCTGAAAGGCAGAAGGAAACCAGGGACACTCTGTGAAACTAGAAGGGGCAGGTTCAAGAGAGAACTGAGGAGGCACTATTTCACAGAAAGGGTGGTGGTGGCAGGGTGGAATGCTGTGCCAGAGAAAGTTGTAATCGTTGCAGAGTGTTGGGGCTTCAAGAGGGGGGTGGGACAGATTCAGGTGGAGGGTACAAATCGGGAGGGGTGGGAGATGGGGAGGGCAGCTGAGGGAGGGCAGTTGCAGTCTAATGGACTGAAGTGCTGCACACTCGAGCAGACTGGATAGACCGAATGGCCTGTATCTGCTGGCAATTTCGTATGTTCATAAACAAGAATACAGAGCTAGTCTTTGAGCACGTAACACATATATACTGTAGTATGTATAATTAAAACTTCAGGAATACTGATAGTGGTAAGGACCTCACCCCAGACAATACTATGTAAGGATTTTATCTGTGACTGTACACCTTATCACCAGTTAACCCTCAGTGATTATGGCAAATTCACCAAGCTATCTAAAACAGGCGCCATTCTTGTCTCTTCAGAAAATGGAAAAATGGCATCCACCTGGCCACATTTTCTCCTTGTTTAGTCTAAGTTTTGCAGTCATATGCTCCAGTATTATATATTTTAACATTTAGACAGTCGCCTTGTATAGTAGGTTGTTGAGTGGTCAACCCCAGTTGTATAATAGCCTTACTGAGGCTGCCACTAGGATATCGTATGGATATCAGCTGTGTTTATTTGTATCGTTGGTTGAAGGCCCAGAACCAGATTTGCCAGTCCTTTATGTCAACTGGTCAGAGGCCCAGAACCAGATTTACCTGTCCTGGGACTGTTCCAAATGTAAACATTGTAATCAGCATGCTCTGAAGTTCTGTCCAAAAGGGTGAAACCTTGGGCAGCCCAGAAGATGTATGAGTGAATACCTTTACCCCCACCCCTCTTCAGCTTGTTTCTGTATGAACAATACTGTTTAAATGCAAATATCCTTAGTACGAAAGAGCAAAGGACATAGAAATACTGAAAATCGTCCAGCTAGCTGGTGCAGCAGCAGAGCGTCCGCTTGCGGTGCTGACATCCAGGTTCAGTGACTGACTTGGGAGTCAGGGTGTTGCCGGGGAGAAGGATTGAGCGTCCTAGGGACTGCTCTCCTCTGGGGAGGGATGGGGATAGAGTGTCTGGTGCTTTACGGACCTCTAGCGGAGGCCGGGGTACTGCCGCAGCCAGTGCCGCTATTCAGGGGTGGGTGACGCTGGACATCATTGCACGTCCCCACCTCCCCGGATCCAGCCTTCGCAAATCCCGGCCCCGGTCATGATACCCTGCTCTGCCACCATCTCCGCTGCCTCCGATGTCCACCAGGGAGTCCTGCTCCCATTGCCCTGACCGGGGTAAGCCAGGGCTTGCCTACAGTGTTTGGGGGGTCCTGCCTGGCAGCCCCACTCTGGGGGTAAGCCTGGGCATGGGGATGGCAGGCAGGGCTGACCTCCGAATTGGGGTGGGGGGCAAAAAAATACTGAAAATATTTGAAATTTACTGTTGCGCCTAAATATTAAGTTTTCAGCAGTTTCTTAGAGGTGTCAGCTGCTTTTTATGTTCAAGTTGAAGGCCATTCTAGTTTGGGCAGCCAAGCATGCAGATGAGGAACTGAAGAATTTTTGTTGCAGGTTAGTTGGTTAGGTTCATACATTTGTGCCAAGTCTGAACCATCATTTCAGTGTTCTAAAAAATGCTTGAATTATAATTCAAGTATTATAGTTATTACAGTTATTTAAAACATCCATAATTCACAGTCTGCACATTACTATCTATCACCATTAAACAAATACAGTTTATAAAAATCATTTAAGTTGGAGGACAAAAGATAAACTAGTCTTGTAATGGTTAGTTATAACATGTATTCTGAGGAATGTGGAAGCCCATTGGTGTCGAGCCCCAGCTTTAGCCTTATGCTAAGCTACATCCTGTTAATGCATGGCTACAGTCCCTTTGGGATATACTTGATAAATAGATGTTGCACCTAATGTGGATTTCTTGGCATGTCAAAATTCAAATAATTTGACTTAATTGCAGAACAGTGTCCCTCTAGGGAAAGAAGGGACTATGGAATAATTACCAGGGATGATATGACGTCAGCTTCCAATGCAACAAGGTATATGGGAATGCCAATAGAATGCTGGGGTGTGAGGAAGAGCATGCAGCCAGCTGCAACAGATGTCTTTTCAGAGGAACTGCAAAGCCAGAACCAAACAACTCTTTTAACTATTAATTGCCTTAGAAACAGTAAAGTACTAATATATTCTGAATGAGGAACTCTTGATCTCCAATTTTGTGAAGTTTTGTGTGATCTGAGCATGGGGAGGCCATACTAGACTTATGCAGGACCACGGTAAGGGTGGGCAGCTGAAACCATTAGAGCAGCAAGGGCACAGTAAACTGCAGAACGATGCAAGCTGGGAGGGAAGGGCTAGCCTAGTAAAGGAGTGCTGTTGCAGGCAGTAAGAAAAACTTGACAGAACACTTGAAAATTTGAACAGTAAATTGATGGACACAAACCTTGAGGCAGTGAGGGTTGAAGATAAATTGGTAACGGATTCTGCTAACATCTGCCTTGCCAGTCACAGGCATCATGGCAGAAAACAAGCTGTTACGTATGGGACTTGAGCACTTAGAAAGTGGTGCTAGATTGTCTAATGCAAGAGTACTGGGACTACTCGAGGACATGGAAACGGTAGTCCCTATTGCATTTATTCAAGATTTACTCAAGAATGTGCTGGAGTTGGATATCACAGGTCAGATCTTTTAAAGTTTACTTGATCACTCCTAGAGAAAGACTGAATAACCCAGAACAATACTTCTTACCACCGTGAACCTCAAAGATAAAATCTCTTTGCTGCTAAACTTAAGGAGCGGCTGTTTTGGCAGACTAAATACAGTTTTGCTGTTTCCCGGACTTAAGCTTTGCAGGTGCAGCACTGCAAGCTTTGGCCTTAATCGAGCTAGGTTGACAGCATGTGGGGTCTCTCACATGTTGCAGTTCTTTCACTAAGTTGAAGATGCAGTGTGCAGTGAAATCTTATCTCCTCACCGATTAAGCCAGCAGGGAAAAGATTAGAGCTGATAAAGACTGATTTTTCCCAGACCCACCAGGCTCCAGAGTTGGAAGATGAGGACTGATCATGAGGTCTGTATCATGCTCTGTGACTGACATTACTTTCATTATAATGTTCAGTTTTTACTCGGTAGTGTTTTTCAGAAATGTATGCCGTAACATTTTTCTTATGCCTGAGAGTTTGTGTTGAATTGATCATGTAATATTTGAGTATTGTAATGCAAGGATGTCAGATAAGGGTGGTCATGCAAAGTAAATTGATTAGCATGTGTAGCGTGGTCCTTGAGGTGGTAGCATACTGCCGTTACAAGATGGCAGCGAGATTGTGCTGTGATTGGAGAAAGTATGATACATACGATACAGACCCTCATATGACACGTACTCTAAATAACGATTCAAGGTGACACTAGAAGGTCATCAGTAAATAGATTTTAAATACATGTGTAATGCTATAATATTGGGTAAATGTGATTGTTGCGTCCATGACCAAAATCAAGTTTGCCTGTGCTCATTGCATAAAGTTGGAAATACGGTACTTGATTTAAGAGCGGGCAGTAGTTTGAATTATAAATTGAGCTGCTAGTTTTGTTTTAATTGTTGTTTGCATAATAGAATTATAAATTGTACTGGCAGTTTTAGTTGTGTGCATTATAGACCTCTTTATGAAATACCATTATCACTGGTTGGTCTGTTTTGAGTAATTGGAAATACTACTAAAACAGCATGGTATTTCTGCTTTTTATTTTAGGTTGTGATATGGACTTTTATCGCATGCCTTATAGTGTTGTATATTATATACTATAAACCAAAGTCATTATTCAGTTGTAATGTGCTACATTTGAAAATGAATAACAACAAAATAAAAAAAAAAAACCTGGGTTTATCGGGAGGACTTCACCAGTCACAGAAAAGAGGTGATTATGCCACTACAGATGCCAAGTGAGGCCACACCTCACGTGCTTTGTTCGTACTGGAGCACTTGCCTAAAGGACAGGGATGGGCTGAAAACAGTCCAACGAGGGGCCACTTAGATGTTACGGGGCAGCAGGAAAAATTATATGAGAAAACATTGGCAAGCCCTAAATACGTGCTTACTGGAGGAGAGAAGGGAGGGATGTGGTAAGGACTTTCACGTTTTGCAGGTGTATAATATGTAGACCACTTCAAACCTTTTCAAGTAAATTGGAATTTGACTACAAGTGGACATAATTATTAACTGGCGGAACATTTATAAAGGACAGGAGCCGGCCCAGTGGCACAGAGGGTTGAGGTGCTGCACGCCACACCTTGGACCACACCGGCAACCCGGGTTCGGAGTGGACTTGGGACGCCAGGGCTTCCAGGGGAGGAGGATCGAGCATCCGAGGACTGTTCTCCTCCTCTCCTGGGGAGCACTCACAGGTAGCGCGAGGAGGGACAACAAAGGAAAGATGAGAAAAAACACTCCAGATTGGCTGGATGACAGCATTCGGTCCAGGGCACGCCAGAAGACTTCCCTGCAGGTCGCCCCTGCCTCAGCAGCACCTGAGGCCAAGAGAAAGAATAGTGTGCTGGGCTATCCCCATCCGGTGCCTTTTCCCTCTGAGGAGAGGGACCCACTCAGTGAAAGGGTAATGCCGACTACCTCAAGATAGGCTGCAGATAAGAGGCGGAAGGGCTCCCAGGAGGTTGGAGGGGTGAGGACATAGGATGCCCGAAGGAGTGGCAGATCCGGAGCCTGAGGGGAAAATAGATAACACACAAAAAGAAAGGACAGGAGGAAGTACTATACTGCTTCACAGAGAAGGTTGTGGCAAAGTGGAATAGTTTGCCCAACGCAGTGGTCAAGTGCAGCTACCATTCCTCAGTGCTCAGAGTTGGCCAAGATGATTTCACAGCTCTTCAGTGGGAGGAGGGAGAAGGAAGCAGTGAAGATGGGGTCAGAGGGCAGAATGGACAGACTTTGTGTCTTATTTCACCTTACCTTTTCTGTTTCTATTTTGTTAACATAATTTCCATAGGTATACTTTTCCTTTCTATCAATATATCCAATTTATATCAATGTTATTGTAAAACAAAAACTAATTTTCACACTTTCAGTAAAGTGAAGCTTGAGAAAGTCCAGTAGTACCACATTCCTGTAATGCAGTGATCATTTTGGTCATCTCAAGGTAGGCGTGACATAAGTAGGGTAATACAACGGCATTCCTGCTTGCTGATGTCCTTGGACAGGGACATGTAGAGGAAAATTACCTCCTGTGTTCCTCAAATTCGTGTCCCCTACAGTAGCAAAACCTCTCACCTATATTCTTAACCTAGCACTGACAACCTCTATAATGCCTCTCACATGGAAAACTGCTAAAGTAATTCCATCTTCAAACTGGGGATATCCTCTCGTCAGACAACTACTGGCCGATATCGATTCCCCACCTCAGTAAACTCCTTGAAAAGTGGTGCACCAACAACTATCTGAGTACCTCACCAAACATAATATCTGATGTTGCCAGCAACATGGACTTCCACAGGCACCACAGCACAACTACTGCCCTGGCCCTCTTTACCAGACCATATACTTACTAACATGGACCAAGGCGTGCCACCAGGGCAGTGTTTGTCGACCTGTCAAAGGCTTTTGATCTGGTAAATCATACTCTCCTCCTCTCCAAACTGAATCTGATCGGCTCCTCCGTTGAAACCATACTCTGGTTCCAGAGCTAACTTACCGACCGCTCCCAATTTGTAGCATCAGCACAGCCATGCCTCCTGCCCTTCCGTCTCCACTGGAGTTCCTCAGGGCTATACTTGGCCACCTGCTTTTTACCATTTTGTCAATACTCTCACCCATGATGGCCTCTCCTGCAACTCCCTTCTTTGCCGACAACCTTGTCATCTACCACAGTGACAAATGCCTGCCCTCTTGTCCTCTGTTCTCACTAAGAACTATTGCACTGCCCACAATTTGTTCACTGACAACTTGTTGCTGGTTAACGCCAAAAAAAACAAGGCAGTGTTGTTTGGGTCAAAACCTTTCTTGCTAAGTCCCACAAAATAAGTTCTTCTCTCTTATCCACCCTCCCAGTGGCCCACTTGAAATCGTCCATGCTTTCAAATATCGGGGGTCACACTAGACTCTGCGCTCTCCTTTTCTGACCATATTAACATAGTAGTCCATAGGATTAATCAGAAACTCAGTCGGCATATCCTATCATACCCTTCCTGACTGCTGAAGCTCACCTGGCTATTGCCAGGAAAACCTTCTCCTCCACCTTCAGTCAAGACTCGTGACTGTTTACAATAACGCTTGTCGTTTCGCACTGAGCACCCTTGCTGTACACATCATTGTGACCTGTACCACTCCCTAAACTTGCTTTCACTGCAAGGCTGCTTTGACTTCACCCTCGGCTATCTCACTGATACTTGCCTCAGGGATGGCCCTACCTCCCCATCTGCCTTTTCAAGCCCGCACCATGCCACGAAGTCTCAGATCCTCCCTTGTCCCTCCCTTGAGACCCTCACAAAACTGCCACTAGCATAGGGTGGTAAAGCACACCTGCTGCTGCCTCTTTATTCTGGAACGCACTGCCTGAACCCCCTCGGGTTGTCCGACAAATACCTGGCTTTTAAACATAACTTTAGGTCCTAGCTCCACAACAGGGACAGTTGCAACTATCCGCACAAGTAATGCCTCTCCCAGCTCTCCTTGTCCTGTCTCCCCGAGTCCTTTCCTATTTCCTGCTTGGATAAGAGACAGTCAGACAGTGATCTTGTGGGGCAGGAGGGTGAACATGGTTGACCTATTGTTTGCCCAAATGTTGCCTGAATTTCAATTGATTTCTGTTTGTATCCCATCGAAAACTTGTATAAGACTCACATTTTAACTGCTGATATACTTTTATCACTGTTGATTGCCCTGCTCTGCACTTGTAGTTTGCTGTTTGCCTCAATGTACTTTTGTTATCTGCTTATGCCTTTTGGCCCAGGTCGCTCTGTAAACAGTCCCCTGGATCAGTGTATTTAACCGATTAACAAAGACATAAATAAAATAAATATTATGGCCTGGATTCATCATCAGCCTCTGTGATGCAACTCTGTGTGTGTGTGTGTGTGTGTGTGTGTGTGTGTGTGTGTGTGTGTGTGTGTTATATATGTTGTCCATCAGTAAAAGCAGCCCTGTAGGGCCCACCACAAAATGAGACAGCTGGTGGCAACAGGTGAGAGGACTGTTTTACGGTGTTTTTAAACATTAAAAGTATAAAATTGTTTGTCAAAATTAAGCACAGAAATCAGAGCTATGTTACACAATGAACAACTTTAAGTTAAAGATCTAAACCCACCAAGGCTATAAGTGTGCTAGTATTTACCTAAGGAGAAGGTGTTGTGCATGTTAATTGAATGATCTAGGCAGTCTGAAGTTGGTTGTGTGGTAGAATGGGGTGAGTGCCATCCATGCCAGACAGTGAGGTAACAGACAGGCCATACACCTTTCAGCCAGGGCCTGGAGCTGGCAAGACACCAGGCAAGGCGTCCCTACAATGCCAGTGAGGTGGCCTTCGGTTGGTAGGAGCTGCAGGCTGCATTAGGCAGGCGGCATGGCTTTGTCTCTGCTGGTTGTCACTCTTGACCTGGCATAGGGTGATTGCCTCATGGATCCAGGGGCCCACTTCTTCTCCCACAGGGCCAGGCGTGAGCTTGCAGGGCACCTTCCTGCTCCCAGGCCACAGGAGCCTCTGTCTGCTCCTGACCAGTCTCGGGCCTCAACAGGCCTATAAGGTGCCCCTGTCTCTTTGGTTTTCCCCACAGCAAGCTGAGGAATCACCATTTCCTTCTTGGTGAGCCAACACTGCCCTTTGATGGTAAGCTTGGCACTCTGACCCATTAAGTAATGAATGGTGAAGATTGATTCTTGGAAGATATGAAAATTACATACTCACGTTACTCTTGATCTTACGGAATATCTTATCATTCATTACTGCAACCTGCCCACCATCCCGTTGACTACCAGGCATCTGGACAGCTCACCTGCTTATCTCTTTTCTTCTGCCTTTTTCCCTGTTAGGCACAGCTGTTTAAGAAATAGTAAATGAGAGAGAGACAAGGGGTGGGGAATCTGCTTGAGGGCTATACTTAGTTCCTTGATAACCCTTTTTGCTGCTCTTTTGGAAAAAATGTGTAAATAATTTCCAAAACAAAGCTATGCTTTAAGAGAGTCCCACTTTCACTTTTCAGACAAGTATTACAGTAGGAATTAGCCCTTTGTTTTAAAAAGCATGTTGATAGTGGACATAAGAATAGTTAGGAATATTAAAAATAGATCTTACTTGAGAGGGTTCCTTCATTAGGTCACCACATATGGGACTGGCGCCACCTGGCATCGGGCGCACAGCAGACTTTTCTAGCAATACCTGATGGGGACCCTCCAAATCAACGTCACGTGACTGACGTCCAGCGTGACCGTATATAGTGGCGGTTGCCATGCTTGCTCCCTCCAGTTCTTTCCCGCCGTCGCCCGTGTCAGCCCCATCGCAGGACTTAATAGCAATCGCCGAAAGTTCTATCGCCAGGTTTCTATCCTCGCAATTTTAGTAAATTTTTCTGTCATTCTGTTGATGTCTTCTCCAAAGAAAAAGTGTTTAGCTTGTGGCACACAGATCCCGCATGAAGACGGTCACCAGAAGTGCTTCTCTGCCTAGGCCCAGACCATGCTATCTCCTCCTGCCCAGAGTGCCAGTCATTTAGCCAGGCCACCAAAAACTGAGGCAGCAGGCACTGAGCCCACCTTCTTCGTCTCATCTGGCCTTCTTGGAGAAAAAGATGGGAGCCTCAGGGACTCGTCCGAAAAATCTTCCCTTGAGAAAAACACAAGGAGAAGTCTAGGAGCAGGCTCGCTCATGAGACGGCCAGGCCATCACAAGCAGGCCAACTACCGCCAAAAGCAGTCAGGCGGTAAGTTGGACAAGACTCCAGTGGAGAAGTTGGCCCCGGCTCCTCCGGGGGACCGCGCAGCGCGCCTTCGCTAAATCGACTCCCCGGCTGGGGACAGTGCATGACCCGCGGTCGATAAGCGGCCAAGGGCTCCTCCTGACCGCCCGACTTTGCCGGCTAAGCCAGCTGTTTCTGGCGACTGCACGGGCCTGGTTCTGCCAGCCAGGGCCCTAACGGTGCCTCACCCGATGTCCGGGATCAGAGGAGAAAGCCCTCTTCCTCCTCCTCCCTGCGCCCGCATCCTCGCATTCTACCTCGGACACGTATGGAGATGGTATCAGAGACCCCATCGAGCCTCTCGGTGTTGTGGGCACATCTCCACATTCCCAGCAGGGTCTCGGATCAGAAGGCTCCTTCATGGCCATTCGGCCTACCTGGGAAGGCCCTCCACCTTCCCGGCAGGACACCAGCGCCTCCCGGCGCCAATGATCCCGACGACAGTCCTCAGCCGGGACCAGCCGACAGGCCCTACCTCTGGCCCTGGCGCCGACCATGCCCAGCGCGGAGCTTCTCGTCTGGTTCTGGCGCCAGCCCCTCCGATGCGGATCCTTTTCCAGCGCCAGGTCGCTGCGCGGTGTCAGCGTCGGTCCCTCCGGCGTGGGCTGTCCCGACGCCGACCATCATAGAAACATAGAATTTGATGGCAGATAAGGACCACTTGGCCCACCTAGTCTGCCCATTTTTCCTACCTAACAGATAAGCTGCAAATCCTAGTTAACCAACAGCTTACTTCCTCCTACCCCCACTAGGACTGCCTTATGTCTGTCCCATGCATTCTTAAGTCCCCACTGTTCTTGACTCCACGACCTCCTCAGGAGGCTGTTCCATGCATCCACAACCCTCTCAGTGAAAAATACTTCCTCACATTACCTCTGAGCCATCTCCCTCTATCTTCAAATTGTGCCCCTTGTTCTTGCACATCTCTTTTCTGGAAGATACTACCCTCTTGGACTTTGTTAATTCCTTGAGGTACTTGAAAGTTTCTATTATGTCCCCTCTCCCTCCTTTCCTCTGGGGTATACATATTAAGCTCCTTTAGTCTTTCTTCATATGTCTTCTGGTGCAGACCCTGCACCATTTTATTGCCCTCCTCTGGACAGCCTCCACTCTGTCTATGTCTTTAGGAGATGGGGTCTCCAGAACTGCACACAGTACTCCAGATGGGGTCTCACCAACTGTCTGTACAGAGGGATAACAACTTCCTGTTTTCTACTATTGATGCCTCTTCCTATGCATCCCAGTATCCCCTGGCCTTCTTTACTGCCTTTCTCACATTGCTTGCCCACCTTTAGGTCATCTGATATAATTACCCCCAGGTCCCTTTCTATTTTTACTGTTGTCAGTATCTCACCCCATTGTGTACACTTCCCAGGGTTTTTGTTTCCCATGTGCATTACCTTGCACTTCTTTGCATTAAATCTGAGCTGCCATACATTTGACGATTCCTCCAACCTTGCCAAGTCCCTTCTCATCCTTTCCACTCCATTTTGTGTATCAACCCTGTTGCAGATCTTTGTGTCATCGGCAAAGAGACATACTTTTCCTTCCAGTTCCTCTGCATTGTCACTATAAAGACATTAAAAGGACCAGTCCAGTACTGAACCCTGCGGTACCCCACTAGTAACCCTCCTTTCTTCACTCCTCCAATATAGCAACAGCGGGTCTGATGTGGGTCCCCTGATGCCTGATCCGTCGTTGAGGATCTATTCTAGACCCCGAACTGTCCCCTGTACCCCTTTGGGTATCCTCGGATCCCTACCCAGGGTTCCACTCCTGATTGGAGCCTTTTGGGCAGTTCCACCATTGATTCAACCCATATTCCCCTTATATGGGTTTCCAGGGTACTATCCTCCGGTCGCCTCTTCCTCCTCCCTCCAGCATCAACTGGCCCCTCACCCCCGGTGGTTCCGGATTTCAAGACCATGATTCAGTCTTGGTGGCAGCGGGCCAGGTCAGAGCTGGTTAGAGATCTGAAGCCAGACTCCTGCAACCGCAGCTTCCTGATCCCCTTCTCCGAGCACTTCTGTTTCTCCGTCCACATCTCGGGGGAGTCTCAGCAGGACGTTCCCCTGTGGGATTTTGGCGTTGTCCTGTTGAGGAGGCAGAAGACAGTTCGATCGGAGGAGGATTCTTCCGAGGAGGAACCTGTGGAGGACCCTGAGGATACGAAGGAAGAACCTCCCCAAACCCCTCCGGAGGATCCTTCCTTTTCAGACCTCTTGAGGACCTTAAGAGAACTCTTCGATTGGGAGTCTGAGGACCAGTATCCTATGTGGTAGAGACTAACGAAACATCTTGACTTAAGAGTCCCTGCCATCTATTCCAGTCCCCCATGGATGGGTCCTCATCAAGACCTCACCACCACCACCACCATCTGGCAGATGCCTCATTCAATCCTGGCTGTCCCCAAGAGGGCAGACAGGTTTCACCGGTGCCAAAGGACACACCTTTTTAAAGGCTCACCCTAAGGCAGACTCTGTGGTTATCTCAGCTGCTCATGACCGCCTCCACAGCTCCCAAGCACATGAGCACGACACCTCCTGACAGAGTCGAGGCTGATGGACCAGTTCGGAAGAAGGTCTGCTCATCGGCCACATGCGCCCTTCGGCTCCTTAGTTACATGGCCCACATGATATCTCGCCAAAACAGACTATGGCCAGGCTAGAGGTGAAGGTCCAGTCTATGGACCCTTAGTCCCTTAAGGAGGAACTTGCCAAGGAACTCCGCCTCCCAAAATCTCCTGTAGGCATGCTCTTGAGAGCCTACCTCGACTCTGCCGTTGCCCTTAGGCGGCATTCCTGGCTTCACTCTCTGGGCTCGCAATGAAGTCCAGTCGGCAATTCAGGACACCCCCTTCAGGGGCTCAGTCCTTTTGGGGAGATACCAAGGACATCATAATGGATCTACAGGACAAAGGTGTGGCCCTTAGATCCGTTAGGTCCATGTACCGATCGGGCACCCAACAGCAGCAGCAGCCCTTTCGGAAAAGGACCGGGAGGCAGCGGAAAAATGCTCAGGTGCGACGCCAAGGTAGCGTAAGGACGGGTACCGCATTCCCAAGAAGCAGCGATATTCGTGACCTCCTCCCGAACATCCCGCCACTCCTTGATTCCTCCGGCCCCACTGCACCCTCAGTCTCACGACGAGCAGAGATGGGGAAGGTTCACCTGCCATGCAGGAGTGGACGCATGATCACCTCAGACAAGTGGGTCCTGCAACTAGTATCTGTCGGTCGCACCATCAGGTTTCTGGAGATCCTCCGGATACTCCTCCAGCGGAGTCCTCTTACTCCCGGGACCAGGCCCTTCTGATTGTGAGGAGGTCAGTGTGCTCTTGCTCAAAAAGCCATCAAGCCAGTTCCCTTCGGAAAAGGGTTTTACTCCCATTTCTTCCTGGTTCCAGAAAAGACCAGGGACTTCAGACCCATCCTTGACTTGAGTCAATTCAGTCAGTATGTAGAGTACAAGAAGTTCAAGACGCTGACGCTCCAGAGCCTTCTTCCTCTCCTGCTGAGAATCATTGGCTCTGCGCCCTGGACATGCAGGATGCCTACCTGCACATCTCTGTCTTCCCCAGCCACCGCTGCTTTCCTGTGTTTTTGTTTCCAAGGAGAGCATTTCCAGGTCCGGGCATTCCCTTTGGTCTGTCTTGGGCACCTTGGTTTTACCAAGTGCCTGGCAGTGGTGGCGGCGCTTCTACACTGCAGGGTTTTGTGGTGTTCCCTTACCTTGACGACTGGCTGATCTCAGCTCGGCCCAGGATCTTTTATTGAAACTGTCTTTCACACTGGACCTCTTCAACGGACTGGGGATAACCTGTCAACGCCCTCAAGTCAGCCCCTAGTACCTTCCCAGAGACTGCAGTTAATGGGGGCAGTTCTGGATACAGTCCAGTGCAGAGCCTTCCTTCCTCCAGACAGGGTTGAGACCTCAATCAGCCAGGCTTGAAAAGTAGCCTCTCTCAGGACCATTCCTGCCTGGGAGGTCCTTCATCTTTGGAACTGAGGGCAGCCTCCATCACGACTGCCCTCTAGTAAGGCTACACATGAGAATCACTCAGTGGTCATTAAGGGTGCAGGGATCAGCTGTTAGACAATCTGGACCATCCAGTCTTGGTCTCTTCAGCGGTCCAAAGGGATTTACAGTGGTGGAGGATCCTCACAATCTTTCCCTGGGACTTCCATTCCAAACCCTGCACCAGCAGCTACCCTCACCACGCATGCCTCAAATATGGGGTGAAGGGCTCATCTGGGGAACATCAAGCTCAAGGCCTTGGACAGGCCTGAGACTTCTCTCCACATCAGTGTTCTGGAGCTCAGGGCGGTCCTATGTGCCTTACAGGCTTTTCAGACCCCACTACCCAAGGGAACACTGCTGATCCAAGCGGACAATATGTGGTAGTTTGGTATATCAACAAACAAGGAGGAACCCGATCGTACCCTCTTTGCAGGGAGGCGACCGGTTGTGGAACTGGGCAGTCCAGCACCTTCTGGTCCTGGTGGCTGTGCACGCGTTCCAGGCATTTTAAATGTCCTGGCAGACAGTCTCAGCAGAACTGAACCCTTGCCCCACAATGGAATTGCATCAGGAAGTGGCGGACTCATCTTCCAGAATTGGGGACGTCCGAAATCGACCCTTCGCCTTCCTTAATCCAACGCAAAACTTACCAGTTTTGCTCACTGCTCCAGAGCACGGTACTTTCTGGAATGATACATTGTCTCTATCATGGACAGGGACATTTTATACACTTTCCTCCTTTTCCCATTCTGCAGAGGGTTCTCCTCAAACTTCAGGCCGAGAGCAAAATGATCCTTATTGCTTCTCTCTGGTCGAGACAAATTTGGATCCCGCTGTTACAGCAGCTCTCCAGGAACCACCGTTCCACTTCCACTGACTCACGACCTCCTGACTCAAGATCAGGGCAGGCTGGTTCATCCGGGCTCAGGACCCTGCATCTTCATGCGTGGCTCCTTCCAGACATAGCAATTTCTCACTTTGGGTCTCCTCTAGAGTGGCTCAGGTCCTCGCCGAGGCCAGGAAGTCAGTCCACCCGCTCCACTTATGCCATGAAGTGGAAGCGGTTTTGATCTGGGCTACCACTCAGGGTTGGGACCCTTTCTCCTGTTCTGCCCTAAAGTCATGGAATACCTCCTTCATTTATCAGACTCTGGTCTGCCCTATTCTTCCTTGAAGGTCCATATCTCAGCTATTTCCATGCACTACTAGCTAGTGAATGGTAAACCTGGCTTCAGTTGGAGGTCTCAAAGACCTTTCTGAAAGGCATCCTCCATCTGAACCCCCATCCATGACCAACTCCACCTTGGGACTTGGAACTTGGTCTGGAAAAGCTCACCTTCCTCCTTCGAACCAACTGTGAGGCTGTGACCTGCGCTTTCTTTCATGGAAGCGCTTTTTCTGGTGGCTATCACCTCCGCCCGAGGGTTTTGAGCTTCACGCTTTAGTCTGCAAGGAGCTATTTTTGATTTTCCACAGGACTGGGCGTTCCTTAGACGCATCCGAGGTTCCTTCCCAAGGTAGTGTCAGAATCCACACTGAACCAATCAGTAGAGCTTCTGGTTTACTACCCGTCTCTTCTAACAAGGATGAGGCTCCTTCACATGATGGATGTCCATCAGATCCTCTGGTGCTATACTCACCGTACTAAAGAGCTCCGCTCTTGCGAACAGTTATTCGCTTTGCCCCGAGACTTAGGGCAAACCAGTTTCAAGCAGGCGTTACAGATGGTTAGGAAACTGCATCCGTACTGTTACCAGTAGCACGAGCAAGCCCCTTCCGGGTTCCACAAGAGTGTCATTCTACTAGGGCATGGCTGCTCTCCGGCTTCCTTCGAACGCTTCCACAGCAGATATTTGCTGTTGCTACTTGAGTTCTGTCCACACCTTTACCAAACATTACAGTCTGGACATTGCTTTCTAGGCGGAGGGCCGGCTTTGGTTTAGCCGTCCTGCAGGACCTTTTTTCTCTGCTGGGTCCATGCTGGACTTCAGTTGTTCTTTTGGAGTTAGCTTCCTCCTCCCCTAGTTTCTCTTGGTCTCTCTTGAGGGACTGCTTGGGACTCTGTCCTATATGTGATGACCTACTGAAGGAACCCTCTCAAGTAAGATAGTACAGTTACATAGGAACTTACCGTAACAGTAGATCTTCGAGAGAGGTTCCTTCAGTAGGTCATATTTTTCCTCCGTCCTTCCCCTCATTTTATGTTTACAGGGACTCCAATTCCTGTTCCCTCCTGCTGCATGGCCTCTTCCTGGCTCCAGGCAGAACTGAGGGCGGGCATGGGGACCGCTCACTATATACGGTCACGCTGACGCCGGGTGGGCGATCCCCGTCAGGTATTATGCTAGAAAAGTCTGTCAGGTAGGCTCGACGCCAGGTGGCGCCCAGTCCCATATGTGATGACCTACTGAAGGAACCTCTCTAAGATCTACTGTTATAGTAAGTTCCTACGTAACTGTACTTTTGTTCCATCGCCACCAAAATCGCTCATGCAAATGTTCAGCTTCCCACAGTGGCAGCCTGTATGTCAGGAACGACGACAATGGATTTGCAGTCCGCAATTTTCAGCCAGGATATTGAGGGTCTCATTATTGAAAGGAATAAACTGACACACGCTACTCAAAGGGGGCAATTACTGACTATAGGGACAGTACCACCGATGACAACAACAGTGTATCAGGTTACACTGTCATTCACTGTACCTTTTACTGAGGCAGACATTACATCCTTGGTCTGTATATATATATATATATATATATATATATATATACACACACACACACACACACACACACACACAGAGTACAGTTTACTTAGCCACTGCAGTTTTATCATTTACTGATACCAGGTGTCTTCTGAGAGGAAGGGGAACACTGCTGAGCACTTTATACCATGGCATAACTTTTTTCCTTGGAGAAACATTGTTCCTTCGGGTAGCACTGTATGCAGCAGCCCTGCTCCATACAGTGACATCAGGAGGAGCGAGCAGCCTGGCAGCTGACCAGAGAAATCAGGAGCAGCAGGGCTAGGGCATACCAACATAACAACTCAATATATGGAAATATGGGAGACTTTTACAGACATACCAAATGCAGACAACCTTGAGCTACATTACTTTATAAACTGATAGAAAGAATCTACTGTTTGGGCCATCGTGAAAGGTGCGCTTTTAAAAAGTCTGAGAACATCTGGGGCCGGAGCCACGGTCGGGTGAACAGCTGGGTGTCACCTGATTAAGATTCCGTAATCAGTTGTTGGTCTCCAGGTATTATTGGTTTTCTAACAGGCCAAATCAAGAATTGATTGTGGAGACACAAGGTCTAATGACCTCTTACTTTAAAAGCAATTCAATAGTAGCCCTAAGATATGGAATCACCTCTGCTGGAAAAGGGTATTGCTTTTGATGTTGCGGGTTCCCCAGTAACCCGTATGAGGGTGTCCAACCTTCAGCAGTCATGCTTGTGTTTAGCAAAGGCGTCCCTGAATTGCTCCAAAGTAGGCTTCAGCCTATCAAATGGGATGGTGCTGGACCATGAGCGTCATATTTTGTGTCATTTGCTTGTACAGCTGCCACGACATGCGAATCAGAAATGAACAGCATACGATGGAGACCTGGTGCCTGGAGGAGCAGCCAGTTGGCTAAATCCACCATGCACCTGTGATGAGAGAGAAAATCTACTCCCAGCATGCTCTGGTGATGGGGAAAGTGCATAAGATCAAAGTGATGTTCTTCCTCCAAGGTTCTGACGATGACTGTTATCAGGACTGACAGATGTGTTGTCACTATGATCCCTCAAGATTGGGGCAGAAGTAGATTTCGATAGACCATGGAAGTATTAGGGGTCGGTCTGATGTAAGACCAAGTGGCAGCTCCTGTATGTGGAAGCAATTCGCTGGTGGCCCCTGATCAGCTTCCACACATGGGCGCCAGAGTCGCCTTTACCAAAGAGTAGTATGTAGACTGGGGCATGACACTGTCATGCTGAAGTCATCACGATTTTGCAAGGCATCATAGAGTGTGTGATGTACTGTAACGAAGCTCCTGGCTTAACTTCAGAATACAGGGTCTTTGGTTGCTCACCTCTTCAGATTCGATATTCAATCCGGAGATGACTGCCACAACCTTTCCGATGCCTTTGCCAATTCAGCTTTGGACTTGTATGCCCGAGCTGGTCTTCCTCAGCTAACAAATCCTTGTCAGGACCATTGTTTTGTCCTTTATTTCCCTTCATACCTTATTGCTTTGACTTTTGCTGATTTTTTTTTTGCACGAGCATGAGGATTCATTTTGTTGGGGATCTTTGGGGTTCCCTCCACCTCAAACTGAGTAGGTGACTCTGTGCCTTTTTCCACAGCAGTGACTTTGGACTTAAACCCAAGCCAAGGTCCTTGGCATGAACCTGGTAAATGCATTCCACCCGCCCAGCATTTGGCTGAAACTGTCCCTTTTGGGAAGATTGAGGCTTCTACCCTTTCCTAATTGTTGGGAGAAAGCTCTGAAGAAGAGGCATTTGTACACTATTGAATCCCTGTCTGCCTCCTCTCTTGGCAAGTCCGCTGCCAGTACTGTAAGTGACCCATGGCCAGCCATCATACTGGGCGGTGCTTCCATGTTACTCTGTTTCATCTGTGTATTGTGCATTATGCCAACTATATTTGGATCATGGGCCACCAGCAGGTGAGCGGCAACTGTATCTAAAGGGGCTTTGATATCACTCCATACCCCTTCCGGTAGTTTTGTCCACAGCATGGGTTCCACAGTTTGTTTGAAGACCTGGACCAACATAGAAACATAGAAGTTGACGGCAGATAAGGACCGAAGGCCCATCCAGTCTGCCCATTTCTTTCTACCTTATAAATGTGCATCGCCTTTGCTCTGTCAGTGGCCTATCTATTCATACTCATTTGTATTGCTTCCTATACCTGTCCCATACCTGTTTGAAGCCCTGCACTGTATTCATAGCCACCACTTCTGAGGTAAGCCATTCCATGCATCCACCACCCTTTCTGTGAAAAGGATTTCCTCACATTCCCCTTTATCGACCCTCTCAAACCTGATTCTCCAGCGGTAATATGAGTATTTGGCAGTACTGTTGCACCTTTTCCAAGTGGCAACTCAAGTTGTCACCAGGACGTATCGCCAATTTTGTCTTCGTGATTCTTTGAATAGCTTCATGGACTGGAGAGTGCTGTTGCTTGAGTGGAGTTCCGGACCCTGTGGACTATGCTTTAGCGACTGTCTCTTCCATAGTAGCACCACGCCTGGATAAGTGTCTGTGTTCCACTTCCTTTTCCAGAGCATCGACCATGTCCTTTGTAAAGCTTTTGCCTGTTATTCAGTCAATTCGCTTTTCTCTATAACCTTAGTGATCAGGCCCTTTACCTCTTTTTATCCTCCCTGGTCAGGGTGGCCATTGGTGGGTGGCCTTACATCCTCCGGTATCCCAAGGAGCGTTGTCATCCTCGTCAGAGCGATGGCGGATGCCACAGCATCGCTTCTCACATGACCCTTCAGGATCATCAGCTGCTGACATAATTTTGCAGTCTATACCTCCTTGAAATGTTCCCTTACTAACATTATCCTGTAACACCTGTATGTGGCACTTACTTTACGGTTTTCTCCATCTCTTTTCCTAACTCTTTCTGACATCTTTCAAACTAGTCTTCCAACTCCTCATGCTCACTCTTCAGTGACTCATACATGCTCCTAAGCACATCATTCATCTGTAACATCTGTACCTTGTCCTGCTGCAACCTCTCATTCTCCATCTGCAACTTATTAATTTCCTTATTTTCTCTTCTTTAACTGTCTCAGTCTCTTCCTTTAACCTACACACTGCATCAGATATAGAGTTCAGCTTCTTTTCAGAAGCTAAACTCAGATTCCAATGTCTGATACAAAGCATGCAAAGTAGAGACCATTACACCTTTTTAAGTCATATTTCTTACTTTTAGACCTGACGTCAGTATAGCTTTCCTACATACTGTACCGGTCAGCCTGGTGTTTCGCATCAGATGCAAAATCTTTCCAACCTTCATGGGAGGTAAGATACTGTAGGACGCCCACATTGAGCTCAGCATTATTGGCCATTGTATCGGGTTTTCCTTTATAAACTGTACTGACCGAGATCTAAGACGGCCGCTCACCTCATTCTCGGCAGTCAGAAGTCGATGCGTTCTGGCAATGGAGACCACTAGCAACCATCCCTTGAACTAAAAGAGGCGAGAGGTTCTCAACACCTGTCGTTATCTCACCAATACACTCAAGTGTATTCAACGGTTTCATCCAAACAGGTCCTGCCATGGTCGCCATTTTGTTAGCAGAATTGTTCAGGACCTGTTGGCTAAACACTCACACAGAGCCAAGGTTACAGCAGGAATAACTTGTTTATTACCAGAAACACAAAATACAGCAGATGCCTGTTGGGAGTCAGGAACAAGACCCCAGATATCTTGATATCACTCCAAACTGGATTTGAACTTAACAAAATGCAGCTTAGGTGTCATTCTTATACTCTTAGATAAGAAATGTATGATCTTACTTGAGAGGGTTCTTGCAGTGGGTAATTACATATAGGACTGACCGGCAGGCATCAGGACCCCACAGAAAAATTTCTAGCTAGCAGTATTTGGTGGGTACTGCCTCCGTCAGGCTTAAGTCAGTAGGAAGGGTGGTCCCCACACCGCCTCAGTCTTTCCGCCATCGACTTGTGAAAGTTCCTCGGTAGATTTCATTACTCATCAGTCTTTCGCTGATTAGTTTTACTGAGCTTTTCGACCATTTTTCATCTTCAGTCGCTCCATGTATGTCGCCCCGATGCCTTCTGAATCACATAAAATAAGTGCAGCTCGTGGCGGTTCCCAACTGCTGCATAAGGACAGACACTCCTGTGCCTCTTCTGCTTAGGCCCGACCACCCCTTGGGAAGTGCCAGCAGTTCAATCCAGTTACCGTGAACGGAGGCAGCAGTCCCTGAAGGCCCATATTCTCAAGAAAAAGATGGCTTCCATGGAGAAGGAGCTGAAGAAGTTAAGGCAGGCTTCCACTTCCCGAGCCATAAGAAAAAGGACCAGGACTGGTACTCGACCTCCATGGCCTCCGTGACTCGCCTGGAGTCGGTGCTTAAATAACATCCCCTCGAGGACAGGTGTCGGCGACTGTCTTGGCGGCACCCAAGACGGTATCGCCCTCATCGGGCCTTCAGGCTGCCTCGGTGCCTCCATGGCAAAGAGGCCCGCCTTCCCAGGAAGGCTGCTGCCACGCCGCCCTGGGTCGAGCTGGTCCCGCTAAGTCGGACGCCAGTGCCACCGACGCCCATCCAGACAGGACCGATAAGACGCCGCTCCTTCGAGGGCGACGGTCCCTCACACACCGCCAAGGTCGCCTCGGGACGGCCCTCCTGGCGCAGCAGTTGGATTTCCGCCACGCCAGCGACCCGAGTTCGAACGAGCGAGGAGCTGGAGGTCCAGCCAGGGGAGAGGGCTTGAGAATCCAGGGACTGCCTCGCCCTCTGGGGAGGGGAACCAGAGCTTGGTTTGTCTGACCCCCGGTGGAGACCCGAGGCCAACAAGCCGACGCTTAACAGGGGGCGAGGTGCCAGGACGCCGACGCACAACGCCTTGACGCCAGAGAACACGGTACATCGCGAGAACACCAGAAAACACCGCGGCCTCCCAGTAGATGGAGCACCAGGCCCCACCCTCAGTGCCCTTCCTGCCCACAGACAGCATCCCGACGTAAAGACAGACACATCAGGGTGTATGAGCTCTTACCGCCTGGGAGGTATAACCACAGCTTCATGGGGATGGACTGCACTGGTCACCAGGTAGGTGAGCGAGGGCTGAAAAGGCCATAGGTGACTCCTAAGAGATGGGAGCTGCGAGGAGGAGGAGGAGAGGAAAAAAGGTCGCTTCCCCATCGTGACCCGCTTAAGGCCAGAGTTCGATAAGTCGGACGATGCTCCTCTGATGCCCACCCATATCCTGCTGATAAGCCGGATGTTGGCCCTCTACGACGACACCCAGCGAAAGAGCCTCACGCTGGACCAGTCCAACGCCCCAGGCTCACGCAACGCATGCGTGCCTCCCGAGGGCCCCGATCCTCCTGTTGGACCCTCGGGATTTTAACCTCCATCCCCGGGCGACATGAAGGAGCTGGGTATGCCATTAGGGCTTCCTCCTACAGGGCCGGACCTGATGCTGGATCCTGACGCCAGCCTACCCGGACGCCCCTGCCGGACGCTGCTCCAACGCTGGGTCTGACGCCTGCAGGGCCACCTTTACCTGACCTGCCTGCTGGGCCTCTTCCAGGGCCTTCTGCTCCACCAGAGCCCCTGGCACTTGGGTATCCGACACCACCTAATCCAGTGCCATCCTACCTGGTGCCAGTGCCTGGCCACTTTATCCGACGTCCCAGTCCCCCGCGCCTCAGTGCGCGTCGGCTTTCCGCTGTCTGGTTATGGATACTCCGCACAGATACCCTCAGTATCCATATCCCCTCCTCCACCGCCCCTCACCACAGCCACCGTGGACTTAAGGAGACTTGTCTGCCTGGTGGCTGAGGCCAAGGCTCAGCTCACCAGGAAGGTAGAGAGCCATCTCCGTGCAGGATCCCTTGCTGGGATGGGAGACTCTCCCCTTACCCGACACCAGAGGTGAACCCTCGGGCACCAGGGGTGGGAGGATACGCTTCCCAGAAGGCTTCCCAAAGGACAGTTCCTCCCAGCGTCAGGAGGAATCTTCCTCTTCTATGTCGGAGCCTCTGATTCAGGGAGTGCTCGATCTGATGAATGAGCCTCGTGCTCCAGATCGTCTCAGGCCTAGAGACTCCTCCGAAGTCTCCTCTGGAGGATCCTTCTTTTTGGAGTTACTGAGAAAGATTCAAGAAATTCACCAGTGGCGATCTCTGGAGCCAGATACACAGCGTGAAGCTCGCTGCCCACTTGGATCTGCCAGAGACCACTCCGACATTGATTCCACCCTGGATTGAGCCTCATACAGACCTTGTTTCCACTATTTGGAAGCAACCGTCCGCTGTAGCCCCCTCTCATGTGAAGGCAGATTAGCTATATCAGGCCCTGAGGGAGTAGATTCTTTGAATGTACACCCCAAGACGGACTCGGTCGTGATTTGCGCCTCCATGGCCGGGTCTGCTAATCCCAAACATCTCAGCTCGCTCCACCTGACAAGGAGTCTCGGCTTCTGACCAGTATGGGAAGAAGGTGTACGCTTCTTCTACCCTGGGTATTAGGGCCTTGAACTATGTCGCCATATGGGGGAACTACCAGAAGACGATCCTGACTCAGATGGAATCAAAATTGGACTCCTTCCTGAGTCTCAGACCAAACAGGAAGTGGCTGGACCTTGTCCGCTCTGCTCGCTCGCCATTCGTGCACATGCTTCGGGTGTCACCACGATGCAGTGGGACGCAGCTGGAGGGAGCCCAGCCGCTGTAGGTCTTCAAGGCCATGCCTGGCTCCTGAGTGAGGGATTGGTCCCTGAAGTGCAATCCGCATTCAGGATGCACCCTTCAGGGCTAGGTGCTGTTGGCAGTGATCTCAACGACATCCTCACCGATCTGCAGGAGAAGGGTACTGCACTTAAGTCCGTGGACCTCTGTACAGGCCCCTCAGGGACAGCATTGCCCTTTCATCGATGTTCTCATCCAAAAGCAAACCACAGGGCAAAGCAGGTCATCAAGCGTGGGGCCCTCCAGCAACCAAGACTCCCCACCCAAAAAGCTGCAGGAGCCTCGGCTGCTGCGCTGCCCCACATGTCTTGACTCCTCCTCTCTCCCACAGCCTCTGGACTTCCAGAGGAACCAGCAGGAGGGAGGTTCTCCTTCCGTCACCAGGTTGGGAGAGATTACATCAGATGCTTGGGTGCTCCAACTGATAGCAGCAGGACACTCAATCGAGTTTCTTAAGAAACTGCCCTGAAGGCCACCCCAAAGTTGTCTTACTCCCCGGAACATCTTCCTCTGGTCCTGGAAGAAATCTCCTCCTCTTGCAAGGCGGTAATAGAGCCTGTCCCCACCCACCTTTGGGACAGGTTACTACTCCCATTTCTTCTTAGTTCCTAACAAGACGGAGATGTCAGGCCCATTTTAGACCTCAGTTCCTGAACTTGTTCGTCAAGTACAGACGCTTCAGAATGCTCTCCTGCAGAGCCTTCTGCCACTTCTTGGCAGGGACAGTGGACATGCGCTTTGGATATGCAAGATGCCTACCTGCACATCCCCTCGGCCCCTCCCCCACCCTCCGAGATTCCTCCAGTTTTCCAGGGGACCACTACCAATTCAAGGCCCTCCCATTTGGTCTTTCCTTTGCCCCCAAGTGTTTACCAAATGCTTGTCTGTAGAAGGCCCACCTGCACACCCAGTGAATGCAGGTATTCCTGCACCTGGACGACTGGCTTCTGGCGTGCCCGTCCAGGAGGAACTTTACGCCTTTTCCTTTACCCTGCAGGTTTTACCAGCCTGGGTATCACCATCAACCAGGCCAAGTCCCATTTGGTCCCTTGCCAAAGACTCCAATTTATCGGGTGGATCCTGGACACGACCATCAGCAAGGCCTTTTTGCCTCTGGACAGGATGGACACCCTCCAGACTCAAGCACGCCTGTTGTCCAGTCGCAGAAGGGTCGGTGCCAGGTCAGTACTTCGCCTCCTCGAGCTCATGAGGCTGCTATCCCGACAGACCCCGCCGGCTTCATGTGAGATCTCTCAATGGATGCTTCGGGTCTCAGTGGGACCATCACGATGGACGACCTGGACCAGGAGGTTCTAGTCTCTGATCTCATGGTCAGGGTCTTGCAGTGGTGGATGGTGCAAGAGAACCTTGCCGGAGTTCACTTCAGTATCAAACCCTCTCCCAGACATTGCCAACAGATGCCTCAGGCGAGGGCTAGGGAGCCCATCTGGGGTCTCACAGGACTCAGGAAACTGGTCCAGACTCGAGCAGACTTACATATAAATATGCTCGAATTCAGAGCAGTCTTGTATGCTCTTCAGGCTCTGCTCCTCCTTCTTCCTGGTCACCTAATAATCCAGATGGACAACATGTGTAGTCTGGTACATCAACAAGCAGGAGGAATTCGCCCTACCCTCTGTGCAGGGAAGCAATAAGAATTTGGAGTTGGGCCATTCAGTACAACCTTCACCTGATGGCAGTTCATGTTCCAGGAGTAGAAAACACGCTGACAGACCACCTCAATCGTCTTCAGCCAGAACCCATGAATGGGAATTGGATCAAGTAGTAGACAACATCTTTCTGTGCTGGGGAACCCTCGGGTAGACCTGTTCGCATCTCCTCAAAGCGCAAAACTTCACGCCTTCTGCTCGCCTCGCCCAGGGCGAGGCACTTTCTAGGGATGCTCTGTCTCTCGATTGGAAGGACAGATTTGTCTGTGCCATCCCTCCAATTCCTTAATTCCAAGGGTCTTACATAAACTCAGGACAGAAGGAGCCCAGATGATCCTCATTGCTCCATTCTGGCCCAGGCAAGTTTGGTTCTTTCTTCTGCAACAATTTTCAGAGGAACCTCTGCTCTCTCTGCCTCGTCACAGCACTTGCTGACCCAGTATCAGGGTTCATCCGGTATCAGATCTCTTCAGTTGCATGCGTGGCTCCTGCAGAAGTAGCTCAAGCCCGGTTCGGGTCTCTCGCTCAGTAGTAGATATTCTGGTGGAGGCCAGAAAGCCTTCCACTAGATCCACCTATGCTATGAAGTGGAAATGTTTTTTGATTTGGGCCTCATCAAAGGACTTTTGAGCCTTTCTCTTGCCCAGCTGAAAGAGTCCTGACTACATGCGCATCTCTTGGACCTGGGTCTCAGTCATTCCTCTTGAAGGTCCACATGGCAGCAATTTCGGCATACCATGTCCCTTTTGAAACAGGACTTTCGCCAGTTGGAAGTCTCTAAGACGCTCCTCAGAGGAGTTCTCCATTTGAGACCCCATCCGCATTCCTGCTCCTCCTTGGGATTTGAACTTTGTTCTCAAGAAGCTTACTCTGCCCCTTTCAACCGCAGCTTTAGCAGACTTGAAGTTCCTCTCCTGGAAGACTCTCTTCCTAGTGGCCATTACTTCAGCTCAACGTATTTCCAAGCTTCAGGCCCTGATGTGCAAAATCCCTTATTTGATTTTTCACAAGGAACATGTGGCTCTGCATACCAACCCTCAGTTTTCCCCTAAGGTGGTAGCGGAATGTACGCTGAACCAATCCATTGAGCTACCCGCTTTCTTTCGCAGCACTCCAGTCAAGGGGAGTACCTTGCATACTTTGGATGTTCACAGAATACTGAGATACTATACTACTAGGACTAAGGATCTCAGGAAATTGGATCAGCTTTTCCTCTCTTTTGCTCACAAAGAGAGGGCAGTCAGTTTCTAAGCAATGCCTTTCTAAATGGTTGGCTCATTGTATCACCTTCTGTTACGACTAAGTACCACAAGACCCTGCTGGGTCAAGTCAGACGTCACTCCACAAGAGGAGTAGCCACCTCTGTGGCTTGTTTCAAGAATGTGTCAGCAGCAGACATCTGCGTGTCGCGACTTGGACTTCTGTCCATGCCTTCTCACGAACATTACAGTTTGGATATATCCTCTCGCCGAGAGCAGGCTTCGGGTTGGTTGTACTCAAGGTCTTCTGTCATAAGACCTGCTCAGCCAAGGTTACATTAGTTGGATAGTTTTCTCCTCCCGAGTGCTTTTCTTTTTCCAGACTGCTTGGGATTCAGTCCTATATGTAATTACCTACTGCAAGAGCCCTCTCAGTAAGATAGTACAGTTACGTAAGAACTTACCATAACAGCAGATCTTGAGAGATGCTCTTGCAGGTAATGTCTCCCGCCTCCATCCCCTTAGCTTTCGCCCTTTTCCAGGAAGGGAAATATCCGCCTCTCTTGTCTTTGCCTTTTTGGCTTTTGGCGGAAAGAACTGGAAGGTGGACGCCCCGCCAGAGACTGCTAGCTAGAAATTTTTCCGTGGGGTCCTGATGCCTGCCGGGTCAATCCTATATGTAATTACCTACTGCAAGAGCGCCTTCAAGATGTACTGTTACGGTAGGTTCTTACGTGAACTGTACTTTACTAGGTAATGGTCTGCCAAATAAGGTAAAATCACAAAATACAGAAATCTCATTGGTAGAATGTCAGCTCAGAGGACAGTTAGCTCATCACTCTCTGCATGTGTACTCTGATAAGAGTAAACAAGCTGCAACTAGTTTTGGGCAACACTACAAAAATGTTAGTATTGCAAAATAACAGCCGCTTCATAGCAAAGAAAAGGAACTGTGCCATACAGCCTGCATAAGCAGTGCAATGCTCTACCCGCCCCCATATCCTTTGTCACCCTACTATCCCAATGTTTTTACTCTGAGTCACCATATACACCCCGGAATAGGCTCATCCCACCCACCTCCCCACCACCACCAGTTATCTCTCGATTGTGCAATGAATGGTACTTAAATATTGTACCCAAGTGTCTTACTGCTCTCATGTATGATATTTCGTATTTATGATATGCTCTCAATTGTGCAATGAATTGTACCTAAAATTGTATCCAAATGTCTTACTGCTCTCCATGTATGAAGTTTTTCATCTGTGATATACGCCTGTTATACAAACTGTACCATATTTATGCTAACTGTATGTCACGTCTATTGTCATTAAACTCTGACGCGGAGCTCTTGAAAAGGAGTCTCAGACTCAAAGGATTGTTGTTTTTTGTTTTTTGTTTTATTTAGTTTATTTAATTTATAAATGCAACCATTTTACAGGCAGCAATACATCACTTATTAATACCAGTTGATAACATCACAATACAATACATGTATACTTGTAGCAGTCATATTAGGAGAAATAAATTAACATCTTATTACTTCAGTGTCCGAGAATCATAATTACTCATTTAGTACAGTCTGTGATCCATTCAGATCAAATCAGACTATATACGTATGAGCCCTCCCTTATCCCTCCCAGATTTTATTCCTATTAAAATTCAAGGAGCATCACAGATCATATCCTGAGAATCTTTTCAGTGCAAAAGAAGAGCAGAATTACACGTTCAATACATAGCTTAAGGTACAGAATCATCGTAATGATTTAGTTGGTATGATATCCACTACAGCCATTGTACATCAAATTTTTGAACTTTGTCCATCATCTTGGCTGAGAATCGCTCAAGGGCATATATCTTTTAGTGGGTATTTTATTTGTAAACCACAGTCTAGTGATAATCTTGTGGGCTGCTGTTATAAATTTTAAAATTTGTTTCAGCAACTCAAAGGATTGTAATTCAATATCCAAATAAATAAATAGAATAATACTGTTAAAACCAGAGGTTACTAGCACATAGCATCATTGGGATCTGTTTTTATCCAGTACATGCTGCAATCATATGCACATGTCTTATTACTGTATCACATAGTACCATACTATATCCTACCCCACTAAGTATATCATGAATAAATGTATGTGTACCTTATGCTGCACTAAGTACAGGGTTGTGGGGGTGTGCTGGTCTACACTCCTTATTTCAGACTGCAGCCACCTTCTTCCACGGTCCAATGTCTCCCCGGCCGCCTGTGCGAGGGTGGCAGGGTCATGAGAGGAGGCCCGATCTCTCTCTCTCCCTGAAACACATCCAGTTCATCATTCTGGGCTTCCTGGCGACATGGATGATGGAAGTGTGGCCAGCGGGCATCAAACATCCTTGCTGTGCCGTCCCTTTTTATCCAGATTTCTCCCTTAACTCCCCAGGGGCCACAGCAGCAGCAGTCACCCCACGCACACCAGTTCAACTGTCCCCACTCCGCACCACCCAGGCCTAGTGCCTGGTCCCCCATCTCTTGGCACTACCACCAGCCTCCACTTGGTGGCAGCCAAGTGTCAGGAAGATCAACCTCCCATACCTGAGAGGAAAGCTGCCTATCAGCTGCCTCGATCCTACTTCTGGCCCTCCTGACCCTCAGCCCGACCCACGGCAACCTGCAGTTGTTTCTGAATGCAGGTCGAGGGATGAGAGCGGTAAGGCTAAACCTCAGCCCCTCTGCGCCACTGGGCCGTCATCCTTTTTCTCTTTTCAGTACATTTTGTTTCCTCTCCTAGTGAATAGAACTGAGATGAGCAAGGGGCTGTCATCAGTTACTGGCCAGCCCACGAGCACCAAATCATATGTCCACTTTGTGGGTGGTGCCATCCCCAGCGTCAGTCCCCTAGCTCTAAATTTTTAAAGCTGTACTCTCCCACAGGGTCCTGTCGCCGGCACAGACCCATGAATTAGTGAATGGAGAAGATGGTCTGAAATATACGAGAATTACAGTTAGTACATAATTTTCATTTCTTCTCCCGCCCTATGCCCTTGCCTTGTGGAGTGCCCAAGGATTGGTGCTCTTGCCTGTGCCATTAACAGTGTACATGCTACACCTGGGTTTGATCATTAGACAGTATAGTCTGAGTTTTCACTGTTAAGCAGATGATACTCAGCTGTACATGTCTTTTCGCCTGGGACACAGAAAGCAGTGTATGTGCTAAATAAATGTCTGGCTGAGTGTGACAGGGTTGAATAGGACCCTGTCCCAGTTGTTATGGAGATTTTGAATGCAGGGATCTGTTCTGTTCTTTCCTTTCCTGTCCCTTGTCTGGCTGGTTGCACAATTAGATTTTCTCATGAGACCTAGGACTTGATCACCCTGACAGTCTTGCAGTTCTCTGCCTCTGCTATCTCTCTACTCTACTTGGTGTTCTGTCTTTGTTCCTCCCTTGCATATCTGCAGGTATAAAAATATATGTGAATCATTTTGTTGAAACGTAATTGATACTGGGATCCCTTTGTTTGGAAATTATATAGTATTACGGTCGAAATGTATATAATTATAGTTTGAGATTATTGGGAACTCAAGGGGTTAACCTGATAGCAGTTTTAAGCCCTTTTCTGAAGCTGTGGTTAGGGGCCTCAGTTCTGGGACACTGTGTTCTTTCTGCACCTGCCTGAAACTTGTAAGAACATTTTAGAAAAAACAGGATGCTTGTTAAGGAGGGGATGCAGAGACTTATAAGAGAGAGCTGCAATGTTTTGGGAGACACAGAGATTGAAGGAAAACTCAGATGGTTCTTCTCTGTTTATTCTGCCTTTGTAAATAGTTATTCTGAAATTTTTTTTTTATGTTACTGCTAGTACTAATAAACACTTTCTTGAATTCTATAACTGCTCCTGGTTTTTCCTATGCTTACTGACTTGTGCTTCAACGACACTGAGATTCAGGAATGGATGGCACTGAGCTGGTTGAGGCTGAACCCAGATAAGACTGAGGGTCTTATGGGCACAGTGGAGCCCACAAAAAAATGGCTGCTCTAAAATAGAGCTCTGCAACCAGACACGAGAATTTCAACCACAACTACTGATCTCAACTGAGTAGCTAGGACTGAAACTCTTCAGAAGTGTGTCAGAAGCCCTCTGGTCATAATGAGGAAACTCCAAAGGATGAATCGAGGGTGAAGGATCTGAGTCCAGAAATGCCTACAGAGTGCCTGCCATGTGGTCAACAGGGGCTGCCTTGCAGAGACTGCAGAAGAGACTGTGAGGAGACCCTACAGACAGTCGGCACTAAGATTAAAGACTGATAAAAACAGTTGCTGGATTATCTGATACATTTGATGGGCTTACTAATCATGTAGCTGGCCTGGTCTCTGTCAGAACATTGACCATTGAAGCTATGAAGCAGTCAGACACAACGATGGGTGCAGCCTTCACAGCCATCCAGGAAAACATACACTTGAATTCCTGCTTGGAAATACTCAAGAACCAGGCAAGGACTGCCAATCTTAGAATCATTGGATGCTGAAGGGCTGTGAGGGGACCACCTCCTTAGTTCTGAAAGACTTGCTAGTGCAGGCTGGTCCAGTGGCGTGGAGGGCTGAGGCATCATGCCTTACCTCCTGCCATGCTGGCGACCCGTGTTCACGGTGCAAGCAGGTCACTGGGAGTTGGCCGGGGGTGAGGATTGAGCATCCGGAGGACAGGTCTCTCTCCCAGAGAGGGGTGGGACTGGAGATTGGCACTTGCCTGGCCCTAAGCGGCTGCTAGAGGCTAGCACACTGACTCCACAAGAAGAGGCGGAGATGAAGCAGACACCCAGCGGGCTGTGTGCGGAAGCGTGAGCGCTCGGCCATTAGCATCATTGCACGCTAAGTCCTGCACCGAGGGTCGGGAGAAGCGGAGGAGAAAACACCATGGACCGGGCAGGATGATCCCGGCCCGAGGCTGCACCTGGCCAGCTAGGCAACCCAAGCCAGAGGTGAGTATCAGTGGGCGCTTGGGTGACGAGGCTGGGGAGCTGGAGGAAGGGGGCCAGTCATGCGGTAAGGAGAGATAAAGGAATTAACATTTAAAAAAAAGACTGGCTAGTGTAGCAACTCTGGGAGAAGCTACTGTCAAAGCCCGGCAGCTGCAGAAGGCCACTGCAGAATGCCTTGTGGGCAGCCAGATAACCCAGAGGCCCTGTGTACCATTGTGGTAGTCTTGGATGGAGTGGGCACTCAAGACCACCTGATGGCACATCTCCAGGATGGACAGCAGGTCAGACTGTACCCGAACATCAGCTTCGCAGTGAGGCAAAGGGGAAGAAATGTGATGGGGTCATGCCCATGCTAAGAGAAGCGAAAGTCCCCATGGCATGGTTTTCCTAGCCAGACTTCGGATAGCCCATCAAGGAAAAATCTACATTTTTTCAGATCTTTCTAATACACTGAAGTGGGGCGAAAAGCACACAGCACTAAGATCATGGGCTAAGGATCAAGACGATCTCTCAGATGAGGAAGAAACCTGAACTGTAATGGCTCGGCTCCAAAAGAAAAACGATACAGGAGTGGGTACCAAGCTGCCCAGGTAAGACTAAATTTTATTTGGAAAACAATCTGGTGTTGGCTGTTTGGATTGGAATAACTAAACACCCGAATGAATCTTCAAATTTCTTATTGAGAACAGTTGGATTAAATGTTCTTACAGTTTCAACTTGCTGCTTGCTAGCTTAGTTTTAATTACATATTCTTGCTAATGAAATCTTTACAATCAAGTTATAGCAGTGAAGTTATTTACCCTTGTTGTTGAATAGCAGACAAATGTTCTAATTATTGATTACAACTAAAACAGATGTTGTATTCAAGTGTCTAATTTCCTTATACCACAACGTATGCAGTTGTGTTTGGACATAAAGTGCACACCCTCTTTCCTCCTTGGAGGTGGAGGAAAACTTTGAACTGTTTTTGGGGACTCTAATAATAATTTACCATGCAGCTCATGGACTCGCTTCTTTCTGTATATATACTTCAGATACTAATTCTTGCTTTTCCTCTTAGGGTATATCTTTAAAAGATAAGATGGTTAACAAGAGTATATTATGAGGAGTGGTGCCCTTAAGCGTTATTAATATCAAATATGTAATGCATATAGTATTGTTTGCATGTCTAGCTGTATGCTTGCTTTTACGAACATACATAATGGTTAAAGTCAGCAGAAGAAGGCCATTTGGTTTATCAAGTCTGCTTGTTTTGCAGAGTCCACAGCTTGAGCTAATGTTTATGAAAATAAACATATTTAAAAAGATACAGGTTCAATGATTGATTCAGGTCTTAGGAGGTGGAGCGGTGGCAGCTAATAGGGTGATGGAGCTTAGGCTCAGTCCCTTGTGGCTAGAGTCCTGTACAAAGGTGAAGAATCTGGAGGTCACTCTGCATAAGCAGCTGACACTTGATTTGTAATGCAGAGTGACTTTTGCGATCTTAAGAACATCAGCCAGATCCAAGTCCCTTACCCCACCCCACCCCGCCAAACCCTGAAAGAGCTGGCCTCACTTGTTCACATCTTTGTGACATCGAGGCTGTCCTCTACCCAGGGGTCAGTGGACATGTCCTGTGATGCCTGCAGCTGATGCAGAACGCAGCAGTGCAGGTGATGACTGGTCAGTCTAGGCCCTGTCATATAACCCCAGTTCTCCGTTATTTGCACTGGCTGCTGGTTAAGTGGTGTATCACCTTCAAGGCTTTGCTAGCGATACAAGGCCCTGCATGGATGGTGGTCTGGCTGCCTGGTTGAGCATGCTTTTCACCTCTGCCCGCCACCTCCGCTTTTCCAAGAAGGGCCTCCTCGCTTTGCCCAGGGCTAGATTATAGTCCTTGGAAGATCTAGCGGTCACAGCACCGATTTTGTGAAACTCGCCTGGGTGTCTTGATGGAGGCCCCTTGGCTGAGGGCTTTAAAAAGGCTAAAACACCATCTGTTTAGGTATTTGGAACATGAGTCCCTAGATGGTCTCACCCTGCTGTAGGGTTAAAAAAATTAGGTTGTGAGTGTGTGTATGTATATACATGCATTGCTGTGCTTTTATGTATTGAGATTGTATTGTACGTTGCTCTGGGCCTCCATGGAAGGGTACCCATCAAATAAACCTACTGCTTTTATATATGCCTAGTATTACTTCATATTCTTGTTGTGCCATATTTTGTGGAAGTTTTATGTTGTTCAAGCTAACTAGTACCATTTCAATTAATTTTGCTCTGACCAGTGTGAAACTCCTGAAATGTTGTTCCTCATGCTTACATAAAATATTAAACAAAAAAAGTCCTTGATTCATTGTTCAATTTCTTTTCACCTGTTGCATATAGTCTCTTGTAGCTTTCCCAAAGCTGAAACGTCAGGTTTTATCATATGAACCTCAAGTCAACTCACCCAAAGACTTTACAGAAGGAACCTCTTCTTTGTGAACCAGGAGTTCAGCTTAATGTAAGACTTTTATTTTGAATTATTTGGAATGCACAATACTTTCTGAAAATGTCATAGAACTTGTATACCATTCTTACAAGAATCTGGGATCTGACTAGTAAAGATGCTTAAAATGTGTTTGATTAACCATTTTCTTTATAAAAAGGCATTTTCAGTAGCTTTAGGGTTAGTACTTGGTAGACTTCCTGGATGATATTTGGGGACTGGGCTCAATTCCCACTTAGAACACATTTTTGCTCACTAACATGTGGAGATGCCGTTGCTTACCTGTGGCTAATACTGTACTGTACATAAAACAGCCTGTTTCTGTCTGCAGTGTTTCTGTAGCACCCACATTGTCTGTGGGTAATCAAAATACCTGGGTATAGTTCACCCCTACCAGAATGGCACAGCCCAAGCTTTAGAATGTTGGGCATATGAGGATTTCATGCAGCAGCAACTACCCAGTTTAGCTGTGCCATTCAGATGGGACAGAGCTGCTTTCTTCTCTCAAGAATTTCAGGTTTCAGGATTTCATGACTTTGGTTGGTGCTGCCTGTTTCAGGGAGCACCCCTAAATTAAAAATCATACCTGTTAAGCTGTGGCTTTCCAATTGAATAACCTGCTTTTTTTCTCATTCCCAGTGCGGATTGGGAACCACTTCTGCCTTGCTAGGGTGTTTTTAATGATCTCCTTAACATAAAATAAAAAGACAAAAGGTGCCACAGGTAGGTGCAATTTTATTTATTGGAAGTGTAGGGTCTCTGGTGGTCCTTTGACTTAGGCGTTGGTTCCCTCCGCCTCAGGTTTTGTGCTTAAATCTGTTTTACAGAGAATTTGTGTGTTTGATATTTTTCTGAGGTGTTTTGGTGATTTTCCACCTCGACCTCCATTTTTCCATTTAGCAGCCACCAGTGGGGGTTGGGCATGTGCTCCTTCACCAGTTGGGTTCCCGTCAGTGTCTAGAGTGCACACCCATGATGCGCTGCGTGCACAGGGCAGAACACATCAACGGTGCAACTCCGTTAAAACCCATTGCACACACCTGCACAAGCACACTGACGCCCTGCGTGTCATTTTGAGCACGCTAACTCAAACTGGCAGTTGGAACTTCGGTGACATCAGGAAACCAGTGACCACCTAATCTCGAACTCTGGGTTGACTCTGATAAAATCAAAATTCATCGATTGCTTTCTGCATGCAATCACCAGCAAAAGCAACCCGATCTAAAGTTAATGCCTCCAAGCAAATAGAAACGCCATCATTTAAACTCCAAGAGCTCCTCCACAAAGAAAAGGTGAACAATCTACTGGCCGAGAGGTCATGGGAAAGCATGGCCTCGAGAGGCAGCAGGAACCCAACAGCCCGATCTCATCGCCACCATCCTGCAGACTGCTCACACTGTCTCTAAAATAGATAAAACACTCTTGGACCTCCGCTCCGACATAAGCGGAATCGAGCATCGGGCAGACCAACTAGAGCTGGGCCTCTGAACTGTAGTCAAGCAAACAGACCGTCATGACCACCTACTGCTGTACCTCCTTGCTAGAGAGAGAACTTAACCACAAATTAGACGACCTGGAGGGGCAATAGGAGACAAAACATACAAATTTATGGCATCTCTGAGGGTGCTGAAAATAAGGCTCCAAACATCATTACCTTTCTACGGTCTGTTCTAAAAGAAGCTCTGAACTTACCAGCCGACATGGATTTAAGCATGGATAGAGCCCATAGATCATTGCTCCCAAACCGCTGGACGCTGGCTCCAGGCCTCGGTCCTTCATAGTGTCAAGCTCACACAATATGCAACTAAAGAGGAACTTCACAGCAGAGCCTGGAAGCAGAGAGAAATCACTTTCAGCAGCACAAAATATCCCTCAATAATGACTACACAACACAAGTCCGAGAGAAAAGGAAGGCACGCTGGCCATAATCAAACAGCTGATAGGGAAACATCAGGGCCAGATTTTATTCCCCACCTGCTTGAGAGTTGACACAGACAGGGTACTGTGAGTGTTTACTGACCTCCTTGCAGCCAAACCCTTCCTGGATGGTCTTGGTATTACCACACCTGCATTACTGAAAGAGAGTATAGAGAGAGAATTGAAGAGATCCACCTGGTCCATAGCCCAAAAGGGCCTGAAAAGGAAGGCTACTCAACAAGCTGTTCCCCACACAAACCTGCACTTGGACATCATGGGAACTCTTAAATCCTACACTTCGACAACTCTGTTGCAGGAGATCGCGAGGCGCTAGACGGATGTACACCTGATAGAGAGGAACAAATGCAACAGGTCATGACCACACTGCAGAATACCTGATTGCCATCCTACAGCAAACCGCAAGTACCTTTACCCCATCCCTGTCCCAGTCGAAAGCATCCCCAACCGAATACTATCCATAACCCGACTTCATTATGCAAAGGCACAGTGATAGCTTTCTAATTAATACAGTTCTAGACATCATCTAAGGACTAATTAGCTGGGTTCTACAAGCTAAATGGTACTAACTTTTCTGGCTCACTGATTCTCACAATACTAGCTAAACGCCTAGTAAACTGAAAGAGAAATTTGGGGCACCGAGATATCTTGAAACTCCAGCGGTGGAGACAATATAAAAGACCTGTTCAGACCATGACAAAACCTGACCAAAAGATATACTGTGACGATGGTGTACAGGATTGCTTCACATATCCTTACATCAGCAAGGGTTGTATTAACTGTTGTTCTGTTCAAAGTTACTGTTTTCAAATGTTGCTGGTACACTGTTGGCCACCATAAAAACACTTTACGCCTTCAACTGGGATGCTTGGTTTATCTCCTCCTTCATTATGCGGGCCTGCAAATGGAGAGAAACAGTAACACTGCCTATAGCCATGGGTCTGACCACCACATCACATTAGGGATCTGCTTGGGTTGTTGCGCCGTCATCCAGGAGTGGTTGACTGACGTCCTCAGACTTAATACCATGGTCAGTACAGCCCAGACAGGTGGACTTAAAGCCCCAATGTTGGCAGCTCCTTCTGTATACTAAGCTTGCATCCCAGCACCACCTATAAAGTCAGAGGTGGCCCCTCGAGACCAAGGTCAACATGTTCTAAGCCCTCTAAGTTAAGTTGTGCTCAGGTTCACCAGTCTTCCAATATTTAGATCGGAACCCATTTACTAGTTTTCCAGACGGGATTTACCCTTCAGGCAGACCTTTACTGCTGTAGGTGCATTTAGCACCTCAGTTATATCATAGGGTAACAAGTGTCTAAGAAAGACACTACCCAGGCATCAATTAACCTGCCTGACCATGAAAGCATACCTTTTCTATTCTTAAATATAGAGAACATTGCAGTTGATATAAATAGTTTGGATTTTGATTTGTTTTGTTAGATTGTTAGCATAAATTTAATCTACATCTTGCCTGAGATTTAATGTCCACCAATCATAGACTTAAGAGCACTAAATTCTGTTACTGTCTTGTATTTCAATCGAATATACCTTACCAGACAAATGCTGCCATGTCACCAATGAATACCAAAGTGTTATCATGTAATGTCAATGGGCTAAACAGCCCGATTTAAAAGGAAAAGTGTGTTTAGGTACATTAGGAACAACACTACCAAATGGTCTTTCTGCAGGAGACTCCACCGCCCTCCGAGGCAGAAAAGCTCAAAACAGAATTTACCCCAAGCTTTTCCATGCCTCGCTGGACAAGGGTAAGAAAAGAGGAGTGGCAGTGCTCATATCTGACATGCTCACCTTTGAGGTAGATCAGTTCGCTGACTCGGAGGGAGATATGTCTATCACTGGGAAAATACAGGAAACCAAAGATAACCCTTGTGAATGTTTACCTCCACCCCAGGTTCCCTTGGATTCCACCTTGATTTGATCAAGCTGGTGGCAGAGAAGGCAGAGGGATTTTAATCATTGGGGGCTGGATTGTTACATTAAATCGCAGATTGGATTCCACCTCTCAGCTCCCTTTCCCAGCTACATAAGTAGCCAAAGATTCCAACCAGATAAGAGACTATACTTGCTGCTCCCAAGGCACAGAATCTATTCTCGGTTAGATTACTACCTAACCCAAGCAAGGGACCTGTCCAGATCCGGTCACTCTTGGTGGAACGATGCCATTCTGACCATCAACCACTATTCACTGAACTATATCTCAGCTTGCCTCAGAAATGCACACAGTGGCACCTAAACCTCTCCTCCTCCAAGAAAAGGACACCATAGAGAAACTTAAAGACGTTATTAACCAGACACTGACCATAACTCCCAACCACTTTCAAACAACATGAAGTCTTGCTATATATGACATATGCAGTATAACCCCAGGTTAGAACTGCTCCGGGAGGTGAAAGAGTTAACTTTCCATGCAGGGCATGGAACCTTGAGCTAGCTCGGTTGAACACTCGTCTGTTGTACTCAAACTTAAACTGTCAGATTCTTTACTCCGCCTCACTGAACAGTCGCCGGAGATTTCTCCTGCTGCTCGTTCGTTTGTCGGTTAAAAGTGTAATTTCGGTTTATTTATCAAATTAACCGCAATCGGTCGGTTCAAGCTCTGTCTGTATTGTAAGTAATAGATAGGCTTATTTTATTTTCTTCTGTATGGAACTTGTAAACGCCTTTTTCGGTTCGGTTTGAACTGATCAGATGGGTTTTAAATTAACTTTCTAGCCCTTTAGAGTGCGGTTCCGGTTCTTATCGGTTCTAAAAAACAGATTTTATTACGTTTTTCCACGACGCGGATACGTGTTGGGAACCGATAAGAGAGTCTTGTTTGCGGATTGCCACTAACGGGCAAGTTTTGTTAAGCTGGCACCACATCTGAGAACCCCAAAGAAAACCGACCACTGGGTTTCAGCACTGTGGCTCTGTGGGAAGCCTTGCAAGGCTGACCCACACACCACCTGTGTATATTGTCTGGGGTTTGACCACCTCAATGCAGACTGCCAGAAATGTAAGAATTTTCCTTCTGCCACCGGAAAAGAGAGTTGGTAGGCTCAGGAAAGGGAGGCTAAAAGGTCCGCTGACCCGGATGGCCAGCCCAGTTCGGTTCCAACCGAACCTGAGGGAGTGCCTCTGACCAGGCGATACTCGGCAACAAAGAGCCAGCTCTGAGGAGCCGGTTCCATCTATAGAGCTAGAAAGTCAGCTAGTGGAGCCAAAAGTTTTTCTCCAACTGCTGAGGAAATAGCTAAAGCTATTAAATTGTCCAGTCTTTCTCGTCCTGGCCCGAACCGGACACTCATCAGGGAAGCGCCGGTTCGACGGTTCCACCGGTTCAAGATTATGATTTTGAGGATTTTTATGAACCGAGGAAGGGGAAGAGGGGTATGAGGAGAGGAATGTGATTTTGAAAGTCTGGATGTGCCCATTGAACCGACATCTCTCCAGACAGACCTTCAGGGTCTCCCCCAGGCTATCTGAGTCCCTCTCATTTTATGTTCTATAAGAAAGTTGCTGAAACTCTCCAACTCCCTGTTGAGGAAGCTGTTGATGACCAAGAAGAGCCTGATTATGTAGAAATGATGGATATTCCAGAGTCTAGGAGACTGTCTATTCCCTTGCACAAACCTTTAGGAAACAGACAGTAAAAATTCTAAAACTCCTCACTCTATCCTTCCTGTTGATAAAAGGATGGACAAAAGGTATACATTATCAGGCTCTGATACGGAGTTCCTCTGTCAGCAGTGCAGCCATGTGGGGTAGTGCAGGCTGCAGCCTGTGACAAGGCTAATGTTCCTCTAGCCTCTCACCCTCCTGAAAAGGATTCCAGGAGGATGGATGCCATGGCAAAGAAGCAGTACATGGCAGCATCTTTAGGACTCAGACAGGCGAATTATATGGCTTATGCAGCTAGGTACCAGAAATCCAGATGGGATACTGTGCTGGCACTAGCAAAACAGGCCTCTGACCAGCTTGCCAGGGAGCTGGAGCAGGTGGCTGCGATGGTATTGAGGCATCCAAGGTGCATTCATGCTGCAGTAGACTCTAATGATGTTTCATCAAGAGTCATGGCTACATCTGTGTCTCTTCGCAGAATGGCCTGGCTCAGATGTACTGCCCTGTCACAGGATACCCAGTCTAAGGCTATGGATTTTCCTGTTGTGGGCAATTCTCTGTTTGGGAGTAGACAGAGAATTATATGAAGAAAATGGATGAGTATAGGACCACCTATAGAGTGCATAGGCCAAAGAAAGGCCAAGCCACCCTCAAAGGCAGCATGTCAGAGGCAGGGCAGGCCTTTCATAGGCCTTTACCAAGCCCAGGCCTCCTCTTCTGCTTATGCCCAGAGGGGGTTCTTTAGAGGAAGAGGCAGAAGGGGGTCTAGTAAGCCTGCTTCTCACCCTCAACCCAAAGCCCCTGCAAAACAGGCTCCCTGATGGGGTGGCCAGCCGATTCTCCACTACCGGTAGGGGCAGGCTGGCTTACTTTGTCCAGGACTGGAAGTCTGTAACATCAGACAAGTGGGTCCTGGAAGTAGTAAAGCAGGGACTGGTTCTCAGCTTCAAAAATTTCCAAGATGAGAACCAGGTCCTTTCCACCTGCAAATCCATCAGAGGTACTCTGCCCTAGAAACAGAAGTTTCTTCCTCCTGGTTCTCAGAGCTGTGGAAATGGTTCCACCCCTACACCAGGGCAAAGGGTTGTACTCCAGGTACTTCCTTACCCCAAAAAGACAGGAGAATGGCGCCCATCCTGGATCTCAGGTATCTAAACAAGCACCTTTTAAAACCAAAGTTCAAATGGTGTCTTCGGGAATTTTTTCCCTCTCTAAGGCCAGGGGACTGGTTAGCCTCCCTGGACCTCAAGGATGCCTACTTCCATGTTCTCATCAGAAGCTCCCATCGAAAGTACCTCAGATTGAACTGCCCTCAGGCCATTACCAGTTCAGAGCAATGCCCTTCGGCCTCACCTCGCCCCGAGGGTGTTCACAAAATGCCTGGCAGTAGTAGTTACGCACTTAAGAAGGCAAAGATTGCCATCTTTCCTTATCTGACGACTGGCTCATTGTAGGCCAGTCTCCAGACCAGGTCAAACTACACCTACAAGTAACTCAGCAACTTCTTACATCTTTAGGTTTCCTTCTCAATCTTCCAAAGTCAGTTCTGGAGCATGTCCAGCTTCTTACCTTCATAGGCGAGAACTGAACACAAAGAAGCCAGAGCCTTCCTCCTCTGGAAAGAGCAAGGACCTTGGTCTCTCTGGCCTCTTCTTTCACCCTCACGGTCTCTCGACCAGCAAGGCATTTTCTACAGCTCCTGGGGCACATGGCTGCTTCTACAGCAGTAGTGCAGGGAGCAAGGTTTCAGATGAGGGACATTCAGTTCCATTTGAGAGCCTTTGGTCTCAAAGGGCAGATCCTCTAACCAAATTGATCCCAGTGACTTGAACCCTGATCCAGGCCCTCCAGTGGTGGCAGGACCAGAGCAATTTGAGACAGGGGTTCCCTTCATTCCCAGTCTCATTCCTTGACCCTTACTACAGATGCATCCCTCTTGGGGTGGGAGCTCACATGGGCGACTCTACTACCCAGGGGTTATGGTCCCTCAGGAATCTCTGTCCCACATCAATTTGTTGGAACTCAGAGCAGTTTTTCTAGCACTCCAGGTTTTTCCACATCTGTTCAGGACAAGGTTGTTCAGGTCAGAACAGACAATACCACTACAATGTGGTACATCAAAGCAAGGGGCACTCGGTCTACGGCCTTGTACACCAAAGCAATGAAGTTGTGGTCTCTGGCTTATTCTCTGAACGCTTCCTTACGGCAGTTCACCTCCCAGGCAAGGACAATTGTCCTAGCGGATGCTCTCAGCAGGATTTCCCAGGGCCATCACGAATGGGCACTGGATCCCCTAGTACTGGAGGTAGTATTTGCCAGATGGGTACCCCTCAGATAGATCTCTTTGCAGCCCCAGACAATCACCAACTTCCCTTTTGCTGCAGGCCCCAGTGTTGGGCTCAGTTCTCTGGATGCCTTCCACATAGTTGGGAGGAAGTTTCTATGCTTTTCCCCTTCCTCTTCTTTTCAAGGTGTTAGTAAAATCAGGTCTCAACCCTGTAGGATGATCCTGATTGCTCCAGATTGGGCCAGGCAGCCCTGGTACCCACTCCTCATGTCCTTAGCAGTCCACCTTCCCTGTGTCTTCCCAGGAATCACAACCTGTTAACCTGTGCCCAGGGGAGAGTTTGGTATCCAACCTCAAATCTCTCAATCTCAAGGCATGGCTCTTGAAGAGTTAGAGTTTGCTGACCTACACCTTTCCTACAGGCGATTGGAAATCTTGAAGGCCTCTAGGAAGCCTTCCACCAGGGCTACTTATAATTCAAAATGGAAAAGATTTTCCATATGGTGTGCTGGTAAGATATTCCCCAGAATCGGCTGATGTGCCCACGATTCTGGATTATTTATGCATTTGAATTCTTTGAGCTAAGACCAGCTACCCTAAAAGTGCACTTGGCAGCTGTGTCTGTCTTTTATCAGCAGGTAAGCCCTTCTTTTCAGCTCACCCTGTGTTCTCTGTTTTTTAAAGGGTTGCTTCACACCAACCCTCCGCTCAGGGACCCTGCCCTTCTTGGGATCTTAATATTTGCATTGCCCAGCTTATGCAACCCCTTTGAGCCATTGTATTCAGCAGAGCTTAAGTACTTGACTTGGAAAACTGTGTTTTGGTAGTCACACCTCTGCCAGGTGCATAAGTGAGCTACAAGCATTGTCAGTGGAGCCTGATTTTATCTCCTTTCACAGAGATAAGGTGGTCCTCAGGACTAACAGAAAGTTTTGCCTAAGGTGGTTTCAGACTTCCACCTTAATCAATCCATGTCTCTTCCTGTGTACTTCACTGACCATTCCTCCTCTGGCAGAGGAGATTACACAGTTTAGATGTCAAAAGAGCCCTTAGTTACTATATAGAACATACCAAGAGTCATAGGTTTGAATCCTCCAATTGTTCCTCACTTATGGTGAGGTTGGTAAAGGCAACCTGCCGCTAAAAGATCCATTGCCAGGTGGATTGTCTCTTGTATCCAATTTTGCTATGAAAACTGGGTAAGATTCCTCCCTCAGGCCTGAGGGCTCACTCTACCAGAGGTACAGTTACGCCCCTGGCTGCTGCCAGGGACATCCCTATCTTAGAGATATGTCAAGCAGCTACCTGGAAAACAGTTCAGACTTTTACTAAGCATTACTCCCTGGATATCCAGGCTAGGAGTGATGCTCGATTTGGCACAGCTGTGCTTCAGAGCCTATTTCCTAGTAGGTTCTGTCCCTCCTCCATGGAGGTACTGCTGTGTATTCTGCATATGATATAATATAGCAAGATTCATGTTGTTTGAAGAAAAATTACTCACCTTAGTAATGTTGTTTCTTCTAATGGAGTCTTGCTATATTATGACCTCCCCAGCCTGCCCTCTCAGAACTTCTACTTTTGGGATGTGGGTGGGCAGTGCAATGTTGGCACTTCATAGATGCCCACTTTATTTTCACCCTTTCTTAGGGTGCTTAGGTGTTATGTTTTATTTTTCTTTCTTGAACCCCTGACTTGAGTCTTTATTTTGGGATCAAGAACAAAATGTGTTTTGTAGTTAGTAGCCAGTGGGCTAGTGTAGGTTTATGGCTTCCACACAGAACCTTAGTGAGTTTTTGCTCAAAGATCTGACAGTTTAAGTTTGAGCTACAACAGACAGAGTGTTCAACCGAGCTCATACAAGGTTCCATGCTCTGCATGGAAAGTTAACTCTTTCACCTCCGAGCAGTTCTAACCTGGGGTTATACTGCATATGTCATAATATAGCAAGACTCCATTAGAAGAAACAACATTACTAAGGTGAGTAATTTTTTCATAACACCCCAAATTGTGTGGGACACATTGAAAACCATGCTAAAGGGAAAACTAATCTCAATAGGAGCCCACAAACAAAAGGAGAGGAAACTCCACTTAGAGCAGCTCAACACCCAGTTGAAAAGCTTAGAAACACAACAGAAATGAAAATGGAACAAACAAATAGACAAGGAAATAAAGGAGCTCAAAAATCAACTGCAGAGATCACAACTACTAGAAACAGAGAAATCCTCCAATTAGTTGAAACAGTCATACTATGAGGGAGGTTCAAAGGCCTTAAAAATGTTAGCACTGAGGCTCAGTCAGAGGCAGGTCAGGCCACCATTACAAAAATCAGACACCCCAAATCTGGTTCCCTAACATGTAAGGTAACAAGTAATGGATGCATTCGTCAGCTATTACAAACACCTGTACAGAGGTCAGAAAGAGACCCCTCCAAGATAAGAACACATTTCTAAATACTCTAAACTTCCAACCTTACCCCAGCTCAACGAACAGCCCTAATGGCCCCTATAAAATTATCTGAAATTAAATCTGCCATCTAGCAATCAAAAACAGGAAAGTGCCCAGGACCAGATGGGTTTAGCGGGAATTTTACAAGACCCTAAACAAAGAATTAGCCCTCATTTATTACAGGCAGTGAATGGGATCTGGAAAGAGGGTGGAGGAGTTCCACCTTTATGGGACTACGCCACCATAACAGTTTTATATAAACCTGGCAAGAACCCGATAAAATGTGATTCATACCAACCCATCTCTACTAAACGAGATTACAAGCTTTTACATCCATCTTGGCCACTAGATTAAACCACTTCCTTCCACAGCTGATCAACAAGGACCAGACAGGCTTCATCTCTGGCAGACCGGACGGATAGTGTTAGGCGCACCATTAATATCATAAATAAGATCTCCCAAGACAAAACCCCACCTGTCTCATGAGCCTTGATGCCGAAAAACAATTTGACATGGTTTCATGGTCTTTTCTATTTGTGGTCTTAGGAAATTTGGTTTCCCCAGGCCATGATAAATCTTCCAGATATCCCCATTTCTGGCCCCTCAGGCTTATAGTAGGGTTAATGGGAGTGTATCGGATAGAATCACTGGGGAGGGAGTCTGAGACAGGGCTGTCCCTGTCCCCCATTATTTGCTCTCTATATAGAGCCCCTGGCTCGCGCCATCCGCAGACAGACCGAATATCACCGGAGTGAGTATGGGGACATAGAGCACAAAATCTTATTATATGCGGACAGAGTGCCTCTGTATATTTCCAACCCTACCCAAACGATCCTCAGAGTCTGGAAATATCCTTGAAGAATTGGCCGCCACGCCAGATACCCTTAAACAAGGACAAAACAGAGATCCTGAGGTTCTATTACAAACCCCGAGGAAATAACCAAAATCCTCCTTAACTGGAACAAACCCAAATTAAATACCTAGGAATCCAAATACCAAGCACCTGGGAAGGTTGTTCAGTGCCAGCCAACTCCGGTCGATGACTTTTGGAAAGGATTCCGTCCTTGTCTTCCACGATGAGGAGACCCAGCCTGCTGGTGTCCCCATCGAGACCCGGTTCCGGACCCTGGGTTTCACCGGTCCTGCCGGTGTCTCCGAGCGACTGAGTCGGCCTGCCCGATCTCGATCGAGGTCTAGAACCCTCCTGGCTCGACTACAAGGAGGAGCCATAAGCGCCCTAAAAAGAGGTATGACGCCACCGGGTCGGTCCTCAGTCTCTCCTCAGATGAGGAGAGGCTCAGATGGAAACTCCGCGCCACGAGGGCCTCATGTGGCAACAACTGATATTGTCCGGGCACAAGCCGACTTCGATTCCTGCTCCAGCCATTACCTGGCTTTCACCTCCTAGGCCAAGCCGACCCTCGGAACCGGAACCTTCGGGTTCCTGCCCACAGAGCCAGTCGACTGCCTGTTTGGCCTATTCATCTCTCCACTAATAGTGGTGGAGCCACCATAAGCAGTGTGTGTGGAGGGCTCCTTCCAAAGAGGACCGACCAGATACCGGGCTTTCCTAACGCTCTTCGATCACAGTCACCCTGGACCACCCTTGGCAGGTAGAGAGTGATTGGGCAGCAGGCCGCTAGTCCCTGACCTTCGGACTCTGATGTCACTGGGCTTCACTCCCATCCTGGGGATGATGAGTCGTCCGCTGGTGCAGGGATGGAGAAAGATCCTTCTTCCTTCCAAGGGATCCTTTGCCTCATCTCTGATTCCACAGGGATGCCCTTGAGACCCATCCAAAAGGCAGAGTACCCTCTCACGGACATCCTCAAGAGAGGGGCTACCCCGACAGAGGCCCTTCCTGTGGCCGAGGCCATTGTTGGTCCGGCACTTGAACTGTGGCAGCATCCTGCCTCATGTCCAGCACCGCCTGCTCCGCATGGCCTGCAAGCACGCCGGTCCCTCAGGGGTTCACAGAGCACCCTTCGCCGAGAGCCTGGTGACTGCCTCATGCTCAGGCGCACTGGCAGTTCTGCCAACACTGACCGACCTCCCAAAAAGAGTCCAAACATTTGGACCACTCGGTGCAGAAGGTCTGTGCGCTTCTTCCTTGGGCCTTCATCAGGCAAGTTCGGCCATCATGGCACACTTCTCTCATGCCCTCCTCGGGTCATTAGACAAAGTCCTCCCAAATCTCCCCTGGACATGCAGACCATGGTTAACTAGGTACAGGACCAGGGTGAGCTGTTGCCAAACAGCAGCTCCAGATGGCCCTGGACATTAGGGACTCTTGTGCCCGCTCGATGGCCGCGGTTGCCTCGCCGTGGGGCTTGGCTGAGGCTCTCCTCCTTCCTGGCGGATACTTAGCACAAGTTAGCTGATGTGCCGCTCCATGGGACTGACTTGTTCGGCCCCGGAGTGGCCGGGTCACCTACAGTGTATAGAGCAGTCCAGTGCCACCTTGACGCCACTTCTGTTAAGAGTTCTTGGGCAAGAACCAGCAGAAGAAAAGGAAGAAGCCCTTTCGGCACTCTTCCCTGCGGTTCGGCAGTCCTCCTTCCAAGGAGGACAGCAGCATCAGCAGCAGGCTCAAGCTTGGCGCCTCGGTTGAGGCTTAGGGCCTGAGCTTCCTCCTCCTCCAAGCCTGCTCAGTGACGGGATGGGGCTGCCACCTCTATTCCTGTCATGCCAGCTCTGGGTCTTCCTGGGGCCCGCTCTGCCACTTTCTTTCTGCCTGGTCCGCTATCACCACAGACAGGTGGGTTCTCAAGTGGTCGGTCAGGGACTACCTCTAGAATTCAGCAGTACCCTCCCAGCTGAGCCCACATCCCTTGGGAAGAACGGATTTCGCGGCACACCCAGTCAGCTCTTCGAGACGACATCACTCACATCCTCCTCAAGGATGCAGTGGCTCTCTGGCAGATCCTTCAGCAGACCCAGGCTTTGTCAACAGGTACTTCCTGGTGCCTAGTGGACGGGGCTGGCACCCAATCTAGATCACCTTGACCTGAATCAATATCTCAGGTCACGCGACATTTCAGATGGTCACCTGTCCCAGATCATACCATCCTTGGAGCGAAACATTGGTTCTGTTCACTGAATCTGCAGGACGATTCTTTCACGCCCCAATCCATCCGCTCCATCAGCGGTTCCTCCGCCTCAGGGTCGAAGAGACCTGTACAAGTTCGGCCATGCCGCTCGCCTGTCATCGCCCCATGGGTTTTCACCAAATGCATTGCAGTGGTGGCGCCCATCTCGGTGCCGGGGGTCCGAATTTCACTTACCTCGGCAGTTGGCTCCTTGCAGGCTCCACCCAACGGGAGATGGAGAGGTCCAGGATCTGGCCTCCAGACCTGCTCCCAACTCGGCCTCCTGATCAACGAGGCCAAGTCGGAACTTCGTGCCTTCTCAGGTGATGGGCTTCACTGCGGTAGAGCTCTACTCTTGTCAAGCCAGAGCTTGGCTCGGGAGGACAGGGTGGAGGTTCTTCCTGCCTTTGCCCAATCATTTCTGATTGGCACTTGCGCCTGCCTGGGACTTTCTGCCCTTCTGGGTTACATGGCGGCATGCACCTCAGTGGTCCAATGGGCCCAGTGGTACATGCGCCGCTTCAGTGGGAGCTGGCCACCCACTGACCTCGACGCCATTGTCATTTCCACCAGCTGGTCACTGTAACCCAGAAGATGTTGGACACTCTCCAATGGTGGACTGCCCCAAACCAGTTGCAGGAAAGGACCCATTTGTCCACCCCGAACTGACAGTTGTCCTCATGACCGATGCCTCTCTATAGGCTGGGGAGCCCACATGGGGACAAAAGAGCCCATGGGCTCTGGACCCCTGAGGTGTCCTGATGCCACATCAACCTGTTGGCTTGGCTCCTCAGCTCCGGGTCAGGTGGTTCAAGTCCAGACGGACAATACCATGAACATGTACTACCTCAACAAACAGGGCGGCCAGGACTCCCATCTGCTTTGCAAGGAGGCCCGTATCTGGACCTCGTGAGCCGGGTTGGAGGCGGATCTCCTAGCCATCCATGTGGCAGGAACCTTGAACCAGCTGGCAGATACTCTCAGTCAGATAGGCCAGACATCCACAAGTGGTGTCTCCATCCAGAGGTAGCTACAGCCTGTTCTTCCGTTGGGGTAAACCGATGGTGGACCTGTTTGCCTCCAGGGAAAACACCAAGCTGAGGTTGCTCATGCCCGCCTCAGTAGTGCTCACTGCATGGGGATGCTCTCTCGAGGCCGTGGACCCCAGGCCTCCCTATGCCTTCCCTACATTTCCTTGATCCACAAGGGTGTTACTCAAGGTAAGGAGGGACAAGGCGAAGGTGAGTCTGGTAGCCCCAGATCCACGCCAGTTCTGTATCCAGATCTCCTCAGTCTCAGCTGCAGGCCCCGGAGTGGCTTTGTACGACCGGACCTGATATCTCTAAATCAGGGGAAGGTATTCCATCTTGACCTTCAATCCCTGGCACCTCACAGCCTGGTACCTGAGCGTGCTAGAGTTCCAGGCTTTGGGTCTTCCAAGATGTCTACACCGTGGTAGAGGCATCTAGAAAGAAATCGACTCAGGAATGTTATGCCTTCAAATGAAAAAGGTTTTCCATTTGGTGTCAGGTAAGGCCTGACCCTTTATCCTGTTCAGTGGCTGACATTCTCGACTACTGTTGGTCTCTCTCCATAGGGGTCTACGATCATCGAGACTAGGGTGCACCTGTCAGCATTTTCTGCTTACCGGCATGGGCCGGTCAGTCACATTGGCGCAGGAGTCAGTGGTCGGCACTTTTCAAAGGCCTGGATCACATATCCCTCTGGTGCGTGAACCTCCCCTCTGTGGGATCTGCTGTTGGTACTGGTAAAGCTCATGGGCAAGCTATTCGAACCAATGTGAGCTGTCACACTTGTCGTGGAAGATGGCCTTCCTGGTGGCGTCGCCTGCCAGAAGGACAGGGAAGCTCCAGGTGCTTGTGGACTCCCCTTATCTGGTCTTACACAAGGACAACTTATCCTGTGCCCCCACCGAAATTCCTTCCGAAGGTGGTGTCAGAGTTTCACCTTAACCAGCTGTTGACTCTGCCGGTATACTACCCTAATTACACCTCGGAGGCCGTGGTACAGGCTCCATACTTTGGACCTGAGACATGCGGTCTCCTGTTATAAGGAGAGGACGGTGTAAATTGTGGAGAGGTTCGCCAGCTGTTTGTCACCTACACTGAAGCCGCCAGGCAGACATGCAGCTGGCTGACTGTTGCAAGATGGATTACATCATGCATAGGTCTGTGCTATGAGTTGGCGGGCAAGGAGCCTCCCAGAGGGATAAGAGCTCATTCTACCTGCCATACTGCTGCATCGGTGGCTGCTACCAGGCATCCCTATCCAGGAAATCTGTCTGGCTGCTTCCTGGAAATCAAACACCTTCATTACCCACTACCACATCAACCTTGAGTCACGCGCATGCTGGTTTTGGGGCCTCAGTTCTCCAAGTCTCTGTTCCCTAAGTAGGGGTGTGTGCCTTGCCTCCCTCCTCCCGCGAACTGCTAGGAGTCAGCCAAAAGTGTGGATGAACAACATATCCATCATCCTATTAGAATAGAATATTTCACCTTAACACCAGTTCTAGGAGTGGTATATGTTGTTCATCCACATGGACCCACCACCTCCCCGCCGCGGACGACACAACCCAGCTTCCAGTGGGCTAAGATCTGGTGCCACGGGTGGAGCCAGCTTGAAGACTTTCAGCAAGATTTAAAGTGAAGGGGACATGCCAATAAGTGTGGATGAACAACATATACCACTCCTAGAACTACTGTTACAGGTGAGTAACCTGTTCTTATTGTTCCTTGGTGAGCTTTTAAGCCCCAGTATCCCACAGAACATCCTAGCACAATACTTTCTGAAATGTGGTTCACGATAAACTCAGCTACAGAGTCAAGCCATACAAAAGTGAGGGTACTGGATTTCAGAGGGCTGACTTTGGCAAGATGGGAGCATGCCTTAGAAAGGCACTAGCAAACAGGCTAGAAGGAGGGGTGGAGCAGCAATGGGAAATATCAAAACTGCCATCACAGAGCCTTTGTGTGAAGCAAATAAATCAAAACGAAAAAAAAGCCACTATGGTTCTCAAAAGAGGTGGCAAAGAAGGTTAGGGAGAAAAGAAAGATGTGGGATACTGACAACAGTAAAATGGAAGGAACCTGGGGTAATTATATCAGATGACCTAAAGGTGGCAAAGCAATGTGAGAAGGCAGTAAGGAAGGCCGGGATACTGGGATGCTAGAGAGGCATCAGTAGTAGAAACAGAAGTTGTTATCCTCTGTACAGACAGTTGGTGAGACCCCATCTGGAGTACTGTGTGCAGTTCTGGAGACCCCATCTCCAAAAGACATAGAGTGGAAGCTGTCCAGAGGAGGGCACCAATATGGTGCAGGGTCTGCACCAGAAGACATATGAAGAATGACTAAAGGAGCTATCTGCACCAGAAGACATACGAAGAAAGACTAAAGGAGCTTAATATGGTACCCTTGAGGAAAGAAGGAGAGAGGGACATGATAGAAACTTTTAAGTACCTCAGGGGAATCAGCAAAGTCCAAGAGGGTAGTATCTTTCAGAAAAGAAGGCAAGAACAAGGAGGCACAATTTGAAGATAAAGGAGGGACGGCTCTGAGGTAATGTGAGGAAGTATTTTTTCACGGAGAGGGTTGTGGATGATGGAACAGCCTCCTGAGGAGGTCGTGAAGTCAAGAACAGTGGGGGAATTCAAGAATGCATGGAGACATAAGGCAGTCCTGGTGGGGGGTAGGAGGAAGTAAGCTGTTTGTTAACTAGGATCTGCAGCTTATCTGTTAGGTAGGAAATGGGCAGACTAGGTTGGCCAAGCAGTCCTTATCTGTTGTCAAATTCTATGTTTCTATAGCATTTAGGAAGTATAAGGAGAAACAGAAGGAGCAGGACAGATAACTGTACCAGTTAAGGCAGAAGGAAGCAGGGAGGGAGTCAGAATAGCAAAGGCCCAAACTGAGGAAAGATAGCCAACTCGGTTAAGAAGGGGATAAAACCTTTATAGGTACATCAGGGAGCATAGAAAGACAAAGGGAGGATAGTGAAGCTGAATAGAATGGACGGTGGTGGGCAGAAAGGGACAGTGAAAAAGCAGGGATACTGAACAAATACTTCTGCTCAGTATTCACAAAAGGAGGAGAGGAGGTGCCTAATCCAATTAACAGAAGCACTCTGGATGGTGGGGATCGATCCCAGTCCTTTCACAGAAGAAAGGGTTCGAAAGAACTCCTAAAACTGAAGGTGGACAAAGCAATGGGTTCTGGCGAATTCACCCCAGAATTCTAAAAGAATTAAGGGAGAACTAGTGACACCACTGACTACCCTTTTTACAAATCATGGGAGGATGGTGTGGTACCTGAGGACTGGAGGAAGGTGGATGTGATTCCCTTCACAAAAGTGGGAACAAGACAGAAGCAGGAAACTACAGACCTGTCAGTTTGACCTCTGTGGTAAGGAAAGTGATGGAATCACTTCTGAAGGAAAGAATTGTTGAGTACCTAGAGGCCAGCGGGGCACAGGACCCAAGGCAGCATGGGTTCACAGCCGGGAAGGTCGTGTCAGATGAATCTAATTGATTTCTTTGACTGGGTGACCAAAGTAGTAGACCAGGGAGGGGCTGTGGACATGGCCTACCTAGACTTTAGCAAGGCATTTGACACAGTCCACACAAAGATTAATAATCAAATTAACCAGCGTGGAGTGAGTCTCTCAGGGTGGTAGCCTGGGTAAAATATTGGCTGGACAACAGGACACAGAAGGTAATTGTAAATGGAGTCCCTCTGAAGAAAAAGGGGTTACTAGTGGGGTACTGCAGGGTTCAGTATTGGGTCCAGTCCTTTTTAATGTCTTTATAAGTGACATTGCAGAGGGACTGGAAGGAAAAGTATGCCTCTTTGCAGATGACACACAGATCTGCAACAGGGTTGATACACGAGGTGTGGAAAGGATGAGAAGAGACTTGGCAAGGATGGAGGAATGGTTAGAAGTGTGGCAGCTTGGATTCAGTGCAAAGAAGTGCAAAATAATGTACCTGGGAAACAAAACCCTGGGGAAGATTACACAATGGGGAGGAGGAGTAACAACAACAAAAATGGAAAGGGACCTGGGGGTAATAGATACATAGACAGTGTCGGCAGATAAGAACCTGCAGCCTACCCAGTCTGCCCATTTGAGCTTGTAAGTTCACTTTGTTTTCCTAGAAGTCTGTTGCCCTAACCCTGACCTCCAGAATTCCTTTATATCTGTCCCAAGCATTCTTAAATCCCATGATTGTTTCAGCCCCGCCACCTCCTCTGGCAGGGTGTTCCACTTGTCCACCACCCGCTCTGTGAAGAAATTCTTCCTCACGTTTCCTCTGAATCTTCCTCCTCTCAACTTCATCCCATGTCTTCTAGTCCTGGAGCATCTTTTTCGCTTAAAATAATGTATTCCTGCACCCTGTTCCTCCCTGTAAGATACTTCTATATGTCTGTCATATCCCTCTCTCCCTCCTCTCCTCCAGGGAGTACATATTAATTCCTTCAGTCCTGTCCTCATAGAACTTGTAATGCAATTCATGTACCATCTTTGTTACCCTTCTCTGAACCTGTCTATGTCCTTATGTAAGTAAGGTCTCCAGAACTGTACATTGTACTCCAGGTGGGGCCTCACCAGTGTCTTGTATAGTGGAATTATGACCTCCTTTTCCTGCTGGTGATGCCCCTGCCTTTGCATCCCAGCATCCTATTTGCTTTACCTGCTGCCTTGTCACACTGTTTCCCTACCTTGAGGTAATCAGAGATGATAATCCCAAGATTCCTTTCCTGCTTGGTGCATGCTGTATCCTCACCCTCCCAACTGATATATTGTGCCAGGGTTTTTGTGCCCCATATGCATTATCTTGCATTTCTTTGCATTGAATTTCAGCTGCCAAACCCCTGAGCATTCTTCAGGTTTTGCAGGGCCCTTCTCATTCTGTCTACACCCTCTGGTGTGTCTGCTCTGTTACAGAGCTTTGTGTCATCAGCAAACAGGGAAACTCTGCCTTCTAGGTCCTGAATGTCACTGATGAAGATGTTGAATAGGACCGTCCCAGCACTGATCCCCGTGGTACCCCACTAGTCACTCTTCCCTCTATGGAGTGACAGCCATTTACCACCACCCTCTGTATCCTGCCGCCCAGCCAGTTACCTACTCACCACATTACTGTCCTGCCCACACATATTCCCCAGTTTGTGTAATAGTCTTCTATTTGGCACAGTGTCAAAGGCCTTGATGAAGTCCAGATAGGCCATGTCAGATGATCTTAGGGTTAGCAAAGCAGCGTGAGAAGGCAGTAGGGAGGGCTGGGGGATACTGGGATGTATAGGGATAGGCATCACCAGCAGAAGACAGGAAGTTGCTATCCCTCTGTACAGACAGTTGGTGAGACCCCATCTGGAGTACTGCGTCCAGATCATATCTGTGTCAGTCTTCACCATTCATCACCTTTGGGTATAGTGGCGGGAGATCCGCGACCCGTGGGAGCTTTTTGGGGGTGGGTGAAGTAGATCGATACACCATCGGCACCCGCCCTCGCGCCTGCTGCGGCGCTTCGCAGAGTTAGCCATTAGGTGTGATCGACCCGCCCTGCTGCCAGTTCTTCGTCTCCCGCTGTAGAGGTTGCACCTTGTGGAGCTCTAATAGCAAGAAGGCCTGCTACTCAGCGAAGCCTTCGGCTCCGATATCTCCGTTTCTCGACTCCGAGTCTGTCAACATACGCTTTTGAAAATTTTCCTGCCTGTTCCGCTGTCTGCCACCACTCAACTTCACTTGGTAAGGCTGTTCCTTTTCTTCTTTAACAGTGTCGAGTCTTGTTTTGGTTTGTTTTTCCGTAGGTCATGTCTCGGTCGGAGGGTAAGAAAACTTTGAAGATGGGACAGCCCCTATGCATGTCGGTACCTCATGCCCGTAAGTACTCCATCACCAACCAGCATAACCGTTACCTCGCGGCGTCTTGGCCCGCTGCATGACATGGATTCATGCGACGTCTGCTTCTCCATCGACCGTCATGTCCTCGAACAACGAGGCGTGGAAAGTGGAATGAACTTTGCTGACTTTCTGGGGTAGGCGGCGCGCATCGTCGGGCCAAGCCCGGTCTCTCAGCCTTTCCTCTGAGTCCCCTCCCAGCGGACTGCGGAGGAGGGCTTCTGCTTCATGCCTCACCATTGCAGAAGCCCCTTCCGCGGTGCAGGAGGCCCAGTCCGTCCCTCCTGGGGCGGGCTGGAGCTGCACTGCTGGCAGTCACCCCTTGAGGGGTGAAGGCTCCCCGGTGTCGTCTCCTCGGGCTGGGAAGCCTGGGTTGGCGCCGTCTTGGGCCTCAGAGCTGTGGTTGAGCATGGTGCCGTGTTCAGCTCTGGTGCTGCTTGCGGCGCGCGAGCAGCTACTTCCCGGCGTCATGGGGGGTTTCAACCTCGGTGCCGTCATTGGCACAGAGAGTCAGTCAGGGCAATCATCGGCACCGTCTCTGGCCTCGCGTGCTTGCAGCACCATGGGTTGGGGCAGGCGCGTGACAGGTCCTGGCTCCAATACTGCTGCCATCCTTGGGCCATGTCTTCCTCGCATCACTCATGGTGCAGGAGGGCTGGCACCAATTCTGGTGCAGTCCCTCATTCTAGTGCCTCATTGTCAGGATGGCAGCAGGTGTCCACATACCGTCTGGCACAGAACTTCGGTCTCCACCTCCTCAGAGGTGAAATCAAACTCTTGAGTCAGATAGGCAGTCTGACTCTTTGGATTCTGGCAGCTCCGTGGACACCTTGGTAGTGTCCTCGACAGGCCTGAGCCAGCCCCCTCTGAGGAGCGGACAGTGGCTCTAGGGTCAGGGGTTCTGACCAGCAGGCAGTGGTGCAGGCCACCATTGCCCAGCAGCCTGGCCTCGGAGGGTTTTCTGATCCTTCAGTGGTGGTACCCCTCAGGTGGTGTGCCTGGATCACCCAATTTTGGGGCCAATTGGAGCATCCACAGGAGGGGAAGTTGCTGCTCCTGGATAGTCCCTTTGGGGACTGACCAGGCTGCCAGCTGCCTAGGCTGGCTTTTACGGGACAAGGGCTCTTTCAGACTCCAAGGGGTCGAGGGGTAGGGGTTTGACACAACGACCCTTTCTGGGACCCACCTGGGTTCCGGAAGGAGTCGTGATGCGGATCTCCACCCTTCCTTTTGGTTTCCTCGAGAGGGTCCTGTTCTTTGGAGGTAGGGACCTTCCTTTTGGACTCTCACGGCCCGGTCACCTCACAGGGAGATTCTTCAGGACACAACCTAGGCAGTTTCAGTATGGTTGATCAGCTGTCGGCTGTTGAGTTTTCTGGAGCTCCCTCTACCCTTTGGGCTCCAGGTGCGCTCTCTGGCCCAGGTAGAGGACAGCCGATTCCTGTTGTTGACTCTGTCCCCTCTCCTCTGCCACCTTCTCCTGCTCTCCCAGGTGTTCTTGGTCCTAGCGGCCCCTCTCCTGGGAGCAGTTCAGGCTGTGGCTGCTCAATTTCCCTCTTACGTCAGGGCCATGGACAGACAGGTTTTCAACCTCCCCTGAGCAGCCAGCTTCTGAACTCTTGAGGTCCTCAGACTCTTCATCCCCTCTTCTGGAGGAGAGGAACCATCTGTCCACATCTCCCCAGCTGCTGATCTCTGAGTAGCAGCAATTCCTCATAGGGATGTTGGAGGACTTGCATATCACCCCACCCACAGCACAATCCAGAGCACTCGATGCGCACCTTTTAGGCGATTTCAGGGCGAACACCATTGTGGTGCCCCCACCTGCTCCCTTTTCGGGGAGGCGTTGTGCGTTCTGGCAGAGACCCTTTTCTGGAGTCCCAGCCCTAGGGATCTCTGCCAAGGTATTGTGCCCACCCTGGAGTCTCCAGGTTCTATGCCTCATCTTCAGTCAGGATTGACACAGCTGGACACTCCTGATGGGCTTTGTGCCTCTCACTGTGACTGGCCCCAAATCAAGATTCTATGGATTTTGACTTCTGGAGGGAGGACTTTCTACTTGGCACGGTTGCTGCTCTCTATTTCAGCACATCAGGCCCACTACGCTACCTATGATAGGTTCCTGTGGTCCAGGTTAGCCAGCTTCTAGCACGAGTGCCTGACACGGAGGTAACCAGACAAGCCATTGCACTCTCTGCACGTGGCCTGGAGCTAGCCTAGGTAACAAGCGAGGGCAGCTTACGACGCCAACGAGGTAGCTTCCAGGGTCGTAGGGACAGCAATCTGCAGTAGGCGGACAGCATGGCTGCGTCTTTCCTGGTTGTCACCCTTGGCCCAGCGTGAGGTGATTTCTTCCCTTACCAGAAAACCCATCTTTTCTCCCGTAGGGTGAGGCGGTGTCTGTTGGGGCAACTTCCTACTCCTTCTGAGGAGTCACCGTCTTGCTCTCCCCACTCCTGGGCCTCCAGACCCGTGAAGTTTCTCTCTCTCTTGGTGTGCCACCCACTGAGAGCTAAGGGACTTAGTCCTTTAGGGTTAGGGCCCCCTTCCAGGGGCTCGACACTCACCAAAGGTGATGGATGGTGAAGATTGACACAGATGAGATATGGAAATTACATACCTGCTGTAATTCTGATCTTTCTGTGTATCTTCACCATTCATCACAATCCCACCCTCCATCCCCTGGGGCCTCAGTCTCTGGTCCCCTCCTCTCTGTGTACTCTCTTTCACCCCTCCTTTCTGTTGGTCAGGAGTGAGGTGACCTTGGGCATATAGGGAATATTTTTCTCTAGGGGGAGAGTGGCCAGTATGGGAGCATCCTTCCTCAGCACCTCAGCTCCACCTCCATGGGGTGGGAGTTGTAGTTGCCCTCTTTTTCTCTCTTTCCCTTCTCCCGTCAGCTTTACTTTAATTCCCTTTGATTTCCTTGTGCTTCAGATGCAACCTGAATTTAATGTAAGAAACTAGTTTTCTTATGCCAGAAATTTGATTGGTGGGGAGTATTCCCACTATCCTGTCTTTTCTTTCAGAGTAGCCGATTCTGCTTATGTTGGGGTTATTACTAGTGATTCTGTGCCTTGAATTCTGGCAGTTTAGCCTTCTGGCTACTACTACACAGTTCCTATACAATCTAGAGACAGGTCAAAGGTTCCAGGTATGTTCCCTCCCCACATCCTTACCTCTAAATTTCCCAACCCTCCCTCCCTCCTCATTTCTACTTCCAGAGATTGGGGCCCTCCCAATCCCTTAGTTTTCAACTTTATTCTGTCCTCTCAGTCGTTTATTTCTCCTTTTGCTTTGTACATCCTTTCCTGTATCTGTCCCTTGGACTCCCTTGTCCCTCCCTCCCAACTTTTCCTTACTCTGTAGTGACTCCAAAACTGGCAGGAGGCGTGGGAGTCGTACACCTAACAACCAACCCCACGAGAGCCACGCAGTCGTCGGCCTCGGCGAGCGCGATAGTGCTCAACTCCGCCCATCCAAAAAAAAAAGGAGCTCCGAGTCGTGACCTCTGGCCACTATACCCGAAGGCAATGAATGGTGAAGATACACAGAAAGATCAAATTACAGTGGTACGTAATTTTCATTTCTGAAAACCCCATTTCTGCAAGGACGTATACAGAATGGAGGCAGTTCAGAGGAGGCAACTAAAATAGTGCAGGGTCTGCAAGAGAAGCCACACAAGGAGAGACTAAAGGAGCTTAATATATATACCCTTGAGGAAAGGAGGAGAGGAGGACATGATAAAAACTTTTAAGTACTTCAATGGAATCAACAAAGTCCAAGAAGGTAGCATCTTTCAGAAAAGAGATGTGCAACAACAGAGGGACACAATGTGAAGATAAGAGGGGCGGCTCCAGGAGCAATGTGAGGAAGTATTTTTCACAGAGAGGATGGTGGGCGCATGGAACAGCCTTCCTGAGGAGGTTGTGAGGTCTAAAACTGGGGAGAATTCAAGAATGCATAGGAAAGACATAAGGCAATTCTTGTGGGGTAGGAAGAAATAGGCTGTTAGTTAACTAGGATCTGCAGCTTATCCTGTGGTAGGAAATGGGGCGGACTAGGTGGGCCAGGGTCCTTATCTGCCGTCAAAGTCTATGTTTCTAGCAGATGCACCTGACCCCAGACCGGACCCCTCAGGTCAGGGGTAGCCCATCAGACACCTCCAGGTGCACTGCAGGAAGAAAGGCTACGGATCAGATGTGCAGGCAGACCCGACCCTGGCGTCTTAGAATGCCATGATGAGGATTTGGGGATCTTGAGGAAACTTCTGACCTAAGAAATTGCTCTGATGAGGAGGACGCCCCTCAGAGAAGGGAGAGAGGAAGGGTGGACAGATCCCAAGTCAAGGATTCCGATCCCCCATTTGACAATAAGTCCTTGTCCTTTTTGATAGCTGAGGCTTGTAGATCCTTACAGCTTAGGGAGGAGCAGTCCGTGGAGGCGGTGGATGTCAATCCAATTCTGTCTCGTCCTCCTCTGCTCAAAATGTTTTCTAGATTTTATTCATTGTGACCAAATTATTGAGCAAGAATGGGCAGGTGTGGATCAGAGAAAAATCTTAGCAAACCAAAACATAGAATTATCCTTTCTTAGTGGAAGGTCTCACAAATGGGAAGCTCCCCTCTGGCGGACAAGGCAGTTTATAATTCAATAAAACATATCACCATACCAATTGAAGCACTCTGGCATGCGGATTCACATGACAAGTAGTGGATACCACATGCAGGAGGCTTTGTCCTCTAATAACACAAACATTCGTACATCCCAGCTCGCTTATCACAGAGCCTTAAATAGCTGGGTCACTTCACTGTCCAATTGCCTGCCTGATCTCGAAAGTGCGAGTATCTTTCAGTTGGTGGTCATGGCATCCACATTTCTTGGTGATTCTACAGTGGACAGTTTCGCATGTCAGCCCACTCGGCCTTCCACATTACGGCAGCCTTGAGAG